>JAIOJX010000028.1:108946430-110196430 GCA_022376925.1 Tragulus kanchil | reverse complement strand
TCCAAAAGCATGTTTTATACTTGTTTTATACTTTATCTTCCATCCTTTCTCCTTTGGCTCCCTAGTTCCCTTTCTTCCTGGCAGTATCTTCAGACTGCAAAGAGAGTGAGGGGGCAGTTCCCTGGTGGTCCAGTGGTTAGGACTCTGTGCTTTCGCTGTTGAGGGAGGGAGTTCAATCCTTGGTTGGGGAGCTAACATCCTGAAAGCTGCGTGGCTCAGTCAAAAGAAAGAAAGAGAGAGAAAGAAATGTGGGGCAGTCCAGTTTGTTCCAGGAGACTGCTCTGGGAGGCATGGCCCTCAGGAGATGACAACCCTCTGTTGTTCTACTGCTTTGGGAATCAAGTGCCTAGTTTGGGGGTTTTTAGTCTCCTTTGATATTTTACTCACCCTCTTTTTATCATCCCACTCTCAGAGAATGGGCAGGGGGAAAACTTTAATGAAATCTGAGCCAGCATATTTTATGTTTTCTTAACCAATATGATAGGTTGATTTAAAAAAAAAAAAAAAAAAGCCCTAAAGGAAGGTTTGGCTATTTTGTAGGCTTCCACTGGTAGAGAATCGGCCTGCCATTGCTGGAGATGTAAGAGATATGGGTTCGGATTCCTGGGTTGGGAAGATCCCCTGGAGAAGGAAATGGCAATCGACTCCAATATTCTTACCTGGAGAATTCCATGGACAGAGCAGCCTGATGGGCTACAGTCCACGGGGTCACAAAAGAGTTGTATACAACTTAGCAACTATACAACAACAACAACAAGGTTCCCAATACCCAACACACAGTATTGTCTTCGTGTGCTGAAACTGGGCTTTGGTTGCTTTGTATTAGAAAATATCCAGAGGTTTATCATCAGATATCTGCAGAATCCATGTACAAAGACGTTTATTATGAGGCCTTTCTGGCCATTTCGGACATATTGATTTAACATATCCAATTATACCTGTATGGTGTACAAAAACATCATACTCTGATACAGATCTCATTTAGGAGTAAGACAAACCTGGTAGTATAACAGACTATATTTTGTCTTTCTCATATTTCTGTCCACTTTATTTCAAGGCTTTATGAAAAGTTGACAGCCTCAAAGACCCCTGATGAAGAAGTTATTTCATATATGGAGGAAAGGTAATATAAAAGAACTGCTAGAAGGGAATACACAGCCATACTTTTACTATAATAATAATAATCATATTTCTTCAGCAAAATGGACTAGACACCACTTTAACTGTAAACAATAAAAATTCTGGTCAAAGTTGAAAAAAAGAGTTTGAAATACACAGAGGACCAAAACTATGTGAAAATAAGAACCCAGAGGAGAAACTGAACTGGAGTAAGCATTAACCTTGAGGGCATCTGCAGAACTTGGTGACCTTGAGTTTCAGTCTCACCATTTGCAAGAAGGACACAGGAATGGGAGACAATACTCAGGACCCATCCAAGGTGAGGAAGTTAATGTTCTCAACTAGAGCTGGGACCCCAAAGACGCCAAACTCAGTGTGAGGTTGAATTGGAAGTACCCGCTCAGAGTGCTGCCTAGGAGACTGCCTTTCTCAAACCCTGATACAGTCAAAGGAGGAAAACTACAGTCTCCCCTGCTGCTTCCTAACCTTGAGGAGAGAGCCTCAAGAGAGTCTTCAGCCAGAACTCACACTACCTGGGAAATCCAAAAATCTCAAGCTGAGAATTCTATTCAGTCTTGTCTCAAGCAGTCCATGCCCTATGGCAGCAGTAGAAGCCACGACATAACTTCCCAGGAGGAACTCACTGCCAACCTAGGCCTTGAAGGAATCCTCTAAAGCTACAAGGAGTATGTGCCCTCATTCCAAAGTCATCAAACATGCATTCAGGGCATTGGAGTGAGAAAAATATACAACAGAACCAGATTCCCCAAAACATCTTCAGATTATAAAAACACATCTATAATATGTTTGAAGAAATAAAGGAAGGAATGGATACCAGAAAGAGCAGACTCTAAAACATAACCAAGCCAGCATTAAAAATTACCAAGTAGAATTGCTAGAAATGAAAAATAATTAATATAGGAATTCAGTAGATAACAAGGACCTCTATACACCATAGTGAACTATATTCCATATCTTATAATAACCTATAATGGGACAAACCTGGTAGTATAACAGACTATATTTTGTCTTTCTCATATTTCTGTCCACTTTATTTCAAGGCTTTATGAAAAGTTGACAGCCTCAAAGACCCCTGATGAAGAAGTTATTTCATATATGGAGGAAAGGTAATATAAAAGAACTGCTAGAAGGGAATACACAGCCATACTTTTACTATAATAATAATAATCATATTTCTTCAGCAAAATGGACTAGACACCACTTTAACTGTAAACAATAAAAATTCTGGTCAAAGTTTAAAAAAAAAAAGAGTTTGAAATACACAGAGGACCAAAACTATGTGAAAATAAGAACCCAGAGGAGAAACTGAACTGGAGTAAGCATTAACCTTGAGGGCATCTGCAGAACTTGGTGACCTTGAGTTTCAGTCTCACCATTTGCAAGAAGGACACAGGAATGGGAGACAATACTCAGGACCCATCCAAGGTGAGGAAGTTAATGTTCTCAACTAGAGCTGGGACCCCAAAGACGCCAAACTCAGTGTGAGGTTGAATTGGAAGTACCCGCTCAGAGTGCTGCCTAGGAGACTGCCTTTCTCAAACCCTGATACAGTCAAAGGAGGAAAACTACAGTCTCCCCTGCTGCTTCCTAACCTTGAGGAGAGAGCCTCAAGAGAGTCTTCAGCCAGAACTCACACTACCTGGGAAATCCAAAAATCTCAAGCTGAGAATTCTATTCAGTCTTGTCTCAAGCAGTCCATGCCCTATGGCAGCAGTAGAAGCCACGACATAACTTCCCAGGAGGAACTCACTGCCAACCTAGGCCTTGAAGGAATCCTCTAAAGCTACAAGGAGTATGTGCCCTCATTCCAAAGTCATCAAACATGCATTCAGGGCATTGGAGTGAGAAAAATATACAACAGAACCAGATTCCCCAAAACATCTTCAGATTATAAAAACACATCTATAATATGTTTGAAGAAATAAAGGAAGGAATGGATACCAGAAAGAGCAGACTCTAAAACATAACCAAGCCAGCATTAAAAATTACCAAGTAGAATTGCTAGAAATGAAAAATAATTAATATAGGAATTCAGTAGATAACAAGGACCTCTATACACCATAGTGAACTATATTCCATATCTTATAATAACCTATAATGGGGAATAACCTGAAGAAGAATATCTATACATATTATAAATATATACATGCATGCTCAGTCATGTCCAGCTCTTCTGGGACCCCATGGACTGTAGTCAGCCAGGATCACAAGACTACTGGAGTGGGCTGCTGTTTCCTTCTCCAGATGTGTCTCCCGTGTCTCCTGCAGAGGTAGGTGGATGCTGTAGCCCTCTGCCACCTGGGAAGCCGTGTGTGTGTGTGTGTGTGTGTGTGTGTGTGTGTGTGTGTATAACACTGAATCATTTTGCTGTATATTTACAGTAAATCAATTATACTTCAATAAAAAAAATCAATGGATGGATTTAACAGTAGTTTAGAAACATCTGAAAAGATAATTAATACATAGTTACATCTGCAACATAAATAAAGCATATAATACAGACATTTCCTTACATTGAAGAAAGGTTAAGGAGGCATGGAAGATAGACAGGAAGGGTCTAAAGTTAAGTCTATTCAGAATTCCAAAAAGAAGATTAAAAAAAAGGCCAAGTAAGATTTTAAAAAGACGATACTATTACAGAAATGATGAAGACCCAACCCACAGATTCCAGAAGCCAAGTGGGATAAAATAACCTGAAACCCATACCTACATACCTCACAGAGACACTGCACAGAGACAAGAGAAGTTCTTAAAGGCAGCCAGAGGAAAAGATAGATTAACTTCAAAGGAATGACAATTAAGCTGAGAGTTTACTTCTCTATAACAAGAACAGAAGCCAGAGCCAGGAATATGTAACAGAACTCTCTACCCACCAAAAATCTCAAAAAAATAAGTATGAAATAAAGGCATTTCACACACACACACACAAAGCTGAGTCAACAGACCCTCACTAGAGAAAAAGGTGAACTATTTACTTCAGGCAGAGGGAAAACATCCAGATGTGAAAGCTGAAATGTAGTAAAAATGAAGATCAGTTAGAGGGGTAAATAGGTAAAGATACTAACCTTACAAAATAACAATAATACTAAAATTTGAATAGTTAAATATTTAAATTTAAAAATTTTAAATTAAACTGATGATGATAATTAAAATGGTGATGACAGTTATTGTTCACTTACTGGGTTATTCCCTTTGTCTATATTGTCTTAAATAGGATGAAATCAGGGACTTTGCTAGTGGTCGAGTAGTTAAGACTCTCAACTCCAAATGCAGAGGGGTATGGGTTCAATCTCTCCTCAAAGAACTAGCTCTTCTGGGACCCCATGGACTGTAGTCAGCCAGGATCACAAGACTACTGGAGTGGGCTGCTGTTTCCTTCTCCAGATGTGTCTCCCGTGTCTCCTGCAGAGGTAGGTGGATGCTGTAGCCCTCTGCCACCTGGGAAGCCGTGTGTGTGTGTGTGTGTGTGTGTGTGTGTGTGTGTGTATAACACTGAATCATTTTGCTGTATATTTACAGTAAATCAATTATACTTCAATAAAAAAAATCAATGGATGGATTTAACAGTAGTTTAGAAACATCTGAAAAGATAATTAATACATAGTTACATCTGCAACATAAATAAAGCATATAATACAGACATTTCCTTACATTGAAGAAAGGTTAAGGAGGCATGGAAGATAGACAGGAAGGGTCTAAAGTTAAGTCTATTCAGAATTCCAAAAAGAAGATTAAAAAAAAGGCCAAGTAAGATTTTAAAAAGACGATACTATTACAGAAATGATGAAGACCCAACCCACAGATTCCAGAAGCCAAGTGGGATAAAATAACCTGAAACCCATACCTACATACCTCACAGAGACACTGCACAGAGACAAGAGAAGTTCTTAAAGGCAGCCAGAGGAAAAGATAGATTAACTTCAAAGGAATGACAATTAAGCTGAGAGTTTACTTCTCTATAACAAGAACAGAAGCCAGAGCCAGGAATATGTAACAGAACTCTCTACCCACCAAAAATCTCAAAAAAATAAGTATGAAATAAAGGCATTTCACACACACACACACAAAGCTGAGTCAACAGACCCTCACTAGAGAAAAAGGTGAACTATTTACTTCAGGCAGAGGGAAAACATCCAGATGTGAAAGCTGAAATGTAGTAAAAATGAAGATCAGTTAGAGGGGTAAATAGGTAAAGATACTAACCTTACAAAATAACAATAATACTAAAATTTGAATAGTTAAATATTTAAATTTAAAAATTTTAAATTAAACTGATGATGATAATTAAAATGGTGATGACAGTTATTGTTCACTTACTGGGTTATTCCCTTTGTCTATATTGTCTTAAATAGGATGAAATCAGGGACTTTGCTAGTGGTCGAGTAGTTAAGACTCTCAACTCCAAATGCAGAGGGGTATGGGTTCAATCTCTCATCAAAGAACTAGGATCCTGCACGCTGCACAGCAAACCCAATAAATTAGTTAATTAAAAAAATAAACAGGATGAGATCATACTGGATATAGCTTTTTTATAAAGCCTTTTTCCCTTAACATAATAAACACCTTCCCATGTTGGCATCGAGTTCTTTGTAACCCCTTTTGTTGGCTACATAATATTCCATCAATTGGATGCATTGTAATTTCCTTAACTATTTCCCTATTGCTGGTATTGTTTCCAGTTTTCTGAGGCCATAAACAGCTTTATAATTGAGTTTGTGGTATTTACAAGCACGTTTCATCCAAGGACCTCAAATTACCTAAGAGTGATCTAATTTTGCTTTTCAACCAATGAGATGAATGAAGAGCATTTTCATTCCTTTTTGCCAGCACTAATCTTCATTTCTAACCAATGTGTGTACCTGGAGGCATTTTATTCACAGTCGTGGCAGTACCCACCCCTTGCTGGTGATCCCCTGCATTCAGAACTGGCTTTACCACCAGCCCTGACTACCACAGATGCTACAGGTGTCTTCTGGCTTAGCCTGAGGCAAACTCAGTTTCAAAGAGCCCGAACCTGTTCATCAGGGTGTAATCCCTGAGGGCGCCAGCAGCCTCTCCCTCCAACACTGTGACTTGGACAGAGTATTCCTTAGAAAGATGCTAAAGTTCATCAAAGCTTGATAATTCCACTGATACTCATTTCACATGTGTATGCAATTTCTAAGCACAGGGTGTGTTACATTAATATTTCCTTATAATTTGTGTTGCAGAGATGTGGGCAATTATTTTCACCCTTCTATTTTTTATTACAAATTTACATAACAATTGAAGCAGCAAAGCAGGTTGAAGATACTAACCTTAAATACTAAACAATTTGAATAGTTAAATATTTAACTTTAACAATTTTAAATTACACTGATGATGATAATTAAAATGGTGATGACAGTTATTGTTCACTTACTGGGTTATTCCCTTTGTCTATATTGTCTTAAATAGGATGAAATCAGGGACTTTGCTAGTGGTCGAGTAGTTAAGACTCTCAACTCCAAATGCAGAGGGGTATGGGTTCAATCTCTCATCAAAGAACTAGGATCCTGCACGCTGCACAGCAAACCCAATAAATTAGTTAATTAAAAAAATAAACAGGATGAGATCATACTGGATATAGCTTTTTTATAAAGCCTTTTTCCCTTAACATAATAAACACCTTCCCATGTTGGCATCGAGTTCTTTGTAACCCCTTTTGTTGGCTACATAATATTCCATCAATTGGATGCATTGTAATTTCCTTAACTATTTCCCTATTGCTGGTATTGTTTCCAGTTTTCTGAGGCCATAAACAGCTTTATAATTGAGTTTGTGGTATTTACAAGCACGTTTCATCCAAGGACCTCAAATTACCTAAGAGTGATCTAATTTTGCTTTTCAACCAATGAGATGAATGAAGAGCATTTTCATTCCTTTTTGCCAGCACTAATCTTCATTTCTAACCAATGTGTGTACCTGGAGGCATTTTATTCACAGTCGTGGCAGTACCCACCCCTTGCTGGTGATCCCCTGCATTCAGAACTGGCTTTACCACCAGCCCTGACTACCACAGATGCTACAGGTGTCTTCTGGCTTAGCCTGAGGCAAACTCAGTTTCAAAGAGCCCGAACCTGTTCATCAGGGTGTAATCCCTGAGGGCGCCAGCAGCCTCTCCCTCCAACACTGTGACTTGGACAGAGTATTCCTTAGAAAGATGCTAAAGTTCATCAAAGCTTGATAATTCCACTGATACTCATTTCACATGTGTATGCAATTTCTAAGCACAGGGTGTGTTACATTAATATTTCCTTATAATTTGTGTTGCAGAGATGTGGGCAATTATTTTCACCCTTCTATTTTTTTATTACAAATTTACATAACAATTGAAGCAGCAAAGCAGGTTGAGGAAGGTCAACATGGTCTGTGAAGTTCAGAAAGAGGCAAGATGGGTGATCCAACTCTGCACTTCAGAAGTGGAAATGGGACACTGGATTGCTTTGGGGAGAACACAACTGCTCTTAGAGCTAGTTAATTATGTTATGAATGGGGCATTAGAACTTGTTCCCTTGCATGTTAGTCATTTGATCTTCTGTCATACAATGATTCACTTCAATTGTTTTCTCACAAAAGCATTAGTTCATTTCTAGGAGAGAAGTGGTTTTGCCTCTGTCTTCTGTTTGTTCCTACCTCCTCCACCCCCAACTTCCATCCAAACCCCTCTCTCTCACTCTCCTGTATTCTCTCTCTCTCTCAAACACCCAAATACCCATGAGTGTGGTTGCAGAAGATGGGAGTGGGAAATGTGAGGACCATTATGGTCTTTTCTGTTTCCACCTTCTCAGCTCCCAGCTCTGCTTCAGCCATGAACAAACCATCCAATAGTGAGTGAAGATCGCTACGAAATGTACTTCCTCCGAGGAGTAAACTGGCAGCTTTACTATCTCATTCCTCCAAAACCCTCAGGCATTGCTTCCATCTTCAGGTCGGTGCCCATCTCTCAGTGCCCTACTGCTCCACTCCCAGGGGCAGGCAGATGGACAGCACCTCTGCTTTGCATCCCCCTCAGGAGGAAAGAGGTCCTCAAGATAAACCGGTCTCACTTCCCCCTTAGAGGGTAGAGGTGGGTGGTTAATGATAACAGCTGAAATGCAAAACGGAACAGTATAGAAAGCAACACACAGAGTGTACACTAAGACATGCAGAGACCATTCCTACCTCCACGAGCAGACAAGGGGATGGGACAGAAAGAGGTTAAGTGACTTGCCCATGGCCATACGGCTATATAAGTGATGGAGCTGGATTTGAACCCAGGCTGTGACTCCAAGACCCAAGCACATACCATCTGAGACCAATGTTGGCAGTAATTTCACTCAACCGACAGACATTTGTTGACAACCACCTGTGTGTTGGGCTAAGTTCTACTGCTGCAGAGCCAAGGAGGCTGGAGCCCTTGGCTCCAAGCACTTGCCACCTAGAGGAGGAAGCCAGCAAAGAAGGATGCACCCCCTGATAGCAGCGCTGCTGGGGAAGCCTCCAGGGCTCCCGGGAGGCACAGCTGGACACCTCAGAGAATGAAGACCACACTCAACTCCCTAACTCCTCATGGCCACTCTTCAAACCACTTGCTCACCAAGATGTCCATGACAGCTGAGAGATTCTGGGGCTAACTTACCTCCCTTGGCGTCTCCGGCCACCCTGGAGTGTAATTTGAACAGGGATGCTGAACGGCTGCATAAGACCAGGGGGCTGGACAAAATGGACTCCTTTCACCTGACTCATAGCCTCTGAGGGCGCCAGAAAAGTGAAGTTTAAATTTACATCAGCGGAAGTGGGGCCCCATGGGAGCCGCCAGTCCCAGGTGCAGGCGGCCATCAGGTGCACCTGCGCCTCCAGCGCTGCCACCTGGCGGGGTGTGGTGCCCGTCTGTCTCCTGGTGAGGGAGGAGCTTAGGAAAGGCCTGTCCGGGTGGCTCTGCAGTTTCCTGGCAAGGTGGAGTGGCCCATCCAAAAGGCTCAGATCCCACGTGGTTTCTGCAGCCAGACCTGTTCCTGGTGGCTGCCAGTGCCTGCTGCTGCCTTAACGCCTGGGCTTGGCTTCAACCACCCATGCATCACCATAGAGACTTAAACGCATGTGGAAAGTTCTAAGGCCCAAGGGAGGCTATGTAATTGGTGAAGGGCATAGTGAGTTCAAGGTTTATAAAAAGAGGAAATGTTTTGCCCTGTCCACGTTTCCTTTTTTATAAGTTTTCTGTTAGAATACACATTGAAAGTATTAGTCGTGCAGTCATGTCAGACTCTGTGACTTCCTGGACTAGACTGTCGTTGGAATTCTCCGGGCAAGAATACTGAAGTGGGTTGCCATTCCCTTCTCCAGGGGATCTGACCCAGGGATCAAGCCTGGGTCCCCTGCATTGTGGGCAGATTCTTTTACCATCTGAACTCTGTATGTGTGTGTGTGTGTGCAGAATATACACCACACAGAGGCCTCAATGGGTGGCATAATAGGTGGTGGGAGGGAGTTTCAACAAGGAGGGGCCAAAAAAGGAGGGAGGGGCCAATATATATACCTATAGCTGATTCACATTGTTGTACAGCAGAAACTAATACAACATTGTAAAGTATTGTAATAACATTGAATTATCCTCCAATTAAAAATTTAAAAATTTCTGTTACAGTGCAAGCTTAGAGGATGGATTTTTCTGGTTAATTGCATGTTCTGATTAAGAGAATTCTTTTCCATGTCATACATGATTTAACAAAATTTCAAAACTCAACAGGCCATAAAATAATTAATTGTTGAAACTGTATTAAAGGTGTTTTTTTGTTGTTTGTTTTGGTTTGGTTGGCTGTTTTGGGTTTTCACTACTGCCACAGGTTCTTCTCTAGTTGCAGGGAGTGGGAGTTACTCTCTAGTTGAGGTGAACAGGCTTCTTGTTGTGGTGACTTCTCTTGTTGTGGAACTCGGGCTCTAGGGCACATGGGCTCCATAGTTGTGGCTCCGAGTCTCTAGAGCACAGGCTTCATAGCTGTGGCTCACGGGCTTAGTTGCTCCGCAGCATGTGGGATCTTCCTGAATCAGGGATCAAATCTTTGTCTCCTGCATTGGCAGGCAAACTCTTTACCATTGAGCTACCAGGGAAATCCTGTTGTTCGTTTTAAACTGTATCAAGCCTCTTTCCTGGCTGGAACCATGGAGGGTGCCAGAAGAGAAGAAAAAGAAAGTTCCTGCTGTGCCAGAAACCCTTAAGAAAAAGGGAAAGAATTTCATAGAATTTAAGATCAGGTGCCTGACAAAGAAGCTTGCCAAAAGAAGCTTCAAAAGGCAAAGAGGAAGCTTATTATGAAAAAGCCAAGCACTATCACAAGGAAGGCAGATTTACAGAACTGAAATTCAAATGGCTAGGACAGCAAGAAAAGCCGGCAAACTATGTACCACGAAACTCAAATTGGGTTCATCAGGATCAGAGGTATCACTGGTGTGAGCACAAAGGTTTGGAAGGTGTTGCAGCTTCTTTGCCTCCAGCAGATCTTCAATAGCACCTTTGTGAAGTTCAGCAAGGCTTCAGTGAATATGCTGAGAATTGTGGAACCATACATTGCATGGGGGTACCCAAATCTAAAGTCTGTAAATGAACTGATCTATAAGCATAGCTATGGCAAAATCAACAAGACACAAATTGCCCTGACAGATAACACATTGACTGCTCGATCTCTTGGCAAATATAGCATCATCTAGAGGGAAAACATGATTCACGAGATCTGTTCTGTTGGAAAATGTTTCAAAGAAGCAAACAACTTCCTGTGGCCCTTCAAACTGTCTTCTCCACAAGGTGGAATGAAGGAAAAGATCACCCATTTTGCTATGAGATACTGGCAACAAGGAAGACCAGATCAACAGGCTTATCATAAGGATGAACTAAGGTATCTACCATGATTATTTCTGTAATCTGCTCAGTTAATAAACACTGTGTTCAGTCACAGAGTTCAGTTGCATCCTCTGCCTCTTTGCAAACTACTGCCCCATGAACTACTACTCCTCTGTTCATGGGATTCTCCAGGCAAGCGTACTAGAGTGGTTTGCCATTTCTGCCTCCAGGGGATCTTCCTGATCCAGGGATTGAACCCACATCTCCCAGGTCTCCTGCTTTGCAGGCAGATTCTTTACTGTTGAGCCACCAGGGAAGCCCCTAATAAACTGTTTTCAAATTGAAGAAAAAAAAAACTGTATCAAATGGTATTTATCTTTCTTTGATAACTAAAAAACATGTGGGAGATCTTTCAATACCACCAAATCATAAACGTACTAGCAATAAGTTACCAGTAGTAAATTACTATTATATTGCAGCTCACCAAAATGATGATGACAGAATGCCAGGTGGACTATTTGTGCTCATTTTTTTTTTTTCAGTAAAGATAATATTACCATAACATTTTCCAAAACACTGGTGTTGGCAAGAAGGAAAGCATAATCTCATCTATAAACATCATGTATGTATAGCCATATTAACTATTACTTACAGCTGTATTAACTTTTTTACTTTTGATTTGTATTAACTGAGCTTTGTCATCAGGATCAGAGGTATCACTGGTGTGAGCACAAAGGTTTGGAAGGTGTTGCAGCTTCTTTGCCTCCAGCAGATCTTCAATAGCACCTTTGTGAAGTTCAGCAAGGCTTCAGTGAATATGCTGAGAATTGTGGAACCATACATTGCATGGGGGTACCCAAATCTAAAGTCTGTAAATGAACTGATCTATAAGCATAGCTATGGCAAAATCAACAAGACACAAATTGCCCTGACAGATAACACATTGACTGCTCGATCTCTTGGCAAATATAGCATCATCTAGAGGGAAAACATGATTCACGAGATCTGTTCTGTTGGAAAATGTTTCAAAGAAGCAAACAACTTCCTGTGGCCCTTCAAACTGTCTTCTCCACAAGGTGGAATGAAGGAAAAGATCACCCATTTTGCTATGAGATACTGGCAACAAGGAAGACCAGATCAACAGGCTTATCATAAGGATGAACTAAGGTATCTACCATGATTATTTCTGTAATCTGCTCAGTTAATAAACACTGTGTTCAGTCACAGAGTTCAGTTGCATCCTCTGCCTCTTTGCAAACTACTGCCCCATGAACTACTACTCCTCTGTTCATGGGATTCTCCAGGCAAGCGTACTAGAGTGGTTTGCCATTTCTGCCTCCAGGGGATCTTCCTGATCCAGGGATTGAACCCACATCTCCCAGGTCTCCTGCTTTGCAGGCAGATTCTTTACTGTTGAGCCACCAGGGAAGCCCCTAATAAACTGTTTTCAAATTGAAGAAAAAAAACTGTATCAAATGGTATTTATCTTTCTTTGATAACTAAAAAACATGTGGGAGATCTTTCAATACCACCAAATCATAAACGTACTAGCAATAAGTTACCAGTAGTAAATTACTATTATATTGCAGCTCACCAAAATGATGATGACAGAATGCCAGGTGGACTATTTGTGCTCATTTTTTTTTTTTCAGTAAAGATAATATTACCATAACATTTTCCAAAACACTGGTGTTGGCAAGAAGGAAAGCATAATCTCATCTATAAACATCATGTATGTATAGCCATATTAACTATTACTTACAGCTGTATTAATATCACTTAATGAGAAATATGTATACTTTTGATTTGTATTAATTTTCTATTAGAGTTATGGACTACTTCCTTTGTAGATTGTTTTTAATAAACTGATAAAATTTGGAATAAACACTGATAGCAACCAAAATTTTTTTCTACCACCTCCTACTTGTAACAGTCTTATAAATATATAAGAACTTTTCTTTTTTAGATTAGATGTGCTAATACATTTCTCTGCAATTTGGTATGTAACCCTCTTTGAAGAAGTGAGTGACTTACTTCTATTTTAATGTATTTGAATCAACCTCAGAAATAAGTACTTTTTGAATCTCTGAGACCCCTTATTTGAATTTGCACCTGCCTTTACTGAGGCTTCCCGTTTTATGATTCTACTTCCACTTAAGTGAAAACACTCATGCAGAATCTTTCTTAAAAAAAAAAAAGAAATCATCTTAAAAGGGTGTGAACAGGGAAAGGGCGTTAAATTACTTTTAGTTCCAATTCAAAAGTTCTGATAGATCCAGGCAGATTTATCTTGGTTCCTGGACAAGTCTGGGCCTGGTATGTCTTAGAAATAGCTAGCACAAGTGGTCATCTGAGATTGACCTTAGACCTAGCCTGTGATCGCTTTTATTCTTCCTTTTTACATGGGGTCATGATGGTAAGTGGGAAGGAGTAACTTAATTCTTTACCCTTTGATTTTCTTCCTGGTGCCTCTTCACTTCGTAACAGACTGGCCTCTGTTCACCAATACCAGACCATTCCCCTCCCACCCTTAATAGCAAGTGCCCATAAACACACTCCACTCACAGTTCACAGCCTACCTCTCAAGAAGAACCTAGTGTGGTTGGTACGAATTGCCATCCCAACGGCCTTCATTCAGGAATGCACAGGCTAAGGCAGGAGGAGTGTGGTGGTGAGAGAGGCCAGGTATATGGACCTTCACTGTCTGTTAGGATGTCTGGGCCCCACACTTGGTCCCTGAGACCCTCCCTGAGTCCCTAGCCTACTTTCTCAGAATGGCTGGAAATCACTTCCTACGCCACAGAAGCCACAGGTCAACCCTCAAGCCCACCATTTGGGACCCCCTCCCTCTCTGGACCAGAGACTTTTCCCCCAGTTTTGTAACTTTAAGTAACCTTTTATAACATCCCCTGCCCCAGTTTTCCTTCATAAAAAATAAATAAATAAAATTCAGTGTGAGTAGTATGAGTAAGATGAAACTGAATTAGTGCCCACAAGCCATAGTGAGATCCAAAGATGAAAGGGGATGCAAAATGCTGGCATTGTGGATTCCTGGCTCCACGGTCATTTTCCTTTGCCTTGAACAGATGCTTTACTCAGGGGGAAAAAAAGGACCATCTCTCCCTTTCACTGGGCTGGAGAAACCACTTCCTCATTCATTTTCATATTCTCTAAATTACATACTCCCTATTATAGCTACAAATTCTTTGGTAGCTGAAATTCTCCGTGTTCGTGAGAACTAATCTGTCTTCAAATTTAGACACGGACAAATCCCAACGACTTCAAAAGTGTATGACAGCTTATGTTCTTTGTGAGTCTTTCTGTATTCGTAGGAGATGAATTAAACCCCAGTATGAGTAGTTTTTGCAGCAGCAACTGAAATTGTCAAAAGTAGAGTAATAACTGATCTTACATTCTCTTTGTAAGAAAAACAAACAATAAAGGAGTAGGGTCTATGCTACACATTTACGGCGTCTTAGATGGGATCTTTCTTTCCCTTTATGGAATGACTAACTCCAGACATCTTTGCTACCCAAATGGACACGGACCTGACGATCTAGGCTCATGTTGAAGAAATCAGTGTCACCCCTCTGCAGATGTTCTTCCTTCTCTGATGAGCAATAATACTAATGACTAACTTTTACTGGGCAGTCACTATGAGCCAGGCATAATTCTAAAACTTCATATGCCTTAATTCATTTCTTGGGCATTTTTAAGGACAGAGAGCTACACTGAGTTATACAACCTCACAAGAGACACAGAACCAGGCCAACCTGACATAGCAAAAGCTCACTGTATAATTGAAGCAGAAGCTAACAGAAACAATAGCTGAAATGGTTAGATAGTTCAAGAGCCCTGGATTTATGGTCCTGTTTGAAATCCACTGTGACCATGTCTTCACCAGGCAGCACTGGGGACAGACATATTTTATAATGATGTGAGTCAAAGTCACTGATCACTACATCAGTGGGACTTGATTTCATGGGTGACCTGTGCAGCACAGGTTCCCAGGCCCCATCTTTTAGAGATTCTGATCAAACCACTTAGGTGTAGGGCCCAGGAACCCGCATTTTTAAAAGCTCCTCATGTGAAAATAAACTTACATGAGACACTTAATTTTTTAAAATAAAATCCCAGGAGAATTCCTAGATTAGCAGAGATTCAGATGAACTCTCTTTGCTTGGGAAATGTGTGACTAGGGGCTCCTGATCCCATTGCAGATACTTTCAATGTTAAAACTGAGCTCAAAAATAAAGCTCCATGAAGGTTTGTTTTATTCATAACTTACCATCAGCTTCTAGAACAGTGCCGAGCACTGTCATTCGGTAAACAGTGCCTGTGTGACTGAATAAACTGGACATGACCTCAGAAATTATCCTGTGCATAGTGCTAAAGGCAGCCACCAACCAGCTGGGATAAGATTCAAAGAGTAAAACATTTGACTATCCCTGTCTGGATCTTCATTTACATCTACAGCCTCTTCAGTGTGACTTAAAGTTCAAAATGGTAGTTGGGAGGATCTGCAAGATTCTTGGTCATTCTGTTCAACAAGCATTTCATGAGCTTCTCTTGGTGTAGCGTTCAGTTATCGGCCCATAATACACAGCAGGGGTTCTCAAAGGTGACAGTGCCACCCCCTGGTGGACATTCTGGAAACCTCTGGGTGTTTCCTCGGTTGTCTCCAGTATTAGGGTGGACAATCAGATGCGGCAGAATCCTACCGTTTCCAGGAAAGTCCCACATGACAAAGAATTAACCTGAGTGCAATGGAACTTTCCATGTTCCCGCTGGACCAAAAGTCTGTCAACAATGACTTGAGCTAGAACCAAACACCACTATACATATGAATGCAAAATATCTTGTGTTTGAGGGGCCTTTGCATTTTTTCACTCTTCACTGAATTTTCCAAAATGCCGCATTTGCTGTGAAAATTGATGGAAATGTGTACTTATTCTGCTTAGAACTTTATCAAAAGTTCTTTGCCATTTTGAAAACTTGCATCACCATCACCAAAGCTGTGCATGGTATTTGAGTTACCAATATAATCAAACCCAAATCAGCCTGTGCTTTCAGCTGTCACATTCATGGTGATTATCCATATAAAGTTCACCGTACCACTGATGTGGCCACGCCCAAGGACTCATGGAGAATTACATACTTCACAGGAAGTTACTCAGCTAACTTCAATTTCTCCTCTATAATACAGTTTGGGCATTATATTTTTTAATGTACGCAAGTAAGCTATATTACCTATGAATCTCATTTCATAATAGTGAAGTTTTTGTTATGAATGGGACACTGGGTCTGAAAGGATTGAACACTCCTGTTCTCCTTGTTAAGAAAGTGTTTCAGGAAGTCTGTTGAAGCTTGACTCAACATATTCTTTTCCAGGCTCTTTGATACAGTGTGCCAGCATCTTTCTTGGGCCAAATAGGACATGTCTATGCAAGTAGATTCATAGTCTCATCTCCATCAGCTCATTTGGGGAAGGAGGTGTCAACACACCCATGTAAAGAGAAACCCACACAATTCCTGCACTGGAAACACCCAGCCTTCTCTGAGCTTCTAGGTTCACACACCATGCACAAGCAAAGGCCAGCTGGGCTCTTCTTCCCTACTCCTCCCCACCTCCACTGCCCCGCACCACCTGCAGTGTGATGACCATCCTGGCCTGGTACCTGCCACCTAGTAGGCTCAAAATAAAAGATTTGAATGAATAAATGATCCTTGAAGTGTCTGTACCAGAGGTAACATAGCAAAAAAGGAGAAGCAGGGAGGTGACACCATAGAGAGGCTGCCTGTGTTTATATCCAGATAGGATGACTGCCACAGACTTACTGTAACCAAAAGCAAGGCTTTTGATCATCAGATGTTGTTGGCACATGAAACACTGTATGCAATTCTCACCTGGCCTTTTTCTTTGCAGAGAAGAGGAGTAAGGGTTCTTACCTGCATCTCCCTCAGCTTCCCTCCTCCCTCTGGATGGCTATCTCTGTTGCCAGGTCACCTCTGCACCCACTTGGACTCTCCTTCCTCCCTTTCCCATGAGGAAAGGGTCTCTCCTTTCCAAGAAACACTTACAGCCAGTGCTTTGGCTCCCTTCCCTTCTACCTTCTGCAAGATCTGGATCTATCAACACTTCTATAATTCAGCCTTCTGCTCTCCCAAACAGAATGTCCACATCTACCCTATCTGCTCACATTGCACCATGTTCATGGCTCTGTGCATGTTCATGCATGTGTGTCTGTTTAAAACCTTCACTCATTGCTTCAGTTGATCTTCCCAATCACCCTCAAAGGCAGCTAAGATTACCCTTGCCTTACAGTAAGGAATCCAGGGGACTCAGAATCCTCCCCAAGTCCCTCAACTAATCAGCTCCTGAGTAGATGGGTACAAGTAAGCTATATTACCTATGAATCTCATTTCATAATAGTGAAGTTTTGTTATGAATGGGACACTGGGTCTGAAAGGATTGAACACTCCTGTTCTCCTTGTTAAGAAAGTGTTTCAGGAAGTCTGTTGAAGCTTGACTCAACATATTCTTTTCCAGGCTCTTTGATACAGTGTGCCAGCATCTTTCTTGGGCCAAATAGGACATGTCTATGCAAGTAGATTCATAGTCTCATCTCCATCAGCTCATTTGGGGAAGGAGGTGTCAACACACCCATGTAAAGAGAAACCCACACAATTCCTGCACTGGAAACACCCAGCCTTCTCTGAGCTTCTAGGTTCACACACCATGCACAAGCAAAGGCCAGCTGGGCTCTTCTTCCCTACTCCTCCCCACCTCCACTGCCCCGCACCACCTGCAGTGTGATGACCATCCTGGCCTGGTACCTGCCACCTAGTAGGCTCAAAATAAAAGATTTGAATGAATAAATGATCCTTGAAGTGTCTGTACCAGAGGTAACATAGCAAAAAAGGAGAAGCAGGGAGGTGACACCATAGAGAGGCTGCCTGTGTTTATATCCAGATAGGATGACTGCCACAGACTTACTGTAACCAAAAGCAAGGCTTTTGATCATCAGATGTTGTTGGCACATGAAACACTGTATGCAATTCTCACCTGGCCTTTTTCTTTGCAGAGAAGAGGAGTAAGGGTTCTTACCTGCATCTCCCTCAGCTTCCCTCCTCCCTCTGGATGGCTATCTCTGTTGCCAGGTCACCTCTGCACCCACTTGGACTCTCCTTCCTCCCTTTCCCATGAGGAAAGGGTCTCTCCTTTCCAAGAAACACTTACAGCCAGTGCTTTGGCTCCCTTCCCTTCTACCTTCTGCAAGATCTGGATCTATCAACACTTCTATAATTCAGCCTTCTGCTCTCCCAAACAGAATGTCCACATCTACCCTATCTGCTCACATTGCACCATGTTCATGGCTCTGTGCATGTTCATGCATGTGTGTCTGTTTAAAACCTTCACTCATTGCTTCAGTTGATCTTCCCAATCACCCTCAAAGGCAGCTAAGATTACCCTTGCCTTACAGTAAGGAATCCAGGGGACTCAGAATCCTTCCCAAGTCCCTCAACTAATCAGCTACTGAGTAGATGGGTCAGGGTTTCCCCAGAAAACCTTCCACTCCCCGTTTCCGTCTTCTTAACCTCTTATGGTCTGACTTCTCTGCACCAGCACCAGGACGCTGCCTTCTTTAAGGCTAACAGCCTCCGAATGCTCAAATCTATCCTAGTACATGTAGCCAGGATTGAGAACCTGGTGGACTTAACTAGTGAATTAAAAACAACACAATGTGATAACCACAAGTCTGTTCTCTGTATAAGTTTGGTTTTTTTGGGCTTTCTGTTTTAGACTCTACAGTGATCATGTGGTCTTTCACTAAATTCACTGAGTATAATCCACCCATGTTGTTGCTAATGGCAAGACTTCCTTTTTATGGCTAATATTCCACTGCATGTACAGGTGAGTGTGTGTACTGCACAACTTTTTATACATCCACCCGCTCATGGACACTTATGGCTATTTCCATGCCATGGATATCATATCAATAAATAATGCTATTGATGGGGAAAAAAAAAATGTGAGAAAAGTAATTAACACTGTCTATTATTTATAATGTTATTATTAATAATATAATATTAAATACTAATATCATTATATTAAATAATATTTCCATTATTTATAATTCACTAGTCAATTGTACAAGCAGTTCTCAATCCTGGCTACATCTGGAGCATCTACGGAGGATTCTTTAACTTCTATATTTATGTTGTAACAGGTAATATGCAACCATGGTCCACTGGGTTACAGTGAAGCGTCTTCCTCCTATCTCTGTCACTCTGTCTCCCAGTCACCCAGAACCTGACTCCAGAGGTAACCAGTATTCCATTCCTAGGTATCTCTCCCACTGACTCTCCCCCCCAAGAAACAGCACTTACAGCCAGTGCTTTGGCTCCCTTCCCTTCTACCTTCTGCAAGATCTGGATCTATCAACACTTCTATAATTCAGCCTTCTGCTCTCCCAAACAGAATGTCCACATCTACCCTATCTGCTCACATTGCACCATGTTCATGGCTCTGTGCATGTTCATGCATGTGTGTCTGTTTAAAACCTTCACTCATTGCTTCAGTTGATCTTCCCAATCACCCTCAAAGGCAGCTAAGATTACCCTTGCCTTACAGTAAGGAATCCAGGGGACTCAGAATCCTTCCCAAGTCCCTCAACTAATCAGCTACTGAGTAGATGGGTCAGGGTTTCCCCAGAAAACCTTCCACTCCCCGTTTCCGTCTTCTTAACCTCTTATGGTCTGACTTCTCTGCACCAGCACCAGGACGCTGCCTTCTTTAAGGCTAACAGCCTCCGAATGCTCAAATCTATCCTAGTACATGTAGCCAGGATTGAGAACCTGGTGGACTTAACTAGTGAATTAAAAACAACACAATGTGATAACCACAAGTCTGTTCTCTGTATAAGTTTGGTTTTTTTGGGCTTTCTGTTTTAGACTCTACAGTGATCATGTGGTCTTTCACTAAATTCACTGAGTATAATCCACCCATGTTGTTGCTAATGGCAAGACTTCCTTTTTATGGCTAATATTCCACTGCATGTACAGGTGAGTGTGTGTACTGCACAACTTTTTATACATCCACCCGCTCATGGACACTTATGGCTATTTCCATGCCATGGATATCATATCAATAAATAATGCTATTGATGGGGAAAAAAAAAATGTGAGAAAAGTAATTAACACTGTCTATTATTTATAATGTTATTATTAATAATATAATATTAAATACTAATATCATTATATTAAATAATATTTCCATTATTTATAATTCACTAGTCAATTGTACAAGCAGTTCTCAATCCTGGCTACATCTGGAGCATCTACGGAGGATTCTTTAACTTCTATATTTATGTTGTAACAGGTAATATGCAACCATGGTCCACTGGGTTACAGTGAAGCGTCTTCCTCCTATCTCTGTCACTCTCTGTCTCCCAGTCACCCAGAACCTGACTCCAGAGGTAACCAGTATTACCAGTTTCCTAGGTATCCACGAGCCTATAAAAGTTATAGACTGTTCTCCAGGAAACTCAGATTGAATGGGTCAGTATTTGGGAAGGCAAAGGTAAGTCTTATGCACTCACAAGGCAAAAGATCCTTTTTAAAGCTTCTGGCCATTTCTGAGTCACCAAGATCACAAGTCCATGTCTTCTGCCCTTTGAAAAGTTGAACTTAACCATATCTCCTCATGGCTGAGAACACTTCAATGGGACCCCAGTCAAAACTGCCATAGAACTGAATGAGTGATGTGGGGGGAGAAATGGTCCTATGGTCAAATTCACTTGAGAAATACCCTATGACTACATCCAACATCTGGAAATGCAAAACTACCCAGCATATTACCCCAGTCAGCTTTGTGTAAATGTAATAATGATTGTAAAGCCCTCAATCCAACTGCCTAATAGCCTGGGCCAAAAGAATAATTCTTGTCCTTATTAACCTCTTAGCTTAGATCTTATAACACAAACTCCTTTCTGGGCTATTCTTCACTTGTACAGGCAACAGATCATTTGAAGGGCTTCCCTGGTGGCTCGGTGGTAAATAATTCACCTGCCAACACAGGAGACATGGGTTCCATCCCTGATCCAGGAAGATCCCACATGCTGCAGATCAACTAAGCCCATGTGCCACAACTACTGAGCCTGTGCTCTAGAGCCCAGGAGCAGCAACTACTGAGCCCATACGCCACAACTACTGCAGCCCGCATGCCTAGAGTCTGTGCTCTCCAACAGAAGAAGCCACAACATGAGAAGCCTGCTCTCTACAACTGAGAGTAGCCCTCCTGCTACATTAATAATATAATATTAAATACTAATATCATTATATTAAATAATATTTCCATTATTTATAATTCACTAGTCAATTGTACAAGCAGTTCTCAATCCTGGCTACATCTGGAGCATCTACGGAGGATTCTTTAACTTCTATATTTATGTTGTAACAGGTAATATGCAACCATGGTCCACTGGGTTACAGTGAAGCGTCTTCCTCCTATCTCTGTCACTCTCTGTCTCCCAGTCACCCAGAACCTGACTCCAGAGGTAACCAGTATTACCAGTTTCCTAGGTATCCACGAGCCTATAAAAGTTATAGACTGTTCTCCAGGAAACTCAGATTGAATGGGTCAGTATTTGGGAAGGCAAAGGTAAGTCTTATGCACTCACAAGGCAAAAGATCCTTTTTAAAGCTTCTGGCCATTTCTGAGTCACCAAGATCACAAGTCCATGTCTTCTGCCCTTTGAAAAGTTGAACTTAACCATATCTCCTCATGGCTGAGAACACTTCAATGGGACCCCAGTCAAAACTGCCATAGAACTGAATGAGTGATGTGGGGGGAGAAATGGTCCTATGGTCAAATTCACTTGAGAAATACCCTATGACTACATCCAACATCTGGAAATGCAAAACTACCCAGCATATTACCCCAGTCAGCTTTGTGTAAATGTAATAATGATTGTAAAGCCCTCAATCCAACTGCCTAATAGCCTGGGCCAAAAGAATAATTCTTGTCCTTATTAACCTCTTAGCTTAGATCTTATAACACAAACTCCTTTCTGGGCTATTCTTCACTTGTACAGGCAACAGATCATTTGAAGGGCTTCCCTGGTGGCTCGGTGGTAAATAATTCACCTGCCAACACAGGAGACATGGGTTCCATCCCTGATCCAGGAAGATCCCACATGCTGCAGATCAACTAAGCCCATGTGCCACAACTACTGAGCCTGTGCTCTAGAGCCCAGGAGCAGCAACTACTGAGCCCATACGCCACAACTACTGCAGCCCGCATGCCTAGAGTCTGTGCTCTCCAACAGAAGAAGCCACAACATGAGAAGCCTGCTCTCTACAACTAGAGAGTAGCCCCCACTCACTGCAACTACAGAAAAGCCTGCATACCAGGGAAGACCCAGCAGAGTTAAAACTAAATAAATCAAAAGAGAAAGAAATCAAGTGTAGCCATACGTTTAATTCCTGTCTTCCTCATTGGTCTACAAACCCCCTGAGCATGGGATCATATGTATTGCTCCCTTTTGTTCCCCTAGCTGTCACCGGATGGTGCACAGTACTAGAGAAAAATAGGTACCAACTGAACAGTATTAATACTGTCCTTTTTTTTTTTTTTTAATTTATTTTTGGCCACTTCTATTGGTCTTTCATTTATCTATTTTCATCCATCTTTGTTCTTTGGCCTGTGTGGGCCTCCCATCACAGCAGCCTCTCTCATCACAGAGCACTGGCTCTAGGCACACGTGCTCCAGAGCTCCAGCTCGGTAGTTGGACACATCGGTCCAGCTGCTCCGCGGCACGTGGGATCTTCCCAGGCCAGGGATCGAACTGGCGCCCCTTGCACTACAAGGCAGAGTCTCTACCCACTGGACCACCAGGGAAGCCCAATACTGTCCTTTAAATCAGTGTTTCTCAAATTAACCAGGAAATCCTTTTACCACACAAGAACAATTATCACACAGAACAAGTATTCCTTCAAATATGTTTTGAAAACCACTGGTCTACAGGTTAAAAGTCAAGTGCCTTGTGGAGTCCAGAGACGGCTCTGGTCTGGTCTCATGCCACTTCCAGTCCATGCTTTCCTGTATTTTGTTCTTGATGTTCCCTCCTTGTTCCCCATCCTTCATCTGATCTGCTGTATTCATACTCCAAGACTTCATGATACCACAGCCCTCGCCAAATCAGACTGAAGGCATCTGTTGCATCACTGTTTAGACTATTAGCTCCTCAAAGACAAGGACATGTCATAGTCATCCTTGTCCTAAAGTCCTAACACAGTGCCCACAGTGCGAACATAACTTATAAACAGTTGGTGAAAAACAACTAAATTTCTTTCACAGTGAAAATTTCCATCTTAAAATTACCAAATTAATTATGTTTGGGAGTCTCACTCTGTGATAACACAGTGGGCCAAGGGATCTACAACATAAACCCATCAATGAATTCAAAGTGAAAAGGAGGAGTGTAAGCTAACCCTCGTGGTATGTGCCATTAATCTATCGTGGGCAGGATGGTGCAGCTGCCCTCCCCAGCACAGATGCTTTTATGATTAATGCTGTTGGACTCACAGCGCTAGTGACTATAACTCAGGTTAGAGGAAAATAGGGTTGATCAAGGCTGAGAATGTCACAACCAGGGCACAGCTCTGAGTTTCTATCCTAGGCTTATGAACAGGAGCATGTGACTGGAGGGTGGCTCAGACAGACGCAATTTGACACAATAATGATGCCGTGAGCTCTTTTGCACATGACTGGCCAGTTTCAAAGGCTTCTTCAGTGACATGGTTTTGGGGTCAATGGCTGTTTATTAGTTGATTTCATTATTGCATCACTAATTCTGATTTATCTCTTAGATACCAGATTCATACATCCGGTTTATTAACACACTCACCGACTTGTATAGTCTCACACAAGCAATTGAACTGTGACACTATAGGAGACACCAGGGTTCATAGACAAACCCCACGGAATTCCTGCTGGCCAAGAGCTCCTCTAACTGGGCAGGAAGACAGGTCACCGAACAGGTAGATGATGCTGTGCAATAGGTGGATTATTAAAGGCTGGGAAGAGGTGCTCTGGGAGCAAAGGAGAAGGAGTATCTGGGGCGTCAGGACAAGGGAAGGTATCTGAAAGGGCAATTTCAAAGTGAAGGACTCTGCTTCACCGACCAGGTGGACAGGCCCAGCAAAGGGAGCTGGACAGCTCTGAGTGGACGGCCTCCATTCAGCCTGTACAAAAACCCATTACACCTTCTCCCCTCACTTAGACCAGACATAATGGGGCTCAGTAACCAAGAGTTATCCAGTCTACATTCCGTAAGTATATCACAGAACAACTTGTATATTGCAGGATCTGCTCCAGGCCTTCCAATTTAACAGTCAGCATAAGACGGCAGGTCCCCGCCTTCCAGAAGTTTTCATTCTATTGAGAAAGCAGATAAGGCACAAAGGCCCAAATAAAAGAATTCCAAATCTACAGTGTGATGAGGAACAAAAAATGGGGTGAGGATCTAGAAAGATATGAGAAGAGGGCAGGCAACACTGAACATGAACATGACATTTAAGCTCAGTCTGAATGGTGATGAAACACTGACCAGGGCTAAGGGGCAGAGGGTTGCTGCCTGGGACAGGACAAAGGCTCTGAGGTAGAAAAAGTCTGATCAGCAAGGGGAAAGAAAATTGGCTTAATAACTCTGACAGGGACACTAACATAAGACTCTAGGAAAGGGTAAGCCCCTGAGTGGGTAGACAGTCAGGCAGAGCAATGGCCTGGACATCCATGCTGTGGCCGATATTTAGAAGTCAGCTGATAGATCATCTCTGAAGGATCCTTGTCATGTAAGGTATGGCCCTAACCAACATGCCAGCAAGTCAGACAGAAGGCGATTGCAAGAATTGAGTTGGACACCAAGGCCCAGCCACTGGGCGGGTCCTCAAGCAGCTCTAGAGTTCTAAGGCAAGGGAAGGGAAACTGAGTCAGCTTCTTATGTGCTAGAACTCAGGTTGCCCACACACTGGGATTCACTCTCAGGATCCCTAAGACCTTGGTCTAAACTGGCAGCAAAGGAACCCAAGTGCTGGAGAACTCTGAGAAGGTATAAAGGCCAGATTCCCAGACCACTAGATCCCTGGCCTAGAAGGAACCCCACCAGGTAGGAAAGGACATAGGAGCGGGCAGTTTCACCGAACAGGTGAGACAGGCCCAGCAAAGGGAGGTATCTGGGCGTCAGGACAAGGGAAGGTATCTGAAAGGGCAATTTCAAAGTGAAGGACTCTGCTTCACCGACCAGGTGGACAGGCCCAGCAAAGGGAGCTGGACAGCTCTGAGTGGACGGCCTCCATTCAGCCTGTACAAAAACCCATTACACCTTCTCCCCTCACTTAGACCAGACATAATGGGGCTCAGTAACCAAGAGTTATCCAGTCTACATTCCGTAAGTATATCACAGAACAACTTGTATATTGCAGGATCTGCTCCAGGCCTTCCAATTTAACAGTCAGCATAAGACGGCAGGTCCCCGCCTTCCAGAAGTTTTCATTCTATTGAGAAAGCAGATAAGGCACAAAGGCCCAAATAAAAGAATTCCAAATCTACAGTGTGATGAGGAACAAAAAATGGGGTGAGGATCTAGAAAGATATGAGAAGAGGGCAGGCAACACTGAACATGAACATGACATTTAAGCTCAGTCTGAATGGTGATGAAACACTGACCAGGGCTAAGGGGCAGAGGGTTGCTGCCTGGGACAGGACAAAGGCTCTGAGGTAGAAAAAGTCTGATCAGCAAGGGGAAAGAAAATTGGCTTAATAACTCTGACAGGGACACTAACATAAGACTCTAGGAAAGGGTAAGCCCTGAGTGGGTAGACAGTCAGGCAGAGCAATGGCCTGGACATCCATGCTGTGGCCGATATTTAGAAGTCAGCTGATAGATCATCTCTGAAGGATCCTTGTCATGTAAGGTATGGCCCTAACCAACATGCCAGCAAGTCAGACAGAAGGCGATTGCAAGAATTGAGTTGGACACCAAGGCCCAGCCACTGGGCGGGTCCTCAAGCAGCTCTAGAGTTCTAAGGCAAGGGAAGGGAAACTGAGTCAGCTTCTTATGTGCTAGAACTCAGGTTGCCCACACACTGGGATTCACTCTCAGGATCCCTAAGACCTTGGTCTAAACTGGCAGCAAAGGAACCCAAGTGCTGGAGAACTCTGAGAAGGTATAAAGGCCAGATTCCCAGACCACTAGATCCCTGGCCTAGAAGGAACCCCACCAGGTAGGAAAGGACATAGGAAAAAGGGGGTGTCATCAGCAGTGGCTCAAGAACTGAAGTGGGAAGGAAAGGAGTACCTGAGGCACTGGGAACCATCCTGGCCTGTGAGCTCTACTGAACTTAATGGCACAGCATGGACCTCACCTGTCAACCCAGCTGGAGGCTGAGTCACCACTTCTCTTCACCTCCACCCATCATCAGTGAGTCACTGCAGTCTGTTGCTGACAACTCATCTGAACTCTCTCTTGAATTGGTGCCCTGCTCCTGTCACCATCTTTCTCTCTGCAGGGCAGAGTGGAAAATGCAAGGGCTATAGGGTCAGCTTTGGTTACTAATTGTGTTGTGTAGGGCTAGTTAACTTCTCTGTACCTTAGATTTCTCACCTATAGGTGAGACTTACACATTCCATGGGGCTGTTGTCATGTACAGATATGAAAGCTGGACCATAACAAAGGCTGAGCACCGCAGAATTGATGCTTTCTAACCGTGGTGCTAGAGAAGACTCTTGAGAGTCCATTTGACAGCAAAGAGATCAAACCAGTCAATCCTAAAGGAAATCAATCCTGAGTATTCACTGGAGGGACTGATGCTAAAGTTGAAGCTCTAATACTTTGGATACCTGATACGAAGAGCCCACTCACCAGAAAAGACTCTGATGCTGGGGAAGATTGAGGGCAGGAGAAGAAGGGGGTAACAGAGGATGAGATGGTGGGATAACGCCACTGACTCAATGGATATCAGTTTGAGCAAACTCCAGGTGATAGTGAGTGACTAAAAAACAAACAGGGTTGTTATAAGGACTGGGGGGAGGGGCTTCCCTGGTGGTCCAGTGGGTAAAGGGTCCCCCTTGCAGTGCAAGGAGCACCGGTTCGATCCCTGACCTGGGAAGATCCCACATGACAGGAATGGCTGGGTCAGTATGTCCAATTATGAGCCAGCGCTCTGGAACGCATGCGCCCACAACTGGTGCTCTGCGACAAGAGGGGCCACTGCAATGGGAGGCCCACACATGCCAAAGAATAAAGATAGATGAAAAATAAAAAAAAACAATGACTTAGAGGCAAAAAATAAATAAATAAAAAAGGACTGGGGGGAAACCCCATAAAAGCAAACATATTCTATAGATAACAAGGATTAATAAACTTATGTTTCCTTTGGTTTCAATATAGTGTCATGTAAGAAACAAATCCAACCTCCAAAGGTTAAATAGCAAGCTTTTATTGACATCTTGTCATAGATTTTATCTGGCTAGCCACCTCCTGCTCTACCTCTTCAGATTCCCTTTGGGCACTTCCCCCCTCAGTTCTTATTCTATGTCTCTGTCTCCAGAGGTGACACAGGTGACTGAGGCCTGGTCAGTCAGAGCAGCCCATCTCCTTGGTCAGCTCTGTGACTCAGGCTTGGCCATGTGACTGAATTGCAGCCAATCAGACATCAAGCAACTGGGATTAGTACCTGCCATTTCCACAAGGAAGAATCCTTAGCTCAGTGGTCCAGTTCAGATGTATCATTCCCTCAGTCACAAAGGAATAGTTCAAAGATGAACTCATGGCCCGTGCAGAAAACCCTTTTGTTGTCATGTACAGATATGAAAGCTGGACCATAACAAAGGCTGAGCACCGCAGAATTGATGCTTTCTAACCGTGGTGCTAGAGAAGACTCTTGAGAGTCCATTTGACAGCAAAGAGATCAAACCAGTCAATCCTAAAGGAAATCAATCCTGAGTATTCACTGGAGGGACTGATGCTAAAGTTGAAGCTCTAATACTTTGGATACCTGATACGAAGAGCCCACTCACCAGAAAAGACTCTGATGCTGGGGAAGATTGAGGGCAGGAGAAGAAGGGGGTAACAGAGGATGAGATGGTGGGATAACGCCACTGACTCAATGGATATCAGTTTGAGCAAACTCCAGGTGATAGTGAGTGACTAAAAAACAAACAGGGTTGTTATAAGGACTGGGGGGAGGGGCTTCCCTGGTGGTCCAGTGGGTAAAGGGTCCCCCTTGCAGTGCAAGGAGCACCGGTTCGATCCCTGACCTGGGAAGATCCCACATGACAGGAATGGCTGGGTCAGTATGTCCAATTATGAGCCAGCGCTCTGGAACGCATGCGCCCACAACTGGTGCTCTGCGACAAGAGGGGCCACTGCAATGGGAGGCCCACACATGCCAAAGAATAAAGATAGATGAAAAATAAAAAAAAACAATGACTTAGAGGCAAAAAATAAATAAATAAAAAAGGACTGGGGGGAAACCCCATAAAAGCAAACATATTCTATAGATAACAAGGATTAATAAACTTATGTTTCCTTTGGTTTCAATATAGTGTCATGTAAGAAACAAATCCAACCTCCAAAGGTTAAATAGCAAGCTTTTATTGACATCTTGTCATAGATTTTATCTGGCTAGCCACCTCCTGCTCTACCTCTTCAGATTCCCTTTGGGCACTTCCCCCCTCAGTTCTTATTCTATGTCTCTGTCTCCAGAGGTGACACAGGTGACTGAGGCCTGGTCAGTCAGAGCAGCCCATCTCCTTGGTCAGCTCTGTGACTCAGGCTTGGCCATGTGACTGAATTGCAGCCAATCAGACATCAAGCAACTGGGATTAGTACCTGCCATTTCCACAAGGAAGAATCCTTAGCTCAGTGGTCCAGTTCAGATGTATCATTCCCTCAGTCACAAAGGAATAGTTCAAAGATGAACTCATGGCCCGTGCAGAGCAAACAAGCACTTCCTCTGAGGGTAATGTCAGGATAATGAAGAGAAAGCTTCTATTTTCACTCAGGGCTGCCAAACTGGAGAGGATGCACCAAGGGCTACTGTCACCCACCTTGCCTATCACACAAAGGGAACCTACCAGTGGAACAGACATGGACAGGCAACAAGCTGGAGAGGGAAAAGTGCCCTGGATGAGAATGTCTGAACCCCTTGATCCAGCTGTGCCGGAAGCTAATCTACTCCTAGCTGCGCTTCCCTGTTACATGAGTCAATAAATTCACTTTTTTGCTCAGGGTGGATGAAGTTGAGTGTCTGTCATTTGTCTCTGAAAAAGAGAGTCAATTTCTAAGGCATTCAGTAAAAGGAAAATGTTTCACCAGAATATTAAAGTAAGTATTCTTACTCTCTGTTTTCCTGAACAGAAAGCCTGACCCAGTTACCAACACAGAAAGATGATGAAGACAGCAGTTACACATCAGCTCACCCACTTTAAATGCCTAAAGATCTACAATGGAGAAAATAGGCTAGAATGTCAAATTTTCTCTTTGTGTCAATTATTAATCATTAATTGAAGCCAATAACGATCAACCAATACTGGCAAAGTTATCAGACATCTGTCATTTTGGCAGCAAGGAAACCGGACTCCCATTTTAAAGGACGTGTTACACCAGATTATTTCCAGAGCACACCATTAGGCGCCTGGCTTTGCAGCCACATGGGGCAAAAGCGATCAGCAGTTCCATGGATCACCCCATCTGGTTCCTCCAAGCTGAAATATCTAGGCCACATTTCCATGCCAAATTAAGAATAGAAAAAAAAGAAAGAAAGAAAAGAAGAAACGTGGAAAGGAAACCACACGTCACAATCCTAGACTGTCTCCTAAGCACCAAATGCAAATATTTTTTTCCCTTTTTTCCAAATGGTTGTTTTATAGCACAGCCTGTTGAGTCCTACAAGCCCTTTATTAATAAGCTCAACTTATTTCCATTTGTTGCTCAGAAAGAGAATTAGAGAAGCTTGATTTCACAAACTGGGTATGAGCCCTGCGATGCTTCCACTGTTGGGAGGTAACTGAGATGGGTGGAGGGCGGGGTCATGCCAGCACAAACTGCATGGGAAACGTGAGGGAAAACCATATCCTCATGTCCCGACACTTGATACAGGGTCTCTTTCCACTTTCCCCAGGAAATACTTTCTGTCCTCTGGGAGCCCGAGGATTTGTGGAGCCTCTTGCCTCAACATGAATTCTGTTTTACAGGAAATGTTTTTTCAATATATTAATGTATTTTCCTCTTTTGCATCTCCATGTGTGTGATCTTCTCACTAGTCAGGCAGACATACAGCTCTCCCTGGGCAGAGAGAAGGGGATAGGATTTTCATGGCAGGAATGTCAAGAGGAGTCTCCATATTCAGTCTCTGACATCCAAATACATGATTTTGGGGTCTGCAATGGCACAACAGATTTTGAAAGGCAGGTTTTGTTAGAAAAAAGGATTTTCTACAAGCCTTTATGTTCCTTTCTAACAAGTGAGAAGCAGATTCGGTGAACTCAGGTCTGGGTAGCTCAATTTCTTCAAAACCATAAGGACTATACCTTTTCTTCTCCCCTAGGACAGGAGACTGGTGGTGCACAGTGAAAGGACCTGGAGGAAGGGACAGACCCAGCTGCCTCAGGCCTGACACACAGTAAGTGGCCTAACTGTTTATCCACTGAACTGGAGAGGCCCTCCCAGCCTGGTACCATTAGCATTCTGGGCTAAATTTCTCCTCACTGAAGCATGAATTCAAGCAATCAGAAGAATCCAAAACAGATAATCCACCCACAATCTCCCTCCCAGGCTCCATACTCCAAATTAAGAACATGGATTGAACTCACCCCCATTTTATTTACATATTGTATATCTGTTTCTGGTTAGATTTTGTTGCAGCTGTGACCCAAACTCAACGCTATTCTCTTCTGCAAATATACACTCGGTTTCTTTTCCAGAGCCACATCTGTGACATTGAAAATGAGGCCAGGTCACTGAGTTGTTCCTCAGCCTTGAAGCTGTGTGGCACATAAGGAATGGGCCTGCAGGCCTGGTCACCGCTGCAGGCAAGACCCCAGTGGCATCGACTCCCAGCTCCTCCTCCTGCGAGCGCACCTCACTAGAAGTTTCACTGGATGCACAAGAAGCATCAGTAACATCAATCCTTTAAAAAACTGAAGGACTTTCTTGGATAGAAGAGGTAGGAATCTCATACTACCAGGATAACTGTCTAGAAGGAAAAATCTGCATATTAGGGAAACGGGTCAAGTCAACTTAAATGGTAAGGCCAGTTTTATTCATTCCAAAAATGTTCATTGAGCACCTACCATGTGCCAGATGTCTGGAGAAAGAAACATGAAGGGACATACAGGGCCACTTTCCTACCCACCCACTCCACCCCACCCTCAGGCAGAGTCGCCACAGAGGGGCTACTCAGGCTGGGCACAGTACTCCTCTAGGCAGTGCCAATCACACCAGCTGCCCTGTGAATGGGGCCCCTGGGAGTTTTCCACTCTGCCAGGGGCGTTCAGATTCCCACCGGTGACAGAGTTACCAAGGACTATGTGTGGCAGGTGCAGGAATACAGGTAGGGGCAAGGGGTTGTGGGAACTTGGTCAAGAAATGAGGAGGCTCTGTCCATCCTGCTGGACACCTTCAGCTTTCCACAGGTTAAGGGGGCAGCAGGCCCAGGGTGTGGTTGCCTCTGGCATTCCTGCCTGCTGCATTCCTGTGCATCTGGAAGCACTTTGGGAAAGCAATTAAAGCCAGATCAAAAGAAGATTTCTTAGCTTCCAGATCCACTCCCAAAGCACACGTCCAGGACAGCTCAGGTGTGGAGCCAACCTGAGATGCCCTGTAGCCTGTGGTGCAGGGGACTCAAGCATCCACAAGGGCTTACTATTCGTGTCTTCTCTTCCCAGGAAAATCCAGTTGATGGGCTGGTGTAAAAAGTAAAACCAACAAGTGGTTAAATTTTTTAAAATTCCTTTGGTGCTTTCTCTCTATTTTCTACAGAGTAAACCTGAGTGCCAAGTTCATCAGACCCCTTTAAATTCTCTACTCTTGGGACTTCGCTGGTGGTCCAGTGGTTAAGACTTCACATTTCCATTGCACAGACCATGGGTTCGATCCCTGGTGAAGGAAATAAGATTCCATTGGCCTGTTCCGCTAAAAAAAAAAAAAAAGTATATCTACTCTTGCCAAGGGGACTGAGGACAACAAATGATTTCACTGCTTTTTACCATCCATATGGACAATGTAACTGAAATTCTTACCCGCTGAGGTAAGATCATATTTAGAGTTACAAGTCACAGATGAGAACATTGTCTTCCCTGACATAGAATTCTTTCCTTTAAGCATCACAGTAAACAGATACACACTTAAGAAATTAAACAACCCTAACAGAAATCATGCAAGACATGAAAAGCTGCTCCCCAAAAGATTAGTCTCATGTGCCTATATAACAGTAATAAATGTTAAATAATAGCAATTGAGGGATGTCCCTGGTGGTCCAGTGGCTAAGACTCCACGCTCCCAATGCAGAAGGCCTGGATCTAATCCCTAGTCAGGGAACTAAATCCCACATGCTGCAAATGAACAGTTTGCACAAGGCAACTGAAGATCCCACATGCCACAGGAAGATCAAAGATCCTGAGTACCACAACAAAGACCTGGCAAAAGCACATAAACAATTTTTTAAAAAGGAAAGAAAGCTAGAAACATGAATAGAGATTTAAAACAAAAACAACAGTATGACCTCCTCAGGGACAACTTAATATTTACATGCCAAGAATTTTGAAGCATACCTTCATTCTTCCATAGGAAGACTATGGTAAATTTCCCTTAACATTTCTTTATGGATAGAAAAATGAGATCCTAAGAAGTTGGATAATTTACTTATGATTATATGAGAATTCAGGAGCAGACTTCAGGTTGGAACACTCTATTCCTGTTCTGGGTCTATCTCTCTAAGTCATAGTACTTCTCTTAAATTACTTGCACTTTCCAAACAGGGGAGGAAGTCTGAATTTAAAAAAGAACAATGTGTAATAGCCCAATAATTAAAATTTTTATCACTCAAACAAAAATCAAGATAAAATTAACATATTTAATCCAAACCATGCAGAGTAACAATAAGGTGATTTGCAAATAATACCAAGGCGACAGACACAGTGCTGTCTATATAGACTAATTTTTCACACTGATTTGTAAGGAGCCCTTAGCAATATGATACTCATCAGGCACAATGCTGTGGCAATTCAGGTAGTCCTGAAATTGATTCATGCTTTATCAGAGATCTTAGATGTCATTTTTATGGACAATGGTAGAACTGCATATTGCTATTATGCCGTGGAACCTTAAACTTTCAATTATGTACATAATGACCCAGAAGGAATCCCCTCTGCCCAGAAAGTAGATATGCTGATAAAAAGCTGGATTTTTCCTGCTGAATCAGAGAACTCATACATTGAATCTGGGAGAAAACAAGGGAATAAATAATAGGGGGAAAGAGGTGCCCCATAAAAATGCTCTGAAAAAGGTAAAATCAGAAAATGAATGCACGAACAATGAAGAAACTTTGTTAGTTAAAATAAACAAATACATGACTGTAAAACAATTATACCTTCCCCTCGCAAAAAAAAAAAAAAAAAAAACCCTGTGCTCCCATGGCAGGGGACATGGGTTTGATCCCTGAATGGGGAACTAAGATCCTGCATGCTGTAGGGTGTGGCCAAAAACAAAGAAAACAATCTTGCCAGCTTCCTGAAGACTTCTCCAAGTTAGTCATCCTTAGTGCCCTCAACTCTTCATTACAAGATTGATTTGTGCAACACAACCAAGTCCTATCCCAGGGTACATGCACTGAGAACAGCAAGACAAGTAAGCTGTGGCTCCACCCATTCACCTCTTGCCTCAGAGCTTATTTTCAATAGGCAAAACATGATGCAAAGAATGTGTTGATTTTCAGGGAATTAAATTCTCATTCCAGGTAAAGTGCTGAAACAATATTTATTTATTTGACAACCTTCAGTATATAGAGCCTATATCAGGTATTTCTAAGCCAGAGAATCCTTAGAAATTGTTTTATAGTCATAAAACACAAACAATAAACTTTAAGATGAGGTCTTAGTTTTTGAGGGCAAAAACCTGTTTTTCTTTTATTTCTTAAGGATTCTCTTAGAAATGCCTGATATAAGTATGCTCTGGATGCCTCATTCGAATCTTGTTTGAAAACAAATTGACTTCAGAAAAAAAGGGAAACCACATGGGAAAAAAGACAGAAAATCTGTCAAAAAAAACGTATTACTCATTTACATCAGAGACTCAAATAAACCGTCATTCATTCATTCAACAAACATTTATTGAGCCTGTGTTCCTACTGGGCAATTTGGGCAAGGCTGCTGTTTTGAAAAGCTTTATGACTGAGTATAGAAGAGAACATCTGCTCACACTTCTTTTTTAGCTCTCAACTGCTGAAACTTAACCAACTGCCAAACAAGCACAGACTCTAGCCTAGATTATGTTTTCCTTGCAGTTAATTTAGTAATCTCTCAGAGTCTGTATCCACATCTGCAATGTTCCTGAAAGGACTGGTATAAGGACAAAAAGAGATGAGAATGATTTCTCTCTCCCCAAGGTGGTGTGTTCTTGTTGGGCCAACCTACCCTTGATAATCAGATTCTAAGAATATGATCCAACATATGAACAACCCCACAAATAACTTCAGCAAAACAAAAAAGACAAGTGTTCTCTCAAGTCTTTCCTCTGCCAAAAAAAGTCATTTTGACTCTATTTCTCACATATTTCACAGTAAGAACAGAGGGTAAAAGCAAGTAAATGGAGGCAACCTGGAAAATAATAAGGTAGACAAGGTTTTACCCATATTCTATCACAATTGAGCACTTATAAGATAGAGCAAGGTTTTACCCCCATATTCTATGGCACAATTGAGCACGTTGAGAATCCCAGGGTAAGCTGTGGCTCCACCCATTCACCTCTTGCCTCAGAGCTTATTTTCAATAGGCAAAACATGATGCAAAGAATGTGTTGATTTTCAGGGAATTAAATTCTCATTCCAGGTAAAGTGCTGAAACAATATTTATTTATTTGACAACCTTCAGTATATAGAGCCTATATCAGGTATTTCTAAGCCAGAGAATCCTTAGAAATTGTTTTATAGTCATAAAACACAAACAATAAACTTTAAGATGAGGTCTTAGTTTTTGAGGGCAAAAACCTGTTTTTCTTTTATTTCTTAAGGATTCTCTTAGAAATGCCTGATATAAGTATGCTCTGGATGCCTCATTCGAATCTTGTTTGAAAACAAATTGACTTCAGAAAAAAAGGGAAACCACATGGGAAAAAGACAGAAAATCTGTCAAAAAAAACGTATTACTCATTTACATCAGAGACTCAAATAAACCGTCATTCATTCATTCAACAAACATTTATTGAGCCTGTGTTCCTACTGGGCAATTTGGGCAAGGCTGCTGTTTTGAAAAGCTTTATGACTGAGTATAGAAGAGAACATCTGCTCACACTTCTTTTTTAGCTCTCAACTGCTGAAACTTAACCAACTGCCAAACAAGCACAGACTCTAGCCTAGATTATGTTTTCCTTGCAGTTAATTTAGTAATCTCTCAGAGTCTGTATCCACATCTGCAATGTTCCTGAAAGGACTGGTATAAGGACAAAAAGAGATGAGAATGATTTCTCTCTCCCCAAGGTGGTGTGTTCTTGTTGGGCCAACCTACCCTTGATAATCAGATTCTAAGAATATGATCCAACATATGAACAACCCCACAAATAACTTCAGCAAAACAAAAAAGACAAGTGTTCTCTCAAGTCTTTCCTCTGCCAAAAAAAGTCATTTTGACTCTATTTCTCACATATTTCACAGTAAGAACAGAGGGTAAAAGCAAGTAAATGGAGGCAACCTGGAAAATAATAAGGTAGACAAGGTTTTACCCATATTCTATCACAATTGAGCACTTATAAGATAGAGCAAAAATATTATGGGAATTGAGAGGGGTTGAGACAGAGGAGGCGTCTCACTCAGACTTCAAAGATAAGGCCAAAAGGGAGAAGGGGGCGGATGGAGCATTACAAGGAGAGGGGAAATGCAAGGCCTGTTTGAGAAACTTTGAGAAGTTCAGTTTGACTGCAACCTAATACCGAGGGGGAGAATAAAAGGAAATAAATATGAAGCTTGTACAGAACTGAAGCCCTAATGGTAGACAGTGAAAGCCAGCTTAAGGCACTCAAAAGAATTCAGAAGGTCATATTTGAAAACAACAGAACTCTGTAACAAAAAAATAGATAGATAAATAAAACTTTAAAAAGAGGGGAAAAATAAAGCTATATGCAACACAAAATAAATAAATAAATAAAAATGTGCAGAGGACTTCCCTGATGGCTCAGCGGTAAAGAGTTTATATTTATAAATTTGCTATAATGAAGTTAGTTTTATTTTGAAATCAGAGCATAAATGGTGTATTTTTTCTTCTAAAAAAATCACTGGGGGCTTCCCTGGTAGCTCAGTGGTGAAGAGTTCGCCTGCCAATGTAGGAGACAAGGGTCTGATCCCTGATCTGGCAAGATTCTACATGCTGCGGAACAACTAAGCCCATGAGCCACAGCTATTGAGCCTTGAAGCCCCAACTATTGAGCCCATGTGCTGCAACTACTGAAGCCCACGAGCCTTAGAGTTCCTTAGAGCCTGAGTTCCACAATAAGAGAAGTCACAGCACCAAAAAACCTGCTCACCTCAACTAGAGAATAGCCCCCCATCCCTACAACTAGAGAAGAGCCTGTGGCAGCAGTAAAAACCCAGAATAGCCAAAAATAAATAAATAAATAAAATTTTAAAGAATGTGCAAAAAAATGCTGAGATTGAAAAAAAAAAGTGCACAACTCAGTGGTTTTTAGTACATGTACAATGTTGGACATTTACCACTGCAATTAATTTTAGAACATTTTCATTACCCTAAAAAGAAACCTATGGGTTTCCCTGGTGGTCCAGTGGGTAAAGGGTGCGCTTTTCAGTGTAAGGGGCACTAGTTCAATCCCTGGCCCAGGAAGATCCCACATGCCACGGAGCAGCTGGACCGGTGTGTCCAATTACGAGCCAGTGCTCTGGAGCACATGCACCCAGAGCTAGTGCTCTGCAATGAGAGAGGCCACTGGAAGGCTCATACAGGCTGAAGAATAAAGATGCATGAAAAATAAATAAAAGAAAAAAGAAACCTACACCCTTAACCATAAGTTCTTCAATACCCCTTTCCCTTCCAGCTCTAGATAGCCACTAATCTACTGTTTGACTATAGATTTACCCATTTTGGACATTTTACATACTGTAAATGGAGTCATACAGTACATGGGTCATTTGGAAATGGCTTCTTTCAAACAGCATAATGTTTTGAAAATTCACCCATGCTATAGCATGTATCAGTATGCAATTTCTTTATATATATATATATCTTTGGCTGCACTGGGTTGTAGTGGCAGCATGTGGGATTTTTGATTTCGACATGCGAACTCTTAGTTGCATCCTGTGGGATCCAGTTCCCTGCCCAAGAATCAAACCCAGGGTCCCAGCAGTGCAGTCTTAGTCCCTGGACCACCAGGGGCTCATCTTCCTCATCCTTTGTTTTGACCAATGAATAACACTCCACTGTGTGGATACACTGCATTCCATTACCCATTTATCAGTTGATGGGCATTTGGATTGTTTTCACATTTTTGGCTATTATGAAAAATGCTGCTCTGAACATTGGGATACAAGTGTTTATGTGGGCACAGGTTTTCAATTCTCTTCCACCTATAAATGGAATTGCTGGGTCACATGACTCTGGGTTTATTTTTGAGAAACTGCCAGAACATCTTCCAAAGCCACATCACTATTGTACATTCCCACCAACAAAATATGAGAGTTTCAATTTCTCCACATTCTCACCAACATTCGCCATTATCTTTCTGATTATGATGATAACCATCCTAGTAAGTATAAAGTGATATTTCATTGTGCTTTTGACTTGTATTTCCCTGATAATGAGTGACATTGAGCATCTTTTTGTGTGCTTGCTGAGTAGGGTGCATCACCTCAGAGAAACGCCTCTTCCTTGGCCTGTTTTAAACTGAACTATTTGTCCTTTTATCAGTGATCTGTAATAGCTATTCTTATATTTTAGATACAAGTCTTTTATCAGGTGGATGGTTGCAAAAATTTTCTTCCAATATGTGGTAAACGGGATGTCTTTGAGGAATGAAAGTTTTTAACTTTAATGATGCCCAATTTATCTATTTTTTCTTTTATGTCTTGTACTTAGATCTAAGAAAGCACTGTCTAATGCAAAATCACAAAGTTTACACATATGTTTTCTTCTAAGAACTATATAACTTTAACTCATTTGAGTTCATTTTTTGTATTAATACATGGTATGAAGAGGCAGGTCATTTTTTTTTTATCTTTAATCTTTTAAATTCATCAAGATGGGTTTTAGACAGTGAAACCTGTAAGGAATCTGTAGAATAGATTAGTCTGGTAAGAGACTAAAGGTATAGAAGTCCAAAAACATGGTAAAAAAAGAAGCCTAAATTAAAGTCCTAGAAGAAGAGGCCTAAACATTAATTTTATTTTACTTTTTTAAGGCTCACAGATGATCCTAATGTGCAGTCAGCTCTTAGAAGAGGTAGGGATATGCTGGAAAATAATGAATAATAGACGAATGTAAGAAGGTCCTTCTAAGTGGCCGTATCTAAGCAAGGTTAGTCCTAGAGTCACTCTGGTCTTAACTGACATCACTCTCAGGAAAAGAGGAGGCTCTTAGAGGAGGGCTGAAAATGCCCATCAGTGAGTGAGCACATGCTTGCTGAACTTTTACAAAAAGTACCTCAGAATTTAATAAGTTTGAGTCCCTGTTTCAAATTACCAGCAAAAGTGGGAATTCCCTGGCAGTCCAGTAGTTAGGATTCCACACTTTACTGCTGGGGGTCTGGTTTCAATCCCTAGTCAAGGAACTAAAATGCTACAAAGCTGTGCAGCACAGTCAAAAGAAAAATACTTGTTAAAATACAATTTTCTCTTTTGTAATAGGTGAGACGTGCTCACATGTTGGACATCATCTTTATTTCATAAACATGCAAATGATGATCTCCACACACTCCCATTAGCTGTATCTTTCACTACATGGTTTTCAACTTGGAGGAACTGGTCATGGAAATTCACCTGATGAAACGACAAAGTCTCATTTGGAAGTTCAGTCACAAAGGAAAGAACTGTCTTCTGGGAAATGCTTTCTCCATTCAGAAGCAGGAGACTAATTATAAGAAAACACCTCAGCAGACCTAACTGAGGCATTAACATATTGAGTTAATGAGCATTTCCACCCTGAGGAAACTCAAAGGAAATTTCAGCTGACCTTTTTGAATCTGGTTAACCAAACTCTACATAGACTTTAATCCTATGAAGTCTAATTTAAAGGCTGCTTAGAATACATTGTAAGCTAACTGAGTGATACTCAACTCTGGTCTCTCATTTTAGAACTACTTGTTGAGTTGTATGTATTGATTTTATTCTACATGCTCTTCCCTAGCCCATATCCAAAAGTTCTTTGATGAAACATATTTGAGGCATGTTGCCAGTGCTTGTATTTTTAGAAAATGGGACAAGTGACTCCTATGCCAACCAGGATTTAAAATCAGATAATTGAACTGGAGTGAAGAAATAAGCTTCTAACCAGTTTTGCCATAACTAGCTATTATATTTTGCATGCAATCACGCTCAATTGTGTTCAATTCTTTGTGACACCATGGACTGTAACCCACCAAACAAACCCCTCCGTCCATGAATATATAATGGAGAAAAGACAGTCTCTTCAAGACATGGCGTTGAGAAGCCTGGATAGCTACAAATAAAAGAATGAAATTAGAACATTTTTCTCACACTATATACAAAAATAAACTCAAAATGGATTAAAGACCAAAACATAAGACATATACCATAAAATTCCTAGAAGAAAACAGAGGCAAGGCATTCTATGACATAAATCTTAGCAATATCTTCTTAGATCAGTCTCCCAAGGCAAAAGAAATTAAAGTAAAAGTAAATAAATTAAACCTAATCAAACTTAAAAACTTACGCACAGCAAAGGAAATTACCAACAAAACAAAAAATAGCCAATGGAATTGAAGGAAACATGTGCAAATAATGTGACTGACAAGGGGTTAATATTCAAAATACACAAAGCTCATACAACTCAATAACAACAACAAAAAAACACCCAGTCAAAAAATGGGCAGAAGACCTAAATAGACATTTCTGTAAAGATGACATTCAGATGGCCAACAGGCACGTGAAAAGACGCTCAAACAGATGAATATAACAAAACAGAAATAGACTTTTTTTTTTAATAAATTTTTTGGGGGGGAGGGGAGGGTTGTGGAGGTAGTGGGGGCGGGAGGGCCACTTCTATTGGTCTTTAATTTTATTTATTTTCATCCATCATTGTTACTTGGACGGTGTGGGCCTCCCTTAGCAGTGGCCTCTGTTGTTGCAGAGCACCAGCTCTGGGTGCATGCACTCCAGAGCTCCAGCTCCGTGGTTGGACATATCGGTCCAGCTGCTCCGTGGCACGTGGGATCTTCCCAGGCCAGGGATCGAACCAGCGCCCCCTGCACTGCAAGGTGGTGTCCTTACCCACTGGATCACCAGGGAAGCCCAGAAATAGACTTTTTGAGAACTAATAGTTACCAGTGGAAAAAGAGGGAAGTGGGAAATAATATTGGGGTAGGTACTAACTACTATATAGAAATAAGTAAGCTGCAAGGATATATGATAATAAATTTAAATGTAGTACAGTATAATCTTAAAAAGTAAAATAAATTTTACTAAAAGTAAAATAAAATGGAAAAATGGAATGGAAAAACATTGCATAGAACTAGACACGGGCACAAGTATGCACAAGTGAGTACAAATAAAACTGGTGAACCCTGAATAAGTATGATATTATACTTTAATTATATAAGATGGTATCATGCGGTAAACTGGGTGAAGGTACACAGGGCTTCTCTGTACTATATTTGCAATATCCTATGAATTTATATTTATTTCAAACTAAGAGTAAAAAAAAAAAAAGAAGAAAAGAAGAAAAACTTTTGCACCCAACAACTTGGATCTTAAAGGCATTAGGCAGAATGAGGAAACCAATCTCAAAAGGCCACATATTGTATGATTCCATGTATGGAAAATTTTCAAAATGACAAAAATACAGAGATGGAGCACAGATTAGTCTCTTTCAGATTAGAGGTGAACTGGGAGGAAAGGGGTGAGTGTGATTCTGAGGAGGTCACACAAGGAGCATCTTCATGGTTATGGACTACTTCTGTATTTTGATTGCAGTGATGGTGATAGTAATCTCCATAGGTGATAAAATGCCATAGGGCTATACAAACACATTGTATCAACTTCCTGATTTGGACACTGCATTAAATTTAACAAAAACTGTCATCACTGGGAGAAACTGAATGATGGGTACACACACAGGACTTCTCTTTATTGTGTGTGCAATCTCCTGAGAATAGTTTTCAAAAAATAAGACTTTCATTAAGGCTTTTTTAAAATAAGACCTTTTTTTTTTTATTTTACATTTTACTTTTACAGTGTTTTGTTGTTTATAGATATGTATAATCCCAGATTAGTCATGTGTATATCCCTGGCTCCCATCCCTCCTCCACCTGCCTCCCAGTCGTCCCCATCCCATCCCTCCAGGCCACCTCACAGAGCTCCTGCAGGATCCCCTATTCCCACAGCACAATAACAATAGTTATCTTATCCATATATGACAGTACAGGTTTACATGTTACTCCCTCTACACCTCCACCCACTGTTCATTCCCCACAACGTCCATAAGTCTGTTTTCTACGTTTGTTTGTCCAACGCTTCACTGCGTGTGTTATCGTTACCTTCTTACTAGACGCTATACATATGTTAGTACATAGGCATTTTTAGAAACACTCTTTTCCTACTAACTCAGTTAGAAATGTTAAATAGAGAGGCCTAGTGGTCCAGTAATTAAGACTCTGCACTACCACTGCAGGAGGCATGCATTCGATTCCTCATTGGGGAAGTTCTGCATGCCACATGATTTGGCCAAAAGTGAAAAAAAAAAAAAAGAAGAAGAAAAAAACCCATTAAATAAGGAGGAATCAAATTATGATCCATTCAGTTTGTTCTTTAACAATCTATTAGGGAGCTTTTTTTTTTTTAAGGTCAAACTCCAGATTAACTAAATCAGATTCTGACACAATGATTCTCAGATTCTAGAGCCTGAGATTCTACATTTGTAACAAGATCTAAAGGAAACCTAAGGCAAAGAGATGGCTTATTGGGAAAGACCCTGATGCTAGGAAAGATTAGGGGCAGGAGTAGGGGGTGACAGAGGATGAGATGGTTGGATGGCATCACTGACTCAATGGACATGAGTTTGAGCAAACTCCAGGAGATAATGGAGGACAGGGATGCCTGCCGTGCAGTCCAGGGCTGATATTCTGAGGAGGTCACACAAGGAGCATCTTCATGGTTATCAATTTGATTGCAGTGATGGTGATAGTAATCTCCATAGGTGATAAAATGCCATAGGGCTATACAAACACATTGTATCAACTTCCTGATTTGGACACTGCATTAAATTTAACAAAAACTGTCATCACTGGGAGAAACTGAATGATGGGTACACACACAGGACTTCTCTTTATTGTGTGTGCAATCTCCTGAGAATAGTTTTCAAAAAATAAGACTTTCATTAAGGCTTTTTTAAAATAAGACCTTTTTTTTTTTATTTTACATTTTACTTTTACAGTGTTTTGTTGTTTATAGATATGTATAATCCCAGATTAGTCATGTGTATATCCCTGGCTCCCATCCCTCCTCCACCTGCCTCCCAGTCGTCCCCATCCCATCCCTCCAGGCCACCTCACAGAGCTCCTGCAGGATCCCCTATTCCCACAGCACAATAACAATAGTTATCTTATCCATATATGACAGTACAGGTTTACATGTTACTCCCTCTACACCTCCACCCACTGTTCATTCCCCACAACGTCCATAAGTCTGTTTTCTACGTTTGTTTGTCCAACGCTTCACTGCGTGTGTTATCGTTACCTTCTTACTAGACGCTATACATATGTTAGTACATAGGCATTTTTAGAAACACTCTTTTCCTACTAACTCAGTTAGAAATGTTAAATAGAGAGGCCTAGTGGTCCAGTAATTAAGACTCTGCACTACCACTGCAGGAGGCATGCATTCGATTCCTCATTGGGGAAGTTCTGCATGCCACATGATTTGGCCAAAAGTGAAAAAAAAAAAAGAAGAAGAAAAAAACCCATTAAATAAGGAGGAATCAAATTATGATCCATTCAGTTTGTTCTTTAACAATCTATTAGGGAGCTTTTTTTTTTTTAAGGTCAAACTCCAGATTAACTAAATCAGATTCTGACACAATGATTCTCAGATTCTAGAGCCTGAGATTCTACATTTGTAACAAGATCTAAAGGAAACCTAAGGCAAAGAGATGGCTTATTGGGAAAGACCCTGATGCTAGGAAAGATTAGGGGCAGGAGTAGGGGGTGACAGAGGATGAGATGGTTGGATGGCATCACTGACTCAATGGACATGAGTTTGAGCAAACTCCAGGAGATAATGGAGGACAGGGATGCCTGCCGTGCTGCAGTCCATGGGGTCACAAAGAGTCAGAGACAACTTAGTAAATGAACAACAAGATCTCAGGTGAGCAGCAAAGACCAACTCCTGTCCAGATGGGAGCACCACAACACTGAAAAGATGCTTTTGTTAATATGTATAAGAAAAACAAATCATTAATCTGTTTTCTTTTATCTCCTCACCAAAATAGTAATAGCAACTGCTATCACTGGAACGCATTATAAGGTTCCAAACTGTTCTGAAAAATGAAGTATATTTGCAAATACAAGCAAATAAAATCTGTTTACAAATATCTCCATAATCACCAGGTGTATCTGCATTGGGAAGAAGGGTTCTAGAACTAGCCTTCACAGACAGAGGAGAGCCATGTAGAGAAAAGTGTAAGTTATCCTTGTACCAAATGGAGCTGGGATGGAGAATCGTTTGCTCTAAATCAGCCATGCTAGAGATCGAGGAGAACTGCTAGGAATTATCTCAGACTAAGATGTGTCTGCTAGTAGCTACACCCCTCCCTAACTCCTCATTGCCCTTCCTCTCACTCCACACCCATAAGTGACCCACAGTGACGGAAATGAACCAGATGCACAGAGAGAAAACAGGAGAGACCAAAAAAATGGAGAAATGGTTTCATGGTTCTAGTCATTTCCACATATACGCCTTCCTTTCTCAGTTATGATTTTTGCAATCATGTTTTACTTATATCAAAGAAATACATGCACATATTTTTGAAGTTAAACTGTTTTATTAGGCTTCTAATATATAGCAGTAGTCTTGTGTTTCCCTTCCCATACCCAGTTTCTAGCTCCAAAGCAGCAATCCATCCCTTTTGGACCTGATACTTTCCTATGTATTTTTGTTGCAGCTCCAGATTAACTAAATCAGATTCTGACACAATGATTCTCAGATTCTAGAGCCTGAGATTCTACATTTGTAACAAGATCTAAAGGAAACCTAAGGCAAAGAGATGGCTTATTGGGAAAGACCCTGATGCTAGGAAAGATTAGGGGCAGGAGTAGGGGGTGACAGAGGATGAGATGGTTGGATGGCATCACTGACTCAATGGACATGAGTTTGAGCAAACTCCAGGAGATAATGGAGGACAGGGATGCCTGCCGTGCTGCAGTCCATGGGGTCACAAAGAGTCAGAGACAACTTAGTAAATGAACAACAAGATCTCAGGTGAGCAGCAAAGACCAACTCCTGTCCAGATGGGAGCACCACAACACTGAAAAGATGCTTTTGTTAATATGTATAAGAAAAACAAATCATTAATCTGTTTTCTTTTATCTCCTCACCAAAATAGTAATAGCAACTGCTATCACTGGAACGCATTATAAGGTTCCAAACTGTTCTGAAAAATGAAGTATATTTGCAAATACAAGCAAATAAAATCTGTTTACAAATATCTCCATAATCACCAGGTGTATCTGCATTGGGAAGAAGGGTTCTAGAACTAGCCTTCACAGACAGAGGAGAGCCATGTAGAGAAAAGTGTAAGTTATCCTTGTACCAAATGGAGCTGGGATGGAGAATCGTTTGCTCTAAATCAGCCATGCTAGAGATCGAGGAGAACTGCTAGGAATTATCTCAGACTAAGATGTGTCTGCTAGTAGCTACACCCCTCCCTAACTCCTCATTGCCCTTCCTCTCACTCCACACCCATAAGTGACCCACAGTGACGGAAATGAACCAGATGCACAGAGAGAAAACAGGAGAGACCAAAAAAATGGAGAAATGGTTTCATGGTTCTAGTCATTTCCACATATACGCCTTCCTTTCTCAGTTATGATTTTTGCAATCATGTTTTACTTATATCAAAGAAATACATGCACATATTTTTGAAGTTAAACTGTTTTATTAGGCTTCTAATATATAGCAGTAGTCTTGTGTTTCCCTTCCCATACCCAGTTTCTAGCTCCAAAGCAGCAATCCATCCCTTTTGGACCTGATACTTTCCTATGTATTTTTGTTGCAGCTTCCTCTTTGTTTATTTTCTATGTATTTTCAAACAGCACAATTATAGGGGAACTTCAGTTTTCAAATTCAGCTATCTTTTATTGGCATTCTACTCTTAATCAGAAGTGCTTAGGTCTCTCGCTAGTCCATCTGTTTCCAGAGAACGACTTCCTTCCACCATCCACAGATTCACACACACATACACACACGCATGCACACACACGCGCGCGTGCACACACTCACACACCCTCCCTAACACAGTTATTTTGGCTAAATATTTAGTATTTATAACAATATTGTAAATAACTGTGACTCTCACCTGAGCCATTTCTTTTTAATTTTCCCTGGAGTTAAACACTTCATTAGGCGTAACTTTTTTTTTTTTTTTTTTAAAGATTTATTTATTTATTTATTTAGGGCGGGGGTCGGGTTGGGGAGGGAGGGGAGCGGGTGGGCCACTTCTATTGATCTTTCATTTGTCTATTTTCATCCGTCTTTGTTCTTTGGCTCCTGTGGGCCTCCCATCGTGGTGGCGTCTGTGGTTGGCAAGCGCCGGCTCTGGGCGCATGCGCTCCAGAGCTCCAGCTCGGTAATTGAACACATCGGTCCAGCCGCTCCGCGGCACGTGGGATCTTCCCAGGCCAGGGATGGAACCGGCGCCCTTGCACTGCAAGGCGGTGTCCTTACCCACTGGACCACCAGGGGGAAGCCCAGGCGTAACTTTTTAATTCAAGTTCTGTGCCAAAACTGCTTAAAAAAAAAAAGATAGCAGGTACTCTACTGGGTTAACTATTTCCTTTCTTACTTAATTTTTAAATGTAGACATGTCTGGAACCGTCCACCTTCATAGTCTATCTGGGTTATTTTTATTCTAGGTCTGCTACTATGGTGCTCTGGGAATTATTTTCCCCACATCCTGGGCACTCACACCTTTCTCATGTTTGTTCCCTGTTTATTTACTGAGGTCCTTATACTCCTTCCTGATTAACTTATTTTAATGAAGTGCATCCTCCAGGGCTTTTGAAGAAGAGCATATTGGCATAAGGATTCTTCTACCCTCCTGCTTGATTGGTAGCATGGGAGGTATAGATTTCAAGATTGGATTTCATTATTTCTTGGAATTTTGAAGGCATTGCTTTACTGTGTCTAGCTTTCCTCTCCTTTTTATGTGACCTGTTCCCCTTCCAAACTTGCAGTTTTAAATTTTCTCTTTAATCATAATATTCTAAAAGCTCATAATGCTTTTGTTTGTTTAATTCATTTTGCTAGGCACTCAGTGAACTCTTTCAATCTGGAGACTCATGCACTTCTCTTTTGAGAAATCTTTAATTTTCCCCTTTTAACTTCTCTCTTTCCTGTTCTTTTTGCAACTCTATTCGAATATTGGACCTGCTCAAATGATCTTATTTCCTTATATTTTCTCTTTGTATTCAGTTTTTTTCCCTACTTTGACGATGTCTTCAACTTTATCTCCCAAAGTTTCTATTAATTTTATAGAATTTTTTTCTATAGCACACGGAAATCTACCCATTATTTTATAATAACTTTACATGGAATATAATCTATAAACATATTGAATCACTATGTTGTACTCCTGAAACTAATACTATAAATCAACTATACCTCAATAAAAATTTAATTTTTAGTTTAAATAATACCTTTTTAATTTCCAAAAAACTCTTTCTTTACTGCAGAATATTCTCTTTAAGAGCACTTTCCTTTCATAGAATTCAATACCATGTTTTGTTCCTCAGATTATCTCTTTTCTTCTAAATCTTTTAATGTTTCTTTTCTTTTCTCTTTGATGTTAAATACTTTTCCCAAATCTCTCATGGTCCTTGGGTGCCATCCATATTTAAGAGTAAGGCATGAAAAAGCTAGTTGGAAGATAAGAGTGGGCTTCACTATTAAGTGATTAGACTGGGACCCAGCTCTTTCCCTGGGTGCCCACATTCTCTCCTTCCAACATCTGTTACGTTTGTTTTCCTTGGTTTCCTAAGAGAAGACCATCTCACTTCTAAGACCATCTGCTACTATGGTGCTCTGGGAATTATTTTCCCCACATCCTGGGCACTCACACCTTTCTCATGTTTGTTCCCTGTTTATTTACTGAGGTCCTTATACTCCTTCCTGATTAACTTATTTTAATGAAGTGCATCCTCCAGGGCTTTTGAAGAAGAGCATATTGGCATAAGGATTCTTCTACCCTCCTGCTTGATTGGTAGCATGGGAGGTATAGATTTCAAGATTGGATTTCATTATTTCTTGGAATTTTGAAGGCATTGCTTTACTGTGTCTAGCTTTCCTCTCCTTTTTATGTGACCTGTTCCCCTTCCAAACTTGCAGTTTTAAATTTTCTCTTTAATCATAATATTCTAAAAGCTCATAATGCTTTTGTTTGTTTAATTCATTTTGCTAGGCACTCAGTGAACTCTTTCAATCTGGAGACTCATGCACTTCTCTTTTGAGAAATCTTTAATTTTCCCCTTTTAACTTCTCTCTTTCCTGTTCTTTTTGCAACTCTATTCGAATATTGGACCTGCTCAAATGATCTTATTTCCTTATATTTTCTCTTTGTATTCAGTTTTTTTCCCTACTTTGACGATGTCTTCAACTTTATCTCCCAAAGTTTCTATTAATTTTATAGAATTTTTTTCTATAGCACAGGGAAATATACCCATTATTTTATAATAACTTTACATGGAATATAATCTATAAACATATTGAATCACTATGTTGTACTCCTGAAACTAATACTATAAATCAACTATACCTCAATAAAAATTTAATTTTTAGTTTAAATAATACCTTTTTAATTTCCAAAAAACTCTTTCTTTACTGCAGAATATTCTCTTTAAGAGCACTTTCCCTTTCATAGAATTCAATACCATGTTTTGTTCCTCAGATTATCTCTTTTCTTCTAAATCTTTTAATGTTTCTTTTCTTTTCTCTTTGATGTTAAATACTTTTCCCAAATCTCTCATGGTCCTTGGGTGCCATCCATATTTAAGAGTAAGGCATGAAAAAGCTAGTTGGAAGATAAGAGTGGGCTTCACTATTAAGTGATTAGACTGGGACCCAGCTCTTTCCCTGGGTGCCCACATTCTCTCCTTCCAACATCTGTTACGTTTGTTTTCCTTGGTTTCCTAAGAGAAGAACCATCTCACTTCTAAGCCTATCCATCTTCTGACAGCTGTGTGAGGGAAAGAGGCTGGAGTCTAACCATTATCTGCAAACTTTCCCTCAGTGCTCCCTCTCAGTAGGATCTCCCTTCCCTTTGCTGTTTCTTATGTTTCAAAATCCAGTCTTTAAGTCAACTTCTCCAAACAGTAAACTTTCAGTCTTCTATTGGGCCACTGAATTGCGGCTCAGATGGTAAAAATGTGCCTGCAGTGCAGAAGATCTGGGTTCAATCTCTGGTGGGAAGATCCCCTGGTAGAGGAAAAGGCAACCCACTCAAGTATTCTTCTTCTTCTTTTTTTTTTTTTTTTTTGCTTGCTTGCTTTTATCAAAATACATGCTTTGCATTGAACCTTTGAGTTTAACACATTCCTATGATCCTTCCTAAGACTGTCAGGTTAGGAGTGAAAAAGTCATCTGGCATCACAGTGAATTTTCTAGATGGTTCGTAACAGGACAGTCAAGATAAAACTGTTATCTTTTGCCATCCCATCTAGTAATTGAAAAGCAACAAACGGAGCTCAAAATATTCCATTCCCTTACTCTCACAAGTACGAATGTCAGCTCCAAGATCACACTCTGGCTCAAAAAGCTCTGAGGCAGGCCGCCTTGAACAAGGAGAGAAGCAGGGTAGTAGGGCAGATGTTAAGGCCACAGCACTTGGGTAACACTCAGAGACAGGAGGAACTTTAGCTGACTTTCTAGCTGTTTCATCATCTATCAACTGAGAATAATCATCTCACAAAATGATTATATAAATCAAATGATATGAGGAGGGACTGTCTTGCAGTCTCGTGCAAGGGGGAGAGACGACTGTTATTATTAATTACTACGTCCAGAAAGGAAGGCCCCCTGGTACTCTTGTCTCTATGTTCCACAGGATCGCCTCAAGATGGACCGACCATAGTGATTTTCTCCAGACTTTGGTTGTTTTTTTTTTTTTTTTCCTTAACATTCTTTTTCTTTTTTTAAAGTTTTTTGACCTCTTTCATTGATTTTTTTTTCTTTTCTTTTTCAACTCCGAGGCTCTAGAGCACAGGCTCCATAGTTACGGCTCACAGGCTTAGTTGCTCTGCAGCATGTGGGATCTTCCTGGATCAAGAATTGAACTCATGTCTCCTGCCTTGGCAGGTGAGCTCCTTACCACTGAGCTATCAGGGAAGCCCTTTTATTGATTTTTTAAATCCATTTATTTTCATCCATCTTTATTCTTTGGCATGTGTGGGCCCCCACTGCAGTGGCCTCTCTCATTGCAGAGCTCCAGCTCTGGGCATATGCGCCCCAGAGCAATGGCTAGTAATTGGACACACCAGTCCAGCCGCTCTGCGGCACACAGGATCTTCTTGGGCCAGGAATTGAACCAGTGCCCCTTGAACTGCAAGGTGGACTCTTTACCACTGAACCACCAGGGAAACCCCATACTTCAGTTTTGACAACCATGGTTGCACCTATCTAGTAACAGTCTCTGCAGCTGAGAAGTGAGGCCTTCAGGTTCTGGGCCTAGCAGGCTCAACAACCACTGTGCCCCTGGTCACCTTGTCCTCACCTTGAGGTAGAAAAAAAACAAAACCCTATGGGGGAGACATTGCGGCACAAAAATGGGAAGAGGCACCTCCACTCTTCACCTGGCCGCAGTTTCTTAGGCCCACGCTTCCAGCAGGACGGGGACAACCCTGGGAGAGATGGCAGGAGTCAGGGATGCCTTGACCTCGGGCGCCGGAGGAGCAGGTGCTGGGCCTACAACAGGGACAGGGACACAAAAAGCCGGCTGGAGGCTGGCCTGCCTCGTCTTGCCTCTCCCACAGCCTTAAGCACAGGAGGAGGAACCCCACCCCCACGAACCCAGAGGGCTCTTGTTTGCTCACCTGCAACCAGGACACCAGTAAGCTGTAAGGCGCCATTTTGTGCACTGACAAAGATGAGGTCGCTTCCACTCAAGTATTCTTGCCTGGACAATTCCATGGGGTCACAATGAGTCAAACGCACTATACTATACTCTATGTAAAGAAGCTGAAGCCCCAATACTTTGGCCACCTGATGGAAAGAGTCAACTCACTAGAAAAGATCCTGGTGCTCAGAAATTGACAGCAGGAGGAGAAGGTGGCAACAGAGGAGGAGCTGGTTGGATGGCATCACAGACTCAATGAACATGAGTTCAAGCAAACTCTGGGAGATAGAGAAGGACAGGGAAGCCTGGCTTGCTGCAGTTCATGGAGTCGCAAAGAGTTGGACACGACTGAGTGACTGAACAGCAAAGACAACATGTAAAGAAGGGAAAAATCCTAGAGGCTGGTTTAAGTTCACTCAGGCTGCAATAACAAAAATAGCCCTAAAGTGAATGCTTTAAACAGCAAATATTTGTTTCTCACATTTCTGGAAGCCGGGAAATCTAACGTGAAGATGTCCAAAGAGCCCCACAAGTACACGTCCCAGGATGGCACATACTATGGATCCACAGGCAAAGATCTTTAAAGGAGTTCTAGCAGTTAAACTTACGGGTATTTTTGGAGCACATTTTTTGTTTAAAAAGATGAACACAAGAGAAGATGTCAGGTAAACAAACAGCAATAAATTCCCCTTCGTCTTGGAAGTTTATTACAAATCCATTGAACACTCTGGAGTGTACAGAATCAGAAAGCAAGGTCAAAAAAGTGGCTGAACAGCAAAAATAAGGAATCTGACCATCAATCAAGGTTTTCCCTATTTCATACTATCAGGCACAATTAAAATTCCAAAGTTGACACGAATAGGCTTTTGAATATTTAAGGTTAAATGTAAATTTTAATTAAGTTAGAGACTTTGCTCTTTGGACTAACTGTGAAGAAACTGACAGAAGGTTTGTTTATCACGTTACAGAGTTTTATTTATCACTCAAAATAAAGTGGTGATTCTCCTTTAAAAAAAATTTGGTGTCTGGTGAGAGTCTACTTCCTGGTACGTAGATGATCTGTTCTGTCACGCTGTGTCCTCACAAGGAGGAACGACAAGGGAGCTCTCCTTGGACACTTCACCAAAGATGAAGGCTCCACCCTCATGACCGAATCACTTTCCAAAGGCCCCACTGCCTAACAATATCATATTGGTGGTTAAGATTTATTAATAACATCTGAATTTGGGGGGACACAAATATTCAGTCCATACCAAGGTCTTAACTACCTTTTTAAATAAACTTTCATGTTCATATAGACTTTCTCATATTTTTAATCCCTATCGTATCTGTGTCTGTTGCGTTTAATTCTAGCCTTCCCAGGATACTGTTGTGAAAACTGGCTTGCTCCTTTGAGTTACCCTCTTATAGGCAGTTAGATCTGAGAAAGTGAAAAACAACCCTGCTGACAATCAGATTGTGATATTACTCCAGAACATAAACAGTGTTTCCAAGGGACATGAACAAGGCCACGTAAACAGCATTTCTATATAAGGCCATGCCACAGAATGAGGGACTTTTTCTTCTAAGTGATTGCTGCTTTCTTACCAGTGATATCCCAGGTCTGTTTTTTCTTTTCTTTTCTTTCAGCTTTCTGAAGAAAGACTCCTGAGATGTTCAACTGCTGAAATACCCCCATTTCTCAACAATATCCCATCTAGAGATGGCACTTTACTTCCCTAATTGATCCTCAGAATCATGCAGCAAAACCACAACCCTATAAGCATTCTTTCCCAGTGGGAATGCAAATTGATACAACCACTATGGAGAACAGTCTGGAGATACCTTATAAAATTAGGACTAAAACTACCATACAACCCAGCAATCCCGTTGCTGGGCATATACTCTGAGGAAACCAGAACTGAAAAAGACACGTGTACCCCAATGTTCACTGCAGCATTATTTACAACAGCTAGGATATTGAAGCAACCTAGATATCCATCAGCAAATGAATAGATTAGGAAGTTGTGGTACATACACACAATGGAATATTACTAAGCTATAAAAAGGAATACTTTAGAGTCAGTTCTAATGAGGTGGATGAACCTAGAGCCGCTAATACAGAGTGAAGTAAGTCAGAAAGAAAAAGAGAAACACTATATTAACACATACATATGAAATTTAGAGAGATGCTGCTGACAAGCCTATGTGCAGGGCAGCAAAGGAGACACAGACATAAGAACAGACTTTTGGACTCAGTGGGAGAAGGCGAGGGTGATTTTGAGAGAATAGCACTGAAGCATATTCATTACCACACGTAAAATAGAGAGCCAGTGGGAGTTTGATGTATGAGAGGCCAAGTGGCGAGTTTGATGTATGAATGCAGTCCATACCAAGGTCTTAACTACCTTTTTAAATAAACTTTCATGTTCATATAGACTTTCTCATATTTTTAATCCCTATCGTATCTGTGTCTGTTGCTTAATTCTAGCCTTCCCAGGATACTGTTGTGAAAACTGGCTTGCTCCTTTGAGTTACCCTCTTATAGGCAGTTAGATCTGAGAAAGTGAAAAACAACCCTGCTGACAATCAGATTGTGATATTACTCCAGAACATAAACAGTGTTTCCAAGGGACATGAACAAGGCCACGTAAACAGCATTTCTATATAAGGCCATGCCACAGAATGAGGGACTTTTTCTTCTAAGTGATTGCTGCTTTCTTACCAGTGATATCCCAGGTCTGTTTTTTCTTTTCTTTTCTTTCAGCTTTCTGAAGAAAGACTCCTGAGATGTTCAACTGCTGAAATACCCCCATTTCTCAACAATATCCCATCTAGAGATGGCACTTTACTTCCCTAATTGATCCTCAGAATCATGCAGCAAAACCACAACCCTATAAGCATTCTTTCCCAGTGGGAATGCAAATTGATACAACCACTATGGAGAACAGTCTGGAGATACCTTATAAAATTAGGACTAAAACTACCATACAACCCAGCAATCCCGTTGCTGGGCATATACTCTGAGGAAACCAGAACTGAAAAAGACACGTGTACCCCAATGTTCACTGCAGCATTATTTACAACAGCTAGGATATTGAAGCAACCTAGATATCCATCAGCAAATGAATAGATTAGGAAGTTGTGGTACATACACACAATGGAATATTACTAAGCTATAAAAAGGAATACTTTAGAGTCAGTTCTAATGAGGTGGATGAACCTAGAGCCGCTAATACAGAGTGAAGTAAGTCAGAAAGAAAAAGAGAAACACTATATTAACACATACATATGAAATTTAGAGAGATGCTGCTGACAAGCCTATGTGCAGGGCAGCAAAGGAGACACAGACATAAGAACAGACTTTTGGACTCAGTGGGAGAAGGCGAGGGTGATTTTGAGAGAATAGCACTGAAGCATATTCATTACCACACGTAAAATAGAGAGCCAGTGGGAGTTTGATGTATGATGCAGGGAACCCGAAGTTGGTACTCTGTGACAACCTGGAGGGGCGAAGTCAGGAGGGAGCAGAGACAGGGATTCAGGAAGGACGGGACACATAAATGCCTATGGCCCACTCATGCTGATATACGGCAAACCCCATCACAATATTGTAAAGTAATTATCTACCAATTAAAAATTTTAAAAAATTCTTTCTCAATTCTTTCTTATTGAGACACTTCCCAGAGTCCTCTGGGGTGTGTTCTCCCTCGCAAAGAAAACCAAACATAACTTTAACTCCAGGTGTGCTCCTGACGATCTCTGGTGCATGAACATTGACAGAATTCAGCTTTCTGTGGTCTGTTAAGTCCGGTATATCTACTTCCCAGGCTCTAAAATGGTGTTGGAAAAGGTGCAAAGCCTATTGCAGATCAAGACCTGGGAAAGGAGCAGTGATGCCCACAAGGGACTGAGCCAGACCTGCTTTGGAGGGTCCAAGTGCCCCCTTGAGCTAGAAGTGCCCTTGAGCAGTCCTCGGAAGGACTGCACTCAGTTTCCTTTGGAGGAGGTTACCATTAATCTGATCACAGAGCCCCCAAGGAGGACTGGAAACTCTGTACGCACTGTGATCCGGGAGAGGGGAATAGCGATCCTGCATGAGACTGAGCCAGACTCACCTCTGAGTAACCTGACATCTCCCGTGGTGGCAGGGGTCGACGGTGGCCTGCAGCAGGGTCGGGGTCACTGCAGAAGTGCTTCCCATAGAGCGTGTGGGAATAAATCCTTTGTGAGACAGACGCCATTTTCCCTACTGTAGTTTGGCTGCTGGGCAAGCTACAGGGAGGGAACTTAGTTCCACCCAGCAAGAAAAGGGATTTGGATTAAGAAACTCCCAGGGCCAACCTGGGCGGGCCTTTAAATTCTGGAATAGGCCTAAATAAATAAGCAGTCAAAGAGCTCTTCAGATCCAACCACTGCCAGAGGCAAGAAAAAGACTGATAATTCCTGAATAGTCAGCAAGAGACAGAAGAACATAAACACTATTTTCACGTTTTGTCTGAAGCTGGAGTTACTGCTGGACTTTTAAAATTTCATTTTATTCCTTATTCTTTTTTATTGCTTTTTATTGTATTGTATTGTTTTGTTTCAATTGGTTTTTTCCCTTTTTTCCAAACCCACTCAGTGCACTCCCCATTTTTTTTGTTTTTTTGTTTTTTGGGGGTGTGTGTGAGAGTGGGTGTGTTTATTTCCTCCATTGAATTCTATTGAAGCTACTAATCTCATCAGGAAGACTGAACAAGTTTACATATTTTTTTTTCTTTTTCCTTTTAAACCACACATTTTATTTTGGTATAAACTTCGGTTCCCCATCGGCCTTTTAAGGTTCTGTGGGGGTTTTGTTTGTTTTTATTGTTTTTGCTTTGTTTTTCTATATTTTTCTATATACTTATCTCTGTTTAAATTTTTAAAATTTTTCATTTTGACTACTACTTCCTCTATAATTCTTTCCTTCCTCTGATGTTCCTTTCCTATAGCACTAAACTCTAATACATACAAATCTTTATCTCCCTATATTTAACTTTGTAGTATCATTCTATATTTCTCTTCTATCCTCCCTTTCTCTTTTTTCCCTTTTCCCACCATATTTCTTAGTCTATTCTGTCCTCATTGCCTTATCCCCAATGGGGACCCTGTTCTAGCATTATTCTCCAATTGGTGCTCTACTTAGTTTGGTTATTAACTGGTGGATATCATTCTTGGTTTTCTCTACTCGCCGTGCTAACATATTGTACTGTATTTTTGGTTGGAATGCTTGAGTTATGTTACAGATGTATATGTTTGTGTGTATAATTCAATATGCTAGATAGTATTTGCATAATATTTTAATTGCCATTTTTCAAAGGTATACCTTCTGTTTCTCATCCGTGTATATATGTTTTAATATCATTTAATGCCATAACAAACCAGCCGTAAAATCTTCATTCCCTGGTCAGGCAACAAGCCCCGGGGCTTTAGGGAGGAGCTCTTCAGATCCAACCACTGCCAGAGGCAAGAAAAAGACTGATAATTCCTGAATAGTCAGCAAGAGACAGAAGAACATAAACACTATTTTCACGTTTTGTCTGAAGCTGGAGTTACTGCTGGACTTTTAAAATTTCATTTTATTCCTTATTCTTTTTTATTGCTTTTTATTGTATTGTATTGTTTTGTTTCAATTGGTTTTTTCCCTTTTTTCCAAACCCACTCAGTGCACTCCCCATTTTTTTTGTTTTTTTGTTTTTTGGGGGTGTGTGTGAGAGTGGGTGTGTTTATTTCCTCCATTGAATTCTATTGAAGCTACTAATCTCATCAGGAAGACTGAACAAGTTTACATATTTTTTTTTCTTTTTCCTTTTAAACCACACATTTTATTTTGGTATAAACTTCGGTTCCCCATCGGCCTTTTAAGGTTCTGTGGGGGTTTTGTTTGTTTTTATTGTTTTTGCTTTGTTTTTCTATATTTTTCTATATACTTATCTCTGTTTAAATTTTTAAAATTTTTCATTTTGACTACTACTTCCTCTATAATTCTTTCCTTCCTCTGATGTTCCTTTCCTATAGCACTAAACTCTAATACATACAAATCTTTATCTCCCTATATTTAACTTTGTAGTATCATTCTATATTTCTCTTCTATCCTCCCTTTCTCTTTTTTCCCTTTTCCCACCATATTTCTTAGTCTATTCTGTCCTCATTGCCTTATCCCCAATGGGGACCCTGTTCTAGCATTATTCTCCAATTGGTGCTCTACTTAGTTTGGTTATTAACTGGTGGATATCATTCTTGGTTTTCTCTACTCGCCGTGCTAACATATTGTACTGTATTTTTGGTTGGAATGCTTGAGTTATGTTACAGATGTATATGTTTGTGTGTATAATTCAATATGCTAGATAGTATTTGCATAATATTTTAATTGCCATTTTTCAAAGGTATACCTTCTGTTTCTCATCCGTGTATATATGTTTTAATATCATTTAATGCCATAACAAACCAGCCGTAAAATCTTCATTCCCTGGTCAGGCAACAAGCCCCGGGGCTTTAGGGAGGGAGCACTGACTCCAAAATTCTACAATACTAGAGAACACCAACCACTAGAGAGCAGTATACAAGTGACAATGCCAACAAAGGTAATCACTTGTATGCAAGTCCTGACATCACCCAACCACCAGCATCACCCAGAATACGAAGCCCCCTCCAAACAACAAACACCAACAGACGTAACTCAAGGTCTGGGAAAAGGAAATCCCAAACAGAGTCAGTTAAAAAATTAATAATAACAATGAAACACCAGAGAAATACCACACAAGTGAAGGAACAATCTACAAACATACAAGATCAAATCAATGAAGAGAATTTGGACAAACTCTCTGAAAGTGATTTCAGAAGAAGGATAGTAAAGATGATCAAAGACTCTGAAAACAGAATGTTAGAGAAATTGCAAGATGCAACTAACACACTGAATAAAGAAATACAAGAACTTACCAAAAAAGTAACAGAGACAAACAACTCCATTGCTGAACTGAAAAACACTGTAGAAGGAATCCAGAGCAGAGTATCGGAGACAGAAGACCGGATAAGTGAGCTGGAAGATAGAATGGTGGAAGTAACTGCTGAAAAACAGAATCTAGCTCAAAGAATGAAAAGAGCAGAGGAAATCCTCAGAGACCTCTGAGATAATATCAAACGCACCAATATTCGAATTATAGGCGCCCAAAAGAAGAAGAAAAAAAGAAAGTCTATGAGAAAATTTTTAAAGAGATTATAGTTGAAAATTTCCCCAACATGGGAAAGAAATAGTCAATCAAATCCAAGAAGCACAAAGAGTACCATACAGAATCAACCCGAGAAGAAACACACCAAGACACATATTAATGAAGCTAACACAAATTAAATATAAAGACAGAATTCTCAAAGCAGCAAGGGAAAAGCAACTAGTGACATACAAGAGAAAGCCCATACGGTTAACAGCTGATCTTTCAACAGAAACTCTGCAGGCCAGAAGGCAATGGCAGGACACATTTAAACAGCTAAAAGAGAATAATCTGCAATGAAGAATCCTCTATCCTGCAAAGATCTCCTTCAAAATGGATGGAGAAATCAAAAGCTTTACAAATAAGCAAAAATTAAAAGAATTTAGACACACCAAACCAGCCTTACAACAAGTGTTAAAGGGACTTATATAGACAACAAGTATAAAAGAAAAAATGATCAAGTCCTGACATCACCCAACCACAAAAGCATCACCCAGAATACGAAGCCCCCTCCAAACAACAAACACCAACAGACGTAACTCAAGGTCTGGGAAAAGGAAATCCCAAACAGAGTCAGTTAAAAAATTAATAATAACAATGAAACACCAGAGAAATACCACACAAGTGAAGGAACAATCTACAAACATACAAGATCAAATCAATGAAGAGAATTTGGACAAACTCTCTGAAAGTGATTTCAGAAGAAGGATAGTAAAGATGATCAAAGACTCTGAAAACAGAATGTTAGAGAAATTGCAAGATGCAACTAACACACTGAATAAAGAAATACAAGAACTTACCAAAAAAGTAACAGAGACAAACAACTCCATTGCTGAACTGAAAAACACTGTAGAAGGAATCCAGAGCAGAGTATCGGAGACAGAAGACCGGATAAGTGAGCTGGAAGATAGAATGGTGGAAGTAACTGCTGAAAAACAGAATCTAGCTCAAAGAATGAAAAGAGCAGAGGAAATCCTCAGAGACCTCTGAGATAATATCAAACGCACCAATATTCGAATTATAGGCGTTCCAAAAGAAGAAGAAAAAAAGAAAGTCTATGAGAAAATTTTTAAAGAGATTATAGTTGAAAATTTCCCCAACATGGGAAAGAAATAGTCAATCAAATCCAAGAAGCACAAAGAGTACCATACAGAATCAACCCGAGAAGAAACACACCAAGACACATATTAATGAAGCTAACACAAATTAAATATAAAGACAGAATTCTCAAAGCAGCAAGGGAAAAGCAACTAGTGACATACAAGAGAAAGCCCATACGGTTAACAGCTGATCTTTCAACAGAAACTCTGCAGGCCAGAAGGCAATGGCAGGACACATTTAAACAGCTAAAAGAGAATAATCTGCAATGAAGAATCCTCTATCCTGCAAAGATCTCCTTCAAAATGGATGGAGAAATCAAAAGCTTTACAAATAAGCAAAAATTAAAAGAATTTAGACACACCAAACCAGCCTTACAACAAGTGTTAAAGGGACTTATATAGACAACAAGTATAAAAGGAGAAGATCCAGGAAACAAACCTATCATAACATCTAGGAAGATGACAATAGGGTCATTTGTATCAATAATTACTTTGGATGTAAATGGACTAAATGCCCCAACCAAAAGACACAGAGTGGCTGAATGGATTCAAAAACACAACCCATACATATGCTGCCTCCAAGAAACTCACTTCAGACCTAGAGACACTCATAGACTGAAAATGAGAGGATGGAAAAAGATATTCGATGCAAATGGAAATCAAAAGAAAGCCGGAGTAGCAATCCTCATATCAGACAAAATAGACCTCAAAATAAAGAAGATTCGAAGAGACAAGGCAGGACACTACATAATGATCAAGGGATCGATCCAAGAAGAAGACATAACAATCATAAATATCTATGCACCCAACACAGGAGCACCCCAATACATAATACAAACATTTTCAGACATAAAAGAAGACATCAACACTAACAAATCATAGTAGGAGACTTTAACACTCCTCTCACACCAATGGACAGATCATCCAAACAGAAAATTAAGAAAGAAACACAAGCCTTAAATGACACACTAGAAGAAATGGACCTCATTGATATCTTTAGGACTTTCCATACTAAAGCAGAAATATACACTTTCTTTTCAAGAGCTCACCGAACATTCTCCAGGATAGACCACATCTTGGGCCACAAATCTAACCTCAGTCAATTCAAGAAAACTGAAATTATATCAACCATCTTCTCGGACCACAATGCAATGAGACTAGAGACCAACTACAGGAAAAAAACCGCTAAAAACACAAACACATGGAGATTAAACAACACATACCTAAAAAACCAACTGATTACCGAGCAAATCAAAGGAGCAATAAGCAAAAATTAAAAGAATTTAGACACACCAAACCAGCCTTACAACAAGTGTTAAAGGGACTTATATAGACAACAAGTATAAAAGGAGAAGATCCAGGAAACAAACCTATCATAACATCTAGGAAGATGACAATAGGGTCATTTGTATCAATAATTACTTTGGATGTAAATGGACTAAATGCCCCAACCAAAAGACACAGAGTGGCTGAATGGATTCAAAAACACAACCCATACATATGCTGCCTCCAAGAAACTCACTTCAGACCTAGAGACACTCATAGACTGAAAATGAGAGGATGGAAAAAGATATTCGATGCAAATGGAAATCAAAAGAAAGCCGGAGTAGCAATCCTCATATCAGACAAAATAGACCTCAAAATAAAGAAGATTCGAAGAGACAAGGCAGGACACTACATAATGATCAAGGGATCGATCCAAGAAGAAGACATAACAATCATAAATATCTATGCACCCAACACAGGAGCACCCCAATACATAATACAAACATTTTCAGACATAAAAGAAGACATCAACACTAACAAATCATAGTAGGAGACTTTAACACTCCTCTCACACCAATGGACAGATCATCCAAACAGAAAATTAAGAAAGAAACACAAGCCTTAAATGACACACTAGAAGAAATGGACCTCATTGATATCTTTAGGACTTTCCATACTAAAGCAGAAATATACACTTTCTTTTCAAGAGCTCACCGAACATTCTCCAGGATAGACCACATCTTGGGCCACAAATCTAACCTCAGTCAATTCAAGAAAACTGAAATTATATCAACCATCTTCTCGGACCACAATGCAATGAGACTAGAGACCAACTACAGGAAAAAAACCGCTAAAAACACAAACAAGTGGAGATTAAACAACACATACCTAAAAAAACCAACTGATTACCGAGCAGATAAAAGGAGAAATAAAACAATTGCTAGAAGAAAATGACAATGAACACACGACAGTGCAAAACCTATGGGATACCACAAAAGCAGTTCTAAGAGGGAAATTTATAGCAATACAATCCTACCTCAAGAAACTAGGAAAATATGAAGCAGATGACCTAACCCTCTGCTTAAAACAATTGGAGAAAGAAGAACAAAAACACCCCAAAGCCAGCAGAAGAAGGGAAATCATAAAGATCAGAGCAGAAATGAATGAAAAAGAAATGAAAGAAACAATAGTAAAGATAAATAAAACAAAAAGCTGGTTCTTCGAAAAGGTCAATAAAATTGACACACCACTGGCCAGACTCATCAAGAAAAAGAGAGACAAGAACCAGATCAACAAAATCAAAAATAAAAAAAGAGAGATTACAACAGACAATGCAGAAATCCAAAGGATTATAAGAGACTATTATGAGCAACTCTATGGCAACAAACTGGACAACCTGGAAGAAATGGACAGTTTCTTGGGGAAGATTAATCTCCCAAGATTCAACCAGGAAGAAATAGAAACTATGAACAAGCCAATCACAAGCTCAGAAATTGACGTTGTGATCCAAAATCTACCCAAAAATAAAAGCCCAGGGCCAGATGGTTTCACAAGTGAATTCTACCAAACATTTCAAGAAGAGCTAATGCCTGTCCTTCTAAAACTCTTCCAAACAATTGCACAGGAAGGAACACTTCCAAACACATTCTGTGAGACCGCCATCACCCTGATACCAAAGTCAGGCAAAGACAACACAGAAAAAGAAAATTATAGGCCAATTTCACTGATGAATCTAGACGCCAAAATCCTCAACAAAATCCTAGCAAACAGAATTCAACAACACATCAAAAAGTTCATACATCATGATCAAGTTGGGTTCATCCCAGGCATGCAAGGATTCTTCAATATCCCCAAATCAATCAATGTGATACATCATATCAACAAATTGAGAGACAAAAATCACATGATCATCTCAATAGATGCAGAAAAAGCCTTTGACAAAGTACAGCATCCATTTATGATAAAAACTCTTCAAAAAAAGGGCATAGAGGGCTTCCCTGGTGGTTCAGTGGGTAAAGACACCGCCTTGCAGTGCAAGGGGTGCCAGTTCGATCCCTGGCCTGGGAAGATCCCACGTGCTGTGGAGCGGCTGGACTGATGTGTCCAGTTGTTGAGGGTCAAGCACTAAGAATTTATAGCAATACAATCCTACCTCAAGAAACTAGGAAAATATGAAGCAGATGACCTAACCCTCTGCTTAAAACAATTGGAGAAAGAAGAACAAAAACACCCCAAAGCCAGCAGAAGAAGGGAAATCATAAAGATCAGAGCAGAAATGAATGAAAAAGAAATGAAAGAAACAATAGTAAAGATAAATAAAACAAAAAGCTGGTTCTTCGAAAAGGTCAATAAAATTGACACACCACTGGCCAGACTCATCAAGAAAAAGAGAGACAAGAACCAGATCAACAAAATCAAAAATAAAAAAAGAGAGATTACAACAGACAATGCAGAAATCCAAAGGATTATAAGAGACTATTATGAGCAACTCTATGGCAACAAACTGGACAACCTGGAAGAAATGGACAGTTTCTTGGGGAAGATTAATCTCCCAAGATTCAACCAGGAAGAAATAGAAACTATGAACAAGCCAATCACAAGCTCAGAAATTGACGTTGTGATCCAAAATCTACCCAAAAATAAAAGCCCAGGGCCAGATGGTTTCACAAGTGAATTCTACCAAACATTTCAAGAAGAGCTAATGCCTGTCCTTCTAAAACTCTTCCAAACAATTGCACAGGAAGGAACACTTCCAAACACATTCTGTGAGACCGCCATCACCCTGATACCAAAGTCAGGCAAAGACAACACAGAAAAAGAAAATTATAGGCCAATTTCACTGATGAATCTAGACGCCAAAATCCTCAACAAAATCCTAGCAAACAGAATTCAACAACACATCAAAAAGTTCATACATCATGATCAAGTTGGGTTCATCCCAGGCATGCAAGGATTCTTCAATATCCCCAAATCAATCAATGTGATACATCATATCAACAAATTGAGAGACAAAAATCACATGATCATCTCAATAGATGCAGAAAAAGCCTTTGACAAAGTACAGCATCCATTTATGATAAAAACTCTTCAAAAAAAGGGCATAGAGGGCTTCCCCTGGTGGTTCAGTGGGTAAGGACACTGCCTTGCAGGGCAAGGGGCGCCGGTTCGAGCCCTGGCCTGGGAAGATCCCACGTGCTGTGGAGCGGGTGGACTGATGTGTCCAGTTGTTGAGCCGGAGCTCTGGAGCGCATGTGCCCAGAGCCAGTGCTCTGCAACGACAGATGCCACCACGATGGGAGGCCCACAGGAGCCAAAAGAACAAAGACGGATGAAAATAGAGAAATGAAAAGACTCATAGAAGTGGCTTGGCCACTCTCCTCCCTCCCCAACCCGACCCCCGCCCAAAATAAATAAATAAATAAATCTATAAAAAAAAAAAAAAAAAAAAAAAAAACGGCATAGAAGGAACCTATCTCAATACAGTGAAAGCCATCTATGAGAAGCCCACAGCAAACATTATCCTCAATGGTGAAAAACTCAAAGCATTTTCTCTAAGATCAGGAACAAGACAAGGGTTTCTACTTTCACCACTCTTATTCAACATAGTCCTGGAAGTTCTAGCAACAGCAATAAGAGAAGAGAAAGAAATCAAAGGGATCCAGATTGGAAAGGAAGAAGTTAAACTCTCTCTATTTGCAGATGACATATTATACATAGAAAATCCCAAAGACACTATTACAAAACTACTAGAGTTAATCAGCGAATTCAGCAAAGTTGCAGGATACAAAATCAATATACAGAAATCACTGGCATTCCTATACACAAACAATGAAAAATCAGAAAATGAAATCAAAGAGGCAATCCCCTTCACCATCGCAACCCAAAGAATCAACTGTCTACGAATAAACCTACCCAAAGAAACAAAAGAACTATACACAGAAAATTACAAGACACTCATGAAAGAAACTAAAGAAGACTTAAACAGATGGAGAGATATTCCATGTTCCTGGATCGGAAGAATCAATATTGTGAAAATGAGCATACTACCAAGTGTCATCTATAGATTCAATGCGATCCCTATCAAACTACCAATGACATTCTTCACAGAACTAGACCAAAGAATCACACAGTTCATATGGAAACACAAAAGACCTCGAATAGCCAAAGCAATCCTACGAAAGAAGAATGGAGCTGGAGGGATCAGCCTCCCCAACTTCAGACTCTACTACAAAGCAACAGTCACCAAGACAGTTTGGTACTGGCACAGAAACAGAAATATCGACCAATGGAACAAGATAGAGAACCCAGAGATAAACCCACACACCTATGGGTACCTTATTTTTGACAAAGGAGGCAAACATATAAAATGGGACCAAGACAGCCTCTTCAACAAATGGTGCTGGGAAAATTGGACAGCTACATGCGAAAAAATGAAGTTGGAACATTCCCTGACACCATACACAAAGATCAACTCAAAATGGATTAAAGATCTTAATGTAAGAGCAGAAACCCTAAAACTCTTAGAGGAGAATATAGGCAAAACCCTCAAGGACATCAATCAAAGCAAGATCTTCTCTGACCCACCTACTAAAATAGCAGAACTAAAAAGACAAATGGACATGTGGGACCTAATGAAACTTAAAAGCTTTTGTACAGCAAAAGAAATTACAAAAAAGCTCAACAGACAGCCCACAGAAAGGGAGAAAATCATAGCAAATGAAACAACAGACAAAGAATTCATCTCCAAAATCTGCAAGCAACTCAGACAACTCAGCACAGGAAAAACGAACAACCCAATCAAAAAATGGGAAAAGGACCTAAGCAGACACCTCTCCAAAGACGACATACAGATGGCCCCAAAACACATGAAACGATGCTCAACTTCACTTATAATTAGAGAAATGCAAATCAAAACTACAATAAGATATCACCTCACACCCGTCAGAAAGGCCATCATCCACAAATCGACAGACAATAAATGCTGGAGAGGGTGTGGAGAAAAGAGAACACTCCTGCATTGCTGGTGGGAATGTAGATTGATACAGCCGCTTTGGAAGACAGTATGGAGATTTCTTAAAAATCTAAAAATAGAAGCACCGTACGACCCAGCAATTCCACTCTTAGGCTTATACCCTGATGAAATCAAAACTGAAAGAAGCACCTGTACCCCAATGTTCATTGCAGCTCTCTATACAATAGCTAGAACATGGAAGCAACCTAGATGTCTATCAACAAATGAATGGATGAAGAAGATGTGGTACATATATACAATGGAATACTACACAGCTGTAAAGAGAAATGCAGAAGAGTCAGCCCTAATGAGGTAGCTGGATCTAGAACGTATCATCAAAAGTGAAGTCAGTCAGAAAGAGAAGGACAAATACAGTATATTAACACATATATATGGAATCTAGTAGGATGGTGATGATGGCACACGTAGTGAAGCGACAGAAAGACAGACATGGACAGTGGACATATGGACATTGTGGGGAAGGAACAGAGGGTGGGAGGCGTAAAGGAAGTAGCATGAAGGCCTGTACTATCATAAGTGAAGAAAATAGCTCTAGTCATTGCTCTGTGAGAAAAGGGGACCCTTCAAGGGTGCTGTGTGATGGTCGAGAGGGGTGGGAAGGGGGTGATATACATATGACTAATCTGGGAATATGCATATCTGTAAACAACAAAACTCTGTAAAAGTTAAAAGTAAAATAAAGGTTTATAAAATAAATAAATAAATAAAATAAAATAGTGTTGGCCCCTCTCTCTGAGGTGGCCATAAGTTGGATCCTTCTCTTCCACTTGTGGTGAGCCTATACTCTAGTGTCTCAAATTAAAATTAAATTCAGATTTCCATCACTAGCAACAAGTTCCTGAGTGTGTTAACGGCGGAACATCCATCTATCCGTCCAAATGAATAAATCTCAGACAGCCTATCCCATGCTGTACGTATAAGCCAATGACATTGACCCCTAAGCATGTATGTGTATTTCCAGACCAAATCCTTCCACAAAGCATCAGATTTGCCTACCAAACTCTATCCATACATCAAATTCAACAATTGTCAAAACTCAATTCACCCTCTTCTGCCATCACACTTGTTCCCCCTCTTGCATTCTCTGTGTCAGTTAATCTATCATTTAATCAGTCACACAAACCAGTCACTGGGAATTCATATTTCCACTTTTTCATCTCCAAACATTCTACTATCTCCACGTTCTGACAAATTTACCTCTTAAATACTTCTTGAATTTGTCCAGTTTCTCTGCCCTGTTTCAAAGTTTTATCATCTGCCACCTAGAACAATACTGCTTCTGTTTTCTTTACCTCCTGGGAAGCAACCCTCATTTCATACAGTTGTAGCTAGAAGTTACCATTAAAACACGAATCTGATGTTTATGCTACTACTGGCTACAGGATAATGTCTAAGCTCCTTATCAAGACAAACAAAACCCTCTCAGAACTGGTCCCCATCCATTTCTCCAGTCTCAAAATATATCCAACTTCAATTTCACGCTTTATCCCTATATGCTGGCCAACAAACTTCCCCATCTTTGTCACATGGATGATTCCTACTAATCTTCCAAGAAGCCCTGCCTACCCTGCACTCCCCAGCTCAGATAACATTTGTCTAACCCAGACAGCTTCTCATGGGCAGAGGCTTCCTTTTATCCTACTTTGTATTTCCCAGACAGTAGCACACACACAGAGACATAATATGTATTCTGTAAATATTTCTCCTCACTAAAACAAAGGATATTATAACTATATTATATTTTATGTAAGCTTCACAATAACCACAAAGGAAAAATCTATAGTAGATACATAAATCATGACAAAGGAATTAAAGCCTACTGCCAAAAAGAGTTCGCAAATCAGTGACTTCCCTGGTAGTCTAGGGGTTAAGAATCTGCCTTCCGATTAAGGGGACATTAAGGGGTTTGATCCCTGGCCAGGGAGCTAAGATCCCACATGCCACAGGGCAACAAAGCCTGTTCCCTCTACAGTCCATGCACTACAGCTTGAGAGAAACCTGTGCGCCACAACTATGACCTAATGCAGCCAAATAAATAAATAAATATTTTCTTAAAAAAAGAATTATCAAATCACAATGGAAGACAGCAAGAGAACACTCAAGGAACAAAGGATCTACAGAAAGTCAGGAACAGTCAACAAAATGGAAATAGCAAATCCTTACCTACTGATACTTACTTTCAACATAAGTGATTAAATTCTTCAATCGAAAGACAAGGAATGGGAGTTTCCTGGTGACTTAGTGGTTAGGATTCCAGGCTTTTCACTGCTATGGTCCAAGTTTGATCCCTGTTCAGGGAACTGAGATTCTGAGAGCCATGTGGCCACCTGGCTACCCAAAAAGATATGGAATGAATGAATGGATAAAAGAAACTAGATCCAGTGATGTACTGCACAGAGTTTCACTTAAGCCTTAAGGACACATATAGGCTGAAAGCGAAGAGAAGGAAAAAGATCCTCTAAACAAAACAGCAATCAAAAACATAAAAAGCAGAGACAGATTTAAGCAAAAATATACACTAAGCTAAAAAACAGTCAAAAAAGACAAACATGGTTATTATATAAAGATAAAAGGGTCAATTTGTAATAGGAGGGAAAGGGGCAGGGCACAACTTTTGCAAGAATGATATAGCTCAAGGACACAACATAAACCCATTAGAATCAAATGGGTCCAAGATGGCAGACTAGAACTTGATCCTCAGTCAGCAAGCTAAATGACACACCCAGAGGCACCATGACAGTTCTGCCCCTTCCCCAAAATAGTTGGAATAATCCTCCCACTCATTAGCATATGAAATTACCCAGCCCATAAAAGCTAAGAGCCCTACATTTCAGGGCACTGCACTCACCCTCTACAATTGGCCCATACTCTGTGGAGTGTGTTTCTCTCTGAATCTGAATAAATCCACTTCTTACCTATCACTTGTCTCTCACTGAATTCTTTTCTGCGACAAGACATCAAAGACCTGAGTTCCATCAGATTCTGTAACCAGGTACCCCGGGTTTTGGCCGGGTTCAAGTGCCAAACTGGGTTTTGGGTTCAAGTCCCAAATCTGAGGTAAAACGGTTTCAAATTCATTGAGAAGACACAGCAATACTAAATATTTATGCACCCAATATTAGAGCACCTAAATATATAAAGAAAACACTAACTGAATTGAAAAAGAAACAGCAATACAGTAATAGCTGGGGAATTTATTTTTCCTTAAAGAATTCAGCAAAATGTTTTACTGATGTGTAGCTGATTTACAATATTGTATTAGTTTCAGGGTACAGAAAAGTGGTTCAATTATATTTTTGTAGATTATTTTCCATTATAGGTTATAAGATATTAAATATAGTTTCCTGTGCTACATGGTAAATTATTATTACCTGTGTATTTTAAGTATAGTAGTTTATTAATCCTTCCCCCTTAGGCAACCATATGTCTGTGAGGCTGTTTCTGTTCTGTGTATAGATTCATTTGTATTATTTTTTAGATTCCACATTTAAATGATATCACATTTGTCTGACTTACTTCACTAAGTACAATAATCTCTAGGTTCATCTACGTTGCTGCAAATAGAACTGTTTCATTCTTTTTATGGCTGAGTAATATCCCATTGTATGTATATCTTTATCTATAAATATAGAAAGATATCACATCTTCTTTATCCACTCATTGTGGATAGACATTTTTTTCCAGTTTTTTGGCAATTGTGAGTAGTACTGCTATGAACATAGGGGTGCATGTATATTTTTGAATTCTAGTTTTGTCCAGGCATATTCCCAGGAGTGGGATAGATGGATCATATAGTTATTATATTTTTAGTTTTTCTGAGGAGTTATGCTGTTTCGAAAACACAGCTTTTAAGTTGGACACATTTCTGTCTCGTCAGGATTTTGTTCAGAAGGAAAAAAGATATATATATATATATATATATATATATATATATATATATATATATATATAGAGAGAGAACTGAAAGTCTCAATCTCAATGATTTTAATTTTAACCTCTAATTATCAGAGGTCCTTACAGAAATAAAAATTAGTCAAATAAACAAGAAAAATTGTAATAAGCTTGGAAAATATGACTGAAATACTTAATTGTACTCAATGTTTTGTTTCTCCTTGAAAAATGTGATCTCTGAATCAGTTTAATATCACAGAGTCAGATAGATTAACAAAAGCTTGGGCTTCCCCTGGTGCTCCAGTGGGTAAGGACACCGCCTTGCAGTGCAAGGGGCGCCGGTTCGATCCCCGGCCTGGGAAGATCCCACGTGCCGTGGAGTGGCTGGACCGATGTGTCCAATTACTGAGCTGGAGCTCTGCGACGACAGAGGCCACCGCGATGGGAGGCCCACAGGAGCCAAAGAACAAAGAGGGATGAAAACAGACAAATGAAAGACTAATAGAAGTGGCCCGCCCACCCCCCTCCCTCCCCACCCCATCCCCCAAAAAAGATAAATAAAGTTAAAAAAAAAAAACAAAAACAAAAAGCTCATCAGGGCTTCCCTGGTGGTCCAGTGGGTAGACAGTCCACCTTGCAGTGCAAGGGGCACCAGTTGAATCCCTGGCCAGGGAGGATCCCACCTGCTGTGGAACAGCTGGACCGGTATGTCCAATTATAAGCCAGCACTCTGGAGTACATGCGACCAGAGCCAGTGCTCGGCAACAAGAGAGGCCACTGCAATGGGAGGCCCACACAGGCCAAAGAATAAAAATGGATGAAAATAAATAAATAAAAAAACAATAAAAGAGGCCGAAATTTTTTTTAAAAAAAGCTCAGTAATTTCTCTCTGCCACCCCATAAGCCTGGCTATTTTGTTTTGTAACCCTTCCTTATTTTTTGTAAGCTAGCAAAGACTAATAGATGCAAAATTCCTCAGAGTGTAAATTTTTGGAACTGCCTGTGACAAAATTTAAAACACTTGAAAGTAAAAAAAAAAAAAAAAAGTAATAATAAGTTCATCTTCCATAATCAGTGACATGAAAAAAAGTGGGAAGTGAATTTTTCCAGGTTAATTACAACTGAAGAGAGATGACAAGTAGGCTTGACTATAGACCTTGCTTCAATTTTGTTATTCAACAAACCAACTGAGAAAAGGACATGTGTGAGACAGAAAATGTGTGTCTTTGATATTAAGGAATTACTGTTCTTTTTGTTAGGTGTGAAAATGAAGTGTGTTTATGTAAGAAAATGTCCATATTTTATACAGAATTGTGTAAGAATGAAATTATCTGGGATTTTCTCAAAATACTTGAGCAAAAAAAAAAAAAAAAAAAGAGGGGCTTTCCTGGTGGTCAAGTGGGTAAGGACACTGCCTTGCAGTGCAAGGGGCGCCGGTTCAATCCCTGGCCTGGGAAGATCCCACGTGCCGTGGAGCGGCTGGACCAATGTGTCCAACTACCGAGCCAGAGCTCTGGAGTGCATGCGCCCAGAGCCGGTGCTCTGCAACAAGAGAGGCCACTGCGATGGGAGGTCCACACAGGCCAAAGAACAAAGATGGATGGAAATGAATAAAGGAAAGACCAGTAGAAGTGGCCAAAAAAGAAAAAAGGAAGGAGGGAGGGAAGGCAGGACAGCCAATGGCAAAAACAAAAAGCCAAGGAGTGTACGTTTTGGTAATTATTGAAACCAAGATGATGAGTACATGAGGGTACATATTTTCTCTCTATTCTTATATACATTAGGAAAACATATATATATACATTTATAAAAGTCATGAAAAATACCCAAAAGGCATGCATATTAAAAATGTAAACAATGAATTTAAGTGAGATTATTATCCAAGTAAACTACCCTTTGAATATGCCAAGACTCATCATTTTTTGAATAAACCAATGATATATAATCCATTTAAAAATTCTTAAAGGATTTTATGTCTGTGAAGCACAGAAAAATCATGACCTACATTTCTTTTGATGTTCCTTCTTAAATCATTTTTCTTTTCTTAAATTTGTTGTAAAATTCCCTTCCTTATTTTTTGTAAGCTAGCAAAGACTAATAGATGCAAAATTCCTCAGAGTGTAAATTTTTGGAACTGCCTGTGACAAAATTTAAAACACTTGAAAGTAAAAAAAAAAAAAAAAAGTAATAATAAGTTCATCTTCCATAATCAGTGACATGAAAAAAAGTGGGAAGTGAATTTTTCCAGGTTAATTACAACTGAAGAGAGATGACAAGTAGGCTTGACTATAGACCTTGCTTCAATTTTGTTATTCAACAAACCAACTGAGAAAAGGACATGTGTGAGACAGAAAATGTGTGTCTTTGATATTAAGGAATTACTGTTCTTTTTGTTAGGTGTGAAAATGAAGTGTGTTTATGTAAGAAAATGTCCATATTTTATACAGAATTGTGTAAGAATGAAATTATCTGGGATTTTCTCAAAATACTTGAGCAAAAAAAAAAAAAAAAAAAGAGGGGCTTTCCTGGTGGTCAAGTGGGTAAGGACACTGCCTTGCAGTGCAAGGGGCGCCGGTTCAATCCCTGGCCTGGGAAGATCCCACGTGCCGTGGAGCGGCTGGACCAATGTGTCCAACTACCGAGCCAGAGCTCTGGAGTGCATGCGCCCAGAGCCGGTGCTCTGCAACAAGAGAGGCCACTGCGATGGGAGGTCCACACAGGCCAAAGAACAAAGATGGATGGAAATGAATAAAGGAAAGACCAGTAGAAGTGGCCAAAAAAGAAAAAAGGAAGGAGGGAGGGAAGGCAGGACAGCCAATGGCAAAAACAAAAAGCCAAGGAGTGTACGTTTTGGTAATTATTGAAACCAAGATGATGAGTACATGAGGGTACATATTTTCTCTCTATTCTTATATACATTAGGAAAACATATATATATACATTTATAAAAGTCATGAAAAATACCCAAAAGGCATGCATATTAAAAATGTAAACAATGAATTTAAGTGAGATTATTATCCAAGTAAACTACCCTTTGAATATGCCAAGACTCATCATTTTTTGAATAAACCAATGATATATAATCCATTTAAAAATTCTTAAAGGGATTTTATGTCTGTGAAGCACAGAAAAATCATGACCTACATTTCTTTTGATGTTCCTTCTTAAATCATTTTTCTTTTCTTAATGGTTTCAAAGTACCTGAAAATCTTGTAGCTTTAAGGGTAACTGAGCTAAGCTTGTTTTGATGTTACCTTCCCCTTAAGACTTCACATCAATTTTCCTATTTCAAAACAGATTTACCATTTCAAAACATATTTGGGGGGGGGAAATTGAATATGAGAGGAATGCCTAAGTGATCTTTGTTATTAAACATACTTTGAACACACAAAATGGACTAAACCTTGTACAAATATTTACATGGCGGTAAGGATTTCATGCATCCTTTCCTTTTGTGCTTCATTCATACAGTAAAATTTAGGAGATCGCTCCATCAGCACTGTGCTAGGTAAGCTTTAGGGATAAGCAGTCAACAAGACAGGCTTATTTCTTACCGTCACAAAGCGTACAGTCTACTGGGGAAGATCCCAGAGAACCCCTATTCACTTCCTCCAGGAGGTGGTATTTTACTGTGATTAGCAACCATTACAAAGAATTATGTCTTTGGGGTTTTTTTACTCCCATTGCCAACAGGAAAACCAATGCTAGCCAGTTTAGATTATTCAAAGTTTGAAATAGGTAAACTCTGGATATTTCTAATCATCAAATGTGATACCCTGCAGACCCCTGTGAGGCTCTTGGGAACAGAGCCTTTCTGTGTTCCCCACCCCCATGTCATTGATCATAGGAAACAGCCTTCATTCAGCCTCCATGACCTTCCCTGAGTTCCAGTGGGCAGATTCAAGTAGCTGTTAATTAAGGAAGGGAGGGAATGTGAGACTAGGGAGAAACAGTCAAGAGCAGCCTTGGGGCAAGGACCTGTTTCCCCATCAATGGATACACACAACAACATCTTTGAGATGTTCTGCAATTATTGAAACCCCCTCCAGGTGGGAGGAGTTAATGATTACAATGTTATGCAGCCTACAAGCATGTAGACCCCGGACCAGTTGGACCTGAAGGTTGATGTTGATCCTCAACAGTAATCTATCAGAAGAATGTCCATTAACTGATCATATCCTCTCTGGACAATTACTATAAACCTTCTCACTATCTTCCCCAAAGAGGAACACATGGTTTTGAGAGAATGGGCCTGCTATGTCACCCTTTACCTGGCAAAGCAAGAAAGCTATGCTTTTCTACTTCACCCAAAACTCTGTCCCAAGATTCAATTTGGCATTGGAGTACAGAAGTGAGCTTTCAGCATCAAAATCAGCTCCCATGGTCACCATTTCATATATGGCCCCACATAAGAAGTGCTACGTGAAATTACTCAGATCTATACAGATTTTCAGAGCAGCCTGATAAGATCGCTACACACCTGGTGTGCTTGGCTGTCCCGTGGATCTGTCTTTTGCTTGAATAGTGTTTGGATGGAACAGACTCAAGGATGCCTCTTACTCCAGCCTCTGACCATCCTCCGAACCTTTTTTCCAGTTGCAGAGTTCAGAATTAGCCACTCAGCTATCTTTGGTCACCAGGACCAACCAACACCATTTTCTGAGCTTAATTCCTCATTACCAATCAACCACCAACTCCCAGATTTTCCAGAATTATCCTACCAAGGTGGAGGCTGCTGTCGACCATCTGGTCAACCTGCATCTGTTGGCCTCCTACACCCACCTCTGTTTGGGTTTCTATTGGTATTTTGACCTCGAGGATGTGGCTCTGGAGGGCATGAGCCACTTCTTCAGTGAACTGGATGAGGAGAAGCACGAGAACACTGAATGTCTCTTGAAAAGGCAAAACCAGCTTGGCAGCCCTCTTTCAGAATGTGCCAGAAGCCATCTCAAGACGAGTCAGGTAAAACCCAGGGCATTATGGAAGCCAGCATTCTCATTGAGAAGAACCTGAACCAGGCCCGTTTGGATCTGCATGCCTCGGGCTCTGCCCACGCAGACTCCTACCTTTGTGACTTCCTGGAAAAGCAGATGAAACTCATCAAGAAGACGGGTGACCACCTGACCAAACTCCACAGTTCTGGCTGGACCTCAGGCTGGCTTAGGCAAGCATCTCTTGAAAGGCTCACCCTCAAACACAGCTAGGAGCCTCCAAGCCCAGAAGCCTTTGAGATGCCCCTCTGGCATCAAGACGTCTGCCTGAAGCTCCTTTCTGAAGCTATTAGGTAGCTCTATAATCATCCTGGCGCCCTCTCCCAAGCCTTAGACCAAATAGAATGGGTGTATAAATTTAGCCCTTGTTTCAGTCAGTGATGAAAAATGATTTTTCAGTAAGAAACAATCTCCAAAGCTAACCAACTTAACACAACAAAGTTATGTTTTTCACTCACGTCATGTCTATTTTGTGTCCTGATAGCTCTCCAGACAGATGAAGAGAGGGCTAGAGAAACAAGCGCTGGAAATGAACTGCCTCCGTGTAGAACTAACACTGACATTTCAACGACCAAAAGCAAATCATATGGCTCTACACAACTTCAATGGAAAAGGCGTGAAATTGCCTATATGCCTGAGTGTACACAGCACCAGAAACTGGAGATTGTTTTGTTTTTTTTTTTAAAGATTTATTCATTTATTTATTTTGGGGGGGTGGGGTGGGAGGGAGGGAGCAGGCGGGCTATTTTCCAGAAAATTTAGCTTAATGCCTCATTACCAATCAACCACCAACTCCCAGATTTTCCAGAATTATCCTACCAAGGTGGAGGCTGCTGTCGACCATCTGGTCAACCTGCATCTGTTGGCCTCCTACACCCACCTCTGTTTGGGTTTCTATTGGTATTTTGACCTCGAGGATGTGGCTCTGGAGGGCATGAGCCACTTCTTCAGTGAACTGGATGAGGAGAAGCACGAGAACACTGAATGTCTCTTGAAAAGGCAAAACCAGCTTGGCAGCCCTCTTTCAGAATGTGCCAGAAGCCATCTCAAGACGAGTCAGGTAAAACCCAGGGCATTATGGAAGCCAGCATTCTCATTGAGAAGAACCTGAACCAGGCCCGTTTGGATCTGCATGCCTCGGGCTCTGCCCACGCAGACTCCTACCTTTGTGACTTCCTGGAAAAGCAGATGAAACTCATCAAGAAGACGGGTGACCACCTGACCAAACTCCACAGTTCTGGCTGGACCTCAGGCTGGCTTAGGCAAGCATCTCTTGAAAGGCTCACCCTCAAACACAGCTAGGAGCCTCCAAGCCCAGAAGCCTTTGAGATGCCCCTCTGGCATCAAGACGTCTGCCTGAAGCTCCTTTCTGAAGCTATTAGGTAGCTCTATAATCATCCTGGCGCCCTCTCCCAAGCCTTAGACCAAATAGAATGGGTGTATAAATTTAGCCCTTGTTTCAGTCAGTGATGAAAAATGATTTTTCAGTAAGAAACAATCTCCAAAGCTAACCAACTTAACACAACAAAGTTATGTTTTTCACTCACGTCATGTCTATTTTGTGTCCTGATAGCTCTCCAGACAGATGAAGAGAGGGCTAGAGAAACAAGCGCTGGAAATGAACTGCCTCCGTGTAGAACTAACACTGACATTTCAACGACCAAAAGCAAATCATATGGCTCTACACAACTTCAATGGAAAAGGCGTGAAATTGCCTATATGCCTGAGTGTACACAGCACCAGAAACTGGAGATTGTTTTGTTTTTTTTTTTAAAGATTTATTCATTTATTTATTTTGGGGGGGTGGGGTGGGGAGGGAGGGGAGCAGGCGGGCTACATCTATTGGTCTTTCATTTGTCTATTTTCATCCGTCTTTGTTCTTTGGCTCCTGTGGGCCTCCCATCGCGGTGGCCTCTGTTGTCGCAGAGCACTGGCTCTGGGCACACGCACACCAGAGCTCCGGCTCGGTAATTGGACACATCGGTCCAGCCACTCCGCATCATGTGGGATCTTCCCAGGCCAGGGATCGAACCGGCGCCCCTTGCACTGCAAGGCGGTGTCCTTACCCACTGGACCACCAGGGAAGCCCCATGGAGATTGTTGAACTGTAGTAATGCCCACCATGAATCTAAACAATAGTTTTACTGGGCAAAAATTTTTTTCATCATCTATTAACCTCAATTTCCCCTGACATGGCTTCCCCCCTGGCTTCAGATCATCAGAGTTAGGAGTGTCATCACATTCCAGTGCTGTTTAACTGCCTATGGACTCTACTGTAATGGCCATGGCGAAGGTCACATCCATCTCACTCATACCATATTCCCAGCACCTAGTACAGTGCTGGACATAAGGAAGATAAGCAATGAATATTTTAGTGGGGCTTTTATGCAAGACCCTGTGCTAAGCAGAGAGATGGAACAGACTGGAATATAAGAAAACCAGAACCCAAATCCTGTGGAGCAATAATATGATTAAGAGCAGTGGAGTCAAACTGTGTCAGGACAGAAGCTGATGCAGATCGAGGAGGGGCAAAATTTAAGAAAAATTACCAATCCAAAATTAAGTACCTCATCTTAGAAAAAGTTCATGCAGTGGAGTTTTCCAAAAACTGTGAGGACGAAGCTGAAAAGATCACTCACGTCATGTCTATTTTGTGTCCTGATAGCTCTCCAGACAGATGAAGAGAGGGCTAGAGAAACAAGCGCTGAAATGAACTGCCTCCGTGTAGAACTAACACTGACATTTCAACGACCAAAAGCAAATCATATGGCTCTACACAACTTCAATGGAAAAGGCGTGAAATTGCCTATATGCCTGAGTGTACACAGCACCAGAAACTGGAGATTGTTTTGTTTTTTTTTTTAAAGATTTATTCATTTATTTATTTTGGGGGTTGGGGTGGGGAGGAAGGGGAGCAGGCAGGCCACTTCTATTGGTCTCTCATTTTTCTATTTTCATCCGTCTTTGTTCTTTGGCTCTTGTGGGCCTCCCATCGGGGTGGCCTCTGTTGTCACAGAGCACTGGCTCTGGGCGCATGCACTCCAGAGCTCGGGCTCGGTAATTGGACACATCAGTCCAGCCGCTCCGCGGCGCGTGGGATCTTCCCAGGCCAGGGCTCGAACCGGCGCCCCTTGCACTGCAAGGCGGTGTCCTTACCCACTGGACCACCAGGGAAGCCCCATGGAGATTGTTGAACTGTAGTAATGCCCACCATGAATCTAAACAATAGTTTTACTGGGCAAAAATTTTTTTCATCATCTATTAACCTCAATTTCCCCTGACATGGCTTCCCCCCTGGCTTCAGATCATCAGAGTTAGGAGTGTCATCACATTCCAGTGCTGTTTAACTGCCTATGGACTCTACTGTAATGGCCATGGCGAAGGTCACATCCATCTCACTCATACCATATTCCCAGCACCTAGTACAGTGCTGGACATAAGGAAGATAAGCAATGAATATTTTAGTGGGGCTTTTATGCAAGACCCTGTGCTAAGCAGAGAGATGGAACAGACTGGAATATAAGAAAACCAGAACCCAAATCCTGTGGAGCAATAATATGATTAAGAGCAGTGGAGTCAAACTGTGTCAGGACAGAAGCTGATGCAGATCGAGGAGGGGCAAAATTTAAGAAAAATTACCAATCCAAAATTAAGTACCTCATCTTAGAAAAAGTTCATGCAATTGTGAGGACTCGAAGCTTAAAGCTTCATTATTTCCACAAGAAATGTATCTTTGATGACAAATGAACTAATGCACCAAATATTATAAAAATCTCAAAAGAGTGATCAGACAATCTGCTAGGGGAAATCAAAGATCTCATAGAAGAAAGTATGAGCTTGATCTTACAGACATAAACAAAGAAAAGGAACTGCAGGTGGAAGGAAACGCAGAAGAGAAAGAGCTAGAGCCTGTCTGTGGAACAGTGAGAAGTACTGCACTGTTTAGCTAACTCAAGGCTGGGTGGGGAAAGACTTAGGCTTGTGGTTCTCAAAGAACTGGACCAGGACCAGCAGCAGCTTCACCAAAGAACTTGTTAGAAGTGCAGTCACTTGGGCTGCAGCCCAGACTTACCTGATTAGACCAGCTGGGGCAAGACCACAGGCCTCTATATGTTAACAGCAGCTCCTAGTGCTGGTGATGCTGTTAAAGCTTGAATGCCTCAGTAAGCTGCTTGAGAACCAGATAAAGTTGTTCTCAGAAATCCGATTTCAGGCTGTAACACAAGATGGAGAGAAATGAGAATCATGACAGAGAAAGAAAACTGTCCTCATCTCACATCCCCAAAATAAATTACAGATCAACTAAAAACTTCAAGTAAAAAATGCAAACAGGTCTTGTGTAAGAGAAAAGAGTGTTTTAGGGTAAGTCCAACAATAGAACCTGTAAAGGAAAAGATTAACAGATGATTTCACAACAATTTTACATGTTTGTGCTATTAACAAAATTAAAAAGTAAAAACAACAAATCAGGAAGAAATATATGTAACATATATCTCAAAAAAAGTTTCAAACCTTATTAAAAAAAAGATAAACTTAGAAAAACGGGCAAAGAACATACACTGAAAATTCACAAAAGAAATACAAATGGCTGAGAATCATCTAAGAAAACATTCAAGTTTACCAAAAATAAGTGTTTGGGGTTTTGGCAAATTATGCTCGGAGCCTGTAATTTATTTAACATAGGTTCCTGTGGGAATTATCGTTTATAATAATATTTCACAAGCCAACAGAATGCAAGATAATATCTCTTAAGTCAATAAATAAACATACTCCAAAGCAAAGACAGATTCATTACACCACTGTTCTAGGCAGACAGGAGGTGAAAGAAATAAGTCCACATTTAGTTGAGGTGTACCTTTTCTATGAGCTGGTTCTCAGCAGAGTCAGCTTAGCCAACAGAGAGCTGATGTCCAGCTGCTAGCGCAAATCAGAAGTCCCTGGCTGCCAGAGCACGACGCTAGCGGAACCAAGGCGCTGACGGGCAAAAGGATCTCCTTCCCAGGACCGCTGCCTGGTTTCATCATTGCAGGCAAAGGGAAGGCTTAAAAGTGGTTCCATACCACCCCCTTGTGTCTTTCACCGAATCAGATCGAGAAACGACCCTCCCGGAGAGGCGGGAGCCAAACACACAGTTCTTTACAAATTCCACAAACCTGGTCTTTTCCCTATTCCGTGCCATTAACTCACACAGGAGTTTAGTTCAGTGGCTCAGTCGTGTCCGACTCCTTGCCACTACATGGTCTGCAGCATGCCAGGCTTCCTTTGCCAAAGTTGTTCTCAGAAATCCGATTTCAGGCTGTAACACAAGATGGAGAGAAATGAGAATCATGACAGAGAAAGAAAACTGTCCTCATCTCACATCCCCAAAATAAATTACAGATCAACTAAAAACTTCAAGTAAAAAATGCAAACAGGTCTTGTGTAAGAGAAAAGAGTGTTTTAGGGTAAGTCCAACAATAGAACCTGTAAAGGAAAAGATTAACAGATGATTTCACAACAATTTTACATGTTTGTGCTATTAACAAAATTAAAAAGTAAAAACAACAAATCAGGAAGAAATATATGTAACATATATCTCAAAAAAAGTTTCAAACCTTATTAAAAAAAAGATAAACTTAGAAAAACGGGCAAAGAACATACACTGAAAATTCACAAAAGAAATACAAATGGCTGAGAATCATCTAAGAAAACATTCAAGTTTACCAAAAATAAGTGTTTGGGGTTTTGGCAAATTATGCTCGAGCCTGTAATTTATTTAACATAGGTTCCTGTGGGAATTATCGTTTATAATAATATTTCACAAGCCAACAGAATGCAAGATAATATCTCTTAAGTCAATAAATAAACATACTCCAAAGCAAAGACAGATTCATTACACCACTGTTCTAGGCAGACAGGAGGTGAAAGAAATAAGTCCACATTTAGTTGAGGTGTACCTTTTCTATGAGCTGGTTCTCAGCAGAGTCAGCTTAGCCAACAGAGAGCTGATGTCCAGCTGCTAGCGCAAATCAGAAGTCCCTGGCTGCCAGAGCACGACGCTAGCGGAACCAAGGCGCTGACGGGCAAAAGGATCTCCTTCCCAGGACCGCTGCCTGGTTTCATCATTGCAGGCAAAGGGAAGGCTTAAAAGTGGTTCCATACCACCCCCTTGTGTCTTTCACCGAATCAGATCGAGAAACGACCCTCCCGGAGAGGCGGGAGCCAAACACACAGTTCTTTACAAATTCCACAAACCTGGTCTTTTCCCTATTCCGTGCCATTAACTCACACAGGAGTTTAGTTCAGTGGCTCAGTCGTGTCCGACTCCTTGCCACTACATGGTCTGCAGCATGCCAGGCTTCCCTGTCCTTCACCACTAGTATCTCTTTCAAATTATGGCTTTATCTCCTGCGAGTTAGTGGAAGGGGTCAGAGTAAGGTCTATGATGATACTATCCGCTGGTTGGTTGGTATGTGGTCATCAAGGAATTACAGTGAACTTGGACGCACGATAATCCAGAAGGGCCTCACCATCCCCTTAACCATTGTTAATGAATAAAACCTAGTCTCTACACCCTCACAAGCTCACTTCGCTCATTTGGAAATTGGAACTAACACACTTTACTCTTTGTCAAAAAGATTAAACGTGTGACCACACCCTGTTGCCAAGTGCTACTTATGCTTCCTTAATCCTCTCTACATCTGCTCCTAGAAACTCAAGGTCAGAAAATGTTAAATCATCTAATCCAATCCGCTATATTTCACATTTATTCCACCTACATTTTTTTTAAGACAGGGAATCTGGATAAAACCTAACAATAACCCGCGATTTTGTAAGAGCTTCACCCTCCCGCCCTGTGCACAGCTGTCCTTCGTCCCCTCTTGGAGGTTTGAAACGCCACAAACCTTGCCTAACCCGAGCAAGACCATTCTCGCACGTCCCCCTGGAGGAGTTTAGCGGGCAAAGGGCGCCTTGGAGCGCGTCGCTGCTCCCACTTCCTCCGGGCGGGAGGGAGTTCCCTCGGCGGCCTCTACGGGAGCAATTCTAGAGGGTGGAATCACCCGCTCTTTCCGGGACGGGCGGCACCCCTCCCGGAAGGGACCCGCGGCGACGCCGAAGGGCCTGCAGGGGGCGCGGGCCGCCGGGCCACCCCCGGGGCTGGAGGCCGGTGGTCCTTCCTCAGCCGCCCGCTCACCGGCGCTCTCCCCTCGTCCCCTCCCCGCCCTCTCGGCGGGACCCTGAGGCGTGCGGCGCAGGCGCGGAGCGCGGCGGTGAGTGCGGCCGCCGAACCGGGGCCTGGGCTAGGCGCTGGGCGCGCGGGGAGGGAGTGGGGCCTGGCGGGCGGAGCGCCCCGGAGCGCGAGGGCCGGAGCGGCGCCGCCCGCTGTGAGCGCCGGAGGGCAGGGCTGCGCGGCCCCTCCGCCCGCGTCCGGGCCTCCCGGCCGCCGCCTCGCAGCTGCGCCTGGGCTGGCCGGGCGGGCCCCGGGGACTGGTGAGTGTGAGGGCGGAGCGGGCCGGGCGCTGGCCTGCTGCAGGGGCCACGGGCGTGCGGGCGCGGCTTCCTGCGGGAGAGAACCGGGAAGACCGGGTGGCGCCTTTTAAACTGAAAACCTGCCTCGTTTGCTGGCGGGATGGCGCTCCCCTCCCCCATCCCGAAGGCCGTTCACGCCCTGCGGACGCCGCGTCGGCTCCGCTCGCTAGGGTCCTCCGCGGCTTTTTTTCCAAACCGCGCCTTTGAGATCGGGGTTTGGGGCTCCCCTCTAGTCGCCAGGCCAGGATGGGGCCAGTTGCGTGGCGCGCGGGTGGAGAAGCCCGGTCCCGGGGCTGCTGCGCGGCCTCTCTGGGCACCTGGGCCCGGCTGCCCCTCGGTGCCACGCTGGCCCCCAGGCCCTGCCGGCGACACCGTGTCCCTACAGCGGCGCACCCTGTGCCCTCGCAGCCTTCTGGCATCGGTCCCGGCTCTAGATCTCCAGCCAGGACAGTCTAAGGCACTTGTCAGGCATTTTAGTTTTGTTTTTCAGTGCAACCTGTGGGCACGAGGGATTTGAGGCAGTTCATCTCTAAGCAAAGAGATAAGGAAAAGGCTAACGCAAAATGGGACGTGTAGCGGGATCTCGTTCGTGTTTTCCGGCAGCATTTTTGTGTTTCATTTCTTTTCAAATCTGGAAAATATATATACTTTTTTCAAAAACTCTTGCGTATAAAACTAGCTTTTGATTGTGAATGGTCGTCTTATGTTTATACCAGTTAGGAAGAGAATATTTATGTTGTATGAAAGATCGTAAAAGGGTTGAACTCTCTGATAGAAGTGCTGACTGCCAATAGGAGGAGTCTGCCAATCTGTATTGTGTTTTATACCTAGACGTTCTTATTGTTGAAAAAAATGACAGGTGGAAAGATGTTGACAAGTGCCTTGTAAATTGCTTTGAAAAAAACCTTTTTTTGCGTGTCATGGTTTCGTCTCTGTACATTTAAAATATATATGAATCCCTTATCGTGAGAAAATGTTTAGATATCTATTTACCACCATGTTGTTTCGTAGCTAAGCCATGTCACTCTTTTGTGACCCCTGGACGGTAGCTTATCAGGCAAGAATACTAGAGTGGGTTGCCATGTCTTTCTCTAGGACATCTTCCCGACCTAGGGATCATACCCGCCTCTCTTGTGTCTCCTGCTTCACTGGCAGATTATTTACCACTGAGCCACCAGGGAAGACCAAAATGTTGATTTTTAGTGATTTTTCTAGTTGAACACATTCTAAGTGATTTAAATAATTTTGGTCTTTTTTTTCTATGTTTACTGCAGCGACATATATTAGTTTGTTTTTACGTGAGGAAGAGGAGTTGAGTGAAAACTTGTATGTTCAGAATCTTCGCAATGAAAGAGAAGGACTAGAGGATGTATGACATCCCTAAGTAAAAAGCCAGACTTCTTCACCAGGGCAGTTTTACATACAGAAGACACAGGAAAACATTTGCTGAAATGAAGGGTGCTTAGCATTTTTGGTTGGAGTTGGCATGTTACCATCTAAAAGAGGTCTGGTAAGCCTTTGGATATTGTTCAGCCCTGAGTAGGAGTCATACATTTCCTGATTAAAATAATCCCATTCCTTTCACCTGACAGTCTGAATCCAAGCCAGCTTGCAATATTAATTCTAATGCCATGCGTGGTTTCCTTTTCTTGCTGTTTTGAAAGAGTTTCAAGTGTTTAAAATGCTCTGTTGACAGTTTTCAGTGTTCCACCGAATACTTGTAAAACATTTAGAAGATGAAATGTGAAGCTCTTAGCAGTATAAATTCTGTACAAAAGAGGTATTAGAAATAAGTCTTAGGATTTTAGTTTATTACATAAATGTGAAAAACACTTTATTTTTGAATGACTTGATGGGGGTGAGCTCAGGGAAAGTTATTTGTGTTGTTAGGTGAGGCATTATATATATTGATACCATTTCTGTAAATACGGTTGTTTACAGTTTCTTTGGGTGATTCCCTTACCCTCCTCCCAGTTGGTGGCTAGGAACTGGACACAAGATGTAACTTGCTGGTAACAGTGATTAGAAATGAAGAATAATTTACACAGTTGTTCAGAAGTCAGAGGACAGCCTTTTTCATCGCTGGCTCTTCTACTTAGCTGACTTGACTTTCACTGAATTTGTTTCCTCCTGAGTAAAATTGGGATAGATCTGATAGTAGCCCTCCTGTCTACCTCACAGGGTTGTTGTGAAATTCACATAAGAAAATTCACAGTAAACTCAACAGCACTTTAAGTGTATGATAACATTATGTGTAGTGGTGATACTTTGTTACTGTTTAGTAGCCAAGTCTAGTCTGACTCTTTTGCAGTCCCTGGACCGTATAGCCCACCAGGCTCCTCTGTCCATGGGATTTCCCAGGCAAGCAAGCATACTAGAGTAGGTAGCTGTTTTCCTTCTCGAGAGGCTCTTCGCGACCCAGGGATCAAACCCACGTCTCCTGTGTCTGCTGCGTTGGGAAACGGATTCTTTACCACTGAGCCACTTGGGAAGCCCAGTACTGAGATACCCAGAACTTCATAAAGCAGCAAAAACAGTATGTGTACCTCAGGTTCCCTACCACTAGAAATGAGATGAGAAATAGCGATGCCATGTTCTACCTGCTATATACCTATATCACTTTGGTGGTCAGACAAGCAGCTTATAAACTGGCAGAGAAAACTTCATAATGCATTTTTCTCACTGACATTCCTCACTTCCCCACAGCTATAGTGGAAAGAACTATAGTCTGAAATGTGTTGAGGAGGCAGCTCTGATTCTGACACTAATCTGTTACTTCAATTGGACTGATCACTTTATCTCCCTATTTATTACTAAATGTAAAATAAAGGGATTAAAAGCATGGACTTGAAAACAAACAAGATCTCTATTTAACCCTGTCACTTACTAACTCTTCCCCTGACTTAAGTTTATGCCTGGGTTTCCTTATCAGTTGTTTAGTTGCTTTGTGTCCGACTCTTTGTGATGGCTCCTCTGTCCATGGGATTTCCCAGGCAAGCAAGCATACTAGAGTAGGTAGCTGTTTTCCTTCTCGAGAGGCTCTTCGCGACCCAGGGATCAAACCCACGTCTCCTGTGTCTGCTGCGTTGGGAAACGGATTCTTTACCACTGAGCCACTTGGGAAGCCCAGTACTGAGATACCCAGAACTTCATAAAGCAGCAAAAACAGTATGTGTACCTCAGGTTCCCTACCACTAGAAATGAGATGAGAAATAGCGATGCCATGTTCTACCTGCTATATACCTATATCACTTTGGTGGTCAGACAAGCAGCTTATAAACTGGCAGAGAAAACTTCATAATGCATTTTTCTCACTGACATTCCTCACTTCCCCACAGCTATAGTGGAAAGAACTATAGTCTGAAATGTGTTGAGGAGGCAGCTCTGATTCTGACACTAATCTGTTACTTCAATTGGACTGATCACTTTATCTCCCTATTTATTACTAAATGTAAAATAAAGGGATTAAAAGCATGGACTTGAAAACAAACAAGATCTCTATTTAACCCTGTCACTTACTAACTCTTCCCCTGACTTAAGTTTATGCCTGGGTTTCCTTATCAGTTGTTTAGTTGCTTTGTGTCCGACTCTTTGTGATGGCTCCTCTGTCCATGGGATTTCCCAGGCAAGAATACTGGAGTGGGTTGCCATTCCCTTTTTCAGGGGATCTCTTCCTGACTCAGGGCTCGAACCCATGTCTCCTGTATTGCAGGCAGATTCTTTACCAGTGAGCCACTTGGGAAGCTCTCCTTATCAGTAACAAAGGGTAAATAATGGCGATTTGGAGAAAGTGTTGTAGATTTTGCGCATCGTAGGTTTAAACTATGTACACAGCATGGTAACTATTTGGTGCTCCTTAAATGATCATTATTCTTCCTCTATTAAATAATCTGTAAGGATTTAAAGAGCTTAAAATCTGTAATTTGAGAATTCCTTGGTGGTCCAGTGGTTAAGATTCCATACTTCCACAGCACACGGCATGTGTTCTGTCCTTGGTCAGGAATTAAGATCCTACAAGCTACCCAGTGCAGCCAAAGCAGAGGGAAAAAATAGGGTCTGTACTAATTTGTTGGCTTTCATTATATTGGCTTACATTGTGGCTAAATGAATTAATGGTCTTCCCAGGTGGCCCAGTGGTAAAGAATCCACCTGCCAATGCAGGAGATGGAGAAGGGGGTTCATTCCTTGGGTGGGGAAGATCCCTGGAGAAGGGAATGGCAACCCGTTCCAGTATTCTTGCCTGGAAAATCCCATGGAGAGAGAAACCTGGCGGGCTATAGTTCATGGGGTCGCAAAAAAGCTTGACTCAACTGAGGTCGGAGAAATAAAGTAATGACATTTATGTTCTTATGTGTTTATTTATATTCCTTTTTTGGTGTTATGATAGTTTGAGAAGGTAAAAGAAATGACACATTTACACATACAGTCACATATTTATCAGTTTGTACAAGTTTTAGTACTTAACACAGTATGTCCAAAAGAATATTGTGCTTGAATTAATTCTGTATAGCTTTCCAGTTAATTAACATCTGGTACCATTTATCTTGAGTCTCATAAATGAACCACATTTTTGCTCATATGACTTTTGTCATTTTTTTTCTACAGATATATTTTATCATCTGTGAAAGCTTCCTGTAAATATAATTTTATCATCTGTGAACTTCCAGTTGTTTAGTTGCTTTGTGTCCGACTCTTTGTGATGGCTCCTCTGTCCATGGGATTTCCCAGGCAAGAATACTGGAGTGGGTTGCCATTCCCTTTTTCAGGGGATCTCTTCCTGACTCAGGGCTCGAACCCATGTCTCCTGTATTGCAGGCAGATTCTTTACCAGTGAGCCACTTGGGAAGCTCTCCTTATCAGTAACAAAGGGTAAATAATGGCGATTTGGAGAAAGTGTTGTAGATTTTGCGCATCGTAGGTTTAAACTATGTACACAGCATGGTAACTATTTGGTGCTCCTTAAATGATCATTATTCTTCCTCTATTAAATAATCTGTAAGGATTTAAAGAGCTTAAAATCTGTAATTTGAGAATTCCTTGGTGGTCCAGTGGTTAAGATTCCATACTTCCACAGCACAGGGCATGTGTTCTGTCCTTGGTCAGGGAATTAAGATCCTACAAGCTACCCAGTGCAGCCAAAACAGAGGGAAAAAATAGGGTCTGTACTAATTTGTTGGCTTTCATTATATTGGCTTACATTGTGGCTAAATGAATTAATGGTCTTCCCAGGTGGCCCAGTGGTAAAGAATCCACCTGCCAATGCAGGAGATGGAGAAGGGGGTTCATTCCTTGGGTGGGGAAGATCCCTGGAGAAGGGAATGGCAACCCGTTCCAGTATTCTTGCCTGGAAAATCCCATGGACAGAGGAGCCTGGCGGGCTATAGTTCATGGGGTCGCAAAAAAGCTTGACTCAACTGAGGTCGGAGAAATAAAGTAATGACATTTATGTTCTTATGTGTTTATTTATATTCCTTTTTTGGTGTTATGATAGTTTGAGAAGGTAAAAGAAATGACACATTTACACATACAGTCACATATTTATCAGTTTGTACAAGTTTTAGTACTTAACACAGTATGTCCAAAAGAATATTGTGCTTGAATTAATTCTGTATAGCTTTCCAGTTAATTAACATCTGGTACCATTTATCTTGAGTCTCATAAATGAACCACATTTTTGCTCATATGACTTTTGTCATTTTTTTTCTACAGATATATTTTATCATCTGTGAAAGCTTCCCTGTAATTCATTTTTCCTCACTCCAGTATTAAGAATTATACCAAGTAAGTGGGATGTTGTAAAACTAGTTAGTTTTATAATGGTCTGTGTATATTTGACTCAGTGACTGCCACACCTCTTTTGTTCTCAATAGAATGTTGAATGTGACCTCATAAGTAAGAAAAGGATCTTTTCTTGGAAATCATGTTCTGAACTTCTGTATGATGAGAGTGTTTCTGTTTTTGTTTTTTCTCTGAAACCAGAGGATTAACACTGATTTGTGACAGTACTTTTTTTTTTAAGGGAATGTATCTAATCTACCTGTGGCTTCAAAACTATGTCAGAATATTCCCAACTGTAAGAAATGTATCTGTAAAACTTAATTTGGTTCTATAGGTACAATTTGTCTTTTATAAAATGTAAGCATAAGGCTTATGTAATTATTTCATTTTCACAATTACATCAACATTTGAAAAGTTCTCAGACACAGTAAGAAAGAAAACTGAACCCGTGTCCTGCCGTTAAACTTGATCAGAAAAGTAAATCCAAAATGTAAGCAGAAGGATTGTTTAACATTTCTCTCACGAAGTTGATTTTCATGTGGTGCACACATTTCCTACTTCAAATGAATTTTCTAGTTAAAAGAAATTTGTGTAACAATGTTAACAGTTGTTTTATGTAATATATTTGTTAAGCTTTTCTATTTTTTCAGATTAAAAAGATATGAATGAATATCCTAAAAAAAGAAAAAGGAAAACTTTACATCCTTCTCGTTATTCAGGTCAGTGTACGATTAAATTATTTAGAAGTTAGGCGATGTATTCCCATGCAATTGTGTTTCCATCCATTTTCTCATCATGATCTGATAAGAGTTAAACATCTGGGCTAACTTTTAGGTAAGAGAAAACTTTAAATAAATTCTCAGAAAATATATTCCTCGATGTCTGCCATGTGCTAGGCACATATCAATTTTACATTATGCCTAATTGTGCTTGAATTAATTCTGTATAGCTTTCAAAGCTTCAGTTAAACTGGTACCATTTATCTTGAGTCTCATAAATGAACCACATTTTTGCTCATATGACTTTTGTCATTTTTTTTCTACAGATATATTTTATCATCTGTGAAAGCTTCCCTGTAATTCATTTTTCCTCACTCCAGTATTAAGAATTATACCAAGTAAGTGGGATGTTGTAAAACTAGTTAGTTTTATAATGGTCTGTGTATATTTGACTCAGTGACTGCCACACCTCTTTTGTTCTCAATAGAATGTTGAATGTGACCTCATAAGTAAGAAAAGGATCTTTTCTTGGAAATCATGTTCTGAACTTCTGTATGATGAGAGTGTTTCTGTTTTTGTTTTTCTCTGAAACCAGAGGATTAACACTGATTTGTGACAGTACTTTTTTTTTTAAGGGAATGTATCTAATCTACCTGTGGCTTCAAAACTATGTCAGAATATTCCCAACTGTAAGAAATGTATCTGTAAAACTTAATTTGGTTCTATAGGTACAATTTGTCTTTTATAAAATGTAAGCATAAGGCTTATGTAATTATTTCATTTTCACAATTACATCAACATTTGAAAAGTTCTCAGACACAGTAAGAAAGAAAACTGAACCCGTGTCCTGCCGTTAAACTTGATCAGAAAAGTAAATCCAAAATGTAAGCAGAAGGATTGTTTAACATTTCTCTCACGAAGTTGATTTTCATGTGGTGCACACATTTCCTACTTCAAATGAATTTTCTAGTTAAAAGAAATTTGTGTAACAATGTTAACAGTTGTTTTATGTAATATATTTGTTAAGCTTTTCTATTTTTTCAGATTAAAAAGATATGAATGAATATCCTAAAAAAAGAAAAAGGAAAACTTTACATCCTTCTCGTTATTCAGGTCAGTGTACGATTAAATTATTTAGAAGTTAGGCGATGTATTCCCATGCAATTGTGTTTCCATCCATTTTCTCATCATGATCTGATAAGAGTTAAACATCTGGGCTAACTTTTAGGTAAGAGAAAACTTTAAATAAATTCTCAGAAAATATATTCCTCGATGTCTGCCATGTGCTAGGCACATATCAATTTTACATTTATGTAATCCTCAACTTCCTGCTTTGTAAATATTTAAAATTAGCTACCCAAGGTTACATACTTACATAACATAATTGATATTTATCTGTGTGATTCCCAAGCTTGTACTTAAGGCATAACAATAACCTTGTTGGAAGATATTCTGCATCATTGGGAAGAAACTTTAACCTGTACATTGTGTTCAGAAATGTAAATTCCATTTTGATTGTATAATTTAAATCCTTTCTCTTTGAGATTGGCTCTGTTGCCTTGGCAAGTAAGAGGTCTTACCCATCTGTAACTTAATGCAATTCACGCATATAGCTGGGGCAGGCTGAGGTATACCTGTTAACCAACCCAAGCTACTTGTTTTTCATATCTGAGTAAATTAGACCTGGTTTACTGCTAACTGGCCCTTCCCAGGGGAGTTGAAATGACTGTCTTCAGAAGCCCTAACCGGTCCTTAGACCTTACCCTGTGCATTCTGCTTTCTCTGGAGTATGTGGAAGATCTGCTTGGTAGTTAATTCAATGTTTGTTTTGTTTTATTTTTTGCAATTAACACATTTATTGTATATTTATATTTTATGGGACACTGACCAAGGCAATTGTATCTTCGTGTGTTTCGAAGTATTATATGTTAAATAATAAAATTTATGGTTCTCTAAAAGCTCAAAGTCAATATCTGAATTTTAAAAGCCTTCAGAATTGAGGCAAATACTAATACTCTATTACCAAAAATTTATATAGGTTGGATAAAGAGATGGCTATCATTAAATGTGTATATGTTCAGGATGCTTAAACATTTTTTTTTTTTAAACCTTTATCTTACTTTTAACTTTTACAGAATTTTGTTGTTTACAGATATGTATGTTCTCAGATTAGTCATATGTATATCCCCCCCTTCCCTCCCCTCCCGACCATCACACAGCACCCCTGAAGGATCCCCTTTTCTCACAGAGCAATGACTAGAGCTATTTTCTTCACACATGATAGTACAGGCCTTCATGCTACTTCCTTTACGCCTCTCACCCACTGTTCCTTCCCCACAATGTCCATATGTCCACTGTCCATGTCTGTCTTTCTGTCGCTTCACTGCATGTGCCATCATCACCATCCTACTAGATTCCATATATATGTGTTAATATACTGTATTTGACCTTCTCTTTCTGACTGACTTCACTTTTTATGATACGTTCTAGATCCAGCCACCTCATTAGGGTTGATTCTTCTGCATTTCTCTTTACAGCTGTGTAGTATTCCATTGTATATATGTACCAGAGCTTTTGGATCCATTCGTTCGTCGATGGGCATCTAGGTTCCTTCCATGTTCTAGCTATTGTATAGAGAGCTGCAATGAACATTGGGGTACAGGTGCTTCTTTCAGCTTTGATTTCGTCAGGGTATAAGCCTAAGAGTGGGATTGCTGGGTCGTAGGGTGCTTCTATTTTTAGTTTTTTAAGAAATCTCCAGACTGTCTTCCAGAGAGGCTGTATCAATTTACACTCCCACCAGCAATGCAGGAGTGTTCCCTTTTCTCCGCAGCCTCTCCAGCATTTATTGTCTGTCGATTTGTGGATGATGGCCATTCTGACGGGTGTGAGGTGATATCTCATTGTCGTTTTGATTTGCATTTCTCTAATTATTAGTGAAGTTGAGCATCGTTTCATGTGTTTTTGGGCCATCTGTATGTCATCATTGGAGAGGTGTCTGTTTAGGTCCTTTTCCCATTTTTTGATTGGGTTGTTCGTTTTTCCAGTGCTGAGTTGTCTGAGTTGCTTGTAGATTTTGGAGATTAATTCTTTGTCCGTTGTTTCATTTGCTATGATTTTCTCCCAGTCTGTGGGGTGTCTGTTCAGCTTTTTCGTAATTTCTTTAGCTGTACAAAAGCTTTTAAGTTTCATTAGGTCCCACATGTTCATTTGTCTTTTTAGTTCCACTATTCTAGTAGGTGGGTCAGAGAAGATCTTGCTTTGATTGATGTCCTTGAGGGTTTTGCCTATATTCTCCTCTAAGAGTTTGATGGTTTCTGGCCTTACATTTAAGTCTTTAATCCATTTTGAGTTGATCTTTGTGTATGGTGTCAGGGTATGTTCCAATTTCATTTTCTTGCATGTAGCTGTCCAAATTTCCCAGCACCATTTGTTGAAGAGGCTGTCTTTGTCCCATTTTATATGTTCGCCTCCTTTGTCAAAAATAAGGTACCCATAGGTGCGTGGCTTTATCTCTGGGTTCTCGATCTTGTTCCATTGGTCGATATTTCTGTTTTTGTGCCAGTACCATACTGTCTTGATGACTGTTGCTTTGTAGTAGAGTCTGAAGTTGGGGAGGCTGATCCCCCCAGCTCCATTCTTCTTCCTGAGGATTGCTTTGGCTTAAACATTTTTAAATTTTGTTTTATGTTCAGATTCCTCTGGAATAAGCAGAATTGCAGATGGATTCAACGGAATTTTTTCTGATCATTGTTACAGTGTTTGTTCTATGAGACAACCAGACTTAAAATATTTTGACAACAAAGGTATATCTAAATTTTCCAAAATATTTTTCTTCAAATTGCTTTTATAATTTTCCATTCCCTATTTGTAAATGTGGATGAAAGTGATGATTTCAAAACCAGCAAGTGTTTAAACTTGTTTTAAGAAAATGAAAGACTTGTGTGAGTGAATTTTAATTTTTAACATTATTTAAGACATACAAATCAAAACCACATCCTTCTCTATCAACTTTAGTCAGCTAGGAGTTGGTGGCAAAGCAGAGTGACCCAGAGTTTGGAGCCTTTATGATGAAAAGTTGAGGATAGTGGTGTTACAGTGAATTCCCTGGCAGTCCAATGATTAAGACTCCATTCTTCCACTGCAGGGAATTCAGGTTTGATCGCTAGTCAGGATCCCACGTGCTGTGTAGAGTGGCCAGAAAGAAAAAAAAAAGACTAGTGTTACTCACAGTTCTTCCACTAGGCTATACCTTTCCTCTGGAGGGCTAATGGAAGGAAACAACAGAAGGTGAAGGATGTGGTCATTTAAAGAACATTCAGAATCAGAGACATCAGTTTGAACTCATACTTGGTTTAATATAGACCCAAATGGTTACATACAGAAACATTTATGGATATTTCTGTGTATATGTGGTAGTGTACATGCACATATATTTTGCTCCATTAGCTGAGAGGGCCTAACAGAAGTGACATCGCAATGGCAATGAGCACATCTCGTGCCCTGATCTTGATTTCTAATACCACTTTCTAATGAAACAAACGAGTGCTTCTTGGAGAAAGGGCTGATTCTGGTTCTGGGGCAGGAAATCTACAAGATGAGCCAGGAGGAACTTGTTGTGTCAAAAAATAAGGAAGTACTCAAAACACACACACTTACTCAATTACAGGTATGAGCACAAGGCGCCAACTAAAAGAACTCCCCAAAGCCAAAGCTGAAACAATTTGCCTGGGGTAAAAATTGAATAACCCAAAGCGTAAAATAAATATCTGTGAGTCCATACTGACATAAGTAAATGATAGAATAAATAAACAATGGAGAAGCGACAAATCTGTACAGAAGAATTCCATATTATTTATGTAGCTACACTTCCCTCAAGGAGGTGAAGCATAACTTTCCACTCCTTAAGTATAGACTGCACTCAGTGACTTAATTCCAGAGTGTAGAGGATGGAAAGTAAAAGAGTGACTTTACAGTTGAGAAACCTGATAAAGGCCCAGGCCATCAAGTTCAGCATCAATAGTCGTAAATAATGTTAACAGTTTGTACTCTTTATATGATATGATTTTTAAAAGGGCAGTTTGCCTCTGTGTCTACCTTCCAATAATCTATAATTCCAATCTAAAATCAAAACCACATCCTTCTCTATCAACTTTAGTCAGCTAGGAGTTGGTGGCAAAGCAGAGTGACCCAGAGTTTGGAGCCTTTATGATGAAAAGTTGAGGATAGTGGTGTTACAGTGAATTCCTGGCAGTCCAATGATTAAGACTCCATTCTTCCACTGCAGGGAATTCAGGTTTGATCGCTAGTCAGGATCCCACGTGCTGTGTAGAGTGGCCAGAAAGAAAAAAAAAAGACTAGTGTTACTCACAGTTCTTCCACTAGGCTATACCTTTCCTCTGGAGGGCTAATGGAAGGAAACAACAGAAGGTGAAGGATGTGGTCATTTAAAGAACATTCAGAATCAGAGACATCAGTTTGAACTCATACTTGGTTTAATATAGACCCAAATGGTTACATACAGAAACATTTATGGATATTTCTGTGTATATGTGGTAGTGTACATGCACATATATTTTGCTCCATTAGCTGAGAGGGCCTAACAGAAGTGACATCGCAATGGCAATGAGCACATCTCGTGCCCTGATCTTGATTTCTAATACCACTTTCTAATGAAACAAACGAGTGCTTCTTGGAGAAAGGGCTGATTCTGGTTCTGGGGCAGGAAATCTACAAGATGAGCCAGGAGGAACTTGTTGTGTCAAAAATAAGGAAGTACTCAAAACACACACACTTACTCAATTACAGGTATGAGCACAAGGCGCCAACTAAAAGAACTCCCCAAAGCCAAAGCTGAAACAATTTGCCTGGGGTAAAAATTGAATAACCCAAAGCGTAAAATAAATATCTGTGAGTCCATACTGACATAAGTAAATGATAGAATAAATAAACAATGGAGAAGCGACAAATCTGTACAGAAGAATTCCATATTATTTATGTAGCTACACTTCCCTCAAGGAGGTGAAGCATAACTTTCCACTCCTTAAGTATAGACTGCACTCAGTGACTTAATTCCAGAGTGTAGAGGATGGAAAGTAAAAGAGTGACTTTACAGTTGAGAAACCTGATAAAGGCCCAGGCCATCAAGTTCAGCATCAATAGTCGTAAATAATGTTAACAGTTTGTACTCTTTATATGATATGATTTTTTAAAAAGGGCAGTTTGCCTCTGTGTCTACCTTCCAATAATCTATAATTCCAATCTAAAATTCAATAGTGGGACATATTAGAAAATTACTGACTAGATTCCTCAAAATCATCATGGTCATCAAAAACAAGGGAAGTCTAAGAAACTGGCACAGCTAGCAGTAGCCTTAAGACATGACAACTAAATGTTATGTATCCTGGATCAGAGATTGGAACAGAAAAAACACATCAGATAAAAACTAAGGAAATCTGGAGAAGGAAATGGCAGCCTACTCCAGTATTCTTTTGCCTAGAGAATCCCGTGGTCAGAGGAGCCTGGCGGGCTACAGTCCAAGGGATCACAAAGAGGCAGACACAACTGAGCAACTATAACACACAAGGAAATCTGGATGATGCATAGATTTCCCATATTTGGTTATTATTGTAACAAATACTTATGTAAGATATTAATAGTGGATGAACTGAATGTAGGGTATATGGGAATTCTCTCTCCTATCTATTTTTTTCCTATAAATTTGAAACTTCTTAAAGTGTTTAAAAAAGACATGATGTTGAAGCCCAGTTTTCTTTCCTGATTGACATTTCAGATTGTCCACACTAATTGTAAAACATTGGGGCTGGGTTAAGGGAATAAACACTTACTCAAACTCAGTAAGTTCAAGTAAAAATTCCCAGGTAACTGAAAAGTGTATCCCAGTCCAAATGGGGCATGGAAGCAAAAGTATTTGCTTGTTTGGACAGATTTTGTTTGTATTTGTGATAAACAGATAACAAAGCTTTTCATAGATAAATCTTAAATCCTTAGTTCTGTTGGAATTCTAAGTTATATTTAAAGCATTTGGTGCTTTGTTTTATAATAATGTTTGATGCTTTGCTATAAATAATCAGTTTTCCAAATTCCTTTCACAGATGATGACTCTGATACTGAGACGTCAAATGAATTGCCAAAATTTGCAGATGGAATCAAGGCCAGAAACAGAAATCAAAACTACCCAGTAGTTACCAGTACTGTACTTAGAATTCTAGACCACACTGCCTTTCCAACAGGTAAGAGAAGCTAATTAATAGCATTGGCATATTTTTTTATATAGTTCAGTGAAAAAATAATAAGTAAAATAAATTTCTTTTCATTAATTATTTATTTAATAAATCTTATTTAGTAATAATAATAATAGTCTTGGATTTTTATTTTGTTTTATTTTCAGAAAAATCTGCTGATATTGAAATTTGTGATGAAGAGTGTGACTCCCCTGAATCAGTCCACCAGCAAACTCAAGAGGAGAGCCCCATAGAAGTTCACACTGCTGAAGATGTCCCAATTGCCGCAGAAGTACATGCAATTTCTGAAGATTATGATATAGAGACAGAAAACAATTCTTCTGAGAGTCTCCAAGACCAAATTGATGAAGAGCCACCAGCTAAACTTTGCAAAATTGTTGATAAGAGCCAAGCTTTGAATGTGACTGCCCAGCAGAAGTGGCCTTTACTGAGAGCTAATAGCAGTGGCCTCTATAAATGTGAACTTTGTGAGTTCAACAGCAAATACTTTTCCGATTTAAAGCAGCATATGATCTTGAAGCATAAGCGTACTGATTCAAATGTGTGTCGCATATGCAAAGAAAGCTTCTCCACCAACATGCTTCTGATTGAACATGCCAAACTACATGAAGAAGATCCCTACATTTGTAAATACTGTGACTATAAGACAGTCATCTTTGAGAACCTCAGCCAGCACATTGCTGACACCCATTTCAGTGATCACCTTTACTGGTGTGAGCAGTGTGACGTGCAGTTCTCCTCGAGCAGTGAGCTCTACCTCCATTTTCAGGAGCACAGCTGCGATGAACAGTACTTGTGCCAGTTCTGCGAACATGAAACGAATGATCCTGAAGACTTGCATAGCCATGTGGTAAATGAGCATGCATGTAAATTAATAGAGCTAAGCGATAAGTATAACAATGGAGAACATGGACAGTACAGCCTCCTAAGCAAAATCACATTCGACAAATGTAAAAACTTCTTTGTTTGTCAAGTATGTGGGTTTCGGAGTAGACTTCACACAAATGTTAACAGACATGTTGCTATTGAACATACTAAAATTTTTCCTCATGTCTGTGATGACTGTGGGAAAGGCTTCTCAAGTATGCTAGAATACTGTACTTAGAATTCTAGACCACACTGCCTTTCCAACAGGTAAGAGAAGCTAATTAATAGCATTGGCATATTTTTTTATATAGTTCAGTGAAAAAATAATAAGTAAAATAAATTTCTTTTCATTAATTATTTATTTAATAAATCTTATTTAGTAATAATAATAATAGTCTTGGATTTTTATTTTGTTTTATTTTCAGAAAAATCTGCTGATATTGAAATTTGTGATGAAGAGTGTGTCTACTCTGAATCCGTCAACCAGCAAACTCAAGAGGAGAGCCCCATAGAAGTTCACACTGCTGAAGATGTCCCAATTGCCGCAGAAGTACATGCAATTTCTGAAGATTATGATATAGAGACAGAAAACAATTCTTCTGAGAGTCTCCAAGACCAAATTGATGAAGAGCCACCAGCTAAACTTTGCAAAATTGTTGATAAGAGCCAAGCTTTGAATGTGACTGCCCAGCAGAAGTGGCCTTTACTGAGAGCTAATAGCAGTGGCCTCTATAAATGTGAACTTTGTGAGTTCAACAGCAAATACTTTTCCGATTTAAAGCAGCATATGATCTTGAAGCATAAGCGTACTGATTCAAATGTGTGTCGCATATGCAAAGAAAGCTTCTCCACCAACATGCTTCTGATTGAACATGCCAAACTACATGAAGAAGATCCCTACATTTGTAAATACTGTGACTATAAGACAGTCATCTTTGAGAACCTCAGCCAGCACATTGCTGACACCCATTTCAGTGATCACCTTTACTGGTGTGAGCAGTGTGACGTGCAGTTCTCCTCGAGCAGTGAGCTCTACCTCCATTTTCAGGAGCACAGCTGCGATGAACAGTACTTGTGCCAGTTCTGCGAACATGAAACGAATGATCCTGAAGACTTGCATAGCCATGTGGTAAATGAGCATGCATGTAAATTAATAGAGCTAAGCGATAAGTATAACAATGGAGAACATGGACAGTACAGCCTCCTAAGCAAAATCACATTCGACAAATGTAAAAACTTCTTTGTTTGTCAAGTATGTGGGTTTCGGAGTAGACTTCACACAAATGTTAACAGACATGTTGCTATTGAACATACTAAAATTTTTCCTCATGTCTGTGATGACTGTGGGAAAGGCTTCTCAAGTATGCTAGAATACTGTAAACATTTAAATTCACATTTATCTGAAGGCATTTATCTATGTCAGTACTGTGAATATTCAACAGGACAGATTGAAGATCTTAAAATTCATCTAGATTTCAAGCATTCAGCTGATTTACCTCATAAATGTAGTGACTGCTTGATGAGGTTTGGAAATGAAAGGGAATTAATAAGTCACCTGCCAGTCCATGAGACAACTTGATTGTTCTAATTTCCATGATGTTGATGTGAAATAAATTCAACTTTTTTGGAGATGATAAAATGGGTGGTTTTAAACACAACTTGTGAGAATTATCTCTAACAAGACATTTTTTAACAAGATCTTTTTAATTGCCAACTTTCTTGGCATGGCTACCTTTTTCAGTGTATATAATTGTATCCTAAATGGGGTATTTTCAATGCATTCATAGTTTTAACACTTTTGGTGACTGTCACCGTGTTTCTTGCATGTACTGTGATTTTATGAATTGATAAGAAACACACTGAAGAAACTACAGTTTTCCTTCCATAAATATAGGTGTTGTAAACTTTTTCTTCTTTAAAGTCAAAATAAGACCAGTTTTTCATGGATAAAGTCATTAAAGTACTATATTACCAGAGCTAACGTGCAACATAATTTGTGATTACATCCACTGATACTCCCATTAACAAGATCCACACTCTCCTTTTGCATTCCCTAGCAGTTATTATCCCCAGGACAGTCAGTGAACTCTTCATCAGTGTGATGCTTTCCATGCCATTAGGAGGCCCCTGTTACGGTAAGAAGGAAAGATCTAGTTCTCTTAACAGTCTTTTTTTCTCTAATTCTCATTTTAGCCTTTATGTGCTAAATAATTTCAGATGGGGAGGAACTAATAAGGAATTAGACAATAAAATAACATTTTATAACTCATTTATAAATGAAACAGGTCAATTAAAATCATGTAAAATACTAAGTGTGTAATATTTCATTTTCAGTTTTGCAACTGCAGAGTCATGCCTGAACTTCTGATATCATTTGTTTTCTGAGAAAACCCACTGACATTATTAAAATAGAAAAAGGAGGATGTGGGAGATTGGGGTTGCTGGTAAAATAAGGTCTAAATTACTTCTGATAATGGTAAATCAGTCTTAACATCTATTATTTTCTGTGGCCGCTATAACAAATTATCACAAACTAAATAGCTTAAAAATAGAAATGTATTGTCCCACAGTTCTAGATACTAGAAATTGAAAATTGAAGTGTTAGCATAGTTAGTGCCTTCTGAGAGCTATAAAGGAAGAATCTGTTCTCAGCTACTCTCCTTGACCTGTACATGGCCATCTTCATGTTCACACGGTCTTTTCCCTGTGTGCAAGTCTGTCTCCCTTTACAAGGAATCAACAAGGTCATCAGATTAAGACCAACCTTGATAACCTCATTTTCACCTGATAAGACACTATCCCCAAATAAGGTTGTATTCCAGTACCTCAACATGTGAACTGGAGAGTAAGGAGGCACACAACCACCACAGTTCAGTGAGATAGCAGTGTTTTTCCTAAATGGGGTATTTTCAATGCATTCATAGTTTTAACATTTTGTGATTTTATGATTTTGATAAGAAACACACTGAAGAAACTACAGTTTTCCTTCCATAAATATAGGTGTTGTAAACTTTTTCTTCTTTAAAGTCAAAATAAGACCAGTTTTTCATGGATAAAGTCATTAAAGTACTATATTACCAGAGCTAACGTGCAACATAATTTGTGATTACATCCACTGATACTCCCATTAACAAGATCCACACTCTCCTTTTGCATTCCCTAGCAGTTATTATCCCCAGGACAGTCAGTGAACTCTTCATCAGTGTGATGCTTTCCATGCCATTAGGAGGCCCCTGTTACGGTAAGAAGGAAAGATCTAGTTCTCTTAACAGTCTTTTTTTCTCTAATTCTCATTTTAGCCTTTATGTGCTAAATAATTTCAGATGGGGAGGAACTAATAAGGAATTAGACAATAAAATAACATTTTATAACTCATTTATAAATGAAACAGGTCAATTAAAATCATGTAAAATACTAAGTGTGTAATATTTCATTTTCAGTTTTGCAACTGCAGAGTCATGCCTGAACTTCTGATATCATTTGTTTTCTGAGAAAACCCACTGACATTATTAAAATAGAAAAAGGAGGATGTGGGAGATTGGGGTTGCTGGTAAAATAAGGTCTAAATTACTTCTGATAATGGTAAATCAGTCTTAACATCTATTATTTTCTGTGGCCGCTATAACAAATTATCACAAACTAAATAGCTTAAAAATAGAAATGTATTGTCCCACAGTTCTAGATACTAGAAATTGAAAATTGAAGTGTTAGCATAGTTAGTGCCTTCTGAGAGCTATAAAGGAAGAATCTGTTCTCAGCTACTCTCCTTGACCTGTACATGGCCATCTTCATGTTCACACGGTCTTTTCCCTGTGTGCAAGTCTGTCTCCCTTTTACAAGGAATCAACAAGGTCATCAGATTAAGACCAACCTTGATAACCTCATTTTCACCTGATAAGACACTATCCCCAAATAAGGTTGTATTCCAGTACCTCAACATGTGAACTGGGGAGAGTAAGGGAGGCACACAACCACCACAGTTCAGTGACAGCTTCTTTAAATAGTATCAAGAAGATGGTATTTTGTGCATCATTGACCTCAAATATAATAAACACTGCCACTAACAAACTATATTCTCACTCAGGAATATTGATATAGTTGAAAAGACTGATTTATGACCCATGGTTTTCCTACTTCAAGACCTATGGGAATTTAGTCTGCTTTGAAAATAGTGGCAAGCCACAAATTTTTCAAAACCATTTTTTTCCTACTATTTTGTCATGTACGCATTCCTGTATTCCTAGAAATTACCATTTCATCTGATTACAACATTCCAGATAGGGCTGTCTTAGAAGACTTAAAATTGTTATTAAATTGGAAGGAAACCTTAGAAACCATCTGATCTACACTGTCTGTTTTTCTAGAAATAGAAACTTAGGTTATTGTTAGACTGAGATCACAAAACCAATTATAGCAGATTAGAGTGGAATCCAAGTTATTTGGCTTCCAGTCTAGTGATGTTTCCATTACACCATGTTATAAAATCTGAGCTTTGTCCTTGGAATATTTTTCATGACTACTTAATCAAGCCATTCTTGGTAATTCTCTTTTTATACTTTTTCCATATACATCCAGCTTCAGGAATTTGATTTTCAGAAAACAAACCTTAAGTTTAACGCCTTCGTTTGTTTGTTTTTTTAATTATGTATCTTACAGCATTACGTTTGATCAGGTGTTAGTAATCAGATTAGAGATTGTAATGGAACTATTTAAGAGGCATTAAATCCAAATTTTAGAACCATATAATTTGGTGCTTTTTTGATGAATCCACAGCTTGAGGTCACATCTCACTGTCAGTTTGTCCAATAAAACTGTTTTGCTTGGACTCAGCTTTCACGTAAGCCTATGAGTGACCATAAATTGCTGAGGTAGCAAGTCTGTATTTTTAGCTTAATCAACTTCTTTGGAAAAACAGACCTACCTAGAAAAAAGTTTCTAACTGCTTCTGGATTTTTTCCTACTCAAAGTGGAATACCTATGTCTACTTCATGATTCAAGAATATGTAACTGATGGTGATGTTTATTAGCACAATAGAATTCTCCACAGCGGTGAACAGCAGTGATGGCTATGAGTGTTATTTGAAAATGGCTGTGTGGTATTCAAATGCCTCTCTTCCTGCTGGTCAATTTGTCAGTTTCAGCATGTTAAATCACCTTTCTTAGATTCCTCCGAATGTGTATCATCGCATACTCACCAGTTTCTCATTTTCACAGGGTCTATAACCTGTTAGGTGATTGCTGAATTATTATGCAATTTATATTACACATATTGCATATATATAGGTTTTGGAGATCCCCCTACTCCAGCAAATTAACATTGTTCCTAATTTTAAAATCTGATTTTCAAAGCATTGAATTACTTAATTCCTGGTATTTTACAGTTAATCTTGGCTTGTTTTCTCAGTCTTACTACCTTTTGCAAGCAAGTTAATATATTCCCCAAACTACTGTGATTAATTTTAATGGAATTTTGATGACTTAAAAGCACTGTACATGACATAAATTTGAAAAAACTAATAAAAGTCAAATAGCCACAATCCTCTTGGGAAGCCAGTCTAGTGATGTTTCCATTACACCATGTTATAAAATCTGAGCTTTGTCCTTGGAATATTTTTCATGACTACTTAATCAAGCCATTCTTGGTAATTCTCTTTTTATACTTTTTCCATATACATCCAGCTTCAGGAATTTGATTTTCAGAAAACAAACCTTAAGTTTAACGCCTTCGTTTGTTTGTTTTTTTAATTATGTATCTTACAGCATTACGTTTGATCAGGTGTTAGTAATCAGATTAGAGATTGTAATGGAACTATTTAAGAGGCATTAAATCCAAATTTTAGAACCATATAATTTGGTGCTTTTTTGATGAATCCACAGCTTGAGGTCACATCTCACTGTCAGTTTGTCCAATAAAACTGTTTTGCTTGGACTCAGCTTTCACGTAAGCCTATGAGTGACCATAAATTGCTGAGGTAGCAAGTCTGTATTTTTAGCTTAATCAACTTCTTTGGAAAAACAGACCTACCTAGAAAAAAGTTTCTAACTGCTTCTGGATTTTTTCCTACTCAAAGTGGAATACCTATGTCTACTTCATGATTCAAGAATATGTAACTGATGGTGATGTTTATTAGCACAATAGAATTCTCCACAGCGGTGAACAGCAGTGATGGCTATGAGTGTTATTTGAAAATGGCTGTGTGGTATTCAAATGCCTCTCTTCCTGCTGGTCAATTTGTCAGTTTCAGCATGTTAAATCACCTTTCTTAGATTCCTCCGAATGTGTATCATCGCATACTCACCAGTTTCTCATTTTCACAGGGTCTATAACCTGTTAGGTGATTGCTGAATTATTATGCAATTTATATTACACATATTGCATATATATAGGTTTTGGAGATCCCCCTACTCCAGCAAATTAACATTGTTCCTAATTTTAAAATCTGATTTTCAAAGCATTGAATTACTTAATTCCTGGTATTTTACAGTTAATCTTGGCTTGTTTTCTCAGTCTTACTACCTTTTGCAAGCAAGTTAATATATTCCCCAAACTACTGTGATTAATTTTAATGGAATTTTGATGACTTAAAAGCACTGTACATGACATAAATTTGAAAAAACTAATAAAAGTCAAATAGCCACAATCCTCTTGGGAAGCAAGTTGACTTAATCAAAACTGCTTATTTAACTGAAAATAAATAGTTATGATTAACAATAAATCCCAACAGAGAAGCAAATTTGACTAATCAGTTTTATCCTGCATTTAACAGTCTCATCCGTATAAATTAAAATGAACTTTCGAAGATACAGTCTTTTATAACTGAAGATATAGTGAATAAGAATTTTTATTCGTGGCATTGAGTTTATGGATTTATAAATATACTTTATATTGGTTTAGCTTTCCATAAGTATCTTATGACAACACTCAAATCTAAGAGAAAGAAATGTATACATTTATGCTATAAAATATAAATTCACAAAGCTAAAGATTATCACATGTAATTATACATGTTTATATGAAATTATATGCTCAATTTGCAAGTTGAGAAAACAATGGAGTCTGCGCTATATTAATGATTTGAAAAATAATTTTCTATGTAAAGCTTTTTCATATTTTCATATTAAAGCATCACCACAACTACCTTATTACTAAGTTCATCCTCCATAATGATCTTGATATTAAACTGATAACTGATAAACTGATAACTACGTGAACCCAAAATAAATCACATCTGTGAAAAGTAATTTCTTTATCATAAGAAACAATTTTCTCACATTGTTATTGGAATATATTATCTATTGGTTTTATTCCCATATTTTAAAAGGGATAACTATTTAGATTTTTATAAAGAGTTTTTTGTTGTAACTTTGTTGTTTATTTCGAATTTTAAATAGGCAAACAAATATGACCTGAATAATCTCTTTTCTTGTTAAAAACATGGAGCAGAATGAATTATATATTGAAAATTTTAGTGAAAAGTATGTTTTTTGTAAAAACTCAACTTTTTCTAGTTTTTAATATCTGGATGGTGTCCACTATTGGAAAAAATTACAGTTGAAATAATTGATACTTTTGCCTTTATTCTTCAGAGTAAACTGGGATTAGGAATTGGAATCAATTGAAAATAACACGGGGGCTTCCCTGGTGGTCCAGTGGGTAAGGACACTGCCTTGCAGTGCAAGGGACGCCGGTTCGATCCCTGGCCTGGGAAGATCCCACGTGCCGCGGAGCGGCTGGACCGATGTGTCCAATCAGCGAGCCGGAGCTCTGGAGCGCATGCGCCCAGAGCCGGTGCTCTGCGACAACAGAGGCCACCGCGATGGGCGGCCCACACGGGCCAAAGAACAAAGACGGATGAAAATGGACAAATAAAAGACCAATAGAAGTGGCCCGCCTGCTCCCCTCCCTCCCCACCCCAACCCCAACAAAATAAATAAATAAATAAATATTTAAAAAAAAAAAAAGAAGAAGAAAATAACACGGAAACGTAATTTCTGGTGGATAATGAGTTGTTTTCTGTTTTGTTTGGGGAGTGTTGTTAGTTTTTGTTTTTGATTTTCTACCTAAAGACCATTTACCATGATGCTTTGGATTTCTGTTGACTGAAATCTGAGGATATTGAATTATTTTTTCTTACCTACCCTGCACATTTTTTTTAGGGTTATCATTTCTCCGCTATAGCCTTATGTTTCTAAAACATTGCTCAAGCTATAGTCTATGACTGATTACTCTTCTCTTTGCAATCCTTTTCACTTCATTTGGATTTTCAGAAAGACTCAAAAGATTAAAATTTTCCCAGTTAGCAAGATGAGAGTGGATTTAATTCTTTCTCTCTAGTGTCCACAGAGTGTTAAAATAACTTAACTTCTTTCCTACCGTATACCTTATCACTCACTTCTACACCTTGTAAATATTTTATAAATTCATGTCTAACAGAAGTAGTGAATTTATAAATTTTAATGTGTCTATTTTAGATTTTTAAGCTGCAGGATATCAAGGCTTTTTTTTTTTTTTTTCTTTTTGGCTGCACTGCGCAGCTTGCAGAATCTTAGTACCCTGACTAGGGACTGAACCCGTGCCACCACAGTGAAAGTGCTTGATCCTAACCATTTGACTGCCAGGGACTTCCCTCAAGGCACTTCTTTATGGTTATAAGATTGCAGTTAAGTGCCTTGTGGCACTGATCCAGTGTTTTTATTGAACAATTAAATTGTTGTAGTAGAGAAATTAATACAAAATGACCCTGTGTTAGTTTGAGAGGAACCTCAGAAATTATCTAACCCAGACTCACAAAGCACGTAACATATAAAAATAATTGTATATAGTACATAGTTTATTTACACGGGTGTAAATTATGTGTTGTAAAATGTAACATCAAATTTCATTCGTGAATATTTTTTACTTAGAACTGGTTTTTTTTTTTTTTTTTTTTTTTAGAACTGGTTTTTTTAAAATGCGAACATTTAAAGAAAAACCTGAAGTAAATAATGCTACTTCGACATGGAAAAAAATGGGCAGGTGAAGCGCAGATGATTGAAATTTGAGAATACAAAATTCTGATCTAAACTTCTTATTAATAGCTAAGAAAATGGCTCTCTAACATTATTAGTCAAATGTTTTTTAAGCTACAGTAAATAGGATTTACAACACTCTACCACTCTTCAAAAAATTTTCTTTCAAAAAAGTGAAAATGTACCCTATTTTTTCCAGTGGAATGTCATACCAGACAACTGAAGAGAGAAAATACTAGAGGGTACTGGACCATGGCATATGATTTTGTTCTCTAGTCCCTGTTTGCTAACCATAAATTATGTGACTAGGATGTAATGTAACCAAGTTTTTCTTTCAGCTCCTTAAATGTCTTCTTTCACTACCAGTCAGCTCAAGAAACAACTATGGATTGTCTCCTATCAAGCCATATGCACAGGGATATAAAGATAAACTATGGTTCCTATCCTCAAAGAGGTTTACCATATAAAACCTTTTTATAGGAAACTTTATTTAGCAGGAAACCTTTCTGTCATTCTTCTAAACTCATTTAAATATGATAGGTTTTAAAGCATCTAGTGTCCACAGAGTGTTAAAATAACTTAACTTCTTTCCTACCGTATACCTTATCACTCACTTCTACACCTTGTAAATATTTTATAAATTCATGTCTAACAGAAGTAGTGAATTTATAAATTTTAATGTGTCTATTTTAGATTTTTAAGCTGCAGGATATCAAGGTTTTTTTTTTTTTTTCTTTTGGCTGCACTGCAGCTTGCAGAATCTTAGTACCCTGACTAGGGACTGAACCCGTGCCACCACAGTGAAAGTGCTTGATCCTAACCATTTGACTGCCAGGGACTTCCCTCAAGGCACTTCTTTATGGTTATAAGATTGCAGTTAAGTGCCTTGTGGCACTGATCCAGTGTTTTTATTGAACAATTAAATTGTTGTAGTAGAGAAATTAATACAAAATGACCCTGTGTTAGTTTGAGAGGAACCTCAGAAATTATCTAACCCAGACTCACAAAGCACGTAACATATAAAAATAATTGTATATAGTACATAGTTTATTTACACGGGTGTAAATTATGTGTTGTAAAATGTAACATCAAATTTCATTCGTGAATATTTTTTACTTAGAACTGGTTTTTTTTTTTTTTTTTTTTTTAGAACTGGTTTTTTTAAAATGCGAACATTTAAAGAAAAACCTGAAGTAAATAATGCTACTTCGACATGGAAAAAAATGGGCAGGTGAAGCGCAGATGATTGAAATTTGAGAATACAAAATTCTGATCTAAACTTCTTATTAATAGCTAAGAAAATGGCTCTCTAACATTATTAGTCAAATGTTTTTTAAGCTACAGTAAATAGGATTTACAACACTCTACCACTCTTCAAAAAATTTTCTTTCAAAAAAGTGAAAATGTACCCTATTTTTTCCAGTGGAATGTCATACCAGACAACTGAAGAGAGAAAATACTAGAGGGTACTGGACCATGGCATATGATTTTGTTCTCTAGTCCCTGTTTGCTAACCATAAATTATGTGACTAGGATGTAATGTAACCAAGTTTTTCTTTCAGCTCCTTAAATGTCTTCTTTCACTACCAGTCAGCTCAAGAAACAACTATGGATTGTCTCCTATCAAGCCATATGCACAGGGATATAAAGATAAACTATGGTTCCTATCCTCAAAGAGGTTTACCATATAAAACCTTTTTATAGGAAACTTTATTTAGCAGGAAACCTTTCTGTCATTCTTCTAAACTCAGTTAAATATGAAGCTGACTCCTTTTGTGTTTGTAACTACTCTCTATATAATGCTACCATAAATGTTCTTGTATGTGTTAAGGTGTTTGGGGATTTTGTTCTGTTTTTGAAGGGATGTGGGCTTTGTGGCGCTTTTTTTTTTTTTTTTTTGTATGTTTTTGATTAAATACCTCCAAAATATTGTCCAGAATGGCTCCAGTTTATTCGCTTATCAGATGACCATGTTTCCTGCATTCTTATAGTAATAAAGTAAATTGATTTCAGTAAATCTGAAGGCATAAAGCAGTATGTTACTGTTGTTTGAATTTGCATTGTTTGATCACTAACAAGATTGAAAATGTCTTACTATGTTTATAAGACACTTTGGTTTCTCATTTTGTGAAGTGCTTTTCCATATCCTTTGTTCTTTTGTTTGTTTATGCAGTGAAAGCACAATGTCCTAACTGTTGGACCACCAAGCCCTTTGTTTACTTTTTTTTTTGGCCACTTCTACTGGTCTTGTTCTTTGGCCTGTGTGGGCCTCCCATTGCAGTGGCCTCTCTCTCGCTGCAAAGCACCAGCTCTGGGCGCCTGCACTCCAGAGCGCTGGCTCGGTAGTTGGACACATTGGTCCAGCCTCTCCGCGGCACGTGGGATCTTCCCAGTCCAGGGATCGAACCAGCACCCCTTGCACTGCAAGGTGATGTCTTTACCCACTGGACCACCAGGGAAGCCCCCCTTTGTCTACTTTTCTTTGGGATTTTCTGGTTACTTTTGAGAAATTCTTTAAAATTTTAAAATATTGATCCTTTGTTGATGATATACACTGCAAAAAAGATTCCCAGATTGTCATCCATTGCTCATGACTTTTGTTGAACAGAAATCTTTACATTTAATGTGTATATATATATATATACATATATATATATATATCATATTATACCTTAAAAGCTGTGCTTTCTTACACCTTGTTAACCAACTCCTCTCTAAGCCCCAAGTCACAAAACCATTTTCCTACATTTTCTCCTAGTAATGTTCTAGTTGTACCTTTTGTGTTTATTTATTTATTTATTTTTAAGATTTATTTATTTATTTATTTTTGGGGCAGGGGTTGCGTTGGGGAGGGAGGGGATCAGGCGGGCCACTTCTATTGGTCTTTCATTTCTCCATTTTCATCCTTCTTTGTTCTTTGGCTCCTGCGGGCCTCCCATCACGGTGGCGTCTGTCGTTGCAGAGCGCCGGCTCTGGGCGCATGCGCTCCAGAGCTCCGGCTCGGTGATTGGACACATCAGTCCAGCCGCTCTGCGGCACATGGGATCTTCCCAGGCCAGGGATCGAACCGCCGTCCCTTGCACTGCAAAGCGGTGTCCTTACCCACTGGACCACCAGGGGAAGCCCACCTTTTGTGTTTAGACCTGAGTTTCTTTGTGTGTAAGAATAATTCAAGTTTTATTTTTGTTCATTCAAGTGAACCAATTTCATCAATACTATTTGTTAAATAACACACCTCTCCCAGTGATTCATGATACCACTTTTATCATATATCCCTTTCAACGGGCATAATTGGCATTTGGATCTGTGTCTGTACTCATTATCTTCCTGTTTGTTCCCACAATAGTACATGTTTTAACAGCTACCTTAAACATTATAAAAAAAAATTATAACTTTCCAGTATGTCTTTTTTTAAACTGGAGTATAATTGCTTTGCAATGTTGTGTTTCTGTTGTACAGTGAAGGAAATCAACTCTATGTATGCATCTGTCCCCTTCCTTTTGGATCTCCCCCCTCAACCCCCATCCGATGTGTAAAATACACAGCTAGTGGAACCTGCTATAAAGCAAAGGAAGTTCAGTTCAGTCCAGTATGTCTTAATATCAGGTAGTGTGAATTTATTTTCTTTGCTCTTCTTTTGAGAACTGTCTTAGCTGTTGGAGACTTTTCCTTCTTCCATGTAAATTTAGAATTCCAATTGCATCTAAAGTCTTGTTGGAATTGCTTTATAGTATGATCATTTTAGAGGGAATTGACATCTTTGTAGTGGTATATCTTTTCTTTCATACACATTGTATATTTCTCCATTTACCTAGGTCTCTTTTAATGTTCTTTAATTTTTTTCCTATAAAGGTTGTAGGAAGTTTCAGTTAAGTCAATAACTAGATTTTTTTTTAGTTTTGGCTGCTTTGACATGTTATCTTATTTTCTAATTAGTTACCACATGAATAGAGGGAAGCTTCTGAATTTTGAAACATTTTATATAGAGAAACTTATTTGGGTTTTTAATCTTTTTAGTTCTAATAGCTGTCTTTGCTTATTTTTAAATGTAAATAATGACATTATTGTCAGAAGTTACATACTTGTCTCTTTGCTTCTAGTCTGTGAGTCCAGAATGGCTCTTATCATAGAATTTGTCAGTACTGCCACTACCATCAAGAGCAGAAATAGCATTAGAAGGCATTCCATTTTTTGTTCCTAGCATTAAGACTCCTAAGGTCTCCCTGTTGTGTATAAGTTTTGTAAGTAGCCCTTAGCAGTTTTCTTACTTTTCGAGAGCTTTTTATTGTAAGTAGGAATTAAACTTTAGCAGTGACTTTTGCTGTAGTGATTAACGTGTGAGTTTTCTCCTTTAAGTCTACTAATACAAATTCCATTGGTTGATTTTCTAATGTTGAATTATCTTTGTATTTCTAGGAACACTGTACCTGTTTTTTTAATTTAAATTTAAATTTAAAAAATTTAATACAATATCAGATTCAGTTAGCTAATATTTCACATAGGGTGTTTCCCTCCACATTCATATATGTGATTTTCTTTATTTACATCTCCTATAAGTGGTATCAATGTTATTCTAGTCTTATAAGTGAATTGGGTTTTGTTTTTTTTTTTTCTTGTTCTGTGCTCTGTAAAAACCTGTATGAGATAAGATTAATCTTTTCTTCAAAGATTTGGTAAAATGTTATCTGTATAAAGTCATCTAGGCCGGACTTATTTTTGTATATATGGGAAATTGCCATTTCAGTTTTTTTGAATACTTACTAACTTTTCATAAGTTTTTAAAATAATTAAATTTTAGGTTTTATTCAGCTCTGTTTTAGCCTTTATATTTAAATTTTTTTCTTCTTTATGTCTACTCTGCTGGTTTTTGCCTATGAATCTGTTCCATTAAAAAGAAAAACAGGGCTTCCCTGGTGGTCCACTGGGTAAGGACACCGCCTTGTAGTGCACGGGGCACCGGTTCGATCCCTGGCCTGGGAAGATCCCACATGCCGCGGAGTGACTGGACTGATGTGTCCAACTACGGAGCCGGAGCTCTGGAGCGAGAGAGGCCACTGCAATGGGAGGCCCACACAGGCAAAAGAACAAAGATAAATAAATCAAATGAATAGAAGTGCCCCCCACCCCCAATTAGGTATTATTAAAAAAAAAGAAAAAAGAAAAACAGTGGATGAAACCATTACTTATTATATAAGACACTTATTTATCACTTATAACATGCAGTGTCACTTTTATTTGAAATACAATCATTACATTAAATATATAGTTGTTATATGCTATAAAGTGATATCATTATGATTTAAACAATTCAAACAATATAAATAAAGCGAAAGTTTCTTTTGAGAGTTCCTATGCTGAAAACTGATTTGAGGCAGAGCTTTCTCGCCTGCCCGCTTGTACCTCTTACAAGAGTCCTATCTTAATAAATCTATTTCTTGCCTATCAAAAAAAAAAAAACCAACTGATTTGAGTGGTTAAGGAATTCACATAGCTGCTAATTGGCATAGTATAGATATGAACTGAGGTTCTTCAGATTAAGTTCCATGCTCTTTCATTAAAAGATTTCTTCTTCAATATGTATTTGTTGAATAAACATATTAATGATCAGAAAGGTGGTAAATGCTTTCACCTTTGGCAGCTGGTTGATGCTTGATATTCATCCTTAAAATTTCATTCCTTTTTTGCTTAATGCCTTAACATGATTGTAAATTATAGTGCTTATTGGTCGGCAAGTACAACAGAAACTTTTGATTTCGAAGTGTTTTGTGCTTTTTAATTCTTATCTCTTTCCCTACCCTCCTCCACACCATAAACAAAAATGCTTACATAAACAGTATTCTAATTATTTCTGCTAGGAATCCTTAGAATTGTACTTCTATCAAAATTTGTTTTACAATAAAGACCAAGCATAGTCTCTTATTTCCCTTTCATCAGGGTTACAGTGTGTGTGTGTTAGGGTTCAGAGTGTAAGAAATTTATTGCAAGGAATTGGGCTTCCCTGGTAGCTCAGTGGTAAAGAGTTCGCCTGCCGATGCGGGAGACACAGGTTCGATCCATGAGCTGAGAAGATCCCACATGCTAAGCCTGTGAGCCACGACTATTGAGCCTGCGCTCTAGAGCCTCAGAGCCACAACTATGGAGCTCATGTGCCACAACCACTGAAGCCCGTGTGCCCTGGAGCCTGAGCTCCACAATGGGAGAAGTCACCACAACAAAAAGCTTGCTCGCCTCAACTAGAGGGTAGCCCCCACCCCCTGCAACTAGAGAAGAGCCTGTGGCAGCAGTGAAAACCCAGAATAGCCAAAAATAAGTAAATAAATAAAATGCATTTCTTTAAAAAAAAAAAGAAAGAAATTTATTGCAAGGAATTAAGGACTGGCTAGGCAAATCCAAAATATACAGAGATAGGGGTTTCCCTGGTGGTCCAGTGGGTAAAGACACCACCTTGCAGTGCAGGGAGCGCCAGTTTGATCCCTGGTCTGGGAAGATCCCATGTGCAGCGGAGCAGAGTGGCTGGACCGATGTGTCCAACTACCAAGCCGGAGCTCTGGAGCAAATGCGCCCAGAGATGGTGCTCTGCAACGAGAGAGGCCACTGCAATGGGAGGCCCACACAGGTCAAAGAACAAAGATGGATGAAAATAAATAAATGAAAGACCAAAAGAAGTGGCTATATATATATAAAAAAATATATATGAAAGACTTTGGTTAGTGCCACCTCTTGTACCCTTGAATGAGATTAAAAAAAATACATTAACCATAGAAGTACAGTATCATGCTGGCTTCTGAACAAAGGGGACAACTTTTTCTCATAGGTTGATCTCATCCTTCTGCTTTGAGGAGGTCTGGTTAATGTGTAATGTAGATGCACATTGCACATTAGAAAAGGCTGTCACAAAGGGAGCATATCATTTGTTTTAGTTTGATTGCACTTTCACAGAATGTTTATGACTTTTCAAAATTTTTTTAAATTTTGATTTAAAAAATTTTTTGATTTTCCTTATCAAAATTATAAAAAAACACTTTTTTTCTTAAGAAGGGTAAAGCTAATCATGGTCTAAAAAGTATTTATAACACATGTGTAATATAAGTTGAACAGCATCTCCCAAAAGTATGTGTCCAAGTCCTAACTCTTGATACCTGTGAATATGATCTTACTCAGAAAAAGCACCTTTTAAGATATAATTAAATTAAGGATCTTGAGATCATCGTGAACTTAGGAGTCAAGATCCTAATTTCCATACTGGATCTAGTGACCAGTGTTCATATAAAAGAAAGGAGAGAGAGATCTGAGACAAAGGAAGAAGATCATATGAAGATAGAGGCAGAGATTGGTGCCATATAGTCTTAAGCCAGGGCTTCCCTGGTGGCTCAGATGGTAAAGAATCTGCCTGCAGTGCAGGAGACCAAAACCAGGGTATGTCTCTAGCCACTAGAAACTGTAAAAGGCAAGGAAGGAACCTCCCTCAAGAGCTTTCCTAGATCTCAGTCCTGCTGACACTTGGATTGTAGGCATTTGGCTTCCATATAACTGAGAAGATCAAAAATTTGTTTGTTTAAAGCAAAAAACAAGTAGGGGAAGCCATCAGTAAGGCTTAGGCAGAAACTCACCTTGCAATCCACAGACTGCCTTTATTAGTCTTTTGATTGATCAGAGCATCCAGATTAATCTAACTGATCACAGATGTTAATCACAAATACTGTCCCCAAAAAAAGAAAAAATAAAAAATTAAAAAAAAAAACACAAAAAAACCCAAATACTGTCCCTGAAATACCTAGAGTTAGTGTTTGAATAACTGGATACTAGATCCTACCCATAAAGCAGGTATTAGTAGTGTTCTGAGTTTGTGAATGGCATACCTGGGGCTCAGAAAGATGAAGTGGCCTCACTTGCAAAACTGTCACTTGCCAACTCCAGAAAGACACCCCAAGACTTTCCTTTGAACCATGTGCAGACTAGCAGCAGCACTCCAGGGATGTTAGAAATGTACACTCGCCCAGTGAGCCAGAATCTGCGGTTTAACAAGATCCCTTGCGTACAAAATTCCTAAACACAAAGTTTGCAAACACTAGTCAAGGACTGGCTCAGTGGTAAAGAATCCGCCTGCAAATGCCAGAGACAGGTTCCATCCCAGGGTGTGGAAAATCCCCTGGAGGAGGAAATGGCAAGCCAGTCCATTGCCTGAAAAATCCTCTGGACAGAAACGCCTGGCGGGCCACAATCTATGGGGTCGCCAAGAGTTGGACATGAATAACTGAAGGAGTGCGCGCGCGCGCACACACACACACACAGCTAGGTAGAGAAGTCAAAAGGTTTTCCTTTATTGCTGCTGGTCGAGCAAGAAGGAATCCTTGTCTGGCACCCCAATCCCACCTCGTCTCACCGCACCTCTCCTGCTTTTCGCTCTGTCTCACTACATCAGCCACTGGCAGCTAACTACGCCTTGGCTGGGCAGAGCTCTGGAAATTCTGAAGAGAGGGAGGCGAAGTAGAAGTTGAGGGTGAACTGAAAATTCTTTCTTCTGGTAGCATTCCCTACCCACAAAAGCTCCTGGCCTCCTGTCCTTAAGAAAATGACGCTCGGGCTGCCCTGGTGGTCCCGTGGGTAAAGCGTCCACCTTGCAGTGCAGGGGGCGTGGTTCGATCCCTGGCACGGGAAGATCCCACGTGCCTCGGAGCGACTGGACGGGTGTGTCCAATTACGAGCCAGCGCTCTGGAGCGCATGCGCCCAGAGCCAGTGCTCTGCAACAAGAGAGGTCACTGCAATGGGAGGCCTGCACTGGCCAAAGAACAAAGATGGATGAAAATAAATAAATGAAAGACCAATAAAAGAGGCCAAAATTAAAAAAAAAAAAAGAAAGAAAATGACGCTCGGCGTGGACGCACTTCCGGTCGTGGAGCCAAACAAAATCAGGAAGGGCCAGGGAACGGAAGTAACCGCCCTCTTGCTTCTCCTCCCGCCCCCTCTCTGTTCCCCAGCCTCTTCTGGGAGAATGAGGCTGCTTGAGGGCTGTGGCTGAGGTGCGGTTGCTGGGTGACAAGTCGGAGCTGGGACAGGGTGAGTGCCCGCCGCCTCGGCCGCGGGCCGGTTGACTTTGCTCGGGTGACCTTCGTCCTGCCGGGGACACGGGGCAGGGAGTCGTGCGTGGGGCGTTCTGTGACGAGGGCCGCCGCGAGTGTGCGGAAAAGGAGCGAGCTGGAGGGGCTGCGAGTGGAGCCGGCGGCCGGTCGGGCCCGCGGGGCCCACGAGGCCGGAGCGCCGGGGGCCCGGAGCCCAGGCTTGGGCCAGCGTTCGCGGGAGGGGGTGGGGTCTGGCCCTGAGCCCGGCGGGCGGGGTTCCAGCGCCTGGCGTGGAGAACGGGAAAGGCCTTTCTCCAAGGTAGGCGTTCACAGCCGGCCGAACCGGCTTGCTGGTGCTCACCGTACTTTGCCCACGCAGCCCTTCGGTCAGTCCTCTCCTGACCCTTTGAAAGGCTCAGCCTTCTTATAACCGCTCTGCTCCATTTTACGGACATTGACACCTGGATGAGACGGGTGTGTGATCGGTTTTGACATGAGCAGCTAACTACGCCTTGGCTGGGCAGAGCTCTGGAAATTCTGAAGAGAGGAGGCGAAGTAAGTTGAGGTGAACTGAAAATTCTTTCTTCTGGTAGCATTCCCTACCCACAAAAGCTCCTGGCCTCCTGTCCTTAAGAAAATGACGCTCGGGCTGCCCTGGTGGTCCCGTGGGTAAAGCGTCCACCTTGCAGTGCAGGGGGCGTGGTTCGATCCCTGGCACGGGAAGATCCCACGTGCCTCGGAGCGACTGGACGGGTGTGTCCAATTACGAGCCAGCGCTCTGGAGCGCATGCGCCCAGAGCCAGTGCTCTGCAACAAGAGAGGTCACTGCAATGGGAGGCCTGCACTGGCCAAAGAACAAAGATGGATGAAAATAAATAAATGAAAGACCAATAAAAGAGGCCAAAATTAAAAAAAAAAAAAGAAAGAAAATGACGCTCGGCGTGGACGCACTTCCGGTCGTGGAGCCAAACAAAATCAGGAAGGGCCAGGGAACGGAAGTAACCGCCCTCTTGCTTCTCCTCCCGCCCCCTCTCTGTTCCCCAGCCTCTTCTGGGAGAATGAGGCTGCTTGAGGGCTGTGGCTGAGGTGCGGTTGCTGGGTGACAAGTCGGAGCTGGGACAGGGTGAGTGCCCGCCGCCTCGGCCGCGGGCCGGTTGACTTTGCTCGGGTGACCTTCGTCCTGCCGGGGACACGGGGCAGGGAGTCGTGCGTGGGGCGTTCTGTGACGAGGGCCGCCGCGAGTGTGCGGAAAAGGAGCGAGCTGGAGGGGCTGCGAGTGGAGCCGGCGGCCGGTCGGGCCCGCGGGGCCCACGAGGCCGGAGCGCCGGGGGCCCGGAGCCCAGGCTTGGGCCAGCGTTCGCGGGAGGGGGTGGGGTCTGGCCCTGAGCCCGGCGGGCGGGGTTCCAGCGCCTGGCGTGGAGAACGGGAAAGGCCTTTCTCCAAGGTAGGCGTTCACAGCCGGCCGAACCGGCTTGCTGGTGCTCACCGTACTTTGCCCACGCAGCCCTTCGGTCAGTCCTCTCCTGACCCTTTGAAAGGCTCAGCCTTCTTATAACCGCTCTGCTCCATTTTACGGACATTGACACCTGGATGAGACGGGTGTGTGATCGGTTTTGTTGGGTGCCTTTTCATGAAAAACTGCCACCAAAAATTGTTTTTCTTAATTTAACGTTCCTCGAAGTTTTTGTTACTTTGGCTGGAAACGTTGATGCTTTTTTTAAGCCTTGCCTTTTTATTTGTTGGCGATGAGAACTACTTTCTAAACGTTCGTATTGCATTATGATGTTGGAATTTTATTTCTCCACTCTTCCTATATACCTCCGCCCGCCTAGACGTTCAGATTGAGAAACTTAACTTACTGCTCATGAACTTGGCTTCATCTCACTTAACCTGTTCCTTGATGTAGTTGAGTCATATGCACTGAATGGATAAAGAAGCTATAGTACATATATACAATGGAATATTTCTTAGCGGTAAAAAGAAATGCATTTGAATCAGTTCTAGTGAGGTGGATGAATCTAGAACCTGTTATACAAAGTGAAGTCAAAAAGAGAAGGAAAAATATAGTATACTAACACATATATATGGAATTTAGAAAGGTGGTGCTGATAAATGCATACACAGAGCAGCAATGGAGAAACAGAGTTAGAGAATAGACTTATGATCACTGCGGGTAGGGTGGAGTGGATGAGAAGCATGGGAAAAGTAAGATGGAAACCTACACTACCTTATGTAAAAGAGACAACCATTGTGAACATGGTGCAAGACTAAGAGAACTTATTATGGGGGTTCTGCAACAGCCTGGGATGGGGAGGGACTGAGGAGCAGTTCAGGTGGGAGGGTCAAGGGTATACCTATGACTGATTTGGATTTATGTATAGCTGTAAACAACAAAACTCTGTAAAAATAAAGTAAAAATAATTATATATATATTTTTAAAAAATGAGTCATATGCATTCTTAACAGCATCAGAACTAACAACCCATTGAAAAAATGAGCAGAAGACCTGAAAAGACATTTCTCCAAAGAGGACATACAGATGACCAATGAACACATGAAAAGGTGTTCAACATCACTAGTTATTAGAAAAATGCAAATCCAAAGTACAATGTGGTATCACCTCATACCGGGCAGAATGGCCATCATCAAAAAAAAAAAAGTCCATAAACAGCAGATGCTGGAGAGGATGTGGAGAGACAAGAGCACTCCGACAGTCTGTATAGTCAAAGCTGTGGTTTTCCCATTGTTCATGCATGGATGTGAGAGTTGGACCATAAAGAAGGCTGAGCACCAGAGAGTTGATGCCTTCAACCTGTGGCGTTGGAGAAGACTGTTGAGAATCCCTTGGACTGCAAGGAGATAAAAACAGTCAATCCTAAAGGAAATCAACCCTGAATATACAATGAAAGAACTGATGCTGAAGCTCCAATACTTCGGCCACCTGATGTGAAGAGATGACTCATTGGAAAAGACCCTGATGCTGGGGAAAATATCAGGCAGAAAGAGAAGGGGACGACAGAGGAGGAGATGGTTGGATGGCATCACCGACTAAATGGACATGAGTTTGAGCAGGTTCCAGGAGATAGTAAAGGACAGGAAAGCCTAGAGTACTGCAGCCCGTGGGGTCACAAAGAGTCAGGCACAACTGAGGGACTGAAATGAACTGAAACATTGCTGATGGAAATGTAAATTGGTACCACTGCTAGGAAATAGTATGTCAAACTACACGAGCAGCAATGGAGAAACAGAGTTAGAGAATAGACTTATGATCACTGCGTAGGGTGGAGTGAGAAGCATGGGAAAAGTAAGATGGAAACCTACACTACCTTATGTAAAAGAGACAACCATTGTGAACATGGTGCAAGACTAAGAGAACTTATTATGGGGGTTCTGCAACAGCCTGGGATGGGGAGGGACTGAGGAGCAGTTCAGGTGGGAGGGTCAAGGGTATACCTATGACTGATTTGGATTTATGTATAGCTGTAAACAACAAAACTCTGTAAAAATAAAGTAAAAATAATTATATATATATTTTTAAAAAATGAGTCATATGCATTCTTAACAGCATCAGAACTAACAACCCATTGAAAAAATGAGCAGAAGACCTGAAAAGACATTTCTCCAAAGAGGACATACAGATGACCAATGAACACATGAAAAGGTGTTCAACATCACTAGTTATTAGAAAAATGCAAATCCAAAGTACAATGTGGTATCACCTCATACCGGGCAGAATGGCCATCATCAAAAAAAAAAAAGTCCATAAACAGCAGATGCTGGAGAGGATGTGGAGAGACAAGAGCACTCCGACAGTCTGTATAGTCAAAGCTGTGGTTTTCCCATTGTTCATGCATGGATGTGAGAGTTGGACCATAAAGAAGGCTGAGCACCAGAGAGTTGATGCCTTCAACCTGTGGCGTTGGAGAAGACTGTTGAGAATCCCTTGGACTGCAAGGAGATAAAAACAGTCAATCCTAAAGGAAATCAACCCTGAATATACAATGAAAGAACTGATGCTGAAGCTCCAATACTTCGGCCACCTGATGTGAAGAGATGACTCATTGGAAAAGACCCTGATGCTGGGGAAAATATCAGGCAGAAAGAGAAGGGGACGACAGAGGAGGAGATGGTTGGATGGCATCACCGACTAAATGGACATGAGTTTGAGCAGGTTCCAGGAGATAGTAAAGGACAGGAAAGCCTAGAGTACTGCAGCCCGTGGGGTCACAAAGAGTCAGGCACAACTGAGGGACTGAAATGAACTGAAACATTGCTGATGGAAATGTAAATTGGTACCACTGCTATGGAAAATAGTATGGAGGCTTCCTTTAAAAAGTAAAAATAGAGCTGCCGTGTGACCCAGCAGCCCACTCCTGGGTACATACCTGCAAAAAAACATCCAAAAGGATACATGCACCCCAATGTTCATTGCAACACTATTTACAATAGCCAAGACATGGATGCAAACTTAATGTCTAAGGACAGAGGACTGGATTAAAAAAAATATGTGGTACATGTATACAATAATCCATTAAGAAGAATAAAATAACGCCATTTGCAACCACATGGATGGACCTAGGGAGTGTCATACTGAGTGACATAAATCACACAGAAGGAGGAATACATTATGACACCCCTTGTGTGTGGAATCTAAAAAGAAATTGTACAAATGAACTTATTTACAAAACAGAGACTCAGAAAAATAATTTATGGTTGCTAGCATGAAGGGATAGTTAGGGACTTAAAGAAGGTTATGTACACACTGCTATATTTAAAATGCATAATCAACAAGGACCTACTGTATAGCATGTGGAACTCTGCTCAGTGTTATGTGCCAGCCTGGATGGGAGTGGGGTTTGGGGGAGAATGGATACATGTGTATGTATGACTGAGTAACTTCACTGTTAACTACCACAACATTGCTAATTGGCTATACCCCAGTACAAAATAAAAAGTTAAAGTTTGGAAAAAAAGAAAAATAGAGTCACATGCACTCAGAATTTGGCTAGTTTCCATCAGCAGCAAAGGGAACTAAAGTAGAAATTGCAACTGAGATTTTGGCCAATAGACTTCACTTGTTTTAGTGAAATAGTGCCCAAAAGTAGTCTTTAATTGTTTGAGTAAAGCATTTCTCCCCCAAAAGACAGCTATGTAAAAATATTTTGGGAAACTTCCTGGTGGTCCAGTGGCTTAAGACTCCACACTCCCAGTGCAGGGGCCCCAAGTTTGATCCCTGGTCAGGGAACTAGATCCTATATGCCATCATTAGGAGTTTGAATGCTGCAGCTGAAGAGCCCACAAACCATGACTAAAACCTGGTGCAGCTGAATAAATATTTTAAAGTATTTTGGAAGTTTGTTTCATTGGGGAGTTAATGTTGCTGCATAGTATTGTTAACTACGTGTCTTTATTATCATATTTCATATTATCATATTTCATAATTCATGCTTTTCTAAATTTTTATTTTCAGCATAATGGCAGAAACTACTTCTCCTCTGAAGCACTTTGTGCTAGCTAAGAAGACAATTACAGCAATCTTTGACCAGTTACTGGAGTTCGTTACTGAAGGATCACAGTTTGTTGAAGGTTAGTTTCTCTAAGTTTTTTCTTTTTTGTGGGGGCCACTTCTATTGGTCTTTCATTTGTTTCCATCTTTGTTCTTTGTCCTGTCTGGGCCTCCCATTGCAGTGGCCTCTCTCATTGCAGAGCACCGGCTGTGGGCGCATGCACTCCAGAGCTCCCGGTCAGTAGTTGGACACATCAGTCCAGCCACTCCGCCACACGTGCAATCTTTCCAGGCCAGGGATCAAACCGGTGCCCCTTGCACTACAAGGTGGTGTCTTTACCCACTGGACCTCTTGGGAAGCCCTCTGAGTTTTTAATTACTTTTGAAAGTATATAAAAATGGTTTATTCTTTCAACCTTGGATGTGGAACACATTCAGAGCATTGTCCTATGTGAGATATTATAACAAATAAAACCCATTTCTGCTGTCCAAAGAAAGAAGATTGAATTTTATATATATATATATATATATATATATATATTTTTTTTTTTTTTTTAAGATTTATTTATTTATTTTGGGCGGGGGTCGGGTTGAGGAGAGAGGAGAGCGGGCGGGCCACTTCTATTGGTCTTTCATTACTCTATTTTCATCCGTCTTTGTTCCTTGACTCCTGTGGGCCTCCCATCGCAGTGGCGTCTGTCATTGCAGAGCACCGGCTCTGGGCGCATGCGCCCAGAGCTCCGGCTCGTAATTGGACACATGGGTCTAGCCGCTCTGTGGCACATGGGATCTTTCCAGGCCAGGGATCAAACCGGTGCCCCTTGCACTACAAGGTGGTGTCTTTACCCACTGGACCTCTTGGGAAGCCCTCTGAGTTTTTAATTACTTTTGAAAGTATATAAAAATGGTTTATTCTTTCAACCTTGGATGTGGAACACATTCAGAGCATTGTCCTATGTGAGATATTATAACAAATAAAACCCATTTCTGCTGTCCAAAGAAAGAAGATTGAATTTTATATATATATATATATATATATATATATATTTTTTTTTTTTTTTTAAGATTTATTTATTTATTTTGGGCGGGGGTCGGGTTGAGGAGAGAGGAGAGCGGGCGGGCCACTTCTATTGGTCTTTCATTACTCTATTTTCATCCGTCTTTGTTCCTTGACTCCTGTGGGCCTCCCATCGCAGTGGCGTCTGTCATTGCAGAGCACCGGCTCTGGGCGCATGCGCTCCAGAGCTCCGGCTCGGTAATTGGACACATGGGTCTAGCCGCTCTGCGGCACATGGGATCTTCCCAGGCCAGGGATCGAACCCGTGCCTGTTGCACTGCAAGGCGGTGTCCTTACCCACTGGACCACCAGGGGAAGCCCCAAGATTGAATTATATTAATAACAACTAGGAAAGAAGTGCATGTGTGAGGTCCTATTCTAAGCACTTAATTTTATTAGTAGCTCATTTAATCCTCATATCAACACTGAGTCAGATTTTAATTCCACTCATTTTAAAGATGAAGGAACTAAGGCACAAAGAAGGTAAGCAACTTACCAAAGATCACACAGCTAGTAATTGCCCAGACAAAAAAGTCAGGCAGTCCACATTTAGCCATTATACTTATCTCCCCTGTCAACTCAACTGTTAAGCCAACATCTCAGACCTTATTTTAGTGAAAAGTGAAAGAAGGGGAAGCTATGACAAACCTAGACAGTATTACAAGTGGAGTCATCACTTTTCTGACAAAGGTCTGTGTAGTCAAAGCTGTGGTTTTTCCAGTGGTCATATACAATGTGAGAGCAAGACCATAAAGAAGGCTGAACGCGGGCTTCCCTGGTGTTCCAGTGGGTAGGGACACCGTCTTGCAGTGCAGGTTCGATCCCTGGCCTGGGAAGATCCCACGTTCCACGGGGCAGCTGGACCGATGTGTCCAACTACCGAGCCGGAGCACTGGAGCACATGCGCCCAGAGCCAGTGCTCTGTGATGAGAGAAGCCACTGCGATGGGAGGCCCACACAGGCCAAAGAACAAAGATGGATGAAAATAGATAAATGAAAGACCAATAGAAGTGAACAAGAAAAAGAAGGCTAATGCTGAAGAATTAATGCTTTCTATCTGTGGTGCTGGAGAAGACTCTTTTTTTTTTTTTTTGCCTCTAAGTCATCATTTATATTCATCCATCTTTACTCTGTGGCATGTGTTGACCTCCCATTACAGTGGCCTCTCTCGTTGCAGAGCACTGGCTCTGCGCTCCAGAGTGCTGGCTTGTAATTGGATACATGAACCCAATCAATCCACAGCATGTGGGATCTTCCCAGGCCAGGGATCAGACCGGTGCCCCTTGCACTGCAAGGCAGTCTCTTTACCCACTAGACCACCAGGGAAGCCCCTGGAGAAGACTCTTGAGAGTACCTTGGACAGCAAGGAGATCATACCAGTCAATCCTTAAGGAAATCAACCCTGAATATTCATTGAAAGAACTGAAGCTCTGATAACTTTGGCCACCTGATGCAAAGAGCCAACTTACTGGAAAAGACCCTGGTGCTGGGAAAGATTGAAGACAAAAGGAGAAGAGGGTGGCAGAGAATGAGATGGTTAGATAGCATCACCAACTCAATGGACATGAATCTGAGCAAACTCCGGGAGATACTGAAGGACAGGGAAGCCTGGCCTGCTGCAGTCCATGGAGTCACAGAGAGTCAGATACAACTTAGTGACTCAACAGCAGCCACTACCGATTCAAACCTCACTCTTAGCATGTGAGGAATTCCTCTTATCAGTTCAAGATTTGAAGCTCCTGTCAAGATGAAATTATAGTCGGTAGATATTAGGTTCTAGTTTCTTTGTTCAAAGATGCTTTTTGGTCTTAGATGGGTATTTTTGTGTCTTTGAGAACCTAGATGAATAATAAGTATCCTTTGGGGCCAGTTCCTTGGTGGCCAATTGGCTAAGGCTCTGTGCTTCCAGTGGAGAGGACCTGGGTTCAAATCCTGGTCAGGAAACTAGATCCCAGATGCCACGACTAAGTTCACCTTTTACCAAACACTCAGATACCATGCAATTTTTATTTTCAAATGTCATGTATATATAGAACAAAGTCAAAATGTATGCACATCTTAAGTATTCTGTTTTATAATTAACTTCATATTCATATATATTACTTTATGTAATACCATTTCAATTTTACAGCAACATATAAGAATCCAGAGCTTGACCGAGTAGCTACTGAGGATGATCTGATAGAAATCCAGAGGTATAAGAACAAGCTTTCCGTCATTGGTGAGGTGCTGTCTCGGAGACACATGAAAGTGGCATTTTTTGGCAGGTAACTCTTTACTGTCTCTTCTTGGGGGTAGTTTCCAGCTTAATCATATCCGCAGCTTTGCTTCTGATGTTTCAGCAAGAATGTTCCTTATCTTTCACTTCACAACAGTTTCTGCTGGTGTTAAATAGTAAAGCTATTAGCATATAAAAGAATTTATTCATTTTAGTTCCAGGTATAAAATAAAGCTTTATGGAAGTCAGTCATATTTTTATTTTTTTAAGGCTGTTCACACTCTAAGAATTGGCTTCTTAGCCAATTATAAGAATAGAAAAACAGATAAGTATAATTTGTGACCTGCTCTTCTAAGTTTCTCTTGATTATCAGAAGTGTCTGCCAAGAAGATTTTCAGCTCCATGACTCCCGGAGGAGAGTGAGAAGTGCCATTTCTTAAGGAGACTACTGAAGGACAGGGAAGCCTGGCCTGCTGCAGTCCATGGAGTCACAGAGAGTCAGATACAACTTAGTGACTCAACAGCAGCCACTACCGATTCAAACCTCACTCTTAGCATGTGAGGAATTCCTCTTATCAGTTCAAGATTTGAAGCTCCTGTCAAGATGAAATTATAGTCGGTAGATATTAGGTTCTAGTTTCTTTGTTCAAAGATGCTTTTTGGTCTTAGATGGGTATTTTTGTGTCTTTGAGAACCTAGATGAATAATAAGTATCCTTTGGGGCCAGTTCCTTGGTGGCCAATTGGCTAAGGCTCTGTGCTTCCAGTGGAGAGGACCTGGGTTCAAATCCTGGTCAGGAAACTAGATCCCAGATGCCACGACTAAGTTCACCTTTTACCAAACACTCAGATACCATGAAATTTTTTATTTTCAAATGTCATGTATATATAGAACAAAGTCAAAATGTATGCACATCTTAAGTATTCTGTTTTATAATTAACTTCATATTCATATATATTACTTTATGTAATACCATTTCAATTTTACAGCAACATATAAGAATCCAGAGCTTGACCGAGTAGCTACTGAGGATGATCTGATAGAAATCCAGAGGTATAAGAACAAGCTTTCCGTCATTGGTGAGGTGCTGTCTCGGAGACACATGAAAGTGGCATTTTTTGGCAGGTAACTCTTTACTGTCTCTTCTTGGGGGTAGTTTCCAGCTTAATCATATCCGCAGCTTTGCTTCTGATGTTTCAGCAAGAATGTTCCTTATCTTTCACTTCACAACAGTTTCTGCTGGTGTTAAATAGTAAAGCTATTAGCATATAAAAGAATTTATTCATTTTAGTTCCAGGTATAAAATAAAGCTTTATGGAAGTCAGTCATATTTTTATTTTTTTAAGGCTGTTCACACTCTAAGAATTGGCTTCTTAGCCAATTATAAGAATAGAAAAACAGATAAGTATAATTTGTGACCTGCTCTTCTAAGTTTCTCTTGATTATCAGAAGTGTCTGCCAAGAAGATTTTCAGCTCCATGACTCCCGGAGGGAGAGTGAGAAGTGCCATTTCTTAAGGAGACTTCTGAAGTGACAGAGTGATTTCTGCCACAGCTCATACATTAATTACGTACCAATCACTCTAGGCACTAGAGACACAAAAAAGATTGGTTATTCTCTTCTAAAACACCCTGTTTATGTCCTTGAAAACTTTTCTCCAAGTTCTGTTTCTGCTTGTCTTTTTTTATTTGCTTCACCCACTTAATCTTACCCACTTGACTTCTCAGGGCCTTACACAGAGTCTAGTATGAAGTAGGTCCATGAAAGAGGCCCTGCCTCAGGTTAGGGTGGAGTAGGAGGTGGAGTGGGAGGGAAGAGGCCTGTTGGGGAAGTGATAACTCAGTTGTCTTACTTGAGAGGAAGAAGTAAGAATGAGCTTTGCATGTGAAGAAGGTTGTTAGACCAAATTTTGATTTTGGAAGCGTGGGCTGTGATTTCAGATCAAAGATAGCAAGGCTAAGAGAGGATAGCTTTATGAAAAAGGTAGGATATGTTTTCCTCTGTTTTATTTTTCTGACATGTACGTTGCTAATAGTTAGATGAATCAAGTTGTCAGCTTTTTTGTAAAGGATGGAATCTGGTGAAATTTTGCACAAAATTTGCATTCTAAAAGAGTTGGCTTTTGACCCAGTGGAAGAACAAAGTTTTTATCATTATGTTTTGTCATGATTTTGTGTATTCATTCTTCAGGACGAGCAGTGGGAAGAGCTCTGTTATCAATGCCATGTTGTGGGATAAAGTTCTCCCTAGTGGGATTGGCCATACAACCAATTGCTTCCTGAGTGTTGAAGGAACTGATGGAGATAAAGCCTATCTTATGACAGAAGGTTCAGATGAAAAAAAGAGTGTGAAGGTATGGTGTTTGACCTTTAACAGCATAATATACCTGAAATAATGTCCTTAACTTATTCCTTTAAAAAGATTTTTACAAGATGCCTGCATTGCTAGAAATGGAAAAACCGTTAGTATTTCTCTTCATAGCTTTTAAAACCATCAGTAATATTTTGAATTTTGCTTCAGAGCTCAGTGGAAGAATAAAACCTGTCCCTAACTTTAAATGAAGGTAAATTAGAATTAAAAGTTTATAAAAATTTTAAAGTACTGTTCCTAGTGAAAAGAACATTATTGAAGTGTGTCGTTGCTATTTAATTTCAAATCTTGTCTTTACAAAGAAACCTCTTGGGCTCTGAAATCTGTTTGCTTTTTAAAAAATTTTGGTCTCTTTTACTGGTTTTATATTCATTTCTTTATTCTTTGGCCTGTGTGGGCCTCCCATTGCAATGGTCTCCCTCGTTGCAGAGCACCAGCTCTGGGCACATGTGCTCCAGAGCACTGGCTCGCAATTGGAAACACCAGTCCAACCACTCAGCAGCACATGGGATCTTCCCTGGCCAGGGATCGAACTGGTGCCCCTTGCATTGCAAGGTGGACTCTTTACCCACTGAACCACCAGGGAAGCCCTGAAATCTGTTTTTGACCTGCATCTGTGCTTTTAGAAACTTTGCCTTCGGAATATTTGGTAAGCTCATTCATGACTAAGTGTTACAGCTTTATCAGATAAAGGCCAATGGTAGTTCCCTGCCTTGAATTTCTTAAGGAATTCAGTGGCACTAGATTTTTTCAGCCAAACAAAGAGAAAAACAATTGGGATGCGCAAGGTGTTTGCTTTGGAACAAATGCAAGTGGTAAGGACCTTGTTTCTTATTATATTCTCTTATGTTATATGAGCTTTCTCACAAGTGCAGAAGTTCAGTATGTGGTGATCCATGCCATTTTAGATTTGCCCAAACTGTAGGTGAATTCATAGGTCTAGTCAACCTCCCGTGAGTTTGCTGTTTGGTCAGAGCAGGTAACTCAGTAAGTCTAATACCCTTCAGTTTACTTAACGGACTGTAAATGAGATGATATTTATGAAAATATTCAAACTTTTAAGCTGTATAAGTGAGGAATTGCAAGTTTTTAATTATGTCAAAAACTTTATAAAAGCAAGCAGAAAATTACTGCCTGTCATTGTCAACTATGGAAATGCACTTCAGTCCTGATTAGGACTGCTGTGGCCATTTGAAAATAGATGTTTCCATTTTAAAATTGTATATAAATCACGAAAGAATCAGAGGTATATGTACTGATGCCGTTTCCTTGATTATTAATTTTGTCTTAAGCCCTTTGAATTTAATTATGTTTAACACATACATAAAAGATAATAAATGAATATATATCAGAAGTCATCTTGAGAAATATAAACATTTTTAGAGAGCTTAAATAGTAAGAGAGGGTATGAAGTGAAAGTGTTAGTCACTTGGTCATGTCTAACTCTTTGTGATTCCATGGACTATGGCCTGGCAGGCTCTTCTCTCCATGGGATTTTCTAGGCAAGAATACTGGAGTGGGTGGCATTCCCTTCTCCAGGGAATCTTTCCAACCCAGGGATCAAACTTTGGTCTCCTGCACTGCAGGCAGATTCTTTACTGTCTGAGCCACCAGGGAATAGAGAGGGCATAGTCATTGATGTAAAGCACACTTGTGTAAATTACTGCCTAATGACATTCGTTTGTTTTCCTCCTTGTTACTAAGTGATAAACTCCTTTGAAGAGGCAGAAAATACAATTAGAAAAAAAGAAAAGAAGCTCCCACAACTCACACACTTCCAAAATCAATGGAAATACTTTGATAGAGAGTTAAATTGGTGTTTCTGTTTTTTTCTTTTTTGTTAAATGGTTTTATACGCTATTTTTTGATTTGGTTTTTTCCCCTTAATACGTTTTTTTCATGCATACAGTAATCAAGTTTAGGTGTTATAAGATGCCATTTTTGGCCATCTAGCATGTTTCCAGCCCACATTATTTTGCACAATATCTGTTTCACAGATTTTTTTTTCCCCCTACTTGGTAATTTTAAACCTCAGTTTTCTCAAGATTGCCCCACATGGTTTTATTTCAAATTATATAAAGTTCTGCTTTTTCTGCATGTTTTGCAAAAATAAACTTACCAAGTCCTAATATTTAATCCTTTCACTTCAGACAGTTAATCAGCTGGCTCATGCCCTTCATATGGACAAAGACTTGAAGGCTGGCTGCCTTGTGCATGTGTTTTGGCCAAAGGCAAAATGTGCTCTCTTGAGAGATGACCTGGTGTTAGTGGACAGGTAAAATTACATAAGAATTGTTCTCTTCTTTTAAGTTTTATTTAATAGAAATGCTGCTTGCCTGTAGAGTGCAGTACATAAAAATTTTAAATGTTCAATTGCTACTCTGTTGTCCTTTGCTAGACAGCAACAGAACATACAGGTGTTATTTTTGTTGTTGTTGTTTTTAATAGTTATATAAAAGTGCTGATTTATCAGTCTGATATCAGTGTAATTCCCTAGTACAGGAATTTAAAGAATTGCCACTTTTTTCTCTAGGTTGACTTTGTAGTTTGGATAATCATCTTGAGAAATATAAACATTTAGAAAAGTGAGAGGGTATGAAGTGAAAGTGTTAGTCACTTGGTCATGTCTAACTCTTTGTGATTCCATGGACTATGGCCTGGCAGGCTCTTCTCTCCATGGGATTTTCTAGGCAAGAATACTGGAGTGGGTGGCATTCCCTTCTCCAGGGAATCTTTCCAACCCAGGGATCAAACTTTGGTCTCCTGCACTGCAGGCAGATTCTTTACTGTCTGAGCCACCAGGGAATAGAGAGGCATAGTCATTGATGTAAAGCACACTTGTGTAAATTACTGCCTAATGACATTCGTTTGTTTTCCTCCTTGTTACTAAGTGATAAACTCCTTTGAAGAGGCAGAAAATACAATTAGAAAAAAAGAAAAGAAGCTCCCACAACTCACACACTTCCAAAATCAATGGAAATACTTTGATAGAGAGTTAAATTGGTGTTTCTGTTTTTTTCTTTTTTGTTAAATGGTTTTATACGCTATTTTTTGATTTGGTTTTTTCCCCTTAATACGTTTTTTTCATGCATACAGTAATCAAGTTTAGGTGTTATAAGATGCCATTTTTGGCCATCTAGCATGTTTCCAGCCCACATTATTTTGCACAATATCTGTTTCACAGATTTTTTCCCCTACTTGGTAATTTTAAACCTCAGTTTTCTCAAGATTGCCCCACATGGTTTTATTTCAAATTATATAAAGTTCTGCTTTTTCTGCATGTTTTGCAAAAATAAACTTACCAAGTCCTAATATTTAATCCTTTCACTTCAGACAGTTAATCAGCTGGCTCATGCCCTTCATATGGACAAAGACTTGAAGGCTGGCTGCCTTGTGCATGTGTTTTGGCCAAAGGCAAAATGTGCTCTCTTGAGAGATGACCTGGTGTTAGTGGACAGGTAAAATTACATAAGAATTGTTCTCTTCTTTTAAGTTTTATTTAATAGAAATGCTGCTTGCCTGTAGAGTGCAGTACATAAAAATTTTAAATGTTCAATTGCTACTCTGTTGTCCTTTGCTAGACAGCAACAGAACATACAGGTGTTATTTTTGTTGTTGTTGTTTTTAATAGTTATATAAAAGTGCTGATTTATCAGTCTGATATCAGTGTAATTCCCTAGTACAGGGAATTTAAAGAATTGCCACTTTTTTTTCTCTAGGTTGACTTTGTAGTTTGGATAATGACCTTGGCCTTAGAGACTATCTAATTCTAGATATTTTGATTATTGTTGTTGTTTAGTCGCTGAGTCATGTCTGAGTCATTACCGAGCCGGAGCTCTGGAGCGCATGCGCCCAGAGCCGGTGCTCTGCGACGACAGTGGCCGTCCGCGATGGGAGGCCCGCAGGAGCCAAAGAACAAAGACGGATGAAAATAGAGAAATGAAAGACCAATAGAAGTGGCCTGCCCATCCCCCCCCCCCCCCCCCCCCCCCTCCAAAAAAAAAAGATAATAAAAATTAAAAAAAAAAAAAGAATTAACCAAATGCTTTTGTAATTTATTTGCAGCTCTTCTGATTAACCTGCAATTAATATGTTCTTTAAAAAAATCATCCTTCTACACTGATGCTTAATAAAATGGTAATACATTTCCCTTTAGCAGAGTCCTTAAAAAAAGTAGTTAAATTATTTCTTTTAATTGTGGTGTGCTCTTTTGTTTCCTTAAGTTAAAATTTCAGTGTTTTAAGGAAATAATTTTTTTGATGAGACCCCTCCCTTTTGATTGAAAGAGTACAAGTAATCAACAGAAATAGCTCAGATGAGAGAGAAGGTGCTTGGGAAAAAAATATGTATATATATTTATGGGTTTTTTTTTTTTGGCCACTTCTATTGGTCTTTCATTTATTTCTTTGTTCTTTGGCCTGTGTGGACCTCCCATCGCAGTGGCTTCTCTCGCTGCACAGCACTGGCTCCAGGCGCCTACGCTCCAGAGCTCCAGCTCGGTAGTCGGACACATTGCTCCAGCCGCTCTGCGGCATAAGGAATCTTCCCAGGCCAGGGATCAAACCAGCACCCCTTGCACTGCAAGACGATGTCTTTACCCACTGGACCACCAGGGAAGCCCTATATTTATGTTTTAATTTCACTGGACTGTCATGGAAATCCCCTAAATTGGTTTAAATTTAATATTAACTAATTGATTTTTCTTTCACTTCATCGCCAGACTGTATCCATGACCACACGCTGTTATCTTGCCAGCTGGTGACAGGATACATCAAGCCAATGTATAGACAGTTGTACTATACTTTTTGTAGTATAGATTATATATTAGCCTAGTTTTTTTTTCTCTAATGGTTATTTTCAGCCTTCCAAAGCATAGTGTTTTTTTTTTTTAAAGATTTATTTATTTATTTATTTTGGGCGGGGTCGGGTTGGGGAGGGAGGGGAGCGGGTGGGCCACTTCTATTGGTCTTTCATTTCTCTATTTTCATCCGTCTTTGTTCTTTGGCTCCTGTGGGCCTCCCATCGCGGTGGTGTTTGTTGTCACAGAGCACCGGCTCTGGGCGCATGCGCTCCAGAGCTCCGGCTCGGCAATTGGACACATCAGCCCAGCCGCTCCGCGGCACGTGGGATCTTCCCAGGCCAGGGATCGAACCGGCGCCCCCTGCACTGCAAGGCGGTGTCCTTATCCACTGGACCACCAGGGGAAGCCCAGCATAGTTTTTTTTTATTGAAATATAATTGCTTTACAATGTTGTGTTAGTTTCTGCTGTACAAAGAAGTGAATCAATTACATGTATACATATATCACCTCCCTCTTGGACCTCCCTCCCACCCCACCAGCCCCATCCCACCCATCTTGGTGATCAACTCAGTCATCCTGTGCTTCATAGCAGGTTCCTACTAGCTAGCTATTTCAACACATGGTAGTGTATGTATATCAGTCGTAATCTCCCTGAGAAAACCATATGTAAAATAACATATCTACCCCAGTATTCATTGCAGCACTACTTACATTAGTCAGGACAAGGATACAGCCTGAATGTCCAGTGAGAGATTAATGGATAAAGAAGATGTGGTACATACATTCAGTGGAATATTACTCAGCAATAAAAAGGAAGGAAATAGGGTCATTTGTAGAGGCGTGGATGGACCTCGAGTCTCTAAGAGTAAAGTAAATCAGAAAGAGAAAAACAAATATTGTACATTAAAGCATACAGGTTTTAAAAATTAAAATATTTACCATCTTACTTGTTTTGTCAAAAATCATGAGGTTTTCTCGCTTTAACAAATAAGTCTTTTTAACATGTTTAGTTATCAGTTGGGTAGGGTCTGGGAGTTGTCAGCAGAATAGAAATATGTAAAGCACGATTCAAAGTATATAAAATTCTTTCCACAACTGCTCTCTTATAGGTGAGAAAGTAATTTAAATCTCCTAGACTTTAGACTAATGAATGGTAGAAATCCTATCCTTAACTTCAACTCATTCTTAAAAGTTAAAAGAAATTCTCTCTCTATAAGTTTTCTTTTAAAGAATGTATAGGGACTTCCTTGGAGATCCAGTGGTTAAGAATCTGCGCTTCCACGCAGGGGTGTGAGTTTGATCCCCTGGTCAGGGAACGATGGGGATCTCACATCCCACATGCTGTGCAACATGGCTGAAAGAAAAAAATATGTATATATTTAATACAATTCTTATTTTATTCCCATTAGCCCAGGTACAGATGTCACTACAGAGCTGGATAGCTGGATCGATAAGTTTTGCTTAGATGCTGATGTCTTCGTTTTGGTTGCAAACTCTGAATCGACTCTGATGAACACGGTAGGACCTAATCATTATTTTGTTTGACTGATAGAAAATGAAGTGATGTGCATTCTAATTATGAAGACTAAGGCATATCCAAGTCATAGATTAGAAGGAAGTTCTGGTATCAGGGATGAATAAAGGCATTTGTATTTCTATGGACTAGAAGGGCTGATTTTGGTTTGATGGTTCTAGCTTCTAGTCAGTAATTGAGTTCAAGGTGTGTTGTTGACATTCACTGTGGTTATTTGCAAGTTTCTGATGAACAAACATAGATTTTTAGGCTGTGGACTTAAGTGTTTTAAATAAAGTATAACATTCCCACGTCACCTCCCTGTCTGGCAGGCCAGACTTTTCATATTTTGAGTTTTGTCAGTCTTCTCACAAAGGTTTACCTGTGTATACTCAAAGCTGCTGTTAAACATAAGATTATTTATCCAGAATGTCTAGAACCAGGCTTATTTCAAATAAACTGCAGAGTTTTGATAACTAATATCCAAAGCTAAGTGTCGTTTTCCTCAAAAGCATAAAAGTGGCGAAACACCATTAAAACCTAGGTGTTACCAATAAAACCTGTTTTGTCAGTGTGTTATTAGTGTTGATGTGGCCTGATCTATATCGTATAAACCATGTTGCTGTGACAACACTGACAGTTGTTTACAACCTGGTGGTATAGAAAATAGGCAAATATTTCAAATCTGGTTTAGAGTAACTCCATTATTCAGGTGTTAGATAAACTTTGATATAGATCCTGACTTTGTTACCTTTATTTATGTTATTCTTGGCCCATAATTCTTTCCTCTCTCAATGTTTCCATTCTTTTTTTTTTTTTTTTTTTTAAGTCTTTTTCAATGTTTCCATTCTTCAGAAAGCTCTGTCATCAAGCCCATCTTTATCATGACTTCCTTCTTTATAGATCATTTCGTAATTTCAGTTGGATATCTATAGCACTTATGGCACATACTTTTTATTGTTCATTATGATGTGTTATACAGGTGTCTTACATTATTATTTACTTAGTCTAAATCTTCAAAAAGATCTGAGGTAGCTTTTTAAAAATACTGTCGATCTAGCAGTATCTTATGTCCTGCATGTAGAAGAAACAGATAAATATTTGTTATATTGAATTTCATAAAAGACTCATGAGAGGAGCAGGAAAATCTTCACTTTTGCTTTCTTATATTTTAATTTTGTCTTCTCTGGAAGTTTAATGCTTAGAGTGCTTTGGAATCCTTTATATTGGGTATTCTTACTGGTTGTTAAATTGATCAAACTTAGATTCAAGTAAAGTTTCATGTATAAATATAGAAATAAAGTGGCTTTAAAAGTGAACATCTTGTAGGGTATTTGATGTTTTTCAGGAAAAACAGTTTTTTCACAAGGTAAATGAGCGACTTTCCAAGCCTAATATTTTTATCCTGAATAATCGTTGGGATGCCTCTGCATCAGAGCCAGAATATATGGAGGATGTAAGTTATTTTTTTTCTCTTTTAAGTTTTGAAATATAGTAATATACATTGGTATCTGAGAAAACAGTTCACCCCATAGAATAATGAAACATCATAAACAGCTATTCTCTTACTTGAGAAAACAATATAATTGTAGAAAACCTGGAGTGGATATGTGCTAGAGACAAGAGTATTAAGCTACTTTGAAATAAGATCGTGGAATGAAAGTGCTGTCTGATGATTTTAGGTCTTGAAAATCCCCTTTTAAAAAATTCTCTAAGTGTAACAGAAAAGTGGACAAATCATTGGTGTCCAGTTCAGTGAATTTTACAAATTTAACACCTTTTAAGGGTCTAGGTCAAGAAGCAGAACATTCCAGCTCCCCAGAAACCCACATTTCCAGCCTCTACCCTCTGACCCAAGGATTTGTTCAACTTTATGTAGTGGGGTCACACATCGAACCGCGCCCTGCACTGCAAGGCGGTGTCCTTATCCACTGGACCACCAGGGGAAGCCCAGCATAGTTTTTTTTTATTGAAATATAATTGCTTTACAATGTTGTGTTAGTTTCTGCTGTACAAAGAAGTGAATCAATTACATGTATACATATATCACCTCCTCTTGGACCTCCCTCCCACCCCACCAGCCCCATCCCACCCATCTTGGTGATCAACTCAGTCATCCTGTGCTTCATAGCAGGTTCCTACTAGCTAGCTATTTCAACACATGGTAGTGTATGTATATCAGTCGTAATCTCCCTGAGAAAACCATATGTAAAATAACATATCTACCCCAGTATTCATTGCAGCACTACTTACATTAGTCAGGACAAGGATACAGCCTGAATGTCCAGTGAGAGATTAATGGATAAAGAAGATGTGGTACATACATTCAGTGGAATATTACTCAGCAATAAAAAGGAAGGAAATAGGGTCATTTGTAGAGGCGTGGATGGACCTCGAGTCTCTAAGAGTAAAGTAAATCAGAAAGAGAAAAACAAATATTGTACATTAAAGCATACAGGTTTTAAAAATTAAAATATTTACCATCTTACTTGTTTTGTCAAAAATCATGAGGTTTTCTCGCTTTAACAAATAAGTCTTTTTAACATGTTTAGTTATCAGTTGGGTAGGGTCTGGGAGTTGTCAGCAGAATAGAAATATGTAAAGCACGATTCAAAGTATATAAAATTCTTTCCACAACTGCTCTCTTATAGGTGAGAAAGTAATTTAAATCTCCTAGACTTTAGACTAATGAATGGTAGAAATCCTATCCTTAACTTCAACTCATTCTTAAAAGTTAAAAGAAATTCTCTCTATAAGTTTTCTTTTAAAGAATGTATAGGGACTTCCTTGGAGATCCAGTGGTTAAGAATCTGCGCTTCCACGCAGGGGTGTGAGTTTGATCCCCTGGTCAGGGAACGATGGGGATCTCACATCCCACATGCTGTGCAACATGGCTGAAAGAAAAAAATATGTATATATTTAATACAATTCTTATTTTATTCCCATTAGCCCAGGTACAGATGTCACTACAGAGCTGGATAGCTGGATCGATAAGTTTTGCTTAGATGCTGATGTCTTCGTTTTGGTTGCAAACTCTGAATCGACTCTGATGAACACGGTAGGACCTAATCATTATTTTGTTTGACTGATAGAAAATGAAGTGATGTGCATTCTAATTATGAAGACTAAGGCATATCCAAGTCATAGATTAGAAGGAAGTTCTGGTATCAGGGATGAATAAAGGCATTTGTATTTCTATGGACTAGAAGGGCTGATTTTGGTTTGATGGTTCTAGCTTCTAGTCAGTAATTGAGTTCAAGGTGTGTTGTTGACATTCACTGTGGTTATTTGCAAGTTTCTGATGAACAAACATAGATTTTTAGGCTGTGGACTTAAGTGTTTTAAATAAAGTATAACATTCCCACGTCACCTCCCTGTCTGGCAGGCCAGACTTTTCATATTTTGAGTTTTGTCAGTCTTCTCACAAAGGTTTACCTGTGTATACTCAAAGCTGCTGTTAAACATAAGATTATTTATCCAGAATGTCTAGAACCAGGCTTATTTCAAATAAACTGCAGAGTTTTGATAACTAATATCCAAAGCTAAGTGTCGTTTTTCCTCAAAAGCATAAAAGTGGCGAAACACCATTAAAACCTAGGTGTTACCAATAAAACCTGTTTTGTCAGTGTGTTATTAGTGTTGATGTGGCCTGATCTATATCGTATAAACCATGTTGCTGTGACAACACTGACAGTTGTTTACAACCTGGTGGTATAGAAAATAGGCAAATATTTCAAATCTGGTTTAGAGTAACTCCATTATTCAGGTGTTAGATAAACTTTGATATAGATCCTGACTTTGTTACCTTTATTTATGTTATTCTTGGCCCATAATTCTTTCCTCTCTCAATGTTTCCATTCTTTTTTTTTTTTTTTTTTTTAAGTCTTTTTCAATGTTTCCATTCTTCAGAAAGCTCTGTCATCAAGCCCATCTTTATCATGACTTCCTTCTTTATAGATCATTTCGTAATTTCAGTTGGATATCTATAGCACTTATGGCACATACTTTTTATTGTTCATTATGATGTGTTATACAGGTGTCTTACATTATTATTTACTTAGTCTAAATCTTCAAAAAGATCTGAGGTAGCTTTTTAAAAATACTGTCGTATCTAGCAGTATCTTATGTCCTGCATGTAGAAGAAACAGATAAATATTTGTTATATTGAATTTCATAAAAGACTCATGAGAGGAGCAGGAAAATCTTCACTTTTGCTTTCTTATATTTTAATTTTGTCTTCTCTGGAAGTTTAATGCTTAGAGTGCTTTGGAATCCTTTATATTGGGTATTCTTACTGGTTGTTAAATTGATCAAACTTAGATTCAAGTAAAGTTTCATGTATAAATATAGAAATAAAGTGGCTTTAAAAGTGAACATCTTGTAGGGTATTTGATGTTTTCAGGAAAAACAGTTTTTTCACAAGGTAAATGAGCGACTTTCCAAGCCTAATATTTTTATCCTGAATAATCGTTGGGATGCCTCTGCATCAGAGCCAGAATATATGGAGGATGTAAGTTATTTTTTTTCTCTTTTAAGTTTTGAAATATAGTAATATACATTGGTATCTGAGAAAACAGTTCACCCCATAGAATAATGAAACATCATAAACAGCTATTCTCTTACTTGAGAAAACAATATAATTGTAGAAAACCTGGAGTGGATATGTGCTAGAGACAAGAGTATTAAGCTACTTTGAAATAAGATCGTGGAATGAAAGTGCTGTCTGATGATTTTAGGTCTTGAAAATCCCCTTTTAAAAAATTCTCTAAGTGTAACAGAAAAGTGGACAAATCATTGGTGTCCAGTTCAGTGAATTTTACAAATTTAACACCTTTTAAGGGTCTAGGTCAAGAAGCAGAACATTCCAGCTCCCCAGAAACCCACATTTCCAGCCTCTACCCTCTGACCCAAGGATTTGTTCAACTTTATGTAGTGGGGTCACACAGTATCTGCGTCTGTGTCAAGTTTCTTCTTCTTTTTTTTTTTTTTAAATTTTGACTTTTACAGAATTTTGTTGTTTACAGATATGTATGATCCCAGATTAGTCATATGTATATCCCCCCCATCCCACCCCTCTAGGCCGTTGCACAGCACCCCTGCTGTGTCAGGTTTCTATTGTTCAGCATTACATTTGTGATATGTGTTCATACTGTTGTACATAGATGAAGTGTATTCTCATTGCTGTATAGTATTTCATCCTATGAATAACAGTGGATCTCCTCATTCTGAAAGTGATGGGCATTTGGGTAAATTTCCTGATTTAGCTATTGTGGATAATGCTGCTGTGCATTTTTTTGTACATGTCTTTTGGGAGCGCCCTGGTGTGTATTTCTCTTGGGTGTGTACCAGTGGTTCTCACTGGGAGGGGATGTGTGCTGCCAGCTTCTAGTGCGGAGAGGGTAGAAATGCTATTAAACATCTTGTAACACAGAACAGCGCTTGCCCTCAGACCAAAGATTTGTCTGACTCACAGTGTCAGTAACACAGGAATCAGTAATCTATGGTATAGATTGAGGGGTAGAATTGCTGGATTATAAATTAAGAATATGCTGTTTTTGTTGTTTTTTTTTTTTTTAAAGATTCATTTATTGATTTATTTATTTATTTATTTTGGGCAGGGGTCGGGCTGGGGAGGGAGAGGAGCAGGTGGGCCACTTCTATTGGTCTTTCGTTTCTCTGTGTTCATCCGTCTTTGTTCTTTGGCTCCTGTGGGCCTCCCATCGCCTTGCTCTCGCTGCAGAGCGCCGGCTCCGGGCACATGCGCTCCGGAGCTCCGGCTCGGCAATTGGACACTTCAGTCCAGCCACTCCGCGGCACGTGGGATCCTCCCAGGCCAGGGCTCGAACTGGCGCCCCTTGCACTGCAAGGCGGTGTCCCTACCCGCTGGACCACCGGGGGAAGCCCAAGAATATGCTGTTTTAATAAATAAATCCCAGGAGTTTTTTGAAGTGCTCTTGTCAGTTTATATTCCTATCAACTGATTGAGAGTTCCACATGGTTTACATCATTGCCAGTTCTTGGTATTTTTTGCTTTTGTTTTTCATTTTAGTCATGCTGTTGGTTTTAGAAACTTCTTTTTAAAAAGAATGAAAAATTTGGCATTTGGTGTACAAGTAATATTTAATTTGCCTGATACTGCTTTTTCCAATTTTATTAGTAGTATGTGTGTTTTTTTTTTTTTTTTTTTTAAAAAGGGAATTCCTTGACGGTCCAGTGGTTAGGGCTCCATGCTTATATTGCAGGGGACGTGAGTTCAGTCCCTAGCTGGGGAACTAAGATCCTGTAAGCCGCATGGCATGGTCCAAAACAAATCATCTTAGAAAATACAGTAAAAAATAAAATTTATACAATTCTGTTACTATTCACATGTTAAATTATTTACTTTCATTTTCCCCTGACCCGCAAATTGAAATTTTACATAATATGAAACCTTATATCCTGTTGTTAACTTGTTTTGTAGTCATATTCTTTCATATTGAGGTCTCATTTAATCATCAGAGAATTAGGAGGTACCACACAGATTGTTCTTCTCCATTCCTCTTTAGTTTAATTGTATTAAGTCTTAACATGGAGATCTCTTATCATGGCCATAATGTTAAAGGCTGATACTAAACCCTAACTAACTTCTAATCCTTATTGCCAATTTAGATACCCAAGTACTAGTTTTAAACTTAATGTTACAGCTGTAATCTGTAGCTAATGCATCTCCCCAATTTTAGTTCCCAGTGTTTTTTTTTTTTTTCTTTTTAAATTTTATTTATTTTTGGCTATTCTGGGTTTTCACTGCTGCCACAGGCTCATCTCTAGTTGCAGGGAGCGGGAACTACTCTCTAGTTGAGGTGAGCAGCCTTCTTGTTGTGGTGACTTTTCTTGTTGTAGAACTCAAGGTCTAGGGCACATGGGCTTCAGTAGTTGTGGCACATGGGCTTAATAGTTGCGGCTCCGAGACTCTAGAGCATAGGCTCCATAGCTGTGGCTCACGGGCTTAATTGCTCCACAGCATGTGGGATCTTCCTGGATCCGGGATCGAACCTTTGTCTCCTGCATTGGCAGGCAAACTCTTCACCACTGAACTACCAGGGAAGCCCCCAGTGATTTTTTTAGAAGAAAAATATACCATTTATGCTCTGATTTCAAAATAAAACTTACTTCATTATAGCAAATTTATTGTAGCACTGCTTTTCTGATTTTAAAGGTATTAATAGCTTCATTGTAGTAAATTTGGAAAAACAAAAACTTAAGGAAGAAATTAAAATGCCACCCAATCTTGTGGGCGTTGCCGCATGCCACCTATTAATTACATAAATATATATACAGGCCGTGCATCCTTAATGCAAAATTAGGAACTGTTCCCTGTGCCGTTAAGTACTAGTATTTGTCTACAGTGTGTTTCTTAATGGTTGTGTAGTATGTTATGGTCCTTCGGAATTTTAAATTAAATGTTCAAGGAAGAATCATTAAGAGGAAGATTTCCCATCAGCAAGTATCAAACTTCATTAGTACTTTTGGATTTGTTAATTATAAGGCAAAACTAACAAAACATTGTAAAGCAACTACTCCAATAAAAAAAAAGTTGAAAAAAATAGTTATTTTAAAAAGTATAAGACAACTGTTACTATATAGTATAGTAATAATATCACTATAAAGTCATTATAGGCCTGTAACTCTTAAATTTGTTTAGTTATTAGAATTCTTTTAATACGCTGTTTTTTGCTAGGTACGCAGACAGCACATGGAAAGATGCTTACATTTCTTGGTGGAGGAGCTCAGAGTTGTGGATCCTTTAGAAGCACGGTTCTCCATTCCTCTTTAGTTTAATTGTATTAAGTCTTAACATGGAGATCTCTTATCATGGCCATAATGTTAAAGGCTGATACTAAACCCTAACTAACTTCTAATCCTTATTGCCAATTTAGATACCCAAGTACTAGTTTTAAACTTAATGTTACAGCTGTAATCTGTAGCTAATGCATCTCCCCAATTTTAGTTCCCAGTGTTTTTTTTTTTTTTCTTTTTAAATTTTATTTATTTTTGGCTATTCTGGGTTTTCACTGCTGCCACAGGCTCATCTCTAGTTGCAGGTAGCGGAACTACTCTCTAGTTGAGGTGAGCAGCCTTCTTGTTGTGGTGACTTTTCTTGTTGTAGAACTCAAGGTCTAGGGCACATGGGCTTCAGTAGTTGTGGCACATGGGCTTAATAGTTGCGGCTCCGAGACTCTAGAGCATAGGCTCCATAGCTGTGGCTCACGGGCTTAATTGCTCCACAGCATGTGGGATCTTCCTGGATCCGGGATCGAACCTTTGTCTCCTGCATTGGCAGGCAAACTCTTCACCACTGAACTACCAGGGAAGCCCCCAGTGATTTTTTAGAAAAAAAATATACCATTTATGCTCTGATTTCAAAATAAAACTTACTTCATTATAGCAAATTTATTGTAGCACTGCTTTTCTGATTTTAAAGGTATTAATAGCTTCATTGTAGTAAATTTGGAAAAACAAAAACTTAAGGAAGAAATTAAAATGCCACCCATTTTTGTGGGCGTTGCCCGCATGCCACCTATTAATTACATAAATATATATACAGGCCGTGCATCCTTAATGCAAAATTAGGAACTGTTCCCTGTGCCGTTAAGTACTAGTATTTGTCTACAGTGTGTTTCTTAATGGTTGTGTAGTATGTTATGGTCCTTCGGAATTTTAAATTAAATGTTCAAGGAAGAATCATTAAGAGGAAGATTTCCCATCAGCAAGTATCAAACTTCATTAGTACTTTTGGATTTGTTAATTATAAGGCAAAACTAACAAAACATTGTAAAGCAACTACTCCAATAAAAAAAAAGTTGAAAAAAATAGTTATTTTAAAAAGTATAAGACAACTGTTACTATATAGTATAGTAATAATATCACTATAAAGTCATTATAGGCCTGTAACTCTTAAATTTGTTTAGTTATTAGAATTCTTTTAATACGCTGTTTTTGCTAGGTACGCAGACAGCACATGGAAAGATGCTTACATTTCTTGGTGGAGGAGCTCAGAGTTGTGGATCCTTTAGAAGCACGGAATCGTATCTTTTTTGTTTCTGCAAAGGAAGTTCTTAGTGCTAGAAACCACAAAGCACAAGGGATGCCTGAAGGTGGTATGCATTTATTATAGATTTCTTTTTGAAATATAAATACAGATTATAAAAATGGCATGCAAAAATCTTACCTTACTGTATACTAGGTTCTAAAATCTTCACCTGAATGTTACAGGTGGGGCACTTGCTGAAGGATTTCAGGCAAGATTACAAGAGTTTCAAAATTTTGAACAAATCTTTGAGGTAGGAATTTTATGAATGTATTAACTAACATAAAACTGTAGCATTGGTTAGAAAGTGATCATAATCTTCTGTTTTTACTACCAGTCTTTGTTAATAACCTTTGGTGTTACTTAGTATAGTTTCCGACACAAGTAAAACAAGGAAAGTTTGAAGAAAGCCCCTGCAACATGGATGAACTCTAAGAATGGAGAATTCAAGACTGTAACTTCCTCTTATTCTTTTTCTTTTAATGTATTTGTATCTAAATGAGACATTACTTTCTAATATTTTGTTGTGTGTTGAATAAAATACTCTATATTCAGTAATTAGGTCCAAGATTAAAGAAATGTAATCGCTGTTGGAATGGATAATAGAGCAAAGTGAAAATCCTTTTTCTTTTGCTAGAACTTACTTAATGTCATTTGACAAAAGTTTAATTACATTTTTTAGCTGTATTGCCATCTGTTAATTCTCCATATTTTATGCCAAATGTCCTGAACAAACAAAACGAATACCAAAATATGATATGGGTCCTTCGGAATTTTAAATTAAATGTTCAAGGAAGAATCATTAAGAGGAAGATTTCCCATCAGCAAGTATCAAACTTCATTAGTACTTTTGGATTTGTTAATTATAAGGCAAAACTAACAAAACATTGTAAAGCAACTACTCCAATAAAAAAAAAGTTGAAAAAAATAGTTATTTTAAAAAGTATAAGACAACTGTTACTATATAGTATAGTAATAATATCACTATAAAGTCATTATAGGCCTGTAACTCTTAAATTTGTTTAGTTATTAGAATTCTTTTAATACGCTGTTTTTTGCTAGGTACGCAGACAGCACATGGAAAGATGCTTACATTTCTTGGTGGAGGAGCTCAGAGTTGTGGATCCTTTAGAAGCACGGAATCGTATCTTTTTTGTTTCTGCAAAGGAAGTTCTTAGTGCTAGAAACCACAAAGCACAAGGGATGCCTGAAGGTGGTATGCATTTATTATAGATTTCTTTTTGAAATATAAATACAGATTATAAAAATGGCATGCAAAAATCTTACCTTACTGTATACTAGGTTCTAAAATCTTCACCTGAATGTTACAGGTGGGGCACTTGCTGAAGGATTTCAGGCAAGATTACAAGAGTTTCAAAATTTTGAACAAATCTTTGAGGTAGGAATTTTATGAATGTATTAACTAACATAAAACTGTAGCATTGGTTAGAAAGTGATCATAATCTTCTGTTTTTACTACCAGTCTTTGTTAATAACCTTTGGTGTTACTTAGTATAGTTTCCGACACAAGTAAAACAAGGAAAGTTTGAAGAAAGCCCCTGCAACATGGATGAACTCTAAGAATGGAGAATTCAAGACTGTAACTTCCTCTTATTCTTTTTCTTTTAATGTATTTGTATCTAAATGAGACATTACTTTCTAATATTTTGTTGTGTGTTGAATAAAATACTCTATATTCAGTAATTAGGTCCAAGATTAAAGAAATGTAATCGCTGTTGGAATGGATAATAGAGCAAAGTGAAAATCCTTTTTCTTTTGCTAGAACTTACTTAATGTCATTTGACAAAAGTTTAATTACATTTTTTAGCTGTATTGCCATCTGTTAATTCTCCATATTTTATGCCAAATGTCCTGAACAAACAAAACGAATACCAAAATATGATATGGGTCCTGTACTTTAGGAATCTAAACTACTGTTGTGCGTGAATAGGTAATGTGTGTACGGCACTGGAGTGAGAAATTCTGTTACGTTTTGGCGTAGGTGTTTCATTCATAGTCATTAAAACATCCTACATTGACTGAAAACTACTTTAGCTGTAATCCTCTTTGCTCCCATTTACCTCTGTCTAGTTGTGTTTATTAGATCGCATATCTCCTCACCCCCAGATGAACACAAGTAATTCAAAACTGAAAACCTTCCACCTGTAATTATTCTTCCTTTTAAGTAGTAACTGTCATAATACTAAGGACATAAATGTTGACTGTACTTGACAGAGTTTTTAAAACAACCATTTGCTCACTATCCCCTATTTTTAATTCGGTGAGAGGGAAAAAATCTACCTATATTTCTTTAGGTAGTTAAAACAAAATATTTAAGACAACCCAGTCTCCACTATCTTGGTAAGATGTTTCTGATTCTTCAGAGGCCCCTGGGATATCAAGAGGTGTCCTGTCAAGCTAAGCTGAAGGATACATGATATCCCAGTTACTTAAAAGACCATTGTTTATTATTTTCTTTCCTTTTTTTCTTTGACAAGAGATTCTATTCACTCTTACCAGGAATAGTCATTTTATCCACGGGGAAAATACTGGGGAGAGTATCTTTTGTTGTTTTCCTTTCATTTTCTCATTTATCGAGCTTGCTTTCTTTGTGTGTCTGTGTTTGTCATTGATTTCTGCCCCCCCTTTGTTAATAACCTTTGGTGTTACTTAGTATAGTTTCCGACACAAGTAAAACAAGGAAAGTTTGAAGAAAGCCCCTGCAACATGGATGAACTCTAAGAATGGAGAATTCAAGACTGTAACTTCCTCTTATTCTTTTTCTTTTAATGTATTTGTATCTAAATGAGACATTACTTTCTAATATTTTGTTGTGTGTTGAATAAAATACTCTATATTCAGTAATTAGGTCCAAGATTAAAGAAATGTAATCGCTGTTGGAATGGATAATAGAGCAAAGTGAAAATCCTTTTTCTTTTGCTAGAACTTACTTAATGTCATTTGACAAAAGTTTAATTACATTTTTTAGCTGTATTGCCATCTGTTAATTCTCCATATTTTATGCCAAATGTCCTGAACAAACAAAACGAATACCAAAATATGATATGGGTCCTGTACTTTAGGAATCTAAACTACTGTTGTGCGTGAATAGGTAATGTGTGTACGGCACTGGAGTGAGAAATTCTGTTACGTTTTGGCGTAGGTGTTTCATTCATAGTCATTAAAACATCCTACATTGACTGAAAACTACTTTAGCTGTAATCCTCTTTGCTCCCATTTACCTCTGTCTAGTTGTGTTTATTAGATCGCATATCTCCTCACCCCCAGATGAACACAAGTAATTCAAAACTGAAAACCTTCCACCTGTAATTATTCTTCCTTTTAAGTAGTAACTGTCATAATACTAAGGACATAAATGTTGACTGTACTTGACAGAGTTTTTAAAACAACCATTTGCTCACTATCCCCTATTTTTAATTCGGTGAGAGGGAAAAAATCTACCTATATTTCTTTAGGTAGTTAAAACAAAATATTTAAGACAACCCAGTCTCCACTATCTTGGTAAGATGTTTCTGATTCTTCAGAGGCCCCTGGGATATCAAGAGGTGTCCTGTCAAGCTAAGCTGAAGGATACATGATATCCCAGTTACTTAAAAGACCATTGTTTATTATTTTCTTTCCTTTTTTTCTTTGACAAGAGATTCTATTCACTCTTACCAGGAATAGTCATTTTATCCACGGGGAAAATACTGGGGAGAGTATCTTTTGTTGTTTTCCTTTCATTTTCTCATTTATCGAGCTTGCTTTCTTTGTGTGTCTGTGTTTGTCATTGATTTCTGCTACCAAATCATCCTCTTTCATATTGGTTCCTGGTACAGCTTTTGCTTTCCCAGAATATCTCCTTGAAGGGGAGGGAATGAGAAGAATTAAAGATGTGCTATAGAGCACTGGTTCCCAAACCCAGCTGATGATGAGAAACACCTGAGGTACTTTAGAGACCTTCAGGTTCCTCATCTACCCCAGAGACTAATCCAGAAGGATTAGGACAGGCCTACGAATCCGTTAAAATGTTTAAAGCTACCCGAGCAACTGTAGACGTAGGAATATTCTTTTTAAAAATGATTTTAGAAGAAACCTGGCATTTCACTTTTTTATCTTAAAAGTTCATTTGAGAATCTAAAATTAGTATCTGAAAAAAACACTTTTGAGCAAGAGCTTTTCTGTGAAGTTATGGAGAACATTAGGCTTTTGAGTTTGAAACTTTGGTTTAAAGCTATGATAGATCAAAATGAGAATTAGCTAGAAATTATTTGAACTTACCTAAAGAAATAATCATATGTGCAGACAGTTTTGTCCAGATGGCCAAACTATTTTTCGGTAAATTACACTGACAACTTTTAGCTTTTGGCCAGAACTCAAGTTTGTTATTTTTAAAATTGATTTTGGTGAGTTATGATTTCTTATAAATTAATATGTTGTTGAGAATTTATTTTAAAATATAATTTATTAAAAATTTTGATATTTTCTATATCTATATATATATGCCTATATATAGATATATCAGTAAAGGGTATAAGAAATATCTATACTTTTAATCTTAATTGAGATTTGCCAATGATGTAATTGTTTTGCTTTATCCTATAAAGGTTAATTGATTAATTTATCAGTTTATACATAGCATTTTTTGGTTTTTTAGTCATTAAGTTCTAGTAATGTTTACACAAAGTTTTTTTCTGCTTTTATTGTGTAAGTGAAATGAATTTTAGTGAGTGTAGCTTTGGGTGTCTTCCATGGGTTTCAGTATTCAATTTTCATTGTTGGTTAATTTTGGGGGCACTTCTATTGATCTTTCATTTATTTATCTTTGTTCTTTGGCCTGTGAGCCTCCCATCGCAGTGGCCTCTCTTGCTGCAGAGCACCAGCTCTGGGTGCACGCGCTGCAGAACTTCAGCTCGGTAGTTAAGACACATCAGTCCAGCCGCTCCGCGGCGCATGGGATCTTCCCAGGCCAGGGATCGAACCGGCGCCCCTTGCACTGCAAGGCGGTGTCCTTACTCACTGGACCACCAGGGAAGCCCCTATTGGTTAATTTTTATTATAGTTTTTGTCATTCCTATTCAGTACAGGAGTTATTGAAATTCACATGTTTTGATTCTTCCCATCTGACTTTTCTTGTTTTTTCTTTTTTTTGCATTGTGATCACAAAATATGGCCTTCATGCACATTTTCTGTTTTCAGAATTGACTTTTCTGTGTGTGTGTAGTCTTATAAGATGATATTTGTGAAAAGAAAAATGGTACCAAGCTCAACATTTTATCAAAACTGTCTGATCTTTGCCATAGACCTCTTGAGATTCATTTGGTTTAGAAGAAGCTGAAAGGTATATTGTTTCTTGCTGTTCTTCCTTGCACCTTTCCTGTCAGTTTAAAATATTTCAGAGTAACACTTTGGGAGTGATAAATAGCATGTTATTGGGTATCTGGGGTCTTTTGTCAAGGGGACTTGACAAATTTGTTTTATGTTTTAATTACACATAAATACTCATATTTACAGATTTATAACTATATATGACTAATTGTCAGCTGTGTTCTTTAGTCAAAAAATGATCTTAATTGAGATGTGATTGTTGTTTTGGTCCTAGATGTTTGATAAGTTTTAAAGCCACCTCTAGGATGCTCTGACAAGAAGTCTGGGCACTACTGCATGCTATATGTGTCTTCCATGGTGATTCTTAAGTATATTAGTGTATATAGGATTCTGAGAAATAGTTCAATAAAGAAGCTTTATTTAAATTAGCATTGCCTATACTTAGTTTGGAATAGAGCAATCATTTTGTAGCTAACTTTTGGTATTTTTCTAATCAGAGGGAACATCACTGTGAAATACTTTGAAAAAAATTGTCTGTTTTCTTCGTTATACTTATTCACTACTGTGTATTTTTGAGTCAATGAGTAACCTGTAATAACTTGGAGATCTTTTCTTTTTGACTAGTCTAGCTCTAATACTGTGCTGTTACCTACAAATTTGGGGTCTTCATTGCTGATATCTAGATCTGCTTCATCGAGGAACATAGAAGTTCTTTTAACTTTTTTCTTTTTCTATTTTTATTCTTTTATTATAGTTTTTGAAGATTAATTTGGCAATCTATGAGACAGTTATTTAAAGTTAAAGCTTTGTTTTGGTCATTAAAAAATATGCAGTTCTTTAAATGATTAATATTATGTAGTTTTTGGTGGTTTTTGCTCTGGCATGTTTAGAACAGTTAGTTTTAACTTCTAACACTAATCTTTTCAGGATTAATGTTAATTGAGAAATGTATAAGTGAGCTTGATGATGAGCAAAAGTGAGGCTGTGCTTTGAAAAAAAGTATTGGGCTCAAAGTTAAGACTTATGAACTCTTAGCTAAATGAATTATCCTCATGTGCCCTATATCTAAAGGAATGGATCTGTTTTGTTTTCTGTACCTCCAACAAAGTACCAAAGAAAATTTAATAGTCTCTTCTGTCTTAGTGACATGAACAAAATAATCATTTTAGAGATGTGAAGGCTTAGCATAGATTATAAATATGACATTGACTGAACGTATACTAATGATTTCAAGATAACAAATACAGAGCTAGTGTACTGACGACCTTCTAAAGCTTAAAAGCTGTTTTGATAAAGCATAGTATTACTTTAGGAAGTAATTACCACAGTTTGTGCCAGTTTTATTTTAAGGTCAAGAAAATGGATTCATGGAATTATTAGAGAGTTAGAAGGTATATCCCTAATTTTTAAAATCCTATTATAAAGAATAAACATGGTGTCCTACAAAACATCTATTGTGGGTATTGACCTTGTGATCCAGATAAGTATTTCTTGATGGTTCAAAGATCAGCTAGCATTTCTCTACAAATACTTGAATTGTTTTCAGATGTTATTATCAGTATGGCATTAGGCTTTTTATGAAGTAAAAGTGAAAGGCCAATTTTAATTTGATAGTTTTGCAAGCATTTAAGTGATGGATCACAGTAAATATTTTAAATAACAAGCAGTATGCACACATACTGAGAATTTCACAAAGAAACATCTATCCTCATACGTGATGCATTCTGATGTATTCTTTTCTGTGTAAAAAACAACTAGTCATGAAACACTAACTGATTTATGCAATTAATTACCAATTAGTTGTTAGTGAGTTAGTGAGTTCCGAACTTCAGTTAATTTGAAAGTGTAACATGAGATAACTATCATTCTTTTTTTTCCTAAGACTTTTTTTTTTTTAATGGCCACTTCTATTGTCTTTCATTTATTTCCATCTTTGTTCTTTTGGCCTGTGTGGGCCTACCATCACAGTGGCCTCTCTCGCTACAGAGCACCGTCTCTGGGCTCATGCACTCCAGAGCTTGGTAGCTGGACACACCAGTCCAGCCACTCCGTGGCACGTGGGATCCTCCCAGGCCAGGGATCGAACCAGCACCCCTTGCACTGCAAGGTGGTGTCTTTACCCACTGGACCACCAGGGAAGCCCAATAGCTATCATTCTAACCAGTATGCACACACTATACATTCCAGTGACAATAATGGGATTACCCTAGAAATCGGTGTAGATATTTTCTATAAACAGTTTAAAGTATTACTTGTATTGTTTACTGTTAAAGAGTGTTTTTCACTTTGTTCAAGCTTTATAATCTGTAGAGTTCTTTTACGAACTTAATATGAATCCTCATTCAACTAATTTTTTAATGTCAAGTTCTGTTTCATGACTTAAGAACTTTATGAGGTTAGCAGATGCAACTTTAAAAGATGAACTGTAGAAAATTCAAGTAAAATTTGTAGTCTGTTTTAATTTTAAAGGAAAAAGGTCCCTAATTTTTAAAATCCTATTATAAAGAATAAACATGGTGTCCTACAAAACATCTATTGTGGGTATTGACCTTGTGATCCAGATAAGTATTTCTTGATGGTTCAAAGATCAGCTAGCATTTCTCTACAAATACTTGAATTGTTTTCAGATGTTATTATCAGTATGGCATTAGGCTTTTTATGAAGTAAAAGTGAAAGGCCAATTTTAATTTGATAGTTTTGCAAGCATTTAAGTGATGGATCACAGTAAATATTTTAAATAACAAGCAGTATGCACACATACTGAGAATTTCACAAAGAAACATCTATCCTCATACGTGATGCATTCTGATGTATTCTTTTCTGTGTAAAAAACAACTAGTCATGAAACACTAACTGATTTATGCAATTAATTACCAATTAGTTGTTAGTGAGTTAGTGAGTTCCGAACTTCAGTTAATTTGAAAGTGTAACATGAGATAACTATCATTCTTTTTTTTCCTAAGACTTTTTTTTTTTTAATGGCCACTTCTATTGTCTTTCATTTATTTCCATCTTTGTTCTTTTGGCCTGTGTGGGCCTACCATCACAGTGGCCTCTCTCGCTACAGAGCACCGTCTCTGGGCTCATGCACTCCAGAGCTTGGTAGCTGGACACACCAGTCCAGCCACTCCGTGGCACGTGGGATCCTCCCAGGCCAGGGATCGAACCAGCACCCCTTGCACTGCAAGGTGGTGTCTTTACCCACTGGACCACCAGGGAAGCCCAATAGCTATCATTCTAACCAGTATGCACACACTATACATTCCAGTGACAATAATGGGATTACCCTAGAAATCGGTGTAGATATTTTCTATAAACAGTTTAAAGTATTACTTGTATTGTTTACTGTTAAAGAGTGTTTTTCACTTTGTTCAAGCTTTATAATCTGTAGAGTTCTTTTACGAACTTAATATGAATCCTCATTCAACTAATTTTTTTTTTAATGTCAAGTTCTGTTTCATGACTTAAGAACTTTATGAGGTTAGCAGATGCAACTATGAGAAAGATCAAGATAGATGAACTAGAAGTAGATTAAAGGTGATCCAAGTAAAATTAGTAGTCTGTTTTTAATCTCTAAAATATTATCCTTTTTATTTTATTTTTGAAAATAGTATAGTCAAAGAACCATTGCACATTACTGTGTACAATTACACAAAGCTATGAACTTGCTGTTTAAGCCTTTTTACTTTTGAATCCTTGTCATTTTTTTTTACCTTTATAATTTTAAGTTGTGTTTATCTTACATTTATTTTCTATCCTTATGTCTGTTTTGGTTCATGTTATGAACAGCAAGCTTTTGTGTTTTAAATTCCTGAAAGTGTTGGGATGGAATTACAGTAATGTGTTATGGCTTGGGCCCCTCGCAGGAGTGTATCTCGCAATCAGCAGTGAAAACAAAGTTTGAACAGCACACTATCAGAGCTAAACAGATACTAGAAACTGTGAAAAACATAATGGATTCAATAAACGTGGCAGCAGCAGAGAAAAGGTATGAATTCATTTTATTGCAAAATAAAAATTATTTTTGTGTCAATATGAAAAGACTAAGATTTAAAATTTTTATATTATTGAATACCTTTTACACTAACATCAGCCTTACAGATTTAGCTGATGCCTACTTGCATGTTTTTTAACGACTATTTGAAATCGTAATGGTTTTTTTTTACAATCTTGAATACAGACATTATTTACATTACTTGGATTTCAGTGTTCTCGTGTGTGAGTTGTGATTTTAAAATTTTAAGTGGCTTTAAAGTATCTTTAAAGCAGTGAAAGAACCATTTCTTCCAGCAGAATTTTCTGAAGAAGTCCAAAACAGGTGACTTTTTTTTTACATTCAGCCTGTCAATCATCTTTTATATATTGATGCATTGAAACCTTGAAATCACTCTTTTATGCCAGCTGTGGTTTTATATGAGCTGGTAAGCAAGGTGATACTACCTGCCAGCCAGAAAGTGAATTTGGTAAGCATTATTCTTTATGTCATACTATACTGCAGTATTTTATTCCATTTATTGCCTTATAATGATGAAAATGAATACACAAAAGTGCCAGCACTACTCAGAAAAAAGGAGTAGTTCTCACAAACTTGGTATGCTTGAAACAGAGATCAGGGTGTTATTAGATGTTACAAGCATAATAATGCTGTGTGCTGCGCTTAGTCGCTCAGTCATGTCCCACTCTTTGCGACCCCATGGACTGTGTACCCCACCAGGCTCCTTTGTCCATGGGAATTCTCCAGGCAAGAAAATGAGTAGGTTGCCATGCCCCTCCCCTAGGGAATGTTCCCCACCCAGGGATCGAACTGAAGTCTCCTGCATTGCAGGCATATTCTTTACTGTCTGAGCCACCAGGGAAGCCCAAGCATAACAGTGTTAAGCCTCAATTGAACTTTTAAGTGGGCTTAAACCAATCAATGGAAAGATATAAAGCATCTCAGCTTAAATCCAAGACAACATAAAATTGGAAATTTTAAATGTATTTGATATTGTTGAGAAAACTCCAGTAATATCTAGGACTGTTGCCTAATTTTGACACTTTCGCAGAGATGTTACGTACAAAATTAGAGAATTTGCAGCATATTAAACACAAAGGTCAGAACACAGAGCCTGATTGCTGGTCTTGTCACAGTGTTTCTGTATAATGAGCTCAGTTGCTTTATTATAGTAGCCAAAGTTAAGTATTGGTCCGCTGAACTGACCTCAATTTTTTATAAAAATATAAACATTGAAATAAACCTGACACAAGAGATGTGATTTGAGGATGGCTTGTAACTCTTGAATACAGACATTATTTACATTACTTGGATTTCAGTGTTCTCGTGTGAGTTGTGATTTTAAAATTTTAAGTGGCTTTAAAGTATCTTTAAAGCAGTGAAAGAACCATTTCTTCCAGCAGAATTTTCTGAAGAAGTCCAAAACAGGTGACTTTTTTTTTACATTCAGCCTGTCAATCATCTTTTATATATTGATGCATTGAAACCTTGAAATCACTCTTTTATGCCAGCTGTGGTTTTATATGAGCTGGTAAGCAAGGTGATACTACCTGCCAGCCAGAAAGTGAATTTGGTAAGCATTATTCTTTATGTCATACTATACTGCAGTATTTTATTCCATTTATTGCCTTATAATGATGAAAATGAATACACAAAAGTGCCAGCACTACTCAGAAAAAAGGAGTAGTTCTCACAAACTTGGTATGCTTGAAACAGAGATCAGGGTGTTATTAGATGTTACAAGCATAATAATGCTGTGTGCTGCGCTTAGTCGCTCAGTCATGTCCCACTCTTTGCGACCCCATGGACTGTGTACCCCACCAGGCTCCTTTGTCCATGGGAATTCTCCAGGCAAGAAAATGAGTAGGTTGCCATGCCCCTCCCCTAGGGAATGTTCCCCACCCAGGGATCGAACTGAAGTCTCCTGCATTGCAGGCATATTCTTTACTGTCTGAGCCACCAGGGAAGCCCAAGCATAACAGTGTTAAGCCTCAATTGAACTTTTAAGTGGGCTTAAACCAATCAATGGAAAGATATAAAGCATCTCAGCTTAAATCCAAGACAACATAAAATTGGAAATTTTAAATGTATTTGATATTGTTGAGAAAACTCCAGTAATATCTAGGACTGTTGCCTAATTTTGACACTTTCGCAGAGATGTTACGTACAAAATTAGAGAATTTGCAGCATATTAAACACAAAGGTCAGAACACAGAGCCTGATTGCTGGTCTTGTCACAGTGTTTCTGTATAATGAGCTCAGTTGCTTTATTATAGTAGCCAAAGTTAAGTATTGGTCCGCTGAACTGACCTCAATTTTTTATAAAAATATAAACATTGAAATAAACCTGACACAAAAAGAGATGTGATTTGAGGATGGCTTGTAACTCTTGATATTAAAAAAATCTCAGGCTCGGCTTCCCTGGTGATCCAGTGGGTAAAGAGTCCGCCTTCTGTACTATCATAAGTGAAGAAAATAGCTGTAGTCATTGCTCTGTGAGAAAAGGGGATCCTTCAGGGGTGCTGTGTGATATTCGGGAGGGGTGGGAAGGGGGGAATATACATATGACAAATCTGGGAACATGCATATCTGTAAACAACAAAACTCTGTAAAAGTTAAAAGTAAAATAAAGGTTTAAAAATTTAAAAAAGAGGGAGTTCCCTGGTGGTCCAGTGGCTAAGACTCTGTGCTCCCAACGCAGGGAGCCCGGGTTCAATCCCTGGTCAGGGAACTAGAGCCCACATGCTACAACTGAGACCCAGTGCAGCCAAATAAATATAAATAAAATATATATATTTAAAAAAAAAAAAAAGAGAAGTCTGCCTTGAAGTGTAAGGGGCACAGGTTCCATCCCTGGCCTGGGAAGATCCTGCGTGCCGCGGAGCGGCTGGACTGGTGTGTCCAATTACGGGCCATCGCTAGAGCACAGGCGCCCAGAGCCGGTGCTCTGCAACAAGAGAGGCCACTGCAGTGGGAGGCCCACACAGGCCAAAGAATGAAGACGGGTGAAATTAAATAAATAAAAAAGAGCTCGTGGCATGAAGTTGAAAAAAGATCTCAGGCTTTTGTTTTCCTATATTCTCCAAGGGTTAACAGATTTTAGCAGACAGTAAATATTCCAGACTTTGTGGGCCTTACTGCCTCTCTCTTCTTTTTTTTTTTTTTAAATTCAATTTATTTATTTATTTTTGGATAATCTGGGTTTTCACTGATACTGCAGGCTCTTCTCTAGTTGCTAGGAGTGGGGGCTACTCTCTAGTAGAGGTGAGCAGGCTTCCTGTTGCAGTGACTTCTCTTATTGTGGAACTCGGGCTCTAGAGCACACGGGCTTCAGTAGTTGCAGGACATGGATTCCATAGTTGCAGCCCTGAGGCTCCAGAGCACAGGCTCCGTAGCTGTGGCTCACGGGGTTAGTTGCTCCAAAGCGCGCGGGATCTTCCTGGATCAGGGATCGAACCCGTGTCTTCTGCATTGGCAGGCGAACTCTTTACCACTGAGATACCAGGGAAGCCCGCTTACTGTCTCTTTTGCAAGTACTCAGTTCTGCAGTTTTAGGGCAAAAGCATCCATATACACAATAGGAACATGAATGCCTGTGACTGTATTCCAAGAAAACTTTAACAAAAACTAGCAGCTGGCTGGATTGAGCTTGCAGGGTGCTGCCTAATGGCCCCTATTTATTAAGTAGACTCAATGAATTAGTTCTATTTTAAATATTCTTATCTGTGAATTGGGTGGAGATTTGGAATCCTTATTAATCCTTCGTGGGATTCAGGTGTCACATGAGCAGAGACAGCAGTTTATATCCAGTCATCTGTAAAACATAGTATGGATGAAATATTTGAATCATTTCAGATGCTGAAATACAAGATTTATTTTTCTTATACATGCTAACAGGTTATTCAATATATGAGTGTCTGTAGTTAATTTCTTTAGGACTTAAATATATTCTGAATATTAATTACTCTTCATACTATAATAGGGTTTATTCAATAGAAGAGAGGGAAGACCAGATTGATAGACTGGACTTTATCCGAAACCAGATGAACCTTTTAACACTGGATGTTAAAAAAAAAATCAGGGAGGTTACAGAGGAGGTTGCAAATAAGGTGGGTAACGTTAGCTTTGTGATAATACCTGGGAATGGAATACTTTTGATAATGCTAAAAATGTTACTCATCTATTACTCTAAAGGAGTATGAAGTTTTTTCAATTTGATTTTTTGAGTAGTTAATAATCTTGTTTAAATTTTTTAATTCTGATTTTTTTCTATTTCCAGGTTTCATGTGCAATGACAGATGAAATTTGTCGACTCTCTGTTTTAGTTGATGAATTTTGTTCTGAGTTTCATCCTACTCCAAGTGTATTGAAAGTATATAAAAAAGTAAGTAAGATTGTAGTTAAATGTTATTCAGATGATTTACTTATCTTACTCTGACTCTTACTCCATTCTTCAGTGATTTGGCCATTTTAGAGTCTTCATGGCAATCAGTACAGGATTAAACTATTACATCTCCTGTGCACTCTTATAATAAATATAAACTATAAAATATAGAAGAAGATTATCCTCTTCAAAAAAGAGTAAAATCATTTTAGTGTTTATTACTTTTTTTAACATTTTAATAAAATCTGCATATATTCTAGAGAAAAAAAATAATGTGTACGTTTATTACCATTGTTAACAGGAGTTAAATAAGCACATAGAAGACGGAATGGGAAGAAATTTGGCTGATCGATGCACCAATGAAGTCAACGCTTCAATGCTTCAATCCCAGCAAGAAATTATTGGTAATATTTATGTCTGCAAGCTCTTCTGTGGTTTTACTTTTTCCTTTTTTCATGATAAAAGATTTATTATAATCTTTTAGATATTTTATAAAATATAAAACATTATTTACTGTGTTTAACGAAAATATCATAATTTGGTTCTTTCTAGAAAATTTGAAGCCATTACTTCCAGCTGGTATTCAGAACAAACTACATGCACTGGTTCCTTGCAAGAAGTTTGATCTTAGTTATGACTTAAATTGCCACAAGTTATGTTCAGATTTTCAAGAGGATATTGTATTTCGTTTTTCTCTGGGCTGGTCTTCCCTTGTCCATCGTTTTGTGGGCCCTGCAAATGCTCAGCGGGTGCTTCTAGGATTATCAGAGCCTATCTTTCAGGTATCTATTGTTTTCTTTTGTTTTTTAATTTTCTATTCTAGTAGGATTTTCATTAGGTGACTATTGCTCTACTGTAACGATATGTATCTGATTCTACCAGTTCAGAGTCTCTTTTTATTTCATTTCTGTGATTTTCTTTATAGAACTAGCTGTGTCAGATTTGCTTACTTATAAGGTCCTATTTATGATATAGAGCCATTTCAGAATTAGGTATACTGCTATGCGTAAGGGAAAGCCAGTCCCCAAATTTTTGTTTAATACTGTTGTAGGTTACTCTGCATTCACTTTTTTTTTTTTTTTTTGAGGAGGTGGCGGGTTGGGGAGGGAATGGGGCGGGTGGGCCACTTCTGTCAGTCTTTCATTTATCTATTTTTCATCCATGTTTGTTCTTTGGCCCATGTGGGCCTCCCATCGCAGTGACCTCTGTTGTCACAGAGCACTAGCCCCTGGGCACACGCGCACCAGAGCTCTGGCTCGGTAATTGGACACATGGGTCCAGCCGCTCCACAGCACGTGGGATCTTCCCAGGCCAGGGATCGAACAGGCGCCCCTTGCACTGCAAGGCGGTGTCCTTACCCACTGGGCCACCAGGGGAAGCCCTGCATTCACTTTTGACACTCTGTTTTATAGATTTTCTTATCTTAATCTTTTTTTTTTTTAATTTTGGCCTCTTTTATCAGTGTTTCATTTATTTATTTTCATCCATTTTTGTTCTTTGGCCTGTGTGGGCCTCCCATTGCAGTGGCCTTTCTTGTTGCAGAGCACCAGCTCTGGGCACATGTGCTCCAGAGTGCTGGGTCATAACTGGACACACCGGTCCAGCCGCTCCGCAGCATGTGGGATCTTCCCAGGCCAGGGATCAAACTGGCGCCCCTTGCACTGCAAGGCAGATTCTTTACCTACTGGACCACCAGGGAAGCCCTTATCTTAATCTTTTAAAAAAACTTTTTTTGATTTATCAATTCAATAATTTTTCAAGTAACTTACAGTTGTAAAACCGTTGCTGCAGTCCAACTTTAGAACATGTCTGTCACACCAAAAGATATGCTTCTGCCCATTTGCAGTCACTGTTCTCCATCTCCAGCCCTACTGCTAGTCAGGATTCTCTACCTATCATTTGTGCTCTTACTGGACATTTCCTGTCAGTGGAATCATACAAAATGTGACTGCCTAATTTCACTTAGCGCAGTGTTTTCAAGATTTGTCTTGATACTTTATGAATGTTGTAGCATGTATCAGTATTTTGCAGTTCTTTTTAATCACTGAATAATATTCCATATGGATATCACACATTGTATTTATCCATTCGTCAATTAATGGACATTTGAGTTGTTTGTACTTTTTGGCTATCATGAATAATGGTGTTATAAATATCCATATATTGTTTTTATGGGCATCTGTTTTCATTTCTCTTGAGTATTTAAAAGTGAAATTGCTAAGCCATATGGTAACTCCATGTTTAACATTCTGAGGAACTGCCAAACTGTTTTCCAAAGCAGCTGTACCATTTTACGTTCCCACCAGCAATATATTTAGGTTTTGTTTCACCACATTCCCATCAGGACTTTTTTTTCTGGCAGATACGAAGTTTTAGCTCATTGTATTGATAGTTTCGATTTGTGTTTCTCTAATGACTGGTGATTTTGAACATCTTTTCATTTACTACTTCATGTATTTTATTTTGTAGCATGTCTATTCAAATCATTCACTCATTTCTAAATTATTTGGCTTCTGACTTGACTTTTCAGTGTTTCATTTATTTATTTTCATCCATTTTTGTTCTTTGGCCTGTGTGGGCCTCCCATTGCAGTGGCCTTTCTTGTTGCAGAGCACCAGCTCTGGGCACATGTGCTCCAGAGTGCTGGGTCATAACTGGACACACCGGTCCAGCCGCTCCGCAGCATGTGGGATCTTCCCAGGCCAGGGATCAAACTGGCGCCCCTTGCACTGCAAGGCAGATTCTTTACCTACTGGACCACCAGGGAAGCCCTTATCTTAATCTTTTAAAAAAACTTTTTTTGATTTATCAATTCAATAATTTTTCAAGTAACTTACAGTTGTAAAACCGTTGCTGCAGTCCAACTTTAGAACATGTCTGTCACACCAAAAGATATGCTTCTGCCCATTTGCAGTCACTGTTCTCCATCTCCAGCCCTACTGCTAGTCAGGATTCTCTACCTATCATTTGTGCTCTTACTGGACATTTCCTGTCAGTGGAATCATACAAAATGTGACTGCCTAATTTCACTTAGCGCAGTGTTTTCAAGATTTGTCTTGATACTTTATGAATGTTGTAGCATGTATCAGTATTTTGCAGTTCTTTTTAATCACTGAATAATATTCCATATGGATATCACACATTGTATTTATCCATTCGTCAATTAATGGACATTTGAGTTGTTTGTACTTTTTGGCTATCATGAATAATGGTGTTATAAATATCCATATATTGTTTTTATGGGCATCTGTTTTCATTTCTCTTGAGTATTTAAAAGTGAAATTGCTAAGCCATATGGTAACTCCATGTTTAACATTCTGAGGAACTGCCAAACTGTTTTCCAAAGCAGCTGTACCATTTTACGTTCCCACCAGCAATATATTTAGGTTTTGTTTCACCACATTCCCATCAGGACTTTTTTTTCTGGCAGATACGAAGTTTTAGCTCATTGTATTGATAGTTTCGATTTGTGTTTCTCTAATGACTGGTGATTTTGAACATCTTTTCATTTACTACTTCATGTATTTTATTTTGTAGCATGTCTATTCAAATCATTCACTCATTTCTAAATTATTTGGCTTCTGACTTGACTTTTGAGTTCTTTATATATATTCCAGACATAGGTCTTTATCAGATACACAATTTCAAAATGTTTATGTTTTTCTACACTGTAGCTTGCCTTTTAATTTTCTTATGGTATATTTTAAAGTGTAGAAGGTTTTCATTTCAATTTTATTATACTTTCGTTTTTTTATTTTTGTTTATGTATTACTTTTGGCTGCACGGTTTGTGGGATCTTAGCTCCTTTTCCGGAGGTTGAACCTAAGCCCTTGGCAGTGAAAGCTTGGAGTGATTCTTTCTTTCGTTTTACTGCTATAATTTTAAAAGAGAATACGGTAGAACTTTGTCAATAGCTATTGCGTTTGTAGCTGTTTGAATTAATTCTTTCCCTCAACCTTGTTAGCTACCCAGATCTTTAGCTTCTACTCCCACTGTTCCTACTACGAATGCAGCAACGCCAGATAATGCATCACAGGAAGAACTCATGGTCACCCTAGTAACAACGTTAGCCTCTCTTACATCTAGAACTTCCATGGGCATCATTGTCGTTGGAGGAGTGGTAAGAAACAGTACCTTCTTTTTTTTTTAAGAAACATTATTTTTTGGTATAAATAAAATTGAAGTTTTTGCAAAGCTACCTGCAAGATCAGGAAAAGAAAGGTATATTTAGTGTTTCCAGGATCTATAAGATGACGTGAAAAGTGTAGGTTAGGGCTTCCCTGGTGGTCCAGTGGGTAAAGCATCTGCCTTGCAGTAGAGGGGTCACCGGTGCGATCCCTGGCCCAGGAAGATTCTACGTGCTGTGGAGTGGCTGAACCAGTGTGTCCTATTACGAGCCAACACTCTGGAGTGCACATGCCCAGAGCTGGTGCTCTGCAATGAGAGAGGCCACTTCAGTGGGAGGCCCACACAGGTCAGATAGTTGAGATGGATGATAGATAAATAAATAAAAGACCAATAAAAGAGGCCAAAATTGAAAGAAAAAAAAGTTGTAGGTTAAAATGGCAGATAAGTTTTAGCTATTTGATAGTTTCGATTTGTGTTTCTCTAATGACTGGTGATTTTGAACATCTTTTCATTTACTACTTCATGTATTTTATTTTGTAGCATGTCTATTCAAATCATTCACTCATTTCTAAATTATTTGGCTTCTGACTTGACTTTTGAGTTCTTTATATATATTCCAGACATAGGTCTTTATCAGATACACAATTTCAAAATGTTTATGTTTTTCTACACTGTAGCTTGCCTTTTAATTTTCTTATGGTATATTTTAAAGTGTAGAAGGTTTTCATTTCAATTTTATTATACTTTCGTTTTTTTATTTTTGTTTATGTATTACTTTTGGCTGCACGGTTTGTGGGATCTTAGCTCCTTTTCCGGAGGTTGAACCTAAGCCCTTGGCAGTGAAAGCTTGGAGTGATTCTTTCTTTCGTTTTACTGCTATAATTTTAAAAGAGAATACGGTAGAACTTTGTCAATAGCTATTGCGTTTGTAGCTGTTTGAATTAATTCTTTCCCTCAACCTTGTTAGCTACCCAGATCTTTAGCTTCTACTCCCACTGTTCCTACTACGAATGCAGCAACGCCAGATAATGCATCACAGGAAGAACTCATGGTCACCCTAGTAACAACGTTAGCCTCTCTTACATCTAGAACTTCCATGGGCATCATTGTCGTTGGAGGAGTGGTAAGAAACAGTACCTTCTTTTTTTTTTAAGAAACATTATTTTTTGGTATAAATAAAATTGAAGTTTTTGCAAAGCTACCTGCAAGATCAGGAAAAGAAAGGTATATTTAGTGTTTCCAGGATCTATAAGATGACGTGAAAAGTGTAGGTTAGGGCTTCCCTGGTGGTCCAGTGGGTAAAGCATCTGCCTTGCAGTAGAGGGTCACCGTGCGATCCCTGGGCCAGGAAGATTCTACGTGCTGTGGAGTGGCTGAACCAGTGTGTCCTATTACGAGCCAACACTCTGGAGTGCACATGCCCAGAGCTGGCGCTCTGCAACGAGAGAGGCCACTGCAATGGGAGGCCCACACAGGCCAAAGAATAAAGATGGGTGAAAATAAATAAAAGACCAATAAAAGAGGCCAAAATTTAAAGAAAAAAAAAAAGTTGTAGGTTAAAATTCATGAACTGAGTTTCACAAATCCAGTCTTTAAATTTTTAAAATATACTTATTTTTATTATTTATTTGTTTTAATTTTTTTAATTGGAGGATAAATTGCTTTACAATGTTGTGTTGGTTTCTTTTGTACAACAGTGTGAATCAGCCATAAGTATTCATGTATCTCCTCCTTCCCGAGCCTCTCTTCCATTCCCCCAAATATTTATTTTTAAATTAAAGTATAATTGACATATAAAATTGTATTAGTTTTAGGTGTACAACATAATTTACTATATGTATATATTGTGAAATGATTACCACAGCATAAATTTTTTTTTAGCACTTAAAAAAAATTTTTTTTTAAATTATTTATTTATTTGACTGTAGTGGGTCTTAGTTTTGGCATGTGGGATCTAGTTCCCTAACCAGGGATCGAACCTGGGCTCCCTGCTTTGGGAACGCAGAGTCTTAACCACTGAACCAGGGAAGTCCCGTACAGCATAAATTTTTAAGTATTACTTCCTGACTATTTTTTACATCACTGCACGTGAAGAAACAGTACTTGTTTCTTCAGTACATTGGAATGATAAGAATAGTCCAGGTCCCTTACCTAGCCCTCTCCGTATACCAAAGAGATCACCTTAAAGTATTAAATGTTATTTTTTGTAGTAGTTATCATATGTTAAAAAAGATTTCATGTCATTAACAGCGTAGGTTTACATAAATAAAATTGAAGTTTTTGCAAAGCTACCTGCAAGATCAGGAAAAGAAAGGTATATTTAGTGTTTCCAGGATCTATAAGATGACGTGAAAAGTGTAGGTTAGGGCTTCCCTGGTGGTCCAGTGGGTAAAGCATCTGCCTTGCAGTAGAGGGGTCACCGGTGCGATCCCTGGCCCAGGAAGATTCTACGTGCTGTGGAGTGGCTGAACCAGTGTGTCCTATTACGAGCCAACACTCTGGAGTGCACATGCCCAGAGCTGGCGCTCTGCAACGAGAGAGGCCACTGCAATGGGAGGCCCACACAGGCCAAAGAATAAAGATGGGTGAAAATAAATAAAAGACCAATAAAAGAGGCCAAAATTTAAAGAAAAAAAAAAAGTTGTAGGTTAAAATTCATGAACTGAGTTTCACAAATCCAGTCTTTAAATTTTTAAAATATACTTATTTTTATTATTTATTTGTTTTAATTTTTTTAATTGGAGGATAAATTGCTTTACAATGTTGTGTTGGTTTCTTTTGTACAACAGTGTGAATCAGCCATAAGTATTCATGTATCTCCTCCTTCCCGAGCCTCTCTTCCATTCCCCCAAATATTTATTTTTAAATTAAAGTATAATTGACATATAAAATTGTATTAGTTTTAGGTGTACAACATAATTTACTATATGTATATATTGTGAAATGATTACCACAGCATAAATTTTTTTTTAGCACTTAAAAAAAATTTTTTTTTAAATTATTTATTTATTTGACTGTAGTGGGTCTTAGTTTTGGCATGTGGGATCTAGTTCCCTAACCAGGGATCGAACCTGGGCTCCCTGCTTTGGGAACGCAGAGTCTTAACCACTGAACCAGGGAAGTCCCGTACAGCATAAATTTTTAAGTATTACTTCCTGACTATTTTTTACATCACTGCACGTGAAGAAACAGTACTTGTTTCTTCAGTACATTGGAATGATAAGAATAGTCCAGGTCCCTTACCTAGCCCTCTCCGTATACCAAAGAGATCACCTTAAAGTATTAAATGTTATTTTTTGTAGTAGTTATCATATGTTAAAAAAGATTTCATGTCATTAACAGCGTAGGTTTACTTGTCCTTTTTTTTTAAAATTGACATATAGTTGATTTACAGTATTGTGTTTTAGACGTACAGCAAAGTGATTCAATTATACAAGTGCGCGCATGCACGCGCGCGCACACACACACACACATCCTTTTTTCAGATTCTTTTCCCTTATAGGTTATTGCAAAATATTGAGTATAGTTCCCTGTGCTATCAGTAGGTTCTTGTTGGTTACCTTTTTTGTTTTGCATGGTATGCAGTATCATAGTTCCCTCTGTGCGCATGTGTGTGTATGTGCATGTGCACACACACGATTAGTCGTGTCTGACTCTTAGTGACCACATGAGGAACTGCCAGGTTCCTCTGTCCGTGGAATTTTCCAGGCAAGAATACTGGGGTGGGTTGCTATTTCCTACTGCAGGGGTTCTTCCTTAGCCAGGGATCTAACCCTGGGCTCCTGCATTGGAAGGATTCTTTTATCATCACACCACCTAGGAAGCCCTCATAGTTCCCTGACCAGGGATCAAACCCGAACCCCCTGCAGTGGAAGTGCAGAACCTTAAGCACTTGACTGCCAGCAAAGTCTATTTTATATATGGCTTGTTTTGATATTTTTAAACCTTGGACCTAAAAAAATTAATATCCCTTTTTGAGACACATTAACTCAACTTACCAAATACCTGGCAGGTTATAAGAATTCTTGCCTGGTATTTCTGTGCTGCTTCTTTTTGGGTTTGGTTTTTAGTAATTTCATATTTTCTCATAGAGAAGGAAGATAAATTTTCTTTAAAATGGATCTAACTTGAGGATTTGTAGGGAGCCAGCACATTTTTCTAAAATGCCCTTTAGTACAGTCTCACTAGTCATGTCTGTCCTTCTCAAAGTAAGTTGTGAATTTATCTTACAGATTTGGAAAACTGTAGGTTGGAAACTCATATCTGTTTCATTAAGTATGTATGGAGCTTTGTATCTTTATGAAAGGCTCACTTGGACTACCCGTGCCAAGGAGAGAGCCTTTAAACAGCAATTTGTGAATTATGCAACTGAAACTGCAAATGATTGTTAGCTTCACTCATGAAAGGCTCACTTGTATTAAATGTTATTTTTGTAGTAGTTATCATATGTTAAAAAGATTTCATGTCATTAACAGCGTAGGTTTACTTGTCCTTTTTTTTTAAAATTGACATATAGTTGATTTACAGTATTGTGTTTTAGACGTACAGCAAAGTGATTCAATTATACAAGTGCGCGCATGCACGCGCGCGCACACACACACACACATCCTTTTTTCAGATTCTTTTCCCTTATAGGTTATTGCAAAATATTGAGTATAGTTCCCTGTGCTATCAGTAGGTTCTTGTTGGTTACCTTTTTTGTTTTGCATGGTATGCAGTATCATAGTTCCCTCTGTGCGCATGTGTGTGTATGTGCATGTGCACACACACGATTAGTCGTGTCTGACTCTTAGTGACCACATGAGGAACTGCCAGGTTCCTCTGTCCGTGGAATTTTCCAGGCAAGAATACTGGGGTGGGTTGCTATTTCCTACTGCAGGGGTTCTTCCTTAGCCAGGGATCTAACCCTGGGCTCCTGCATTGGAAGGATTCTTTTATCATCACACCACCTAGGAAGCCCTCATAGTTCCCTGACCAGGGATCAAACCCGAACCCCCTGCAGTGGAAGTGCAGAACCTTAAGCACTTGACTGCCAGCAAAGTCTATTTTATATATGGCTTGTTTTGATATTTTTAAACCTTGGACCTAAAAAAATTAATATCCCTTTTTGAGACACATTAACTCAACTTACCAAATACCTGGCAGGTTATAAGAATTCTTGCCTGGTATTTCTGTGCTGCTTCTTTTTGGGTTTGGTTTTTAGTAATTTCATATTTTCTCATAGAGAAGGAAGATAAATTTTCTTTAAAATGGATCTAACTTGAGGATTTGTAGGGAGCCAGCACATTTTTCTAAAATGCCCTTTAGTACAGTCTCACTAGTCATGTCTGTCCTTCTCAAAGTAAGTTGTGAATTTATCTTACAGATTTGGAAAACTGTAGGTTGGAAACTCATATCTGTTTCATTAAGTATGTATGGAGCTTTGTATCTTTATGAAAGGCTCACTTGGACTACCCGTGCCAAGGAGAGAGCCTTTAAACAGCAATTTGTGAATTATGCAACTGAAAAACTGCAAATGATTGTTAGCTTTACCAGCGCGAACTGCAGCCATCAAGTGCAACAGTAAGTTGAGCAATTCATCTGTTTTTGTTTTACATATATGCAGGAATGCATGAATAAGAGTACAGCTCAAAGAATTATCACAACAGGAACATATTTTATAATTGCCACCAAAGTAGAAAAAATAGAATGATCAAACAAGCGGGCTAACAATAAATGCATGGTGGTAAATGTAATTGATTTTTACTATTACAGCCCAGATTTATAGGTGTGATTTTTTAAAAAAAACTCAGGAGAATTTTATTATTATAATAAATACCTGGGTCCACTGAGTTTCTTTCCTGTTACCTTAAATATTTATTGTTAATTTAGTAATAAAACTACGTGGCATTCCAGTCAAATCAGTGCATAGTATTCTGTATTAAGGTGCTACTGAGAGCTGAATTAGGTTTTCTGAGCTAAAGATAACTGCAATTCATAGAAGAAACTATACATATAAGGTAAGTAATGAGAGCTTTGCAATGTGAGACCTTCAGACCCTTAAATCATGAAGGGTAGTGAATCAGTAGAGGTTTCCTAGAGGAGAGAGGTTGCCTGTTGGAATTTGAACGCGCGAAAGAGAAAGAGCAAGACAGAGAAAACATAAACAGAGAAACCAAAGCCAAGAAGTTGGGGAGGAAAGGAATGTCTTCAGAAACATGAGACAATTTCAGTGTGGCAGATGTGTACATAAGAGGGGGTCCAATCGAGGATAAGCCTAACACTAGGACTAAGGTTTGGATAGTCAGGAAGCCTGAGGGTGACGTCATTAACATTAAGCGCTAAAGCTGGCAACTCTGCAGTGCTATGGTATATAAAGTGGCTTAGGCTCAGGAGACGAAAATTGACAGAGGATTAAAGTGTTTCAGGCACAAGATTAGGGCTCATACTAACTTAGTTAGAGCTGTAGGGAATGGAAACAGTGAGCGCACAGAATTGAGACCACTGAATTAGTTCAAGCAATTCCCAAATATTTATTGAGCTCCTATTTTATATAATGGTGTTCATTTTGATTTGTTTATATTAATGAGTATAACCTGGACCTCCGTAAAAAAAAGAATGAAGTTTTCCATTCATCATCAAACATTTATTAATCCTACCACAGAGAGCCTTTAAACAGCAATTTGTGAATTATGCAACTGAAAACTGCAAATGATTGTTAGCTTCACCAGCGAACTGCAGCCATCAAGTGCAACAGTAAGTTGAGCAATTCATCTGTTTTGTTTTACATATATGCAGGAATGCATGAATAAGAGTACAGCTCAAAGAATTATCACAACAGGAACATATTTTATAATTGCCACCAAAGTAGAAAAAATAGAATGATCAAACAAGCGGGCTAACAATAAATGCATGGTGGTAAATGTAATTGATTTTTACTATTACAGCCCAGATTTATAGGTGTGATTTTTTAAAAAAAACTCAGGAGAATTTTATTATTATAATAAATACCTGGGTCCACTGAGTTTCTTTCCTGTTACCTTAAATATTTATTGTTAATTTAGTAATAAAACTACGTGGCATTCCAGTCAAATCAGTGCATAGTATTCTGTATTAAGGTGCTACTGAGAGCTGAATTAGGTTTTCTGAGCTAAAGATAACTGCAATTCATAGAAGAAACTATACATATAAGGTAAGTAATGAGAGCTTTGCAATGTGAGACCTTCAGACCCTTAAATCATGAAGGGTAGTGAATCAGTAGAGGTTTCCTAGAGGAGAGAGGTTGCCTGTTGGAATTTGAACGCGCGAAAGAGAAAGAGCAAGACAGAGAAAACATAAACAGAGAAACCAAAGCCAAGAAGTTGGGGAGGAAAGGAATGTCTTCAGAAACATGAGACAATTTCAGTGTGGCAGATGTGTACATAAGAGGGGGTCCAATCGAGGATAAGCCTAACACTAGGACTAAGGTTTGGATAGTCAGGAAGCCTGAGGGTGACGTCATTAACATTAAGCGCTAAAGCTGGCAACTCTGCAGTGCTATGGTATATAAAGTGGCTTAGGCTCAGGAGACGAAAATTGACAGAGGATTAAAGTGTTTCAGGCACAAGATTAGGGCTCATACTAACTTAGTTAGAGCTGTAGGGAATGGAAACAGTGAGCGCACAGAATTGAGACCACTGAATTAGTTCAAGCAATTCCCAAATATTTATTGAGCTCCTATTTTATATAATGGTGTTCATTTTGATTTGTTTATATTAATGAGTATAACCTGGACCTCCAAAAGAAATCAACCAAGGTTCATATTTCATAAAAACAGAATGAAGTTTTCCATTCATCATCAAACATTTATTAATCCTACCACATAACAATAACTATAGCTAGAAGTTATGGTAAATTAAAAGTTAAGGACTGGGCTTCCCTGGTGGTCCAGTGGATAAGGACATCGCCTTGCAGTGCAAGGGTCACTGGTTCAATTCCTGGCCTGGGAAGATCCCACGTGCTACAGAGCGGTTGGACCGGTGTGTCCCAATTACGAGCCAGCGCTGTGGAGCACATGTGCCCAGAGCCAGTGCTCTGCAATGGGAGATGCCAGTGATCAATGGGAGGCTCACAGAGGCCAAAGAATAAAGATGGATGAAAATAAATAAATAAAAAACCAATAAAAGAGGCCAAAAAAAAAAGTTAAGGATACTTGTGTTCTTTCTTACATGACTTCTTACACTCTAGTGGAGGCAAACAAGTAATTATTCCAGTTAAAATAATACTTGCCAAATATTAATGTAGTAAAATGTTGAAAATAGGTTCTTCACTTGTCTAGTCTTGGTATTTGGTCAGATGAGAAGAGAATGGAGAGGGGGAAAAAACCATGAGAAAGATGAAGAAGGGCTAGAGAATAGTTGCAGAGAGAAGCAAGTCAGTTAGTCAAAGTTCAGTGGTACACACCTACTAGGCATGCTCCCAATTGCAAGACTATAATATTTGCCAGAGTTAGCAAGTTAACTAGCACACAGATACACACACCCTTTGGTTCTAGAAGTGTGGTTAAATGTTGCTTTAAAGTACTTTCGACTAAGTCACAGAAATTACTGAAATTTTCTTCCTTTCCAGTAATTTGTTTTTATAGGCAGGGGACAAGAGTAAGACTTCTGACGCTTCTGAAGAAATATACCCATCCTTTGCCTTTTTAAGTGAAAGCTTGTTCACTTTCACAACAGAATGGCAGAGCAGTTATTACCTGTTGAGCATTTGTCTTGAGGCAAGAGGAAATCAACCCCACAGTCATATTAGCACACCACCCTCCCTCATGCCATTCTTAGCAATGTTCTGTCTTATGTCTTAGGAATGTTTTAATCTTGTGATCTATTGTTAATGTAAGCTTTAAGTTAAAACTTGCTCATCTTAAAAAGACTTACTCATTTTCATGACTGCTGTAACACTATTTTATTTTAAGGGAGATGGCAACCACTTTTGCTCGCCTTTGCCAACAAGTTGATATTACACAAAGACATCTAGAAGAAGAAATTGCTAGATTATCCAAAGAAATAGATCAATTGGAGAAAATACAAAACAATTCAAAACTCTTAAGGTATTTGTACCTTTTTTTTCTCAATAATATGGACATTTACTGTTCTCATTACCAAAAAACAATTATGTAAAATTGGTAGCAAATTTATGTTAAAATTTTTCACTATCTGCATTGGCTTAATTATAATTTTCCATATTGACTTCCATATGTGGTTATAATTTCAGTGAAAACTAATTTCAGCAACAATAAAAAAATCTGAATTTATAGGAGTTTTTTAGATCTAGGCTTACAGTTCTGTGTTAAGCTATATTAGACCTTTCTTAGAGCAGAAGTTCTGTTATTAAAAGTACAGTTCTGACTTCTTACACTCTAGTGGAGGCAAACAAGTAATTATTCCAGTTAAAATAATACTTGCCAAATATTAATGTAGTAAAATGTTGAAAATAGGTTCTTCACTTGTCTAGTCTTGGTATTTGGTCAGATGAGAAGAGAATGGAGAGGGGGAAAAAACCATGAGAAAGATGAAGAAGGGCTAGAGAATAGTTGCAGAGAGAAGCAAGTCAGTTAGTCAAAGTTCAGTGGTACACACCTACTAGGCATGCTCCCAATTGCAAGACTATAATATTTGCCAGAGTTAGCAAGTTAACTAGCACACAGATACACACACCCTTTGGTTCTAGAAGTGTGGTTAAATGTTGCTTTAAAGTACTTTCGACTAAGTCACAGAAATTACTGAAATTTTCTTCCTTTCCAGTAATTTGTTTTTATAGGCAGGGGACAAGAGTAAGACTTCTGACGCTTCTGAAGAAATATACCCATCCTTTGCCTTTTTAAGTGAAAGCTTGTTCACTTTCACAACAGAATGGCAGAGCAGTTATTACCTGTTGAGCATTTGTCTTGAGGCAAGAGGAAATCAACCCCACAGTCATATTAGCACACCACCCTCCCTCATGCCATTCTTAGCAATGTTCTGTCTTATGTCTTAGGAATGTTTTAATCTTGTGATCTATTGTTAATGTAAGCTTTAAGTTAAAACTTGCTCATCTTAAAAAGACTTACTCATTTTCATGACTGCTGTAACACTATTTTATTTTAAGGGAGATGGCAACCACTTTTGCTCGCCTTTGCCAACAAGTTGATATTACACAAAGACATCTAGAAGAAGAAATTGCTAGATTATCCAAAGAAATAGATCAATTGGAGAAAATACAAAACAATTCAAAACTCTTAAGGTATTTGTACCTTTTTTTTCTCAATAATATGGACATTTACTGTTCTCATTACCAAAAAACAATTATGTAAAATTGGTAGCAAATTTATGTTAAAATTTTTCACTATCTGCATTGGCTTAATTATAATTTTCCATATTGACTTCCATATGTGGTTATAATTTCAGTGAAAACTAATTTCAGCAACAATAAAAAAATCTGAATTTATAGGAGTTTTTTAGATCTAGGCTTACAGTTCTGTGTTAAGCTATATTAGACCTTTCTTAGAGCAGAAGTTCTGTTATTAAAAGTAGGAGTTTTCAGTCCTATAATCTAAGACCCATAATTTTTCTTCTCAGTGGGAACTCTTAGGTATACTTAAATTTGAACCAGCAGAAGCAAACAAGATATCCTAATACAAAGTAGAATTATGGTTCAATATGATTTGCCATGGATTCTTTGGAACCTAAATAAATTTTGCTTTAGGGGTCAAGATCAGAAATAATAGCACAAAATCTATACTTCTTGGCGGCTCTTCTTTCTGCTTTATTATCCATCAGCTGGCTCATCTACAATTCTGGGAGAATCACTAAGCATCGTTTCATTCCTGCTGCTACTTATCAGGGCACACAGCACATATAGCTTCCTATATAAAAAGTTTGCAATGTCTGCAAATTGGAGAGGCTGTCCTTGTGACCTGCATTTGGGGACATATATTTGAAACACCTGTGATAGGGTCTATCCATGGTATCTTAATCGGATAAGCAGTCATATTCTCACATTCTCAGCATTTCTGTTTCAGAGTTTCTGGAAAACGTGACTGCCTGTGACTTACACCCTGACATCCTTTTACACGCACAAACACACCCAAGCAAATTTCATGTGTTCCACTGCTCCCATTTTAAAAGTTAAATCATCCCAAATACAGGCTTTCAAATTTGGTGAAGCTATCTAATAGAAAAAAAATTTTTTTTACCGCTGCTATTTATTTGACCTTTATTTTCACAGTCCAAATTTTAGTTCCTTTGTCAGTAATAGTGAATCCATGATGGGAAATCCTCTGAAATATGTAGTGAAAATGATTGTTGTTATTGTTTAATCACTAAGTCATGCAATTCAAAACTCTTAAGGTATTTGTACCTTTTTTTTCTCAATAATATGGACATTTACTGTTCTCATTACCAAAAAACAATTATGTAAAATTGGTAGCAAATTTATGTTAAAATTTTTCACTATCTGCATTGGCTTAATTATAATTTTCCATATTGACTTCCATATGTGGTTATAATTTCAGTGAAAACTAATTTCAGCAACAATAAAAAAATCTGAATTTATAGGAGTTTTTTAGATCTAGGCTTACAGTTCTGTGTTAAGCTATATTAGACCTTTCTTAGAGCAGAAGTTCTGTTATTAAAAGTAGGAGTTTTCAGTCCTATAATCTAAGACCCATAATTTTTCTTCTCAGTGGGAACTCTTAGGTATACTTAAATTTGAACCAGCAGAAGCAAACAAGATATCCTAATACAAAGTAGAATTATGGTTCAATATGATTTGCCATGGATTCTTTGGAACCTAAATAAATTTTGCTTTAGGGGTCAAGATCAGAAATAATAGCACAAAATCTATACTTCTTGGCGGCTCTTCTTTCTGCTTTATTATCCATCAGCTGGCTCATCTACAATTCTGGGAGAATCACTAAGCATCGTTTCATTCCTGCTGCTACTTATCAGGGCACACAGCACATATAGCTTCCTATATAAAAAGTTTGCAATGTCTGCAAATTGGAGAGGCTGTCCTTGTGACCTGCATTTGGGGACATATATTTGAAACACCTGTGATAGGGTCTATCCATGGTATCTTAATCGGATAAGCAGTCATATTCTCACATTCTCAGCATTTCTGTTTCAGAGTTTCTGGAAAACGTGACTGCCTGTGACTTACACCCTGACATCCTTTTACACGCACAAACACACCCAAGCAAATTTCATGTGTTCCACTGCTCCCATTTTAAAAGTTAAATCATCCCAAATACAGGCTTTCAAATTTGGTGAAGCTATCTAATAGAAAAAAAATTTTTTTTACCGCTGCTATTTATTTGACCTTTATTTTCACAGTCCAAATTTTAGTTCCTTTGTCAGTAATAGTGAATCCATGATGGGAAATCCTCTGAAATATGTAGTGAAAATGATTGTTGTTATTGTTTAATCACTAAGTCATGTCCAACTCCTTGTGACCCTATGGCTTATAGCCCACCAGGCTTCTCTGTCCATGGGATTTTTTAAGCAAGAATACTGGAGTGGTTTGCCATTTCCTTCTCCAGAAAAAAATTTTTAACTGAGGTAGATTTTATTTTTCATTTTGCTATAGCAAAAAAAATCATTAGTAAAAAAGATCATTATTAGTAAAAAAGATCATTACATATAGATACAGTAAAAAAGATCATTGGTATTTAAGTAGCTTAGGAATGTTATCTGAACAAATACACAGTGGAGTTCACACGCAGAGTTTAAATTACATGAACTCAACAATATGCACTTAGTAATAAACAAAACAAGACCAAGAAGAAAAGAGAGATTCATTTAAGTAATGTGTGTGTGCCCTGGCATAGTATGAGAATGGGAGACACAGACCTGCTTTCCCTCTTGTTATGAGCATTTGGCTACATCATGTACAGTTTTAACATTAAATATATGTATATGTTTTTTTATAATTTTTGTCATTGCAAAAAAATTTTTTATTTTTGGCTATTCTGGGTTTTCTCTGCTGCTGCAGGCTCTTCTCTAGTTGCAGGGAGTAGGGGCTACTCTCTAGTTGAGGAGAGCAGCCTTCTCGCTGCAGTGACTTTTCTTGTGGAACTCAGGCTGTAGGGCACACGAACTTGAGAAGTTGTGGCACATGGGCTCAATAGCTGAGGCTCTGTGGCTCTAGAGCACAGGCTCTAGAGTTGTGACTCATGGGCTTAGTTGCTCCACACCATGTGGGATCTTCCCAGATCAGGGATCAAACCCGTGTCTCCTGCATTGGCAGGCAAACTCTACCACTGAGCTACCAGGGAAGCCGCTAAACATATACATATATATATTTGCCAACAATTGGTCCTGTGACATCTGCCAACTACTGTATGATACAAAAAAATCACTTACTCTACATACTTGGGAATTCAAGAACAATTGTATCTTTATGTGATGTAGGATATAACTTCCTTGTAAGGTCGTTTGACTCCACTGTCTTCTTAGGCTTTTCATTGTTAGTAAAGATGTATCACAGTATATCTTCCCTGGCCATTGGATTCTGTATTTATTGCAAAGTTATAGTAGTACCTACATTAAATGCTTTTAGTTGATGATCTGAGTGCCAGTAAGTGTAGCAACAGCTCACTAATGAGTTTTTAGATTTGGATGGGATACATTTTTTTCTCATTGACCCTTATCATAATTATATTGGTGTTTTCTCTTTTTTTTAATTAGAAATAAAGCTGTTCAACTTGAAAACCAGTTGGAGAATTTTACTAAGAAGTTTCTACATTCAAGCAATGAAGAAGAATCTTAAGTGGTTACTTTGGTGATCATCATAGGAGAAAATGGGGTTTGGACGACTGGGACAGTTATTTTTATGAAGTGATTTTAAGTATGAATTATACTAATTATTCCTAAATAGCAAATCCTTGAATAGATCTCAGTATTGATCTGTCTCAGGGTATTTGCACTTCTGAAGAATGTTATGATGTCTCTTTAGTTTTAATTTTGGGTAAAAAAAAATCCTTTGATATATGAAAATGATGAATTTAGTTTAAAGCAAAAGAAACAACTCTGTGACCCCTGAGGGGTGGGCCTTGCTCTTAATTAGGGCTCTCTTTGTTTTTTGATTCTGAAAAACTCTGCTTCCTGGCATCCAGGAGTTAGAGAATGTTCCTTTCATCTTCTTTCTCACAACTAATTTTTGATGCAGACTTCAATGGGAATAGTCAGATTTTTGTTTTCTGAACTGCATTGTTGAAGCCACAAAGGAGTGTGGAATGTTCATGAGTGTATTATGTATGCAGGTTACAATTGCTTTTCTATCCTGACAGGTATGTAAACCACTAATAAATAATGCTGTTTTTACTCCTTTTTTTTATTCTCATTGAAACTGAGTAAAACAGTATATAGGTTTGTTGTTAGAAAAAAAGTCCTTTATCAAAGTGTTTGGGTGTAAATAGTCTGCTCATATGTTTCTCAAGAAACACTTTCAGCCTCAGCTGTGATTCTAAGGAAAGCATTCTATCTCAGTTTTAAGAGTTAAGTTTGAAGTGATTAAAATAGCCAAAGAGTTGGAAGATCTGAATTTTGGGTGGCTGTAGTCATAAATGCTGTTCCTAGGAAAGTATTCGCCAAGGGTACTACTGGGTTGTCCCCCACGATGAGTTTTATGTTTATTTAGTTGTATGAATTTTGACAGGGCATGGTTAAAAATTATATTTTTTATCTTACTGAAAATGTTCATGAGTTCAATTATTGTGTTTGTTTCTGTGTTAAAAAAAATTTAATAGAAATTTACATGGAAACATTAAAAACTGGTCTAAGGTTTTGCTACGCATAAATATTTTTGAGGACCACCGAGTCAGCATCACCAGACACATGTTAGAAATGCACAGTCCCCGAGGACAGCGTGCATTTGGCCAGTAGAGGTGATGCGGCTTTTCCACGGAGAGGTAACGTTTCTTCTAATACTCAGTAATTTTTCTATGCATTTAAGGCTCTTGAATGCTATTCAGTCTTTTCACAACAGGTGCAACACTTTTCAGGATATTTTAAGGAGAAAATAACATTTAGGCCATAGAAGCCTTTTATTTTTACACTGAAAACAGGATTATTTTATAAACAGGAAGTTAAAATAAGCCATCAAATGAAGAATTTAGTTTAAAGCAAAAGAAACAACTCTGTGACCCCTGAGGGGTGGGCCTTGCTCTTAATTAGGGCTCTCTTTGTTTTTTGATTCTGAAAAACTCTGCTTCCTGGCATCCAGGAGTTAGAGAATGTTCCTTTCATCTTCTTTCTCACAACTAATTTTTGATGCAGACTTCAATGGGAATAGTCAGATTTTTGTTTTCTGAACTGCATTGTTGAAGCCACAAAGGAGTGTGGAATGTTCATGAGTGTATTATGTATGCAGGTTACAATTGCTTTTCTATCCTGACAGGTATGTAAACCACTAATAAATAATGCTGTTTTTACTCCTTTTTTTTATTCTCATTGAAACTGAGTAAAACAGTATATAGGTTTGTTGTTAGAAAAAAAGTCCTTTATCAAAGTGTTTGGGTGTAAATAGTCTGCTCATATGTTTCTCAAGAAACACTTTCAGCCTCAGCTGTGATTCTAAGGAAAGCATTCTATCTCAGTTTTAAGAGTTAAGTTTGAAGTGATTAAAATAGCCAAAGAGTTGGAAGATCTGAATTTTGGGTGGCTGTAGTCATAAATGCTGTTCCTAGGAAAGTATTCGCCAAGGGTACTACTGGGTTGTCCCCCACGATGAGTTTTATGTTTATTTAGTTGTATGAATTTTGACAGGGCATGGTTAAAAATTATATTTTTTATCTTACTGAAAATGTTCATGAGTTCAATTATTGTGTTTGTTTCTGTGTTAAAAAAAATTTAATAGAAATTTACATGGAAACATTAAAAACTGGTCTAAGGTTTTGCTACGCATAAATATTTTTGAGGACCACCGAGTCAGCATCACCAGACACATGTTAGAAATGCACAGTCCCGGAAGACAGAGTGCATTTGGCCAGTAGAGTTGATGCTGCTTTTCCACGGGAGAGGTAACGTTTCTTCTAATACTCAGTAATTTTTCTATGCATTTAAGGCTCTTGAATGCTATTCAGTCTTTTCACAACAGGTGCAACACTTTTTCAGGATATTTTAAGGAGAAAATAACATTTAGGCCATAGAAGCCTTTTATTTTTTACACTGAAAACATTTTTATTCGGGTAGAAGCCTTTAATTTATTATGCAAAATCCAGATAAATACTCATCTATAGCTAATATTGTGGCTTTATAACCAAAAAATTATACAGGCCATCAAGAAATGAGACTAAGTAACAGCTGCATCATAAAAAAAAAAAAATTGATGTTTAAGACTGGGTATTGCTAACTAAGGTTATAAGTTCAAGGCCTTAATCTTTATACACAAGTACTCTTGGTCTGGTATCACCTTGAGTGTTAGGAACAGCGGTTCTCACAGTTTAGCCCCTTGATCAACAGCATCACTAGAATTTTAAGAATTACATTCTTGGGTCTCACCCCAGACCTACTGAATCAAATACTAGGTTTGGGGACCAGCAATCTCTGGTTTAACGAGGCCTTGAGGTGATCCTTGTGCATGCTAAAATATGGGAACTGTGGAGTAGTGGTTCTGGTATAGTAAGTTTATACTAAATTTTCCATCAGTAGCTTGAATCCAGTTCTGCCTGGAACTGAAAGTTTGAAAATCTATGAATGTTGGAAGTGGGACACTAAAATAACGAAGCCAACCTTTGTGCTTGGGGTAAGTGCACTTATGACCAAGCTCATGAATTATAAAGAATTGGGATTTACGGCTGATATTCAGAGTTACCGCACATTTACTTGATTTACTGCTATGTATGTTTGCAGAATTATTTATAAACTTTGTATAACCTTCAACATTTTACAAAACTAGATTTTTTATAAGTATGCAAGGTACAAATAAAATTTGTTTGCCTGATAGTTGACAAATATAGCATTTATACACTCATTTAGTGAGTTTCAGTCTTTTATTTTTGATGGTTTTTATGACAGGCATATAAGCTACCTTGGGGAGACTGGCTCATCTTTATCAAGGGAGCTTTAAGGAAAGAATGACTTAAATTTTGCTTTTTAATGAAAATCCATGGCTTTTAACATTAGGCTAGCACTCAGTACTATAAGATAGGTCACTGGAACTCCAATCACTTCCTTGTCTCCAGCAGCCTATTAATTTTTCATGAAGAAATGTTTAGATAAAAGAATCAAGTTGAGCACGAACTTGGTCTTGGTGTTTCAGTTTTGGGACTTAAAAAGTAATCCTACTAAAAACTGATTTAAAACAAACTACATGAAATCTGGTTAAAAGCACTTTATTGATTACAATATCAATTCACAGCAACATTATTTCACTGAGCTACTGTACAAATGAATGAATTACTGCAAGAATTATTCAAGAATATTGTTAAGTCATGATACAAATCCATAGTTTGGTTTAAAGCTTTGTTCTAAGAGCTTTAATCTAATACATTCACCTTTCCCACAGACTACTGACATTCAGGTTCAGTTGGCTACAAGTGTTACAGAAACCATTCTAGGCAAAGAAAAACATTTAAATCAACTTAAAAACCCACTTAGATGTGAATGCCTTTGGATAAGAATATGCAAATGCAAATGTTCTGATGCTTTGAAAAGAGAAAACAATACGATAGAGCACCATTGTGTAAGAGACAGAAGAGGCTTGAAGTATCTACCAAGTGTATCACTAAAGTTCTATTAATTAAAAAATACTGTATGATGTGAGATTTTGTCGGGCACACAACACCAATTGAAACATTTAACCAGTTTTTCCATATGCTGCATTAGTCAACTATTTTATAGGCTCAATAACTGGATTTAAGAAAAAAAGGCTTAGGAAACTTTTATCAACATGCAAACAAATTTGCTAAACACGAGGTGTACCATCATTTTGATTAATAAATTACTTTTTAAAACAGGCTAGCTTAGACATTCAACTATAGACTATTTTAGTGAGTTTCAGTCTTTTATTTTTGATGGTTTTATGACAGGCATATAAGCTACCTTGGGGAGACTGGCTCATCTTTATCAAGGGAGCTTTAAGGAAAGAATGACTTAAATTTTGCTTTTTAATGAAAATCCATGGCTTTTAACATTAGGCTAGCACTCAGTACTATAAGATAGGTCACTGGAACTCCAATCACTTCCTTGTCTCCAGCAGCCTATTAATTTTTCATGAAGAAATGTTTAGATAAAAGAATCAAGTTGAGCACGAACTTGGTCTTGGTGTTTCAGTTTTGGGACTTAAAAAGTAAACCTACTAAGAACTGATTTAAAACAAACTACATGAAATCTGGTTAAAAGCACTTTATTGATTACAATATCAATTCACAGCAACATTATTTCACTGAGCTACTGTACAAATGAATGAATTACTGCAAGAATTATTCAAGAATATTGTTAAGTCATGATACAAATCCATAGTTTGGTTTAAAGCTTTGTTCTAAGAGCTTTAATCTAATACATTCACCTTTCCCACAGACTACTGACATTCAGGTTCAGTTGGCTACAAGTGTTACAGAAACCATTCTAGGCAAAGAAAAACATTTAAATCAACTTAAAAACCCACTTAGATGTGAATGCCTTTGGATAAGAATATGCAAATGCAAATGTTCTGATGCTTTGAAAGAGAAAACAATACGATAGAGCACCATTGTGTAAGAGACAGAAGAGGCTTGAAGTATCTACCAAGTGTATCACTAAAGTTCTATTAATTAAAAAATACTGTATGATGTGAGATTTTGTCGGGCACACAACACCAATTGAAACATTTAACCAGTTTTTCCATATGCTGCATTAGTCAACTATTTTATAGGCTCAATAACTGGATTTAAGAAAAAAAGGCTTAGGAAACTTTTATCAACATGCAAACAAATTTGCTAAACACGAGGTGTACCATCATTTTGATTAATAAATTACTTTTTAAAACAGGCTAGCTTAGACATTCAACTATAGACTATTTTATTGAGTACCTATTATAACCAATACTTTTAAATATAGTACTGAATTTAAGGCAACTTACAATGAACAGTGGGAGACAAACAAGTAAATAAGAAGGGTGCAGGCTTCCCTGGTGTTCCAGTGGGTAGAGAGTCTGCCTTACAGTGCAAGGGGCACTGGTTCTATCCCTGGCCTGGGGAGATCCCACGTGCCCCGGAGCAGCTGGACCAGTGTGTCCAATTGCAAGCCAGCGCTCTGCAGCACATGTGCCCAGAGCTGGTGCTCTGCAACGAGAGAGGCCGCTGCAATGGGGGACCCACACAGGCCAAAGAATAAAAATGGATGAAAATAAATACATAATAAAACAATAAAAGAGGCCAAAAAAATTTTTTAAGAGGGTGCATCACATTCTACTTAGTCATTGACACCAATATTACCCACTATGATACCATTTCTCACGAAACAGTCTGATTGGTAGATGTTTTAAAAATTCTCACAGGAAGTAAAAAACAGCTTAAAATTTTGCTTTTCACAATGGCAAAAGGGAAATTAGAAACTGAACATAGTATTAATTTTAAAATGTTTTAAAGTCTTAACTCACACCCTAAAGATTTTAGAAAGAACATCTTTATTACTAAAATCATAGGCCCATTTGAGAGATGGTTTTATCGGTTTCCATTACATTTAAACACATCACCAGATAAGCCACAAGTATTCAACTGTTACAATTTAAACTGTGAGACACTCACCAATAATGAAGCATAAATTTCCCTGAACATATTCATTTTTAAAACAATCGAAATCTAAATCTTAAGACATGAAAAGTGCAGGAGAAAGTAAGTTACAGAATATTGGCTTTTCTTTTTTTTAGCAACTTCAAAAAATTTCATTTTGTCACCTGAAGCAGCCACACTCTATTTCTCTTTCAATAGGTAAGCTTTAAAATTATAACATTCTAGGAGCACCTACCTCCGTTATGTCTAGGAGACTAGTTTACTATCATGCAGTATTAATGAATTCAGATGAATCTAAATTAAAACAAGGAGACTGCCTACTAGGCAGGCCCTCCTGCAGAATTAAGAACTATGTCTTGATACTTAAAAGTATCTGTTGAAATACTACGCTTAAATCTTTGCCTCTCTTAAGATGGAACTCAGTATGCTGTTGTAACCATGGACTCACAACTATAAAAATTTGAGCCAGGGAGGAAATGCGGATATTTAGTCTAAATCTCTGATAGCACAGCTGCCAGAAATGAGGCCTGTGCAAGGGGAGGCGGTGTCCTTGCTGACGGCACGAAGTGCTTTCTTGAGAAGGTTTATGGTTGATTTGCTGAACCACAGGCAGTCACCCCACTTTCAGAAAAGAATATTTGCCTTTAAAATATTCTTGCCACATCTTAACTATTCTTTATGAAGTCACTAAAGAATCTACAGATACCTAACTGAGGCACATTATGTTTAAATCTTTCTTTCAGGCACCAAAGATCAGATACTGTTTTAAGAGGGTGCATCACATTCTACTAGGACACCAATATTACCCACTATGATACCATTTCTCACGAAACAGTCTGATTGGTAGATGTTTTAAAAATTCTCACAGGAAGTAAAAAACAGCTTAAAATTTTGCTTTTCACAATGGCAAAAGGGAAATTAGAAACTGAACATAGTATTAATTTTAAAATGTTTTAAAGTCTTAACTCACACCCTAAAGATTTTAGAAAGAACATCTTTATTACTAAAATCATAGGCCCATTTGAGAGATGGTTTTATCGGTTTCCATTACATTTAAACACATCACCAGATAAGCCACAAGTATTCAACTGTTACAATTTAAACTGTGAGACACTCACCAATAATGAAGCATAAATTTCCCTGAACATATTCATTTTTAAAACAATCGAAATCTAAATCTTAAGACATGAAAAGTGCAGGAGAAAGTAAGTTACAGAATATTGGCTTTTCTTTTTTTTAGCAACTTCAAAAAATTTCATTTTGTCACCTGAAGCAGCCACACTCTATTTCTCTTTCAATAGGTAAGCTTTAAAATTATAACATTCTAGGAGCACCTACCTCCGTTATGTCTAGGAGACTAGTTTACTATCATGCAGTATTAATGAATTCAGATGAATCTAAATTAAAACAAGGAGACTGCCTACTAGGCAGGCCCTCCTGCAGAATTAAGAACTATGTCTTGATACTTAAAAGTATCTGTTGAAATACTACGCTTAAATCTTTGCCTCTCTTAAGATGGAACTCAGTATGCTGTTGTAACCATGGACTCACAACTATAAAAATTTGAGCCAGGGAGGAAATGCGGATATTTAGTCTAAATCTCTGATAGCACAGCTGCCAGAAATGAGGCCTGTGCAAGGGGAGGCGGTGTCCTTGCTGACGGCACGAAGTGCTTTCTTGAGAAGGTTTATGGTTGATTTGCTGAACCACAGGCAGTCACCCCACTTTCAGAAAAGAATATTTGCCTTTAAAATATTCTTGCCACATCTTAACTATTCTTTATGAAGTCACTAAAGAATCTACAGATACCTAACTGAGGCACATTATGTTTAAATCTTTCTTAGGTTGAAAAAAAAAAATCAGGCACCAGAACTGCAATACTAATACAAATTCCTTAAAACTATATTTGGCCTTTTTTGTTGTTAAGTTTTGAAAAGCTAAGATTCAAGCTGTACTGTGCTTCTACAAAATATACTGATTTCAGGAAGTCTTTTACACAAAAGAAATAGACAATCAGATGAACTCAGACTCCAAGTACACAAAGTTAGCAAGTGGAACCCATATCACTAGAAAACAGAAGTTTAACTGGTAAGTTAATTACTGTGGTAATGAAGTCACCATTTGGTTCTGTGTGTAACTAGCTATAATAGTGGTTACTTTTCAGTTGCCTAGTACGTTTTATGATAATTGCTTTTTAACCATCTACAAACAATTTAATAATTTTAAATTGTTTTTAATTAACATTTAAGACCTTAGAATTCTTATAGTCTGTGTGTCTCTAAATTATCTTGTTACTAGAACCATTTTCAAAATAGTGGAGATGCTCTTCATATATATAAGGCAATGCTGCACATGGCAGAAGTGCTTTCTTCAACAGGATTTTGAAATAAATTGCTGAACTACAGGGTAAACCTCACCCCTGGTTTTGGAAATGACTATGTCCCTTTAAAACTGTCTTATCTCAGGAAACGGTTCTTTAAGAAGTGATATAAGTATTCCACAAACATGAGCATCAAAAGTTCACAGAAATCCTGTTGTGTATATATAAATATATTCACACCTGCCATCTACAAGAGTCTCTTTTTGGTCCTCTATCTTAATCTTCCTTTTTCTATTTTATTCTCTTTTTATCATCTTAGAACAGTTACTTCGTTATGGCTGATGCACCTATCAGCAGACCCACAATATAAAAATGAAAACTTGTAAGTCAAGTCTAGGGTTACAGGTGATCGAAAGTAAACAGGCCCATCTCAACAACAGCTGACACAGTTTACTCAGTTACAAAACACAATGCCCTTCTCTATCAGAAAAACCCCGAGGACTTCACCCCACTTTCAGAAAAGAATATTTCCCTTTAAAATATACTTGCCACATCTTAACTATTCTTTATGAAGTCACTAAAGAATCTACAGATACCTAACTGAGGCACATTATGTTTAAATCTTTCTTAGGTTGAAAAAAAAAAATCAGGCACCAGAACTGCAATACTAATACAAATTCCTTAAAACTATATTTGGCCTTTTTTGTTGTTAAGTTTTGAAAAGCTAAGATTCAAGCTGTACTGTGCTTCTACAAAATATACTGATTTCAGGAAGTCTTTTACACAAAAGAAATAGACAATCAGATGAACTCAGACTCCAAGTACACAAAGTTAGCAAGTGGAACCCATATCACTAGAAAACAGAAGTTTAACTGGTAAGTTAATTACTGTGGTAATGAAGTCACCATTTGGTTCTGTGTGTAACTAGCTATAATAGTGGTTACTTTTCAGTTGCCTAGTACGTTTTATGATAATTGCTTTTTAACCATCTACAAACAATTTAATAATTTTAAATTGTTTTTAATTAACATTTAAGACCTTAGAATTCTTATAGTCTGTGTGTCTCTAAATTATCTTGTTACTAGAACCATTTTCAAAATAGTGGAGATGCTCTTCATATATATAAGGCAATGCTGCACATGGCAGAAGTGCTTTCTTCAACAGGATTTTGAAATAAATTGCTGAACTACAGGGTAAACCTCACCCCTGGTTTTGGAAATGACTATGTCCCTTTAAAACTGTCTTATCTCAGGAAACGGTTCTTTAAGAAGTGATATAAGTATTCCACAAACATGAGCATCAAAAGTTCACAGAAATCCTGTTGTGTATATATAAATATATTCACACCTGCCATCTACAAGAGTCTCTTTTTTTTTGGTCCTCTATCTTAATCTTCCTTTTTCTATTTTATTCTCTTTTTATCATCTTAGAACAGTTACTTCGTTATGGCTGATGCACCTATCAGCAGACCCACAATATAAAAATGAAAACTTGTAAGTCAAGTCTAGGGTTACAGGTGATCGAAAGTAAACAGGCCCATCTCAACAACAGCTGACACAGTTTACTCAGTTACAAAACACAATGCCCTTCTCTATCAGAAAAACCCCGAGGACTTCACCATCATGCAGGAATAACAATCTTCTATTGCCAATCATTTAGATTATTTGTAAGAGAAAAATCAAGGGGGAAAATGTCTGCTTAAATTCAAGAGGGCTCACTCTAGCAACAGACACATTGACAAGCAGAGGACCTGCTTAACATTTTCCTCTGACTCCTTTAAGGACTGCTCTTAGAATGTTCTTTTGGCTTTAAAGTGGACATCACTGGGCTTCCCCGGTGGTCCAGTGGGTGGAGAGTCCGCCTTGCGGTGCAAGGGGCACTGGTTCAGTCCCTGGCCTGGGAAGATCCTGCGTGCCATGGAGCAGCTGGACCGGCGTGTCCAGTTGCGAGCCGGCGCTTTGGAGTGCGTGTGCCCAGCGTCAGTACTCTGGCGAGAGGCCACTGCTAAGGCCGAAGAATAAAGATGGATGAAAATAAAAATAAATAAAAAACCAATTAAAAAAAAAAGAGGTCAAAATTTAAAAAAAAAGTGGCCATCACTTTGATCCAGGTATCCTTTGAAGCAAAACCACTTAGAAACCAGTATTTTGTGCTCGTGGGAGGAAATGTTACAAAAGATCACAAGCCTGAATGTTTGCTTTTTAAATTTTTGAAGGCACAGGGAGTTAACATCAATTCAGATTTTATATGAACATAAACTGATAAAGCAACCTTAGGATTATAACCAGTTTAGGTTATAGTGATTGGCTAGGTTTTACACTTCTTTCCACAATGTAATGCCATCGTATTTTGTGTCCTACCTAGTAGATACATATTGATGGGGGAACACTGGGAAAAATTCTTCAGATGCAAGGACAGTCCAGATGTTCATCAATCTGAAATGACTGCACCCTCAAACTCAGTTCTAGAAGATGGAATCAACAGGAAAGCCTATTTAGAAGGCTATCTAAGCATCATTTGATCATAACCAACTTTTTAAAATAAGAACAATTCATGTGATTATTGCTGTCTACCTGTTAATATGAGTTTCTTAGGTTTGTCTCAGATTTACAGTAAACAGGCCCATCTCAACAACAGCTGACACAGTTTACTCAGTTACAAACCAATGCCCTTCTCTATCAGAAAAACCCCGAGGACTTCACCATCATGCAGGAATAACAATCTTCTATTGCCAATCATTTAGATTATTTGTAAGAGAAAAATCAAGGGGGAAAATGTCTGCTTAAATTCAAGAGGGCTCACTCTAGCAACAGACACATTGACAAGCAGAGGACCTGCTTAACATTTTCCTCTGACTCCTTTAAGGACTGCTCTTAGAATGTTCTTTTGGCTTTAAAGTGGACATCACTGGGCTTCCCCGGTGGTCCAGTGGGTGGAGAGTCCGCCTTGCGGTGCAAGGGGCACTGGTTCAGTCCCTGGCCTGGGAAGATCCTGCGTGCCATGGAGCAGCTGGACCGGCGTGTCCAGTTGCGAGCCGGCGCTTTGGAGTGCGTGTGCCCAGCGTCAGTACTCTGGCGAGAGGCCACTGCTAAGGCCGAAGAATAAAGATGGATGAAAATAAATAAATAAAAAACCAATTAAAAAAAAAAGAGGTCAAAATTTAAAAAAAAAGTGGCCATCACTTTGATCCAGGTATCCTTTGAAGCAAAACCACTTAGAAACCAGTATTTTGTGCTCGTGGGAGGAAATGTTACAAAAGATCACAAGCCTGAATGTTTGCTTTTTAAATTTTTGAAGGCACAGGGAGTTAACATCAATTCAGATTTTATATGAACATAAACTGATAAAGCAACCTTAGGATTATAACCAGTTTAGGTTATAGTGATTGGCTAGGTTTTACACTTCTTTCCACAATGTAATGCCATCGTATTTTGTGTCCTACCTAGTAGATACATATTGATGGGGGAACACTGGGAAAAATTCTTCAGATGCAAGGACAGTCCAGATGTTCATCAATCTGAAATGACTGCACCCTCAAACTCAGTTCTAGAAGATGGAATCAACAGGAAAGCCTATTTAGAAGGCTATCTAAGCATCATTTGATCATAACCAACTTTTTAAAATAAGAACAATTCATGTGATTATTGCTGTCTACCTGTTAATATGAGTTTCTTAGGTTTGTCTCAGATTTCAGAGTGTGATTCCCTGGCCTTCAGACATGTCCCTTTCAAAAGACTCAATATAAGCACTTACTTGAATTGATTAGATGGCAGAGAATGAGGGAGAAACTAATGATACTCACAGGAACTCCCTTCAGCAGTACCTAAGCCTGTCAGCATTTTTTTTTTTTCCTTTTAATTTTGTACTGGGGTATAGCCAGTTAGTTTCAGGCAAAGAGACAGCCACACATGTACATGTATCCATGCCCCGCCCCCCCAAACTTCCCTCCCAATCCAGGCTGCCACATAACACTGAGCTATATAGTATGTCCTTCTAAGCATTCTTAAACAATGAGCAACCAGGATCTATTTCTCTGAAAGAGAAAGTCTGAATTCAAGGAGACTTTCTTTAAACATCAGTACACACATGTATGGTATCACTTCCATCTATCACTGTGCCTGGTTCCCCCACTACAAAACTCAAATATGCGATACTTCTTATGTATATAAAGTTAAAAATATTCTTAAAAAATGTGAACACGTACAGTCAAACATAATAGGCCACTGTAATGTGTATATTCTGTTCTATACAAAGAAAATAATTAGACAGTACAAGCAAGAATTCATCAAGGTTAAATGAGCTCAACTCTTCAAACTAATATATTGGTCCTGATCTCAGCAAGCACCTTTACCTTGTTTTCGCCATTTTTTGTTTTGTAGTTTACTGAAAGCTTTTTGTATATAATAATCTCAATAGAAAAATCTTCACCTGCAAATATAAGGTAAATTCTTTTTCACAGCTATAGGCTGTAGTACTGATTTCCCCAGGTATCAATGGAGAACAGAAAATGTGTGTGCACTGTTAATTCCAGATTCTAAGAAAACTGTCCCAAGACCCTGTTGCCACAGCCATGCCATCGTCAGTTACACCTAAACAGCTGACTCGGTTGTCATGACCAGCAAGAACACCTAAAAGACAAGTTACGTGAAAAAGTTAGCAGTGGGCAAGTTTTAGGATTAAACGAGTATACACAAAAAGATCTTAAAAGAATACTTATATAGATGTGTATATAAAATAAAATTTTGTATTTTACAAAATACATTTTACATATTTTATATTTTATAACCATACATATCTGTAAACAACAAAACTCTAAAAGTAAAATAAAAATTAAAAAAAATAATATCATCCACAAATAAAAAAAATATATGTAGACTTTTAGGTAAAACTAGATTACTCGTAAGCTCATGATACTTCTGAATTTTGCGAATAAGCTGATTTAAACAAAAACAAAGTTTTAAATGAAGTTCAGTGACTTTCTACCACTGGAACAACAAAATGAAGATGACTTACACTGCCATTTCCCAAAATACCAACATAATTCATTTACTCTATTCCTTTAGCCCCTAAACACTGAAATGTTATAGCTTTCTCAGACCATCAGACTCATTTAGTTTTAGCTTCTTCTGAATATTAAACTTATCTGATCTTCTGACCACCACACAGGATAAAATTAAATATTCCCAAATATTTGGGGGAAAAATGAAAGATGTAAAGATTTGAAAGAAAGACTATATATAAGAAATTTTTCTATTAAGAAGTTTTTTATTAATATACTATATGAGTGTGCAATACCTCGACATGTAATTAAGATACCATTTTCATCTAATCTCAGGCATGGAAGTTCATCTTGTCTAACTTTAATATTCTCTGCAGTACCTTCAGTATAGCAATGTTTAGTAAAGGCAAATTTACCATTAAGGGTTGAAATAACAAAAAATGACCATTGTGACTGAATACTCCATATCAAAGGTTCATGAAAGCTTTTTGTATATAATAATCTCAATAGAAAAATCTTCACCTGCAAATATAAGGTAAATTCTTTTTCACAGCTATAGGCTGTAGTACTGATTTCCCCAGGTATCAATGGAGAACAGAAAATGTGTGTGCACTGTTAATTCCAGATTCTAAGAAAACTGTCCCAAGACCCTGTTGCCACAGCCATGCCATCGTCAGTTACACCTAAACAGCTGACTCGGTTGTCATGACCAGCAAGAACACCTAAAAGACAAGTTACGTGAAAAAGTTAGCAGTGGGCAAGTTTTAGGATTAAACGAGTATACACAAAAAGATCTTAAAAGAATACTTATATAGATGTGTATATAAAATAAAATTTTGTATTTTACAAAATACATTTTACATATTTTATATTTTATAACCATACATATCTGTAAACAACAAAACTCTAAAAGTAAAATAAAAATTAAAAAAAATAATATCATCCACAAATAAAAAAAATATATGTAGACTTTTAGGTAAAACTAGATTACTCGTAAGCTCATGATACTTCTGAATTTTGCGAATAAGCTGATTTAAACAAAAACAAAGTTTTAAATGAAGTTCAGTGACTTTCTACCACTGGAACAACAAAATGAAGATGACTTACACTGCCATTTCCCAAAATACCAACATAATTCATTTACTCTATTCCTTTAGCCCCTAAACACTGAAATGTTATAGCTTTCTCAGACCATCAGACTCATTTAGTTTTAGCTTCTTCTGAATATTAAACTTATCTGATCTTCTGACCACCACACAGGATAAAATTAAATATTCCCAAATATTTGGGGGAAAAATGAAAGATGTAAAGATTTGAAAGAAAGACTATATATAAGAAATTTTTCTATTAAGAAGTTTTTTATTAATATACTATATGAGTGTGCAATACCTCGACATGTAATTAAGATACCATTTTCATCTAATCTCAGGCATGGAAGTTCATCTTGTCTAACTTTAATATTCTCTGCAGTACCTTCAGTATAGCAATGTTTAGTAAAGGCAAATTTACCATTAAGGGTTGAAATAACAAAAAATGACCATTGTGACTGAATACTCCATATCATATTGGAAAGGAGAGTGAATTCATGTCACAATTCATCTTAAAGGTGAAAGTATCCAGCTGAGTCAACCTGAAACCAAACAGCTATCAGAAAAGCAAAACTAAACACAGGTTAAAAAATAGGAAAAACAGGGCTTCCCCGTTGGTCCAGTGGGTAAAGTCCACCTTGCAGTGCAAGGAGTGTCGGTTCGATCCCTGGCACGGGAAGATCCCACATGCCGTGGAGTGGCTGGACCAGTGTGCCCAATTACGAGCCAGCACTCTGGAGCACATGCGTCCACAGCCAGTGCTCTGCAACTGGAGAGGCCACTGCGATGGGAGGCGCACACAGGCCAAAGAACAAAGATGGATGAAAATAAATAAATGAAAGACCAATAAAAGAGGCCAAAAATTTTTTAAATATATGAAAAACAATCTAGGCAAAACACCTAATACTGCAAAAAAGCAATTGGTTTTGGACAATAGAGTATCTCTAAAAATCTACTTGTAAAATGCTAAACTACAAACCTCTGCAGAGAGGTTGTAGTAGATTATCCCTGTTAATGTTGACATTACCTCTACTCCTTCTTACACTTAAGACTTAACTATAGGGTTTCAAAAGGGTAAGGACACAAAGCCACGAGGACAGCAAGGGTATGAGAGCAAGCAACGGCAACAGAAGTTTCTGAGCTGTGTGGTGGTGTTAGTGGACCCAAGAATGCTGAGTTAAAAGCAAATTGAGGGCTTCCCCTGGTGGCGCAGTGGGTAAGGACACTGCCTTGCAGTGCAAGGGGCACCGGTTCGATCCCTGGCCTGGGAAGATCCCACGTGCCGCAGAGCGGCTGGACTGATGTGTCCAATCACCGAGCCGGAGCTCTGGAGCGCATGCGCCCAGAGCCGGCGCTCTGCAACGACAGACGCCACCACGATGGGAGGCCCACAGGAGCCAAAGAACAAAGACGGATGAAAATAGAGAAATGAAAGACCAATAGAAAAATAGAGAAATGAAAGACCAATAGACGTGGCCCGCCTGCTCCCCTCCCTCCCCAACACGACCCCCGCCCAAAATTAATTAATTAATTAATTAATTTTAAAAAAAGCAAATTGATAAACCAAGAAAGAAAAAATGACACTGCAGAACCTCCAAAGGGGTCAGATACTACTGGAACCAGGTATCTCTAGAACCAGACACGGGCAGAACCAGAGATGGGGTAACTAAGACTGCATTAGAAAGCGTGCGGGCATCAATTAGACTCCCTGGGTCTCTCCACTCCACAGATTTGGATGGTTTACCATCCTGCACCAGAGCACAGGACTAGAGACTTAGATGCTACAGAGAGAGCAAGAGTGTCTCTTAACTGAAAAAAAAAAAAGGAAAACGGGCACAGTTAAGGGTGGTGGAACTACTAAAAATGGGAATAAGGAAAGTTTACTTACTAATGGTTTTGCACTCCAGCTTTATTCCTGAAATCAGCCCCCCAAACTGTCAGTCAGCTTAGTGACACCAGGTAGAAAAGCAGAAAAATCCACCTCAGAAAACAGAGCTGGTCCAATGGGGAAAGGTCATAAGACATATCAGAAGCTCCCCATTGAAAGCCTGGCCAGATCATTGTTCACTGAAGCCTACCGTCAGTACCCCCCAAAAGGGCTCTACTTGTAAAATGCTAAACTACAAACCTCTGCAGAGAGGTTGTAGTAGATTATCCCTGTTAATGTTGACATTACCTCTACTCCTTCTTACACTTAAGACTTAACTATAGGGTTTCAAAAGGGTAAGGACACAAAGCCACGAGGACAGCAAGGGTATGAGAGCAAGCAACGGCAACAGAAGTTTCTGAGCTGTGTGGTGGTGTTAGTGGACCCAAGAATGCTGAGTTAAAAGCAAATTGAGGGCTTCCCCTGGTGGCGCAGTGGGTAAGGACACTGCCTTGCAGTGCAAGGGGCACCGGTTCGATCCCTGGCCTGGGAAGATCCCACGTGCCGCAGAGCGGCTGGACTGATGTGTCCAATCACCGAGCCGGAGCTCTGGAGCGCATGCGCCCAGAGCCGGCGCTCTGCAACGACAGACGCCACCACGATGGGAGGCCCACAGGAGCCAAAGAACAAAGACGGATGAAAATAGAGAAATGAAAGACCAATAGAAAAATAGAGAAATGAAAGACCAATAGACGTGGCCCGCCTGCTCCCCTCCCTCCCCAACACGACCCCCGCCCAAAATTAATTAATTAATTAATTAATTTTAAAAAAAGCAAATTGATAAACCAAGAAAGAAAAAATGACACTGCAGAACCTCCAAAGGGGTCAGATACTACTGGAACCAGGTATCTCTAGAACCAGACACGGGCAGAACCAGAGATGGGGTAACTAAGACTGCATTAGAAAGCGTCGGGCATCAATTAGACTCCCTGGGTCTCTCCACTCCACAGATTTGGATGGTTTACCATCCTGCACCAGAGCACAGGACTAGAGACTTAGATGCTACAGAGAGAGCAAGAGTGTCTCTTAACTGAAAAAAAAAAAAGGAAAACGGGCACAGTTAAGGGTGGTGGAACTACTAAAAATGGGAATAAGGAAAGTTTACTTACTAATGGTTTTGCACTCCAGCTTTATTCCTGAAATCAGCCCCCCAAACTGTCAGTCAGCTTAGTGACACCAGGTAGAAAAGCAGAAAAATCCACCTCAGAAAACAGAGCTGGTCCAATGGGGAAAGGTCATAAGACATATCAGAAGCTCCCCATTGAAAGCCTGGCCAGATCATTGTTCACTGAAGCCTACCGTCAGTACACCCCAACCACACACAGGGCTTTCAGAAAGTTTTTTAGTGCCTCACTCTTAAGTAAGAATTTAAAAATCATCACAGTTTTAAGGAAATACACCAGACAGAAGACCGAAAAATAAAAGTGGCGGGGGCGGGGAAGGCAACTTGGAAAACAAAAGATTATGCTAAAAGAAAACTTCAAAGAAGGCTTTCATTAATGACCCTACAGAAACAAAAGACTTTTATTCATGAAAAAAGTATGTGGGGGCCCTAAGGAAAAACATCTCAAAAAGAAGGTAGCAAAGATGAAAAACCAAAGCTTAACAGAAGGTCGATGGAAAGAAATGGCAAGGATTTCTCCTAGAACATGGAGCCAAAAAAAGACAGATGGCAAATAGGAGAGAAACTAATAAAGTTGGTCCTTTAACCAATAAAGTTAAAGACAAGCCCAAGAAGTCCAACATTAGTCCAACATAATGAAAGTCCTACAAAGAGAACAAAAATGGGGGAAAACATGCAACTGATTAAATGAGCCCCCTAAACCTCCCAGAACTATAGGGTATATGTTTCCAGATTGGAAAGGTCCACTGAATACTCAGAATGATAGGTGAAAATGGATCTATTCCCCAGACATATGAAAACTTCATGTATAATTTTGACTCTGGAAACATTTTAAGGGCTTCCCTGGTGGTCCAGTGCGTAAACAGTCTGCCTTGCAGTGCAAGGGGCAGTGGTTTGATCCCTGGCCTGGGAAGATCCCACATGCCTTGGAGCAGCTGGACCAGTGTGTCCAATTACGAGCCAGCGCTCTGGAGCACTTGTGTCCACAGCCAGTGCCCGGCAACAGGAGAGGCCACTGCAATGGGAGGCGCACACAGGCCAAAGAATAAAGATGAATGAAAAATTAATAAATTTTAAAAATCAATAAAGAGAGGCCTGGGAATAAGGAAAGTTTACTTACTAATGGTTTTGCACTCCAGCTTTATTCCTGAAATCAGCCCCCCAAACTGTCAGTCAGCTTAGTGACACCAGGTAGAAAAGCAGAAAAATCCACCTCAGAAAACAGAGCTGGTCCAATGGGGAAAGGTCATAAGACATATCAGAAGCTCCCCATTGAAAGCCTGGCCAGATCATTGTTCACTGAAGCCTACCGTCAGTACACCCCAACCACACACAGGGCTTTCAGAAAGTTTTTTAGTGCCTCACTCTTAAGTAAGAATTTAAAAATCATCACAGTTTTAAGGAAATACACCAGACAGAAGACCGAAAAATAAAAGTGGCGGGGGCGGGGAAGGCAACTTGGAAAACAAAAGATTATGCTAAAAGAAAACTTCAAAGAAGGCTTTCATTAATGACCCTACAGAAACAAAAGACTTTTATTCATGAAAAAAGTATGTGGGGGCCCTAAGGAAAAACATCTCAAAAAGAAGGTAGCAAAGATGAAAAACCAAAGCTTAACAGAAGGTCGATGGAAAGAAATGGCAAGGATTTCTCCTAGAACATGGAGCCAAAAAAAGACAGATGGCAAATAGGAGAGAAACTAATAAAGTTGGTCCTTTAACCAATAAAGTTAAAGACAAGCCCAAGAAGTCCAACATTAGTCCAACATAATGAAAGTCCTACAAAGAGAACAAAAATGGGGGAAAACATGCAACTGATTAAATGAGCCCCCTAAACCTCCCAGAACTATAGGGTATATGTTTCCAGATTGGAAAGGTCCACTGAATACTCAGAATGATAGGTGAAAATGGATCTATTCCCCAGACATATGAAAACTTCATGTATAATTTTGACTCTGGAAACATTTTAAGGGCTTCCCTGGTGGTCCAGTGCGTAAACAGTCTGCCTTGCAGTGCAAGGGGCAGTGGTTTGATCCCTGGCCTGGGAAGATCCCACATGCCTTGGAGCAGCTGGACCAGTGTGTCCAATTACGAGCCAGCGCTCTGGAGCACTTGTGTCCACAGCCAGTGCCCGGCAACAGGAGAGGCCACTGCAATGGGAGGCGCACACAGGCCAAAGAATAAAGATGAATGAAAAATTAATAAATTTTAAAAATCAATAAAGAGAGGCCAAAAGTAAAAAGAAAAAAAAAAACCATTTTAAGTCACTCTGTGTAATTTGTTACTAATGACAGTCCCCAGTATGACCTGACGCTAGTATTCTGGAAGCTGCAGAGGAAAACTCAAGAGTATGAGGTTAAGAGGAGACAGTGGTTCTATGACTTGTCCCACACAAGACCTAAACCAAAAAGAAGATCCACAGCAGTTACAATGTTTCCTGTCAGATTATAAACAAACTGTTATTTGGAAAAGACCACACTATATTATATTCACTATTCATGTCAGGACTTAACCAAATAAGAAAATACAAAGTCAGAAATTTCTCTTTAGAAAAACTTTCTCCTTAGAGAATTTTCTCTTTAGAAAATAGAAGCATAAATAAATATAGTTTATGGACTGTGACGGAACTCCCTCAAAGTTTAACAATGACTATGAATGAGAAATGCCAAGCTGCCATTCCCCAGGGTATCCAGGAGGCCTCAGAAACAACGGATGTTGTTTCCATGTTTCCTGACAAAATCAAAAACCAGCGTGTATTGATTTACTGACCTGCACGATCTCCTTTGAGCGTGTCCCACACATTACAATTGAAGTCATCATACCCAGCCAACAGGAGACGCCCACTTTTTGAGAAAGCTACTGAAGTGATCCCACAGATGATATTGTCATGAGAATACAGTAATAACTCTTGGTCTGCACGAAGGTCAAAGAGCCGGCAAGTGGCATCATCAGAGCCAGTGGCAAAGGCATATCCATTGGGGAAAAACTGGAAAGAAAAGCAATAAACATTTATTCCACAGAAGTACACAAAAATTATGTGAGGCGTGATGGTCTCTGAGTTAGACAGACCTAGATTCAGATTCCAACATGGCTTCTTATCAGGTGAGTGATTTTAGGCACTGAAGATTCCTATACATATGGGCCTGGGTTTCAAAGCTTTAGCATGTTGGTTAGGCAGAATGAAATAACACATGCAAAGGACCCATAACCCATTGTTCAGCACAAAGCATATATTCAATGAGTCTTGGTTATGGTCCTCCATTGTTGTTGATTAGTCACTAAGTCGTGTCCAACTTTTTTGTGATCCATTAAACTCTAGTGCACCAGGCTCCTCTGTCCATAGAATTTCCCAGGCAAATTCTTCTTCAGGGGGTCTTCCCAAAATGCCCCTCACTCTGTGTAATTTGTTACTAATGACAGTCCCCAGTATGACCTGACGCTAGTATTCTGGAAGCTGCAGAGGAAAACTCAAGAGTATGAGGTTAAGAGGAGACAGTGGTTCTATGACTTGTCCCACACAAGACCTAAACCAAAAAGAAGATCCACAGCAGTTACAATGTTTCCTGTCAGATTATAAACAAACTGTTATTTGGAAAAGACCACACTATATTATATTCACTATTCATGTCAGGACTTAACCAAATAAGAAAATACAAAGTCAGAAATTTCTCTTTAGAAAAACTTTCTCCTTAGAGAATTTTCTCTTTAGAAAATAGAAGCATAAATAAATATAGTTTATGGACTGTGACGGAACTCCCTCAAAGTTTAACAATGACTATGAATGAGAAATGCCAAGCTGCCATTCCCCAGGGTATCCAGGAGGCCTCAGAAACAACGGATGTTGTTTCCATGTTTCCTGACAAAATCAAAAACCAGCGTGTATTGATTTACTGACCTGCACGATCTCCTTTGAGCGTGTCCCACACATTACAATTGAAGTCATCATACCCAGCCAACAGGAGACGCCCACTTTTTGAGAAAGCTACTGAAGTGATCCCACAGATGATATTGTCATGAGAATACAGTAATAACTCTTGGTCTGCACGAAGGTCAAAGAGCCGGCAAGTGGCATCATCAGAGCCAGTGGCAAAGGCATATCCATTGGGGAAAAACTGGAAAGAAAAGCAATAAACATTTATTCCACAGAAGTACACAAAAATTATGTGAGGCGTGATGGTCTCTGAGTTAGACAGACCTAGATTCAGATTCCAACATGGCTTCTTATCAGGTGAGTGATTTTAGGCACTGAAGATTCCTATACATATGGGCCTGGGTTTCAAAGCTTTAGCATGTTGGTTAGGCAGAATGAAATAACACATGCAAAGGACCCATAACCCATTGTTCAGCACAAAGCATATATTCAATGAGTCTTGGTTATGGTCCTCCATTGTTGTTGATTAGTCACTAAGTCGTGTCCAACTTTTTTGTGATCCATTAAACTCTAGTGCACCAGGCTCCTCTGTCCATAGAATTTCCCAGGCAAATTCTTCTTCAGGGGGTCTTCCCAATCCAGGGATCAAACCCACATCTCCTGCATTGGCAGACAGATTCTTTACCCTGAGCCACCAGGAAAGTCTCTGGTCCTCCATGTGTTTTACTAAAACATTTAAATCAAATATTACTATTTACATATGTATGTGCACGCTTGAAGAAATTTTCCAGAAACCTCAATATAAGAAATAAATAGAAAACATTTTATAAAAGAGAACACAAATCATCCAGTTAGGCTAGGTTACAAAGATAAACTAGCAGTAAACTAAGCACGCCCATGTGCACACATACAGACACACACATGCAAAGAAAACTACACATTATTAGTTTGTGAATTTCTTTTCTCAGATACTGTGGCTCTACTCAACACTTTTAACAAAGAAGAAATCACTTTCCTTCATTATTTATTGGTCATCTGTATTACTTTTCAGCATTTGTTGATCTGTAGGAATAAAATGAAGACTATAAATTTGTTTTCTTTGTGGCAAATTTTATAGTTTGTCATGTTCCTTCTAATACTGTTTACTTTTTTAAAAAATATAAAGCAATTTTTTAGAAGTATCACATGCCCTGATTTCAAACTATACTACAAAGCTACAGTAATCAAAAGTATATGTTACTGACACTAAAACAGATACACAGATCAATGGAACAGAACAGAAAGCCCAGAAATAAACCCATGCACACAGTCAACAACAAAGGAGGCAAGAATATACAGTGAGGGGAAGACAATAAATGGTGTTGGAAAAACTGCCCAGCTCCATGCAAAAGCATCAAACTGGATGACTTTCTCACACCATATATAAAAATAAACTCAAAATGAACTAAATACTTAGATGTTTAAGACCTGAAACCATAAAACTCCTAGAAGAAAACACAGGCAGTATGCTCTTTTTTTTTTTTTCTGCCGAACTCTGGCTTATGGGATCTTAGTTTCCAGATCAGGGATCAAACTCAGGCCCTTTGCAGTGAAAGCACGGAGTCCTAACCACTGAATTTCCAGGCAATTTCCAGGCAGTATGCTCTGACACAAGTCTTAGCAGTATTGGGGGGGGGGGGGGGGGGGGGGATCTGTCTCCTCAGGCAAAGAAAACAAAAGCAAAAATAAACAGATGCAATGACAAACTAGAAAAGGCTTCTGTACATAAAGGAAATGACTGAAAAAAGGAAAAGGCAGCCTACTGAATGAGAGAGGATATTTACAAACAACATATCCAAAACAAGGATAATAATCAAAACATGCAAAGAATTCCTAAACCTCAGTATCAAAAAACCAAATAGTCCCATTAAAATATGGGCAGAGGAACGGAACAGACATTTTTTCCAAAGAAGACACACAAATGGAAAATGGATACATGAGAAGATGCTCAACATCACTAATCATGATGGACATACAAAAATAAAGATATCTTAAAAATCTACAAATATGGGTTTCCCTGGTGGTCCAGTGGGTAAAGAGGCCGCCTTTCAGTGCAAGGGGCACCGGTTTGATCCCTGGCCCGGGAAGATCCCACGTGCCGCGGAGCAGCTGGACCAGTGTGTCCAATTGCAAGCCAGTGCTCTGGAGAGCCTGCGCCCAGAGCCGGTGCTCTGCAACGAGAGAGGCCGCTGCAATGGGAGGCCCACACATGCCAAAGAATAAAAAGATGGATGAAAATAATTATAAATAAGAGAGGCATGATGGGGAAAAAGAAAAAAAATCTACGAATATTTAAAACCATAGAAGCTACTTCTAAAATAATTCATGGCTAAAAGAGACCAAAAGGAACATTATAAAGGACTAAATGAACTAAATGAAAATGTATCAAAATTTGTGGAATGTAACAAAAAGCAATGCTTAGAAAGAAATCTATAACTTTAAGTTCCAGTAATAGAAAAGAGGAAAAAGTTTCAAATCAATGATACCATCTTCTGCCTTAAGAAATGAGAAACAGGAGAGGAAATAAAACCCACATAAGCTGTATGGATTACAACAAACAGAATTCTTAAAGAGATGAGAATACCAGACCACCTTACTTGCCTCCCAAGAAACCTGTATGCAGGTCAAGAAACAATAGTTAGAACAGGACATAAAATAACAAACTGGCTCAAAACTGGTAAAGGAGTACGTCAAGGCTATATATTGTCAGTGTGCTTATTTAACTCATATGCAGTGTACATCATGTGAGATGCCAGGCTGAATGAATCACAAGCTGGAATCAAAATTGCCAGGAGAAATATCAATAACCTCAGAGATGCAGATGACACCACCCTAATGGCAGAAAGTGAAGAGGCACTAAAGAGTCTCTTGATGAAGATGAAAAAGGAGAGTAGGAAAGCTGGCCTAAGACTCAACATTCAGAAAACAAAGATCATGGTATCTGGTCCCATCACCTCACGGCAAATAGATGGGCAAACAATGGAAACAGTGACAGACTATATTTTCTTGGGCTCCAAAATCACTGCGGATGGGGACTGCAGCCATAAAATTAAAAGACATTTACTTCTATGCCATAGCTTTTTCCTAAGAAAAGCTATGACAAACCTAGACAGCCTGTACAGTCTGTATAGTCAAAGCTATGGTTTGTCCAGTAGTCCTGTATAGATGTGAGAGCTGCATCATAAAGAAGGCTGAGCGCCGAAGAACTGATGGTTCCAAATTGTGGTGTTGGAGAAGACTCTTGAGAGTCCCTTGAAGAGTAAGGAGATCAAGCAAGTCAATTCTAAAGGAAATCAACTCTGTATATTCATTGGAAGGATTGATGCTGAAGCTGAAGCTCCAGTAGTTTGGCCACCTGATACAAAGAGCCGACTCACTGAAAAGACGCTGATGCTGGGAAAGACTGAGGGAAGGGGGAGAAGAGGGCAGCAGAGGATGAGATGGTTGGATGGCATCATTGACTCAATGGACATGAGTTTAAGCAAACTCCAGGAGATAGTGAAGGACAGGGAATCCTGGTGTGCTGTGGTCTGTGGGATCCAAAGAGTTGCACGTGACTGAACAACCGAACAACAACAATAAAGCAGCAGAAAAGAAATAATAAAGAGCGGAGTGAAAAATCAAACAAAACCTACTCTTTAATGCCAAAAACAATAAAATGTTTTTTTGAGAAGATAAAATGCATAAATCTCTAACCATCAAAGATAAAACTGACAAACCTCTAACCAAAGGCATTCATTTGCTAGGGCTGCTATAACAAAGTATCACAAGTTGAGTGGCTTAAATAACAGAAATTTACTGTTCCACAGTTCTGGAGCGTAGAACTCTGAAATCAAGGTGTCTGAGAGCTGAGAGGGAAGGGAGTGTTAGGCCAGTCTCCTTGGTTTATAGATGGCTATCTTTCTATGTTTCTTCACACTGTTAATACTACATTTGTGTTTGTCTCTAAATTTCCCCTTTTTCTAAGGCCATCAGTCATACTGGATTAAGGGGCCCCAATCCCGGATGACTCAACTAATTACATCTGCAATAACCATTTTCAAATAAGGTAACATTCTGAGGTACTGGGGTTTATAACTTCAACAGGTAAATTTTGGAGGTATGCAATTCAACCCACAAGACCAATTAGGAAAAAATTGAGACAAATTACCAATATCATGAATGAGATACCCAACAGATTCTACAGCTATCAATAGAAAAATAAGGGAACACTATGAACAACTTTAAACCAATACATATGACAACACAGATTATACAGATAAATTTCTTCAAAGGCACACTCTACCAAAGCTTGCTCAAGAAGATATGGATAGCTTAAATAGGCTTAAATCTAATTAGGATATGAAATTTTTAGTTAAACCTCTCTTCTATACACAAAAAACCTCCTTGGCCAGAGAGCAAAGTCAACCAAACAGTTAAGGATGAAATCATCTCAATTCCACACAAATTGCTTCCCAACTCCTCCTATGAGGCCAGTGTTAAGCTAATGTCAAAACCATAAAAAATTTTTTCCAGAAATGAAAAATCATTTATAACATCAATGTGGATTCAAATCTTAAAATTTTAATAAATCAAAATCCACTAGTAAGTAAAAAAGGATTATGCACTATAACCAAGTGAAGTTAAATGTAGGGTTAGGTTAATATTTGAAAATCAATCCATGTGATTTGCCACTTAACAGACTGAAAAAGAAAAACCACATGATCAGCTCAATAGATGAAAAATCATTTGATAAAGTTCAATACTCATTCCTGATAAATTTGCTCCAAAGTAGGAATGGAAGAGGAGACCATCAACCTGATAAAGGTGGTCGGATGAGAGATGGCCATGACTGGGCTTCCTGCTCTAAGAGTCCCCTCTGTAAATCAGGATGGCCTAGCAGCGTGGGGTCACAGAGTCTTTATTTTCTCTGATATTCTCTACAAGAGGATATAAAAGTAACTTTCAATATGTATATGATAAATAAAAACAATTTTTCCCCAAAACTTTCTTGCAAAATTCAGATGGCTATCTTTCTATGTTTCTTCACACTGTTAATACTACATTTGTGTTTGTCTCTAAATTTCCCCTTTTTCTAAGGCCATCAGTCATACTGGATTAAGGGGCCCCAATCCCGGATGACTCAACTAATTACATCTGCAATAACCATTTTCAAATAAGGTAACATTCTGAGGTACTGGGGTTTATAACTTCAACAGGTAAATTTTGGAGGTATGCAATTCAACCCACAAGACCAATTAGGAAAAAATTGAGACAAATTACCAATATCATGAATGAGATACCCAACAGATTCTACAGCTATCAATAGAAAAATAAGGGAACACTATGAACAACTTTAAACCAATACATATGACAACACAGATTATACAGATAAATTTCTTCAAAGGCACACTCTACCAAAGCTTGCTCAAGAAGATATGGATAGCTTAAATAGGCTTAAATCTAATTAGGATATGAAATTTTTAGTTAAACCTCTCTTCTATACACAAAAAACCTCCTTGGCCAGAGAGCAAAGTCAACCAAACAGTTAAGGATGAAATCATCTCAATTCCACACAAATTGCTTCCCAACTCCTCCTATGAGGCCAGTGTTAAGCTAATGTCAAAACCATAAAAAAAATTTTTTTCCAGAAATGAAAAATCATTTATAACATCAATGTGGATTCAAATCTTAAAATTTTAATAAATCAAAATCCACTAGTAAGTAAAAAAGGATTATGCACTATAACCAAGTGAAGTTAAATGTAGGGTTAGGTTAATATTTGAAAATCAATCCATGTGATTTGCCACTTAACAGACTGAAAAAGAAAAACCACATGATCAGCTCAATAGATGAAAAATCATTTGATAAAGTTCAATACTCATTCCTGATAAATTTGCTCCAAAGTAGGAATGGAAGAGGAGACCATCAACCTGATAAAGGTGGTCGGATGAGAGATGGCCATGACTGGGCTTCCTGCTCTAAGAGTCCCCTCTGTAAATCAGGATGGCCTAGCAGCGGTGGGGGTCACAGAGTCTTTATTTTCTCTGATATTCTCTACAAGAGGATATAAAAGTAACTTTCAATATGTATATGATAAATAAAAAAACAATTTTTCCCCCAAAACTTTCTTGCAAAATAAGAGTACATCTTACATTTTAGCATCTGATCCGCTCAGCACAATATACCCAAGTCAAGCAGTGTCCCCCACTTCCTACTATCCCTCCCCTCGATTCTGACCTGATAAAATCACTCACAATTTCATTTGGTTTTAATTTATAAACATGTATGTCTAGTTCATTCTCATATGTACTGATTTCTTATCATCTGGCTTTATCTACTTGGGGCTACATGTTTGAGGTTTTTTCCTTAATATGAAGGAGCTTATACATAATTTACACCATTTACTGAACATCCAATCTACACTTTCATTTTGTCTCCACATCACTGTAGCATTATTCCTACCAAGGCATGTGTGGCTCACAGAGGTTAAAATGCCCACCTAATCTCACACAGCAGATTCTCAAGATACCCAAGATTCAATCCAGGGTCTGGCGGACTTCAAAAGCTATCCTCTACATTAAACAGTTGCCTTTGTCTTCCTGACTGTTCTCTATTGGGGTTGTTCCCTTGATGCAGAGATATGGGACTTTGTTCTCCTCTGAACACAGCTGATAGTCATGATCTGCTTTTTTTGCTCAAGATGATCTAGCCCTCTATGTTCCCTTGATGCAGAGATATGGGACTTTGTTCTCCTCTGAACACAGCTGATACTCATGATGTGCTTTTTTTGCTCAAGATGATCTGGCCCTCTGAATGTGGAAATTAAATTTATTGCTGTTCCTCTGCAAGTGAAGACTTTGGCCTATGAATGAAAGCCTTTCCAGGAAAAAAAAAATCAAATTGCAAAAAAAACAAACCCTTATTATTTGGGTATTAAATGTTGTACGAGTACATTATGAAGAATCCTGGAAGGGAACCTGTTGTTAAAATCACACTATAGAGTTCAACGCTTTATAGGCACAAGACATTTTCCTTAGAAAAACTCCTCACTCACACTGACAGCATTGATGTCCGACACGTGCCCAGTGAAAGACTGCCGGCACATTCCATCTCGAATATCCCATAATTTCGAAGAGGCATCACAAGCCCCAGAAACAAAAGTCCTCATGTCAGGACTCAGAGAAAGACTCATCACATCTCCAGAGTGCCCAGTGAACGTGGTGGTCTGCTGGGCGGTTTCAATGTCCCATAAAGCACTATAGTTAAAAACAAATAGAAACAAATAATCACTGTTCATCCTTCCTTACATTAATTCCTGCTACCACCCTCAACCTCAAAACCAGGTTGTATCTAAGTAATACAATTTTTCCCCCAAAACTTTCTTGCAAAATAAGAGTACATCTTACATTTTAGCATCTGATCCGCTCAGCACAATATACCCAAGTCAAGCAGTGTCCCCCACTTCCTACTATCCCTCCCCTCGATTCTGACCTGATAAAATCACTCACAATTTCATTTGGTTTTAATTTATAAACATGTATGTCTAGTTCATTCTCATATGTACTGATTTCTTATCATCTGGCTTTATCTACTTGGGGCTACATGTTTGAGGTTTTTTCCTTAATATGAAGGAGCTTATACATAATTTACACCATTTACTGAACATCCAATCTACACTTTCATTTTGTCTCCACATCACTGTAGCATTATTCCTACCAAGGCATGTGTGGCTCACAGAGGTTAAAATGCCCACCTAATCTCACACAGCAGATTCTCAAGATACCCAAGATTCAATCCAGGGTCTGGCGGACTTCAAAAGCTATCCTCTACATTAAACAGTTGCCTTTGTCTTCCTGACTGTTCTCTATTGGGGTTGTTCCCTTGATGCAGAGATATGGGACTTTGTTCTCCTCTGAACACAGCTGATAGTCATGATCTGCTTTTTTTGCTCAAGATGATCTAGCCCTCTATGTTCCCTTGATGCAGAGATATGGGACTTTGTTCTCCTCTGAACACAGCTGATACTCATGATGTGCTTTTTGCTCAAGATGATCTGGCCCTCTGAATGTGGAAATTAAATTTATTGCTGTTCCTCTGCAAGTGAAGACTTTGGCCTATGAATGAAAGCCTTTCCAGGAAAAAAAAAATCAAATTGCAAAAAAAACAAACCCTTATTATTTGGGTATTAAATGTTGTACGAGTACATTATGAAGAATCCTGGAAGGGAACCTGTTGTTAAAATCACACTATAGAGTTCAACGCTTTATAGGCACAAGACATTTTCCTTAGAAAAACTCCTCACTCACACTGACAGCATTGATGTCCGACACGTGCCCAGTGAAAGACTGCCGGCACATTCCATCTCGAATATCCCATAATTTCGAAGAGGCATCACAAGCCCCAGAAACAAAAGTCCTCATGTCAGGACTCAGAGAAAGACTCATCACATCTCCAGAGTGCCCAGTGAACGTGGTGGTCTGCTGGGCGGTTTCAATGTCCCATAAAGCACTATAGTTAAAAACAAATAGAAACAAATAATCACTGTTCATCCTTCCTTACATTAATTCCTGCTACCACCCTCAACCTCAAAATAAGTAATCTTCTGGAATAAACTTACCAGGTTGTATCTCCTGAACTTGTAACTATTTGGCTATCGTCTAAAAAACGACAGCAGGACAAGTAGCCTACAGCAAAGAGATAACACATGTCAGCTTATCACTGATTCATTCCATTACCATATAAAATAATAAAATGAATTTTAAAAATATAATACCTGGGCAACAAGTGTTTGTTAGTACAACCTCTAGTCCTACTTTTTTATTTTTTATAGTTCTACTTCTAATAACTTACTGTTCTATGCTGCGTGCAACTGAATTTTACCAACAAACTCTCTCTTAGGTATTGACTATGTCAATGATTCTGAAAGTTACAAACTTGAGTAAACGACACAGTTCCTTACACCTACTACAATTACCTAAAAAAAAAATACTCCTTAATACAAGTATCTATAATCTACAGCAGATTGGGTTAAGTACCTTGAAGAAATACTTTTAAATGCTAAATGAAAGCATCATTGAAAAGGTGGATTTGAATGCTTAGAATTCACCAGATATTCAAAATACAAAAATGGCAGGAGAAATACCATTTATAGAGATTTTGTGAAAAGCATAGCCAAGTAGTACTTCCAAGAAACCAGAGAGGCTAAAAGCTGGTATGCCAGTGGCAACAAGTTCCTAATGAACACTGCTAACCAAATACTATACTACTGAACTATGGTGTGCACACTGGCGAATAAGGCAATGCACTATCACACCGTGAAAAGTATTTCATAATTGTATCTTGATACACACTTTCAATTATATAATGAAGCACCCAAATCCCATAATTGTGATAGGTTTTCAGAGAATACAGAAAATCATATTTACTTTCTTTTTTTATTTTTCCTTATTGCTCAAATTTTTGGCAAAAACTATTTTCTACAAAAACAGTATTTTTTTTTTTAAGTTTTTCTTTTTTTTTTTTTTTGGCCACTTCCATTGATCTTTCATTTATTTATCTTTGTTCTTTGGCCTGTGTGGGCCTCCCATCACAATGGCCTCTCTCGTGGCAGAGCACCAGCTCTGGGCGCATGCGCTCCAGAGCTCCGGCTCGGTAGTTGGACACATCGGTCAAGCTGTTCCGTGGCACGTGGGATCTTCCCAGGCCAGGGATCCAACCAGCACCCTTTGCACTGCAAGGCGGTGTCCTTACCCGCTGGACCACCAGGGGAAGCTCCAAAACCAATATTATTTTTGTAAGAGAAACAGATGTCGAGTCAGCATTTGTATAATTTTAAAAAGTCAGTGTTTCCTGAATTCATAGTAATTTCCACTCTCACTTCATTAACATACATCCTTTGGTCAGTTGAGCCTCTTTGTCCCTCCTTCTCCTTGATCTTCAGAGAAGTCAAATGTGGGAGAAAAGGACAATATATAGTAAAGCTCACCTGTGTGACCTGGTAACTCTCGGCTCACTCGCACATTTCCTCTCTGGTTTTAAGTTATATATAGAGCAGATGTTGTCCAGGCCTCCACAAGCAACGTAATTACCCGAGGGAGCATAAGCGCAGGTCATCACCCAGGAGGACCTCAAGGGAATAGCATGCATCTGCAGGACCAAGTCAACACAAAAACCAAGCCAGGAAAAGTCATTGCTTTTCCAAACTATCTACAATGAAGCAAACATTACTGAAGTCTAAATGTAGCTTAAAAATAAACCAAGTAAAATAAAGAGTACAATGATCTGAGAAACTGAATAAAAAATAAAACACTAATGCACACAAAAATATCTGTTATATTTTCTATATTATTGTCAAGTCATTTGGATATAAGTGCTCTTTTCAGAAAGTATTCTTTAAGGAAGAATAAACACATAGGATGTTTCAATACTAATAAAGCTATTTGAAATATTAAGTGTAAGATGGTAAAAAAAAATTTAATAAAATTCTTTGATTTTGCAGGAGTGCTTGCCCATAATTGTGATAGGTTTTCAGAGAATACAGAAAATCATATTTACTTTCTTTTTATTTTTCCTTATTGCTCAAATTTTTGGCAAAACTATTTTCTACAAAACAGTATTTTTTTTTAAGTTTTTCTTTTTTTTCCTTTTTGGCCACTTCCATTGATCTTTCATTTATTTATCTTTGTTCTTTGGCCTGTGTGGGCCTCCCATCACAATGGCCTCTCTCGTGGCAGAGCACCAGCTCTGGGCGCATGCGCTCCAGAGCTCCGGCTCGGTAGTTGGACACATCGGTCAAGCTGTTCCGTGGCACGTGGGATCTTCCCAGGCCAGGGATCCAACCAGCACCCTTTGCACTGCAAGGCGGTGTCCTTACCCGCTGGACCACCAGGGGAAGCTCCAAAACCAATATTATTTTTGTAAGAGAAACAGATGTCGAGTCAGCATTTGTATAATTTTAAAAAGTCAGTGTTTCCTGAATTCATAGTAATTTCCACTCTCACTTCATTAACATACATCCTTTGGTCAGTTGAGCCTCTTTGTCCCTCCTTCTCCTTGATCTTCAGAGAAGTCAAATGTGGGAGAAAAGGACAATATATAGTAAAGCTCACCTGTGTGACCTGGTAACTCTCGGCTCACTCGCACATTTCCCTCTCTGGTTTTTAAGTTATATATAGAGCAGATGTTGTCCAGGCCTCCACAAGCAACGTAATTACCCGAGGGAGCATAAGCGCAGGTCATCACCCAGGAGGACCTCAAGGGAATAGCATGCATCTGCAGGACCAAGTCAACACAAAAACCAAGCCAGGAAAAGTCATTGCGTTTTCCAACCTATCTACAATGAAGCAAACATTACTGAAGTCTAAATGTAGCTTAAAAATAAACCAAGTAAAATAAAGAGTACAATGATCTGAGAAACTGAATAAAAAATAAAACACTAATGCACACAAAAATATCTGTTATATTTTCTATATTATTGTCAAGTCATTTGGATATAAGTGCTCTTTTCAGAAAGTATTCTTTAAGGAAGAATAAACACATAGGATGTTTCAATACTAATAAAGCTATTTGAAATATTAAGTGTAAGATGGTAAAAAAAAATTTAATAAAATTCTTTGATTTTGCAGGAGTGCTCAAAGAGGAATTTCCAACAAGAGAACACTGAACAATGCAAGAATGGAAGTTGAATAAATGGTTCTTCCATGAAGAACTCTGTCTTTCTAATAACATATACTCTGGGCTTGAATTCATATAACGGTAACAGGCTGCACTGATCTACTTACACCGTGGTCTGATGCCTTATTACTCAACACCAAGCATTTTCAAATTAGGTAGCACAGTTTAATGCGAATGGGAACATCAAGGCTAAATGGCCCATACACTGAATCAACACATTCTGTGATTACTATGTTCTCAATCTAAAAGAGTATTTTTTGTTTCAAAAAAATATAGTTGAAAGTCATACTCAATTCTAGCTGACATAGAAAAACTATTATATTACAAATCTGTCTTAGCTAGCTTTAACTTCTCAACCAAGCTGAAGTTACTGTTTGCTTCACAAAATAGTACTTCTAAATCTTTAAGGGAAACAGTAATATAAGTGAACACCAAATCTAAAAGTATTTGACTTGTAAGTGTTTTCCTGGAGCTATTCCACTACTACTCAACACATCTACATCAGGAGTTCTTTGCAGGAGACATAGTGGAAGGACCCACTAGCTTTTGCCATCAAAGGATGTAAACCAGTTGTCATCTGCCTCCAAACTACTGGATCTTTTGAGCAGCCCAGAAATACAAATCAGTGCCTAGAGTGGACCAAAGAAAACATTCCAGCTTATCCATGACTAAAAATAAAAATTACAGGGTCATTGTCACATTAAGAGATGGGAACTTTCAGAAAAATCATTTATATATAAAATTGATGTACACTATCTTTTAATATTTGAGTACAAAATATGAGACTCAAATAAAACACACTGAACTATATTCCTATAGTTGTCTTTGGGAATAAAAAAAGAGCTAAATACTAAAAGCAAACATTAGGCCTAGGTAAAAATTAACGGAATAAATTTATCTCAGGAAGAAATTATAAGCTTGAAGTAACAAAGGAAAGAATTGGGATTATATAAGAGGATGATTAATAAATTCTACCTTATTTGTTGTATAGCTATCCCAAATAATTAATTTTCCATCTTGGGAAGCACTGACTAGTAGCCTGGAGGAACAAACACAAAAATAATGTGACACTTACGAGGAAAAATATAGTTTAAATCAGTAAACCACTGCATTAATGTAGAACAGTTCACAAAAGACAAATATAATTTTTCTAATAAAAACCTTGATACCAGGAAACAGTCTCAATTAAAAAAAATGTATTCTGCATGCCAAAATTTTCAACATTAAGTTTTTTTCTTTAATTGAAGGATTAATAGCTTTACAGAGTTATGTTGTTTACTGCCAAACATCAACATGAATCGGCCACAGGTAACATTAAATTTTTTTAGCGATTTCATGGAGACAACATTCAAGGTCTTATTCAAGATTGCGGTAGCTCTTAGTTGACTGGTTTAGTACATACTGACTTAAAATATAATGACCATGGAGTACATGTAAGTCTAATAATCATGTTTCATTCAATCCAAAAATATCAACTGAGAGCCTGGGAATGCAAGGCAGTGTTATGGGCACAACACAAGCTGTACCTCCTACCCATGGAGCCTCCACCATCTGGTGGAGAGAGGGCATTTACTAAAATAAATTACGTAAGTGAAACAGTCAGAGGAGTGGTATAAAATAAAGGCCCTAGGAAAACAAATGAGGGGCAAGTAACTACTGAGTTACTCAAGTAGCTATTCCACTACTACTCAACACATCTACATCAGGAGTTCTTTGCAGGAGACATAGTGGAAGGACCCACTAGCTTTTGCCATCAAAGGATGTAAACCAGTTGTCATCTGCCTCCAAACTACTGGATCTTTTGAGCAGCCCAGAAATACAAATCAGTGCCTAGAGTGGACCAAAGAAAACATTCCAGCTTATCCATGACTAAAAATAAAAATTACAGGGTCATTGTCACATTAAGAGATGGGAACTTTCAGAAAAATCATTTATATATAAAATTGATGTACACTATCTTTTAATATTTGAGTACAAAATATGAGACTCAAATAAAACACACTGAACTATATTCCTATAGTTGTCTTTGGGAATAAAAAAAGAGCTAAATACTAAAAGCAAACATTAGGCCTAGGTAAAAATTAACGGAATAAATTTATCTCAGGAAGAAATTATAAGCTTGAAGTAACAAAGGAAAGAATTGGGATTATATAAGAGGATGATTAATAAATTCTACCTTATTTGTTGTATAGCTATCCCAAATAATTAATTTTCCATCTTGGGAAGCACTGACTAGTAGCCTGGAGGAACAAACACAAAAATAATGTGACACTTACGAGGAAAAATATAGTTTAAATCAGTAAACCACTGCATTAATGTAGAACAGTTCACAAAAGACAAATATAATTTTTCTAATAAAAACCTTGATACCAGGAAACAGTCTCAATTAAAAAATGTATTCTGCATGCCAAAATTTTCAACATTAAGTTTTTTCTTTAATTGAAGGATTAATAGTTTTACAGAGTTATGTTGTTTATTGCCAAACATCAACATGAATCGCCACAGGTAACTTTAAAATTTTTTTAGCGATTTCATGGAGACAACATTCAAGGTCTTATTCAAGATTGCGGTAGCTCTTAGTTGACTGGTTTAGTACATACTGACTTAAAATATAATGACCATGGAGTACATGTAAGTCTAATAATCATGTTTCATTCAATCCAAAAATATCAACTGAGAGCCTGGGAATGCAAGGCAGTGTTATGGGCACAACACAAGCTGTACCTCCTACCCATGGAGCCTCCACCATCTGGTGGAGAGAGGGCATTTACTAAAATAAATTACGTAAGTGAAACAGTCAGAGGAGTGGTATAAAATAAAGGCCCTAGGAAAACAAATGAGGGGCAAGTAACTACTGAGTTACTCAAGTAGTCTTGCAAAAGAAAACACGTCTTGAAAAACAGAATTTTGAAAGCTAGAGTAGTCTCTATAAAGAGGGCAAGTTCCATGGCAAGAGATGGAAAAATACATAGGGTGTTTCAAGATCCGTGAATTTCCCAGTTACAGAGTTCATAAGAAATGGAAAAAACAGCTGAGAAAAGCAGACTGGGCTTAAAACAGCAGAAAGCTCTGCTTGCCAGGCTAAATATGAACTCTTTTTTTTACTTTTTACTTTTTCAGAGTTTTGTTGTTTACAGATACGTATGATCCCAGATTAGTCATATGTATATCCCCTCCATCCCTCCCCTCCAGGCTGTCGCACAGCATCCCTGCAGGATCCCCTTTTCCCACAGCGCAATGACAATAGCTGTTTTTTTCACATATGATAGTACAAGTTTTCATGCTACTTCCTTTATGCCTCCTACCCACTGTTCTAAATATGAACTCTTGACTAAGTTACTGGTCGCTGAATTTTCTGCTACCTTTTGGAATTTTATTTTTCACGCTGGTATAAAATTTAAAAGATACAAAAGGACAGATACACAGTGAAAAGAATCACCTTCATGTTCCTATCTCCCAGTCACCCAGTTCCCTTCGCTACAGGGAAATAACATTCTCCGGCGGGAGGGAAGATCTGAGGTATGGAAAGACCAACAAGGAAACCTAAACTATCATATGTAGATAACCATTGTGATTAAGCTATAACACTAAAGGAACCTACATGGGGACTAACCATCAACCTGGGGGGAGGGTGGGAAGGGGGAAAAGGGAAGGAGGGCTCAGGGGAGAGGGGTCAGGGATGTACCTATGACTGTTCGGGAATTATGTATACCTGTAAACAAGAAAACTCTGTAAAATGTGTTAAAATAACTTCACTGTACACCTGAAGCTAATGCAACATTGCAAAACAAATATACCCCGATAAAATAAATAAATAAATAAATAAAATAACATACTCTGGTGCTTATGTAGCAATCATTGTGAGTTTCATGAAAGGGCAGACATAACCACAGGGTATGGGATGGAATGAAAGCTCTTAAAAAAAACAATTGGCATCATCAGCACTGAGTTGAGAAGATAGTTAAGTAACAAGCTAATAATCGGAATGACTAGAAAGACAAGGGTGGGACAGGTTCTTTGTTGACACTTTTAGTTCTCTATGAAGACTGTCTTAAGAAAATTTTAAGTAAGAACCATTAATATCTTCAAATGATGGTATTTTGAGATACACATCTGCTAGGTCAATGGTTAGATTTCTTCTTATGTTAAACTTCTTTAAGAAAAACAATAAAACATTTGGCCTAGCTTTATGTCAGTTGTCAATCATATACTTTTATATAATTTTATTATCCCCTCCTGAAAGGCACACGTTATATCAAGTTGTTTTCAATCATATACTTTTATATAATTTATATCACAGCATCCCTGCAGGATCCCCTTTTCCCACAGCGCAATGACAATAGCTGTTTTTTTCACATATGATAGTACAAGTTTTCATGCTACTTCCTTTATGCCTCCTACCCACTGTTCTAAATATGAACTCTTGACTAAGTTACTGGTCGCTGAATTTTCTGCTACCTTTTGGAATTTTATTTTTCACGCTGGTATAAAATTTAAAAGATACAAAAGGACAGATACACAGTGAAAAGAATCACCTTCATGTTCCTATCTCCCAGTCACCCAGTTCCCTTCGCTACAGGGAAATAACATTCTCCGGCGGGAGGGAAGATCTGAGGTATGGAAAGACCAACAAGGAAACCTAAACTATCATATGTAGATAACCATTGTGATTAAGCTATAACACTAAAGGAACCTACATGGGGACTAACCATCAACCTGGGGGGAGGGTGGGAAGGGGGAAAAGGGAAGGAGGGCTCAGGGGAGAGGGGTCAGGGATGTACCTATGACTGTTCGGGAATTATGTATACCTGTAAACAAGAAAACTCTGTAAAATGTGTTAAAATAACTTCACTGTACACCTGAAGCTAATGCAACATTGCAAAACAAATATACCCCGATAAAATAAATAAATAAATAAATAAAATAACATACTCTGGTGCTTATGTAGCAATCATTGTGAGTTTCATGAAAGGGCAGACATAACCACAGGGTATGGGATGGAATGAAAGCTCTTAAAAAAAACAATTGGCATCATCAGCACTGAGTTGAGAAGATAGTTAAGTAACAAGCTAATAATCGGAATGACTAGAAAGACAAGGGTGGGACAGGTTCTTTGTTGACACTTTTAGTTCTCTATGAAGACTGTCTTAAGAAAATTTTAAGTAAGAACCATTAATATCTTCAAATGATGGTATTTTGAGATACACATCTGCTAGGTCAATGGTTAGATTTCTTCTTATGTTAAACTTCTTTAAGAAAAACAATAAAACATTTGGCCTAGCTTTATGTCAGTTGTCAATCATATACTTTTATATAATTTTATTATCCCCTCCTGAAAGGCACACGTTTTATATCAATGTATTCAAGTATTCTATTTACACTGAGATGTGGGAACTATTGGCAATAGGTAGCACAATATTTTAGATTCTCCTGGAAGAAGGGAAAAAATGTGCAACATCTATTAAAAACTGATTTGTTGGGATTCCCTGGTGGTCCAGTGGGTAAAGAGTCCACCTTGGAATGCAAGGGGCACCAGTTTGATCTCTGGCCCTGGACGATCCCACGTGCCGTGGACCCGCTGGACCGGTGTGTCCGATTAGCAGCCAGTGCTCTGGAGAGCATGCGCCCAGAGCCCGTGCTCAGTGACTAGAGAGGCCACGGCAATGGGAGGCCCACACAGGCCAAAGAATAAAGATGGATTAAAAAAAAAACAAAAAAACACGGTAAAAGAGAGCAATATTTAAAATAATAATAATAATAATTTGTTGGGCTTCCCTGGTGGGGAACAAAGTCATGACCAACCATTCAACTGCAATCCAGATGACTGCTGTATGTGTTTGTGTGTGTGTACATGTGCACTCTCAACACACACACACTTGTAGGATGTGGCTGGAAAATAAAAGATGCATTCAACAAAAATATCTCTATGTAATTCCATCCTTTGTGAATTTAAGTAATGAATAAATTATAGCAATATTTGGTAACTTGTACATAGAAATATTCAACAAATATATCCTTATTACCCGAAATTTCAATGTTTATTATACAATAAGACTACCTTGGCATGTTAGGAAACAAAGTATAATACCCTACTGTGAAGAAATTCTAAACACTTTTCCTACATCATTTGATAAAGGATATTTCTGAGAGGTAAATTTCTTTTCCAAATTAACGGTTTCTAAACTTTTAAAGTGTCAATGAATATTTTTATTAACAGCAAAGCAGTCATATTAGATGCACTTTGAACACTTCATAGATACAGGTTGTTTCTAAAAGAAAATGCAAGTGATGACTCAACAAAATAAGTCTGCAGGCAGTTTGAAAATGGCAGGTACAAACCTTGAATCGTATCCCCAGTGCATAGCATAAATTTTAGCTAGGTGACCCCTCAGCGTACGTCTTGTTCGCATTTGTATTCGACCCACGGAATCCATATTTGACGTGATCTTTAGGAAGTGATGAGAAAGTTATTCTTTGGCTTAGACACAGCTCAGAAAATAAAGTAGAAACAATGAATAGGCAATAAAGCAGACATAAAATAAATGTATAGTTATCTAAGGTATTTAACATACATAATTCTTAGAGGCACTGTAGGATTCACATGTTGTTCAGAAAAGGTATGATTTATTTGCACACCTTCCAGTGAGAACACATTCTGCAGACTATTAAGTGAAAAGAATAGATAAACTTTCCAATCCTAGTAAAAAATTAGCAACAAATAAAAATGTGGTAGATGGTCAAATAGTAAAAACATTTATAATGTCAACTATTTAAAGAAAGCCAATTTTATATTTAAATAGCACATAAAATGTCCTTAACAAAATGATCAATATTAATTAAACTAATGAAATTTTCCTAATAGTTTATATAAGAAAAAAATCTTAACCAAGGCATATCAAAAAGAATCAGAAGCTACCTGAAAAGAAACCTATACTATATGAATCTACATATTTTTATAGTATTTATTTTCTCACAGACTTTCATTTTAACAAGTATGCTTTAAAATGCTCTTGTACAGCATCTGAGAAATTACAAAGCCTTTTTAAAACAGAGATCTCATTTTTCTTTCATTTAAATACTAATAAATAAAATCTGAATGTCATTTGCATTAGTGTCAAGCTGTTTCATGTGAATTAATACAGTGAACTGAGGAAAAATAAAAACTTTACCTGCACAAGCGTTGCATCATTACACGCTTTCCTAGCATCCTGAAATACAGATGATTACACATTTAGACATGGAAATCCCTGGTATGATAGAAAATAATATTTTCATTGGAAATGGAGATTTGAAATATACTTCTTACTTACTGTACCACATAATATTTATTATTGGAATAAATTCACATAACATAAAATAAACCACTTTAATCATTTTAAAGTGTGTAGTTGAGTTGGTTAGGATAGTTACAGTCTTGTACAACCATCATCACTACCTAATTTCAGAGCATTTCCATCACTCCAAACAAACAAACACTATATTTTCCAATTTCCTCTCACCCCACTTCCAAGTGATCACTAATTGAGTTTCTAATGGATTTGTCCATTCAAGATACTGCTCACAAGTGGAATCGTGCAATATATGACTTCTGTGTCTGGTTGCTTTCACTTTAGTGTAATGTTCCAAAGGTTCATTTATATTGTATCATATGTCAGTATTTCATTTCTTTTTATGGCTGAGTAATATTTCATTGTGTAAATATATTAGATTTTATTTACCCATTAATTAAATGGATGGATATTTGCCCATGCTCTCTTCTAAGAGTATTATGATATCACCTGTTAGGTTTAAGTTAAACAAAATGACTTTAAAATAAAGACTGTTACAAGAGACAAGTACACTACACAATGATGAAGGGATAAATCCAAGAAGATATAATAAGTATAAATGTACCCAACATAGAAGCATTTCAACATATAAGCCAAATGCTAACAGTCAAAAAAGGAGAAATCAACAGAAGCACAATAATCCTGGGAAACTTTAACACCTCAATTACATCAATGGAAAGGCCATTCAGACAGAAAATCAGTAAAGATAAATAGGCCTGAAATGACACATTAGATCAAATGGACTTAACTGGTATTTATGGAGCATTTACATTCCCATGAACAGTGCAGAAATGTTCCCTTTTCTCCATACCTTCTCTAATATTTGTTTGTAGATATTTTTGATGATGCTCTTTTTGAGATATGAGATAATACGTCATTGTATTTGTGATGTTCATTTCTCTAATAATTAGCAATGTTGAGCATCTTTTCAGGTGCCTCTTGGCCATCTCTCTGTCTTCTTTGAAGAAGATCTTTCACCATTTTTTGAATGAATTGTTTATTTCTTTGATATTGAGTTGCATGAGCATTTTGTGTAATTTGGAGATTAATTCCTTGTTAGTTGCTTCATTTGTAACTATTTTCTCCCATTCTGTGGGTTGTCTTTCATTTTACTTATGATTTCTTTGGCTGTGCAAAAGCTTTGAAATTTAATTTCGTCCCACTTAGGCATTTTTTTTTTCCATTACTCTAGGAGAAGTTCCAAAAAAATATTGCTGTGATTTATGTCAAAGAGTATTCTGCCTATGTTTTCCTCTAACTTTTATAGTAAATGATCTTACATTTAAGTCTTTAACCCATTTTGAGTTTATTTTTGTGTACAGTGTTAGAGAACGTTCTAATTTCATTCTTTTCTATGTAGTGGGGTTCAGTTTTCCCATCACCACTTACTGAAGAGACTGTCTTTTCTCCATTGTATATTCTTGTCTCATTTATTGTAGATTAATTATTAGAGAAATGAAAATCAAAACTAAAATGAGGGCTTCCCAGGTGGCCCAGCAGGTAGAGAGTCTACCTTGCAGTGCAAGAGGCACTGGTTCGATCCCTGGCCCAGGAAGCAGCTGGACCGGTTTGTCCAATAAGAGTCAGCACTCTGGAGTGCATGCGCCCAGAGCCAGTGCTCTGCAGTGAGACAGACCATGGCAATGGGAGGCCCACAGAGGCCAAAGAATAAAAGATGGATGAAAATAAATATAAAAATAAAAGAGGCATGATGAGGGGGAAAAATATATATATATTAAAAAAGAAAAAACTAAAGTGAGATATCACCTCACAGTAGTGAGAATGACCATCATCAAAACGTCCACAAACAATAAATGCTGGAGAGGGTGTAGAGAGACGGGAACGCTCCTACACTGCTGGTGAGAATATAAATTGGCACAGCCACTATGGAGAATAGCATGTAGGTTCCTTGAAAAACTAAAAATAGAAGTACCAAATAATCCAGCATTCCCACTCCTGGGCATATATCCAGAGAAAATAATAATTCAAAAAGATACATGCATGGACTTCCCTGGTGGTCCAGTGGTTAAGAATTCACTCGCCAATGCAGAAGATGTGGGTTCAAACCTGCTCTGGGAATACCCCACAGGCCAAGTGGTAACTAAGCCCATGAGCCACAGCTACAGACACTCGTGCATCCCAGAGCCTATGTTCCACAACAAGAGAAGTCACCACAATGAGATGTCCATGCACTGCAACTAGAGAGTAGCCCCTGTGTGCCACAACTAGAGAAAAAGCCTGCATGCAGCAACAAAGACTCCATACAGCCAACAAATAAATACATTTAAAAAGATACATGCATGTCGATGTTCAGTGCAGCACCATTTACAATAGCCAACACATGAAAGCAACCTAGATGTCCATCAACAGATAAATGGATAAAGAAGAGATGGTACATATACACAATGGTGTATTATTCAACCATAACAAAGAACGAAATCATGCCATTTGCTGCAACAACGATGGATCTAGAGATGATCGTACTACATGAGGTAAGTCACACAAAGACAAATATCGTATGATGTCACTGATATGTGAAATCTAAAAAAGATGATTACAGGGAATTCCCTAGAAGTCCAGTGGTTAAGACTTCGAGTTCCCACTGTCAATGGCATGGGTTCAATCCCTGGTTAGGGAATTAAAATCCTGAATGCCATGTGGCATGGCAAAAAAAAAAAAAAAAACTGATTACAGATGAACTTATATGCTAAACAGAGAAACACTCACAGTCTTCAAAAACAAATTTATGGTTACCAAATAGGAAAGACTGGGGAGAGGGATATATTAGGTGTTTGGGATCAATATACACTACTATATATAACATAGATAATCAACAAGGATCTACTGCATAGCACAGGGAATTGTACTCATTATTCTGTAATAACCTATAAGGCAAAGGAATCTTAAAATTATTGGACATGTCAGGTAGGAAGCTAGGCATGAGCAAGGAGGGGTGGCCTACATAAAAAGGATGCAAGCTGATCTCTAAACCCAGGAGAGCTCACAGAGAAGCTACAAAACTAACCACAGAGACTTTTCCAACTTGTGCTCATGCACCCTGGGGGGCCTACAGTGGCTATAAACTAATCACAGGGGCTTCTTCAAGTAATATTAGGCAGTTAGGATGCCACTGAGGATTCATTAATATTCTACACATAGGGCTTCCCTGGTGGTCCAGTGGGTAAAAACACCGCCTTTCAGTGCAAGGGGCTCCAGTTCGATCCCTGGCCTGGGAAGATCCCACGTGCTGTGGAGTGGCTGGACCAATATGTCCAATTACCGAGCCGGAGCTCTGGGGCGCATGCGCCCAGAGCTGGTGCTCTGCAGTGAGAGAGGCCACTGAGATGGGAGGCCCGCACAGGTGAAAGAGCAAAGATGGATGAAGATAAATGAATGAAAGACCAATAGGCGTGGCCAATAAAAAAAAAATTCTACACATACATACATCTAATTACAACAGACTAAATTATGGGAAGACATGCACAATAGCACCTATTGTTATATAGCTTACAACTGTCAATCGGTCTTGAGGGTACACCCATTTGCACTCTCTTTCCTGACTGGTGGCAGGTAAAGCCTTATTTTGCATGGGGCAGAACCAAATGGAAGAGACTGGAAGTATAAAAACGGGAAGCTAAGAGGGATGGTTACGACTTCTTCAAGGTCAGCCTGCTCCCACTTCTAGGGAGTATCTGTTTAATACAAGTTCTGTCTGCTTGAGCTATAACTTATTTTACATCCTTTATTCCTGTTGTTCCAAATTTTTGTTGTAATGAGATAAGAACAGAGGAAGAGAAATAAACCGACCTGACATAATCACTCTGCTGTATGCCTGAAACTGACATGACATTGTAAATCAACTATATACCAATAATAAAATAAAATAAATTAAAAAGAGATCCACCACTTGACCCAGCAATTCCATTCCTATTTATCCAAAAAAAAAAAAAAAACCCTGAAAACACTAATCTGAAAAGATTCTTGTATCCCAATGTTCGTAGCAACATTATTTATAATTGCCAAGATATGGAAGCAACATAAGTGCCCATCAACAGATGATGGATAAAGAAAACACACACACATACACATATACAATGGAAACTTACTCAGCCACAAAAAAGAATGAAATGTTGCCATTTGCAATAACGTAGATGGACTTGAAAGGTACCATGCTAAGTGAAATAAATCGGGCAGAGGAATATTGTATAGTATCACTTGTATGTGGAATCTAAAGAATAAAACAAACTAGTGAAAACAACAAAAATGGAAAAGGCTTATATAGAGAGAACAAACTTGTGGTTACCAGTGGGAAAGGGAGAAGTAGGCAGGGACAAGGTAAGTGTAGGAAAATAAGAGGTATAAACTACCACATATAAAATAAATAAGGTATAAGAACACATTGTACAACACAAGGAACAGAGCCAATATTTTATATTAACTATAAATGGAATATTAGCTTTAAAAGTTAGGAATCACTATTTTGTACATCTAAAACAAAATATTGCACAACTATACCTCAATTAAAAAATTTTTTGGAGGGGCGGGTTGGGGAGGGAGCAGGGTGGGAGGGCCACTTCTATTGGTCTTTCATTTGTCTATTTTCATCCATCTTTGTTCTTTGGCCCGTGTGGGCCTCCTATTGCAGTGGCCTCTGCTGTCGCAGAGCACCGGCTCTGGGCACATGTGCTCCAGAGCTCCAGTTCAGTAATTGGACACATCAGTCCAGCCGCTCCAGCGGAATGGAAGAGACTGGAAGTATAAAAACGGGAAGCTAAGAGGGATGGTTACGACTTCTTCAAGGTCAGCCTGCTCCCACTTCTAGGGAGTATCTGTTTAATACAAGTTCTGTCTGCTTGAGCTATAACTTATTTTACATCCTTTATTCCTGTTGTTCCAAATTTTTGTTGTAATGAGATAAGAACAGAGGAAGAGAAATAAACCGACCTGACATAATCACTCTGCTGTATGCCTGAAACTGACATGACATTGTAAATCAACTATATACCAATAATAAAATAAAATAAATTAAAAAGAGATCCACCACTTGACCCAGCAATTCCATTCCTATTTATCCAAAAAAAAAAAAAAAACCCTGAAAACACTAATCTGAAAAGATTCTTGTATCCCAATGTTCGTAGCAACATTATTTATAATTGCCAAGATATGGAAGCAACATAAGTGCCCATCAACAGATGATGGATAAAGAAAACACACACACATACACATATACAATGGAAACTTACTCAGCCACAAAAAAGAATGAAATGTTGCCATTTGCAATAACGTAGATGGACTTGAAAGGTACCATGCTAAGTGAAATAAATCGGGCAGAGGAATATTGTATAGTATCACTTGTATGTGGAATCTAAAGAATAAAACAAACTAGTGAAAACAACAAAAATGGAAAAGGCTTATATAGAGAGAACAAACTTGTGGTTACCAGTGGGAAAGGGAGAAGTAGGCAGGGACAAGGTAAGTGTAGGAAAATAAGAGGTATAAACTACCACATATAAAATAAATAAGGTATAAGAACACATTGTACAACACAAGGAACAGAGCCAATATTTTATATTAACTATAAATGGAATATTAGCTTTAAAAGTTAGGAATCACTATTTTGTACATCTAAAACAAAATATTGCACAACTATACCTCAATTAAAAAAAATTTTTTTGGAGGGGGGCGGGTTGGGGAGGGAGCAGGGTGGGAGGGCCACTTCTATTGGTCTTTCATTTATTTATTTTCATCCATCTTTGTTCTTTGGCCCGTGTGGGCCTCCTATTGCAGTGGCCTCTGCTGTCGCAGAGCACCGGCTCTGGGCACATGTGCTCCAGAGCTCCAGTTCAGTAATTGGACACATCAGTCCAGCCGCTCCACGGCACGTGGGATCTTCCCAGACCAGGGATCCAACCGGCGCCCCTTGCACTGCAAGTCAGTGTCCTTACCCACTGGACTACCGGGGAAGCCCCAATTTAAAAATTTTAATTAAAAAATATATAATACCTCTTTTAAATATTTTCTAAGTATACTATATGCAGATGCTATTAGAAATAAAATACTTTAGCTTTAACATGATAAAAAAATACAAAACGTCAGGAAAATAACTTTTTATATAATGAGTCACATCTATTTTTTATATTAAAAGCAAACTCCCTACAGGTAAGCAGGTATTTATGTTTAAATACCTGAAAAAGGAGACTTTAAATGTTTACACAAACTGAAAAGAATTATTAAAAGGAAGATAATGAAACAAAAATCAATGCAACAAAGTAAGTAAAGGCAAGCAAAGAACATTAATAAGCAACAAAATGTTTTAAATCCAATCTCTCAGTTAATAATGAATTTAGAAGATTCATATACATGGAAAGCACAATTAATTTTTCAGACTAGATTTGTTCTAAGAATTTTCCCTCAAAGGTGAGGGTAGTATGGTCTTCAACTTTGTTTTTCTTCATTGGGCTTCACATGTATGGTTTGCTGACTTAATGTCCCCAAAGGACAACTTGTTCCATTTATCCAGGCGAAAAGTGCCTGCCACCACCTGCAACAAGTCAACAGAAAATGGAAAAGTTAGAAAAATTTCACAATATTTTTTGGTATAAGAACACATTGTACAACACAAGGAACAGAGCCAATATTTTATATTAACTATAAATGGAATATTAGCTTTAAAGTTAGGAATCACTATTTTGTACATCTAAAACAAAATATTGCACAACTATACCTCAATTAAAAAATTTTTTGGAGGGGCGGGTTGGGGAGGGAGCAGGGTGGGAGGGCCACTTCTATTGGTCTTTCATTTGTCTATTTTCATCCATCTTTGTTCTTTGGCCCGTGTGGGCCTCCTATTGCAGTGGCCTCTGCTGTCGCAGAGCACCGGCTCTGGGCACATGTGCTCCAGAGCTCCAGTTCAGTAATTGGACACATCAGTCCAGCCGCTCCACGGCACGTGGGATCTTCCCAGACCAGGGATCCAACCGGCGCCCCTTGCACTGCAAGTCAGTGTCCTTACCCACTGGACTACCGGGGAAGCCCCAATTTAAAAATTTTAATTAAAAAATATATAATACCTCTTTTAAATATTTTCTAAGTATACTATATGCAGATGCTATTAGAAATAAAATACTTTAGCTTTAACATGATAAAAAGATACAAAACGTCAGGAAAATAACTTTTTATATAATGAGTCACATCTATTTTTTATATTAAAAGCAAACTCCCTACAGGTAAGCAGGTATTTATGTTTAAATACCTGAAAAAGGAGACTTTAAATGTTTACACAAACTGAAAAGAATTATTAAAAGGAAGATAATGAAACAAAAATCAATGCAACAAAGTAAGTAAAGGCAAGCAAAGAACATTAATAAGCAACAAAATGTTTTAAATCCAATCTCTCAGTTAATAATGAATTTAGAAGATTCATATACATGGAAAGCACAATTAATTTTTCAGACTAGATTTGTTCTAAGAATTTTCCCTCAAAGGTGAGGGTAGTATGGTCTTCAACTTTGTTTTTCTTCATTGGGCTTCACATGTATGGTTTGCTGACTTAATGTCCCCAAAGGACAACTTGTTCCATTTATCCAGGCGAAAAGTGCCTGCCACCACCTGCAACAGAGACTAGATGGATACACAGTCTTTTTGGTGGTTTTTCAACCTATTTATAAACACTTAGAATATTTCTATACAAGGGTGTTCATAAGTAGTTACACAAACATATGATTTGATTCTCTCATTCTCAGTCAAATTGCGGGTTTTGAAACCTCATTTGGCAAGGAATAATATAGCCCACTTTGCTACAATGAAAAGAACTTCCAGAAATGACAGTGATAGCCTAAGCCTTGTCCAAAAATGGTGGAGTTGAAAACTAAATTCTATAAAAAGAGCTTTCTGATTTTAAGTTATAGAAAAATAAACTATCATTGTTTAGGTTGTTTTTCTTAACTCAAGCATTCAATTTAAAAAAATCTGTTGTACACTGTGTCAGGTACCACTCTAGGTACCATGGAAATAGTAGCAGACCACAATTCCCCGCCCTCACAGCACTAACCTTAATATTAACAATACAATTAAAACCCTGCAAGTAAAAATTATTAGTCTTACAGTTGTATTCATTATAAAACTGAATATAAGGGAATCATTTCCAATTAACAGGTGAATTTCTTACTATCCATCTTCAGAAATGCAAGCTCTGATATTAACATCTTTGTGCAAAATAAGAGAAAAGTAGTGTTTTCTCACTCCAAATCAAACCAGCAACAATTACAAAAGAACACCTATGTTTTTTCTATTCCTATTTTTTAATTTTAAATGAATCATTGCTAACCAATGATACTTCAATATAAAACAAAAAATTTTTAATGAATCACCCCAAATAGCATACATTTCTGTTATGTCATATTTTTAGACCACAAATATAGACTTAAATTATATTTCTGGTAAATTAAGGGAAGAAAAAATGAAAGAAGGATGAAAGGATCTTTAAATATAGTATGACATGATTAAACTGAAAAGTATGTGGTATTTTACATACATGTGGTTTGTTACTTGAAATCATGTAAGAAGATGCAGTGAGCAATATGCTCATGATATTCTGCTTGGCTACTGATGAGATATAAAGATGATGAAGACAAAGGATTTTCCACTCAAATACAGGTAGTAGAGACAAATATGCATAAGGATTATAATACAAGGCAGGCTGCAATCAGCCATGAAACACACATCTAAAAAGCTGTACAAGTAAGGAACTGTCATGTATTGGCATTGGTCTAAATCCTTTGCATGTCATTTTGTTTTATTCCTCTCCCTAAACCTATATAGCAGGCATTAATATTCACACTTTACAGCAAAGACACTGAGCTTCAAAAGAAACTGTAAACCTAACCTGATGACAAAATAATTAAAAGATGGAATCCATACACTTTCCATCAGGCCATGCTGCCTTCCAGTGAAAGAATAAGAAATCCAAGTGAAGGACTTTGAGGAGGCTTTTCAGAGGAAGGTTAGGATTCAATGAATAGAAGTCCCAGGAGCCGAGGGAGTATAATTCAAGGCAAAGGAAAAGATATGGAAAAAGGCAAGAAAGTAGAAAACAGCAATGCATGCTCAGGGAGTCAAAACAGATTCATGTAGCTAAAGCACAGGTTACGAAGCCAGATGCTAGACACGATAGGCAGAGGACACAGGGGTACCTCTGGCACCAGCTCTGGAACCAAAATGTACCCGGCATGAGTCCTGCATCTACCATCTCATAGTTACGTTACCTCCATAAGTTACTTAAACTCACCAAGGCTCGGCTACCAAATGAAGTAGTACCACCTACCTCACAGGGCTGCTACAAGCACTAAATGAGATGGGCACATGACCAAGTAATTGGCCAAACCCTTCAGACAGGAATGCCACAAAAAATGAAAACTGCACAGCAACATCCGTGATGAATATAGATTCAAAATCTTCAACAAAATATTAGCAAACCTAATTCAACAAAACTTCAAAAGGATTATACACCATGATCAAGTGGGACTTATTCAAGGAATGCAGGTATGATTCCACACCCACAAATCAATGTGATATAACCACATTAATAAAATGAAGGTTAAATATTGTACAGTTATCTCAACAGATGCAGAAAAAGCTTTTGACAAAATTCAATTTCCATTTATGGTAAAAAAAAAAAAACCTCTCAACAAAGTGAATATAGATGGAATATACCTCAACAGGATAAAGCGCTATATGACATATAAAAATCCAAAGATTTTCCTCTAAGATCAGAAGCAAGACAAGGATGCCCACTCTTGCCACTTAGATTCAGCACAGTATCACAAATCCTAGCCAGAGTGATTAGGCAAAATAAATAAATCAACAAATAAATAAATAAAACAAAGGGCACTCAAATTTGATAGAAGTAAAACTGCCACTACTTGCAGATGACATGATAATATATAGAGAAAACACTAAAGACTCAATCAAAAACTGAGAACTAATACATGAATTTGGTAAAGTTGCAAAGTATATAGAATAAATATACAATTATACAGCTAAAAATACACAAAATAAATATACAGAAATTTGCACTACTGGAAAGAGAAGTTAAGAAAACAATCCCAGGGCTTCGCGGGTGGCCCAGTAGGTAAGGACACTGCCTTGCAGTGCAAGGACCGCCAGTTCGATCCCTGGCCTGGGAAGATGCCACGTGCTGCGGAGCGGCTGGACCGATGTGTCCAATCACCGAGCCGGAGCTCTGGAGCGCATGCGCCCAGAGCCGGTGCTCTGCGACAACAGAGCCCACTGCGATGGGAGGCCCACACGGGCCAAAGAACAAAGATGGATGAAAATAAATAAATGAAGGACCAACAGAAGTGGCCTGCCCACCCCTCCCACCCCCACCCCCCCAAAAAAAAGCAAAAAAAAAAGAAAACAATCCCATTTACAAACTACATCAAACAGGATAAATTACCAAGAGATAAATTTATCCAAGAGGGTAAAAGACCTGTGGGCTACCCAGAGGGCGAATGGTAAAGAATCAGCCTACCAATTCAGCAGCCACAGGAAGCGCAAGTTTGATCTCTGGTTTGGGAATAGTCCTTGGAGGAAGAAATGGTAACCCACTCCAGTATTCCTGCCTGGAAAATCCCATGGACAGAGGAGCCTGCCTGGTGGGCTATAGTCCATGGGGTCACAAAAGTCAGACACAACTAAGCAACTGAGCACAGAAAAGACCTATATTGTACAGTTATCTCAACAGATGCAGAAAAAGCTTTTGACAAAATTCAATTTCCATTTATGGTAAAAAAAAAAAAACCTCTCAACAAAGTGAATATAGATGGAATATACCTCAACAGGATAAAGCGCTATATGACATATAAAAATCCAAAGATTTTCCTCTAAGATCAGAAGCAAGACAAGGATGCCCACTCTTGCCACTTAGATTCAGCACAGTATCACAAATCCTAGCCAGAGTGATTAGGCAAAATAAATAAATCAACAAATAAATAAATAAAACAAAGGGCACTCAAATTTGATAGAAGTAAAACTGCCACTACTTGCAGATGACATGATAATATATAGAGAAAACACTAAAGACTCAATCAAAAACTGAGAACTAATACATGAATTTGGTAAAGTTGCAAAGTATATAGAATAAATATACAATTATACAGCTAAAAATACACAAAATAAATATACAGAAATTTGCACTACTGGAAAGAGAAGTTAAGAAAACAATCCCAGGGCTTCCCTGGTGGCCCAGTAGGTAAGGACACTGCCTTGCAGTGCAAGGACCGCCAGTTCGATCCCTGGCCTGGGAAGATGCCACGTGCTGCGGAGCGGCTGGACCGATGTGTCCAATCACCGAGCCGGAGCTCTGGAGCGCATGCGCCCAGAGCCGGTGCTCTGCGACAACAGAGCCCACTGCGATGGGAGGCCCACACGGGCCAAAGAACAAAGATGGATGAAAATAAATAAATGAAGGACCAACAGAAGTGGCCTGCCCGCTCCCCTCCCCCCCCCACCCCCAAAAAAGCAAAAAAGAAAACAATCCCATTTACAAACTACATCAAACAGGATAAATTACCAAGAGATAAATTTATCCAAGAGGGTAAAAGACCTGTGGGCTACCCAGAGGGCGAATGGTAAAGAATCAGCCTACCAATTCAGCAGCCACAGGAAGCGCAAGTTTGATCTCTGGTTTGGGAATAGTCCTTGGAGGAAGAAATGGTAACCCACTCCAGTATTCCTGCCTGGAAAATCCCATGGACAGAGGAGCCTGCCTGGTGGGCTATAGTCCATGGGGTCACAAAAAGTCAGACACAACTAAGCAACTGAGCACAGAAAAGACCTGTACACTGAAAACTAAGACAGTGATGAAAGAAACTGAAAATGACACAGTAAATGAAAAGATATTCTGTACTCACTGGACTGGAATAATATTGTTAAAATATCCATACTACCCAAAACAATCTACAGATTCAATGCAATCCCTATCAAAATCCCAATATCATTTTTCAAAGAAATAGAACAAATAATCCTAGGATTTATATAAAACTAGAAAAAAAAAAAAAAAAACCCAAATAGCAAAAGAAGCCTTGACAAAGAACAAAGCTGAAGGTATCACATGCCCTGATTTCCAAGAATTAATATATTACAAAGGTAACCTAATCAAAACAATATGATATTGGCACAAAAACAGACACACAGATCAATGGAACAGAATAGAGAGCACAGAAACACATCCACAAATATATGATTAATTAATTTACAACAAAGGAGCCAAGAATATACAGCAGGGAAAAGACAGTCTCTTCAATAAGTGGTGTTGGGAAAACTGGACAACTACATGCAAAAGAATAAAACTGGACCACCACCTTACACTATACACGTAAGTTAACTCCAAATGGGTCAAAGACATGCAACCAAGACCTGAAACCATAAAACTCCTGGAAGAAAATATAGGGAGCAAGTGCCCTCATTCATCTTGGTGATGACTTTTTGGATCTGAAATCAAAAGCAAAAAGAAACAAGTGGGACTAAATTAAACTAAAAAACTTCTGCACAGTAAAGAAAGCCATTAATAAAATGAAAAGGCAAAAAGAAAAAAGCAACCTATTGAATGGGAGAAATATTTGCAAATTATATACCTGATAAGGGGTTAATATACATAACATATAAAGAACTCATATTAACTCAAAGAAAAATAAACAATCTGATTTTTAAAATGGGCAGAGGGTGTGATTAGACATTTTTCCAAAGAAGACATACCGATGGTCAACAAAAGAAAAATTCAGGAAGCGCAAGTTTGATCTCTGGTTTGGGAATAGTCCTTGGAGGAAGAAATGGTAACCCACTCCAGTATTCCTGCCTGGAAAATCCCATGGACAGAGGAGCCTGCCTGGTGGGCTATAGTCCATGGGGTCACAAAAAGTCAGACACAACTAAGCAACTGAGCACAGAAAAGACCTGTACACTGAAAACTAAGACAGTGATGAAAGAAACTGAAAATGACACAGTAAATGAAAAGATATTCTGTACTCACTGGACTGGAATAATATTGTTAAAATATCCATACTACCCAAAACAATCTACAGATTCAATGAAATCCCTATCAAAATCCCAATATCATTTTTCAAAGAAATAGAACAAATAATCCTAGGATTTATATAAAACTAGAAAAAAAAAAAAAAAAACCCAAATAGCAAAAGAAGCCTTGACAAAGAACAAAGCTGAAGGTATCACATGCCCTGATTTCCAAGAATTAATATATTACAAAGGTAACCTAATCAAAACAATATGATATTGGCACAAAAACAGACACACAGATCAATGGAACAGAATAGAGAGCACAGAAACACATCCACAAATATATGATTAATTAATTTACAACAAAGGAGCCAAGAATATACAGCAGGGAAAAGACAGTCTCTTCAATAAGTGGTGTTGGGAAAACTGGACAACTACATGCAAAAGAATAAAACTGGACCACCACCTTACACTATACACGTAAGTTAACTCCAAATGGGTCAAAGACATGCAACCAAGACCTGAAACCATAAAACTCCTGGAAGAAAATATAGGGAGCAAGTGCCCTCATTCATCTTGGTGATGACTTTTTGGATCTGAAATCAAAAGCAAAAAGAAACAAGTGGGACTAAATTAAACTAAAAAACTTCTGCACAGTAAAGAAAGCCATTAATAAAATGAAAAGGCAAAAAGAAAAAAGCAACCTATTGAATGGGAGAAATATTTGCAAATTATATACCTGATAAGGGGTTAATATACATAACATATAAAGAACTCATATTAACTCAAAGAAAAATAAACAATCTGATTTTTAAAATGGGCAGAGGGTGTGATTAGACATTTTTCCAAAGAAGACATACCGATGGTCAACAGATATGGGAAAATGTGCTCAACATCACTAATCGTCAGGGAAGCGCAAATAAAAACCACAAAAAGATAGCATCTCACACCTGTACGAATGGTTAACATCAAAAAGAGAGGAACAGGGACTTCCCTGTGGTCCAGTGGTTAAGACTTTGTACTTCCAATGGAGGGGGCATGGGTTCGATCTCTAACTGGGGAACTAAGATCCCACATGCTGCGTAGTATGGCCAAAAAACAAAAATTTTTAAATCAAAACCAGAAAAACTCAAAAAATAAAATAAAAGAGATGGAATAGCAAGTGTTGATAAAGATGTGGAAAAAAGGGAACCTTGAACATTATTAGTGGGAACGTACATTGGTACAGCCACTACAGAAAACAGTATATAGGTTTCTAAAAGAAAAAAAAAGAATCACCATATGATATAGCAGTTCCATTTCTGGGTATTTATCTAAAGAAAACAAAAACCGGGCTTCCCTAGTGGTCCAGTGGGTAAGGACACCGCCTTGCAGTGCAAGGGGCACTGGTTCGATCCCTGGCCTGGGAAGATCCCACATGCCGCGGAGCAGCTGGACTGATGTGTCCAATTACCAAGCTGGAGCGTTGGAGCATGTGCACCCAGAGCCAGTGCTCTGCGACAACAGAGGCCACTGCGACAGGAGGCCCACACGAGCCAAAGAACAAAGATGGATGAAACTGAATAAACAAAAAACCAATACAAGTGGCCAGCCCGCCCCCCCACAAAAAGAAAAAATATATATAAAAAAAATACTAAAAAAGAAAAAAGAAAACAAAAACCTTAATTCAAAAAGATATGTGCACCTCTACATTCACTGTGGCATTAGTGATAATGACCAAGATATGGAAATAACCTAAGTATCTGTTGACAGACGAAAGGATAAAGAAAATGTGAGATACACACCATGTGTGCTCAGTCACTCAGTCGTGTCTAACTCTTCGTGACTCTATGGACTGTAGCCTGCCAGGCTCCTCTGTCCAGGGAGTTTTCCAGGCAAGGATACTGGGGTGGGTGGCCATTTCCTCCTCCAGGAGATCTTCCTGGCTCAAGGATGGAAACCAAGTCTCCTATGCCTCCTGCATTTGCAGGTGGATTCTTTACCACTAGTGCCACCTCAGCAAATTGACTGCATCACCCCAAGAAGCCCGGCTGCAAGAGAAAACTTATTTAGTTGGGAGAAGCAACCAGAACCAGGAGTGCATGTGTGCATGTCTACCTTCTGTACTGATAACATGGCTGGACCTTGAGGGTGTAACACTAAGAGAAATATGTCAGAGAAGGACAAATACCATATAATCTCACCAAGATGTCCAATCAAAAAAAAAAAAAAAAAAACAGGATATGGAGAACAAATTTTTTAAAATGAGACGGCCATGTGACCAATGTGCTTCAGAGACAGTGGAAAATCCATTCTGGTAGTGGCAGCAACATCTAACTGAAGAGATTATAAAGCCTTCTCTGATCATCCTAAATAAGCAAGACAAATCCCCCTTTGTTTTGACAGCTTTGTTGAGACACCTAAGGCATCCAGAGGTCTCATTCCCATCTAAATCATTAACTTACTAAAATCCTGGCAGTAAGACTGATAATGCTTCTTACCCACTCAGATCAACACTTTTCTGCTGACTGTTCTTCACCCACCCCTTGTTTTTCCCATTCCTTTCCTCTCCTTCCTGTAATATCCTATGATTGTTCCTTTTTTCTTATTCTTCACTTTTAACTTAGGTAAGTAATTCTGAAATTACTACTGCACAAGATTCATCTCTCTCATATTGGAGAGATCACACTGGAGTGTTCCAAGTTACTAATAACCTGGATGCTCCCAGCTTCATAATGAGGGTCTTCATTTATAAGTTATTTAACCCTTATTTTTCCCTGTGAAAACAAGCAGGCAGCACCATGCCACACACAGTTCATTCTCTTCCTGATCCTGCTCAGCAAGAGCCTTCCTAAGAGACAGCATGTCTGTATCCGTTCATTTTTATCTGCCTTCCGTGCTATCCCTCAGGCCAGAGAAGCATCCGTTCCCACTGCTCCAAAAGAAAGGAACGATGCTGTCCCTGAGGAAGTATGAGATGTACAGCCTCAGAATCCTCCTCTAAGAGCCTGTCCACACCCTGACATTTGATGACTTTCCCCCATTCCATTCAGGTTGGAAGTTGTGTTTTTCATTTTGTTAAAGATGGAAGTTGTATTTGTTCCTTATGCTCTGTATTGTTTTGAGTTGATTTCCAAGAGTAAAGATGACAGATGTGTCTTTACTATGCCAGTAATCATTTTTAAAGTTTTTCTGCAATCCATTGCTTTAGAGATTAATTTTCTAGTATATTACAGTATGATAATATCTGCCTCATCATAATACACCTAAAACAAACTACGATTCCAGGTGTGTGAGTAGAAGAGAATTATGTCAGTAGGGATTATAAGTTCAATATTAACTTCTTAGAGACAGTGAGGTCATTGGTCCACATAGGTATTTGTTAGAACTGATTTTTGCAGAGTTCTTTAGAGGCATGATAAAAACAAATGGTCATTTCTCACTTTATAAACTATAAAATACATAACAGACTGATAAACTAATATAAAAATTTTGTTCATCGTTGGTACTTCCTAAAAGAGTTAAAATTTCCAAATGAAAAAGTTTGCTCTTACCTGGATCTGATTCCGCAGCTGCTCAGCTTCCTGCCTCAATTGTTCCAGCTCACTCATCCTTGAATTTGCTCACGTCAGAAACTAACAAATGAAAGCCCTGTCCAAAAATGAAAGAAAGAGAAAGGTTGATTTAGTTCTCCATGTACATATTAACATACTTTTTAAATATTGACATATAATTTCTTTCTGGTTCTTCCGAAACTCAAATGAGATCATTATTACTAGAACTCAAAACTGCTTTGTAAATCTAGATCTAGATCATTACCCCACCTCGTCTTTCCCACCTCTGTAAATGGCAGTTCTACCATTTCAACTGTTTACACCAAAAACCTGGGAGTCATCCTTAACTTCTCTATTTTGTTTCTTTCATAACCTACCTCTAACGCATCAGCAAATCATCTCAGGCATTCCTTCAAAATATATCCAGCAGTTGACCAACTCTGTTTACCTCCACTTTGACTACCTTGGTCCAAGCCACCACCATCATCCACTGGGTCCCCTGCCTACTTCCCTTGCCCACTCTTTATTCTAAATTTAGCAACCAGTCATCCTTTTAAAACACAAGTCACTCTTCTGCCTCAAATTCTACAGTGGCTTTTCACTCCACTCAAAGTTTAACTCTTTATCTTGACCTACAAAGCCTTACACGTCCCTAGTGGCTCAGCAGTAAAGAATTCACCTGCAATGCAGGAGACTTAGGATCTTCCCCACCCAGAGATGGAACCCTGGAGAAGGAAAAAACAACCTACTCCATATACATACCTGGGAAATCCTAGTGACCAAGAAACCTGGTGGTCTATAGTCCATGCGGTCACAAAAGTGTTGGACAGGACTTAGTGACTATTAATAAGCAATCCACTAATATTTAGCTGGCTCCTCAAAACCACCCAGCTACTCTATGCAGCTTTTTAGCCACCGTGTCTACTCAGTATCAACAATTTCAAGTCCTCTGCATCCTCTGCCAGCTTCTGACCATCCCACAACACCTCTTGCAGCAAGTGAGCCTGTATTCTAAATGACAAAGTAGAAACCACCAGACATGAACTCAGTCATAAGAGAGGAGCTGAGTTTCCTGTCATTTTGGGTCATTTCTTCCCCCCTGAGATTTACATTCTATCTATCCCTATCTTTTTAGTAACCCTACCCTTCTGATTATGCCTTATCATCTATTACATTCAACCTGTCACTCTTCCTCAATTGTTTTTGTCTTTTTATTAAGAAAAATTTTAAACAAAAAAAAGTAGAGAAATCAGTATAATGGGCATCCATAATGTCCACTATGAAATTGTTAATATTGTTACTGTATTACTTCCAACTTTCTTTTTCGCTCAAGTGTTTTGAAGTCAATCATAGACATCAATAGATACAGAAAATATGTTTTACATACACACACACACACACACACACACACACACACACACACACAGGCAATGGAATATTACTCAGTCATAAAAAAGAATAAAATAATGCCATTTGCTGCAACATCGATGAACCTAGAGACTATCATACTGAGTGAAATAACTCTGAGAAAGACAAATACCATATGATAACACTTATATGTGCAATTTCATATTACATCAGAATGAATTTAATCTTTATGTTGGTGTTAGTGAAGCTAAGACTGATTAGTATATTCAGGTGTTACAGCTAGTCTGCCTACTGTAAAGTCATAATTCTGCATTTCCATCCAACAAACAACCTATGGGGAGCATTGTACTTCCAACTGTATCCTTCCCATCAGGTGTTTCACTCTCAAGTCATTCCCTTAAAGAAAAAAAAGAAAATAATTCCTCGATTCTAAATTTCACCATCACTTACAGTCCTTTTTCTCTTTAAGAACTTTCAAATAGAGCTGCCTTTTCGTGACCCTATTTCCTCATATGGAATTCTGAATTCTCAAGGTTCATGCCCAACAACTTCAAGTAAGTTTACAGACTAGTGACTATGCAATCCACTAAAATTAATTTAAAAAGTTTTTGGCTCCTCAAAACCACCCAGCTACTCTATGCAGCTTTTTAGCCACCGTGTCTACTCAGTATCAACAATTTCAAGTCCTCTGCATCCTCTGCCAGCTTCTGACCATCCCACAACACCTCTTGCAGCAAGTGAGCCTGTATTCTAAATGACAAAGTAGAAACCACCAGACATGAACTCAGTCATAAGAGAGGAGCTGAGTTTCCTGTCATTTTGGGTCATTTCTTCCCCCCTGAGATTTACATTCTATCTATCCCTATCTTTTTAGTAACCCTACCCTTCTGATTATGCCTTATCATCTATTACATTCAACCTGTCACTCTTCCTCAATTGTTTTTGTCTTTTTATTAAGAAAAATTTTAAACAAAAAAGTAGAGAAATCAGTATAATGGGCATCCATAATGTCCACTATGAAATTGTTAATATTGTTACTGTATTACTTCCAACTTTCTTTTTCGCTCAAGTGTTTTGAAGTCAATCATAGACATCAATAGATACAGAAAATATGTTTTACATACACACACACACACACACACACACACACACACACACACACAGGCAATGGAATATTACTCAGTCATAAAAAAGAATAAAATAATGCCATTTGCTGCAACATCGATGAACCTAGAGACTATCATACTGAGTGAAATAACTCTGAGAAAGACAAATACCATATGATAACACTTATATGTGCAATTTCATATTACATCAGAATGAATTTAATCTTTATGTTGGTGTTAGTGAAGCTAAGACTGATTAGTATATTCAGGTGTTACAGCTAGTCTGCCTACTGTAAAGTCATAATTCTGCATTTCCATCCAACAAACAACCTATGGGGAGCATTGTACTTCCAACTGTATCCTTCCCATCAGGTGTTTCACTCTCAAGTCATTCCCTTAAAGAAAAAAAAGAAAATAATTCCTCGATTCTAAATTTCACCATCACTTACAGTCCTTTTTCTCTTTAAGAACTTTCAAATAGAGCTGCCTTTTCGTGACCCTATTTCCTCATATGGAATTCTGAATTCTCAAGGTTCATGCCCAACAACTTCAAGTAAGTTTAAGCAAGCATAATGGAATATAAGGGGGCAAATATAAGGTAGTGGACCATCACAGAAACATTTCCAAGCAGCAAAATCAGAACTCGTGTGATGCTTGTGCCCAAGGAAGGGTAGAAAAATAGGCCACCCCAAAACAGGCCTCTTGGGTGGGAGGATTATTTTGAGAAACAACAGACAGAAGAGAAACTCTGAAAACAAGAGTAGAAGCTACCCTCTATGAAATGGAAAGTGGCATTTACAAAGAGAATCTCCAATTTGAAGGGTACTTCTCGGTACCAGAAGTCAGGGGATGATTCCAAATGACAAGTCTTATTATTGGAGAATGCAGGGACTTAAATCTGCAAGTCAAACTTTACCCCTGCTTTTCCTAGGAACCTCTCAAGATGTCTCCACCTCCAACCTTCCAACCCTTCTTCTGTCTTTAGTTGAAGATGGTATTTCAACTGGTGGCTTGGGTTACCTCAGGGAGTTACTCGTTTTTCCCTGGCTATCTCAGAGTATATGTCTCTGTTTCTCTCTTTTTTTATCTTTCATCACAGAAGGTCTCAGCCAAGAACTCAGAAAGGTTGAGTGAAAATTACTTTTCTTCTGCTACAGGACAACCGCCAACTTTCCATGTCTGAAAAATGTCAAAGCAGTTGTCTCTGCCTTTCCTACCTGTTGCTAAACACAGGAACTAACTTTTCACTCTCTAATGAAAACTTATTAGTGTTACCCGAAAACTGTGTTCACCTCTTGATGAGCATTGAGCCAAAAGACACAGTCAAGCTAAACACTGGGAGAAGGAAGAATTTACTGCTTGCAGCAAGGACGGAGAGCACAGGGGGTCCTTCCTGAAGCAGTGTCTCCGCAGCAGCAGAACCAAGGCAGTTTTAAGCTAAGGTACATGCAGATTCACGACGAGGCTTTGCTGGTCTACAGAGTCTAAACTTTACTGTGTAGAGTAAAGTCAGGAGGGTCAGAAAAGGTTAACACTATCATCCCTTAGGTCCCAGCTGATCTTGTGGGTGAGCCCTGTGGGTTAATATTTACCACTGAAACAGAACTGAGAATCCTTACAACTGATATATTATCTTTGTTTTGTTCTTCTCTTGCCTGACATTCTTCTGTTTCCTTAAGATCATCAATTACTGAGACTGTTTCAGCAAGCACTGTTGCCAGGTTTAGAACACTAAATGGCTTAGGCCAAAGCAGATTCTCTTCTGTCAAGGAAGTCATGCCTGGTTCTCTTTCTTCAGGACCCCCTACTTGATTTGTTTACACAACGAGTTCAGTCACTAAGGAAGGAGAATATTTCGATTACACAGACTTTCTGTTTGATGTTTCCTTCTCATCTGACAACTGCTGTATTCCTGAGAATAACCCCCCAAATAAACTACATCCAGACTAGACTAGTTGATTATAAACTACTTCCAGACAAGCCCAGAGGGTGATTGGAGTAAAAAAGAAGCAACAGAATATCTCCGGATGAAACTCAATTCTTGAGAACAATGTCTTGCATGAAATATAGTTTATTAAGTAGTTATTTCAAACTATATACCTAATATCATGCTGAGAATCAGAGAAGTGAAATCTCTATGGGCATTTATTTTGACTTGTAGAAAACAAAGTCATTGGACTACTTGCTCTCCTGCATTCCTCTGCATTCACAGTTATCAAAGGACAGAAATCAGGGAAGTTGCAAAACTATTCTAGAAAGCACTGTGAATCCCACGTGGGGAAAAGGAAAATATAGAAAATAATGACAGGAGACAGAAAACCACTAAGATAAGTCCTCCCTAGGTGCAGCCAGGTAGACTAGGTGCAGTATAAATTAACTTCTTAGAGAAGGAAGAATCTTATCTAAAGTTTAAAATAATCAAGATCCCAACCTGAGAAAGGAGTAAAGCAAAAACATCCTCTAGTAAGACCTTCCCTGAGTTATTATCCAAACAAAGGAAGTGCTTATAGATTGAAATTAAAGTTTACCATCTCCACTGGTTATATGCGTAACAGAAAATGGAGTGGAACTTCTAAGGACTCAGACTTGGTAACTGGCCCCCAAACTGAAGACTAAACACAGTTTTTTTTTTTTTTAATCTTTCAACATATGGAAGTACAATCACTCTTCAGGCTTATTAAACAGTCCAACAGTCAGCTGCGCACACACACCCACACCCACCCACACCCACACCCACACCCACACCCACACCCACACCCACACCCACACGTGATGATGATTTTAACAATTCTCCCTAAACATAAGACAGAGGAGGGGAGGAAAGGTCAGCTATAAGAGCTACCATCTTCAGCTGTGTAAGTACAGTGTGCATGATGAGAAGGACTTATCCCCTAAAGAGAAAGAAAGAAAAAAAAAAAAAAAAGAGGACAACATTGAAAAAAGATAGCTGCAAGCAAATACTCAAATAAAGGATTAGCACTGTAAAGAATTAATAAACAAAATTTAATTAGAGAGAGTTGGGAGACCAGAAGATGGAGCTCTCGCACCCTGTGATGACAGAACCCTCAAGGAAAGATTCATTCCTTCCTGGCGAGGACACAGCCAGTGGAAAGCCATGCGTTGTCTGTTTACTACAGCCCACCCAACTTCCTTCTCCTCTCTATAAAAGAGTTCTCCTTAACTTGCCCTGTGAGACTGGCAGATGGTTTGTCACGGTTGCAGACCCTGAACTGCAATTCTCTGCAATAAATCCAAAAAACTCATCTCTGCTAGGGAAATATCTGGCAGTCTGTCTGTTTTATGTTCACAGCATCTCCAACTTAGTAATAAAAAAGACTGATGATCCAAAAGAAAAGTATGCAAAGATACAAATAGCAGATCACAGCAGGAAAACCAGAAGAAGCCAATATACAAATGAGAAGATACTCAACCTCAAGTTATCAGGGAAATGCAAAGAAACAACTTCATACCTATCAGATTAACAGAATTTTTTTTTCTCATCCAGGAGCTGGCAAAGTTGTGGGAAAATGATAACATATTCTGGTGGTACAGCTCTTTGGGAAGCAATCTGGCTTCCCAGTATCTAACATGGGTGATGATATGTCTACCTTACAATCTGACAATTTAATTCCACTTCTGGGTAGACGAGCCCAAAAAGAAACTTAAGTATATGTGCTCATGGCTCAAAAGCTGGATTTATACAACATTACCTGTAATAGCAATAAAATACCTGCCAACAGGAAAATGGATAATTACAGTGTTTTTACAGTAAATTATTATACTGCAGTAAAAACAATGAGCTATAGGTATATACAATACCAATAAATCTGAAAAATACTGTTAAGCGTAAAAAAGCATGTTCCAGAAGACACATACCAGCAGAAAACTTTTTACAAAACTCAAAAACAACTAAAACTAAATAATATTTTGTTTAGGAGTGCATACATATGTAATAAAACTTGTCTGAAGCAAGAGAATGTAAAACAGGAAGAAGGAACACACAAGTAGTTGCAATTGTTATTTTACAAATTCCTGAGTTGGGTATTTGCTTTACAGGTGTTTATATATTATCAATAAGCAAGCACACACAAATATACAAAAGTAAGACATGTATAGATCCATAAATATATTTACAATTAATCCAACTCTTGCACAAGTTCAATTAAACAAGGAGCCATTAGACTGAGGTGGTTCTAGTATCTTAGCAGTCTGTGTAAGCAAACCAAAACCTAAGCCTGTAAATGCCCCACAGTTAAAAACTCAAAAGCTAAGGACAACCAATCACAGCGAACCAGGCTTTCCAAACAAGGCAACCAGGTAAGCCACAGCCAATTCCCTTGCATGCCTTCCTCCACTTCTCTACAAAAGTCTTACCCCTGCCTCCATGGGTGGGTGGTGGAGCACTCCTAACCACTTCTAGTTTGGCAGTACCCAATGCAAATTGATTTTTGCTCAAAAGGAAGACAAACAAAAAAATCTTAAACGTTTTAGTACGACTCAGTTTACCTTTTTACATACCTTAAGTCCACTAGGAACCATAAAAATAAACATAATGGAATGAAATAAAAATAAAGACAAAAGAAATTAGATTAAACAATTTGCCTCAGATTAGAAGCAAAGTTAGTACTCAAATCCAAGCCTGTTTTATTCTGGAACCCAGTCTTAACCATTCTGTTCTGACTCCTCATAGGAGCATTTTCATACCTCTAACAATGGGTGATGATATGTCTACCTTACAATCTGACAATTTAATTCCACTTCTGGGTAGACGAGCCCAAAAAGAAACTTAAGTATATGTGCTCATGGCTCAAAAGCTGGATTTATACAACATTACCTGTAATAGCAATAAAATACCTGCCAACAGGAAAATGGATAATTACAGTGTTTTTACAGTAAATTATTATACTGCAGTAAAAACAATGAGCTATAGGTATATACAATACCAATAAATCTGAAAAATACTGTTAAGCGTAAAAAAGCATGTTCCAGAAGACACATACCAGCAGAAAACTTTTTACAAAACTCAAAAACAACTAAAACTAAATAATATTTTGTTTAGGAGTGCATACATATGTAATAAAACTTGTCTGAAGCAAGAGAATGTAAAACAGGAAGAAGGAACACACAAGTAGTTGCAATTGTTATTTTACAAATTCCTGAGTTGGGTATTTGCTTTACAGGTGTTTATATATTATCAATAAGCAAGCACACACAAATATACAAAAGTAAGACATGTATAGATCCATAAATATATTTACAATTAATCCAACTCTTGCACAAGTTCAATTAAACAAGGAGCCATTAGACTGAGGTGGTTCTAGTATCTTAGCAGTCTGTGTAAGCAAACCAAAACCTAAGCCTGTAAATGCCCCACAGTTAAAAACTCAAAAGCTAAGGACAACCAATCACAGCGAACCAGGCTTTCCAAACAAGGCAACCAGGTAAGCCACAGCCAATTCCCTTGCATGCCTTCCTCCACTTCTCTACAAAAGTCTTACCCCTGCCTCCATGGGTGGGTGGTGGAGCACTCCTAACCACTTCTAGTTTGGCAGTACCCAATGCAAATTGATTTTTGCTCAAAAGGAAGACAAACAAAAAAATCTTAAACGTTTTAGTACGACTCAGTTTACCTTTTTACATACCTTAAGTCCACTAGGAACCATAAAAATAAACATAATGGAATGAAATAAAAATAAAGACAAAAGAAATTAGATTAAACAATTTGCCTCAGATTAGAAGCAAAGTTAGTACTCAAATCCAAGCCTGTTTTATTCTGGAACCCAGTCTTAACCATTCTGTTCTGACTCCTCATAGGAGCATTTCATTAGATCTCTCTGCTGAATCTATGACCCTCCCTTCCTATTCAAGCTTTACTGCAACAGCACTCTAGTCCCCTCGCTTCCTAAATCTTCCTCGTACTTCATTGACTATTCCTTCTCTGCATCACTGTGGACTCTTTCCTCCCACCCTCCAATCTCCAAATCATTTCTTAAATATTTGTTTTTTCCAGATCTATATTCGACCAATTGTGAACAAATTTCCCTCCTGGGAGGAAGGGAAGTTACAGAAGTGTATACAGTGTACATAAGCCCTCTCTACCTTCCTTTGCAAAAAACACACACAGGTCACCAGAAGGATATGCCCAGGAAATTTTACCAATGCTGATTTTTTTTTTTTTAAGATTTATTTATTTATTTGAGGAGGGTAGGGTGGGAAGGGAGGGAATCAGGCAGGCCACTTCTATTGGTCTTTCATTTGTCCATTTTCATTCATCTTTGTTCTTTGGCCCGTGTGGGCCTCCCATTGTGGTGGCCTCTGTTGTCGCAGAGCACCGGCTCTGGGCACATGCGCTCCAGAGCTCCACCTCGGCAATTGGACACTTCGGTCCAGCCGCTCCGCGGCACGTGGGATCTTCCCAGGCCAGGGATCGAACCGGCGCCCCTTGCACTGCAAGGCAGTGTCCTGACCCACTGGACCACCAGGGAAGCCCACCAATGCTGATTTTGACTCAAGATCCAATTAGAACTGTTTATTGCAGTCTCTGAAGTGATACTGAAGTCCCTAAAGCAATTTTAGACTAATAATTTAGCATAAATTAGTTTGATATCAGCATAGTCCTCTGTCAATTACTATAACTTCTTGACTAACTTCTTTTTCAACATGAATATTTGATCCATTTAACACATTGCAAATAACTTCACACACACATAGTGAGAGCACTGTCAGCTAAGCAGAAGGCAGCAGATCAGTTATCTTTTTCAAACTTCAGCTGTACCAGTTACAAATATCAAAAAATACCAATGGGTTATTGTACCCAAGCCAACTTATTAAATAGAATGGAAAAAAAATACAGTTGCATAATTCAAACAGCCTCCTCTCTCCATTTCTTAAAATGTCCATAGAAATTTTACTAAAGCAGTGCATTATGTAGGCTGTACAATCATACTGTTGTGCTAGCAAACAGCTATTTTAACCCATATGAGACAAAGACATACAAGTATTTCTTAGCAACTAATAATTTTCATATGGATCTGGAAAGCTCATGTTAAGGCATGAAAGACTATTTTAAACTGCACGTTAAAAATTTAAGTATATAGGCTTTCCTGGTGGTCCAGTGGGTAAAGAATCCGCCTTGCAGTGCAAGCGGCACCAGTTCGATTCCTGGCCTAGGAAGATTCCAAGTGCCACAGAGTGGCTGGACCGGTGTGTCCAATTACCAGCCAGCGTTCTGGAGGGCATGCGCCCAGAGCCAGTGCTCAGCAATGAGAGACCACTGTAATGGGAGGCCCACACATGCCAAAGAATAAAAAGATGGATGAAAATAAACATAAATAAAAGAAGCATGATGGGGAAAAGAAAAATGTATATATATATAATTTAAAAATTTAAGTATAAACTACTTTTACTTACTAGAAGTCTTATCAGGAAAATTAAAGTCTGCTGTTTTATAATTAAATTAACTAATGTTGGGTTTTTTTTCTTTGTAATCCTGATTCATAACTCCTATACTTTATTTTTTTAAAAAAACCACAAATTCATAATGAATTAGCTAAGGTACTTAAAAGTCTTTATAACCATTCTCACCAAGGAATTTAAAACCATGTGCTTGCCCACCCCAGGTAGTCTTCCAAATACTCCAAATACTTTCAAATACTACACCTGGTTTTTTTCCTCAAGAAATGAGTCAAGAATCTAGAGCTGTACAGGGCAAGAGAGGAAAGAAGAGACGCTGACACTGTGTACAGGCGTTACGTCTTTTATTTTGCTACCAAATTTCTCATCACACTGAACATTTGTAAGTACCCCCGAGGTAACGCAAGTCAGCTTCCTGTGAACCGAAAGCCGTCTGTTCTGTGTGTGCTCCAGGAGAAAACAAAGATGCCGCTCTCAAGTCTGTTCTCCCTTCACCTAGCTGGCATGTTCTGGCATAGTTCACTGTCCCACTAAACATTTACTGAATGTCTATTATGTGCCAACAATCCAGACTACACATGAATTAAATACAGGCCCAGCTTTCCAGGAGCTTACAGTCTAAAAGCGAAAACAGACATTTAAATGCGTTCACTTAGGTCCATAATCCATTATCCTAAGCCCCAAGGGCCAGATGCATTCCAGAATTTGTGAGTTTATAGAATTTGAGAAGATTTTTATAAGAGGTTTTCAGATTGTAAAAGGTGTATTCAACAGTTATTTCATAACACGCTGACTGGACTCTGGGGCAGCATCCGTGTAATCCAGAAGGAGTATTTCTGCAGCAAAATGTAAGTATCGTCACAATCAAGTGGGGAAAAACAGACGAGCACCAGTTCCACATTAGTTCAAGTTAAGCTGTGCCATCAAATGAGTTCAAATCACAGAAGGTTTTTGCCACTAAATGATACATGAAAAAGAAAAAAACTGCAGTTGCAGAGCATTTTGGATCTCCAAATTGTGGGTAAATTCTTTTTTTAAAAGCAAGTATCAGTTTATCTAAAAGATGTGTGAGGCATTCCCAAGAAATGAACACTTTTCCATTAGTTCCAATCTATTATGTAGTGATTAATCACTGTCTCATTATACAGTTACAGCAAATTTGCTAGGGTGTAACAAAATTGGTGGCTTCAAGAAACATGGCTTACTAGATAACACAAATCAACTTCTTGGGCAAAAGCAGTCAAATTCTGATTCTGAGCCTCCACCTTCTCATTGCAAAAGTCAAGCTAACTTAAATTCGTGATTCTCTAATCTCATGGCACACAGACCATGCGAGCTGATAAGAAATGTTTGACCTATAAGAATATATAAGAAGAGGACTACCTGGACAAACCCTGAATGTAGAAGATAGCTAGTATTTAGCCAATCAAGAGATGACATTTATTGAGCACATACTATGTGTCATGCACTGTGCACAACTCTTCACAGTAACTCATTTAACAACCTCAAATCGACTTCAGAAGGCAAGTGCTAATATTATCTTTATTTTACCGACGAGGAGACCACAAGTTTTGGAAGTTATGAACCTCACCCAAGTACACACAACCTAACCAGTGCAGGCGTATGACTATAGTTACTGTGTGATCCCAGAAACTGTTTAACTTCTGAGTCTCAATTCCATCCTCTGTAGAGCGGAGCCACTAATATCTACCTCCAAGTGATCATTTCAGGAATTAAATAACACCCTTAAACCAAACACCCTTGGAACTTTAAGTCAGAACTAATTTTCCCCCTCAAGGGAAACATATGGAGAAGCTGTAATCATAAACAGGACTCAGGTTCATATTCATATCAGTTGATAGGTAAATAGATATCATAATACCTTAAATAAAAAAGGAAAATAAAACTATTACCAGGAAGAATTCTGTTCAAGGCCTCAGCATCCCAGTTCTCCTGCAATGTCTCCTCTTCTTTCTCTCCTCGACTCCTTGAGAAGCACTGCTGCTTCATCACTGACCTCAGGGGCTGGAAGTTTGCTGGGAGAGGCCCTACACTCCTCCTACCTGACCTGTACTCTTACTTACAGACCAGGACTCTAATAAGCATGGAGGAGGGAAGGCGATTCAGAGGCAGAGGATAGGAGAGAAAACATCATCACTTAAAGGGCTTCCTCTAACTTCCCCCACCTCCTAGAGATCTCAACACCTGCCTCTCCGACAGCCCCTTGCCCATCCCACTCCCATAGTGCAACTCCTAGACTGGGGCATTTTATTAATGTGACATCCGTTAGGTATGTGAGGGAAGAAATATGGCTGACAATCACTGATTTAACCAAAGAGCAGCATCAGGATCGCCAAGGAACTTATTAGAAATGCAAACCTGTGGGCCCTTTGCTAGGCCTAAAGATCCAGAGACTCAGGGTGGAGCCCAGCAACCTGTGGTTAATAAGCACTTCAGGTGTTTCTAATGTTCCTGGAGTCTGAGAAGCATAGGTCTAAATTCTTGTCTAAAACCAGTGGATTGGAGGAACATTCAAGGATGTGTGTTAATGAGGAAGTTCCTAGCTAGTATTTAGCCAATCAAGAGATGACATTTATTGAGCACATACTATGTGTCATGCACTGTGCACAACTCTTCACAGTAACTCATTTAACAACCTCAAATCGACTTCAGAAGGCAAGTGCTAATATTATCTTTATTTTACCGACGAGGAGACCACAAGTTTTGGAAGTTATGAACCTCACCCAAGTACACACAACCTAACCAGTGCAGGCGTATGACTATAGTTACTGTGTGATCCCAGAAACTGTTTAACTTCTGAGTCTCAATTCCATCCTCTGTAGAGCGGAGCCACTAATATCTACCTCCAAGTGATCATTTCAGGAATTAAATAACACCCTTAAACCAAACACCCTTGGAACTTTAAGTCAGAACTAATTTTCCCCCTCAAGGGAAACATATGGAGAAGCTGTAATCATAAACAGGACTCAGGTTCATATTCATATCAGTTGATAGGTAAATAGATATCATAATACCTTAAATAAAAAAGGAAAATAAAACTATTACCAGGAAGAATTCTGTTCAAGGCCTCAGCATCCCAGTTCTCCTGCAATGTCTCCTCTTCTTTCTCTCCTCGACTCCTTGAGAAGCACTGCTGCTTCATCACTGACCTCAGGGGCTGGAAGTTTGCTGGGAGAGGCCCTACACTCCTCCTACCTGACCTGTACTCTTACTTACAGACCAGGACTCTAATAAGCATGGAGGAGGGAAGGCGATTCAGAGGCAGAGGATAGGAGAAAACATCATCACTTAAAGGGCTTCCTCTAACTTCCCCCACCTCCTAGAGATCTCAACACCTGCCTCTCCGACAGCCCCTTGCCCATCCCACTCCCATAGTGCAACTCCTAGACTGGGGCATTTTATTAATGTGACATCCGTTAGGTATGTGAGGGAAGAAATATGGCTGACAATCACTGATTTAACCAAAGAGCAGCATCAGGATCGCCAAGGAACTTATTAGAAATGCAAACCTGTGGGCCCTTTGCTAGGCCTAAAGATCCAGAGACTCAGGGTGGAGCCCAGCAACCTGTGGTTAATAAGCACTTCAGGTGTTTCTAATGTTCCTGGAGTCTGAGAAGCATAGGTCTAAATTCTTGTCTAAAACCAGTGGATTGGAGGAACATTCAAGGATGTGTGTTAATGAGGAAGTTCCTAAGAGCACTAAAGGATCTTTCTAGTCAAACAAAAAAGCTAAATACTTAAAAAAATAAAGATAATAGATGGAATACATGATGAAAGAAAGAAATCATTTTCCTTCCAATTGGTTTTAAAATAGAGCAAACCTATCCCCCATAGTTGAATCATGAACAATTTTTTTTTCATGAAAATTTTTATTTTTCCAAAGGATAGGGTAGGCATGAGAAAAGAGGCAATGCAGGGGAAAAAAGAGAAGTTTCTCTATAAACTTCCTATTTCAACACTCACAACTTACAATATTTTTTACAAAGAAATCATTATTAAGAATTCCTTAATTATTTCAGGTTTTATCTTCCTTTACCTCAAGGGAAACAATCCATTTGGCAAAATCTTGATTTTTTTTTTTTTGTTTCCTTTGCAGCCACTACCTCTTTTTAATGGGGTGTCCTTGGTAGCTCAAACAGTAAAGAATCTGCCTGCAATGCAGGAAACCAAGGTTTAATCCTTAGGTTGGGAAGAGCCCCTGGAGAAGGGAATGTCACCCACTTCAGTATTCTTGCCTGGAGAATTCCATGGAGAGAGGAGGCTGGCAGGCTACAGTCCATAGGGTCGCAAAGAGTCACATGCAATTAACACTTTCACTTCACTTTCACCTCTTTTAAAATAATCTACTTTTATTTGGTATGGCTTTACTCTTTAAGAAATACAAGAATGAAATAAACACCAAAATTGGCAAGGACAACTTAAGAACCAAGCTATCTTCTATCTTGAAATACCCATGTTTCCTGAAAAGAGAGATACCTGAAAATTTTTTTTTATTTTTTTACAATTTAAGGCTTGAATGTATTAATCTTTGTTAAACAGCAAGGTATACGAGAAAATATCCCAAAGAAAATAGTGTTTCATGTATCCCTGGAATTAACTAAAAAAGGAACCTAGATTATGAAATGTCAAAATTTGACTTTTAGGGGCTTCCCTGGTGGTCCAGTGGGTAAAGAGTCCACCTTCCTGTGCAGGGGGCACTGGCTCGATCCCTAGCCCAGGCATGTGGAGGATCCCACATGCCACGGAGTGGCTGGGCTGGTGTGTCCAATTACGAGCCAGTGCTCTGGAGCACATGCACCCAGAGCTGGTGCCCTGCAACGAGAGGGGCCACTGCAAGGGGAGGCCCACACAGGCAGAAGAATGCAGATGGATGAAAAACAAATAAATCAATAAATCAATAAAAAGAGGCCAAAATTTAAAAAAAAAAAAAACTGGTTTTATATATTTTTCTTACCAAAAAAACCACTGCTATGATTAAGTTTTCCTACCAATGCATGACAGGATCAGTCCACACAAAATCATAAATCAATCAACAAGAAAACAGGTTCCTTGTCCAAGTGTCCTTGTCCAAGTGTCACACACAGATGCACCTGGGGTGAACACTCTGGATCACAGCTTGGGGTTCTATCATTTACATCATCATTACAGAAACCTAAACTGAGATAGTAAATTCCATGACCCCATAAGATGTCATGTATAAAAATCTTTTAAAGAATAGGAATTCATAGAATTACAAGCAAATGGATTTTGTTGTTTCATTCCTACATTTTTTACATTTGTGTTATAAATTAAATGTGTGTGACATCTGCAATGTCTTAGACTATTTGTCATTTATAAAAGCTGAGTGTTTAACCCTAAGTTTAATTTTTTTTCCTCTTTTTTATAATTGAAGGATAACCATTTTACAGAGTTCTGTTGTTTTCTGCCAAACATCAACATGAATACATGTGTCCCCTCCTCGGTATGGCTTTACTCTTTAAGAAATACAAGAATGAAATAAACACCAAAATTGGCAAGGACAACTTAAGAACCAAGCTATCTTCTATCTTGAAATACCCATGTTTCCTGAAAAGAGATACCTGAAAATTTTTTTATTTTTTAAGATTTAAGGCTTGAATGTATTAATCTTTGTTAAACAGCAAGGTATACGAGAAAATATCCCAAAGAAAATAGTGTTTCATGTATCCCTGGAATTAACTAAAAAAGGAACCTAGATTATGAAATGTCAAAATTTGACTTTTAGGGGCTTCCCTGGTGGTCCAGTGGGTAAAGAGTCCACCTTCCTGTGCAGGGGGCACTGGCTCGATCCCTAGCCCAGGCATGTGGAGGATCCCACATGCCACGGAGTGGCTGGGCTGGTGTGTCCAATTACGAGCCAGTGCTCTGGAGCACATGCACCCAGAGCTGGTGCCCTGCAACGAGAGGGGCCACTGCAAGGGGAGGCCCACACAGGCAGAAGAATGCAGATGGATGAAAAACAAATAAATCAATAAATCAATAAAAAGAGGCCAAAATTTAAAAAAAAAAAAAACTGGTTTTATATATTTTTCTTACCAAAAAAACCACTGCTATGATTAAGTTTTCCTACCAATGCATGACAGGATCAGTCCACACAAAATCATAAATCAATCAACAAGAAAACAGGTTCCTTGTCCAAGTGTCCTTGTCCAAGTGTCACACACAGATGCACCTGGGGTGAACACTCTGGATCACAGCTTGGGGTTCTATCATTTACATCATCATTACAGAAACCTAAACTGAGATAGTAAATTCCATGACCCCATAAGATGTCATGTATAAAAATCTTTTAAAGAATAGGAATTCATAGAATTACAAGCAAATGGATTTTGTTGTTTCATTCCTACATTTTTTACATTTGTGTTATAAATTAAATGTGTGTGACATCTGCAATGTCTTAGACTATTTGTCATTTATAAAAGCTGAGTGTTTAACCCTAAGTTTAATTTTTTTTCCTCTTTTTTATAATTGAAGGATAACCATTTTACAGAGTTCTGTTGTTTTCTGCCAAACATCAACATGAATACATGTGTCCCCTCCCTCTGAACTTCCCCCCATCTCTCTCCCCATCCCACTCTCCCAGGTTGTTACAGAGCCCCTGTTTGAGTTCCCTGAGTCTTACAGCAGATTCCCACCGGTTATCTATTTAATATATGGTAACATAAGTTTTCATGTTACTCTTTCCATACATTTCACCTTTTCCTCCCACCCCTTAAGTTTTTAATTAAAATTATATTAAAACTTTAATAAAAAAAAAAAAACCAAACCCTTAGTCAAGGAAACAGAAAGGGGGAATAAATGTTGAGGCAAAGCTAACAAAAACTAAAATTACTGTAATGTCGGGTATTACATGAAAACCTGATGCAGACTATGTTTTATTAATAAATATAGAGTAGATATGTTTCTATTCCTTAGTGCATCCTTTTTAAATTCCCACATAGATATACAGCGATACAATGGAAGTTTTAAGTGTATAGGTCTAGCTTGTATTTTGAGAAGGCTTTCAAAAACAATTTTCTTCCTGCATTTTCTAACATTCTTTTTTTTTTTTATCTTTTGAGGGGTGGGGGGGGGAGGGAGGGGGATGGGCGGGCCACTTCTATTGGTCTTTCGTTTCTCTATTTTCATCCGTCTTTGTTCTTTGGCCCATGTGGGCCTCCCATCGCCGTGGCCTCTGCCGTCGCAGAGCACCGGCTCTGGGCGCATGCGCTCCAGCGCTCCGGCTCAGTAATTGGACACATCAGTCCAGCCGCTCCGCGGCACGTGGGATCTTCCCAGGCCAGGGATCGAACCGGCGCCCCTTGCACTGCAAGGCGGTGTCCTTACCCACTGGACCACCAGGGAAGCCCTAACATTCTTATCTATAGTCTTAAGTACACAATAAATGAGCGCTATTCCAACTATTGTCTATTCAAACCATATGTGATCTATTCTCTCACTCAACAAACCTTATTAAACACCTGTCTCACACCAGACATAGGAATGAACCCACCCCAATCAGAAAAATTCACCTTCTCACAAGAAAGACAAAAATAACTATATTAGGATGTTAACTGCCACAAAAGGACACATAGTGTTACGTCACCAAAACCAAATGTTTCACGAGAATGTGACTGAACTCAACATACTTGGGATTTCCTTAAACTTAATGCAATGAAACCATTTTCAGTATGTTTCTATTTATAGACAGTGTCCCCTCCCTCTGAACTTCCCCCCATCTCTCTCCCCATCCCACTCTCCCAGGTTGTTACAGAGCCCCTGTTTGAGTTCCCTGAGTCTTACAGCAGATTCCCACCGGTTATCTATTTAATATATGGTAACATAAGTTTTCATGTTACTCTTTCCATACATTTCACCTTTTCCTCCCACCCCTTAAGTTTTTAATTAAAATTATATTAAAACTTTAATAAAAAAAAAAAAACCAAACCCTTAGTCAAGGAAACAGAAAGGGGGAATAAATGTTGAGGCAAAGCTAACAAAAACTAAAATTACTGTAATGTCGGGTATTACATGAAAACCTGATGCAGACTATGTTTTATTAATAAATATAGAGTAGATATGTTTCTATTCCTTAGTGCATCCTTTTTAAATTCCCACATAGATATACAGCGATACAATGGAAGTTTTAAGTGTATAGGTCTAGCTTGTATTTTGAGAAAGCTTTCAAAAAAACAATTTTCTTCCTGCATTTTCTAACATTCTTTTTTTTTTTTATCTTTTTGAGGGGTGGGGTGGGGAGGGAGGGGGATGGGCGGGCCACTTCTATTGGTCTTTCGTTTCTCTATTTTCATCCGTCTTTGTTCTTTGGCCCATGTGGGCCTCCCATCGCCGTGGCCTCTGCCGTCGCAGAGCACCGGCTCTGGGCGCATGCGCTCCAGCGCTCCGGCTCAGTAATTGGACACATCAGTCCAGCCGCTCCGCGGCACGTGGGATCTTCCCAGGCCAAGGATCCAACCGGCGCCCCTTGCACTGCAAGGCGGCGTCCTTACCCACTGGACCACCAGGGAAGCCCTAACATTCTTATCTATAGTCTTAAGTACACAATAAATGAGCGCTATTCCAACTATTGTCTATTCAAACCATATGTGATCTATTCTCTCACTCAACAAACCTTATTAAACACCTGTCTCACACCAGACATAGGAATGAACCCACCCCAATCAGAAAAATTCACCTTCTCACAAGAAAGACAAAAATAACTATATTAGGATGTTAACTGCCACAAAAGGACACATAGTGTTACGTCACCAAAACCAAATGTTTCACGAGAATGTGACTGAACTCAACATACTTGGGATTTCCCTTAAACTTAATGCAATACATTCTGAAACCATTTTCAGTATGTTTCTATTTTTAGCTGTACTGAGCTTCCCTGGTGGCTCAGGGGTAAAGAATCCGCCTGCCAATTCAGGAGACTCCGGTTCAATCCCTGGGTCAGGAAAATCCCCTGGAGAAGGAAATGGCAACCCACTCCAGGTATTCTTGCCTGGGAAATCCATGGACAGAGGAGCCTGGTGGGCTATAGTCCACGGGGTTGCAGAGTCAGACACAACTCGGGCTATAGTCCACGGGGTTGCAGAGTCAGACACAACTCAGCCACTAAACCACAAACTACAGCAACCTCTTAAGGTAACCAGTTTTACATATTCACTTTTAGAGATGTAGAATAGTAGAGTATTTCCTTTTATATAATCCTCAAACTGCTTTCTCTTATGTTGAGAGCCTTCTAGTGTGAGTGTTTCCAAGGCTTTATGAAGCAAATATTAGGAAAATAAATTATGATTATGTAAATTCCAGATCATAACCTTGTCAGCCTGTCTTTTCTCATATAACCTCACTCAAGTGTTAGCACCTCTTGGACGTTTTGGATAGGATCATGCATGGAAAGTCTTACATAAAGTCACATAATTTGCTTTTTTTCTACCAGAAAACAACACCTTAAATTTACCAGACTTGGTTGCATTATTACTCTTGGTTATATCCAAAATATATATATATATATATATATATTTAATCTCACCACTAAGGGATAAAGATATGACAAACTGAATCAGAATTTCATCCAACAAATTTTTCTGAGTGCCAAGCACACATCAATCATGATCAAGCTCATTTGCAGAGTTGACTGGAGAGTACAAAATGTGACTTGTGTAATTAACATACTCATAGGTAGACAGCTACAATTCCATACATTCACAGTTTTAATAAACATAAAATATCTTAAGGCTACCAATAAGTAGTAGAAATATGAGTACAGCACTCAGTGTCTTTCTCTCAGTGCAGATTCCATTCCTCAGTGGCTCAGCAGTGAAGGCTCCGCCTGCAATGCAGGAGCTGCAATAAACACTGGCTTGACTCCTGGGTCAGGAAAATCCCCTGGAGGAGGGCATGGCAACCCACTCCAGTATGCTTGCCTGGAGAATCTCATGGACAGAGAAGCCTGGTGGGCTACAGTCCATGGCGTCGAGAGTCGAACACAACTAAACAGACTGAGCATGTATGCACAGAAAACTATTATGCCTACCCATGAGATAAAATGTTGGAAGTTTTACTAATTAAGAAGCAAGTGTAGGATTTCCCTGGCGGTCGACTGGCTAAGACTCTGTACACTTCCGTTGCAGGGGGCACAGGTTTAATCCTTAGTCAGGGAACTAAGATTCGACAAATCTGGCAGCATGGCTAAAATTTTTTAAAAAGCAAGTATACTTATATGATGTTGGTTACCAATGCTACTTCAGGATCACACTTCACCAAAATGTCATATGATTGCTGTTCTGGGTTTAGACCAACTGCTAATTAGAAGTACAATGCATTATCCATTGTGCTACAGAGCTGACCAACAGCTAATTAATAACCTACACAAAGCTATTTGGAACTCCACTCCATTCTCAACTCTCTATCCCCACAAGTAAGGTCCTTAAAGGCTTACCTGGTTGGCTCAGTGGTAAAGAATCTGCCTGCCAATGCAGGGCACTTGAGTTCGATCCTGGGTCAGGAAGATCCCTGGAGAAGGACATGGCCAACCCACCTCAGTATTCTTGCCTGGGAAAATCTCATGGACAGAGAAGCCTGGTGGGCTACAGTCCATGGCGTCGAGAGTCGAACACAACTAAACAGACTGAGCATGTATGCACAGAAAACTATTATGCCTACCCATGAGATAAAATGTTGGAAGTTTTACTAATTAAGAAGCAAGTGTAGGATTTCCCTGGCGGTCGACTGGCTAAGACTCTGTACACTTCCGTTGCAGGGGGCACAGGTTTAATCCTTAGTCAGGGAACTAAGATTCGACAAATCTGGCAGCATGGCTAAAATTTTTTAAAAAGCAAGTATACTTATATGATGTTGGTTACCAATGCTACTTCAGGATCACACTTCACCAAAATGTCATATGATTGCTGTTCTGGGTTTAGACCAACTGCTAATTAGAAGTACAATGCATTATCCATTGTGCTACAGAGCTGACCAACAGCTAATTAATAACCTACACAAAGCTATTTGGAACTCCACTCCATTCTCAACTCTCTATCCCCACAAGTAAGGTCCTTAAAGGCTTACCTGGTTGGCTCAGTGGTAAAGAATCTGCCTGCCAATGCAGGGCACTTGAGTTCGATCCCTGGGTCAGGAAGATCCCCTGGAGAAGGACATGGCCAACCCACCTCAGTATTCTTGCCTGGGAAAATCCCATGGACAGGGGAGCCTGGTGGCTACAGGGCATGGGGTTGCAACAGTCTGACACAATGCAGTGACTGAACAACAAAATGTTCTCAAAACCCATCAATCAGTAAAGGGTTTATCTCCACCAAGTGCCTAGAGCACTCTAATCCGCTCTCTGTTGTACTACACTACAGCCACACTCAGTTTCACTGTAGCTCCATGGCCTACGGGTGTTTTCATCCTGCCACACTCACTGCCACACAACCCACACTGCTCTTTAGCAACATTAAGGAAACACACATTGTTCTTAATGCTTCACTATCTCCTCATAACCTGCCTATCTTCCCCAGAAACTATACAAAGATGCTCCCCCACGAAAAGATGAGTTACAACCATGGGGAAAATATACATACAAACATTTCTCTCCTTTTTTTACACCTTAAGGCATGGAAGAATCTTTGTGAGCACGTGTGTTTTTCAATGTATTCCCTCCTCTAAACCTTCCCTAGTGGCATGTTAATAATTAATAAACATAATGAAATCCTTTGCTGATGAAGTTTAATTCCCACAGATAAAGGTTAACATATAACCATGAAAACTAACCATAAAACTTTTAAAATACCAACTTACACCAAATGAAAAGGAGACTACATTTTTCAAAAAGTTTATTCCCTACCAACAGCTTCCCTAGAGGCCCATTTAGTAAGCCATGCACATAATGAAGATCCCTTGTTGACAAATTTCAATTTCCTTATGTAATTAGCTGTCTACCATTTTTCCATTTAAATACATAATTTAATTTACAGAACCCCAGAAAGTAAAAAATGCTACAGACCTATTTCCTTATGAAAACTGGTCACTATAAGCCTTGCTAATTATTCTAAATACAATGTATAATCTATGTCACATGCCAGCTGGACAACAAAGCTTCATTCAGCTTAAGTTGCATTACTGGATTTTCAATTTCACAAAGCAGGATTTAATGCCCAATTTTTGAATTTTAAACAATTCCTGGGTAAAGGTGTTTAGGTAAAAGTGAAAGTGTTAGTCACTCAGTTGTGTCTGACTCCTTGCAACCCCATGGACTATATGTAGCCCGCCAGACTCCTCTGTCCATGGAATTCTCCAGGCAAGAATGCTGGAGTGGGTTGCCATTCCCTTCTCCAGATTTTCCTGACTCAGGGATCAAAGCCAGGTGTCCAACACTGCAGGCGGATTCTTTACCATCTGTGCATCAGGGAAGCCCAAGTGTGTTTAGGTGGAGGACTCATAAAAATTGATGGAGAACAAAGCTAAGTCAAGTCATTGGTAAATGACATCATAATAAAAAACACCAAAAATTCCTATGTAAGAGGTTATTATTAGCTTTTGGGGCTTGGGGACCACTGTCCTCATCTTTGTCCCTCTCAAAATAGTGTAAGCATTTTATGGCACAGATTCTATTTCTCTACAGCTAAAAATGTATTATAAATTAGATGATGATGAAGAAAAAGGGTAAGGCTTCTAAAAACATGGTCTTTTTGAAGAGTAAGAATAATGGTTAGGGCTTTCCTGGTGGCTCTGTGGTAAAGAATCCAGCTGGCAATGCAGGAGGCATGGTTTCGATTCCCTGGTCCAGGAGGATAGATGCCAAGCAGCAATTAAGACCCTGTATTACAACTTTTGAGCCTCCGCTCTAGGGCCCAGGAGCGGTAACTCCCTGAAGTCCTCACACCTTGGAGTCCATGCTCTGCAACAAGAGAAGCCACCACAATGAGAAACCTGCACGCTGCAAATAGAGAGGAGTCCCCACTCACCACAACTAGAGAAAAGTCCACACAGCAACAAAGAGCTAGCACGGCCAAAAATTTAAAAAAGGAATGAATGTTTAAAGACAATCATTACCAACTGTTCATACAACCAAAAATGACAAATATAAATCAACTGGAGAGCCAAACTGGGAAAAATTTTTAAGTCATATACTGCCCTAAACATGAAACAAAAAAAAAACTTTTTATTATTTTAGCAAGTCAGGGGTACCCAAGGGCTGAAATCTTTTAATGTGATTTCTACTGCAACACAAATTAAATATGATAAAATTCTCATCGATTCCAGAAGAAGAGACTCCCCCTAATGCACACCAGGAAAATGGTAGTGAGGAACATCCGTTATGAACTTATCAAGCATTTTTTGTTCATAGTTACTACAGCAAAGGAAATGCTTTGGTACCAGTACCATTCATAGGACATTTGTAGGATGGCTGTCGTGAAGCACAGCAGTTGAAAGTGCTGCCTCTAGCACCTGGCTGTTCGGATTTGAATACTGGCACATATTTACTGACAATCGGAAAAGTCAACAAAGGTTAGCTGAAATTAGTAGGACTCATAAAAATTGATGGAGAACAAAGCTAAGTCAAGTCATTGGTAAATGACATCATAATAAAAAACACCAAAAATTCCTATGTAAGAGGTTATTATTAGCTTTTGGGGCTTGGGGACCACTGTCCTCATCTTTGTCCCTCTCAAAATAGTGTAAGCATTTTATGGCACAGATTCTATTTCTCTACAGCTAAAAATGTATTATAAATTAGATGATGATGAAGAAAAAGGGTAAGGCTTCTAAAAACATGGTCTTTTTGAAGAGTAAGAATAATGGTTAGGGCTTTCCTGGTGGCTCTGTGGTAAAGAATCCAGCTGGCAATGCAGGAGGCATGGTTTCGATTCCCTGGTCCAGGAGGATAGATGCCAAGCAGCAATTAAGACCCTGTATTACAACTTTTGAGCCTCCGCTCTAGGGCCCAGGAGCGGTAACTCCCTGAAGTCCTCACACCTTGGAGTCCATGCTCTGCAACAAGAGAAGCCACCACAATGAGAAACCTGCACGCTGCAAATAGAGAGGAGTCCCCACTCACCACAACTAGAGAAAAGTCCACACAGCAACAAAGAGCTAGCACGGCCAAAAATTTAAAAAAGGAATGAATGTTTAAAGACAATCATTACCAACTGTTCATACAACCAAAAATGACAAATATAAATCAACTGGAGAGCCAAACTGGGAAAAATTTTTAAGTCATATACTGCCCTAAACATGAAACAAAAAAAAAACTTTTTATTATTTTAGCAAGTCAGGGGTACCCAAGGGCTGAAATCTTTTAATGTGATTTCTACTGCAACACAAATTAAATATGATAAAATTCTCATCGATTCCAGAAGAAGAGACTCCCCCTAATGCACACCAGGAAAATGGTAGTGAGGAACATCCGTTATGAACTTATCAAGCATTTTTTGTTCATAGTTACTACAGCAAAGGAAATGCTTTGGTACCAGTACCATTCATAGGACATTTGTAGGATGGCTGTCGTGAAGCACAGCAGTTGAAAGTGCTGCCTCTAGCACCTGGCTGTTCGGATTTGAATACTGGCACATATTTACTGACAATCGGAAAAGTCAACAAAGGTTAGCTGAAATTAGTAGTTGAGAAAAGATGTCTTTGAACTAAAAATGGAAAAATGTTAAAATATTTTCAGAGAAGAAGTATATTTAAGCAGAAACTATTTTAAGTAATCAAAACATTCCGGAGTTTTATTTTTCATCCTAAACCGGAGAGCTCTTTAAATAATCTAACTTTTGCCCATTTTCTTTTCATTCTTTCCAATCTTATTATGGTTAAGTTTGAGACTTAATTAAAATCAAAATGTTCAAATCTCTGTCATTTAAAAGTTCATTATCCAGCTTGTGATCACGGTTGGTCCACTTTTATTTTCTCCTACTGACCTGCTCTACTCACCTTCTGCTTAGCAGTAGTCCCTCCACCAGAGGGCAGACAAAAGAAAGATGAAGTCATGAAATACGAAGCTGGTGTTACATTAGCTTCCCAGAGCAGTTGGAGCAGTGTCACCAGAAAACTACAAACAGCACTGTCGTATGGGATTCTCTAAGACACTCTTCTCCAACTGCAGAAGTGTTAAATAAAATACAGCCAGAAAGTGGTAAATATTAATGCATTTATTCATTCATTCAACAAATATCAGAGTTCCAACCACATGCCTAGCACATTCCTGGCTCTAGGGATTCAACAGTAAACAAAACAAAACTCCTTGTGGTCATGGAGTTTGATTCTGTAACTGTCTGAAATGAAGTGTTAGTCACTCAGTTGTGTCCAACTCTTCGTGATCCCATGGACTGTAGCTTGCCAGTCTCCTCTATCCATGGAATTCCCTAGGCAGGAATACTGGAATAGGTTGGAATGCCCTTCTCCAGAGGATCTTTCTGACCCTGAGACTAAAGCCAGGGCTCCTGCATTGCAGGCAGATTCTTTACCAACTGGGCCACTAGGGAAGCCTAGGAGAAGATAAGAAAACATGTAAATAAATAACAAGTTCAAGTTATGTACTATGCAGGGAAAAAAGAAAAAGAAGTTGCAGGATGACCAGGAGGGTTATTTTTAAATAACTGAATCTAAGTTAAAGACCTGAATGAGACAATGAGTCCTTCTTTAAATGGGCAAGGACACTCCAGGCACAAGAAGCAGGAAAGGCAAGGGTCCTGAGGCCAAAACTAACCTGGCAAGCTGAATTCACAGGAGCCAGGAGCGAAGGCTAGAGGGGAGTGAGCACAGCAGAAGATGTAACAGAGATGGACAAGAACCAACCACGTCACCACAGGGGCCTCTTGATCATAGTAAGAACTTCAGATTTCATCTAACAGTAGTCCCTTGAGTAGAGGAGCCTAAAGGGCTATAGTCCATGGGGTGGCAAAGAGTCTGACACTTTGACTAAACAACAACAATGGGGCCTGATAACTGGGAGATAGAATCTGATTTGACTCATACCTTTTGAAGTTCATGCTGGTTGCCAGAGGACACACAGACTGGAAGCTGAAAGACCAGTTAGGCACAACCACAGCAGTGTGACCCAGGAAAGATGGAGGCTGGACATAAGGGTAGTGGCAGTGGAGGTGATTCAAGAATAAACAAATCTGAAACAATGTTCAAGTTAAAGCCCATAATACTTGACAACAGAGAAATAAATATAGAATGAGTGAATCAGGATAACTCTTAGGAGTTTGAAACTCAAGCAAGTGGGTGGACACTGTCCCAGAAGTCAAAAGAAAAAAAATGCTGCAATAAGGAAGGAGTTCTCAAAGGTCGCTGAGAGGTCTAATTTGGCAAGACTGACAACTCTGGTGACTTTAAGAGGAACGGTATTTTTTTTTTTTTATTTTACTTTTTATGTTCACAGAGTTCTGTTATTTACAGATATGTACAATCCCAGATTGGTCATATGTATATCCCTGGCCGCCTCCCAGTCCCACCCACTCCACCCCTCCAGGCCGTCACACAGCACCCCTGTAGGATCCCCTATTCCACAGCACAATGACAATAGCTATCCTTTTCACATATGATGGTGTAAGTTTCCATGTTACTCCCTCTACGCCTCCCACCCACTGTTCATTCCCCACAATGTCCGCACGTTTGTTCTCCATGTCTGTTTTTCCATTGCTTCACTGCATATGTGATCACTACCATCTTATTAAATTCCATATATATGTGTTAGATACTGTACTTGTCTTTCTCTTTTTGACTTACTTCACTTTTTTTTTTTTAATCTATTTTTTGTGGGGGGCGGGTTGGGGGGGGGGGGGCGGGGGAGCACTTCTAATGGTCTTTCATTTATCCAGTTTCATCTATCTTTGTTCTTTGGCCCGTGTGGGCTCTGTTGTCGCAGAGCACCAACTCTGGGCGCACATGCTCAGAGCTCTGACTCGGTAGTTGGACACATCGGTCCAGCTGCTACCATTGGCACAGGGGCCTTGATCAAAAACTAGACAAGTAGTCCCTTGAGTAGAGGAGCCTAAAGGGCTATAGTCCATGGGGTGGCAAAGAGTCTGACACTTTGACTAAACAACAACAATGGGGCCTGATAACTGGGAGATAGAATCTGATTTGACTCATACCTTTTGAAGTTCATGCTGGTTGCCAGAGGACACACAGACTGGAAGCTGAAAGACCAGTTAGGCACAACCACAGCAGTGTGACCCAGGAAAGATGGAGGCTGGACATAAGGGTAGTGGCAGTGGAGGTGATTCAAGAATAAACAAATCTGAAACAATGTTCAAGTTAAAGCCCATAATACTTGACAACAGAGAAATAAATATAGAATGAGTGAATCAGGATAACTCTTAGGAGTTTGAAACTCAAGCAAGTGGGTGGACACTGTCCCAGAAGTCAAAAGAAAAAAAATGCTGCAATAAGGAAGGAGTTCTCAAAGGTCGCTGAGAGGTCTAATTTGGCAAGACTGACAACTCTGGTGACTTTAAGAGGAACGGTATTTTTTTTTTTTTATTTTACTTTTTATGTTCACAGAGTTCTGTTATTTACAGATATGTACAATCCCAGATTGGTCATATGTATATCCCTGGCCGCCTCCCAGTCCCACCCACTCCACCCCTCCAGGCCGTCACACAGCACCCCTGTAGGATCCCCTATTCCACAGCACAATGACAATAGCTATCCTTTTCACATATGATGGTGTAAGTTTCCATGTTACTCCCTCTACGCCTCCCACCCACTGTTCATTCCCCACAATGTCCGCACGTTTGTTCTCCATGTCTGTTTTTCCATTGCTTCACTGCATATGTGATCACTACCATCTTATTAAATTCCATATATATGTGTTAGATACTGTACTTGTCTTTCTCTTTTTGACTTACTTCACTTTTTTTTTTTTAATCTATTTTTTGTGGGGGGCGGGTTGGGAGGGAGGGGGCGGGGGAGCACTTCTAATGGTCTTTCATTTATCCAGTTTCATCTATCTTTGTTCTTTGGCCCGTGTGGGCTCTGTTGTCGCAGAGCACCAACTCTGGGCGCACATGCTCCAGAGCTCTGACTCGGTAGTTGGACACATCGGTCCAGCTGCTCCGCGGCACATGGGATCTTCCCAGGCCAGAGATCCAACCGGCGCCCCTTGCACTGCAAGGCAGTGTCCTTACCCACTGGACCACCAGGGAAGCCCTTATTTCACTTTTTATAATACATTCTAGATTCAACCACTTCATTAGGACTGATTCTTCTGCATTTCTTTTTATAGCTGAGTAGTATTCCATTGTATATATGTACTAGAGCTTCTGTATCCATTCATTCGTCGATGGGCATCTAGGTTCCTTCCATGTTCTAGCTATTGTATAGAGAGCTGCAATGAACACTGGGGTACAGGTGCTTCTTTCAGATTTGATTTCATCAGGGTATAAGCCGAAGAGTGGGATTGCTGGGTTGTATGGTGCTTCTATTTTTAGTTTTGTAAGAAATCTCCATACTGTCTTCCATAGAGGCTGTATCAATTTACACTCCCACCAGCAATGCAGGAGTGTTCCCTTTTCTCCGCACCCTCTCCAGCATTTATTGTCTGTCGATTTGCAGATGATGGCCATCCTGACGGGTGTGAGGTGATATCTCATTGTAGTTTTGATTTGCATTTGTCTAATAATAAGTAAGGTTGAGCATCGTTTTATGTGCTTTTTGGCCATGTGTATGTCCTCTTTGGTGAGATGTCTATTTAGATCTTTTTCCCATTTTTTGATTGAGTTGTTCATTTTTCCGGTGCTGAGTTGTCTGAATTGCTTGTAGATTTTGGAGATTAATTCTTTGTCTATTATTTCATTTGCTATGATTTTCTCCCATTCTGTGGGCTGTCTGTTCAGCTTTTTTGTAGTTTCTTTTGCTGTACAAAAGTTTCATTAGGTCCGATATGTTAATTGTCTTTAGTTCTGCTATTCTAGTAGGTGGGTCATAGATCTTGCTTTAATTTATGTCATTGAGTGTTCTTCCTATATTCTCAAGAGGAACAATTTTGAGGCACAGGAAGGATAAAGTCTCTGTAGTTGGTTCAGAAGGAGATGGGAGATGAGTTGAGAAGCAGATACAGTCTACACCAGGGCTTCCCAGGTGGCACTCGCGGTAAAAAAAAAAAAAATGCCTCCCATTGAAAGAGGCATAAGAGACTTTGAGCCCTGGCTCAGAAGATCTCTTGGAAGAGACATAGCAACCCACTCCAGTACTCTTGCCTGGAGAATCCCATGAAAAGAGGAGCCTGGCAGGCTACAGTCCATAGGGTTGCTCAGAGTTGGACATCACGGAAGTAACTTAGCATAAGCACACATCCTTCATGGAATCTTTGAAAGATTTTTTGGACACAGAGTAACTTTATTCATTTCTGAAGTTTTAACTTGCTGTGTTTTTCAAATTTCAAACTTAAAGTTGACAATTTCGGTATAGTGAACACTCTCATTCCAATCACCTAGATTCACCAGGTGTTAACATTTGCCACATTTGCATCATTGCTCTCTCTGTGTGTAATAATTACTACTGCTTACTCATTTGAGAGTAAACTGAAGATATTCTGAGCTTTTACTCTTAAATAATTCACTATGTATCTTCCAAGAACAAGGGCATTTTCCTATGTGACTACAATACAATGAACAAATTCAGGAAATAAACACTGAGACACTATTATTTAATATTTAGTACATGTGCAAATTTTGCCAACATCCCAGTACTGTTCTTAGAGTAACTGAATTGTCCAACCCAAGATTCAATTCAGGCTTATGCACTGAATTTAACTGGCAGGTCTCCTGAACTTCCTTTAATCTGAAAAGTTCCTTTGTCTTTCTTCATCTTTCACAACATTAACGTGTTGGAGGAGTACAAGCCAGTTACTTGGTAGAACAATCCTCAATTAAGGTCTCTCAAGTTGACTCCTCATGATTAAATTTTGGTTATGCATTTTAGAAATACCACAGAAAAGCAGTGATGTTCCTAGTTCAAGCATGTCAAGAAGAACATGTTTATTCCCCTGCAAGTGATACTAATTTTGATCCCCTGCTTGAGGTGATGTCTACCGTATTTCTCCACCGTGAAGTTATTGAATCCCCATTGGTCATTTATCTCTAGAGAGAGCACTGTAGTAATAACCTTTTCTCCATCAAACTTCCTACATTAGTAACACTTGCCTGGATCAATATCATCACGATGTTTGCAAACTAGTGATTTTTCTAACTCTCTACCAGGAACAGTTTTTCCCCCTTTCTTATTTACTTATTATGGACTTCAGGATTCTTATTTTATTCAATGGGTTATAATCTATTATTACTCATTTTGATGCTCAATTTTTTCTTAGATTTGGCTGTTCAAGCTACTTCCTGCATCCCTTTGACATGCCCCACCCTCCTTTTTTAACACTTCCTTACTTTGTGTTCTAGGCTCGTCTCTTATTTTTCCCTTCTCCATCCCTGGAACTAGCCATTTCAGTCTGGGCACACTGGCTGTGCTCACTGCTTCTAGGGTGTCATTCCTTCTAGTCCATTCATTAAACAGTTAGGAACTATATGCATGTCTGTGTATTTTAATTACAGGCTCATATGGAACCTCTCATTCCAATCCAATACCACCGAGGTCTTCATTGACTTCTTCTATTTCCTATTTGTATTTCCCTTCTACATTGAAAACCCTAGCTCCCAACATAGCAATGAATTTATTCATTTGCTCAATCCTTCAATACACACAAAATAGCTTCAAAATTGCTATGTCTCTACCACTACATATAACAGCCTACTACACGTGGTTCAGAGTTTTTATGTTTATTTTGGCAGTTCTTTCATCTTTAGATTAAAAGTATATAATCAAAGTCCTGTGTTAAAAGTTTATTTGGATTCCTTTTTCTTCTGAGAGTTTATGCTATTCTTTAGATTAAAAGTTTTAATTATAACTGGCAGGTCTCCTGAACTTCCTTTAATCTGAAAAGTTCCTTTGTCTTTCTTCATCTTTCACAACATTAACGTGTTGGAGGAGTACAAGCCAGTTACTTGGTAGAACAATCCTCAATTAAGGTCTCTCAAGTTGACTCCTCATGATTAAATTTTGGTTATGCATTTTAGAAATACCACAGAAAAGCAGTGATGTTCCTAGTTCAAGCATGTCAAGAAGAACATGTTTATTCCCTGCAAGTGATACTAATTTTGATCCCTGCTTGAGGTGATGTCTACCGTATTTCTCCACCGTGAAGTTATTGAATCCCCATTGGTCATTTATCTCTAGAGAGAGCACTGTAGTAATAACCTTTTCTCCATCAAACTTCCTACATTAGTAACACTTGCCTGGATCAATATCATCACGATGTTTGCAAACTAGTGATTTTTCTAACTCTCTACCAGGAACAGTTTTTCCCCCTTTCTTATTTACTTATTATGGACTTCAGGATTCTTATTTTATTCAATGGGTTATAATCTATTATTACTCATTTTGATGCTCAATTTTTTCTTAGATTTGGCTGTTCAAGCTACTTCCTGCATCCCTTTGACATGCCCCACCCTCCTTTTTTAACACTTCCTTACTTTGTGTTCTAGGCTCGTCTCTTATTTTTCCCTTCTCCATCCCTGGAACTAGCCATTTCAGTCTGGGCACACTGGCTGTGCTCACTGCTTCTAGGGTGTCATTCCTTCTAGTCCATTCATTAAACAGTTAGGAACTATATGCATGTCTGTGTATTTTAATTACAGGCTCATATGGAACCTCTCATTCCAATCCAATACCACCGAGGTCTTCATTGACTTCTTCTATTTCCTATTTGTATTTCCCTTCTACATTGAAAACCCTAGCTCCCAACATAGCAATGAATTTATTCATTTGCTCAATCCTTCAATACACACAAAATAGCTTCAAAATTGCTATGTCTCTACCACTACATATAACAGCCTACTACACGTGGTTCAGAGTTTTTATGTTTATTTTTGGCAGTTCTTTCATCTTTAGATTAAAAGTATATAATCAAAGTCCTGTGTTAAAAGTTTATTTGGATTCCTTTTTTTTTCTTCTGAGAGTTTATGCTATTCGTTAAAATACAGTCATTTCTTTTGCTGCTGTTTGTATTCAATTTTGGAGATTTTTTTTTTCTCCCAACCTTATTAATTTCATTTTTTTAAACATATAAAACGTTAACAAGTTTCCCAAACTCATGAGTACAAAAAAAGGTATAATCAGAGCAGTGCCATTCCCTCCATCATCGCTTTTACTCTATTCCTACCCATTCCCCATAGGTAACGAATTAGTTTCTGGTTATCTTTTCTCTATCTATTTTTGTTCTATCAAAAAATTGTGCTTTCGGGCTTCCCCTGGTGGTCCAGTGGGTAAGGACACCGCCTTGCAGTGCAAGGGGCGCCGGTTTGAGCCCTGGCCTGGGAAGATCCCACGTGCCGCGGAGCGGCTGGACTGATGTGTCCAATTGCTGAGCCGGAGCTCTGGAGCGCATGCGCCCAGAGCCGGCGCTCTGCAACAACAGACACCACCGCGATGGGAGGCCCACAGGAGCCAATGAACAAAGACGGATGAAAATGGAGAAGTGAAAGACCAATAGAAGTGGCCCGCCCGCTCCCCTCCCTCCCCAACCCGACCCCCGCCCAAAATAAATAAATAAATAAATAAATAAATTGTGCTTTCTCTGGGCTTCCCTGGTGGTCTAGTGGGAAAAGAGTCCTCCCTGCAGTGCAAGGAGCGTTGGTTCCATCCCTGGTCTGGGAAGATCCCACGTGCTACAGAGTCGCTGAACCAGTGTGTCCAATTAGGAGCCAGTGCTCTGGAGCACATGCGCCCACAGCAGGTGCTCTGCAACGAGAGGCCACTGCAACATGAGGCCCACACAGGCCAAAGAATAAAAGAAGGATGAAAATAAATAGATAAATAAAAACAATAAAAAGAGGCCAAAATTTCAAAAAAAATTATGCTTTCTCAGTGTGAACCAGAGAAATGGAATAGAATACTGGATCAAGAAAGAATTATAAGTTGAGAGGCATAACAGAATGTATTATAATGTAAATGGCTCCACAGAAACTGAAACTGAAGCTGCAGAAGGGATGGGGTAACTGCAGAAGGAAATATCTATCAAAATTCCTGCTGGTTTACTTTGAGGGGCATCGAAGGGATCCCATATCCCAAAACAGATTGCCATCCTGTTGTAACCTTCCAAATTACTACTATCTATGGCTCTAGAGACCCCACATAAAAATGGGGGTATTCTTTTGGAAGGCTAATTAAGCTCTTGCTACCTATTAAGGTTGGGCTTCCCTGCTGGCTCAGTGATAATGAATTCGCCTGCCAATGAAGGAGATGTGGGTTCAATTCCTGGGTCAGGAAGATCCCCTGGAGTAGAAAATGGCAACCCACTATCGTATTCTAGCCAGGGAAATCCCATGAGCAGAGGAGCCTCACAAAAGAGTTGGACACAACTTCGCAGTTAAACAGTAACAATCACCCATTAATGTTAGTAGGAGAAATTCTGCCCTGGCAAGAGGAACGTTTCAAACATTGAGCTAGACATTTACGAGGAAGAGAGACGAGAAGGGAATGGCTAACATGAGAATCTGTATGTTAGCACTGACAGAGAGTAATGATCACATTAGAAAAATAAACCCGCATCTGTGGCATCTCTTGGAAAATCTACTAATATGCTAACGAGTAGCAAAGGGTTATTCCTCATGTCCTGGCACTAAGTCAGTGTGGCACCAAGGGAAGAACACAGCTTAAGAGACAGAGAGGTCTGGTCTTAAATCCCAACTGAGTTACCCAACAACTACGTAACCACTGTCAAGTTACTTAACATCTCAGAGTCACAGTTTTCTTACCTACAGAAATGGATAATATCCCTTTTACCAAGTTAACATAGGACATAAACCAAATAATGTACAGTCTTGCCCTAAACCCAGAATATATGTTTAATAAGTAGTTCCTATAGTAAAGGCGGATTAACAAGATAAAGTGCTACAATGGCATGCCCGAAAGAAATCAGTGAAATCACACCCTGTCAGGCAGTATTTACGGCTTCTCCCATGGCTCAGCGGTAAAGAATTCACCTGCAATGCAAGAAACACAGGAGACTTCGGTTCAATTCCTGGGTTAGGAAGACCCAGGAGGAGGGCATGGCAATCCACTTCAGTATTCTTTCAATACAAATCCCATGGACAGAGGAGTCTAGTGGGTTACTGTCCATGGGGTCAGTAGCATGCAGGCAGTATTTGGTAAGGGAAAAAAAAAACAAAAACCCAACACATAGTTCCAAGTCTCAATTTTATAAAATGTCCCAGAGTCTATTTTTTAAAGTGTAAAAATACGTGCTGACATACTAAAGTGCCAATGATTTAAAAGAAACCATTCTAGGGAGATGTTGATCAAATTTTTTAAAAACTCTAGTTATAAGATAAGTAAGTTGTTGGGATTTAACGTACAATATGGTGCCTACAGGGTGGTTCAGAGAGTAAAGACTGTGGGAGACCCAGGTCGGTCCCTGGGCTGGGACGATCCCCTGGAGAAGACAACCCCCTCCAGCATTCCTGCCTGGAAAATCTCACGGACAGAGGACCTTGGCGGGCTACAGTCCATGGGGTTGCAAAGAGTTGGACACGACTGAGCAACTAACACTTTCACTTCACTTTCATTGCATATTTGAAAGTTGCTGTAAGAACAGATCTTAAATGTCCTACACACACACACACACGCACGCACACCTAACTACGATAATAATTTTGCAATTTATATATCAAGTGATCACTTTGTACACATTAAATTTGCTATATGTCAATTATATCAATTATGTCTGAATAAAGTTGGAGAAAACAAAAGAAGCCATTCTGCCAATTAAGACAAACGGCTCAGAATAACCTAAGAAATGCCTATGGCTCACAAAGAATGAACACAAACATATTACATGCAATATTAACCAATCTTATAATTTTTTCAATGTGTATACACAAGAGAATTAAGGACGTTCAATAAAGCGGTATTTTAAAAGTTTCTACTTTACTTTCAAATTAATCTACAACCGAAAATCCAACACGGAAAGTCTTAAAATGATCTTTAACTAAATACTGAAAAATACAAAAAAGTTTTAGAGACTAAAATCAGCAATATCCCCAAAGTCCCATATATTCAGAAGAGTCTTTATATGCAATGGCAATGAGACTCAGAGCGTACAATTTTATGCTACAGACCTTTGTTTTCCTCGCCTCGCCGACTAGTAATGACCTCTCTTTCATCTTAAATAAGATGTGAGCTTAGCTCTATCTCTGTTCTGGAAGACAGAGGAGTCTACTGGGTTACTGTCCATGGGGTCAGTAGCATGCAGGCAGTATTTGGTAAGGGAAAAAAAAAACAAAAACCCAACACATAGTTCCAAGTCTCAATTTTATAAAATGTCCCAGAGTCTATTTTTTAAAGTGTAAAAATACGTGCTGACATACTAAAGTGCCAATGATTTAAAAGAAACCATTCTAGGGAGATGTTGATCAAATTTTTTAAAAACTCTAGTTATAAGATAAGTAAGTTGTTGGGATTTAACGTACAATATGGTGCCTACAGGGTGGTTCAGAGAGTAAAGACTGTGGGAGACCCAGGTCGGTCCCTGGGCTGGGACGATCCCCTGGAGAAGACAACCCCCTCCAGCATTCCTGCCTGGAAAATCTCACGGACAGAGGACCTTGGCGGGCTACAGTCCATGGGGTTGCAAAGAGTTGGACACGACTGAGCAACTAACACTTTCACTTCACTTTCATTGCATATTTGAAAGTTGCTGTAAGAACAGATCTTAAATGTCCTACACACACACACACACGCACGCACACCTAACTACGATAATAATTTTGCAATTTATATATCAAGTGATCACTTTGTACACATTAAATTTGCTATATGTCAATTATATCAATTATGTCTGAATAAAGTTGGAGAAAACAAAAGAAGCCATTCTGCCAATTAAGACAAACGGCTCAGAATAACCTAAGAAATGCCTATGGCTCACAAAGAATGAACACAAACATATTACATGCAATATTAACCAATCTTATAATTTTTTCAATGTGTATACACAAGAGAATTAAGGACGTTCAATAAAGCGGTATTTTAAAAGTTTCTACTTTACTTTCAAATTAATCTACAACCGAAAATCCAACACGGAAAGTCTTAAAATGATCTTTAACTAAATACTGAAAAATACAAAAAAGTTTTAGAGACTAAAATCAGCAATATCCCCAAAGTCCCATATATTCAGAAGAGTCTTTATATGCAATGGCAATGAGACTCAGAGCGTACAATTTTATGCTACAGACCTTTGTTTTCCTCGCCTCGCCGACTAGTAATGACCTCTCTTTCATCTTAAATAAGATGTGAGCTTAGCTCTATCTCTGTTCTGGAAGACACGCCTAAAGGTCACAATCTCATTTTACAATACTAAAATGATTAGAATGCATCAATAATGCAATGGCGAAAGTCTTAAGAAAACTTTCCAGTAGGGTGCTAATCTACAGACAGAGCTTTTTTTTTTTTTTTTTTTTTTTTTAGGCAGAGCTATTTTGCTTGTGGAAGGAGAAAGATGCATCCACACCCTTTACTAGAAAAGAAAGGGAAGGAATGTGAAAAAAGAGACGAGAGAGATGCAAAATAACAAAGCACTGCTTCTATAAACAAACGAAAGTCTGTTTTTAAACTTTGGGAATTCTTCCTCTACCAAATAGCAATAAAACTACAAGGCAATGGTTTCTGTTTTGAAGTAGAAAAACACAACGGAGAGAAAAAGAAAAAACATGTTATCATGTTACTTGTACTGAACTTACAACTATTCAAAATCCTTAATCCATCCCCCCGTCCCCCCCGCCCCAAATACTGGGCATCACATCCTTTTCAAAGTAAATCTAACACGAAACCACTGGACTCATTTTTAGCACTCGGTGGAGAACTTTTCTTTCTCTCAGCGCTCACCACTCAATAACCCTTCTGGGCAGCCCTGAATAACCGCTATTCTCAGGATAAACACGAGCTCGCGTTCCAGTGCCCCGGAGGGGCCTCGGGGCGCGGAGAGGAACTGGGGGTCTGGAGGCCAAGGACCGCGGACCGCCACCTCGCTGCCCCGAGCCAGCGGTCCCGGCCGCCCAGGAAGTGCCCGAAGCGGCGGCCAAGCGGCAGGTCTCGCACCCGAGCGGAGCGCCATCGAGGCGCGCCCGCCCCGTCCCTCCCCGGCAAGATCCGCCTCCCGGAAAGCCCAGTCCTGGAGTCCGGAGCGACCCCGCCGGCCCCGAGTCGCCTCCCGAGCGGGGTTGCACCCGGGCGGCCCCGCGGCGCCTCCTGCCCCGCGGGGCGAATCATCCATATTCAGAAGAGTCTTTATATGCAATGGCAATGAGACTCAGAGCGTACAATTTTATGCTACAGACCTTTGTTTTCCTCGCCTCGCCGACTAGTAATGACCTCTCTTTCATCTTAAATAAGATGTGAGCTTAGCTCTATCTCTGTTCTGGAAGACACGCCTAAAGGTCACAATCTCATTTTACAATACTAAAATGATTAGAATGCATCAATAATGCAATGGCGAAAGTCTTAAGAAAACTTTCCAGTAGGGTGCTAATCTACAGACAGAGCTTTTTTTTTTTTTTTTTTTTTAGGCAGAGCTATTTTGCTTGTGGAAGGAGAAAGATGCATCCACACCCTTTACTAGAAAAGAAAGGGAAGGAATGTGAAAAAAGAGACGAGAGAGATGCAAAATAACAAAGCACTGCTTCTATAAACAAACGAAAGTCTGTTTTTAAACTTTGGGAATTCTTCCTCTACCAAATAGCAATAAAACTACAAGGCAATGGTTTCTGTTTTGAAGTAGAAAAACACAACGGAGAGAAAAAGAAAAAACATGTTATCATGTTACTTGTACTGAACTTACAACTATTCAAAATCCTTAATCCATCCCCCCGTCCCCCCCGCCCCAAATACTGGGCATCACATCCTTTTCAAAGTAAATCTAACACGAAACCACTGGACTCATTTTTAGCACTCGGTGGAGAACTTTTCTTTCTCTCAGCGCTCACCACTCAATAACCCTTCTGGGCAGCCCTGAATAACCGCTATTCTCAGGATAAACACGAGCTCGCGTTCCAGTGCCCCGGAGGGGCCTCGGGGCGCGGAGAGGAACTGGGGGTCTGGAGGCCAAGGACCGCGGACCGCCACCTCGCTGCCCCGAGCCAGCGGTCCCGGCCGCCCAGGAAGTGCCCGAAGCGGCGGCCAAGCGGCAGGTCTCGCACCCGAGCGGAGCGCCATCGAGGCGCGCCCGCCCCGTCCCTCCCCGGCAAGATCCGCCTCCCGGAAAGCCCAGTCCTGGAGTCCGGAGCGACCCCGCCGGCCCCGAGTCGCCTCCCGAGCGGGGTTGCACCCGGGCGGCCCCGCGGCGCCTCCTGCCCCCGCGGGGCGAACCGACGAGCCGCAGCTCGCGCGGCCACCGCCTACCTGGAGGGAGCTGGAGCCCGCGTGGACCGGGAGTGCGGAGGTCGGCAGGGCGCGCGGCAGCTCCTAGCGCGCGGGGCCTGAGTGCAGAGCGCAGCTCACCACCGAGACCAGCCCGCCGAGATCCGCCGACCACACCCAGGCCCGCGCCGCCCAGCAGCCAACTCCGCGGCGCGCGGCGCCGGGGCGGGGACGTGGCTCGAGGCGCGAGGCGCGAGGCACGAGGCGCGCGGACTCGGCGGGGTCGCGCCGCGGGCGCGCGCAGACCCTGGAGTTTGCGCGGCTCGGGCCGGGGGGCGAAAGCAGCTGGCGCGGCGCGCTGCTCCAGCTTCCTATTTTCTCTCTCGTTTCCTGCTAGAAGGAGAAGAAAAACATTAATTCCCGGACAGTTTCGTTTTCTTGGTGCGGCCGAGGACGCCGGGGCACACTTCTGAGGAGAGCCCAAGTGGTGTGGCTGGTTTCCTTCCTGCCACCGCGCAAGTTTCAGCTTGTTCGTGGGCAGGATAGAGGGGCTGGCTTAGACGATCTCAGGGTCCCGGTTAGGTTTCACGTTGTGGAAACCTGAATATAAGACAGTAAACCGAAGCCCCGAGGGTTAAATCCTTGCAATCCCAGCTCTACCGTCGTCTTGTGTGACCCTGTGCTGTCCCGGGGCCTCAGTATCCTCGTGGGCGAAGTAGGGACAGTGTACCTGCCTGATAAAGGTGCGAAAATTTTAGATGAGGTAACATTCGCCCAGAGCCTGCCTCTGGATAAATGATCAATGCTGGGAGATTATTGTTACTGTTGTCGCTGACGAAATCAGGCCTTTCAGATAACCCTGTCAAGTCGCTCATCTCTGCAGGACTTAAACATCACATGCAACCGACTTTTTCTAGATTTCTAGGGCTGCTTTATGTTTAAAATGTCATAAAATGAATGCATCTACCCAGTTTGCTTCCTCTGAAGTCAGTACCGCCCGGGAGCAATTTTCCTCTCCCTACCCCCATCTTTCTTCTCAGTTAATTCCACTTTGACAGACTGTTGCTATAGCATTCCTTCTCTGACGTCAAACAATTTAAAGAAACAGCCCTCGGTAACGAAAAACTGCAGAGGAGTTCTTTGTGGAGCTGCTGTGCTGGAGAAACGTTCGAACAATATCTTGGGAGAACTTTTTAACACCTCCGCAGCCTTCCATTTCTTCTTCAGCAGCTTCCCACCATCACCTGGAATAAATCGTTTAGCGCCTTCATGATGAGCACACCCTGACTGCAGCTATGGAGAAAATGTGACCGTTTTGTATAAAAGCCAGACCACGACAAAAATGGAAACAGCTGTGGTGGGTAGGATGACGAAATTATAGGTGTTCCCCCCTCCAAATTTTCATTTTCCTTAATGGAGGGTGCTTGTTTCCACTAGGAAACAAGAGAAGAAATGCCAAATCTTCTAAATATTAGTGTCTGAAAAGTTGACTGAGGCCTGAATAATTTGCACTATAACTATGTGTTTTCATAATTAAATCCTGAGCATTATCACTGTCATTTTTAAGAGGAAACGAAGAGAAATTCTTATTTAAGGAACTCTTATATTATGTACCAGGCTCCCTGCTTTCTTTTTTTTTTTTTTTTAAGATTTATTTATTTATTTATTTGAGGGGGGATGGGGTGGGGAGGGAGGGGAGCAGGCGGGCCACTTCTATTGGTCTTTCATTTATCCATTTTCATCCATCTTTGTTCTTTGGCCCGTGTGGGCCTCCCATCGCTGTGGCCTCTGTTGTCGCAGAGCACCGGCTCTGGGCGCATGCGCTCCAGAGCTCTGGCTCGGTAATTGGACACATCTGTCCAGCGGCTCTGCGGCACGTGGGATCTTCCCAGGCCAGGGATCGAACCGGCGCCCCTTGCACTGCAAGGCGGTGTCCTTACCCACTGGACCACCAGGGAAGCCCTCCCTGCTTTCTTATGTTGTACTTAATTATCATACTAACTTTACAGTGTGCAGTCTATCCCCATTTTGCAGATAAAGAAACTGAGGCTCAGTGAGATTACATAATCTACATAGAATTACACAGTGTCACAGATTTTATATGGAATCCAGATTGGATTGATTCCAATGCCTTGTCTCCTTCTTGTGCATTGGCATTTAACAGATAATATAGGTCTTTTAGAAGTGGTTAGGTTAAGATTATCAGTTGAAAAACAAGTTGCTCGATTTAGGAAAACCCAGTGGAAAGTACTGAGTTATTCTCTTCCAGAAAAGATTAGGGGAATAGAAATCAACAGTTCCTAAACACAAAAACCTGAAAAAAAAAATGTTATAAGAGTTTTACTGCCCATTACTTGAAGATTTAAGAAAAAACTTACCGAAAATGATTGCTTCAACCTTCCTAAAATTTTGATATGGACAGAGAAATTACTGAAAGAATAAAGTCCAAGTACAAAAAAGGAAAATTTAATTATTATCCAAACTAGTTCACTTCCAAGAATATTATATTTCTGTTTTGCCACATTTGCTGCACATTTCTCTGAAAAGAACACTTGTTAAAGGACAAGCCTGTATTGCAAATCTGAAAGTGAAAATGACAAAAAGGAATTTCATTAGGAATAATTTCCTAAAAACACAGAGATATATCTAAGTGATACAGCAGTTAGTGATCTTTCAAATGATAACATTATCTGGGTAAAAAGAGGGAGAGAAAGAAAGAAAGAGGAGATAGAAGGAGGAGAGAAAGAGAAACAAGTGTAGATATTAATATTATTGAAGCCTGTGGATTTCTGTAGACAACTGTAATGATGTATCCTGCCTGCTTCTAATGGTTAAACTTGGTAGTCTTGTGTTTGCATGCTACTGGCTGGTATTTAGATTTCTAACTCATCAGGCCCATGTTAGCAAATCCTATTCTATTAAAAGAGGATGGGGGATCCCTGCTAGAGAACCTTTGAAGACAAACTTTCTGTCTGTTTAATTGTGTTGTTCTTTGTGATGGTTAACAGAATACCTTGCAGGTTCTCAGTATGCACCGAACAAAGGATTGAATAAAAGTACTTGCCTACTTATTTACTCAAATAACCTTCATACCTTTGAAGACATAAAGGCACTAACTTTACAGAGTGCAGTCTATCCCCATTTTGCAGATAAAGAAACTGAGGCTCAGTGAGATTACATAATCTACATAGAATTACACAGTGTCACAGATTTTATATGGAATCCAGATTGGATTGATTCCAATGCCTTGTCTCCTTCTTGTGCATTGGCATTTAACAGATAATATAGGTCTTTTAGAAGTGGTTAGGTTAAGATTATCAGTTGAAAAACAAGTTGCTCGTATTTAGGAAAACCCAGTGGAAAGTACTGAGTTATTCTCTTCCAGAAAAGATTAGGGGAATAGAAATCAACAGTTCCTAAACACAAAAACCTGAAAAAAAAAATGTTATAAGAGTTTTACTGCCCATTACTTGAAGATTTAAGAAAAAACTTACCGAAAATGATTGCTTCAACCTTCCTAAAATTTTGATATGGACAGAGAAATTACTGAAAGAATAAAGTCCAAGTACAAAAAAGGAAAATTTAATTATTATCCAAACTAGTTCACTTCCAAGAATATTATATTTCTGTTTTGCCACATTTGCTGCACATTTCTCTGAAAAGAACACTTGTTAAAGGACAAGCCTGTATTGCAAATCTGAAAGTGAAAATGACAAAAAGGAATTTCATTAGGAATAATTTCCTAAAAACACAGAGATATATCTAAGTGATACAGCAGTTAGTGATCTTTCAAATGATAACATTATCTGGGTAAAAAGAGGGAGAGAAAGAAAGAAAGAGGAGATAGAAGGAGGAGAGAAAGAGAAACAAGTGTAGATATTAATATTATTGAAGCCTGTGGATTTCTGTAGACAACTGTAATGATGTATCCTGCCTGCTTCTAATGGTTAAACTTGGTAGTCTTGTGTTTGCATGCTACTGGCTGGTATTTAGATTTCTAACTCATCAGGCCCATGTTAGCAAATCCTATTCTATTAAAAGAGGATGGGGGATCCCTGCTAGAGAACCTTTGAAGACAAACTTTCTGTCTGTTTAATTGTGTTGTTCTTTGTGATGGTTAACAGAATACCTTGCAGGTTCTCAGTATGCACCGAACAAAGGATTGAATAAAAGTACTTGCCTACTTATTTACTCAAATAACCTTCATACCTACCAGTCTCAGGTCCTACTCAGATTCATAGAAGAGTGATCACTATTGCTTCTGCAGGGTGTTTTGCTCTCTAATGACCAATTCAGAGAAGCTCTGCTGTGGGTCCTGTATTGGATGAATCTGAATCCTGTTCTCAGCAAGCTACCCCAGAATCCACAGTGCCACAGGTTCATAACCTTGGCTTTTAAATCATACGCCAGAAATAGTCTGCATTTTTTTTTTTCTTTCTGAGCCTACTCTAATGTCAGATAATGCCAACTGCATTATGAAGAACAGAACAAAGTGTACAATATTCCAGTACGGGCCTGTTGTATGTGTTATATACATTCTAATCTATTCTTTTCAGGGTGAGACCAAGTTATCTATAATGGAAGATACTTCACAGAAATAAAGTAACAGACTTTCTTCCAGCTACAACAGAATAGTTGTAGCAGAATTCCTCGAGGATGTGAGAAGTGATTCCTTCGCAGACTCTAAGAAGTGAGTTTATGTATTGTCTCAGACATCCTTAATCCTGAGCAGTCATGTCCAGACCCTTCCCTCTGGCTCACACACACTGCATTTCGACATCAGCTCTTTTTACAGTTTATATTTGGAGCCTGCCTTGCTGTGTTCTTCCGACACTGCTAATACAAATCAGTTATAGCTCTTGCATATTTCTTCTCATGTTCTCTAATGGCAATTTGGGTCTGTCATCTACACACACATCAGTGACCTTCTTCACTGTACTTGACTAATGATGTATCCTGCCTGCTTCTAATGGTTAAACTTGGTAGTCTTGTGTTTGCATGCTACTGGCTGGTATTTAGATTTCTAACTCATCAGGCCCATGTTAGCAAATCCTATTCTATTAAAAGAGGATGGGGGATCCCTGCTAGAGAACCTTTGAAGACAAACTTTCTGTCTGTTTAATTGTGTTGTTCTTTGTGATGGTTAACAGAATACCTTGCAGGTTCTCAGTATGCACCGAACAAAGGATTGAATAAAAGTACTTGCCTACTTATTTACTCAAATAACCTTCATACCTACCAGTCTCAGGTCCTACTCAGATTCATAGAAGAGTGATCACTATTGCTTCTGCAGGGTGTTTTGCTCTCTAATGACCAATTCAGAGAAGCTCTGCTGTGGGTCCTGTATTGGATGAATCTGAATCCTGTTCTCAGCAAGCTACCCCAGAATCCACAGTGCCACAGGTTCATAACCTTGGCTTTTAAATCATACGCCAGAAATAGTCTGCATTTTTTTTTTTCTTTCTGAGCCTACTCTAATGTCAGATAATGCCAACTGCATTATGAAGAACAGAACAAAGTGTACAATATTCCAGTACGGGCCTGTTGTATGTGTTATATACATTCTAATCTATTCTTTTCAGGGTGAGACCAAGTTATCTATAATGGAAGATACTTCACAGAAATAAAGTAACAGACTTTCTTCCAGCTACAACAGAATAGTTGTAGCAGAATTCCTCGAGGATGTGAGAAGTGATTCCTTCGCAGACTCTAAGAAGTGAGTTTATGTATTGTCTCAGACATCCTTAATCCTGAGCAGTCATGTCCAGACCCTTCCCTCTGGCTCACACACACTGCATTTCGACATCAGCTCTTTTTACAGTTTATATTTGGAGCCTGCCTTGCTGTGTTCTTCCGACACTGCTAATACAAATCAGTTATAGCTCTTGCATATTTCTTCTCATGTTCTCTAATGGCAATTTGGGTCTGTCATCTACACACACATCAGTGACCTTATTCACTGTACTTGACTAATGATGTCTGCCTCCGGTGTAGGAGAGGAAATAGAATCACCCAAGTATATATTTGGGCTTCCCTTGTGGCCCAGACAGTAAAGAATCCTCCTGCAATGCGAGAGACCTGGATTTGATCCCTGGGTTGGGAAGATTCCCTGGAGGAAGGCATGGGAACCCACTCCAGTATTCATGCCTGGAAGATCCCATGGACAGAGGAGCCTGGTGAGCTACAGTCCATGGAGTCACAAAGAGTCGGACACGACTGAGCAACTAAGCAGATATTTGATGCTCTAGGTCCTGTGGTTCAGGTCTCTGGAATCAGTTATTGGAAATGGACAGGCAAAGTAGAAAGAAAGAACAATAAACTGCACATCAGAGGACCTGATTTAGAGCTTCAACTTGATACTAAATATCTGTGTGAGCAGATCGTAACCTGCCTGCATTATGTCTTCTTCAGTATATAAAATGGGAGTGCTGGATCTTAACAGGATTGGCAAATAGCAGTGATGTCATCACTCAGTATTGTGTTCAGTGCATAACCTCACTAATCAAAAATGCACTTTCCCTCTAAGCCTCATTACCATCCCCCAAATTCTTCTGAATACAGGTATTTCCCAACCTTTTCAACAGTTCATACCACATCACATTTGTGAAGGACCTATATTAGAACATGTTTCTACAAACAGAAATAAATTCAAGGAGGACTTTTGCTTTTATGGAAAAGATAATAGCATTCAATATTTCTTTTGCAACAGCTCTTGAAGAGTCAGTGCACACCCCAAGCAGCAGGGAGCATGGCACCACCAGCTCCTTTCCTGAGAAATATGCTCAGCATCTCAGCATCCAGCCGCCTAGCTTTAAACTGTGTCTGTAGAGGCTTTCAGCTCTTTTACAGTCTTATATTTGGCTCACACACTGCATTTCGACATCAGCTCTTTTTACAGTTTATATTTGGAGCCTGCCTTGCTGTGTTCTTCCGACACTGCTAATACAAATCAGTTATAGCTCTTGCATATTTCTTCTCATGTTCTCTAATGGCAATTTGGGTCTGTCATCTACACACACATCAGTGACCTTATTCACTGTACTTGACTAATGATGTCTGCCTCCGGTGTAGGAGAGGAAATAGAATCACCCAAGTATATATTTGGGCTTCCCTTGTGGCCCAGACAGTAAAGAATCCTCCTGCAATGCGAGAGACCTGGATTTGATCCCTGGGTTGGGAAGATTCCCTGGAGGAAGGCATGGGAACCCACTCCAGTATTCATGCCTGGAAGATCCCATGGACAGAGGAGCCTGGTGAGCTACAGTCCATGGAGTCACAAAGAGTCGGACACGACTGAGCAACTAAGCAGATATTTGATGCTCTAGGTCCTGTGGTTCAGGTCTCTGGAATCAGTTATTGGAAATGGACAGGCAAAGTAGAAAGAAAGAACAATAAACTGCACATCAGAGGACCTGATTTAGAGCTTCAACTTGATACTAAATATCTGTGTGAGCAGATCGTAACCTGCCTGCATTATGTCTTCTTCAGTATATAAAATGGGAGTGCTGGATCTTAACAGGATTGGCAAATAGCAGTGATGTCATCACTCAGTATTGTGTTCAGTGCATAACCTCACTAATCAAAAATGCACTTTCCCTCTAAGCCTCATTACCATCCCCCAAATTCTTCTGAATACAGGTATTTCCCAACCTTTTCAACAGTTCATACCACATCACATTTGTGAAGGACCTATATTAGAACATGTTTCTACAAACAGAAATAAATTCAAGGAGGACTTTTGCTTTTATGGAAAAGATAATAGCATTCAATATTTCTTTTGCAACAGCTCTTGAAGAGTCAGTGCACACCCCAAGCAGCAGGGAGCATGGCACCACCAGCTCCTTTCCTGAGAAATATGCTCAGCATCTCAGCATCCAGCCGCCTAGCTTTAAACTGTGTCTGTGAGTACCTGGGCTTTATCTCAGTTTATTTTGTGCTTCCATTAGCAAGATGGGTCCTACCGTAATTGCTTCTTCACTTTAGGCCATCTCGGCTTACAAATGATTTCCTAGGAAGTTTCTGGTTTGGAATGGGGGGGGGGGGGGGGGGGGGGGGGAACCTGTATCACACATCAAGAAGGCACTCTGATCTATTGGCTTGATAAGTGAATAAAAACACTGTATTAGGGGGCTTCCCAGGTGGCACTAGTGTGGGGCTTCCCAAGTGGCACTAGCTGTAAAGAACTTGCCTGCCAATGCAGGAGATTTAGAGATGAGAGTGCAATACCTGGGTCAGGAAGATCCCCTGGAGAAGGGCATGGCAGCCCAAGCCTATGGGCTACAGTCCATAGGATCACACAGAGTCAGACACAGTGGAAGGGACTTAGCACGCACGCACACTGTGTGACTGGCCTCCTCCAAACTTAATGGATTAACACGACAGCGATCGTTTATGTTGCTCACCAACAGCCTACTTAGGCAGAGCTCGACTGACATGCTCTGCTCTGTTCAGAGAAATGTCAGCTAGTTTGACTCTGCTTTCAAGATGGTTGTGTCATATGACTGGCATGGTGGTGCTGGATGCTGGTTGGAAGATCAGCCAAGGCCTTTGTTCCTCTAAACGTAGACCTTTCCATGAGCTAGTTGGAATTCCTCACACTACAATGGCTGGGTTCCAAGAGCAAGTGTTCTAAGAGAACAGGGAGGAAGTGCATAGCATTTTATGACTTAACTTTGGGAAGCGTGTACTGTAGCTTTCAACATTGTCCCTTGGTCTACATAGTCACAGTTCAAGGCATAGACCTCATTTTAATCAAAATGCACTTTCCTCTAAGCCTCATTACCATCCCCCAAATTCTTCTGAATACAGGTATTTCCCAACCTTTTCAACAGTTCATACCACATCACATTTGTGAAGGACCTATATTAGAACATGTTTCTACAAACAGAAATAAATTCAAGGAGGACTTTTGCTTTTATGGAAAAGATAATAGCATTCAATATTTCTTTTGCAACAGCTCTTGAAGAGTCAGTGCACACCCCAAGCAGCAGGGAGCATGGCACCACCAGCTCCTTTCCTGAGAAATATGCTCAGCATCTCAGCATCCAGCCGCCTAGCTTTAAACTGTGTCTGTGAGTACCTGGGCTTTATCTCAGTTTATTTTGTGCTTCCATTAGCAAGATGGGTCCTACCGTAATTGCTTCTTCACTTTAGGCCATCTCGGCTTACAAATGATTTCCTAGGAAGTTTCTGCTTTTGAATAGTGGGGGAGTGGGGGGTGGGGGGGAACCTGTATCACACATCAAGAAGGCACTCTGATCTATTGGCTTGATAAGTGAATAAAAACACTGTATTAGGGGGCTTCCCAGGTGGCACTAGTGTGGGGCTTCCCAAGTGGCACTAGCTGTAAAGAACTTGCCTGCCAATGCAGGAGATTTAGAGATGAGAGTGCAATACCTGGGTCAGGAAGATCCCCTGGAGAAGGGCATGGCAGCCCAAGCCTATGGGCTACAGTCCATAGGATCACACAGAGTCAGACACAGTGGAAGGGACTTAGCACGCACGCACACTGTGTGACTGGCCTCCTCCAAACTTAATGGATTAACACGACAGCGATCGTTTATGTTGCTCACCAACAGCCTACTTAGGCAGAGCTCGACTGACATGCTCTGCTCTGTTCAGAGAAATGTCAGCTAGTTTGACTCTGCTTTCAAGATGGTTGTGTCATATGACTGGCATGGTGGTGCTGGATGCTGGTTGGAAGATCAGCCAAGGCCTTTGTTCCTCTAAACGTAGACCTTTCCATGAGCTAGTTGGAATTCCTCACACTACAATGGCTGGGTTCCAAGAGCAAGTGTTCTAAGAGAACAGGGAGGAAGTGCATAGCATTTTTATGACTTAACTTTGGGAAGCGTGTACTGTAGCTTTCAACATTGTCCCTTGGTCTACATAGTCACAGTTCAAGGCATAGACCTCATTTTAAGAAAAATGTTTTCATGTTGCTGTTTGGTAGAAGCCAATGCAATACCATAAAGCAATTATCCTTCACTTACAAAATAAATTTTATAAAAAGAAAAAAAATTTTATTGAAGTATAGTTGATTTATAATGTTGTGTCAATTTCTGCTATGCAGTAAAGCAACTGTTATTTACATATTTTGATATGCTTTTTCATCCTAGTTTATCACAGGACATTGAATATAGTTCCCTGGGCTGTACATTAGGACCTTGTTGTTTTGCAGTCTAAATCTAATAACTTGCATCTAGCCAAACCCCAAACTCCCAGTCCATCTCTCTCCTTCTGCATCTTCTCCTTGGCAGCCACAAATCTGTTCTCTATGTCTATAAGTCAGTTTCTGTTTTGTAGATAGATTCATTTGTGTCATATTTTAGATTCCATGTATAAATGATATCACATGGCATTTGTCTTTCTCTTTCTGACTTATTTCACTTAGGGTGATTATCTCTAGTTGTGTCCATGTTGCTGCAAGTGGCATTCTTTTGTTCTTTTTATGGCTGAGTAATATTCCATTGTATAAAGGGACATAAACCTCTTGATGAAGGAGTGAGTATCCAGGTTCTAGAAGAGCATTAGGTTGACACCTTCTGTTGCAGTATTCCATGGTATGGAGGTACCACAATTTGCTTACCCGTTCACACACTCAATGACATTTAGAATGTTTTCCAGTTCGGGACAATTACTAACAGAATTTCTGCAAACATATACAGAATGTTAGTATGTTTTCAATTTTTTTTAGAGAAGAATGGGATTATTGTGTTATATGGTTACTGTATGAGAAACTGCCAAATCCTCTTCTGGAGTAGCTGGTCCATTTTTCATTCTCACTAGCAACATATGGGAGTTCCAGTTGCTCTGAGTCCTCCCGGGCACTTGATACTGTCAGTGTTTGTTTTTTTTTTTTTTTATTTCATCCTTTCAAATAGGTGTGTAATATTATCTCAACATGGTGGTTTATTTTAATTTTTTTAAAAGATTTATTTATTTATTTATTTTGTGGGGGGTGGGATGGGAAGGGAAGGGAGCAGGTGGGCTACTTCTATTGGTCTTCCATTTGTCTATTTTCATCCATCTTTGTTCTTTGACCCGTGTGGGCCTCCCATCACAGTGACCTCTCTTGTTGCAGAGCACCGGCTCTGGGCGCATGCGCTCCAGAGCTCCGGCTCAGTAATTGGACACATGGGTCCAGCCGCTCCGCGGCACGTGGGATCTTCCCAGGCCAGCGATCGAACCGGCGTCCCTCGCACTGCAAGACGGTGTCCCCACCCACTGGACCACCAGGGAAGCCCGGTGGTTTATTTTAGTGTCTTCTTCAGCATCACGGTATCTCCTGCCTTTTTCTACCCTGATCTAGTTCATACATTCTCTGTCCAATAGATTTTCCTAAAATACAGTGCCGGTTACATTCATTATTGGCTCAGACGACCTGCAACAGTTTCCAGTCACTTACTGAATTGAATGTTTTGCCCTGGCTTGCCCTTGTGTAATCTGACTCCAAAGTATCTTTCCAGGTTCCTCTTCTATGACTTTATTTTTCTCCCATTCTGGTCCTTTTATTCTTCTGAGAGTAGGTTCTTTGCCTTCTCATCTTTGTCAGTGCTGTTCTCAAAACTGGCTTCTCTGTCCATTTCTTCTGTGTTTCTCAAGAACCAGAAACTTGAGGGGACTGTCCTTGATTGTCTGTGCCTGGATTACTACCGTGTAACACCATGCAGTCCATCCCAGACACTCTCCCTAGGCTTTTGGAGTACCCTCTGGGCAGGTCAACAAATCCAGGACTGGCAGGTATCAGCTGACAAATGAGTCTCCTTTGCTGATTCAGACCAACTACGTTCCCAGTAATTCTACCTGGAAATGATGAGATTATCTTATGTCTGCCTTAGCAGTTCTCTGAAAGGTTTTTGAAATGTTTTTGAGACTTGAGATTAATGATATGGTTCTTTTTCTTTTTTTTTTTTTCACAGTCACAAATTTTTTTTATTTTGCTTTTTTGATTTTACAGAGTTTTATTGTTTACAGGTATGTATAATTCCAGATTAGTCATATGTATATCCCATTCCCCCCATCCCACCTCTCTAGGCCATCACATAGCCCCCATGTACGATCCCTTAGACCCATAGCATATTGACAATAGTTATCTCTTTTACGTAAGATAGTATAGGGTTCCAAGTTGCTCTTCCCTAATGATATGGTAATTTTTCAAGTGACTTTCCAATCAAGCTTGAAGAGCTCTGATAGCTGTCAACAGTATGAAATTTCCCTTCAGCAAATGAAAGCTGAGAAAGAATAATTTAATAATATTAATAGTTTCCTGAAAGAAACAGTTGCTTTTGTCTGGTATCAAGCCAGTTACCCTGGACCTCAAACTTTGCATGGGAAGTTTTTTAAAAAATGAAAAGGAGATATATAAATCAACTCTTACTCTACTCTTACTCTAAACTTTTTTATTTAAATGTTAAAGACACAGCATTTTCACTAACAACATTAATCAACCTGTTCTTCAGAACAAACCTTTAAGACTAAGGGAATGATTTTAAAAGCCTCTGCTTGCTCCAAGGATTAAGAAAATAGGGATTATTCTCTCAGTCTCAGCCGTGTTCTCTAAGTGGACCAGAATATCTAAATAATGTTTTTGAAACCCCATATAAATTCTAAGAATGTTAAATGAAATTGTAAATGATAGTAAATCCAGTTTAGGTCAAGAGTATGATGTATTCAAGTTACATTCTATGTAACTTCCCTCTTCTATGATTATGCCCATAATTACAGTGTCTAGAACATAATATATTATTTTGTATGGTCTAGAGGTTTACAATTACATGACTATTCCATACCAAAATGTTACTTCTAGGATTCTTGTCTTATCACTGTGTCTTTAACCTTAGAACCATAGCTACCTGTTGCCGGGATCCCTAGTGTCTGTTCAATGAATGAAAGAGTGGAGAGCCCTCAGAAGAGGCTGCTGAGAGGTTCATTTCAAGCAACCACTCATTGCATTCATTTGTGAGTATTTAATAAGTCCTCAGACAAAAAGATAACGCTATAGCTATTTAGGAATAAATAGAACAAGGCTAACAAAATGTCTGATTCAATATTAACACTTCTAGGAGACAGGTCTTCTCCTGACAGGTGAGGTGATCAAGCTGGTGTGGAGGTAGTGTGCAAGTTCTAAAGCTTGGGACAGTTCTACACCGTTCCTCCAGGCCATCACATAGCCCCCATGTACGATCCCTTAGACCCATAGCATATTGACAATAGTTATCTCTTTTACGTAAGATAGTATAGGGTTCCAAGTTGCTCTTCCCTAATGATATGGTAATTTTTCAAGTGACTTTCCAATCAAGCTTGAAGAGCTCTGATAGCTGTCAACAGTATGAAATTTCCCTTCAGCAAATGAAAGCTGAGAAAGAATAATTTAATAATATTAATAGTTTCCTGAAAGAAACAGTTGCTTTTGTCTGGTATCAAGCCAGTTACCCTGGACCTCAAACTTTGCATGGGAAGTTTTTTAAAAAATGAAAAGGAGATATATAAATCAACTCTTACTCTACTCTTACTCTAAACTTTTTTATTTAAATGTTAAAGACACAGCATTTTCACTAACAACATTAATCAACCTGTTCTTCAGAACAAACCTTTAAGACTAAGGGAATGATTTTAAAAGCCTCTGCTTGCTCCAAGGATTAAGAAAATAGGGATTATTCTCTCAGTCTCAGCCGTGTTCTCTAAGTGGACCAGAATATCTAAATAATGTTTTTGAAACCCCATATAAATTCTAAGAATGTTAAATGAAATTGTAAATGATAGTAAATCCAGTTTAGGTCAAGAGTATGATGTATTCAAGTTACATTCTATGTAACTTCCCTCTTCTATGATTATGCCCATAATTACAGTGTCTAGAACATAATATATTATTTTGTATGGTCTAGAGGTTTACAATTACATGACTATTCCATACCAAAATGTTACTTCTAGGATTCTTGTCTTATCACTGTGTCTTTAACCTTAGAACCATAGCTACCTGTTGCCGGGATCCCTAGTGTCTGTTCAATGAATGAAAGAGTGGAGAGCCCTCAGAAGAGGCTGCTGAGAGGTTCATTTCAAGCAACCACTCATTGCATTCATTTGTGAGTATTTAATAAGTCCTCAGACAAAAAGATAACGCTATAGCTATTTAGGAATAAATAGAACAAGGCTAACAAAATGTCTGATTCAATATTAACACTTCTAGGAGACAGGTCTTCTCCTGACAGGTGAGGTGATCAAGCTGGTGTGGAGGTAGTGTGCAAGTTCTAAAGCTTGGGACAGTTCTACACTGTTCCTCCACTCAGAGGCAACCTGTGAGCACTCTGATAGCTGAGAAGGTAGCCACCATCTCCTGTTGTTGTCATTTTACTGTGTGTACTTGTGGGGGGCAGGGATGGGGGAAGGCTGATGAGCATGTGGGATCATGGTTCCCCAGACCAGGGATGGAACCCGCTCCCCTTGCCATGGAAACCTGAAATCCTAACTCCTGGGCAGCCATGGAAGTCCCATTGTTTTAGGTCTTAATGTGACATGGGGTTGGAGAGGGCTGATCCCACACGTTGTTATCTACATGACTGTAGCTAATAAAGATTTCTGGAGCAATTCACTCTTCTTTAGGGATCAAAAATGGGAGAAGACCACTGGGCAGAAGCCAGCTTCTCTTCTCATGGTGTGTGCTGAGCGCATTAATGGCTGTGATAGCCTCCTCTGTCATTAAGTGTTCTGTGGAAAAGCCCTGCCCTTTATGCTGGAGCAAGCATAGTAGTGGGGTAATGCTGATTTAAACAGAACTACTTTTCTCCCCTTTAAAGTATCTCTAGGGGGAAAGCCAACACATAGGACTGAATATCTGAAAATTAATATCTAAAATGCTCTAGAAACACAGCAGAGTTAAGGTTTTTCCTAATAGAAACAATCTTCTTTAGGACAGATATCCTAATATAGTATTTCCCTTTCAGGATCTTTTAGGTTTATTTACATTTATTGAATATTTAGGAGTCAGCACTTCACATTATTTACCTCATTTACTATCTACAACATACTTAAAAGAGGACACTGTTATTCTTATTGTACAAAGGAGGAGATTTAGGTTCAGAGAGAGTAGAATATACCTCAAGGTCCTGATGTATTGCCAGAGGATAAGCACTAAAAATTCAGGCTCCCATCCCTCTTGTCTTCTTATCAAACCTAGACAGCATATTAAAAAGCAGAGATATGACTTTGTTGACAAATCTTGGTATAGTCAAAGCTGTGATTTCTCCAGTAGTAACAGACAGATGTGAGAGGTGAACCATAAAGAAAGCTGAGAGCTGAAGAACTGATGCTTTTAAATTATGGTGAAGGCTCTTGAGAGTCTCTTGGACAGCAAGGAGATCAAACCAGTCAATCCTAAAGGAAATCAGCCCTGAATATACATTGGAAGGATGGATGCTGAAACTGAAGTTCCAGTACTCTGGCCACCTGATGTAAAGAGTGGACTCACTGGAAAAGACCTTTATGGCTGGGAAAGATTGAGGGCAGGAGGAGAAGGGGGTGACAGAGGACAAGATAGTTGGATGGCGTCACTGACTCAATGGACACGAGCAAACTCTGGGAGAAAGTGAAGAACTGGGAAGCCTGGTGTGCTGCGGTCCATGAGTCACAAAGAGTCAGACACAGCGACTGGACAACAGCCTTCATCTCCGACAGCCCTCGTAGCTACCCCAGTAGCTATGCTACTGAAGGAAACGGTTATGCAGATTTTATGCAAGTATATCTTCAAAACATGCCCCCCTCTCAGCAATATCCTGGCCCTTGAGACTCTCCTGTATCAAATCAAATACCTGATACATGGTAGCGTTTTCAAAGGGAGTCAGATATTTCTGACTTGATGTTTGAATGTGTTCCCCTCCCTAGCTCTTTGAAGCTGACTCTCCAACAGTAATGCAACTTCTTTCACTTAGGTTTCATTTTGGGATATTGTTTTTCCTTCTAAATAAATTAGGAGCAAATCCTCTGGTGAATGAATGCCTCAGACTTTTTTATAACTCTTCAGCTGGTTTTCATAAATAAAAATCAGGCAAGTAGAGAATTTAACCACTCTATTCTATCCAATCTGACTTGCCCTAACATTTACCCAAATCACAGAGAGGTCACAAATTCCTTCAATCTGAGAATATCCACTTCTTTGCTCTTTTTTCATGCCTGCTCTCTTTATCAGGATAGCTACTTATTGCTCTTCCTGTTTTATTTTAACTGGAATGAATTTGAGCTTTTATCCCTTCTGTTGTTTGGATTTCCCGGCTTAAAAGCTTTGAATCAGAATGACATTAATCCTAATTTGTCTGCAATGTGGCATTATTGCTCATTACAGATATTTGTGCTGCTCTATCTTACTTTCTGAGAATTTCATGGACTTTCTCATTGGAAATGAGTCAGTGATTTAGAATTTACATCTTCTCAAGTAACAAGTAGGCTGCCTAATTTTTAAAGAAAATTCTATGCCAACTTATCAATTTTTTCAAAATCTGATTTACTTACAACCAAATTCAGAATTTAATGACCTAGCAATTACATTATTAGCAATTCTGAAATTTAAGTGTATTTTCTGTAGAAATCAACCTCAGGGCTGCTGCACAAGCCTCTGCAAGAAGGTTCCTCTTCTTTGGTGAGAATGAGTCAGATTTGTATTAACTCAGGAATGAATTTTAGGAGGGAAAAAAAAGAAAAAACTTTGTCATCTAATGAGTAACAGTTTCATCTTGATTTAGTTGATAAAGCAGCAGGCCTAAAAATAAAGCTTACTGTAGATTTGTTCTTTTTTCTTTATATTATAAACTCTTAACTTTGGCATACCTACCAAATACAAAATTTAACAAAATGGCTTCAAGTATTAGTAGTTGGAAGAAATTTCTTGGTTTGAAGATGATGTGCTAATTGTTTGGGTCCACATATGCGCTGAAATACAAATTTCAAGGAAGTTTAAATGTCCCCAATGTAATTATTTTCCATGAAATCAGATATACTGTGGGGTTTTTTTTCCACATTATAATGATTGCTTAGTAAGTATAACCAAGACCAGCTAAAACAAGATGACTTTCCAGATCTTTCTTCCTCAGTCTACAACTATGTATATGTTGTCATTTGAAAACTCATTACTAATAAAAATCAGGCAAGTAGAGAATTTAACCACTCTATTCTATCCAATCTGACTTGCCCTAACATTTACCCAAATCACAGAGAGGTCACAAATTCCTTCAATCTGAGAATATCCACTTCTTTGCTCTTTTTTCATGCCTGCTCTCTTTATCAGGATAGCTACTTATTGCTCTTCCTGTTTTATTTTAACTGGAATGAATTTGAGCTTTTATCCCTTCTGTTGTTTGGATTTCCCGGCTTAAAAGCTTTGAATCAGAATGACATTAATCCTAATTTGTCTGCAATGTGGCATTATTGCTCATTACAGATATTTGTGCTGCTCTATCTTACTTTCTGAGAATTTCATGGACTTTCTCATTGGAAATGAGTCAGTGATTTAGAATTTACATCTTCTCAAGTAACAAGTAGGCTGCCTAATTTTTAAAGAAAATTCTATGCCAACTTATCAATTTTTTCAAAATCTGATTTACTTACAACCAAATTCAGAATTTAATGACCTAGCAATTACATTATTAGCAATTCTGAAATTTAAGTGTATTTTCTGTAGAAATCAACCTCAGGGCTGCTGCACAAGCCTCTGCAAGAAGGTTCCTCTTCTTTGGTGAGAATGAGTCAGATTTGTATTAACTCAGGAATGAATTTTAGGAGGGAAAAAAAAGAAAAAACTTTGTCATCTAATGAGTAACAGTTTCATCTTGATTTAGTTGATAAAGCAGCAGGCCTAAAAATAAAGCTTACTGTAGATTTGTTCTTTTTTCTTTATATTATAAACTCTTAACTTTGGCATACCTACCAAATACAAAATTTAACAAAATGGCTTCAAGTATTAGTAGTTGGAAGAAATTTCTTGGTTTGAAGATGATGTGCTAATTGTTTGGGTCCACATATGCGCTGAAATACAAATTTCAAGGAAGTTTAAATGTCCCCAATGTAATTATTTTCCATGAAATCAGATATACTGTGGGGTTTTTTTTCCACATTATAATGATTGCTTAGTAAGTATAACCAAGACCAGCTAAAACATGATGACTTTCCAGATCTTTTTCTTCCTCAGTCTACAACTATGTATATGTTGTACATTTCAGAGATATTTATTAAAATCTGCCTTTTATTGAAATTATTTGTGTAATTCTGTAAAAGGTGAGCATATAAATAAGAGTCTTAAAGAAACACATCAAGTCTGAACCATCTTTGTATCCCTCATGGCACCAATCAGAATTTTCTGGCTTTCCATGCCCCAATCCATCCAATATACTTCCACTCAATTCATTTTTTTGAAGTTTAACTTTGCTTAAGCAACTTTTTGGATAAGAACCCACAACCATTTTATGGCTGTGTACTCAGTTAAAAATTTCTGTCACACCTGGCACTCATAGTCTGCCATTATTACCTAGTCCTAACTTGTCCATTCCAACTTTTTCTTTATGGTATTTTCCATTGAAACTTGCCTCTTCCTACTTCTGAGAAGAGGTCCTGGGAGTTCCCATTTACCTTGTGCTGTTCTTATTAACTAGAGTGCCTCAAAGCAGAACCTATCCACAAAGCCACGTCTGATTCTCCCAACTGGGCATTATCTCTCCTTGTTTCTAATCTTCGCAGTCCTTGATTTATACTACTCTTATGTACTTCTGTCACTACTGCTCCACTTGGCCTTAAATTACATTAACCTGTGTGTTTGTCTTATCTCCCATATTTGAGAGGAGGCATGGTTTGGTGGAGAAATCAAGAGCTATGAGGCTGGAAAAATCTAAGTTCATATAGTTCCTCTATCACTTTTGAGCTTCTTTCCCCCACTTACAAAAAAGTCATTGATTCACTGGCCCTCTCATGCTTTGAGTTATCACAGAATTATTGTAAGTAAAAAGAAGGCTCCTTCCACCTAACCCAACCCCATTTATAAGCACCAAAAAGAAAAAAAAAGTGATAAAGATAAAAGGGAGTAAATAGACTAATGAATAAAAAGAGACAGAAAGCTTGTGCAGAATGTCTAAGGAGGTCTGGAAAAAGTAACTAAGGGCATTTAGCTGAGAAAAGAAAGAGCATAAAAATAGATTTTGGGGAGCTTCTCTGGTGGTCCAATGGTTAGGACTTCACTTCCAATGCATGGGGAACAGGTTTAGTCTCTGGTTGGGGACCTAGGATCCTACATGCTGGGTAGCAAGGCCAAAAACAAATAAAACAAATGAAGAATAGATTTTTTTTTCTAAATTATTTAATTAAAAAAATATATTTATTTATTCATTTATTTTTGGCTATTCTGGGTCTTTGTTGCTGCTAGCGGGCTCTTTGCTAGTTACAGGGAGTGGAGGTTACTCTCTAGTTGAGGTGAGCAGGCTTCCTGTTGCAGTGACTTCTCTTGTGGAACTTGGGCTCCAGGGCTCAAGGGCTTCAGTAGTTGCGGGGCATGGGTTCAATAGCTGTGGCTACTGGGCTTTAGAGCACAGGCTCAGTATTTGTGGCTCACAAGCTTAGTTGCTCCGCAGCATGTGGGATCTTCCTGGATCAGGGATCGAACCTGTGTTTCCTACATTGGCAGATGAACTCTTCACCACTGAGCTACCAGGGAAGCCCTAAATTATTATTTAATTTTTTTAATTGAAGGACAATGGCTTAACAGAATTTTGCTGTTTACTGCCAAACATCAACATGAATCAGTCATAGGTATACACATGTCAATTTCTTGAAGGACTTTTATGTAGGGTCTCTACATTCACTGAGTCAGGAAGCAATACCTGCAGTTGCTCAAAGCAACCAAGCCCCTGATATCAAAAAGAAGTCAGATTCACTTCTCTCTGAATCCATCCTTCCTCTACTATATCTTTCAGAAATAAGACATTGAAAAGAGACAGTGCCATCTGGTATCTGTTGGGAGGTTAGATATTTTGTCTCTTAAAACAGAAGACAGTTTATCATATTTTTAAGGAGAATTTCCTGAAATAAATTTGCCATTGCTTCTGCAGGACAGGAAAAGAATTAATTAGTCTGCATTAGTAATAATAGTAAAAACAACAAACCTAAACATTTGTCAAGTGTTTATGAGTCCATTAATAATTGATATCCAAAACTGTGATCTTGCTTAATAGTCCAATAATTTTGCTCCTCAAAGAATGGTCTGTGGAACAAAATTACAGGTCCTACTCCTCAACCAATGGAATAGACTCTATATTTTTAAAAAGATTCCTAGGAAATCACCAACAAAATGAAAAGACAACCTGCTTATTGGGAGAAAATATTTGCAAATCATATAACTAATAAGGGGTCAATAGCCAAAATACATAAAGAACTCATGCAACTCAACAGCCCAAAAAAAGTCTAATTTTAAAATGCGCGTTTGACCAAAGAAGACATGGAGATGGCCAACAGGAACATAAAAAGATGCTGCTAAACATTATGAGTCACAATGAGATAGTATCTCACATCTGTTAGAATGACTGTCATCAAAAAGACAAGAATTAATAAGTGCTGGCAAGGATGTGGAGAAAAGGGAACTCTTGTGCACTGTTAGTGGGAATGTAAACTCGTGCCTCCACAGTATGGAGGTTCCTTAAAAGGTTAAAAATAGAGCCATAATATTACAATATGATCCAACAGTTCCACCTTTAGGTATTTATTCAAAGAAAATGAATACAGTAACTAGAAAAAAATATATGAACCTCCATGTTTATTGAAGCACTATTTATAATAGTCAGGATATGGAAACAGCCCAAATGTCCATTAATAAATGAAGAAATAAAGAAGTTGTGGTACATATATGTGTATATGTATATTTATATGCACATATGGTTGTGGTATGTATATGTATACATAATGAAATATTATTCAGCCATAAAAAAGAATGAAATCTTGCTATTTGCTATAACATGAATGGAACTGGAGGGCATTATGCTAAGTGAACTAAATCATTAAGAATATGATTCTCACTTATTTGTGAAATCTTAAAAAACAAGTCAAGCTCATAGATACAAAAACAGACTGGCAGTTGCCAGAGGTGTGAGGTGGAGTTGGGTGGGGGTTGAAAAGGGTAAAGGGAGTCAAAAAGTACATCTCAATTACAATAAATACGTCATGAGGATGTATGTATAGCATGGCAATTATAGTTAGTAATAATACTTGCAAATGTGAATTTGCTAAGAGAGTAGATCTTGAAAGTTCTCATTACAAAAAAAAGTTTCTATAGCTACATATGGTGATGGTTATTCACTAGACATTGTGGCGATCATTTTGTAATATATACAAATACTGAATCATTACACTGAACATCTGAAACTAATGTAACATTGAGTGTTAATTATACATCAAAAAAATCCCCAGATAGCTCCCAAGTACATTCAAGTTTGAGAAGCCCTGGTTCTTAACTTAAGAGATAGGTTTTTCCTTCTCTTTCTAACTCAGTTTTAGCCATTTGAGGTTCTTTAGTGTCCAACAACAACCAGAACTAATATGGGCTTGAAAAATGGAAACGCATACTAATGTTAATATGGTGGCAAGAAGAGCCTGAAAGTGATGACATCTTGTCTACCTTGACTATATCGCGGTCAAGGAAATGCAGTCAATAGTCAGAAATTCTTTTCTAGTCATCTATTCCTGACCTTTTTGGGTGAATTAGTGTTTGTCTCACATAAGAGAGCTGTGGCTGAACAGGTGAAAATAGACTGTGAGGAAACCCAATGGAGAGATCACTACTAGCAGAACTCAGGTTCAGGTGAATATTTGTTGCTATACCCTTTCTGTAGAACAATATGGCAATATGGGTTACAAAAACTAAGTATCTTCAGGTACTCCTAAGAGTTAATCTAAAATACATAACCAAAGATGCACACAAAGATTAATGATTGAAAATTTGTATTTGTATTAGTGAAAATTATAGGTCACTTAGATATTCAACATAATAATGGAAAGATTACTCACATTATGATGTAGCCACATGATGAATTAATCTAGCTAATAAAATTTTATTTTTGATTTGGGAAAAGTTCCCAATATGTTAAACGTAAAAGTAAGCTCATCAAATAAAAATGAAGTATAATTCAAATTTTACATGACATACTTACACATAGAAAAGAAATATATCAAAGTATCAGTAGTAGTTACTGCTCACATTTAAACTGTGGCAAATTATTATTTATTTATCATTTTCAATATTTAGACTTTGGCAGTTGCCAGAGGTGTGAGGTGGAGTTGGGTGGGGGTTGAAAAGGGTAAAGGGAGTCAAAAAGTACATCTCAATTACAATAAATACGTCATGAGGATGTATGTATAGCATGGCAATTATAGTTAGTAATAATACTTGCAAATGTGAATTTGCTAAGAGAGTAGATCTTGAAAGTTCTCATTACAAAAAAAAGTTTCTATAGCTACATATGGTGATGGTTATTCACTAGACATTGTGGCGATCATTTTGTAATATATACAAATACTGAATCATTACACTGAACATCTGAAACTAATGTAACATTGAGTGTTAATTATACATCAAAAAAATCCCCAGATAGCTCCCAAGTACATTCAAGTTTGAGAAGCCCTGGTTCTTAACTTAAGAGATAGGTTTTTCCTTCTCTTTCTAACTCAGTTTTAGCCATTTGAGGTTCTTTAGTGTCCAACAACAACCAGAACTAATATGGGCTTGAAAAATGGAAACGCATACTAATGTTAATATGGTGGCAAGAAGAGCCTGAAAGTGATGACATCTTGTCTACCTTGACTATATCGCGGTCAAGGAAATGCAGTCAATAGTCAGAAATTCTTTTCTAGTCATCTATTCCTGACCTTTTTGGGTGAATTAGTGTTTGTCTCACATAAGAGAGCTGTGGCTGAACAGGTGAAAATAGACTGTGAGGAAACCCAATGGAGAGATCACTACTAGCAGAACTCAGGTTCAGGTGAATATTTGTTGCTATACCCTTTCTGTAGAACAATATGGCAATATGGGTTACAAAAACTAAGTATCTTCAGGTACTCCTAAGAGTTAATCTAAAATACATAACCAAAGATGCACACAAAGATTAATGATTGAAAATTTGTATTTGTATTAGTGAAAATTATAGGTCACTTAGATATTCAACATAATAATGGAAAGATTACTCACATTATGATGTAGCCACATGATGAATTAATCTAGCTAATAAAATTTTATTTTTGATTTGGGAAAAGTTCCCAATATGTTAAACGTAAAAGTAAGCTCATCAAATAAAAATGAAGTATAATTCAAATTTTACATGACATACTTACACATAGAAAAGAAATATATCAAAGTATCAGTAGTAGTTACTGCTCACATTTAAACTGTGGCAAATTATTATTTATTTATCATTTTCAATATTTATCAAATTGTTCATGTATATTATCTCTATCATTAGGAAAAAAATGAAATAACAACAAAATATATAGTTGGTACCCTATTACTGCTTCTGATTGCAAGTCTTGAGTTGGAAAAGAGAGTGCATTTTTTGATGGAATAGTCTATCACTTTTTTCTACTTATTGCCCCTTATGTGGAAAATGACTCTCTACAGACACTAAACATACCCTTTGAAAATGACAGTCTGATGATCGGGAGGGGTGGGAAGTGGGTGATATACATATGACTAATCTGGGAACATACATATCTGTGAACAACAAAACTCTGTAAAAGTTAAAAGTAAAATAAAAGTTAAAAAAAAAAAAAGAAAGAAAGAAAATGACAAAGTTCTGACTACAGATATCCCTTCCCTATTCTTCTGCTAAATTAATTCTATCTAAGGTTAAAAATGCATTTCCCATAGTGAAAGAACTTTAAAAAAAATTATTTTGGAATAAATATAAGCATACAAGAAGTAGTAAAATGCTCGCTTCAGCAGCACATATACTAAAATTGGAACGATACAGAGAAGATTAACATGGCCCCTGCGCAAGGATGACACACAAATTCGTGAAGCGTTCCATATTTTTGGGATGGGGGGAACTGGGGGGGTGGGGACCAGGAATATGCATATGACTGATCTGGGAACATACATGTCTGTGAACAACAAAACTCTGTAAAACCTTTAAAATAAATAATTTTTTTTAAAAAGAAGTAGTAAAGATAATACAGGAAAGGTGAGTGAGCGAAAAAAAAAAAAAAAGATAATACAGGAAGATAGGCTGCACGCTTCTCCTAACTCTCTCTTGAACAATGTTTAAACGTGACTTATTTTCTGGATTTCACTTCTTTATCCTTACAGCAGGAGACTAGTGCTGAGCAGCTGTGTCGTCAGCTCTAAAGCCATTCCTTTCGGTTTCTCTATTTTGAAAAGGGGGAAATAGCTTCTCTCTTAATTTCCCATGGTTGACTCTGAGTCATAGAGATTTACAAAGAAATCTCAGCCTGTTATATTGTATCATTTCTTCTGTCATATCCATGTATAAATGTAACCTCTTAGTTGCAGTTTCGGTTGAAGAGTATATGCTTCTCTCTTAAAGGGAATTACCACATTCTGCTGGTATTCTGCTCAGCTAAACTGATGTAACCTATGTAGAGAAACAGGATGGAAAAGATAGTCCTGAGTAATATGAACTTCTCTATCATTTTGAATGTGTTGAGGCGTCACCATGACTGAAACCTAAAACATTGAGGATTGAGAAAAAAAATACTCTATTAAAAGACATCTGCTTAATGATGATATTAAAACAACACAAATGAAGAAATCTGGCTCCTCTTGCCAAGCCTGATCGCTTTTCTTAACCATTGTTAAGGGTAAAACCACAGCAGCTTGGAAGTGGCAGGAGTCTTAATGAGCACTTTGCAGTCGCTTTCCCCAGATTTAAATTGTGGCTCTGCCGCCTGTGAGCCGTGTGGCTCTGGGCAATTTCCTATTCCTCAGTTTCTTTATCTGCCTGACCCAATAGTAGGCACTGAAGAAGTATTAGCTATCATTCCTGCTGTAGAAATTATAAGTGGTTAATTAACATTCTTTGGGATTCCCAACCATTTTACTCACATTCCTCAAAAAATCTTTTTTAAATTTTATTTTATTTATTTACTTATGTTAACATTTGAGCAGGATTGGTATTAATTCTATTTTACACATTTGATAAGTTTCACCAGTGAAACCATTTGATCCTGGACTTTTGTTTGCTGAGAGATTTTTGATTACTGACTCAATCCTCTTACTAGGAATCCATTGTTTCCCTATCTATTTGCCATGAAATGATGGGACTGGATGCCTTGATCTTAGTCTTTTGGATGTTGAGTTTTGAGCCAGATTTTTCATTATGACAATTTTCAAATTTTCTTAAGCACTCCAGCGTCCCTTAGAAATATTACATATTCTCAACTCATAGAATAAGAGACTTTTAGAAACATAAGAACTTCTAAGAATGGTACAGCCCAACCCTTCATTTTACAAAGGATAACAAGTGCCCTGGTGGAATTGATTTGCTTAAGGTCATTGGCTACATCTGCTAGCTGAACCCAGATATTCTGACCCCCTGTAATGACGACAATAACAATTTTCTGGTACACAGTTCTGAACACCTTTCGTTATGCTATCTCTCTTTAACTCTCTTTAGTTTTTCTTCTCTCCATCATAAACCATCCTGTCATTCCTGAGGTCCTGGTGCATACAAGTTCAGTCACCTCAGTTGTGTCTGACTCTTTGCAACCCTATGCACTGAAGCCCATCAGGCTCCTCTGTCCATAGGGTTCTCAAGAACACTGAAGTGGGTAGCCATTACCTTCTCCAGGAGATCTTCCTGACCCAGGGATCAAACCTGAGTCTCCTGCACTGCAGGCAGATTCTTTATCGCTGAGTCACCTGGAGGTCCAGGTATCCAGCTATCTTTTGGAAGAAGCTCAGGAAACATTTTGTCTCCTTCATGCTCTAATCTCATACCATGCCCAGCCCCACCCACTACATAATACTTTCATCAAGTACAGAGGGTTTGTGTTTTTATTATCCAAGTCCATACAGACAAGATACTGTCTAAAGAAACAGACCTTACCATTTTATGAGAATATTCACTAATGAAATCACTGCTCAAATTCCTACATATTTAACAATGGTCTTTTTGTGGCATTTACAACTTGGTCAGTCATCTCTATCTGATTTTTAGATATGGTAAACATCTGATATAAGACTGGGAATGCATTGCAAACTGATTGCTAACTGAAGTTATAAATCTTGTTAAAGCTGCCTGATTTCCATGAGGTCTGTAGCTATAAAATTAGTCCTGAGGAAAAAAGATTCTTACCTCTCTCCCTCTAATTCCTCAAAGGTAGCCAATGTCATTAATAATGATAATCTGACACAGGTTAAGAAGATTAAACTTGTTAAACAAAAGAAAGTAAACAAAAATCATAACACATTAGGCATTTTTAAAAAATTGATTTCATTAATAAAGTAATGAACCATCTTTTAAACTACGCTACAAGTATCAAATATATTTTGTTTAATCAGTTGCTCTGAGCAAGACAAAGTTACTTGATTCATTCTAAGATGTTGTGCATAGTCCCAAAGCCAACCTAAATTCTGTTCAATATAAGATAAATTGAATTTATTTTCATAATTTGCTCCTCTTATTTATCATCTATTATAAAACTATGGCTCCTTTTTTTCTTAAGATTTATTTATTTATTTTTGGCTGCACTGGGTCTTCATCGCTGCACACGGGCTTTCTCTAGTCACATAAAGTGGATGGCTTCTCTTGTTGCTGAGCACAGGTTCTAGGCTCACAGGCTCAGTAGTTGTGGTCCATGGGTTTAGTTGCTCCACAGCATGTGGAATCTTCCTGAACCAGGGATTGAATCCACGTCCCCTGCACTGGCAGGTGGATTCTTAACCACTAGACCACCAGGGAAGCCCCATGGCCCCTCTTTTAGTGATCTTTCCATAACACCATACAGCTCCACAAAGAGGGAATATATATATATATATATATATATATATATATATATATATATATACATTAACAAAGATTATAAAACTAGAGAAAGTAAAATCTTAGCATAGGTTAACTTTTGAGTGGTAGTGTGGCAAGTGATTTTTATGTCCTATGACTTTTCTAAATTTTCCAAAATTTTATAAAAATGAATACATGCTACTCTTGAAATATGAAAATACTCACTTTCAAAGCGATAGGGGTTTCCCTTCTGGCTCAGTGGTGGAAAGTTCACCTGCCAATGCAGGAAACACAGGTTCGATCCCTAATCTGGGAAGATCCCACATGCTGCGGAGCAGCTAGGCCCTAGAGCTACAACTATTGAGCCTATGCTCTAGAGCCTCGGAGCTGCAACTTATTGAGCCATGTGCCACAATTACTGAAGTCTGTGTGCCTTAGAGCCCAAGTTCCACAACAACAAGAAACCTACTCACCTCCCACTCCCTACAACTAGAGAAGAGCCTGTGGCAACAGTGAAAACCCAGAATAGAGAAAAATTAAATAACTTTTAAAAACTAAACTTAAAGATAGAATTCTCCTTCTACTCTTTTCACTGGTTAGAAATTATATGGATCTCTGCAGGATGAATAAAGTTGATTTTCATTATTTGCAGATTTCATATCTGTGAAATTCTGCTCATTTAAATTTATTTGTAACTCCCATATTACTATTTTACCATGCTTTGGTTGTCATTCAAGAACATGCCCAGGGCAGCGAAAATTTTGAGCTGTCTGGTGTGCATGTTCCTATCTAAGGTTAAACAAAATGGCATTCTGCATTCATGTTGAAGATCTCACATTGCAGACAAATGTCTTTTTTGTGGTCTACTGAGTGCCATGTTTTTGGCATTTTGGTGGTATTTTGTTGGTTATAATGTTGAAAATGGCATAGTGCTGAAGTGCTGTCTAGTATTACTAGAGCAAGCAGGCAGTGGTGTACCTTATGTGTGGTATTAGATAAGTTTTTGTTCAGGCATGAGTTACAGCTATCAGCCATGAGTTTAGTGCTTAATGAATCAACATTATATATGTATTTATTAAGGTTTCCCTGGTGGCTCTGTGGTAAAGAATCTGCCCGCAGTTCAGGAGCCCCAGGTTTGATCCTTGGGTTGAGAAGATACCCAGGAGGAGGAGGGCATGGCAACCCACTCCAGCACTCTTGGCTGGAGAATTCCATGGACAGTTAGGAAAAAATCCTTCGGGAGGGCAAGTGATTTTTATGTCCTATGACTTTTCTAAATTTTCCAAAATTTTATAAATGAATACATGCTACTCTTGAAATATGAAAATACTCACTTTCAAAGCGATAGGGGTTTCCTTCTGGCTCAGTGGTGGAAAGTTCACCTGCCAATGCAGGAAACACAGGTTCGATCCCTAATCTGGGAAGATCCCACATGCTGCGGCGCAGCTAGGCCCTAGAGCTACAACTATTGAGCCTATGCTCTAGAGCCTCGGAGCTGCAACTTATTGAGCCATGTGCCACAATTACTGAAGTCTGTGTGCCTTAGAGCCCAAGTTCCACAACAACAAGAAACCTACTCACCTCCCACTCCCTACAACTAGAGAAGAGCCTGTGGCAACAGTAAAAACCCCAGAATAGAGAAAAATTAAATAACTTTTAAAAACTAAACTTAAAGATAGAATTCTCCTTCTACTCTTTTCACTGGTTAGAAATTATATGGATCTCTGCAGGATGAATAAAGTTGATTTTCATTATTTGCAGATTTCATATCTGTGAAATTCTGCTCATTTAAATTTATTTGTAACTCCCATATTACTATTTTACCATGCTTTGGTTGTCATTCAAGAACATGCCCAGGGCAGCGAAAATTTTGAGCTGTCTGGTGTGCATGTTCCTATCTAAGGTTAAACAAAATGGCATTCTGCATTCATGTTGAAGATCTCACATTGCAGACAAATGTCTTTTTTGTGGTCTACTGAGTGCCATGTTTTTGGCATTTTGGTGGTATTTTGTTGGTTATAATGTTGAAAATGGCATAGTGCTGAAGTGCTGTCTAGTATTACTAGAGCAAGCAGGCAGTGGTGTACCTTATGTGTGGTATTAGATAAGTTTTTGTTCAGGCATGAGTTACAGCTATCAGCCATGAGTTTAGTGCTTAATGAATCAACATTATATATGTATTTATTAAGGTTTCCCTGGTGGCTCTGTGGTAAAGAATCTGCCCGCAGTTCAGGAGCCCCAGGTTTGATCCTTGGGTTGAGAAGATACCCAGGAGGAGGAGGGCATGGCAACCCACTCCAGCACTCTTGGCTGGAGAATTCCATGGACAGAGGAGCCTAGTGGGTTACATTCCATAGAGCTACACAAAGTTGGACACAACTGAAGCCACTAAGCAGCAGCAGCAGCAGCAGCAGCAGCCTCTATATATTAAATAAGATGATTCAAACAGAAAAGGAGGTTATATATTGATCAGTTAATGAAAATATTGTGACCAGAAGCTCTCAGGAATTTAACACTGTATTTCCCATAGAAGCAATAGTCATGCATGTGTGCTAAGTCCAACTAAGTTGGACAGTGTTGTGTCCAACTCTGTGCGATCCTATGGACTGTAGCCTGCCAGTCTCCTCTGTCCATGGGATTTTCCAGGCAAGAATACTGGAATGGGGCTTCCCCTGGTGGTCCAGTGGGTAAGGACACCGACTAGCAGTGCAAGGGGCGCCGGTTGGAGCCCTGGCCTGGGAAGATCCCACGTGCCGCGGAGCGACTGGACTGATGTGTCCAATTACCGAGCCAGAGCTCTGGAGCGCATGCGCCCAGAGCCGGTGCTCTGCAGCAACAGACACCACCGCGATGGGAGGCCCACAGGAGACAAAAAACGAAGACGAACGAAAATAGAGAAATGAAAGACCAATAGAAGTGGCCCGCCCACTCCCCTCCCTCCCCAACCCGATCCCCACCCAAAGTAAATAAATAAATAAATAAATAAAATCTTTAAAAAAAAAAAAAAAAGAATACTGGAATGGGTTGCTATGCCTTTCCCCATGAGATCTTCCCATCTCAGGGATAAAACCCTAGTCTCTTACATCTCCTGCATTGGCAGGATATGTTCTTTACCACTAGTGCCACCTGGGATGCATAGTGCTGAAGTGCTGTCTAGTATTACTAGAGCAAGCAGGCAGTGGTGTACCTTATGTGTGGTATTAGATAAGTTTTTGTTCAGGCATGAGTTACAGCTATCAGCCATGAGTTTAGTGCTTAATGAATCAACATTATATATGTATTTATTAAGGTTTCCCTGGTGGCTCTGTGGTAAAGAATCTGCCCGCAGTTCAGGAGCCCCAGGTTTGATCCTTGGGTTGAGAAGATACCCAGGAGGAGGAGGGCATGGCAACCCACTCCAGCACTCTTGGCTGGAGAATTCCATGGACAGAGGAGCCTAGTGGGTTACATTCCATAGAGCTACACAAAGTTGGACACAACTGAAGCCACTAAGCAGCAGCAGCAGCAGCAGCAGCAGCCTCTATATATTAAATAAGATGATTCAAACAGAAAAGGAGGTTATATATTGATCAGTTAATGAAAATATTGTGACCAGAAGCTCTCAGGAATTTAACACTGTATTTCCCATAGAAGCAATAGTCATGCATGTGTGCTAAGTCCAACTAAGTTGGACAGTGTTGTGTCCAACTCTGTGCGATCCTATGGACTGTAGCCTGCCAGTCTCCTCTGTCCATGGGATTTTCCAGGCAAGAATACTGGAATGGGGCTTCCCCTGGTGGTCCAGTGGGTAAGGACACCGACTAGCAGTGCAAGGGGCGCCGGTTGGAGCCCTGGCCTGGGAAGATCCCACGTGCCGCGGAGCGACTGGACTGATGTGTCCAATTACCGAGCCAGAGCTCTGGAGCGCATGCGCCCAGAGCCGGTGCTCTGCAGCAACAGACACCACCGCGATGGGAGGCCCACAGGAGACAAAAAACGAAGACGAACGAAAATAGAGAAATGAAAGACCAATAGAAGTGGCCCGCCCACCCCCCCCCCCCCCCAACCCGATCCCCACCCAAAGTAAATAAATAAATAAATAAATAAAATCTTTAAAAAAAAAAAAAAAAGAATACTGGAATGGGTTGCTATGCCTTTCCCCATGAGATCTTCCCATCTCAGGGATAAAACCCTAGTCTCTTACATCTCCTGCATTGGCAGGATATGTTCTTTACCACTAGTGCCACCTGGGATGCAGTAGCCAGCATTTGCTAATTCAGTGTTCACAGCAATGTTATATATAGAACACTATCTAGAATAATGAGACTCAACTGTATTTACAAGTTAGTTTCTGCAGAGTTATAAAGTAGACCTGGAAATAGGAAGTCAAGCGTAGCACTAGACTGTAAGAACAGCTGATAACTCTTTCCATTATTTCCAAATTTCAGGTAATATTTCTAGTAATATCTAATTAGCTTTGTAGAATGCCTATTTATTTATTTATTTATTTTGGCGGGGGGGGGGGGGGGGGTGGGCAGGCCACTTCCACTGGTCTTTCATTTGTCTAGTTTCATCCATCTTTGTTCTTTGGCCCGTGTGGGCCTCCCATAGCGGTGGCCTCTGTTGTCGCAGAGCACCGGCTCTGGGCGCATGCGCTCCAGAGTTCCGGCTCGGTAATTGGACACGTTGGTCCAGCCGCTCTGCAGCACATGGGATCTTCCCAGGCCAGGGATCGAACCGGCGCCCCTTGCACTGCAAGGCGGTGTCCTTACCCACTGGACCACCGGGGAAGCCCTGTAAAATGCCTTGATCCCACTTGAATTCTCTGCTCTAGTCGTGAAACACAAACATCAGTCCTGTGTGAGTGCCTTTTCCCTCTTCTAACTCCGGAAATGCACTGCCTTATAACATATAAAATCCAGTCTCCTGTGCTTTAAACATCATCACTTTAATTCCCATTAAAGCTGTTATTCATGGACTTAAATCCCTTTCTGCTATTCCTAGTGTTTGAAAAACTTGTATTTCAGTTATACAGTTATGATATTATATTTTGTTCTCAACTCGAATATAAGATGACAAACCAAACTTTTACAATCCCTTAGATGTGTTTGCTTTTGGAAGTTTGAAGGATCTTATTTAGGAAGTTTTGTTTAGTGTAAGAGCCATTTGGCTAACTTAAAAGACCTGCTGTATATATAGCATCAGAAGATGGTTCATTGAGTTCTACCACTCCCTAGTTGTGTGTGGCGGGTAACTCATGTCACTGCTCTGTTTCTGTTTCCTTATCTCTATCTGTCATCTCTAAAATGAGGTCGAGAGCCACAGAACTTGCTTACCTCCCGTGTTTATGCAGCTCACTGCATATGTCCCCTAGACCTGGGATGCAGTAGCCAGCATTTGCTAATTCAGTGTTCACAGCAATGTTATATATAGAACACTATCTAGAATAATGAGACTCAACTGTATTTACAAGTTAGTTTCTGCAGAGTTATAAAGTAGACCTGGAAATAGGAAGTCAAGCGTAGCACTAGACTGTAAGAACAGCTGATAACTCTTTCCATTATTTCCAAATTTCAGGTAATATTTCTAGTAATATCTAATTAGCTTTGTAGAATGCCTATTTATTTATTTATTTATTTTGGCGGGGGGGGGGAGGGGGGTGGGCAGGCCACTTCCACTGGTCTTTCATTTGTCTAGTTTCATCCATCTTTGTTCTTTGGCCCGTGTGGGCCTCCCATAGCGGTGGCCTCTGTTGTCGCAGAGCACCGGCTCTGGGCGCATGCGCTCCAGAGTTCCGGCTCGGTAATTGGACACGTTGGTCCAGCCGCTCTGCAGCACATGGGATCTTCCCAGGCCAGGGATCGAACCGGCGCCCCTTGCACTGCAAGGCGGTGTCCTTACCCACTGGACCACCGGGGAAGCCCTGTAAAATGCCTTGATCCCACTTGAATTCTCTGCTCTAGTCGTGAAACACAAACATCAGTCCTGTGTGAGTGCCTTTTCCCTCTTCTAACTCCGGAAATGCACTGCCTTATAACATATAAAATCCAGTCTCCTGTGCTTTAAACATCATCACTTTAATTCCCATTAAAGCTGTTATTCATGGACTTAAATCCCTTTCTGCTATTCCTAGTGTTTGAAAAACTTGTATTTCAGTTATACAGTTATGATATTATATTTTGTTCTCAACTCGAATATAAGATGACAAACCAAACTTTTACAATCCCTTAGATGTGTTTGCTTTTGGAAGTTTGAAGGATCTTATTTAGGAAGTTTTGTTTAGTGTAAGAGCCATTTGGCTAACTTAAAAGACCTGCTGTATATATAGCATCAGAAGATGGTTCATTGAGTTCTACCACTCCCTAGTTGTGTGTGGCGGGTAACTCATGTCACTGCTCTGTTTCTGTTTCCTTATCTCTATCTGTCATCTCTAAAATGAGGTCGAGAGCCACCTAACTTGCTTACCTCCCAGTATGATTTTAGTGGCCAGCTACACGTGCATAAAGTAGACAAATGGGATCAGGAGAGAGCATTTAAGCTGAAACTTGAATTAAATAAGAAGAAAGAAGGGACAACTTGTTAAAAGTCTCCTCTGGGAAACAGAGTGTGAGGCAAGCTCTCAGATTGCAAATTTAGTGTGATTGCAGGGCCAGGGTTGGGGGTGATGGTGAGGCTGGAGTGAGACGTGGGCTTGGTAACTGCCTTCATTGCACTAACTGTGAATATTTTTCAAGCCTCCCTCTGTTAAACAATTGAAAATAATCGACTCAACAAATCCCCGCTTAAGAGAACATTTCCCTGCTTATTTTGGTCCATCTTAAAATTGGAATATTAATTTGAGAGCTTCTAATCTAACTTTTCCAATTTCTAGCTGCAGGCATCAATTTTAATTTGAAGAATATTTGTATATCTTTCATTAAACAAGAGTAAGAACATATACAAGATACCACTGACATCTCCTGTAATAACTCAATGAGATACTGTAGGATTCCAACCAAGTTTTAGGAGGAATTCCTAGTGACATATTACAAATTTTGATCCTATTTTACTTTGTGTGGAAAATGACAAGCACACTTAAGCTCAATGGAGATCTTACCAGGTAGAAATTGGCCAACCCATTTTAGAAAGCAAGGTTTTACTTCAAATTCAGTAATCTGGATGCACAAACATACTGCTGCACTGCCCTGAACTGAATTATGAGGGAAAACCAAAGGCTTCAGAAACAACTCTCAATCAATAATTAGGAAGCTGTGTTGCCAAGTGAGTTGTATTTCAGTTATACAGTTATGATATTATATTTTGTTCTCAACTCGAATATAAGATGACAAACCAAACTTTTACAATCCCTTAGATGTGTTTGCTTTTGGAAGTTTGAAGGATCTTATTTAGGAAGTTTTGTTTAGTGTAAGAGCCATTTGGCTAACTTAAAAGACCTGCTGTATATATAGCATCAGAAGATGGTTCATTGAGTTCTACCACTCCCTAGTTGTGTGTGGCGGGTAACTCATGTCACTGCTCTGTTTCTGTTTCCTTATCTCTATCTGTCATCTCTAAAATGAGGTCGAGAGCCACCTAACTTGCTTACCTCCCAGTATGATTTTAGTGGCCAGCTACACGTGCATAAAGTAGACAAATGGGATCAGGAGAGAGCATTTAAGCTGAAACTTGAATTAAATAAGAAGAAAGAAGGGACAACTTGTTAAAAGTCTCCTCTGGGAAACAGAGTGTGAGGCAAGCTCTCAGATTGCAAATTTAGTGTGATTGCAGGGCCAGGGTTGGGGGTGATGGTGAGGCTGGAGTGAGACGTGGGCTTGGTAACTGCCTTCATTGCACTAACTGTGAATATTTTTCAAGCCTCCCTCTGTTAAACAATTGAAAATAATCGACTCAACAAATCCCCGCTTAAGAGAACATTTCCCTGCTTATTTTGGTCCATCTTAAAATTGGAATATTAATTTGAGAGCTTCTAATCTAACTTTTCCAATTTCTAGCTGCAGGCATCAATTTTAATTTGAAGAATATTTGTATATCTTTCATTAAACAAGAGTAAGAACATATACAAGATACCACTGACATCTCCTGTAATAACTCAATGAGATACTGTAGGATTCCAACCAAGTTTTAGGAGGAATTCCTAGTGACATATTACAAATTTTGATCCTATTTTACTTTGTGTGGAAAATGACAAGCACACTTAAGCTCAATGGAGATCTTACCAGGTAGAAATTGGCCAACCCATTTTAGAAAGCAAGGTTTTACTTCAAATTCAGTAATCTGGATGCACAAACATACTGCTGCACTGCCCTGAACTGAATTATGAGGGAAAACCAAAGGCTTCAGAAACAACTCTCAATCAATAATTAGGAAGCTGTGTTGCCCTGTGAAAGGTGAGTTTATGCCTGCAAACTGAAAACAAAACAAAACTGTTTAAACATCTGGCCTCACAACATAATCATACGAGTCTTCTAAAAACATACTGGCATAAATCAAGCTGGAGAAATTGGTCCTGTGGTTAGAAAACACTTATTTTAAAATGGCTCCTTCTAAGGGAAATCTGAAAGAAAAAGGAAAGCTTTCATCAGAACCATGAGACACTTCATTATTTCAAAATCTAACCAAACCTATTTTAAATAGGAGTCATTTAAAGCAACTTGTGCTTACTGAGAATGTCTCTAGACTATAAACCAATTCCGACAGTGTTTAACAAAGAAAGGCATACTGTTCAATGTGATGAATATGCTAATAAATTTTGAAGGAAGGAAGGTTATACAACCACATCTTAGCAGATCATCTGATTTTGTTAGAAAAATATTCTTCACATGTTATCGGCATCTTATATTAAGTGTTTTAAAAATGGGTTGTATATTGTCAGTTTGAGGTCTAAGATGTTAGCTCTAATGGTAAAATATGAATTTCACTTTTAAGTTGTGACTATTCTATTATCAAGGGTTCATGACTCTGAAATAACTTGAAGTAATTTATTTTATAAGGAAATAACTGCAAACTTTTAATTAAGGAACACAAAATGTTTAGTAGTACTGTATAAATTAAAAGGTGTATAGTATACAGTAGTTTTTTTAAGACTATGTTCTATATACATCCAAAAAGCTTAAAGTATTTTACCATAAAAGTCACATTATACTATTTGGCTATTGCAATTTCAAAAATGGAAAATGAAATGCCATGTTATTCTACAGAGATAAATATACCAGTTCTTCAAATGAACATATTGATTGCTCATCACACTTATCTCTGAGTCTCCTGTCATCCAAAGTATGAAGAAAAAGGCAAGTTACATAATTTTTACCATATAGCCAAAAGAAGCATACTATTCTTCAGACAATCTTTTCGTGATACTAAATTCTAATAGGAAGTGGAATTAACATTTATTTTCAATTTTATATATGCTGGGGAATTTATATACATGATGTGATTTTATCTTCTCACAGGACACCATAATAATCTATTTTCCATTCTATGAAGTGTAGGTTCAAATCTAGAACTGTTTCATTTCAAGGTTTATGCTCTTTCCACATTTCCCAAATTCTTTGTACAGAATTCGTGCTTTTGTCCTGAAATGGATCAGGATACATCTTAAGAAGTTTCCTAAGAACTCAGAAGTGTTCTTTGTGTCGTCATTTCTCCTAATTAACCTCTGTAGAAATTAAGGACATCCTTTTGTTTGGTTGGTTGCACTGAGTCTTGTTGTGGCATACTGTCTTCTCTAGCTGCAGGGCACAGGCTTGGTTGCCCAGTAGCATGTGAAGTCTTAGTTCTCTGACCAGGGATCGAACCCAAGTCTCCTGCATTGGCAGGCAGATTTCTTAAAAAAAATTGTTCAATGCTAAATTTAAGGGGTTTTTGCAGATCATCTGATTTTGTTAGAAAAATATTCTTCACATGTTATCGGCATCTTATATTAAGTGTTTTAAAAATGGGTTGTATATTGTCAGTTTGAGGTCTAAGATGTTAGCTCTAATGGTAAAATATGAATTTCACTTTTAAGTTGTGACTATTCTATTATCAAGGGTTCATGACTCTGAAATAACTTGAAGTAATTTATTTTATAAGGAAATAACTGCAAACTTTTAATTAAGGAACACAAAATGTTTAGTAGTACTGTATAAATTAAAAGGTGTATAGTATACAGTAGTTTTTTTAAGACTATGTTCTATATACATCCAAAAAGCTTAAAGTATTTTACCATAAAAGTCACATTATACTATTTGGCTATTGCAATTTCAAAAATGGAAAATGAAATGCCATGTTATTCTACAGAGATAAATATACCAGTTCTTCAAATGAACATATTGATTGCTCATCACACTTATCTCTGAGTCTCCTGTCATCCAAAGTATGAAGAAAAAGGCAAGTTACATAATTTTTACCATATAGCCAAAAGAAGCATACTATTCTTCAGACAATCTTTTCGTGATACTAAATTCTAATAGGAAGTGGAATTAACATTTATTTTCAATTTTATATATGCTGGGGAATTTATATACATGATGTGATTTTATCTTCTCACAGGACACCATAATAATCTATTTTCCATTCTATGAAGTGTAGGTTCAAATCTAGAACTGTTTCATTTCAAGGTTTATGCTCTTTCCACATTTCCCAAATTCTTTGTACAGAATTCGTGCTTTTGTCCTGAAATGGATCAGGATACATCTTAAGAAGTTTCCTAAGAACTCAGAAGTGTTCTTTGTGTCGTCATTTCTCCTAATTAACCTCTGTAGAAATTAAGGACATCCTTTTGTTTGGTTGGTTGCACTGAGTCTTGTTGTGGCATACTGTCTTCTCTAGCTGCAGGGCACAGGCTTGGTTGCCCAGTAGCATGTGAAGTCTTAGTTCTCTGACCAGGGATCGAACCCAAGTCCCTTGCATTGGAAGGCAGATTTCTTAACCATTGGACTAACAGGGAAGTTCCAAGGACAAACATTTTTAAAATGACTTAGTAAAGTTCTGTTCCATGCAAGATAACACTCACTATTCACTCTGTTCCATCCACTAAATACCACTACAAAATCTAGATAGAATGCATGCAACAGCTATTTTATGGCTCTTAAAAAGTAAATCATAGCAGGTATACTGGAGAGAAAGATCAGAATTGAAGTATCACTGAACTGGTGGTGACTTTCCAATTTTCATCCCTCTAATATTTCCTAGCCTGAACTGAAGGCAGCCCCAAATCTAGAAGTATGATCAAAATTTGTAGCCTGAACCCAATCAGGTCAATTATTCATTAAAATAAAAATAGTAACATGGTTATAGGATTTCAGTAAGACCCAAAGCCCTATGATATTCAAAATATTCAGAACACAATCCAAAATTACTCAACATGGAAAGAACCCGTAAAATCTCAACTCACATTGGCAAAGACGATCAATAGATGTCCACACCAAAATGGCACATACATTAGAATTATATGACAAAGTACTTGAGGCAGCTGTTATAAAAATGCTCTAAGAAGTAAGGATGAACTGTCTTGAAGCATACAGAAAGATAAAAATTCTCAGCAAAGAAATAGAACATATAAAGCACCAAATGGAAATTTGACAGTGAGAACAAGAAAAGGTCCCTGTGCTCAAAATGCTTGTGATCTAACTGGAAGGATAAGAACATTTTAAGTTAAAGAGATCCAAATGAACAGATTGAAACCCATTCACAGATTTCAACAAACTCAGAGCCTACTAAGACACCTAAATCATGCACATTACGAAAAGTTGAAAGAACAGAACGGCCATATGGAGAGAGTGGTCATTAACCTCTGTAGAAATTGGACATTTGTTTGGTTGGTTGCACGAGTCTTTTAGATCAAAGTTTCTTTGTGCGGGATTGCTTAATTAACCTCTGTAGAAATTAAGGACATCCTTTTGTTTGGTTGGTTGCACTGAGTCTTGTTGTGGCATACTGTCTTCTCTACTGCAGGGCACAGGCTTGGTTGCCCAGTAGCATGTGAAGTCTTAGTTCTCTGACCAGGGATCGAACCCAAGTCCCTTGCATTGGAAGGCAGATTTCTTAACCATTGGACTAACAGGGAAGTTCCAAGGACAAACATTTTAAAATGACTTAGTAAAGTTCTGTTCCATGCAAGATAACACTCACTATTCACTCTGTTCCATCCACTAAATACCACTACAAAATCTAGATAGAATGCATGCAACAGCTATTTTATGGCTCTTAAAAAGTAAATCATAGCAGGTATACTGGAGAGAAAGATCAGAATTGAAGTATCACTGAACTGGTGGTGACTTTCCAATTTTCATCCCTCTAATATTTCCTAGCCTGAACTGAAGGCAGCCCCAAATCTAGAAGTATGATCAAAATTTGTAGCCTGAACCCAATCAGGTCAATTATTCATTAAAATAAAAATAGTAACATGGTTATAGGATTTCAGTAAGACCCAAAGCCCTATGATATTCAAAATATTCAGAACACAATCCAAAATTACTCAACATGGAAAGAACCCGTAAAATCTCAACTCACATTGGCAAAGACGATCAATAGATGTCCACACCAAAATGGCACATACATTAGAATTATATGACAAAGTACTTGAGGCAGCTGTTATAAAAATGCTCTAAGAAGTAAGGATGAACTGTCTTGAAGCATACAGAAAGATAAAAATTCTCAGCAAAGAAATAGAACATATAAAGCACCAAATGGAAATTTGACAGTGAGAACAAGAAAAGGTCCCTGTGCTCAAAATGCTTGTGATCTAACTGGAAGGATAAGAACATTTTAAGTTAAAGAGATCCAAATGAACAGATTGAAACCCATTCACAGATTTCAACAAACTCAGAGCGCCTACTAAGACACCTAAATCATGACATTACATTATGGAAAATGCTGTGATACCATGTTGAAAGAACAGAACGGCCATATGGAGAGAGTGGTCAGTCCTTGGGGAGAGGGGAAAGAAAAAGGTTAGGATGAATGTACTAGTTAGGCCTAGATTAGATCAAGAGTGGCAGAGGCTCCCCCAAATCACTAGCTTTTGCTCTAATACCAGGTCAGGAGGAAAGCACTCCTTAGCTGGTGTAGAGAGTCGAGCATTCCAGACTGACTGGATCCCATACTGGCTGCAGTTTTTGTTCCACCATCCCTAAGGTAAACCCTGGCCAAGATGGTGTGAACCCTGGTCAGGATGGAGGTTTAAACCATCCTGGACATAATCTAAGCAGCAAGATGGAAGAGAAAGGAAAGGGCAAAGCATTTAGCCCACCGGTCTCGTTTTGTAGGAAGATTCCCTGAAGCAGCCACTGATGTATTATTGGCCAGAACTTAATCACATCCTCACGTAGAGCTTTTTTTTTTTTTGCCACTTCTATTGGTCTTTCATTTATTTGTTTTCATCCATCTTTGTCCTTTGGCCTGTGTGGGCCTCTCATTGTAGTGGCCTCTCTTGCTGCAGAGCACTGGCTCTAGGCGCGTGCACTCCAGAGCTCCAGCTCGGTAGTTGGACACATCAGTCCAGCCACTCCAGGGACGTGGGATCTTCCCAGGCCAGGGATCGAACCGGCGCCCTTTGCAGTGCAAGGCGGTGTCCTTACCCACTCAACTCACATTGGCAAAGACGATCAATAGATGTCCACACCAAAATGGCACATACATTAGAATTATATGACAAAGTACTTGAGGCAGCTGTTATAAAAATGCTCTAAGAAGTAAGGATGAACTGTCTTGAAGCATACAGAAAGATAAAAATTCTCAGCAAAGAAATAGAACATATAAAGCACCAAATGGAAATTTGACAGTGAGAACAAGAAAAGGTCCCTGTGCTCAAAATGCTTGTGATCTAACTGGAAGGATAAGAACATTTTAAGTTAAAGAGATCCAAATGAACAGATTGAAACCCATTCACAGATTTCAACAAACTCAGAGCGCCTACTAAGACACCTAAATCATGACATTACATTATGGAAAATGCTGTGATACCATGTTGAAAGAACAGAACGGCCATATGGAGAGAGTGGTCAGTCCTTGGGGAGAGGGGAAAGAAAAAGGTTAGGATGAATGTACTAGTTAGGCCTAGATTAGATCAAGAGTGGCAGAGGCTCCCCCAAATCACTAGCTTTTGCTCTAATACCAGGTCAGGAGGAAAGCACTCCTTAGCTGGTGTAGAGAGTCGAGCATTCCAGACTGACTGGATCCCATACTGGCTGCAGTTTTTGTTCCACCATCCCTAAGGTAAACCCTGGCCAAGATGGTGTGAACCCTGGTCAGGATGGAGGTTTAAACCATCCTGGACATAATCTAAGCAGCAAGATGGAAGAGAAAGGAAAGGGCAAAGCATTTAGCCCACCGGTCTCGTTTTGTAGGAAGATTCCCTGAAGCAGCCACTGATGTATTATTGGCCAGAACTTAATCACATCCTCACGTAGAGCTTTTTTTTTTTTTGCCACTTCTATTGGTCTTTCATTTATTTGTTTTCATCCATCTTTGTCCTTTGGCCTGTGTGGGCCTCTCATTGTAGTGGCCTCTCTTGCTGCAGAGCACTGGCTCTAGGCGCGTGCACTCCAGAGCTCCAGCTCGGTAGTTGGACACATCAGTCCAGCCACTCCAGGGACGTGGGATCTTCCCAGGCCAGGGATCGAACCGGCGCCCTTTGCAGTGCAAGGCGGTGTCCTTACCCACTGAACCACCAGGGAAGCCCCTCACTTAGAGCTTTAACGAACATTGTGAAATTATGTCATTATTTTGGACAGCCAGGTATCCATCTGAAATCTGGGAGTTCTAAAACTCGGGAGGAAGACAAGAACAGATATTGGAAGGCACTCTGGGGATGTTTGATGCAGCAGATTTCGTGTTGTAACCATCTGAACTTTTCCAGGTTTCTAAGCCTCCCCCCTTTTCTTTTTTTTTTTTAGATTTATATATTTATTTTGGGTGGGGGTCAGGTTGGGGAGGGAGGAGAGTGGGCGGACCACTTCTGTTGGTCTTTCATTTCTCTATTTTCATCCGTCTTTGTTCTTTGGCTCTTGTGGGCCTCGCATCACGGTGGCATCTGTCGTTGCAGAGTGCCAGCTCTGGGCGCATGCGCTCCAGAGCTCTGGCTCGGTAATTGGACACATCGGTCCAGCCGCTCCACAGCACATGGGATCTTCCCAGACCACGGATCGAACCGGCGCCCCTTGCATGGCAAGGTGGTGTCCTTACCCACTGGACCACCAGGGGAAGCCCCATCCCCCCTTTTCTTGATTACCCTCCTGCTTCAAAGGCCTCTCTGTGTCTCCTAACTGGATTCTCCTTGTTTTTATGTTGTACGTTTAGCCTCTGCGTCCAGATGCAGAAATAGTTTGATGTATGAGATGTATCTTAGGAATCAACACCTATGAAAGGACAGAGAGAGGGGCAGTGCGCAGAGACACAAGTCAATTGCAATAGAGGCCAAACAAAGCAGTCGTCAGACCAGTAGGGTGCCTGGAGCATGTGTTACTAGTCAGCGCCGTCCTGCCACTGGACAGAAATGAGCTCCAGCCCCGCTCAGTCATGCACGCCAGGCGCTCCGCGGCCTGCTATTGGGCGAGGTTTGGGGCGAGGTGTCTCTGTCTGTCGAGGAAGATTCTACTGGAAGGTAGGGAGCTAGTCCTTCTGGGAAGGGGAACCTGGGCAACACCTCTGCTTGTCTACCCAGTGCTGAGATTCTAGACCTCCTCTCTTCTTTCTTTATAGCCACTCCCTAGATGGCTTTTTCTGGTATTTGTAACCCCAGCCTGGGCATGAAGGTTTTCACTCCCCTGGGCTCCAGGCCCAGGTGTACAGTTGGCGACTTTGTATTGCCTTCTGCACGTGTAATGACCATCTGAAACGTGACGTTGGGAACTTAAACTTGTGCTTCTGAGCCCCTTCTTCACCCTCCTAACGTTTTATCCACACCTTCCACATCTCAGTTGAGTAGCAGAAACCAGGCGTCGACATTGAGTTCTTTCTTATCTTGCTACATGTCCTGTTCACCATCACACTTGGTTTTCTCTACCTTTGAAATGCCCAGAATCTGACCAACTTGTCGCCATTTCCATTATTACCTCTTTATTCCAAGTACCACCATCTTCTGCTGTGATCATTACACATGTATTTACTGACAGGGTAATAACCCTTATTTTTCTTCTGTTTAAGACTTTTCTGTCATAAATTTCATAGTCATTTCTTTAAAAAAAAAAAAAAAACCTTTATTTTGCTTTCCACTTCCCAGACCACGGATCGAACCGGCGCCCCTTGCATGGCAAGGTGGTGTCCTTACCCACTGGACCACCAGGGGAAGCCCCATCCCCCCTTTTCTTGATTACCCTCCTGCTTCAAAGGCCTCTCTGTGTCTCCTAACTGGATTCTCCTTGTTTTTATGTTGTACGTTTAGCCTCTGCGTCCAGATGCAGAAATAGTTTGATGTATGAGATGTATCTTAGGAATCAACACCTATGACAGGACAGAGAGAGGGCAGTGCGCAGAGACACAAGTCAATTGCAATAGAGGCCAAACAAAGCAGTCGTCAGACCAGTAGGGTGCCTGGAGCATGTGTTACTAGTCAGCGCCGTCCTGCCACTGGACAGAAATGAGCTCCAGCCCCGCTCAGTCATGCACGCCAGGCGCTCCGCGGCCTGCTATTGGGCGAGGTTTGGGCGAGGTGTCTCTGTCTGTCGAGGAAGATTCTACTGGAAGGTAGGGAGCTAGTCCTTCTGGGAAGGGGAACCTGGGCAACACCTCTGCTTGTCTACCCAGTGCTGAGATTCTAGACCTCCTCTCTTCTTTCTTTATAGCCACTCCCTAGATGGCTTTTTCTGGTATTTGTAACCCCAGCCTGGGCATGAAGGTTTTCACTCCCCTGGGCTCCAGGCCCAGGTGTACAGTTGGCGACTTTGTATTGCCTTCTGCACGTGTAATGACCATCTGAAACGTGACGTTGGGAACTTAAACTTGTGCTTCTGAGCCCCTTCTTCACCCTCCTAACGTTTTATCCACACCTTCCACATCTCAGTTGAGTAGCAGAAACCAGGCGTCGACATTGAGTTCTTTCTTATCTTGCTACATGTCCTGTTCACCATCACACTTGGTTTTCTCTACCTTTGAAATGCCCAGAATCTGACCAACTTGTCGCCATTTCCATTATTACCTCTTTATTCCAAGTACCACCATCTTCTGCTGTGATCATTACACATGTATTTACTGACAGGGTAATAACCCTTATTTTTCTTCTGTTTAAGACTTTTCTGTCATAAATTTCATAGTCATTTCTTTAAAAAAAAAAAAAAACCTTTATTTTGCTTTCAACTTTTACAGAGTTTTGTTGTTTACAGATATGTATGTCCCCAGATCAGTCATATGTATATCCCCCCCTTCCCACCCCTCCCAACCATCACACAGCACTCCTGAAAAATCCCCTTTTCTCACATAGCAATGACTAGAGCTATTTTCTTCACTTATGATAGCACAGGCCTTCATGCTACTTCCTTTATGCCTCCCACCCTCTGTTCCTTCCCCACAATGTCCATATGTCCACTGTCCATGTCTGTCTTTCCGTCGCTTCACTGCATGTGCCATCATCACCATCCTACTAGATTCCATATATATGTGTTAATATACTGTATTTGTCCTTCTCTTTCTGACTGACTTCACTTTTGATGATACGTTCTAGATCCAGCCACCTCATTAGGGCTGATTCTTTTGCATTTCTCTTTACAGCTGTGTAGTATTCCATTGTATATATGTACCAGAGCTTCTGGATCCATTCATGCATCGATGGGCATCTAGGTTCCTTCCATGTTCTAGCTATTGTATAGAGAGCTGCAATGAACATTGGGGTACAGGTGCTTCTTTCAGATTTGATTTCATCAGGGTATAAGCCAAAGAGTGGGATTGCTGGGTCATAGGGTGCTTCTATTTTTAGTTTTTTAAGGACTCTCCATACTGTCTTCCATAGAGGCTGTGTCAGTTTACATTCCCACCAGCAATGCAGGAGTGTTCCCTTTTCTCCTCACCCTCTCCAGCATTTATTGTCTGTCAATTTGTGGATGATGGCCATTCTGACGTGTGTGAGGTGATCTCATTGTAGTTTTGATTTGCATTTCTCTAATTATAAGTGAGGTTGAGCATCGTTTTATGTGCTTTGGGGCCATCTGTATGTCGTCATTGGAGAGGTGTCTGTTTAGGTCCTTTTCCCATTTTTTGATTGGGTTGTTCGTTTTTCCAGTGCTGTATTTATCCACACCTTCCACATCTCAGTTGAGTAGCAGAAACCAGGCGTCGACATTGAGTTCTTTCTTATCTTGCTACATGTCCTGTTCACCATCACACTTGGTTTTCTCTACCTTTGAAATGCCCAGAATCTGACCAACTTGTCGCCATTTCCATTATTACCTCTTTATTCCAAGTACCACCATCTTCTGCTGTGATCATTACACATGTATTTACTGACAGGGTAATAACCCTTATTTTTCTTCTGTTTAAGACTTTTCTGTCATAAATTTCATAGTCATTTCTTTAAAAAAAAAAAAAAACCTTTATTTTGCTTTCAACTTTTACAGAGTTTTGTTGTTTACAGATATGTATGTCCCCAGATCAGTCATATGTATATCCCCCCCTTCCCACCCCTCCCAACCATCACACAGCACTCCTGAAAAATCCCCTTTTCTCACATAGCAATGACTAGAGCTATTTTCTTCACTTATGATAGCACAGGCCTTCATGCTACTTCCTTTATGCCTCCCACCCTCTGTTCCTTCCCCACAATGTCCATATGTCCACTGTCCATGTCTGTCTTTCCGTCGCTTCACTGCATGTGCCATCATCACCATCCTACTAGATTCCATATATATGTGTTAATATACTGTATTTGTCCTTCTCTTTCTGACTGACTTCACTTTTGATGATACGTTCTAGATCCAGCCACCTCATTAGGGCTGATTCTTTTGCATTTCTCTTTACAGCTGTGTAGTATTCCATTGTATATATGTACCAGAGCTTCTGGATCCATTCATGCATCGATGGGCATCTAGGTTCCTTCCATGTTCTAGCTATTGTATAGAGAGCTGCAATGAACATTGGGGTACAGGTGCTTCTTTCAGATTTGATTTCATCAGGGTATAAGCCAAAGAGTGGGATTGCTGGGTCATAGGGTGCTTCTATTTTTAGTTTTTTAAGGACTCTCCATACTGTCTTCCATAGAGGCTGTGTCAGTTTACATTCCCACCAGCAATGCAGGAGTGTTCCCTTTTCTCCTCACCCTCTCCAGCATTTATTGTCTGTCAATTTGTGGATGATGGCCATTCTGACGTGTGTGAGGTGATCTCATTGTAGTTTTGATTTGCATTTCTCTAATTATAAGTGAGGTTGAGCATCGTTTTATGTGCTTTGGGGCCATCTGTATGTCGTCATTGGAGAGGTGTCTGTTTAGGTCCTTTTCCCATTTTTTGATTGGGTTGTTCGTTTTTCCAGTGCTGAGTTGTCTGAGTTGCTTGTAGATTTTGGAGATTAATTATTTGTCTGTTTCATTTGCTATGATTTTCTCCCATTTTGTGGGCTCTCTGTCCAGCTTTTTCGTAATTTCTTTAGCTGTACAAAAGCTTTTAAGTTTCATTAGGTCCCACATGTTCATTTGTTTTTTTGGTTCCGCTATTCTAGTAGGTGGGTCAGAGAAGATCTTGCTTTGATTGATGTCCTTGAGGGTTTTGCCTGTATTCTCCTCTAAGAGTTTGATGGTTTCTGGTCTTACATTTAGGTCTTGAATCCATTTTGAGTTGATCTTAGTGTATGTGTCAGGGAATGTTCCAACTTCATTTTTTTGCATGTAGCTGTCCAATTTTCCCAGCACCATTTGTTAAGAGGCTGTCTTGGTCCCATTTTATATGTTTGCCTCCTTTGTCAAAAATAAGGTACCCATAGGTGTGTGGGTTTATCTCTGGGTTCTCTATCTTGTTCCATTGATCTATAGTTCTGTTTTTGTGCCAGTACCATACTGTCTTGATGACTGTTGCTTCCATGTTCTAGCTATTGTATAGAGAGCTGCAATGAACATTGGGGTACAGGTGCTTCTTTCAGATTTGATTTCATCAGGGTATAAGCCAAAGAGTGGGATTGCTGGGTCATAGGGTGCTTCTATTTTTAGTTTTTTAAGGACTCTCCATACTGTCTTCCATAGAGGCTGTGTCAGTTTACATTCCCACCAGCAATGCAGGAGTGTTCCCTTTTCTCCTCACCCTCTCCAGCATTTATTGTCTGTCAATTTGTGGATGATGGCCATTCTGACGTGTGTGAGGTGATCTCATTGTAGTTTTGATTTGCATTTCTCTAATTATAAGTGAGGTTGAGCATCGTTTTATGTGCTTTGGGGCCATCTGTATGTCGTCATTGGAGAGGTGTCTGTTTAGGTCCTTTTCCCATTTTTTGATTGGGTTGTTCGTTTTTCCAGTGCTGAGTTGTCTGAGTTGCTTGTAGATTTTGGAGATTAATTATTTGTCTGTTTCATTTGCTATGATTTTCTCCCATTTTGTGGGCTCTCTGTCCAGCTTTTTCGTAATTTCTTTAGCTGTACAAAAGCTTTTAAGTTTCATTAGGTCCCACATGTTCATTTGTTTTTTTGGTTCCGCTATTCTAGTAGGTGGGTCAGAGAAGATCTTGCTTTGATTGATGTCCTTGAGGGTTTTGCCTGTATTCTCCTCTAAGAGTTTGATGGTTTCTGGTCTTACATTTAGGTCTTGAATCCATTTTGAGTTGATCTTAGTGTATGTGTCAGGGAATGTTCCAACTTCATTTTTTTGCATGTAGCTGTCCAATTTTCCCAGCACCATTTGTTAAGAGGCTGTCTTGGTCCCATTTTATATGTTTGCCTCCTTTGTCAAAAATAAGGTACCCATAGGTGTGTGGGTTTATCTCTGGGTTCTCTATCTTGTTCCATTGATCTATAGTTCTGTTTTTGTGCCAGTACCATACTGTCTTGATGACTGTTGCTTTGTAGCAGAGTCTGAAGTTGGGGAGGCTGATTCCTCCAGCTCCGTTTTTCTTCCTCAGGATTGCTTTGGCTATTCGAGGTCTTTTGTGTTTCCATATGACCTGTGTTATTCTTTGGTCTAGTCCTATGAAGAATGTCATTGGAAGTTTGATAGGGATCGCATTGAATCTGTAGATGATATTTGGTAGTATGGTCATTTTCACAATATTGATTCTTCCGACCCAGGAACATAGAATATTTCTCCATCTGTTTAAGTCTTCTTTAATTTTTTTCATGAGTGTCTTGTAATTTTCTGTGTACAGTTCTTTTATGTCTTTGGGTAGGTTTATTCCTAGATATTTGATTCTTTGGGTTGCGATGGTGACGGGGATTGCCTCTTTGATTTCGTTTAAAGATTTTTCATTGTTTGTGTATAGGAATGCCAGTGATTTCTGTATATTGATTTTGTATCCTGCGACTTTGCTGAATTCACTGATTAACCCTGGTAGCTTTGTAATAGTGTCTTTGGGATTTTCTATGTATAATATCATGTCATCTGCAAATAGAGAGAGTTTGACTTCTTCCTTTCCAATCTGGATTCCTTTGATTTCTTTCTCTTATTGCTGTTGCTAGGACTTCCAGGACTATGTTGAATAAGAGTGGTGAAAGGGTACACCCTTGTCTTGTTCCTGATCTTAGAGGGAATGCTTTGAGTTTTTCACCATTGAGGATAATGTTCGCTGTGGGCTTATCATAGATGGCTTTCACTATGTTAAGATAAGTTCCCTCTATGCCCATTTTTTGAAGAGTTTTTATCATAAATGGATGCTGTACTTTGTCAAAGGCTTTTTCTGCATCTATTGAGATGATCATGTGATTTTTGTCTCTCAATTTGTTGATATAGTGTATCACATTGATTGATTTGCGGATATTGAAGAATCCTTGCATGCCTGAGATGAACCCAACTTGATCGTGATGTATGAGCTTTTTGATGTGTTGCTGAATTCTGTTTGCTAGGATTTTGTTGAGGATTTTGGTGTCTAGATTCATCAGTGAAATTGGCCTATAATTTTCTTTTTCTGTGTTGTCTTTGCCTGACTTTGGTATCAGGGTGATGGCGGCCTCACAGAATGTGTTTGGAAGTGTTCCTTCCTGTGCAATTGTTTGGAAGAGTTTTAGAAGGACAGGCATTAGCTCTTCTTGAAATGTTTGGTAGAATTCACTTGTGAAACCATCTGGCCCTGGGCTTTTATTTTGGGGTAGATTTTGGATCACAACGTCGATTTCTGAGCTTGTGATTGGCTTGTTCATAGTTTCTATTTCTTCCTGGCTCAGTCTTGGGAGATTGATCTTCCCCAAGAAATTGTCCATTTCTTCCAGGTTGTCCGGTTTGTTGCCATAGAGTTGCTCATATTAGTCTCTTAGAATCCTTTGGATTTCTGCATTCTCTGTTGTAATCTCTCCTTTTTCATTTTTGATTTTGGTGATCTGGTTCTTCTCTCTCCTTTTCCAGATGAGTCTGGCCAGTGGTGTGTTGATTTTATGTACCTTTTCAAAGAACCAGCTTTTTGTGTTATTTATCTTTACTATTGTTTCTCTCATTTCTTTATCATTTATTTCTGCTCTGATCTTTATGATTTCCCTTCTTCTGCTGGCTTTGGGGTGTTTTTGTTCTTCTTTCTCCAGTTGTTTTAAGCGTAAGGTAAGGTCGTCTGTTTGAGATTTTCCTAGTTTCTTGAGGGAGGATTGAATTGCTATAAACTTCCCTCTTAGAACTGCTTTTGCAGTATCCCATAGGTTTTGCACTGTCATGTGTTCATTGTCGTTTTCTTCTAGGAATTGTTTTATTTCTCCTTCGATCTGCTTGGTAATCAGTTGGTTTTTTAGGTATGTGTTGTTTAATCTCCATGTGTTTGTGTTTTTAGCGGTTTTTTTCCCTGTAGTTGATCTCTAGTCTCATTGCATTGTGGTCCGAGAAGATAGTTGATATAATTTCAGTTTTCTTGAATTGACTGAGGTTTGATTTGTGGCCCAAGATGTGGTCTATCCTGGAGAATGTTCTGTGAGCACTTGAGAAGAAAGTATATTCTTCTGCTTTAGGATGGAAAGTCCTAAAGATATCAATGAGGTCCATTTCTTCTATTGTGGCATTTAAGGCTTGTGTTTCTTTATTAATTTTCTGTTTGGATGATCTGTCCATTGGTGTGAGAGGAGTGTTAAAGTCTCCTACTATGATTTGTTAGTGTTGATGTCTTCTTTTATGTCTGAAAATGTTTGTCTTATGTATTGGGGTGCTTCTGCATTGGGTGCATAGATATTTATGATTGTTATGTCTTCTTCTTGGATCAATCCCTTGATCATTATGTAGTGTCCTGCCTTGTCTCTTCTAATCTTCTTTATTTTGAGGTCTATTTTGTCTGATATGAGGATTGCTACTCCGGCTTTCTTTTGATTTCCATTTGCATGGAATATCCTTTTCCATCCTCTCACTTTCAGTCTATGAGTGTCTCTAGGTCTGAAGTGAGTTTCCTGGAGGCAGCATATGTATGGGTCGTGCTTTTGAATCCATTTATCCAGTCTGTGTCTTTTGGTTGGGGCATTTAGTCCATTTACATTCAAAGTAATTATTGATACAAATGATCCTATTGTCATCTTCTTAGATGTTATGATGGGTTTGTTTCCTGGATCTTCTCCTTTTATACTTGTTGTCTATATAAGTCCCTTTAACACTTGTCGTAAGGCTGGTTTGGTGTGGCTAAATTCTTTTAATTTTTGCTTATCTGTAAAGCTTTTGACTTCTCCATCGATTCTGAATGAGATTCTTGCTGGGTAGAGAATTCTTGGTTGGAGGTTATTCTCTTTTAGCCGTTTAAATGTGTCCTGCCATTGCCTTCTGGCCTGCAGAGTTTCTGTTGAAAGGTCAGCTGTTAACCGTATGGGTTTTCCCTTGTATGTCACTAGTTGCTTTTCCTTCGATCTGCTTGGTAATCAGGTTTGATTTTTTTTGGGCGGTTTCCTGTAGTTGATCTCTAGTCTCATTGCATTGTGGTCCGAGAAGATAGTTGATATAATTTCAGTTTTCTTGAATTGACTGAGGTTTGATTTGTGGCCCAAGATGTGGTCTATCCTGGAGAATGTTCTGTGAGCACTTGAGAAGAAAGTATATTCTTCTGCTTTAGGATGGAAAGTCCTAAAGATATCAATGAGGTCCATTTCTTCTATTGTGGCATTTAAGGCTTGTGTTTCTTTATTAATTTTCTGTTTGGATGATCTGTCCATTGGTGTGAGAGGAGTGTTAAAGTCTCCTACTATGATTTGTTAGTGTTGATGTCTTCTTTTATGTCTGAAAATGTTTGTCTTATGTATTGGGGTGCTTCTGCATTGGGTGCATAGATATTTATGATTGTTATGTCTTCTTCTTGGATCAATCCCTTGATCATTATGTAGTGTCCTGCCTTGTCTCTTCTAATCTTCTTTATTTTGAGGTCTATTTTGTCTGATATGAGGATTGCTACTCCGGCTTTCTTTTGATTTCCATTTGCATGGAATATCCTTTTCCATCCTCTCACTTTCAGTCTATGAGTGTCTCTAGGTCTGAAGTGAGTTTCCTGGAGGCAGCATATGTATGGGTCGTGCTTTTGAATCCATTTATCCAGTCTGTGTCTTTTGGTTGGGGCATTTAGTCCATTTACATTCAAAGTAATTATTGATACAAATGATCCTATTGTCATCTTCTTAGATGTTATGATGGGTTTGTTTCCTGGATCTTCTCCTTTTATACTTGTTGTCTATATAAGTCCCTTTAACACTTGTCGTAAGGCTGGTTTGGTGTGGCTAAATTCTTTTAATTTTTGCTTATCTGTAAAGCTTTTGACTTCTCCATCGATTCTGAATGAGATTCTTGCTGGGTAGAGAATTCTTGGTTGGAGGTTATTCTCTTTTAGCCGTTTAAATGTGTCCTGCCATTGCCTTCTGGCCTGCAGAGTTTCTGTTGAAAGGTCAGCTGTTAACCGTATGGGTTTTCCCTTGTATGTCACTAGTTGCTTTTCCCTTGCTGCTTTGAGAATTCTATCTTTGTGTTTAATTTGTGTTAGCTTCATTAATATGTGTCTTGGTGTGTTTCTTCTCGGATTGATTCTGTATGGTACTCTTTGAGCTTCTTGGACTTGATTGACTATTTCTTTTCCCATGTTAGGGAAATTTTCAACTATAATCCCTTTAAAAATTTTCTCATAGCCTTTCTTTTTCTTCTTCTTCTGGAACCCCTATAATTCGAATGTTGGTGCGTTTGATATTATCCCAGAGGTCTCTGAGGCTATCCTCTGCTCTTTACATTCTTTGAGCTAGATTCTGTTTTTCAGCAGTTACTTCCACCATTCTATCATCTTGCAGCTCACTTATCCGGTCTTCTGTCTCCAATACTCTGCTCTTGATTCCTTCTACAGTGTTTTTCAGTTCAGCAATTGAGTTGTTTGTCTCTGTTACTTTTTTGGTAAGTTCTTGTATTTCTTTATTCAGTGTGTTAGTTGTGTCTTGCAATTTCTCTAACATTCTGTTTTCAGAGTCTTTGATCATCTTTACTATCATTCTTCTGAAATCACTTTCAGAGAGTTTGTCCAAATTCTCTTCATTGATTTGATCTTGTGTGTTTGTAGATTGTTCCTTCGCTTGTGTGGTATTTCTCTGGCATTTCATTGTTATTATTAATTTTTTAACTGACTCTGTTTGGGATTTCCTTTTCCCAGACTTTGAGTTGCATCTGTCCGTGTTTGTTGTTTGGATGGGGCTTCTTATTCTGGGTGATGCTGGTGATTGTGTGATGTCAGGACTTGCATACAAGTGATTACCTTTGTTGGTGTTCTCACTTGTATACTGCTCTCTAGTGGTTGGTGTTCTCTAGTATTGTAGTGTTTTGGAGTCAGTGCTCCCTCCCTAAAGCCCTGGGGCTTGTTTCCTGACCGGGGAATGAAGATTTCATGGCTGGTTTGTTATGGCATTAAATGATATTAAAACATATATACGCGGATGAGAAACAGAAGGTATACCTTTGAAAAATGGCAGTTAAAATATTATGCAAATCCTATCTAGCATATTGAATTATACACATAAACATATACAGCTGTAACATAACCCAAGCATCATGTGTCCTGTCTTCGGCGAGATTGAAAGGTCAGCTGTTAACCGTATGGGTTTTCCCTTGTATGTCACTAGTTGCTTTTCCCTTGCTGCTTTGAGAATTCTATCTTTGTGTTTAATTTGTGTTAGCTTCATTAATATGTGTCTTGGTGTGTTTCTTCTCGGATTGATTCTGTATGGTACTCTTTGAGCTTCTTGGACTTGATTGACTATTTCTTTTCCCATGTTAGGGAAATTTTCAACTATAATCCCTTTAAAAATTTTCTCATAGCCTTTCTTTTTCTTCTTCTTCTGGAACCCCTATAATTCGAATGTTGGTGCGTTTGATATTATCCCAGAGGTCTCTGAGGCTATCCTCTGCTCTTTACATTCTTTGAGCTAGATTCTGTTTTTCAGCAGTTACTTCCACCATTCTATCATCTTGCAGCTCACTTATCCGGTCTTCTGTCTCCAATACTCTGCTCTTGATTCCTTCTACAGTGTTTTTCAGTTCAGCAATTGAGTTGTTTGTCTCTGTTACTTTTTTGGTAAGTTCTTGTATTTCTTTATTCAGTGTGTTAGTTGTGTCTTGCAATTTCTCTAACATTCTGTTTTCAGAGTCTTTGATCATCTTTACTATCATTCTTCTGAAATCACTTTCAGAGAGTTTGTCCAAATTCTCTTCATTGATTTGATCTTGTGTGTTTGTAGATTGTTCCTTCGCTTGTGTGGTATTTCTCTGGCATTTCATTGTTATTATTAATTTTTTAACTGACTCTGTTTGGGATTTCCTTTTCCCAGACTTTGAGTTGCATCTGTCCGTGTTTGTTGTTTGGATGGGGCTTCTTATTCTGGGTGATGCTGGTGATTGTGTGATGTCAGGACTTGCATACAAGTGATTACCTTTGTTGGTGTTCTCACTTGTATACTGCTCTCTAGTGGTTGGTGTTCTCTAGTATTGTAGTGTTTTGGAGTCAGTGCTCCCTCCCTAAAGCCCTGGGGCTTGTTTCCTGACCGGGGAATGAAGATTTCATGGCTGGTTTGTTATGGCATTAAATGATATTAAAACATATATACGCGGATGAGAAACAGAAGGTATACCTTTGAAAAATGGCAGTTAAAATATTATGCAAATCCTATCTAGCATATTGAATTATACACATAAACATATACAGCTGTAACATAACCCAAGCATTCCAACCAAAAATACAGTACCATACATTAGCATGGCGAATAAAGAAAACCAAGAATGACATCCACCGGTTAATAACCAAACTAAGTAGAGCACCAATTGGAGAACAATGTTAGAGCAGGGTCCCCATTGGGGATAAGGCAATGAGGACAGAACAGTCTAAGAAATATGGTGGGAAAAGGGAAAAAGAGAGAGGGAAGATAGAAGAGAAATATAGAATGATACTGCAACGTTAAATATAGGGAGATAAAGATTTGTATGTATTAGAGTTTAATGCTATAGGAATGGAGTATCATTCCTATAAGCAAAGAATTATGGGGGAAGTAGTAGTACAAATGAAAAAAATTTTTTAAAAATTAAAACAGAGATAAGTATATAGAAAAATATAGAAAAACAAAGCAAAAACAATAAAAAACAAACAAAACCCCCACAGAACCTTAAAAGGCCAGTGGGGAACCAGAAGTTTATACCAAAATAAAATGTGTGGTTTAAAAGGAAAAAGAAAAAATATATATATGTAAACTTGAATATATTGAGTCTTACCGATGAGATTAGTAGCTTCAATAGAATTCAACGGAGGAAATAAACACACCCACTCTCACACACCCCAAAAGAAAAAAAAACCCCAATGGGGGGTGCACTGAGTTCGGAAAAAAAGGGAAAACAAATTGAAACAAAACAATATGACACACACACACAAAAAAGCAATGAATAAGGAATAAAATGAAATTTTAAAAGTCCAGCAGTAACTCCAGCTTCAGACAAAACGTGAAAATAGTGTTTATGTTCTTCTGTCTCTTGCTGACTATTCAGGAATTATCAGTCTTTTTCTTGCCTCTGGCAGTGGTTGGATCTGAAGACCACTTTGACTGCTTCTTTATTTAGGCCTATTCCAGAACTGAAAGGCCCACCCAGGCTGGCCCTGGGAGTTTCTTAATCCAAATCCCTTTTCTTGCTGGGTGGAGCTAAATTCCCTCCCTGTAGCTTGCCCAGCAGCCAGACTACAGTAGGGAAAATGGCGTCTGTCTCACAAAGGATTTATTCCCACACGCTCTATGGGAAGCACTTCCGCAGTGACCCCGACCCTGCTGCAGGCCACCGTTGACCCCCGCCACCGCGGGAGACATCAGGTTACTCAGATGAGTCTGGCTCAGTCTCATGCAGGATCGCTATTCCCCTCTCCTGGATCACGGTGCGCACAAGAGTTTCCAGCCCTACTTGGGGGCTCTGTGACCGGATTAATGGTAACCTCCTCCAAAGAAAACTGAGTGCTGTCCTTCCGAGGACTGCTCAAGGGCACTTCTAGCTCAAGGGGGCACCTGGACCCTCCAAAGCAGGTCTGGCTCAGTCCCTTGTGGGTGTCACTGCTCCTTTCCCGGGTCTTGATCTGTAACAGGCTTTGCGCCTTTGGCCCGCCCAGCCTCTCTGGCGGGTATGAGGTTTGACTTTTAAAAGTGCGATTGTGGGCTTCCCCTGGAGGTCCAGTGGGTAAGGACACCGCCTTGCACTGCAAGGGGCGCCGGTTTGATCCCTGGCCTGGGAAGATCCCATGTGCCATGGAGTGGCTGGACTGATGTGTCCAATCATCGAGCCCGAGCTCTGGAGCACATGCGCCCAGAGCCGGCGCTCTGCGACAACAGACGCCACCGCCATGGGAGGCCCGGATCCAACCTCCTCCTGTTGTTGGTTTCCCAGGAACTCGTTGCAATTCAGGCGATTTTGCAGGAGAGATGAGTGCACGTCCCTCTACGCTGCCATCTTAGCTCCACCCTCGTCATTTCTTTTTATATTATAGACGGAAAGTCCCACTGATATTTCAGTTTCAAAGGTCTTAAGCCAAAAGTTGGGGAGAATTAACCTCTTACTTTTAATCTCACCACTCAGGAATATAGCTTTTTTTTTTTTTCATATTAAAAACTTCTTTTATCTTTCAGTTGACTTATTTTCCTTTATTTGAGTCACACATTTCTCTTGTAAATATGTCCTGAGGTATTTCATGTTTTAGATCACATTATGAACGGCCTCATTCTTATCACAATGTTTTCTAATCTTCTGTTGCTGGTATATTTGTCTAATGAGTGGAGAGAATAATTGAGTAGGTGGTGGTAGCTTCTAGTTTATTTTTTGGGTGGTATTTGAAATTTAAACTTTTGAAAATAAATTTGAACGTAAGCTCTATGGGAAGCACTTCGCAGTGACCGACCCTGCTGCAGGCCACCGTTGACCCCCGCCACCGCGGGAGACATCAGGTTACTCAGATGAGTCTGGCTCAGTCTCATGCAGGATCGCTATTCCCCTCTCCTGGATCACGGTGCGCACAAGAGTTTCCAGCCCTACTTGGGGGCTCTGTGACCGGATTAATGGTAACCTCCTCCAAAGAAAACTGAGTGCTGTCCTTCCGAGGACTGCTCAAGGGCACTTCTAGCTCAAGGGGGCACCTGGACCCTCCAAAGCAGGTCTGGCTCAGTCCCTTGTGGGTGTCACTGCTCCTTTCCCGGGTCTTGATCTGTAACAGGCTTTGCGCCTTTGGCCCGCCCAGCCTCTCTGGCGGGTATGAGGTTTGACTTTTAAAAGTGCGATTGTGGGCTTCCCCTGGAGGTCCAGTGGGTAAGGACACCGCCTTGCACTGCAAGGGGCGCCGGTTTGATCCCTGGCCTGGGAAGATCCCATGTGCCATGGAGTGGCTGGACTGATGTGTCCAATCATCGAGCCCGAGCTCTGGAGCACATGCGCCCAGAGCCGGCGCTCTGCGACAACAGACGCCACCGCCATGGGAGGCCCGGATCCAACCTCCTCCTGTTGTTGGTTTCCCAGGAACTCGTTGCAATTCAGGCGATTTTGCAGGAGAGATGAGTGCACGTCCCTCTACGCTGCCATCTTAGCTCCACCCTCGTCATTTCTTTTTATATTATAGACGGAAAGTCCCACTGATATTTCAGTTTCAAAGGTCTTAAGCCAAAAGTTGGGGAGAATTAACCTCTTACTTTTAATCTCACCACTCAGGAATATAGCTTTTTTTTTTTTTCATATTAAAAACTTCTTTTATCTTTCAGTTGACTTATTTTCCTTTATTTGAGTCACACATTTCTCTTGTAAATATGTCCTGAGGTATTTCATGTTTTAGATCACATTATGAACGGCCTCATTCTTATCACAATGTTTTCTAATCTTCTGTTGCTGGTATATTTGTCTAATGAGTGGAGAGAATAATTGAGTAGGTGGTGGTAGCTTCTAGTTTATTTTTTGGGTGGTATTTGAAATTTAAACTTTTGAAAATAAATTTGAACGTAAGTAAAACCCAATGAGATTGAATATGCAACCCTAAAAGTAAACTATAGTCATTTAGACTGGAGATTAAAAATCTATGTTCCAGGTGTATGCATTTGTTAAAACTTGTTAAGTAATATATTTAAGATTTCTGCCTTTCACTATGTGTAAATTTTATCCCCCCACCCAAATCCCTAAACAAATATTGAACTGTAGCTAATAGGCAGGCTGAAGTATTTAAAGTGGTTAATGTCTGCAGTTTACTTTGAAGAGCATTTTTAAAAAATGAGATGGATTGGTATATAGATAAAAAGACACAGTGATAGGTAGATATCTATATTCTTAAGCAAGTATAAGAAAAATGGCAATTGTAAAATCTAGGCGGTGAATACATGAGAGGTTATTACAGTTTTATCAACTCTGCTATGTTTGAAATTTTTCAAAATAAAATTTCAGGAAAAACTTCCTCTTATCCACTACACAGTTTGCTAAAAGTATCTTGGGCTTCAGTAGCTGGTTGCTATCTCAGTGATTTTACCTCCAACAAAGAGAGGCCCTGCCATTTGTGGCTTGCCATTTGTTTACTAGTGGGGAACTAAGAACATCTTTGATTTTCTGTTCCATGTTTCTATTCTAAGATCCTTATAATTAACACTGTTGGGAGCGTAATGTCATTGCACCCAGTGCTGTCTAATGCCAGCAAGTGGCCCAGACACAGCCTTCAGCCTTCATGGTGGGTTGGCTCATTATCCAAATACAAGGAGGAAAACCTACTGTAGTTCCACTCAGAAGGCTAAATCAAAGGGCAGAGGCTTTAAATTGTAGAATGAATCACAAGCCAAGCTTGTTCAATCTGTTTTTCATTTGCTAACAGCCAAGATTTGAAATATCAGTCCTGGGTCTCTGCATTGCTTTCTTTTGCTTGTAAGATTAATAACAGATAAAGCTAAGCTAAACTAAACCAGGGTGTGACAGAGATTTCTAACACTTTTCCCAGTTGATCAGAGTTTGTAGGGATGGATGGGACAGGTAAGTTTTCATAACTGCTTTTTTTTTGGTATTGCAGTTGTTTTCATTTATATTGACCATAATTCTGAACTTTCTATAGTCTTGTTTGCAGTTTTACAATCTGTACGTTTTTTTTTTTTTTTTTTAAATTGTGGTGGAAGTCTTTATGCAGCTATCTTAGATATAACAAATAAATAACATTTTATAAAAATAACCAGATACCACCCTCTCCAATCTTTCATTCATGCCTGAGGTTAATCAGTTTAGGTGTAAAATACATCACAGGTAGAAACTATAGTTCTGAATACACATGGCACAATATCCTTTTGTCTGTACAAAAGGAGCCTTAAGGAGCTGGTAAGAGGTTATAGAACTTACTTTGTGAGTCTAAGCCCAACTCCTACATCTAGCTTATAGGCGAAATGAGGACCTTTGGAGGTGAGAGTCACTTTTAGAAATAGTTATTGGAATCCTATGCTTTAAAATCTTCCCATATGACCCCCACCTTAGATAAGAGCTGTAAGCGAATGGCTCAGAGAATTTTCCATAGGTCTTCCGGTGTCTGGAGGACCTGGAAACTGACTTGTACTTGGAAAAGTCTAAAGACAAAGGCTCACTAGAGCTTCCCCTGGTGACAGAGTGAGGAGTGAAGGCTATAGTGGGAATGGCCAGCACTTTCAGGATTGGTGGAGCAAAAATGAGTATTTCCAGTGAAGCAGACTGGACATCACAGTAGGTGTTCAGCATGAGCTGTCTCAAAGCATTTTTTTTCTAGAGGTCTGTCTGCCTGACAAGATGGCCCCGAGAGGAAGAGTGGTCTTGGGGTATAAAGCGAGAAGTTAGAGCTGTGGGAACAGTGGTGGGGCCAATTGGAACTTGCTTGCCCACATCCAGAAACAGTGCTCTGGGACCTCTAGCAGGGAGTCTTCAAACAGCTCACAAAACAGCCTGGGAGAGAAAAAGCCAGAAACTCTGCCTGGTAGGCAGAGGGCCTAAAGCAATGGGGCATCAGTGAAACAAAATGATTAGGGGAAATGATAGAACATGTAGGGGAAAACACTTGCTACCAGTGTCCAGCTGTTGTTCTGATTAAGAACTATGGAAGAAAGATGCTTTAATTCAATGAAGGATTAAAGTTTTTATTTTGATCAAATTGAACATTTTAAGACATAAAGACTAGACTGTATGATAAAACCTCAGAGTTGCAAGAAAATCATGCAGATCTGCCCAAGATAATGTCCAAAGTTAGGGGGTGCCACTCAGTCATATTTGAAAGACTGTAAGAAAAATAAAGCTATTCAATATTTTTTCCCACAAAATCCATCTAGTTCATAAAGATGATACATAAAAGAATAAGTAGAATTGAGGTGGATTTTATTATTGTTTCAATGATTCACTGTCTCGCCGTTTGTGAAGACTATACTTCCTCACTCACTGACATCAGGCTTGACCATGTTACTTGCTTTGGCCAGTAAAACAGGAGTGGGAGTGATGTACAAAATTTTCAAACCAAAACTTTAAGGGTCATTACATAACTCCCCCAGTGTTCTTCTCCCCTTGCCACAAGAATGGCATGTCCCAGATAGAGGCTGCTTCAGCCCACATTCCAAAATAAAGGGCATGTGAAGCTGATCCACTGTTAACCTGTCAACATGAAATATAAGTGAGAAATGAAGATTTTGTTGTTGGTGTAAGCCACTGAAATTTGGGAATCATTTGCTAGTACAGCATAACTAACCTAAGCCGACTGATACATACACGCTTATAAAAAGTTTAAAAAAAAGTGTAATGGTGTCATAAAGTAGATTGTGATAAGAGGTAAAATAAGTGGCACTGACTGTAAACATTATGAATTTGGAGAAGGGAAAGATGGCATAATATTGAAATTGTCAGAATTGTTCTTAGTCCTGAAAACTGGAAATGACAGTAAAATACAACATAGTGTTATTAGGTCATTAAACATTATGCTGTAGAGGAATCTTTTAAGCAGAGGAAGTGATCCATGTTACAGTGTTTAGGTTTTTCCTTTTTAAAAGCATGTTAAAAATCAAAATATACCATATGATCTTCTTTTTGTAAATTAGAAAAATAGAGTTTCTCTCCTCTCTCACTTCATTAGGAAAAAATGGAAAATCATTAAAACATTACCAGTATATATCTTTGAGTGATATAATTATAAGATATATTTAAACTTTCTTTTATTTGCTGACGTGATGTAGAGAAGGAAAATTTAAAAATACATACAAAAAGAATGAGAAATACACAAATTAAAGGAATAAGAAGAAGGTGTCTGAACTCTGGTGATGGCAATGACAATGTAAAGGAAGCTACAAGAAACTTTATAAAAAGAAGAATTGATAAGAACTTGGTTCACCAGCCTCTGAAACTCTCCAGGGCTCCAGCATCCATTCATACTGAAGCAATTTTAGGTCAACATACTGAGATCATTGAGATCAGTCGCTTTTCTCATGTTTCTCAAATGTAAACTCCATGCTTTCCTCCCCATAACACTCATCCATCTGCTTTTGCTCTCTCATTAGTCCTAAGTCACCCTCTCTAACCCTATTTCTGTTGTAAATAAACTCCTGCACATTGTAATCTCTTGTAAAGTCTCAAGAAAACACTGTGCCTTCCCCAGAGTAGAAGTCCAGTAGGTCTGTGTTGAATGAATACTCTTTCACAGTGTTATTCCCCATGGATACTCTCATCTTTGTTCCCCCTCTTCCAGCCTGTTGCTTGTGCCCCTGTTGAGTGAACGTTGCCACCACCCACTTAGTTGTCAAAACCAGACGTCTGAGAGTGTCCTGGAGCCACCATCTGCTTGCCAGTCCTGTCCGTCCTGTCTCCTTCCAGTCTCTCAAGTCAGTCTTCTTCCCACCATCTTTTCTAACACCGCCGTTGGTTCAAGCAGTCAGCATTTCTTCCCTGAATTATGACATTAGTTTTGCTTCCAGATTTTTCCTCATTCATTTCATTCTTATTCCCTGGCCAACCTCAGGCAGATTTATTGAGTACAATTATATTACTACACAATTTAAAATCCATCAAGCACTTCCCTGAGAATTCTGGTAAAAAAACAAATCTGTAACGTGGTAAGTGAATAAAATTCTTCACCATCGGGTCTTTAATTATCTTTCTTCTGCCAGCTGTGATACTCTTTGCGCACAGAAAAATCTGTAGTTCTTGGAACTCTTTCTGGTCTCATTTACCTTGAGTTCTCTCTGCCTGGAACGCTCTTTCTCTCTTCTTCTATTTCCTGCCAAAACTCATCTCAGGCGTCACCTCCTTTATGACATTTTCATTTATTAGAATTTTCTGCAGTCACATTTTTCTCCCAAACTATTCCTTGTCTACTTTGATTATAGAAATTTGCCCCATCCGTTACACCAGCGCTCTGATGGCAATGACTTCTACAAGAAACTTTATAAAAAGAAGAATTGATAAGAACTTGGTTCACCAGCCTCTGAAACTCTCCAGGGCTCCAGCATCCATTCATACTGAAGCAATTTTAGGTCAACATACTGAGATCATTGAGATCAGTCGCTTTTCTCATGTTTCTCAAATGTAAACTCCATGCTTTCCTCCCCATAACACTCATCCATCTGCTTTTGCTCTCTCATTAGTCCTAAGTCACCCTCTCTAACCCTATTTCTGTTGTAAATAAACTCCTGCACATTGTAATCTCTTGTAAAGTCTCAAGAAAACACTGTGCCTTCCCCAGAGTAGAAGTCCAGTAGGTCTGTGTTGAATGAATACTCTTTCACAGTGTTATTCCCCATGGATACTCTCATCTTTGTTCCCCCTCTTCCAGCCTGTTGCTTGTGCCCCTGTTGAGTGAACGTTGCCACCACCCACTTAGTTGTCAAAACCAGACGTCTGAGAGTGTCCTGGAGCCACCATCTGCTTGCCAGTCCTGTCCGTCCTGTCTCCTTCCAGTCTCTCAAGTCAGTCTTCTTCCCACCATCTTTTCTAACACCGCCGTTGGTTCAAGCAGTCAGCATTTCTTCCCTGAATTATGACATTAGTTTTGCTTCCAGATTTTTCCTCATTCATTTCATTCTTATTCCCTGGCCAACCTCAGGCAGATTTATTGAGTACAATTATATTACTACACAATTTAAAATCCATCAAGCACTTCCCTGAGAATTCTGGTAAAAAAACAAATCTGTAACGTGGTAAGTGAATAAAATTCTTCACCATCGGGTCTTTAATTATCTTTCTTCTGCCAGCTGTGATACTCTTTGCGCACAGAAAAATCTGTAGTTCTTGGAACTCTTTCTGGTCTCATTTACCTTGAGTTCTCTCTGCCTGGAACGCTCTTTCTCTCTTCTTCTATTTCCTGCCAAAACTCATCTCAGGCGTCACCTCCTTTATGACATTTTCATTTATTAGAATTTTCTGCAGTCACATTTTTCTCCCAAACTATTCCTTGTCTACTTTGATTATAGAAATTTGCCCCATCCTGGGATCATTTATTTTTTTCTGTGACTTCCCCACTGCAATGTACGCTTCCGCTTGGATTCACCAATCATGTTTTATTTATCATGTACATGGCATATAGTTGATGCTCAAAAAAACATTGATGTCAAATGTCTTAGTGATTGATAGAGCATGAAGACAAAACAGAGAAGTCCAATCTGATCAAAGTTTTTATAGTAGATGGTTAGGACAACTAATCATGTGAGAACATACAGGGGAGTTTGGCGGCATAGTTAAAGAAGACGGCTGATGCTCTGACTTTATACGCAATTAGTATTTTTGGGCGGGTGGGGGCAGAGGCAGGTTCGGGAAAGAGGGGAGCGGGCGGGCCACTTCTATTGGTCTTTCATTTCTCTATTTTCATCCATCTTTGTTCTTTGGCCCCTGTGGGCCTCCCATCGCAGTGGCCTCTGTTGTTGCAGAGCACTGGCTCTGGGCGCATGCGCCCCAGAGCTCCGGCTTGGTAATTGGACACATCGGTCCAGCCGCTCCGCGGCACGTGGCATCTTCCCAGGCCAGGGATTGAACAGGCTCCCCTTGCACTGCAAGGCGGTGTCCTTACCCACTGGACCACCAGGGAAACCCCATAATTAGTTTTAACTGACGGTATCTAAGTGGAAAAGACAAATATGGACATTTTCCTACATAACTGCCGTGTTCTTACTTACACAGACCCATGGCAAACATACCACATGGGGGACACATGGGCACAGCTGACCCCTCACTGAAGTGGTAGGCAGCATCCAGGGCAGTTCAAGTCACCCCCATACATTTAAAATCCATCAGGCACTTCCGTGAGAATTCTGGTAAAAAAACAAATCTGTAACGTGGTAAGTGAATAAAATTCTTCACCATCGGGTCTTTAATTATCTTTCTTCTGCCAGCTGTGATACTCTTTGCGCACAGAAAAATCTGTAGTTCTTGGAACTCTTTCTGGTCTCATTTACCTTGAGTTCTCTCTGCCTGGAACGCTCTTTCTCTCTTCTTCTATTTCCTGCCAAAACTCATCTCAGGCGTCACCTCCTTTATGACATTTTCATTTATTAGAATTTTCTGCAGTCACATTTTTCTCCCAAACTATTCCTTGTCTACTTTGATTATAGAAATTTGCCCCATCCTGGGATCATTTATTTTTTTCTGTGACTTCCCCACTGCAATGTACGCTTCCGCTTGGATTCACCAATCATGTTTTATTTATCATGTACATGGCATATAGTTGATGCTCAAAAAAACATTGATGTCAAATGTCTTAGTGATTGATAGAGCATGAAGACAAAACAGAGAAGTCCAATCTGATCAAAGTTTTTATAGTAGATGGTTAGGACAACTAATCATGTGAGAACATACAGGGGAGTTTGGCGGCATAGTTAAAGAAGACGGCTGATGCTCTGACTTTATACAATTAGTATTTTTGGGCGGGTGGGGGCAGAGGCAGGTTGGGGAGGGAGAGGGCGGGCGGGCCACTTCTATTGGTCTTTCATTTTATTTATTTTCATCCATCTTTGTTCTTTGGCCCTGTGGGCCTCCCATCACGGAGGCCTCTGTTGTCGCAGAGCACCCGCTCTGGGCGTATGCGCTCCAGAGCTCCGGCTCGGTGATTGGACACATCGGTCCAGCCGCTCTGCGGCACGTGGGATCTTCCCAGGCCAGGGATTGAACAGGCTCCCCTTGCACTGCAAGGCGGTGTCCTTACCCACTGGACCACCAGGGAAACCCCATAATTAGTTTTAACTGACGGTATCTAAGTGGAAAAGACAAATATGGACATTTTCCTACATAACTGCCGTGTTCTTACTTACACAGACCCATGGCAAACATACCACATGGGGGACACATGGGCACAGCTGACCCCTCACTGAAGTGGTAGGCAGCATCCAGGGCAGTTCAAGTCACCCATGAGCACTCCTCCTCTCAGCATTGAGCATGAAGGGGAAAGGGTTAAAAGAGAGACTTATCTGCTTATATCTGCAAAACAAAACACTGCAAACTTAAACCAAAACTAATAAAAATGCAGATGAAAGTAGTTCTTCCCAGAGAATACTTTATTATGTAGTTTTAGCATACTGTTAATATTTTTAAGTTACAAAAAGATGAAAAAGCAATCTCTAAAAATTAAAAAAAAGAATGAAAATGAATGTTTCATCATTTTAAACTATGTATCAAGTAGGGGATATAACTACATAGAGAAAATAATTACTTCAAGTTATTAATCCAGGATTTTGACTGTATATCATTAGTAGAATAAATTCTAAGGACAACTAGAGCTTCATAAAAATCACAAGTTTCATGCATTAAATAGTTTTATTGTTAACAGTAATATTATTTTGCAACATTTGTTATATTGCAAGATACAGCAAATAACTATGTTAATGTTGTTAGGAATCAAGACTTTCCACAGTAATATATATTTATATATCCCTGTAATGTTAAATTTGAATTGGAAATATCAGTATGTGCTTGTGATTTTTTTTTTTAAGTTTAAAGAAATGTGTTTCCTAGCTCTGACCACTGAAAAGGCCTAGATGTAATGACAGCACAGATTGTGGCCTTTAAATATCATTTCCCACTCAAGAAGACAAGGCTTCTCAGGGGGAATGAGTGATTCCAGATCTAAGACTTGAGATATACATAGCTCAGACATACATATATATGTATGTGTGTATCATATATATGTGATTATCACAAAGAAACCTGATCATCAAGCATGTCTTAAATGATGGGTTTCTGAGTTTAAGCAAAAAGAGGTGAATCTTTAGAATTAGAATGCCTGTTTATTATTTTAGGAAGTGAAGTGAAACTGCCAAATAAACTGGGTATTCATATTTGCATTCTCTGTGTGTGAACAGATCTTGGGAAGCCCAATTATAAGCACAAGTAGCATGGGGAGGACCAAACCCAAGTGACTAGAATTAGCTGGATAACTCTAGTAGCTGATGTTGCCAGGTAGCACTAGTGATAAAGAACCTGCCCACTAATGCAAGAGACATAAAAGATGTGGGTTTGATCCGTGGGTCGGGAAGATCCCATAGAGGAAGCCATGGCAACCCACTCCAGTGTTCTTGCCTGGAGAATCCCATAATCAGGGGAGCCTGGCGGGCTACAGTCTATGGTTTCAGAAAGAGTCAGGCACGACTGAAGCAACTGAGCACGGCCTCCATTCACTCTACTCACTTTCCCTTCATCATTTTCTTCCGCCCACTCCTCTCCCCACAGGAAATCTCTTTCTTTCCATGTGGTGCGATTATCGAGTCTTAGGAGCAAAAAGGGCCCCATATGTCTTACAGATGTGGATTCTCCCACTGAATGCACAACATAGTTGCCCACCTTTCACATGAAACTACAGATTTCTGACTTGTCTTATGGAAGAAAGGAATTGGGCAACAATGAGCTGGAGCCACAGGAGCAGCACACGATCAAACACAGTAATAATATTTTATTTAACAGTAATATTATTTTGCAACATTTGTTATATTGCAAGATACAGCAAATAACTATGTTAATGTTGTTAGGAATCAAGACTTTCCACAGAAATTTTTTTGGAAATTTTTTCAGTATGTGCTTGTGATTTTTTTTAAGTTTAAAGAAATGTGTTTCCTAGCTCTGACCACTGAAAAGGCCTAGATGTAATGACAGCACAGATTGTGGCCTTTAAATATCATTTCCCACTCAAGAAGACAAGGCTTCTCAGGGGGAATGAGTGATTCCAGATCTAAGACTTGAGATATACATAGCTCAGACATACATATATATGTATGTGTGTATCATATATATGTGATTATCACAAAGAAACCTGATCATCAAGCATGTCTTAAATGATGGGTTTCTGAGTTTAAGCAAAAAGAGGTGAATCTTTAGAATTAGAATGCCTGTTTATTATTTTAGGAAGTGAAGTGAAACTGCCAAATAAACTGGGTATTCATATTTGCATTCTCTGTGTGTGAACAGATCTTGGGAAGCCCAATTATAAGCACAAGTAGCATGGGGAGGACCAAACCCAAGTGACTAGAATTAGCTGGATAACTCTAGTAGCTGATGTTGCCAGGTAGCACTAGTGATAAAGAACCTGCCCACTAATGCAAGAGACATAAAAGATGTGGGTTTGATCCGTGGGTCGGGAAGATCCCATAGAGGAAGCCATGGCAACCCACTCCAGTGTTCTTGCCTGGAGAATCCCATAATCAGGGGAGCCTGGCGGGCTACAGTCTATGGTTTCAGAAAGAGTCAGGCACGACTGAAGCAACTGAGCACGGCCTCCATTCACTCTACTCACTTTCCCTTCATCATTTTCTTCCGCCCACTCCTCTCCCCACAGGAAATCTCTTTCTTTCCATGTGGTGCGATTATCGAGTCTTAGGAGCAAAAGGCCACATATGTCTTACAGATGTGGATTCTCCCACTGAATGCACAACATAGTTGCCCACCTTTCACATGAAACTACAGATTTCTGACTTGTCTTATGGAAGAAAGGAATTGGGCAACAATGAGCTGGAGCCACAGGAGCAGCACACGATCCCCGGTTCACTGTGAACTCCACCCAGCCCACGTCACTCTTTTCTGTCCCTGTCTCACTGCTGTAGGCACTGAATTTGCAGCTCTCATTGTCAGGTGCCTCTGTAGAATCAGTAGCTCTTCTGAGCTGCCCATGTTCAGTAGCTACATCTCAGAAAGCAAACCCTCTTCCTAGAGTCCAGATTCAAGACCAGAATAGGATATCTCCCTGTCCATGTTTGCACCATCTACTGATGAGCTGGTTAAAGCCATGAAATAGATGGACTTTGCTGAAGAGAAAGAAACTTGGGCCTGAGCCTGGGGGAAACCCCACAGATGAAAAGTGAGAAGAGAAAAAGCCTCTTCAGCACAAGATTCCTATTTGCTTTCTTCGTTCTTTAAAAATTTTTCTTCCTCTAACAAAATTTCCTCCTTACAGAGTTAAGAATCAGTGCTCGTTCTGGAGCAATGTCTCTGAAGTCAGGCGCCCTGAAGCCAGTCTCTAACTCCAAGTTTCCTCGCTGAGTTTTGCACACACTTGCTGTGTCACCCACGAACATTATCGACACAGGCCTGTGCTCGGGTACCTCTGTGTTTAAGTTGTGCACAGGCTAAACCCCAAATTATTTTCAGTCTCTCTTCCAGATGTTAGCTGCATTCCATTTTTAACTCTGACGTAGACATGAGCGCTGGTTACCCAGGAGACAGAAATCTGGGCAACCCAGGAGGAAGACTGCCCTGAGCGAGGGCAGATCCTGTTTCTCTGTGGTCCTGCTCACCCAGACATCCAGTCTCACCCTCTGTCTCCCACCCGCTTCCACAGAGACTCCCATAGTGAGCACAGGACTACAGGGAGCAGAGCTGACCCTCACAGGTAGCAGCGCCCGGACAGTGGAGACCCCCTGATTTTTCCTCATGTGTGTTGATTGCACCGTTCAAGATCCATCCACTCAAAAGAGCCACGTGTGGCCTCTGACTGTGTCAAATCTTGTTATCCCGTTAAACACTCAGTACTGAAGGCTAGTCCTCAGTCACACTTCTCCTTGTGGCAGTTCTCCATATATTTATGTTGATTAATGTCTGCTTCTCTCACTACGAGGGAACGTGTCCGTTTTGCTTGTCAGTGTATATCCAGCATCTAATAGACTCCCTGTCAGAGGAGACACTCCGACAACCACTGTGTAAGTGAATGAATCCTAGGCCATCGGCACCAGAAAGGACTTCAGGTGGCATTCGGTCTGCTTGCCTCATTTGGTGAATGAAGTAAAGCAATTTCCCCAGATCACATGGGTTTTCAGAAAGGCAGTATTGGATAGTGGTTAAGGCCACAGACTCTGATGGTACGATGCCTGGACTCCTAGCCAGCCTCCACCCTTACTGGCTCACCAAGTTAATGTCTTCATGCCTCAATCTCCTCATCTGGAAAATGGGGGGCAGTCATGAGAATTAAATGGTTTTATGTGTGTGTGTGCGTTTGCTCAGTCACATCTGACTCTTTGTGACCCCATGGATTGTAGCCCACTAGGCTCCTCAGTCCAAGGAATTCTCCAGGCAAAAATACTGGAGTGGGTTGCCATTTCCTCTTCCAGGGGATCCTCCCAAGGTCTCTAACTCCAAGTTTCCTCGCTGAGTTTTGCACACACTTGCTGTGTCACCCACGAACATTATCGACACAGGCCTGTGCTCGGGTACCTCTGTGTTTAAGTTGTGCACAGGCTAAACCCCAAATTATTTTCAGTCTCTCTTCCAGATGTTAGCTGCATTCCATTTTTAACTCTGACGTAGACATGAGCGCTGGTTACCCAGGAGACAGAAATCTGGGCAACCCAGGAGGAAGACTGCCCTGAGCGAGGGCAGATCCTGTTTCTCTGTGGTCCTGCTCACCCAGACATCCAGTCTCACCCTCTGTCTCCCACCCGCTTCCACAGAGACTCCCATAGTGAGCACAGGACTACAGGGAGCAGAGCTGACCCTCACAGGTAGCAGCGCCCGGACAGTGGAGACCCCCTGATTTTTCCTCATGTGTGTTGATTGCACCGTTCAAGATCCATCCACTCAAAAGAGCCACGTGTGGCCTCTGACTGTGTCAAATCTTGTTATCCCGTTAAACACTCAGTACTGAAGGCTAGTCCTCAGTCACACTTCTCCTTGTGGCAGTTCTCCATATATTTATGTTGATTAATGTCTGCTTCTCTCACTACGAGGGAACGTGTCCGTTTTGCTTGTCAGTGTATATCCAGCATCTAATAGACTCCCTGTCAGAGGAGACACTCCGACAACCACTGTGTAAGTGAATGAATCCTAGGCCATCGGCACCAGAAAGGACTTCAGGTGGCATTCGGTCTGCTTGCCTCATTTGGTGAATGAAGTAAAGCAATTTCCCCAGATCACATGGGTTTTCAGAAAGGCAGTATTGGATAGTGGTTAAGGCCACAGACTCTGATGGTACGATGCCTGGACTCCTAGCCAGCCTCCACCCTTACTGGCTCACCAAGTTAATGTCTTCATGCCTCAATCTCCTCATCTGGAAAATGGGGGGCAGTCATGAGAATTAAATGGTTTTATGTGTGTGTGTGTGCGTTTGCTCAGTCACATCTGACTCTTTGTGACCCCATGGATTGTAGCCCACTAGGCTCCTCAGTCCAAGGAATTCTCCAGGCAAAAATACTGGAGTGGGTTGCCATTTCCTCTTCCAGGGGATCCTCCCAACCGGGGTATCAAACCTGTATCTCTTGAATCTCTTACACTGGAAGGTGGATTCTTTTACCACTGAGCCACCTGAGAAACCCCCAACTGATTTTATAGAGTGCTTAAAATTATACTTGGTACATAGTGAGGACTATATTAGGGATTGTCAAAAAAGTAAAAATAGAAGCTGTAATAGGGCCAAACTCTAGGTCTCTTGACTCCCTAAATGCTTTTTACAAAACTGCCTGAGGTTATTTTGTCATTGGTGTAGACCAGTGCTGTCTAGTTGAATTTTCCACCATGTTGGAAAGGCTCTACACTGCCCACCCAGTATGGTAACCCACTAGCCACATGTGGCTACTGAGCCCCTGAAATATGGTTAGTGTGATAGAGAAAAATTTTTATTTTTGTTATAAATAACTAGAATTTGAATTTAGACTCAGTAAGAGACAGTCAGAAGCAAGTTCCTTGCAGTAGCCACATCATCATGGCTGATGGAATTTGTCTGACTACCCTGGGAGATCCTTCTGAGCATGAGAAGCTCAGTCTTCTAGAAGCCAAGAAATTCCCCACATATTTATTTTGGTCAAGTCTCCCCAGTCAAGCACCTGGCATCAAGGCAGATTTGCTATTCTGTCAGGTAGCTGTTCAGGTTGGCTCCCTGCCCAGAAGTATGGTTGAATAAATGAATTAAAAGCATCTTTCCTTTTTTTAGGGCCATATACTGCAAATTTTAAAACGTAAGTCTATAGATAAACACTTTCAAAGCTCTAACACGAACCTTTTTTTTCAACTGCTTTCAGAATGTATATTTTTTAAGAACGTTTAAAATGCTTCTTTCGGAGAAATCCTTTTCCATATGTATAGATGTCTACTGCCATTTAAATAAAAATCAGTCCAAGAACAAGGCAAGACCTCAACTGGTTGGATTCCAAATTAAGCTACAGCTTGAGCTAAAAATAGCTTGCCAGTGTTGAGAATTTGTTCTCTGAATTTAAATGGCTTCCTTGCTCCCAGAGGACAACATTCACTGTGTTCTCTGACAGGACTGAACTTTGGGAAAGCACACTTCATGTTTTCTCTGGACTCATTTCTACTTCATGTTCAAAGCAGAGTGAAAGTGACCGACTGTAGTTTTAGGTTCCACGCTACACGTTGTTATATGTAATTAACATAAATATCTATAACTTAGTAGGAGGTGTGTGTGTGTGTTAATTCAGCTTTGTATTGATAATACTAAGGATATGCATAGAACCTGAAGGAACATTCTCAAATATATTTTACTTTTTTCCCCCAGCCGTGTTATCATTTACTGTATAAAATCTATCTTCTCCTAATTATCACTGCAAGACTCTGTTTTTTAATTTCAAGAACAATCTCTGTTTTGTCTCTGGATTTCTGGGATAGCTTTCCATGGAGTAATGAAGACTAGAAAATAAAAATAAATAAGTTGGAGACTCAATATGTGCCAAAAATTATATTTCAAAATGAATTGCATTATATATACTTCAAATTTTTTCAATACCACAGAAAGTCTGTATAAGGCATTTAATCATGCGCAGCATTTTTTTCAAATTTTCTTCATTTTTGTCATTTATTCATGCACATATTTTAAATAATTAAGTAATTCTGAAAACCTCGTACATGTTTTTGAGAATGAGCGCCTCTGCATACATACACACCTCAGGTGCCTCCAAGGTCCTCCTCCTTCACTGTTTTGGCCTCAGAGACAAGTGTGTTTTAGGAATAATAGCCGTGGTTGAATAAAAAACATTTCCTTTAGGGCCATATACTGCAAATTTTAAAACGTAAGTCTATAGATAAACACTTTCAAAGCTCTAACACGAACCTTTTTTTTCAACTGCTTTCAGAATGTATATTTTTTAAGAACGTTTAAAATGCTTCTTTCGGAGAAATCCTTTTCCATATGTATAGATGTCTACTGCCATTTAAATAAAAATCAGTCCAAGAACAAGGCAAGACCTCAACTGGTTGGATTCCAAATTAAGCTACAGCTTGAGCTAAAAATAGCTTGCCAGTGTTGAGAATTTGTTCTCTGAATTTAAATGGCTTCCTTGCTCCCAGAGGACAACATTCACTGTGTTCTCTGACAGGACTGAACTTTGGGAAAGCACACTTCATGTTTTCTCTGGACTCATTTCTACTTCATGTTCAAAGCAGAGTGAAAGTGACCGACTGTAGTTTTAGGTTCCACGCTACACGTTGTTATATGTAATTAACATAAATATCTATAACTTAGTAGGAGGTGTGTGTGTGTGTTAATTCAGCTTTGTATTGATAATACTAAGGATATGCATAGAACCTGAAGGAACATTCTCAAATATATTTTACTTTTTTCCCCAGCCGTGTTATCATTTACTGTATAAAATCTATCTTCTCCTAATTATCACTGCAAGACTCTGTTTTTTAATTTCAAGAACAATCTCTGTTTTGTCTCTGGATTTCTGGGATAGCTTTCCATGGAGTAATGAAGACTAGAAAATAAAAATAAATAAGTTGGAGACTCAATATGTGCCAAAAATTATATTTCAAAATGAATTGCATTATATATACTTCAAATTTTTTCAATACCACAGAAAGTCTGTATAAGGCATTTAATCATGCGCAGCATTTTTTTCAAATTTTCTTCATTTTTGTCATTTATTCATGCACATATTTTAAATAATTAAGTAATTCTGAAAACCTCGTACATGTTTTTGAGAATGAGCGCCTCTGCATACATACACACCTCAGGTGCCTCCAAGGTCCTCCTCCTTCACTGTTTTGGCCTCAGAGACAAGTGTGTTTTAGGAATAATAGCCGTGGTTCTTGATATCAATCTTCTTCCTCCCACCTATCTGTTTTTAAAGATGTTTGAAACTTTCAGTACTTTTTCTTATTAAAAATGTAAGGCACAGTCTTCCCTGGGGGCTCAGTGATAAAGAATTCACCAGCGAATTTAGGAGACACGGATTCGATCCCTGATCTGGTAATATCCCACGTGTCCCAGAACAACTAAGGCTGTGCTCCACAACTATTGAGCCTGTGCTCTAGAACCTGGAAACCACCGTTAACAAAGCCCAGGAGACCTAGAGCCTGTGTCCCACAACAAGAGAAGACACCACTTTGAGAAACTTGCACACCACGACTAGAGAGTTGCCCCAGCTCACAGCAACTAGAGCAAAGCCTGAGCAGCAATGAAGACCCAGCACAGCCAGAAATAAATAAATAAAATTATATAAAAGTAAGGCATGTAGATCAAAAATTCAAATGATTCAGAAATATAACATGAACGATCTCTGAAATCTCACTCCTCTAAGGAAAACCATAGTTCTACTTTGATGTTTGTCCTTGCAGATCCTTCCTACTCTGTCTGCTCCTCCCTGATTTTCACTGACATGCAGATGATATTTCACTGAACTCATTCTTGGGATCATCTGTGCAAAATAAGGCACTTCCCTGGTGGCTCAGCAATAAAGAATCAGCCTGCAGTGCAGGTTTGATCCCTGGGTTGGCCCTCTGGAGTAGGAAATGACAACCCACTTCAGTATTCTTGCCTGGAAAGTTTCATGGACAGAGGAGTCTGGCAGGCTACAGTCCAGGAGGTCGCAAAGAGTCAGACACAACTTAGCGACTAAATAAAAACAGCAACAACAACATGTAGAATAAGGCACTGTATCTGGGTAAGGATTATGGCAGATGAATCACAACTAGTTGGCACCAAGGAACCCGTAGAGAAATCAAAACATGGACTGACATGAAGTGGAGAAAATGAAGTGTTCTGAAAGGGAGACTCCATACTTCAGGAGCTCAGCTGAGAAGAGAAGATTTCCATCAGGGAGGATGAGGACAGGCTTCCTGGAGGAAGCTTCGTCTAGGCTGGATTCTTTTTTTTTTTTTTTAATTTTATTGTATTTTTTACAGAATTTTGTTGTTTACTGCCACACATTGACCTGAATCCGCCATAAGTATACATATGTCCCCGTATCCCCGAACCTGCCCCCCATCTCCGTTCCTATCTCACCACTCCAGGTCGCCACAGAGCCCCTGTTTGAGATCCCCTAGTCCCAGAGCATGTTCCCCTCCCTCATCCCAGTGTCCACAAGACTGTTCTCCATGTCCGCCTCTCTACTGCTGCACTGCATATTCATTTATAAGCACCATTTTTCTAGATTCCATGTATGTGTCAGTATACGGTATTTATCTTTCTCTTTCTGATATACTTCTCTCTGTATAATAGGTTCTAGTTTCATCTACCTCATTAGAACTGATTCAAATTAGGCTGGATTCTGAGATAGATATGATATGGGCACGTAGATGTCGGGAAGGGCATTCCAGGAGCAGGGACCAGAAAGACTACAAAGAAGAGCATACCTCAATCAAAACAACGTATAATGAATTTTTCTTAAGGCATAGAAGAAGGGGGACTTCCTTGGTGCTCCTGTGGCTAAGATTCCATACTTCTAATGCAGGGGGCCCACATCTGATCACTGGTCAAGGAACTAGGTCCCGTTCCTTGCAACTAAGAGTTTGCATGCCACAATTTGCTGTAGCTAAGACTCTGTGCAGCCAAGTTAATTAAAAAAAAAAAAAAAAGTCATAGAGGAAGCCTAGTATAAGTGTGAAGGGATGGAACCCTCTCAGTCATTGTGATTTAGGTTGGACCTAAGCCAGGGAGGAAAATAAAAATTTTAAGGCAATGGAATAAGGCAGAGTGTTATGGACTGAATTCTGTGCCTGTCCCTGTCCCTCCCCACTTCATCAAATTTGTATGTTGAAACCCCAGCCTCCAATGTGACCTTTAACAAACTAATTAAGGTTAAATGGACATCGCAGGAATGAGCCACAGTCCAATGAGGCTGGTGTCCTTAGAAGAAGAGAGGTACTAGGAGTGTACATGCATGGGGCAAAGGCCAGGAGAAGACACGGCGAGGAGCTGGCCACTTGGAAGCAAGGGAGACGAACAGAACCCCTGCTGGCACCGTGATTTTAAATGCCAGCCCCCAAAACTACAGAAGAAAAAAAACCCTGTGGTTTGTCACTCAGTCTGTGGTATTCTGTTGAGGAAGCCGTAAAAGACAAATACATGGAGTTTAGCCTATTTAATTTAGAAAATTTCTTGGTTCTTACTGAACAATAGACTTTAGAATGGGCCCATCTTATGATGATGGAATTATTCTTATTTCTTATTATTCTTACTTCTCCATTCGAACAAGTAAGACTGCACCATGACTGTGTGTTATTAAGTATGACAGCCAGATATTGAATATTCATTCATATTTTAACAATGCTAAGCTCTATACAAATATTTAAAGGTCACAGTCTTGGCACACTGAGCAATCTTAGGTAAAATGGCTTGATAATTAATAACAATAAAATTGACATGGTGGTTGACACTGCTTACAGTGCAGCGGACGCTATTCTCAGTGTTCCTCCTGGATTGACTCACTCAACCCCTCGCAACAATACCTCAATCAAAACAACGTATAATGAATTTTTCTTAAGGCATAGAAGAAGGGGGACTTCCTTGGTGCTCCTGTGGCTAAGATTCCATACTTCTAATGCAGGGGGCCCACATCTGATCACTGGTCAAGGAACTAGGTCCCGTTCCTTGCAACTAAGAGTTTGCATGCCACAATTTGCTGTAGCTAAGACTCTGTGCAGCCAAGTTAATTAAAAAAAAAAAAAAAAGTCATAGAGGAAGCCTAGTATAAGTGTGAAGGGATGGAACCCTCTCAGTCATTGTGATTTAGGTTGGACCTAAGCCAGGGAGGAAAATAAAAATTTTAAGGCAATGGAATAAGGCAGAGTGTTATGGACTGAATTCTGTGCCTGTCCCTGTCCCTCCCCACTTCATCAAATTTGTATGTTGAAACCCCAGCCTCCAATGTGACCTTTAACAAACTAATTAAGGTTAAATGGACATCGCAGGAATGAGCCACAGTCCAATGAGGCTGGTGTCCTTAGAAGAAGAGAGGTACTAGGAGTGTACATGCATGGGGGCAAAGGCCAGGAGAAGACACGGCGAGGAGCTGGCCACTTGGAAGCCAGGGAGACAGACAGAAACCCTGCTGGCACCGTGATTTAGAATGCCAGCCCCCAGAACTACAGAAGAAAAAAAACCCTGTTGTTTGTCACTCAGTCTGTGGTATTCTGTTGAGGAAGCCGTAAAAGACAAATACATGGAGTTTAGCCTATTTAATTTAGAAAATTTCTTGGTTCTTACTGAACAATAGACTTTAGAATGGGCCCATCTTATGATGATGGAATTATTCTTATTTCTTATTATTCTTACTTCTCCATTCGAACAAGTAAGACTGCACCATGACTGTGTGTTATTAAGTATGACAGCCAGATATTGAATATTCATTCATATTTTAACAATGCTAAGCTCTATACAAATATTTAAAGGTCACAGTCTTGGCACACTGAGCAATCTTAGGTAAAATGGCTTGATAATTAATAACAATAAAATTGACATGGTGGTTGACACTGCTTACAGTGCAGCGGACGCTATTCTCAGTGTTCCTCCTGGATTGACTCACTCAACCCTCGCAACAATCCTGTCAGTAGTTAATGTCATTATCCCCATTTCACAGATGAGGAAACAAGGCACAGAGGAGTTAGCTTTTAATAACTCACCCCAGGTTTTACAGCTGGGAAATGCAAACTGAGATCGATACAGCTAAAACTGGCCTAGTTTACCTAGACATTTGTTCATGTAATTAGCATCCTAATAAAAAATATTACCATTTGACAATATGTTGAGGACGACTTGCTTATTTTCAGATGCATCTCAAAATTGAAACAGAGTATAAATTCTGTGATGAAACTAAGTGCTATGTATGATGTTGTGAGTCTCAGGCAGGATGTGAGTATTTAACTTCAAACTGAATCTGCGCTTTCTTTGCCACTCTCTGGTACCCACTTTGGCGTCACTCAGTTTGCACTATCTTTTAATCGTTTCTGCAACAATGGGAGAAGTTTTCTGGCCAATAGTGAAAATCATGTCCAACTCTTTGAGACCCCATGGATGACCCAGTATTTGGCTTCAAATTGTGAAAGAGCCCAGGCTGAGAACAACTGAAAATCCGACCCCAGTATCACTGAAAAGAAGACATATTACAGTCCAGTTCACAGATTTCTGTCCAAACATTCCTCACAAGATCCTAATGTCTAAACTAAAAATGGAGTTTCTGGAACCACGATGCTGAGGGCTACCTTTGGACCCTGGAGAGCCTTTGCTTAAAGCTCTGAGTGATCTCCTAATCTCTCCAGACATCTCTATTCCCTTCTCTCTAACTCAACACTCGCTCTACTATCTTTATTGCAAAAGTCTAAACCGTGCTTCTGTGCCAAGACCCTGTCAGCTTATACTCTAGACTAAGCTTTCTCAGTCTGGTTATATAAATTTTGAAAAACAGAGAACAAGATTTTCTTCTCTCTTTTCTGTATTGAGTAGTTCCTTAGATGATAAAGAAATTACAGTGTAGTACATACAGGAGATCCTCAATAAACAGTTTTGAGCTATGAAAAAATTATCTCTGACTCCATTCCCAGTATTCACAATAGCAACAAAATTTAATTCATATATAAATTGACATGGTGGTTGACACTGCTTACAGTGCAGCGGACGCTATTCTCAGTGTTCCTCCTGGATTGACTCACTCAACCCTCGCAACAAGCCTGTCAGTAGTTAATGTCATTATCCCCATTTCACAGATGAGGAAACAAGGCACAGAGGAGTTAGCTTTTAATAACTCACCCCAGGTTTTACAGCTGGGAAATGCAAACTGAGATCGATACAGCTAAAACTGGCCTAGTTTACCTAGACATTTGTTCATGTAATTAGCATCCTAATAAAAAATATTACCATTTGACAATATGTTGAGGACGACTTGCTTATTTTCAGATGCATCTCAAAATTGAAACAGAGTATAAATTCTGTGATGAAACTAAGTGCTATGTATGATGTTGTGAGTCTCAGGCAGGATGTGAGTATTTAACTTCAAACTGAATCTGCGCTTTCTTTGCCACTCTCTGGTACCCACTTTGGCGTCACTCAGTTTGCACTATCTTTTAATCGTTTCTGCAACAATGGGAGAAGTTTTCTGGCCAATAGTGAAAATCATGTCCAACTCTTTGAGACCCCATGGATGACCCAGTATTTGGCTTCAAATTGTGAAAGAGCCCAGGCTGAGAACAACTGAAAATCCGACCCCAGTATCACTGAAAAGAAGACATATTACAGTCCAGTTCACAGATTTCTGTCCAAACATTCCTCACAAGATCCTAATGTCTAAACTAAAAATGGAGTTTCTGGAACCACGATGCTGAGGGCTACCTTTGGACCCTGGAGAGCCTTTGCTTAAAGCTCTGAGTGATCTGCTAATCTCTCTCCAGACATCTCTATTCCCTTCTCTCTAACTCAACACTCGCTCTACTATCTTTATTGCAAAAGTCTAAACCGTGCTTCTGTGCCAAGACCCTGTCAGCTTATACTCTAGACTAAGCTTTCTCAGTCTGGTTATATAAATTTTGAAAAACAGAGAACAAGATTTTCTTCTCTCTTTTCTGTATTGAGTAGTTCCTTAGATGATAAAGAAATTACAGTGTAGTACATACAGGAGATCCTCAATAAACAGTTTTGAGCTATGAAAAAATTATCTCTGACTCCATTCCCAGTATTCACAATAGCAACAAAAATTTAATTCATATATAAATGGTACAAATAGAAACTGTAAAATGCATGAGAAGGCTTATGGGAATGGGACAGCGTGGTGGGGGGAGGTGCGGGGGGGCAGGGAATTCTGTGAGCGGTTTTCCATCCCAGAAGATAAGAATGCTGTAAATTTGTACGTTCTGGGAAAAGGGTCTTTAGCAATTAAAGAGTTAAGCCCAAGTGAGGCAGGCAGCAGCTGGAGGGAGTGTTTATAGAGCAAGGCAGGAAGTGTGGAGTCCAGAACTTCTGCTAGCAGGAAAGGGTAGAGAAGAGGGAGGGGGAGGAGAGCCTGGAGGGGAAGATTTTCAGTTGTTCTCAGCCTGGAAGACTTTCACAATTTGGAGCCAAATATTGGCCAGAAAACTTCTCCCGTTGCTGCAGAAAGGATGAAAGGATACTAAGTGCAGATGAGTGACGCCAAAGTTGGTGGATTCAGGCCTTGTGCCCAGAATACATTTTGGGACTTCCAGCATTTGAATGGGCCAACATGGAAGTAAGAATTGAGATGCTTAGACATCTAAAAGCATTCTGATAAATTGTTCTTAAATAATAATCATAACACCTAACATTTATTTAGCAATTTTTATATGCCAAGAGCTGCGTTAAATGTTTTATATTTATTATACCATTTAAATCTTTTTTTTAATTTTGGCGTCTTTTATTGGTCTTTCATTTATTTATTTTCATCCATCTCTGTTCTTTGGCCTGTGTGGGCCTCCCACTGCAGCGGCCCCTCCTGTAGCAGAGCACAGGCTCTGGGCGCATGTGCTCCAGAGCGCTGGCTCATAACTGGACACACAGGTCCAGCTACTCCTCAGCATGTGGGATCTTCCCAGGCCAAGGACTGATCCAGCACTCCTTGCAATGCAAGATGGACTCTTTACCCACTGGACCACCAGGGAAGCCCTATCCCATTTAATTCTTAAGAACCCTATGAGGAAATTCCCAGTTTTAGAAAGTATTCTTGAGTGAGGCTTTGCAGGCCTCACTAGTTTGCCCAAAGTATACATTTAAATAATATTGATGGGCTTCCCTTGTGGCTCAGTGGATAAGAACCCATCTTTCAATGCAGGAGACACAGGTTTGATCCCTGAACCAGGAAGATCCCATATACTGCAGAGCAGCTAAACCCACACATCAACAAAGACCCAGCACAACCAAAAATAAATAAATAAATAAAAGTTTTAAAAATAATAATAATAATAATATTGAGACTTCCATGGCTGTCCAGTGGTCAAGATGCCTCACTCCCCACATGCCCCTTGGCATGGCCTCCCCCAAAATAGCACACACTTTTTAAACTGAGAATTATGATAATCAAACAAATATATAATATCCAAGAACTTCTTACCTAATTTATGAGGGAACCATCTAGTTCAGAGAGGAGGACAGGAAATTGTATGTGTGTGCTTGCAACTTAACAATCTTTTAGACATTAACATCTATTTTTAACGACTTGGAACCTAAGCAATAAAACATAGTAAGTCAAAAATTCCATCCCTCAGACAACTGGGCAACCTCAGGTGGACATACCGGACAATGCTAGCACTAGAGTCTCTAGCACTATCCAGTGGAACGCTCCGTGGGATGGAAGTGCTCTGATTGCCCTGTCCAGTAAATAGCCAGAGGGCAGATGTAGCAAGTGAGCACTTGAGGTGTGCTTAGTGTGACTGAGGAACTGGATTCTAGTTAATGTAAACTTAAATAGTCACAACTGTCTAAGGACCTCTGTATCAGATGATGTTAGATGACACAGCCCACGCCCCCTTTTTTTGACAAGGCTCTTTGACTTGAAAAAGCAGAGTCTGAAAAATCTGTAAATGATTCAAATGCATCGTAAATGTTGAGAGGCACATTTTTAGGTGTTACTGACAAAAGGTGTCTGCTTTTTAAAATTGGAGTGTAGTTGATTTACAATATTGTGTTATTTGCAGGTGTACAGCAGTGCTTGTTGTTTTGCGCTTTAAAAGCGGTGTTCCAATCCATTCTATCCTAGAATCTAAAAGAGGCAAAGGTGCATTCCCAAAGTTTTAGAAAGTATTCTTGAGTGAGGCTTTGCAGGCCTCACTAGTTTGCCCAAAGTATACATTTAAATAATATTGATGGGCTTCCCTTGTGGCTCAGTGGATAAGAACCCATCTTTCAATGCAGGAGACACAGGTTTGATCCCTGAACCAGGAAGATCCCATATACTGCAGAGCAGCTAAACCCACACATCAACAAAGACCCAGCACAACCAAAAATAAATAAATAAATAAAAGTTTTAAAAATAATAATAATAATAATATTGAGACTTCCATGGCTGTCCAGTGGTCAAGATGCCTCACTCCCCACATGCCCCTTGGCATGGCCTCCCCCAAAATAGCACACACTTTTTAAACTGAGAATTATGATAATCAAACAAATATATAATATCCAAGAACTTCTTACCTAATTTATGAGGGAACCATCTAGTTCAGAGAGGAGGACAGGAAATTGTATGTGTGTGCTTGCAACTTAACAATCTTTTAGACATTAACATCTATTTTTAACGACTTGGAACCTAAGCAATAAAACATAGTAAGTCAAAAATTCCATCCCTCAGACAACTGGGCAACCTCAGGTGGACATACCGGACAATGCTAGCACTAGAGTCTCTAGCACTATCCAGTGGAACGCTCCGTGGGATGGAAGTGCTCTGATTGCCCTGTCCAGTAAATAGCCAGAGGGCAGATGTAGCAAGTGAGCACTTGAGGTGTGCTTAGTGTGACTGAGGAACTGGATTCTAGTTAATGTAAACTTAAATAGTCACAACTGTCTAAGGACCTCTGTATCAGATGATGTTAGATGACACAGCCCACGCCCCCTTTTTTTGACAAGGCTCTTTGACTTGAAAAAGCAGAGTCTGAAAAATCTGTAAATGATTCAAATGCATCGTAAATGTTGAGAGGCACATTTTTAGGTGTTACTGACAAAAGGTGTCTGCTTTTTAAAATTGGAGTGTAGTTGATTTACAATATTGTGTTATTTGCAGGTGTACAGCAGTGCTTGTTGTTTTGCGCTTTAAAAAGCGGTGTTCCAATCCATTCTATCCTAGAATCTAAAAGAGGCAAAGGTGATACCATCAGTCCCACTTAATAGGTAACTGAGGGTCAGCTTTTGAAGGCAAAACAATTAGTAGAAAATGGTATTTGGACCCAGATGTGTCTGGTTGAGAGGCTGCCATCTCAAAGGCCTACAGGGGCCGGGTAGGGTAGACAGAGGGGGCAAGTGCTTTGGTTATAAAACAAACTGAAAGAAGTTAGTTTGGATCTGGTTGATTATAGTTCAGAATTGCCAGATCACATCTTGTAATTTTCAGGAAAAGCCGATTCTTCTCTAAGACATTTTTGATGTTAAGACCCTGTATGGAGCAACCAACACAAGCCTGTAGTCACCAGTTTTCAACTCTGATGAGGTACAGCAGTGGGAAAGCTTTCCTCTTTGCTTGACTGCTTCTACAGGGAACTGAGAACATGGGTTTGTTCCAGTCCTTTCCAGGCAGAGTCAAGGGCTTCTCATAGTAACAACCTTTTAATATTTGTCACATATCACTAGATGGTGATTTACATGGTTGTCTTCTCAATTATTGCAAATCCCTGGAAGAGAGGAACATCTACTCAGCTATCTGTTGCCTGTATAACACCCAGCAAATCGAAAGCACTGAACACATGTTGGTGGAATGAGTATATATAAAAATTAGAAGTTTAAATAAATACAGCATTTATGGGCCATTTCTTCATCTTCACTTTATCAGTGGACAATGATTGCCCAAAAAAAATTATCACAAGGGAAAACTAGAGATGTAAAATATGTGATTTGTATGGGTAAAGGTGTGTTTAGTAGGACACTAGTTAATGTAAACTTAAATAGTCACAACTGTCTAAGGACCTCTGTATCAGATGATGTTAGATGACACAGCCCACGCCCCCTTTTTTTGACAAGGCTCTTTGACTTGAAAAAGCAGAGTCTGAAAAATCTGTAAATGATTCAAATGCCTCGTAAATGTCGCGAGGCACATTTTAGGTGTTACTGACAAAAGGTGTCTGCTTTTAAAATTGGAGTGTAGTTGATTTACAATATTGTGTTATTTGCAGGTGTACAGCAGTGCTTGTTGTTTTGCGCTTTAAAAAGCGGTGTTCCAATCCATTCTATCCTAGAATCTAAAAGAGGCAAAGGTGATACCATCAGTCCCACTTAATAGGTAACTGAGGGTCAGCTTTTGAAGGCAAAACAATTAGTAGAAAATGGTATTTGGACCCAGATGTGTCTGGTTGAGAGGCTGCCATCTCAAAGGCCTACAGGGGCCGGGTAGGGTAGACAGAGGGGTCAAGTGCTTTGGTTATAAAACAAACTGAAAGAAGTTAGTTTGGATCTGGTTGATTATAGTTCAGAATTGCCAGATCACATCTTGTAATTTTTCAGGAAAATCCGATTCTTATCTAAGACATTTTTGATGTTAAGACCCTGTATGGAGCAACCAACACAAGCCTGTAGTCACCAGTTTTCAACTCTGATGAGGTACAGCAGTGGGAAAGCTTTCCTCTTTGCTTGACTGCTTCTACAGGGAACTGAGAACATGGGTTTGTTCCAGTCCTTTCCAGGCAGAGTCAAGGGCTTCTCATAGTAACAACCTTTTAATATTTGTCACATATCACTAGATGGTGATTTACATGGTTGTCTTCTCAATTATTGCAAATCCCTGGAAGAGAGGAACATCTACTCAGCTATCTGTTGCCTGTATAACACCCAGCAAATCGAAAGCACTGAACACATGTTGGTGGAATGAGTATATATAAAAATTAGAAGTTTAAATAAATACAGCATTTATGGGCCATTTCTTCATCTTCACTTTATCAGTGGACAATGATTGCATTATCACAAAAATATTAAAATATTGATTGATTTAGAACTGAGAAATACAATGGGAAGACTAGAGATGAAAAATGGAATGTATTGTTGGTTATGTAAAAAAGTCTAGTCAGACTTCCCTGGTGGTCCAGTGGGTAAAGAGTCCACCTTGCAGTGCAATGAGTACCAGTTCGATCCCTGGCCTGGGAAGATCCCACGTGCCACAGAGCAGCTGGACCAGTGTGTCCAATTACCAGCCAGCTATCTGGAGCACATGTACCCAGAGCCGGTGCTCAGCAACCAGAGAGGCCATTGCGATGGGAGACCCACATAGGCCAAAGAATTAAGATGAATGAAAAGAAATAAATGAAGGACCAATAAAAGAGGACAAAATTTAAATATATATATATATATATATATATATGTATGTATGTATGTATATATAAATTTATTTATTTATTTTAGACTGTGATGGGTCTTATTTGCTGTGCAGGCTTTTCTTTAGTTGCAGAGAGTCCAGGGTACTCTAGTTGGGTTGTGTGGGCTTCTCATTATGGTGGCTTCTCTGGTTGTGGAGCACCGGCTCTAGGACATGCAGGCTTTAGTAGCTGTGCTCGTGGGCTGTAGGGCACAGGCTTAGTGGTTGTGGTGCACAGTCTGAGTAGGATCTCACAGTGTGTGGGACCTTCTTGGATCAGAGACTGAACAAACATGTGTCTCCTGCATTGGCGGGTGGATTCTTAATCACTGAGTAACCAGGGGAGCCCCATTTTCACTTTAAATTTCTATGGGCCATACTGATCTATTTCCTTGTTATGTTGTTGTTGTTGTTTTTAAACCTAAGCTCAGACTTCCACACAAATATTCCACACAATAATTCAGAAACAATCTCAAAGTAATAATGGCTACAGAAGTCCTAATAGTCAATGCAATGGTTTTCCCAGTAGTCATGTATGGATGTGAGAATTGGACCATAAGGAAGGCTATATGATGAAGAATTGATGTCTTTGAACTGTGGTGGTGGAGAAGACTCTTGAGAGTCTCTTGGATTGCAAGGAGATCAAAACAGTCAACCCTAAAAGAAATCACCCCTGAATATTCAGTGGAATGAGTGATGCTAAAGCTGAAGCTCCAAAACTTTGGCCACCTGGTGCTAAGAGCCGACTCATTGGAAAAGACCCTGATGCTGGGAAAAATAGAAGGCAGGAGAAGGGGATGACAGAGGATGAGATGGTTGGATGGCATCAATGAGCATGAGTTTGAGCAAGCTCCAGGAGATGGTGAAGAACAGGGAAGCCTGGTCCACTCGCAAAGAGTTGGATGTGACTGAGCAACTGAACTGAACTGAATAATGGCTACTATGTTTTTATTTTATTGTTATTAAAATTTTTTGCTTATTATCAGAGAAATGCGAATGAAAACTGCAATGAGATATCACCTCATACCCATCAGAATGGCCATCATCCACAAATTGACAGACAGTAAATGCTGGAGAGGCTGCGGAAAAAAGGGAACCCTCTCGCATTGCTGGTGGGAATGTAAATTGATACAGCCTCTATGGAAGACAGTATGGAGATTCCTTAAGAAACTAAAAATAGAAGCACCATACAACCCAGCAATCCCACTCTTAGGCTTTTACCCAGATGAAATCAAAACAGAAAAAACAGACCAATGGAACAAGATAGAGAACCCAGAGATAAACCCACACACCTATGGGTACCTTATTTTTGAAAAAGGAGGAGAAACTATAAAATGGGACAAAGACAGTCTCTTCAACAAGTGGTGCTGGGAGAATTGGACAGCTACAATGCAAAAAAATGGAGTTGGAACATTCCCTGACACCATACACTAAGATCAACTCAAAATGGATTCAAGACCTAAATGTAAGACCAGAAACCATCAAACTCTTAGAGGAGAATATAGGCAAAACCCTCAAGGATATCAATCAAAGCAAGATCTTCTCTGACCCACCAACTAAAATAGCAGAACTGAAAAGAAAAATGAACATGTGGGACCTCATGAAACTTAAAAACTTTTGTACAGCAAAAGAAATTACAAAAAAGCTCAACAGACACTCCACAGAGTGGGAGAAAATCATAGCAAATGAAACAACAGACAAAGAATTCATCTCCAAAATCTACAAGCAACTCAGACAATTCAGTACAGGGAAAACGAACAACCCAATCAAAAAATGGGAAAAAGATCTAAAGAGATGCTTCTCCAAAAAGGACATACAGATGACCCAAAAGCACATGAAACAATGCTCAATCTCGCTTATTATTAGAGAAATGCAAATTAAAACTACAATGAGATGCCACCTCACACCCGTCAGAATGGCCATCATCCACAAATTGACAGACAATAAATGCTGGAGAGGGTGCGGAGAAAAGGGAACCCTCTTGCATTGCTGGTGGGAATGTAAACTGATACAGCCTCTATGGAAGACAGTATGGAGATTTCCTTAAAAACTAAAAATAGAAGCACCCTATGACCCAGCAATCCCACTATTAGGCTTATATCCTGATGAAATCAAAACTGAAAGAAGCACCTGTATCCCAATGTTCATTGCAGCTCTCTATACAATAGCCAGAACATGGAAGCAACCTAGATGTCCATCGACAAATGAATGGATCCAGAAGCTCTGGTACATATATACAATGGAATACTACTCAGCTGTTAAAAGAAATGCAGAAGACTCAGTCCTAATGAAGTGGCTGGCTCTAGAACCTATCATAAAAAGTGAAGTAAGTCAAAAAGAGAAAGACAAATACAGTATACTAACACACATATATGGAATCTAGTAGGACGGTCTTGATAACACATGCAGGGAACTCATGGAAAAACAGACAGAGCATAGACATAGGGACATTGTGTGGAAGAAATAGGGAGAGGGAAGCATGGAGGGAGTAACATGGGAACCTATACTGTCATGTGTGGAAAAGATAGCTAGTGTCATTGTGCTAAAGGAATAGGAGTGCTTACAACGGCATGGGGCGATGGTCCGGAGGGGTGGGAAAGGGGTAACTGGGCGGGTAGGGACCAGGGATATGCATATGACTGATCTGGGAACATACATGTCTGTGAACAACAAAACTCTGTAAAACCTTTAAAATAAAGAATAAAAAAAAAATAAAGAGAGAGAGAGAAAAAAAAAAAGAGTAGTATGGTACTGGACATGCAAGCATTAGCTCTTCTGAAAGGCATTTGTATTGCCAGCAAGTACCAACGATAAGGCAATATGTCAAAATTTTAGAAATTGTACAAGGCACAAATAGAGTGGGAGTCATAAATGAAAAAAAAATTTGCAACTCAGACAATTCAGTACAGGGAAAACGAACAACCCAATCAAAAAATGGGAAAAAGATCTAAAGAGATGCTTCTCCAAAAAGGACATACAGATGACCCAAAAGCACATGAAACAATGCTCAATCTCGCTTATTATTAGAGAAATGCAAATTAAAACTACAATGAGATGCCACCTCACACCCGTCAGAATGGCCATCATCCACAAATTGACAGACAATAAATGCTGGAGAGGGTGCGGAGAAAAGGGAACCCTCTTGCATTGCTGGTGGGAATGTAAACTGATACAGCCTCTATGGAAGACAGTATGGAGATTTCCTTAAAAACTAAAAATAGAAGCACCCTATGACCCAGCAATCCCACTATTAGGCTTATATCCTGATGAAATCAAAACTGAAAGAAGCACCTGTATCCCAATGTTCATTGCAGCTCTCTATACAATAGCCAGAACATGGAAGCAACCTAGATGTCCATCGACAAATGAATGGATCCAGAAGCTCTGGTACATATATACAATGGAATACTACTCAGCTGTTAAAAGAAATGCAGAAGACTCAGTCCTAATGAAGTGGCTGGCTCTAGAACCTATCATAAAAAGTGAAGTAAGTCAAAAAGAGAAAGACAAATACAGTATACTAACACACATATATGGAATCTAGTAGGACGGTCTTGATAACACATGCAGGGAACTCATGGAAAAACAGACAGAGCATAGACATAGGGACATTGTGTGGAAGAAATAGGGAGAGGGAAGCATGGAGGGAGTAACATGGGAACCTATACTGTCATGTGTGGAAAAGATAGCTAGTGTCATTGTGCTAAAGGAATAGGAGTGCTTACAACGGCATGGGGCGATGGTCCGGAGGGGTGGGAAAGGGGTAACTGGGCGGGTAGGGACCAGGGATATGCATATGACTGATCTGGGAACATACATGTCTGTGAACAACAAAACTCTGTAAAACCTTTAAAATAAAGAATAAAAAAAAAATAAAGAGAGAGAGAGAAAAAAAAAAAGAGTAGTATGGTACTGGACATGCAAGCATTAGCTCTTCTGAAAGGCATTTGTATTGCCAGCAAGTACCTACGTATTAAGGCAATATGTCATATAGGAAATATGAGAAATTATAAATGTACAAGGCACCTAGGAATCCTATGTATACAAACTTAAGAAACTGTCATCATGGACTATTTTCAAGCTGCTTCTTAGGTTAACCCTACTAAATAATTAATCAAATGTTTTAATCTTATAAATAGAGAACATGAAATAGTGATGTATTTATTTGTTGTATGTATTTGGCAAGAAATGAAAAGTGTCAAGGATAAGGAACTTTGTATTATAGCTTGTTGTTAAGGTGAAAGATTGCACTGAAATGAGACTTTTTAAATATAAAATGTCCATGCCCTCCTGTGATAACAGTCTTTTCCATAGCATGCAACCAGTACCTGAGTACTAAATTGTGTGTGCCCACATCTTAATGTATAAAAGTATCTGAATGGGAAGGAGATCTCAGGGCCTTTCAAACACGTTTTAAGGTTTCTCACAGTTCTCCTGGAAACAAGACAAATACAGTGACACATTGGGCAGTAGGAAGGAATACTAGTCTTTATGAGGGGCAGAAAGAAGCATGGGGAAGGCATAGGCCATACCCTTTGCTATATGCTCAGGAAAGGCAAAGCATAGTAGGGTAAACATGTTAGAACCGTCTGATTGAATGATCTTAACAAGCTTTAGGGCGTAGGGACTCTTTCTAGTTTCTTGGTACTTGGCCAGGGGTTGGTTTAGGACAAAGGAAATTCTGTCTTCTTCGGTAAGCATTAGATAAGGAGGTGGTCGGGGGTATGGACTTGGAATTAGTATGTATGTGACAGTTGGTTGTCACCTCTGGAAATTATCTAGACCTGGGAGCAGTGGTTGCCACAGCCAGCAGGCCCCCTCAAAAACTGTCAAAACTTAAAATACAGAAACTTTCAAATATGATTACTGTCCATATGACTAATCTGGGATGATTCATATCTGTAAATAACAAAACACTGTAAAAGTAAAATAACAGAGAAAGTTATTCTGTAAAATATATATATATATGAGTACTGTAACTATGTCATTTGTGTACAACAACAAAAGAGTGTGTCAAATTTTATCATGATGCCATTTTAGTAAAATAAGATATAGGACAGAAAAAAAGAAAAAAGCACCTGTACCCCAATGTTCATTGCAGCTCTCTATACAGTGGCTAGAACATGGATGCAACCTAGATGTCCATCAACAAATGAATGGATAAAGAAGCTCTGGTACGTATATACAATGGAATACTACTCAGCTGTTAAAAGAAATGCAGAAGAATCAGTCCTAATGAGGTGGTTGGAGCTAAAGCCTATCATAAAAAGTGAAGTCAGTCAAAAAGAGAAAGACAAGTACAGTATACTAACACATATATATGGAATCTAGTAAAAGGGTAATGATAACACACGCAGTGAACCCATGGAAAAACAGACAGAGAATAGACATGTGGACATTGTGGGGAGTGAACAGTGGGAGACATAAAGGGAGTAACATGGAAACCTATACTATCATGTGTGAAAAAGATAGCTACTGTAGTTGCACTAAGGGAATAGGAGTACTTAAAATGGCTTGGTGCGACGGCCTGGAGGGGTGGGATGGGGGGGCCCGGGATGGGGGAGGGGACCAGGGATATGCATATGACTGATCTGGGAATATGCATGTCTGTGAACAACGAAACTGTAAAAACTTTAAAATAAAGAAATAAATTAACAAAACCTTTTTTTTGACTGCCAGTTTTTTAAAACATTGCTATACTTAAATGGTTTCTGCACATTATCTTAATTCCCTGCAGTAAGCCAGTGAAGTAAATATTGTCATCTCTATTTTACAGAGGAGAAAACAGATTCAGAGTTGTTACGTAATTTGTTCAAGGTCACACAGCTGTCATCTCTGTTGCTTCCCAGTACTAACACTCTGTGAGCTCTGCTCAGTGACTCTCAGTTTGTTTTAAATCTATCTGGAAAAGTTAATATGTCTAATCCCTTTCCTTTGGTGGAAAGGCTGAGTGAAGGAGCAAAGTGAGCAAGAGCTCAGGGGCCGGGTCTCAGTGGCTGGAGTCTGCCAGAATTAAGCAAACAAGGCAAGGCAAAGCTGGTGTTGATGAAGACTGGTAGGAGGTCTAAGAATCCCACTGTAAGAAGGAGAGCCAGAGAAAATAACCCAGCTAGAAAATCTGTGAGGCATAGGAGTTTAGGGAAGCATAGATTACATATGCACAGAGACTCCTAATGGTTTTCTTTACATGGTATCTGAAGCTTGATAGTTGGGGAAGTCACAGGAAGGCACACACTATAATATTCCAGAGCACCACCAGATGCGAAGCAGGGCCTCAGTCATGCTCAACAACTGATAACTCAGCTGTTAAAAGAAATGCAGAAGAATCAGTCCTAATGAGGTGGTTGGAGCTAAAGCCTATCATAAAAAGTGAAGTCAGTCAAAAAGAGAAAGACAAGTACAGTATACTAACACATATATATGGAATCTAGTAAAAGGGTAATGATAACACACGCAGTGAACCCATGGAAAAACAGACAGAGAATAGACATGTGGACATTGTGGGGAGTGAACAGTGGGAGACATAAAGGGAGTAACATGGAAACCTATACTATCATGTGTGAAAAAGATAGCTACTGTAGTTGCACTAAGGGAATAGGAGTACTTAAAATGGCTTGGTGCGACGGCCTGGAGGGGTGGGAGGGGGGGGCCGGGGAGGGGGGAGGGGACCAGGGATATGCATATGACTGATCTGGGAATATGCATGTCTGTGAACAACGAAACTGTAAAAACTTTAAAATAAAGAAATAAATTAACAAAACCTTTTTTTTGACTGCCAGTTTTTTAAAACATTGCTATACTTAAATGGTTTCTGCACATTATCTTAATTCCCTGCAGTAAGCCAGTGAAGTAAATATTGTCATCTCTATTTTACAGAGGAGAAAACAGATTCAGAGTTGTTACGTAATTTGTTCAAGGTCACACAGCTGTCATCTCTGTTGCTTCCCAGTACTAACACTCTGTGAGCTCTGCTCAGTGACTCTCAGTTTGTTTTAAATCTATCTGGAAAAGTTAATATGTCTAATCCCTTTCCTTTGGTGGAAAGGCTGAGTGAAGGAGCAAAGTGAGCAAGAGCTCAGGGGCCGGGTCTCAGTGGCTGGAGTCTGCCAGAATTAAGCAAACAAGGCAAGGCAAAGCTGGTGTTGATGAAGACTGGTAGGAGGTCTAAGAATCCCACTGTAAGAAGGAGAGCCAGAGAAAATAACCCAGCTAGAAAATCTGTGAGGCATAGGAGTTTAGGGAAGCATAGATTACATATGCACAGAGACTCCTAATGGTTTTCTTTACATGGTATCTGAAGCTTGATAGTTGGGGAAGTCACAGGAAGGCACACACTATAATATTCCAGAGCACCACCAGATGCCGAAGCAGGGCCTCAGTCATGCTCAACAACTGATTAACTGTCATAAGTTTGCTGGTAAAGGATTCACTAATGGATGTTTCTTACTCTTAACAATAAAGCAAAAGAAAGGTTCAGAAAATGTGAGAGAACCAACACAATCCAGTGGTATTTCAAACTGTAATTTTCTCCTCTCCACCCAATTCCCACACCAGCAATTTCTCCACTCCATGAAGATATTACCGTTTGGCATCTGTTCATCCATCCATTTGTTTTAAGGATCCATTTTCGCACTCTCATGAAATGCTGATCACTCTCAAGGAAGACATTGAGAAGCTGGACAAGTTCCAAAATAACGCAAAGAGAGAGAATGACCTCTAGGGGTTTTGGACTTTGAGTCTTGGGCCTCTCATGGTGACTCAGGAAAGTGGTGTGATCCCATCTCATGAAATGAGGGGAGGAGTGGACATAGAATTTTCCATCAAACTCCATAGCAAAAGGGCACATGATCTGAAGCTTCACTTTTACAATTCTAAGATGCATAAAAGAGAGATATACAACAGTCTTACATACTTGGTGCTAAGTTTATGGAATCTTTTGCCCAACAAGTGGTTCAGGCTGAAAACAGAAATTGTCTTAAAAAAAAAGTCAAAACCTCAAAAGGTGTTTGAGGACAGATTTGTTTTGGACCTCCTATAGTTGGCATCCTAGAGGGCAAGCAAGCTCAAGAACAAGAAGTCCCTCATATAAAGCATTTAAAAATGTTTATTCAGACATAGAAAGATCTCTGCATCTTGCAAAGACCTCCTTAGAAAATTGCTTTTGTTTAATGTTTGGACTTTGTTAGAAAGGTAAATAAATGAATTTCAATAATGGCAAAACATATACACTTAAAAGTTATAATAACAATAACTTATTTTGAAATGAATGAGCCACCAACAGAAATATAATATTGAAGTTCACACCAGCATATAATTTTCTAATATTAGGGTGACTTCATTTCAAAGCAAAATGAAGTTCAACTGAACTGAGTTCCTCCTCAACCCACAATAGTTTATTTATTGCTGCCACAAAATAAAAATATACTTGTCAATGTGTAAAGTTGTCACACCCTTTTGATCGTTAGAAAACTTAGAATTCGTGTGACATGACAGATCTTTCCCTTTAGAAAAATATCAATTAATCATGTTGATTGATAACCCCAAGTATTGTTTCTTAATTTTAAAAAATCACATACTTTCCAAGGAACCTGAAATCTTCCTTTTTGTAACAGATCTCAATTTTTCCCATGCCTGCCTTTGAGGTAAACCAGTCTTTCTGTTGATTTTACCAAAAATGATTTTATAAAATACAACTGGTGCCTCCTTATGTTTTTCTCCTCTCAAAAAACCTAACCCAGACCAAACCAAACCAAACAACCCGTGACAGGTGTAAAAGCCTGTATACAGTTTTCGAACAACTCCAGTCTCAAAGTGGAGTGGCAAACACAAGGGTGGGCTGGAGCGGAGGTGGGGGGATTGGAGGAGTTCTTTTCTGTGCTGTGAAGTCTGGTTCTCTGTGAAGTAGAATTTCATCAAACTGAATGTGTTATGAATTTTAAATGTATTTGATGCTAAAGAGAAAAATAAGCATGCTGTCCTTTCTTGTAAGCCTGTCTTTAGATGTATCTGGTCATTACCTTGGCAACCCTGACAAAGGGCAGCTGACGTCAGGAAAAGAGGAAAAGCACTGCTGAGAGCGCATACTCCGTGCATTATAGGTCATCAGAGGACCTAGAGTTCTCAGGCTCAGGCAGGCGCTACATGGCTCTAAGACTAGCACAAGCAGTCTTCCACTTTACAAACATTCTTCACAAACTTTTTAAGGACTTGCCTATCTCGAAAGAACATCTTCAAGTTTTTTATTTAAGCAAAATACAATTCAGCTATTAGCTTAGGTGTTCTGTCTCATGGTAACTGCCAAGCCCATTAAAATGTTTGTTGTATTAAGTCTTAAAAACAAATGGAAGCTGCTCTAAAGGGTTTTTTTCCAGATTTCATTATGAAAGAGTTCAGACAAGCAGTTGAAAAACTTTTACAGTGAACACCCATATACTCATCACCCAGAGTCCTCCATTAGCATTTAACTTTATTGGCCTACTGCATACCTGTCTACCTGTCCATCCATCTGCCGATTCCTTCATCTCCTTATCCATACTCTAATCCATCTCATTTTTGATGCATTTCTAGCATCACAGACATGAGCATGGGTCTCCTCAATATTTCAGCACATATATCATTAACTGGAGTTAAATAGTTGTTTATAGGTTGGTTTTTGTTGTTTTTTTTACCTCGGCATATGGGATTTTTTAATTTCACAAGCAAAATACAATTAGAACTTTTTTTATCGTACTTGTCAATGTTGGGGGTTTTTTTTTTTTTTAAAGTTGTCACACCCTTTTGTTTTCGTTAGAAAACTTAGAATTCGTGTGACATGACAGATCTTTCCCTTTAGAAAAATATCAATTAATCATGTTGATTGATAACCCCAAGTATTGTTTCTTAATTTTAAAAAATCACATACTTTCCAAGGAACCTGAAATCTTCCTTTTTGTAACAGATCTCAATTTTTCCCATGCCTGCCTTTGAGGTAAACCAGTCTTTCTGTTGATTTTACCAAAAATGATTTTATAAAATACAACTGGTGCCTCCTTATGTTTTTCTCCTCTCAAAAAACCTAACCCAGACCAAACCAAACCAAACAACCCGTGACAGGTGTAAAAGCCTGTATACAGTTTTCGAACAACTCCAGTCTCAAAGTGGAGTGGCAAACACAAGGGTGGGCTGGAGCGGAGGTGGGGGGATTGGAGGAGTTCTTTTCTGTGCTGTGAAGTCTGGTTCTCTGTGAAGTAGAATTTCATCAAACTGAATGTGTTATGAATTTTAAATGTATTTGATGCTAAAAGAGAAAAAATAAGCATGCTGTCCTTTCTTGTAAGCCTGTCTTTAGATGTATCTGGTCATTACCTTGGCAACCCTGACAAAGGGCAGCTGACGTCAGGAAAAGAGGAAAAGCACTGCTGAGAGCGCATACTCCGTGCATTATAGGTCATCAGAGGACCTAGAGTTCTCAGGCTCAGGCAGGCGCTACATGGCTCTAAGACTAGCACAAGCAGTCTTCCACTTTACAAACATTCTTCACAAACTTTTTAAGGACTTGCCTATCTCGAAAGAACATCTTCAAGTTTTTTATTTAAGCAAAATACAATTCAGCTATTAGCTTAGGTGTTCTGTCTCATGGTAACTGCCAAGCCCATTAAAATGTTTGTTGTATTAAGTCTTAAAAACAAATGGAAGCTGCTCTAAAGGGTTTTTTTCCAGATTTCATTATGAAAGAGTTCAGACAAGCAGTTGAAAAACTTTTACAGTGAACACCCATATACTCATCACCCAGAGTCCTCCATTAGCATTTAACTTTATTGGCCTACTGCATACCTGTCTACCTGTCCATCCATCTGCCGATTCCTTCATCTCCTTATCCATACTCTAATCCATCTAATTTTTGATGCATTTCTAGCATCACAGACATGAGCATGGGTCTCCCTCAATATTTCAGCACATATATCATTAACTGGAGTTAAATAGTTGTTTATAGGTTGGTTTTTTTGTTGTTTTTTTTGACCATGCCACAGGGCATATGGGATCTTAATTTCATGACCAGGGTTTGAACCTGTGTCCCCCTCCTGCAGTGGAAGTCCAGAATTTTAACCAGTGGAACACCAGGGAAGTTCCCATAGGCTTTCTTTAGCTACAGCATTTACAATGACATGCACAAATCTTAAATGTGCATTTGCTGAGGTTTGAAAAATGCATACAAAGTCCTGTCAAGATGGAAAACATTACTGTAATCACAGACAGTGCCCATATGACCCTTCTCATTCAATTTCTATCCCCACTTACCCTCCATAGACAACCAGTCTTCTAATTTCTGAATTAGAAACATCTTTGACCTAAATAAGGGCTTCCCAGGTGGCACAGTGGTAAAGAATCCACCTGCCAATGCAGGAGATGAGATGCAAGAAATGTGGGCTAGATCCCTGGGTGGGGAAGATCCCCTGGATTAGCAAATGGCAACCAACACCAGTATTCTTGCCTGGAGAATTCCACGGACAGAGGAGCTTGGCCACTACATACAGTCGTGCATTCGCAGAGTTGGGCATGGCTAAGCACACGTACACTTGACCTAAATGGGAAGGAAATCCAAGGAAGAGGTGAGATATATATATATATATATATATATATATATATACACACACACACACACACATATATATATATATATACACACACACATATATATATACACATGTATGTGTGTGTGTGTGTATATATATACATACACACACACACACACATGTAGTTGCGGTATGGCAGAAACTAACAACATTGTAAAGCAATTAAACTCTAATAAAATATATAATCAAAAATAATAAGAAAGAGCCTTGCATTAGGACTTAATACTTTTTTTTTTCTTTTTTTCTTTTGGGACTTAATACTTTTAAAAAGCCTCTTCTCCTGAACTACCCAAGGACTTCATTCATCCTTCAAATTACAAGTGTCCATGTTCAGTGTTATATAATATTTGCATAGCCAGCATTTACTTTGCCTCAGTTGTAGCTTTCCCCCCACTTCCACCATGTAATCACAGTACCTCTGCTCCATGGATGAAAGGCAAGATCAGAACAAGCTGTGTAATTTCCAAGGCTCAGTGCAAAATGAAAATGCAAGGCCCATGTTCAAAATTAATTAAGAATTTCAAGAAGGTGACAGTCAAGCATTAAACTAAATACAGAGCCCTTCTAAATGCAGGGTCTTTTGACCACATAGGTCACACACTCATGCAGCTGACCCCTGTCAGAGACTGAACAATTATTATGGTGTGGCCCAGTTGATCAAATTGTAGTTAAGCCATAACAGCCAAATTGGGTTGTAGAACTACTCTTTTAGAAGCTGGATGGTGAGCGTACGTCCAGGGGACCTGACAAAGGGCCAAAGTAGTCCTCAGCAGTGAGGTACTTGGGGAATTCCAGCAGTGGTTATATAGCAATATATATGGGTGCATTTTGCATTCCTACCAGTAATGAATGAGAGTGCTTGTTGCTGCACATCTCTGCTGATATTTGTTATTGTCAGTGTTTTGGATTTTGTCCATTCTAATGGATATATAGTGATTTTAATTTTAATTTGCAACTCCCTAATGATCTCTGATAATTGAGCATCCATTTTTTCCTATGCTTATTTGCCATCTGCATTTTTTTTTTAACCTAAAAATTTTCATTGGCTTCTTTTTAATTTTTTATTTTTAGTTGAGCTGAGTCTTCATTGCTGTGAGCAGACCCTCTCCAGTTTTAGTGAGCAGGGGCCACTTTTCGCTGCAGTGCATAGATTTCTTGCAGTGCCACCTCCTGCCCTGCCGCTGTTGCAGAGAGAATGGGCTTCAGTACTTGTAGATCTTGGACTCGGTAGTTGTGGCACATGGGCTTAGTTACTCGGCAGCATGTGAAATCTTCCTGGACCAAGGGTTGTACCTGTGTCCCCTGCATTAGCAGGCAGACTCCTATCCACGGCACCACCAGGGAAGTACTATTGGCTTCTTTTTAATTAATGTTTTTCATTAATATACATTTGGTATGTTTGTTTCAGGGGTACTTTCTTGGCCTTTTGGAAAGAAGCAGGTATTAATGTGCCAGGAATGGTGAACCCCTCATACTTCTGCTGGAGCCATGTGTGGCCTTCTATTTGCTAATTCTGTGTTTGGCCCCAGTGCAGCCTATCCTGCACTTCTGTGGTGCTGAAACCTGCCCTACCCAACACCACACGTAAGTCCAGACTATAGACACCAGTGCTTGGGTAAAATTTGATTCCCAAATCAATGTGTACTTGGATCCCAAAACTGAAGTTTCTAGTATCTGAGCAATTCTTTTCTCTTAACCCACACTTCTGTGCCTTCAGCCCTCTCACCAAAATTTCTTCTGCCTTGGCCCCACAGTGGATGACAGTCTTTTCATTTCTTCTGATGCCAGAGGACCTGCTGATGTATCTAGCTTTGGAGAACATAGGGTCTGGCCTGTGAGCTGCTCCAGCCTTTAGGCTGCCCAGCAATGGGTGAGGTACTTGGGGAATTCCAGCAGTGGTTATATAGCAATATATATGGGTGCATTTTGCATTCCTACCAGTAATGAATGAGAGTGCTTGTTGCTGCACATCTCTGCTGATATTTGTTATTGTCAGTGTTTTGGATTTTGTCCATTCTAATGGATATATAGTGATTTTAATTTTAATTTGCAACTCCCTAATGATCTCTGATAATTGAGCATCCATTTTTTCCTATGCTTATTTGCCATCTGCATTTTTTTTAACCTAAAATTTTCATTGGCTTCTTTTTAATTTTTTATTTTTAGTTGAGCTGAGTCTTCATTGCTGTGAGCAGACCCTCTCCAGTTTTAGTGAGCAGGGGCCACTTTTCGCTGCAGTGCATAGATTTCTTGCAGTGCCACCTCCTGCCCTGCCGCTGTTGCAGAGAGAATGGGCTTCAGTACTTGTAGATCTTGGACTCGGTAGTTGTGGCACATGGGCTTAGTTACTCGGCAGCATGTGAAATCTTCCTGGACCAAGGGTTGTACCTGTGTCCCCTGCATTAGCAGGCAGACTCCTATCCACGGCACCACCAGGGAAGTACTATTGGCTTTTTTAATTAATGTTTTTCATTAATATACATTTGGTATGTTTGTTTCAGGGGTACTTTCTTGGCCTTTTGGAAAGAAGCAGGTATTAATGTGCCAGGAATGGTGAACCCCTCATACTTCTGCTGGAGCCATGTGTGGCCTTCTATTTGCTAATTCTGTGTTTGGCCCCAGTGCAGCCTATCCTGCACTTCTGTGGTGCTGAAACCTGCCCTACCCAACACCACACGTAAGTCCAGACTATAGACACCAGTGCTTGGGTAAAATTTGATTCCCAAATCAATGTGTACTTGGATCCCAAAACTGAAGTTTCTAGTATCTGAGCAATTCTTTTCTCTTAACCCACACTTCTGTGCCTTCAGCCCTCTCACCAAAATTTCTTCTGCCTTGGCCCCACAGTGGATGACAGTCTTTTCATTTCTTCTGATGCCAGAGGACCTGCTGATGTATCTAGCTTTGGAGAACATAGGGGTCTGGCCTGTGAGCTGCTCCAGCCTTTAGGCTGCCCAGGTCAGTCAGTGTCTGCCCTTCCCCCTACAGATGTTTTGGCAGAGCTTACAGATGGGAAGCTCCCTCCCAGGGCTCTCCTTTTCACTCTGATTCTGAGCCGTGATGGAAAACAGGATGAGTATCTGTGTATTTGGTGAGGCATCTGTTCAGGACTTTTGCCCATTTTTTATTGAATTGTTTTTTCATTGCTGAGTTTCAAAGGTTCTTTGCCTATTTTGGATAATAATCCTTTATCAGATGTGTCTTTTTTCTCTCTCTTTTTTTTTTGTTTTGGCCACTTCTATTGATACTTCATTTATTTATCTTTGTTCTTTGGCCTGTGTGGGCCTTCCATCTCAGTGGCCTCTCTCTTCACAGAGCACTGGCTCTGGGCACAGAGCTCCGGCTCGGTAGTTGGACACATCTTTCCAGCTGCTCCGCAGCACTTGGGATCTTCCCAGGCCAGGGATCAGACTGGTGCCCCTTGCCCTGCGAGGTGGTGTCCTTACCCGCTGTACCACCGGGGAAACCCCAGATATGTCTTTTGCAGACATTTTCTTCCTGTATGTGGCTTGTCCTCCACTCTCTTAGTAGTGTCTTTTGTAGAGGTAATACTCATTTTTTCACTGCCCCCCACCCACACCCCACAAATAGTCTAGGGCTTCCCTCATGACTCAGTGGTGAGAAATTTGTCTACCAATGCAAAAGACACAGGTTTCATCCCTGGTCTGGGAGGATCCCACACGCTGCTGGGCAACTAAGCCCATGCACCACAGTTATTGAGCCTGTGCTCTAGGGTCCAGGAACACCTACTGAGCCCACATGCCACAACTACTGCAGCCTGCATGCTCCACAACAAGAGAAGCCACCACAGTGAGAAGCCCGCACACTGCAGCTACACAGTAGCCCTCGCTCGCTGCAACTGGAAGAAAGCCCGTGCAGCCAAAAATAAATCAGTAATTACATTATTTATATATATTATATATATGTTATATATGAAGAAATAGTCACTTCAACTGGGAGACTACTCAGTAGACAAGAAGATTCTTGCCTTCATAAACCCTATGCATTAATGGAGAAAATGACAATAGATAAATAAACGAATAGACATATGGTAGGCATTAATGTAGAGAGAGTTCCTAGGGAGAAAATTTAAATAGGGTAAGGAGTCAGAGAGTGACTAGAGAAAGATCACTCTGCTGCTGCTGTGTGGACCTAGCACTGCCCAAAGGAGAATGGACTGGAATGGGAGCCAGAGCAGGGTGGGGAAGCCAGGCCGTCGTCGTCTGCCGTCATACAAGCAAGAGATATGTTGGTATGGACCAAGGGGGATGCTGTGCCAGTGATGAGAAGTATCCAGATTCTAGACACTAGGGGGTTTTTTGTGTTTTTTTGTTGTTTTTGCCACACCACATGGGACGTGGGATTTTAGTTCCCTGACCAGGGATTGAACCTGGGCCCTTAACAGTGAGAGTGAAAAATCCTAACCATGGGACCACCAAGAAACTCCCTGGACACTAGTTAAACGTGGAGCTGAATTTTATCCATTAAATCATTGCTGTTCTGTCACCAAAAAAAAAAAAGTGGAGCTGACCTACTTGCTCATGGATTGGGTGTAAGAGAAATCAGTGATTGAGGGATGAAAGCTAGGTTTGGGCCTAAGTTATCAAGTGAATGGTGGTAAAACTGGGAGGGGAGTGGGGATGGAACAGGATAGGCAGGGACCAGGCCTTGGCATGGGACTCTCAAGTGAAAATTCGGGTGGAACTGGCCCATCGGGCCATTGTGATTCAACTCGAAAAGTTAAGGTTGGCACTGTGCAGATGTGTGGCTCTCCCACATAGGAGAGCATGCTAGACATCTTTGCAGGCCTATCAGGTTCTTCCTCCACGCCTCTGCACCCTGCCTCCTGCCTCAGGACAGACTAATCCACAGGGGTTAAGCCAGTGGACTCCAACCTTCTGGTATCCAGCTAGACTCAGCCTCTGGCAGCAGATCAAAAGAGAGGAGATAAAGGTGGAGTGGCTTATTCCTTAGCTCCCTTCCTCTATCCCTCCAGTTCCCCTCAGCTGCCTGAGCCCCTCTGTGAAACTTCACAGCTCCTGTCAGGCAGGCCTCCCCAGCTGTCTCTCCAGACCCAGGCACCTCTCCCTCCCTTCAGCCCTTCTGGTCCTTGGGTGGAAGCAGCCCCTCCCTGCTAGCCTCAGATTACTGCAGGCCTTGAAGCGAAGTGTTAGTTGCTCAGTAATTACATATTAGGTAAGTACACATACTATTCTGAAATATGCATTTTTCACTTAATATATTTGGATGGTTTTCCATCATTTTATATATGTGTGTGTGTGTTAGCTGCTCAGTCATGTCCGACTCTTTGCAGCCCCATGGCCTGTAACCCACCAGGCTCCTCTGTTCATGGGATTTCCCAGCAAGAATCCTGGAGTGAATCGGCATTCCCTTCCCCAGGAGATCTTCCCGACCCAGGGCTGAAACCTGGGTCTCCTGCATTGCAGGCAGATTCTCTACCATCTGAGCCACTAGGGACACACCATGGCAGTCCTTACACCTTTATAAATAGTCCCTGTAGTGAGCCCTGTTGAATTACCCTAATATGAGTGTGCCATCTGTTTCTCATTAAGTTCTTGACTGAATTTAAAACCCGAAGACTGAGGACTTCCCTGGTGGTCCAGTGGTTAAGATGTCCACTGGAAGAGGTGCAACTTCAATCTCTGGTTGGAGAACTAAGATTTCATATGCAGAGTGGCACAACCAGAAAAATTAATAAATAAAAAAAAACTCCCCAGATTGGATAAGATCACTTAGGGAGTGAGCAGAGATAGAAGAGAGATTTGTGGACTGACTCCTAGGAGAGTGGTCTTTAGAGACTGGAAAGAGGAGGTTTATTGCACAGAGGGGAGGTCAGGAAGAAAATCAGGGACATGTGGTGATGTCTGGGTGGCAGCTATAGGGAGATATGTGCAAGAAAAGGTTCACCAGGTGACTCGGTGATTGTGAATCCGCCTGCCGATGGAGGAGGTGTGGGCTGGATCCCTGGTGCAGGAAGATCCCACATGCTGCAGAGGAGCTAAGCCCAGGTGCCCCAACTGCAGAAGCCCCTGCCCCCTGGAGGCCAAGCTCCACAACAAGAGAAGCCACGGCAATGAGAAGCCTGTGCGTGGCAACTAGAGAGTAGCCTTTGCTCTCAGCAACAAAAGAAAAGCTGCTGTCCCAGGACACCCAGAACGTCTCGTGGCTCTTGCTTATTCTTTCTGATGTATTAGGTACAGAAGGGAGAGAAACAGTAAAAACACCACAGAGCACAGGCACGCGCACACACACACCATTACATCTGCCTCGGGCACTAGTCTGTGATGATGGCCAGGGCAGGAACTATTTCATGTTCACCCTCATGTGGAGTACCTAACATCACAGTGGCAGCTCAATGGGTTTCTGGATAATAAATGCTTTTTCTTTTTAAATGGCTTACTGTTATATACTATGCTTTTGGTTCATGAAGGTCCCTTTACAGACTAGACAACTAATTCCTTGAACTGCCCTATTATAATAGGTCCCTGATTATGCTCTTGTATACTATGTAATGCCTGGGTGTGAATGTACTTATTTTTTTCCCAAACAGAATTGTATTGAGGAGATGACAACATAAACACTGCAGAAACAAAGATTTTGGTCACTTCGACTCTAGGGCCATCAGATAAATTGATTACTACTATACTTTGAAGAACAATCTTCTTTGTTTAAAGTTTGAAACTGCTATTCATTAATATCTTGGTGCCATTCCCAGAAAGCATGCTTTGTGTCATTGGCAAGTTTTTGCAAAGGCTGTTCGCTATTTGCAGCCTCTGTATTAGTGTGCTTGACTGATTTCCTCAACTCTGTTTATCCTATCCTGACTCAGGACAGATGAAAAAGATGTTCCTCTTCTACAAAGTAGAATTCGACTCCTGGATGTGCCCACTTTGCAAGCTGTGACCTTGTGAAAGACCTTAACTGCTTTAAGTCTTCAGTCAGTTCAGTCACTCAGACGTGTTCGACTTGGTGACCCCATGGGCTGCAGCATGCCAGGCTTCTCTGTCCTTCACCATCACTTTAAGTCAGTTTCCTTATCTATAAAATAGGATTAATAGTACAGTCGATCCTCATTACTTAGAGTCCACATTTTATTTTCTTCATTTAGTTTTGGTTGCGCTGGATCTCTGTGGCTGTTCACAGACTTGTTTTGTGGACTGCTCATACAGCACACAGAGGTTACTCGTTAGTTGCAACGTGGGGGCTTCCCTTGCTACAGAGCCTTGGCTGTAGGGCACGCAGGCATCAGTAGTGGCAATGGGCCCAGCTGCCCCAAGGCACGTGGAATCTTCTTGGACCATGAATCAAACCCTTGTCCCCTGCATTGAGCACAGGCACACACACCATTACATCTGCCTCGGGCACTAGTCTGTGATGATGGCCAGGGCAGGAACTATTTCATGTTCACCCTCATGTGGAGTACCTAACATCACAGTGGCAGCTCAATGGGTTTCTGGATAATAAATGCTTTTTCTTTTTAAATGGCTTACTGTTATATACTATGCTTTTGGTTCATGAAGGTCCCTTTACAGACTAGACAACTAATTCCTTGAACTGCCCTATTATAATAGGTCCCTGATTATGCTCTTGTATACTATGTAATGCCTGGGTGTGAATGTACTTATTTTTTTCCCAAACAGAATTGTATTGAGGAGATGACAACATAAACACTGCAGAAACAAAGATTTTGGTCACTTCGACTCTAGGGCCATCAGATAAATTGATTACTACTATACTTTGAAGAACAATCTTCTTTGTTTAAAGTTTGAAACTGCTATTCATTAATATCTTGGTGCCATTCCCAGAAAGCATGCTTTGTGTCATTGGCAAGTTTTTGCAAAGGCTGTTCGCTATTTGCAGCCTCTGTATTAGTGTGCTTGACTGATTTCCTCAACTCTGTTTATCCTATCCTGACTCAGGACAGATGAAAAAGATGTTCCTCTTCTACAAAGTAGAATTCGACTCCTGGATGTGCCCACTTTGCAAGCTGTGACCTTGTGAAAGACCTTAACTGCTTTAAGTCTTCAGTCAGTTCAGTCACTCAGACGTGTTCGACTTGGTGACCCCATGGGCTGCAGCATGCCAGGCTTCTCTGTCCTTCACCATCACTTTAAGTCAGTTTCCTTATCTATAAAATAGGATTAATAGTACAGTCGATCCTCATTACTTAGAGTCCACATTTTATTTTCTTCATTTAGTTTTGGTTGCGCTGGATCTCTGTGGCTGTTCACAGACTTGTTTTGTGGACTGCTCATACAGCACACAGAGGTTACTCGTTAGTTGCAACGTGGGGGCTTCCCTTGCTACAGAGCCTTGGCTGTAGGGCACGCAGGCATCAGTAGTGGCAATGGGCCCAGCTGCCCCAAGGCACGTGGAATCTTCTTGGACCATGAATCAAACCCTTGTCCCCTGCATTGGCAGGTGGATTCTTAACCACTGGGCCACCAGGGAAGTCCCAGATTCCTTATTTTTGAATTCGTCCACTTGCTAGAATTTATCTCTAACTCCAAAATCAGTATTTGAGGCACTTGTGCAGTCATTCACAAACACACGCTGTGCCAAAAAAAAAATTTGAGTCGCTCAACATGTGTGTTCCCAGCTCAGTTCATACTGTAAATAAGTAACTTTTTATGGTGTATTTAGTGCCATTTAAAATTTTTTTTATGCCTTTTTTGTGGTTTTGCTATTTAAAATGACTCCTAAGCATAGTGGTGAGGTGATGTTCAGTTTTCCTACTGCAAGAAGGCTGCGATGTGCTTCACAGAGAATACACAGTGATAGAGAAGCTTTGTTTAGGCATGAGTTACGGTGTGGCTGGCTGTTAGGTCAGTGTTAATGGATCAGCAGTGTATATTACATAAAGAATCTTTAAACAGAACATGGGGCTTCCCAGATGGCATTAGTGGTAAAGAACCCTCCTTCCAATGCAGGAGACATAAGAGACATGGTTTCGTCCCTGGGTCAGGAAAATCTCCTGGAGGAGGGCATGGGAACCACTCCAGTATTCTTGCCTGGAGAATCTCATGGACAGAGAAGCCTGGTGGGCTACAGTCCATGAGGTCAAAAAGAGTCAGACATGACTGAAATAACTTAGCATGGCCATGCACAAACAGAACACATATAGAACAAGTATGTGTTCATTGGTGGATTGAAATGTTGTAATCAGACACCTGGCAAAGGACTTTGGGTTGGATTCTGTAGTTAGTGCAAGCCACTAAATTTTTAAAAGAGTGATCCATGCTGTGCTTCAAGAAATGAACTGGAACCATTTTCTGAAGAGAATGAGAATAGGTGAGAGATAGGAGTCTGGGTAGACAATCGCCATGAGAGCAGTTCTTACAAATTTATACCTATAGTTGAGACCTTTGTAATACTGTTTATTGTTAGGCTCTGTTATAAAAGCCTGTTCAGGATACTAATGGGACAAGAACATCAAAGACTCTTCGACAAGGCTCGGGGAACACTTGTTAGCATAACAATGTCATTGCCAGAGTTCTGGAACCCTTTGCAATAGTTTGTTTGAAAAATTTGCACAGGGCCACGAGAACTCTTAAGGAATTTTGCAACAGTGTCCCCTGAACATAAAAGTTACTGAGGATATCACTGAAGATATGAAATGCTGAGACCAAACTTGTGAAGATAAATAGCAGGGTTCTAGCAGACATTCAACTGAGAACGTCCACTTGCTAGAATTTATCTCTAACTCCAAAATCAGTATTTGAGGCACTTGTGCAGTCATTCACAAACACACGCTGTGCCAAAAAAAAAATTTGAGTCGCTCAACATGTGTGTTCCCAGCTCAGTTCATACTGTAAATAAGTAACTTTTTATGGTGTATTTAGTGCCTTTTAAAATTTTTATGCCTTTTTTGTGGTTTTGCTATTTAAAATGACTCCTAAGCATAGTGGTGAGGTGATGTTCAGTTTTCCTACTGCAAGAAGGCTGCGATGTGCTTCACAGAGAATACACAGTGATAGAGAAGCTTTGTTTAGGCATGAGTTACGGTGTGGCTGGCTGTTAGGTCAGTGTTAATGGATCAGCAGTGTATATTACATAAAGAATCTTTAAACAGAACATGGGGCTTCCCAGATGGCATTAGTGGTAAAGAACCCTCCTTCCAATGCAGGAGACATAAGAGACATGGTTTCGTCCCTGGGTCAGGAAAATCTCCTGGAGGAGGGCATGGGAACCACTCCAGTATTCTTGCCTGGAGAATCTCATGGACAGAGAAGCCTGGTGGGCTACAGTCCATGAGGTCAAAAAGAGTCAGACATGACTGAAATAACTTAGCATGGCCATGCACAAACAGAACACATATAGAACAAGTATGTGTTCATTGGTGGATTGAAATGTTGTAATCAGACACCTGGCAAAGGACTTTGGGTTGGATTCTGTAGTTAGTGCAAGCCACTAAATTTTTAAAAGAGTGATCCATGCTGTGCTTCAAGAAATGAACTGGAACCATTTTCTGAAGAGAATGAGAATAGGTGAGAGATAGGAGTCTGGGTAGACAATCGCCATGAGAGCAGTTCTTACAAATTTATACCTATAGTTGAGACCTTTGTAATACTGTTTATTGTTAGGCTCTGTTATAAAAGCCTGTTCAGGATACTAATGGGACAAGAACATCAAAGACTCTTCGACAAGGCTCGGGGAACACTTGTTAGCATAACAATGTCATTGCCAGAGTTCTGGAACCCTTTTGCAATAGTTTGTTTGAAAAATTTCCACAGGGCCATGAGAACTCTTAAGGAATTTTGCAACAGTGTCCCCTGAACATAAAAGTTACTGAGGATATCACTGAAGATATGAAATGCTGAGACCAAACTTGTGAAGATAAATAGCAGGGTTCTAGCAGACATTCAACTGAGAGTCCTGAGCTGATATATGTGCCTGGACAAGAGGTAGCAAACAAAAACTTACTTCAGTGTGTATCTCTTTATTTCATTTTGGTTTTGGCCTTCTGGAGTTTGGTCAGAAACTGAGTTTCTAGGAAACTGAAACAATGATTACATAAGTCTGCAAAGCAGGTAATAAAAATCAGGACTAGTAGCTGCGTTTGTAGGAAGGATGGTATAGTTTGGAGAGGTAGTGTATGGTGAAATTGATAAGACATAGTAATTAATTGGACCTGAGGGTACAGAGGAAAGAAACTGAGATTGCGCTGAATAACATAGCTTGAGTTTTGACAGAGAAGATCAATTTCACTTTTGGACATAGTGAGTGTGAGGTGCATTTCCAACAGGGGCACGTGAATGCCAAAGTTTAGCAGGCCAACACTGAAATGTACAGATTTGAGAGCCAAGGGAACAGATATCAGGAATTTGCACTGGAAGAAAAGACAGGTAGAGGTTGTGAACAGCTCTTCCCAGACTGCAGTGGAAAGAAGTGGAGACACAGGAGTGGTCAGAGATACAAGAGGAAAACCAGGACACAAACCACCAAAGGAGGACAAGTGAAATGGTTAAGTTTGGAAAGAGATGTATAGATGAAACTGCATAGGAATATGGTTTAAGTGGAGCTCCAGACAGATGAATTTGATTTCAGAGATGTGAAAGACTAGCTCGTCCTAGGGAATGGGAAGGGAATTAAGGAGGACAGAGAATGTCTGGGATAGGTTTCATGAGAATATAACAGGAATTAAATAAAGATAAGCAAAAGGTCTGTTGATCTCGATGAGAATTCAGTTGATATTCTCTAGGGTAAAATTATAAGGGAAAATTGTATGGTTTCCTGATGGTTCCATTAATGCTTTGTAGCTGATTTAATCATCCCTTTTTTCAGTTGCCAGTGACAGAAATCTCAATTCAAAGTAGATGAAATAAAAAGAGAAATTATTGGCTTATATAACCGGAAAGTCCGAAGAGTATAATGATTTATGGCATGGCTAAATCCATTGTCTCAAACAATGTCATCAAAACTATGTTTTTCTCTTTGGACTTCCCTGGCGGTCCATTGGTTACTACTCCATGCTCCCAGTTCAGAAGGCATGGGTTCAATACCTGGACAGGGAACTAAGATCTCTGTATGCCTCAAGGTGCAGCAAAAAAACAAACAGGGGCTTTCCTGATAGCTCAGTGGTAAAGAGTCCGCCTGCCAATGGAGGAGACATGAGTTTAATCCCTGATCTGGGAAGATCCCACGTGCTGCGGGGCAACTAGGCCCGTGAGCCACAACTATTGAGCCTGTGCTACAGCCTTGGGGACGCAACTATTGAGCCCATGTGCCACAACTACTGAAGCGCATGTGCCCTAGAGCCTGACTTCCACAATAAGAGAAGTCACCACAACAAGAAGCCTGCTCACCTTAACTAGAGAGTAGCCCCCACTCCCTAGAGAAGAGCCTGCAGCAGGAGTGAAAATCCAGAATAGCCCAAAATATAAATAAATAAATAAATAAAATGCATTTCTTTAAAAAACCAACAACAAAAAATGTTTTTCTATATTGTTCGCCTCTGCTTTCCTATGTATCCACTAACAGTCCCTAGAACACATTCTACCTGCTTTAGAGAGCTAATACAAAAAGAGCATTTATCTCCCATTTTTCCAGCCAAAACTGTAATATAGACTACAGTTGGCCTAACTTGGGTAGTGTGACCACCCACTGGACTAATTGCTTGGACCAAGCAGATGGGATAGTTTGACTTGGCTGAGTCATACTCACCTCTTGAAGCTAGGAATAGGGGGCTCCAGACAGATGAATTTGATTTCAGAGATGTGAAAGACTAGCTCGTCCTAGGGAATGGGAAGGGAATTAAGGAGGACAGAGAATGTCTGGGATAGGTTTCATGAGAATATAACAGGAATTAAATAAAGATAAGCAAAAGGTCTGTTGATCTCGATGAGAATTCAGTTGATATTCTCTAGGGTAAAATTATAAGGGAAAATTGTATGGTTTCCTGATGGTTCCATTAATGCTTTGTAGCTGATTTAATCATCCCTTTTTTCAGTTGCCAGTGACAGAAATCTCAATTCAAAGTAGATGAAATAAAAAGAGAAATTATTGGCTTATATAACCGGAAAGTCCGAAGAGTATAATGATTTATGGCATGGCTAAATCCATTGTCTCAAACAATGTCATCAAAACTATGTTTTTTTCTTTGGACTTTCCTGGCGGTACATTGGTTAGTACTCCATGCTCCCAGTTCAGAAGGCATGGGTTCAATACCTGGACAGGGAACTAAGATCTCTGTATGCCTCAAGGTGCAGCAAAAAAACAAACAGGGGCTTTCCTGATAGCTCAGTGGTAAAGAGTCCGCCTGCCAATGGAGGAGACATGAGTTTAATCCCTGATCTGGGAAGATCCCACGTGCTGCGGGGCAACTAGGCCCGTGAGCCACAACTATTGAGCCTGTGCTACAGCCTTGGGGACGCAACTATTGAGCCCATGTGCCACAACTACTGAAGCGCATGTGCCCTAGAGCCTGACTTCCACAATAAGAGAAGTCACCACAACAAGAAGCCTGCTCACCTTAACTAGAGAGTAGCCCCCACTCCCTAGAGAAGAGCCTGCAGCAGGAGTGAAAATCCAGAATAGCCCAAAATATAAATAAATAAATAAATAAAATGCATTTCTTTAAAAAACCAACAACAAAAAATGTTTTTCTATATTGTTCGCCTCTGCTTTCCTATGTATCCACTAACAGTCCCTAGAACACATTCTACCTGCTTTAGAGAGCTAATACAAAAAGAGCATTTATCTCCCATTTTTCCAGCCAAAACTGTAATATAGACTACAGTTGGCCTAACTTGGGTAGTGTGACCACCCACTGGACTAATTGCTTGGACCAAGCAGATGGGATAGTTTGATTGCTTGGGTCTGAGTCATATACTCACCCTTGAAGCCATGAATTACTTAACCCAAAGTGGGGAAGGGCTGGTTTTCAAAGGAATGATGGTCAAGTGAAAAAACCAGATCCACTACAGATTGGAATATGAGTGGAGAAAACAGATGGTAGATCACTGTCTGTACAAAAACAACCTCCTAATCGTAAATGCTTCAAACAGCAAAGATTTATTTCTTCTATTGCTCCATGTCCATTGTAGGGTGGTTGGGTTACTTTTCTCACCTAAAGTGAAGCGCTGGTCATGAAGGCAAAAGGAAAGAAAATATGGCTAAAAAGCATTATATCTTTTAAGAAATTTTATTTTATATTGGAGTATAGTTGATTAACAATGTTTTGTTAGTTTTAGGTTTATCACAAAGTTATTCTGTTATACACATACATGTATTTTTTCTTTTTCAAATTCTTCTCCCATTTAGGTCATTACATAATATTGAGCAGAGTTCCTGCTATAGGGTAGGTCCTTGTTGGTTATGCATTTTAAATACAGTTGTGTGTACATGTCCATCCCAAACTCCCAATCTATCCTTCCCCTCCACCTTTCCCCTTCATAACCATAAGTTTGTTCCCTACGTCTTATAAATAAATTAATTCATAAATTAAAATTTATATATCTAAAACATAAACAATTTTTAGATCCATGTATGTGATATCATATGATATTTGTCTTTCTCTGTCTGACTTAGTTTACTTAGTATAACAATCTCTAAGTCCATCCATGTTGCTGAAATGGCATTGTTTTGTTCTTTTTATGGCTGAATAGTATTCCACTGTGTATGTACCACGTCTTCTTTATCCATTCATTTGTCAGTCGACATTTAGGTTGAGGAAACATTATCTCTTAAAGCTTCTGCCTGGAAGTGAGACTTTTCATAGCTACATTTTTCCAGAGCACAGGGGCTGGAGAAGTAAGATACTACCAGTTATCTAAGCAAGAGACTAGAAGTTTTTTTTTTTTTAACTTATGTATTTATTTATTATTGGCTATTCTGGATTTTCACTGCTGCCACAGGCTCTTCTCTAGTTGCAGGGAGTGGGGACTACTCTCTAGTTGAGGTGAGCAGGCTTCTTGTTGAGGTGATTTCTCTTGTTGTGGAACTTGGGCTCTAGGGCATATGGGCTTCAGTAGTTGTGGCACATGGGCTCAATAGTTGCAGCTCTGAGGCTCTAGAGAATAAGCTCAACAGTTGTAGCTCACGGGCTTAGTTGCTCTGCAGCATGTGGGATCTTCCCAGATCAGTGATCAAACTCGTGTCTCCTCCATTGGCAGGCAAACTCTTCACCACTGAGCTACCAGGGAAGTCCTAGAAGTTTTATAGATGGTCCTAATGTTGACCCTGGGAACTAACCAAGTTTGGAATATTGGCATAGGGAAGATGACAGAGAAACCAAGACATGAGAGGATCTAAAATGTTTGGAATGTCCTGGAGCATTGAAGGAAGGGAAATCCTGAAATGATCAAGGAAAGTGCAGAGTATCCTGAATTTCCATAAATAATTAGAGAAGAGAAGGGAAGGGACATGTAAGTGAATGGCTTGGGCTTCCTTCCAAAACACATATGTTATTGAGAGTAGTGATGGAGAAAAAAGTAGGAAGTAAGAATGAAATAAAATATACCAGTGCCTCCTTACCCTGTGAGCAATGGGGAACACAATAGGAAGTGGCCTGCATTAGAGATGACAGTGGCATTTATAAAATCAAATTCTAAACGTAGTGAGTCACAAACTATATTTAAGATAAACTGTGTTCAAGAATGTAGAGGAGCTTGTTGATTCTAGAATATAGAGCTCCTAATGCCCAAAGGGAGATCCTTGTTAAAGGTCAGGCAAGGAGATACAAGAATGGATGGAACGAAAGTATGAAAAGGGGAAAGCAGAGAGAACACGTGGGTTTGTAATTATAGAAATAGACCATTACAGGACTGTATTTTTCCTAATATCCTCTTTTGCCTTTTTTCATGGGATAGCTATTGCCTTTACACTTTAGTTTTCAAAGCCAAAAATATTAATGGCGTTTTCCCATTAGTGAGTTATCCAGGTGAAATTATAAAATAGATTGAAGTATGTGACTGGATTGAGCTTCTCGGATGGCTCAGTGGTAAAGAATGCTCCTGCCAGTGCAGGAGATATAAGAGATGCGTTTTGATCCCTGGGTCAGGAAGATTCCCTTGAGGAGGACATGACAACCCACTGGAGAATCCTGTGGACAGTGGAGCCTGGTAGGCTACAGTCCATAGGGCCTCAAAGAGTCAGATATGACTGAAGTGATTTGGCACATGTGCCTGGATTAGGACAGAATTATGGTCCCCCCAAAGATGTCCACATTTCAGTCTCTGAACCTTACCGTAGTGGAAAGGACTTTGCAGATATGATTAAGGTTAGGGCCTTGATTCTGGGAGACTGTGATGGGTTATCTGAGTGAGCCCTCACCCAAAAAGTAATCAGGCAAACTCTTCACCAGAGCTACCAGGGAAGTCCTAGAAGTTTTATAGATGGTCCTAATGTTGACCCTGGGAACTAACCAAGTTTGGAATATTGGCATAGGGAAGATGACAGAGAAACCAAGACATGAGAGGATCTAAAATGTTTGGAATGTCCTGGAGCATTGAAGGAAGGGAAATCCTGAAATGATCAAGGAAAGTGCAGAGTATCCTGAATTTCCATAAATAATTAGAGAAGAGAAGGGAAGGGACATGTAAGTGAATGGCTTGGGCTTCCTTCCAAAACACATATGTTATTGAGAGTAGTGATGGAGAAAAAAGTAGGAAGTAAGAATGAAATAAAATATACCAGTGCCTCCTTACCCTGTGAGCAATGGGGAACACAATAGGAAGTGGCCTGCATTAGAGATGACAGTGGCATTTATAAAATCAAATTCTAAACGTAGTGAGTCACAAACTATATTTAAGATAAACTGTGTTCAAGAATGTAGAGGAGCTTGTTGATTCTAGAATATAGAGCTCCTAATGCCCAAAGGGAGATCCTTGTTAAAGGTCAGGCAAGGAGATACAAGAATGGATGGAACGAAAGTATGAAAAGGGGAAAGCAGAGAGAACACGTGGGTTTGTAATTATAGAAATAGACCATTACAGGACTGTATTTTTCCTAATATCCTCTTTTGCCTTTTTTCATGGGATAGCTATTGCCTTTACACTTTAGTTTTCAAAGCCAAAAATATTAATGGCGTTTTCCCATTAGTGAGTTATCCAGGTGAAATTATAAAATAGATTGAAGTATGTGACTGGATTGAGCTTCTCGGATGGCTCAGTGGTAAAGAATGCTCCTGCCAGTGCAGGAGATATAAGAGATGCGTTTTGATCCCTGGGTCAGGAAGATTCCCTTGAGGAGGACATGACAACCCACTGGAGAATCCTGTGGACAGTGGAGCCTGGTAGGCTACAGTCCATAGGGCCTCAAAGAGTCAGATATGACTGAAGTGATTTGGCACATGTGCCTGGATTAGGACAGAATTATGGTCCCCCCAAAGATGTCCACATTTCAGTCTCTGAACCTTACCGTAGTGGAAAGGACTTTGCAGATATGATTAAGGTTAGGGCCTTGATTCTGGGAGACTGTGATGGGTTATCTGAGTGAGCACAACATAATCACACGGGTCCTCATAAAACAGAGGTTGGAGTGTCAGAGTCCTAAAAGGAGTTGTGTAGATAGAAGCAGAAATCAGAGTGATGTGGGACCGTGAGCTGAAAGTTGCAGACAACCTCTGAAGCTGAGAAGGACAAAGCATGAGTTCTTCCCTTGAGCCTCTGGGAGAAACATGGCCTCATGAGTACTTTGATTTCTTCCCGGTAAGATTCAGCTTTGGACTTCTGATCATTAGCAGTATAGGCAAATAAGTTTGTGTTGTTTTCAACCATCAATTGTGTGATACCATGTTACAGCAATAATAGAAAACTAATACACCATCTAAAAACATGGTTAAGGGAAAATCCAGGCTCTGCCATCCCAGTGTCAGAACAAGGGAGGAAAACAAGGATTGGGTTAGGTGGCAAAATCTTGAGAGATTATCACTTGCTTTTCCTCATCTTCAAAACTTAATAGGAGTTACAGCCAAATTCTCTTAAAAAGAAATGCAATGACCCTATGCTTGTACAGATTCCACAGTGATTTGAAATTATTTTCATCAGTCAACAAAGAAAACTTGAAATTATTTGAAGGATTCAAAGGAAGAGTTCTAAATGACAGAAAAAGAGAGAGGATAAAAGAAAAGAATTACTGCATTTTAGAAATACTATTCCGTGTGTTTACTTTTTATAAGCTATTCTGAACAATTTGTGAGCAAATGAATTCTTAGGAAAGCAAGAAAACAACTTGTGACAATAAATTCCCATAAACTTAAAGAATGAGCCTTATTTAGAGTTTACTGAAAATTCCACACTTCATCCTTTAGGTCTTCTGAATCTGTCCATTTTCATTAATAAATAGGTAGTTGCAAAAGGTAACTTCATTATATAGGCATGTCCTCCTCAGCTCTCTCTCTTGCCCCCTGCAGATCTCTTTGTGGATGGTGTTAGAAGTATACTGTGATGTCATTTAGATCTTTGAAAGTGTATGTGAGTCATTATCTTCAGGGGGTTGATTGGATTTTTTCTTACTGGATTTTTTTTCTTGAGTAACAAATATACATTATTGCAAACTGCATACACTGAGATCTATTTGAAAAAGAATTTCATTTGACATTGGTTCTTTTAGTCTTTCTGAGCTTGTGACCACACAACAGACAATGCAGGCCAAGAGTTAAAAAGCTGCAGCCAAGGGTACAAGCCTGATTTGGAAGGCATGAGCAAGTGGAGACTTCAGGAAGCCCAGAGGGGTTGGCACTCAATAGAGTTCAGCTGTGCCTGGCTAGCCAGGGGCACAGGCAGAGTCATGGGAAGGCAGGACCCCAGGCAGTGCGCCTCAGTGTGCCAGTCAGAATTTGGATTTAGCCTGGAGACAGAGTTCAACCAGAGCCTGGGAAGATCAGCTCAGCTGTCAGTCAGAGCACAGAGTGGCTGCTTCCCAGGCAGCCCCTCTCCCTTTCCGGCCCTAGTCTTGAGCCGTTTTCTCGATAGGAGAAAGGATGAGCAGGGCCATCATAGTCCACATTGGAGAATTCAACAGAGGGCTAGATTTGCTGAAAAACAAACAAAACAACAACAACCCCTCCGTCAGTTCCTGGTAGCTCTCCACCTTTCTATGCATGATACTAAAGATAAAAGTTATAAAGGAAATGATGATGTATTAACATCATTGTCAATGCGAACAAAGTTTAAACTTGTATCCATCAGCCAGTATTCACAAATAAGCAAAGGCACAGACTTCTGAGGTATATGAAATTCAAGATAAAACTATCATTTAGTCGGTGTGAATATTTGTAACAGCAGAACATCAGAAATTATTGAAATGTCAATCATAGGCAATTGCTTAAATGACACACTATTCCTACAGTGAAATTTGAAGGTTTTCTTTTTTTTGTAAAATGCCCAATAATAAATATTGTAGGGTTGTGGGACATAAAATGTCTTTTGCAACTACTCAAATCTGCAATTGTAGCATGAAAATGTCCATGAAAATATAGAAAGAAAAAAGCATGGAAAACAGTTTGTAATGAGGATCGTCAACCCTTTTCTCCTGTCAGGACAAGGAAGACTTTCATTTCTCATTAACCTAATGTAATGGTGAAGTGTGTATTATCTCAGGCAGTCTGTATATGTTAGCCCAGCTAAGGAACTTAGTCCATTCAGTTAAAAAAAAAAAAGCGTGGACTGTTCCAGTAAAACATTATTTACAAGACTGCATTGATGACCCATGGGTCACAGTTTGCTGACCCTTGCTTTAAACAATCATTTTTTAAAATTATGTAAATCCTGGTGGCTCAGACAGTAAAGAATCTGCCTGCAATACAGGAGACCCAGGTTTGATCCCTGGATCAGGAAGATCCCCTGGCAACTCACTCCACTATTTTTGCCAGGAGAACTCCGTGGACAGAGAAGTCGGGGGGCTACCGTCCATGGGATCACAGACAGTCATGACTGACAAAGAGTCACAACTGAGCGACACTCACACACGCCCATATAAAATGGTGTCCAAATATAGTAAGTGAAAAACGCATGTTTCAGAACAGAATATGTACTTATATAGTATGTTGCTACTTTATTAAAATTGTCTGTGTCAAATTGTATAAACAGAACTATGTGTAACTATATAAATTATATATCAAAATATTATGATCATATATAAATTATATCTATATATTTATAAAGATAAAGAGATTATATAACCAAAAGAAAAAAGCCTGAAATAATGCATACCAAAATGTTACCCTGGAGATTAAAACCCAAATTTAGGATTGTAAAATTACTTTCCTAGTGTAAAATTTGAAATGTGTTTTTAAAAGCAATAATGTTTAAAACAAATTCATGACACAAAACATTTAAAAACCTGCACATAACTCTGCTAGTCACGTACAACCATTTTTGTTTCTCTATGTTTGCACAATACTTTGAATACTTACCTGCTTTATGTGTTTGTCAAGGTATGTCAGTTTTCCTGATTTTACTTGCCTCATTCCTGTTGTACACTCAGGAGCAGCAGTTTGCAACAAACACAGGTTAATAAATATTAGTTAATATTTGTGATTATGATCATGGTGATAACTACGTGAAGTAGAGCAATTTTAGGTAAAGTTTTTAAAGTAATCCTTCAAACTAGCAATTAAAACTGTTATTGTCAAGTGTTTCTGAGGAACCCTTCAGAAAGGATATCGGGCTGAATTCTAATGATAGAGATGCTAAAGGTACAGCCTCTTTGTTCACATGTCCCTGGGGATAGGCTCCAAGAAGGTTCTGGGAGCATTGCTGTCTCTTTCTTACTGTAGCCCAGCTAGCACAGTGGGAATGGTGTGGATCCTTCTAACAGCTGACAGAACAATATGAAATGATCAAAGGCTGAGCTTATAAATTATTCTGCTTGCTTTTGTCACCCAGAGTGTAGAGCCCAAAACACTCTCCTGGATTTGGTGCGGTACCGGTGGTACAAGCAGTGAAATCAGAGGGTTTTTAATCTCTCTATGAGGTTAACAGAGTCTGACAGTTGGTAACCAAGGTGAGTCATCTTAGAGTAGTGTAATGTGATTCTGTGTAAATAAGGGAGCATATAAAAATAATTTCACACAAAATAAAGGTTTTTGTGTAGTCAGTTTAGGGAGAGCTGAAAGACGGCAGTTACTGGAATCATCTGCAAATACTGATGACTTTATAATTAATAATTCTTCTGTTTCTCATATGTTAAAAAAAAAAAAACTGACATCCTTTTCTTATCCTCCAAAAAAAAGAAAAGGAACAAAAGAAACACCTCTGCCCGCTCACCAACAAGATAAAATAAACCCTATAGCCTGTTCCTGGGCTAGACACACAAAGCATACTGCAATTAAAATGGGAGTACCACCATTAGGCATGTCAAATGCCTGCTCTTTTGTTTGTAACTGTCTTATTCATATGCCAGAGTGAAGATAAGAGACTTTAAATGGAAGGGTTGCACAACCACCACCCGCATCTTCTCAAGCTTTGGTGGAAGTCTAAGCCGAAATGAGCACTGGGATCCATTCTCCAAGTAGCAGTTGAAATGTGTTTGCAACCATTTTCACCAAATGTGGGGACAATTATAGTCCCTGAGTGGACCCAGGGCTCATGTCTCCCTCTGTTCCCACTTCCTGGCCTACAGTAGGTACTCAGTAAATTAGCTGATCAAAGGTTTAACTTGCTTTTGTCATCCAGAGTGAATGAATTTTGTCCCCTGAATGTACTCCTGGAAGTCTTGTACACTGTGAATCAGTAGATTTAATCCATAGAATCAGGAACCTGACATATACAGCTAATAAAGGAATCAAAGTTCATCTTGACAGAAGTCTGATCAAGTTCTGTGTTGGTGGGGTTTGGATGAAAAAGTGTACTTCCAAACATGTCAGTGATGAAATGTAAATTGTACAACCTCTATAATTTGGCAATGACCATTGAAGTAAATGCATATACCCTATGAACCGATAGTTCTGAGAATTTATTGTGCATAAAAGCTCTCTCACATATGCACATAGAATAGGATAGTCATTGCAATATTCTTCACACCAGTAGGAGACTAGAAATAATGTAAATGTCCATGTATGGGGAACTGGTGAAATAAAGTATGGTCTATACATGTAACAGAATTCTGTCTGTTGTTGAAAATGATTAAGATAGAATTATACAAACTAGCATAGAATGATCTTCAGGATACTATGGTTGAGAGAAAAAAGTCAGGTGTAAAACAATGTGTTCAGTATGCTGCTACTTACGTAAATAAACCCTATATAGTGGGAGGAAGGGATACAAATATATGCTTTTACTTGAAAAGAAGATCTCTGGAAAGTTCCGAAAGAAACTGGTCACAGTGGTTCTGTTTGGTGGGAGGGACTGAAGAATTTCTAGGACAGGAGGAAGAGACTTGCTTTTCTCTCTTGTATTGTTTCAGTTTCTAGCCATGTGTATAGACTATCCATAAACATTTTTAAATGAAAATATTCAAAGTAAACATCTTTTTTTATTTTCCCCTTGAGTGCTATTTTATTCATTTATTTTAAAATTTAATTTATTTTAATTGGCGGGTATTTACAATATTGTGATGGTTTTTCCCTCCGGCAACATGAATCGATTACGGGTATACATGTGTCCCCCATCTTGTAGCCCCCCATCTCCGTCCCCACTCTATCCCTCTGGGTTGTCCCAGAGCACTGCCTGTGGGTGCCTTCCTCATGGCTCCAACTGGTACTGGTCGTCTCTTTTACATGTGGTCATGCACATGTTTCAGTGCCTTTCTCTCCATTCGTCCCACCCTTGCCTTCGCCCACTGAGTCCAAAAGTCTGTTCTTCAAAAGCAAACATCTTAAAATTAGTTTCCAAGGAGAATGCTTTTTAAAATTCACTAGCATGACATGAGTTACCATTTAAATCAGAAATATTGGAGAAGGGGGGAATATAGCTACACAGTTACTTATAGAAGCATGGGCCATCCCTGGAATGGAGGGACTGGTCAGTGATGAAATGTAAATTGTACAACCTCTATAATTTGGCAATGACCATTGAAGTAAATGCATATACCCTATGAACCGATAGTTCTGAGAATTTATTGTGCATAAAAGCTCTCTCACATATGCACATAGAATAGGATAGTCATTGCAATATTCTTCACACCAGTAGGAGACTAGAAATAATGTAAATGTCCATGTATGGGGAACTGGTGAAATAAAGTATGGTCTATACATGTAACAGAATTCTGTCTGTTGTTGAAAATGATTAAGATAGAATTATACAAACTAGCATAGAATGATCTTCAGGATACTATGGTTGAGAGAAAAAAGTCAGGTGTAAAACAATGTGTTCAGTATGCTGCTACTTACGTAAATAAACCCTATATAGTGGGAGGAAGGGATACAAATATATGCTTTTACTTGAAAAGAAGATCTCTGGAAAGTTCCGAAAGAAACTGGTCACAGTGGTTCTGTTTGGTGGGAGGGACTGAAGAATTTCTAGGACAGGAGGAAGAGACTTGCTTTTCTCTCTTGTATTGTTTCAGTTTCTAGCCATGTGTATAGACTATCCATAAACATTTTTAAATGAAAATATTCAAAGTAAACATCTTTTTTTTTTTTTACCATTGAGTGCTATTTTATTCATTTATTTTAAAATTTAATTTATTTTAATTGGCGGGTATTTACAATATTGTGATGGTTTTTCCCTCCGGCAACATGAATCGATTACGGGTATACATGTGTCCCCCATCTTGTAGCCCCCCATCTCCGTCCCCACTCTATCCCTCTGGGTTGTCCCAGAGCACTGCCTGTGGGTGCCTTCCTCATGGCTCCAACTGGTACTGGTCGTCTCTTTTACATGTGGTCATGCACATGTTTCAGTGCCTTTCTCTCCATTCGTCCCACCCTTGCCTTCGCCCACTGAGTCCAAAAGTCTGTTCTTCAAAAGCAAACATCTTAAAATTAGTTTCCAAGGAGAATGCTTTTTAAAATTCACTAGCATGACATGAGTTACCATTTAAATCAGAAATATTGGAGAAGGGGGGAATATAGCTACACAGTTACTTATAGAAGCATGGGCCATCCCTGGAATGGAGGACTGGCAGCTGGGGACACAGGTAGAAGGGAGACATTTCCTTTTGTACCTTTTGATTTGTATATATATATAATAAAATTTAGCATTTTTGTCATATTTAAAATTTACTAGCAGTGTGTTGGAAGTAGAAAGGAAAAGGTATCTTAGGAGGTAGGCAGAGTGTGCTTGGTAGTTTCAAATCCTGACTCTTTCAATTACTGTTGTTACTGTGTGCATACTCAGGCATGCCTGACTCTTTGTGACCCTATGGACTGTAGCCCGCCAGAGTACTCTGTCCATGGGATTTTCCAGGCAGGAATACTGGAGCAGGTTGCCATTTCCTACTCCAGGGAATCTTTCTGATCCAGAGATCAAACTTGCATCTCTTGCATCTCCTACGTTGACAGTTGGATTCTTTACCACTGCACCACCTGGGAAACCCTGCCGTTTTCAGTGGCTATGTGATACTGGACAACTTGCTGAATCTCTGGGCCTCTTATGGAAAACCTTCATGGGGATGTTGTGTAGATTACATGAAAAATCTCACATACGTAAAGCACATTTCCTGTGATAGCACCTATTCGGAGGCCAGGAATTTGTAGTCATTATTATCACATGGCAGATGAAATTCTTTTCATTCCAAAATGATTTCAATTATTCTAATGAAGCAATACAAGAGCATAAACCTTGGACTCTGCTCAGGTCGCTGGGCTAGGTAACAGTCCCATAACATGGTGTTGGCACTGACCTCTATCAGTGGCAACCCTATGAGTTGCTGTGAAGCAGCCCAAGGCAGTATGGTACCCCTTTATTTCACCAGTTGGTTAAATGCTGACATCATTTACTTGTGATTTCTCACAAAAGCTATATCAAATGAACAAAGATATTTTTAAAGTAATAATAAAATAGTAAAGACCTGTAAGATCCAGAGAGCATCCAGCACTTCATCTGCTTTCCTTTTTTGTCTTTTCAGGATCACATTATTAATACTATAACAAGTATATTAGTATGTTATAAAGGTACAAATCATGATCAAATATAATTTCATTTTCTATCTCGGTTGTATTATTTGAAATGGTTAGCAGATCTTTTTCCATTCTAATGGCAAATAGATGTACAAATCTGACTGATCCTATGTCAATCGGTAAAAAATTCCAGACTCTAGATATTTATTTTTTATGTCAGTAGTGCTTGCATGAGTGTTTCATTTCTGGAATTTCTGTAAAAAGAGGAGGGTACTTACGATGACTCTTTATACATACACATAGCCACACGAAAATGTTTACACTGAAAGTTCTTTTTCATAATTGCTAATGTCATGTATTTTCCAGCATGAAATAATTCTAAAATGTAAATAAGTTTTTGTCTTATCCTTAACAGATGATAATCCCTTGAATTTGTTTCCTAACTTGCATGAATAACAGTCGCATTTTTTTTTTTCACCTTTAAACTTGATAAAAGCCAAGACAGAGGACAAGAGCGGTTACATTTTGTAATGACTTCCCTGATCTAAATTCTGACAGACTGGTGAAAAGAAGGAGCTAGGATACAGCATTGGACTCTTTCTGGTGCAGTGTTACAATAATAGGAGACTAGCGACCCATCGAGGCAAAACTGAGGGTTACACCAAGTACACAGGAAATTCTTGATGCTTGGAGATTACAAAGGATTTCTGAAAGGGCGCTTGGATTCAGACTCAACTGAGCATCTACTGTGGGCAGATAAGTTTACGTATGTGTTACTTTAGTATCTTTTATTTTTAGGTTGACATACAGAATATGCTGACTCAGGTTGGAAAATAACAAGTGTTGTTTTGTTCTATTATGCCCTTGAGAACTGACACACAGACAGTAATCTTGAGTTGTTTAATCTGAGTAGCTGTCAGTAACAATAATGTAGGCTGAGCAAAGACTTTAGAGAAAATACAGTAGGCTATAGAGGAGAAATATTAATGCAAAAAACCCCTCAGATATTTTATAGTTCGTAAAGTAGATTTTGCTGGGTCAGTATTTTTCTTTTAACATGTATTTGACTAGTTTTCCTAATTATGGAAGAATTAAGAAAATAAGCTGCCATGGCGTAAGTCTTGCCTCAAAGGAAACACTGTCATTACTACTGAGCAGGCAGTTCTTTTAGAATGCCAAATAGATTTCCTTTATCAATAGTCCCTTCCTCCAGCAATTTAATACATGAGGATCAATACTTCTATTGTCCTATTACATTTTTTTGCTGATTAAAATTTATTGAAGTCTTAGGTGTGCTCTTTTATCTGATTAACATGTGATTAGTCCTGACATATCAAATGTACTCTGCAGTTCATTTCATCTGAAATGTATTTCATACGGTTTATGTCTCCACTGATATATTAAGAGAATAAACCGACCTGAAATTACTAATGTTCTGCTTTTTTAAAATTGAACTATAGTTGATTTACAATATTAGCTTCAGATGTTCAACATAGTGATTACATTTTTTTTATAGATTATAATCCATTTAAAGTTACTATAAAATGTTGGCTAGTCCCTGTGCTACCTTGTTTTCTAATATCTTTCAAAATTATCAGACAAAGTGAAACCTTTTGTCTAAGTAAAAACATATGAGTGTGATTCTTCAGTATTTTCTCAAGTGGTCTCTGGTGAAGTCAAATTGAAGAGTCCTCCAGCACTCCCGTCTGTTGTCTGTGGGAGGAGACTAAGACTGTATCTCCCGCCTCCCTGGAGGCTAAGGGTGTGGTCCTTCTTAACCCTGCAGAACTGTTTTGTTTTCTGTTGATCTCTAAACTAGTGGGACAAATATTTCAGTCTTTTTCAACCCAGACCGTATCTTAATTCCATGGGGAAATGTTAGAGATAATACTGATGAGAGATATCAGTTTATCTATTGATATTGCTATGTATGAATTACTATGCATTTAAATAGGAAATTGATAAAAATGAATTATTGTGCATTATAAATACAAATAGTATCTTTTCAGTATTTAACTATTACCAAAGGAATAGTTTTCATATTTTATTCATTTTACAACTCATGAGCTTTATTAGCCTAACAATATAAAAATGTAACGTGGAGGGGCTTTCCTGGTGGTCCAGTGGATAAAGAGTGCAAGCCTTGCAGCAAGCGGCACCGGTTCGATCCCTGGCCCGGGAAGATCCCATATGCTGCTGAATGGCTGGACAGGTGTGTCCAACTACCGAGACAGTGCTCTGGAGCACATGTGCCTAGAGCCGGTGCTCTGCAACGAGAGAGGCCACTGCAATAGGAGGCCCACACAGGCCCAAGAATAAAGATGGATGAGGCCGCTGGATTCGCTCTACAATGGCCCACTCTCTGTCTGTGGAGTGTGTTTTCTCTGAATCTGAATAAATCCATTTCTTATCTATCAAAAATAAATAAATAAATAAGTGAAAATAAATAAATAATAAAAGAGACCAAAAAAAAATAGCATGAAAATGGAATTATGTGGGAAATTTTCTGTGTATTCACAGTTACAGCTGTAATTCTGGGGGCCAAAGTTTAACAGAGTACTTGAAGCATATGGCAGATGTGCTACATGCACTGTCTCTGGGATCAGTAAACACTTTCTATCAGGAATTCAATAGTAAATACATCCTCTAACTAAGAGTACCACACAGCTTCTGTAGAAAAACTCAATCTACCCTTATAGAGCAAAAATAGCCATAAATGAATAAGACTGGCTGTGTTCCAGTATAGTTTAGTTTATCAAGGAAATTTGAATTTCATATAATTTTCATAGGTCACAAAAAGGGTTCTTTTAGTATATATATATATCTTTTAATTAATGGAACAATTATTTTCAACTCACTGGCCATACAAAAACAAAGCAGGCTGCAGGGGACTATAGTCATTATCTTGTAATAACTTAGAAGAGAATGTAAAAAAAAAGTATATATATGTGTGTAACTGAATCACTTTGCAGTACACCTGAAACTAACACAAAATTAGAAATCAACTATATTTCAATGAAATTTTTAAAAAATTAACATTAAAATAAGAAACAAAGTAGATAGATATGACCCTGGGGCCACAGTTTACTGACTTCTGCATTGTCTCTTTGGGGTAAAGAGTAAAATGAAGGGGACGAGGGGAAAGGAGGAAGAAGCTTTATTAGCCTAACAATATAAAATGTAACGTGGAGGGGCTTTCCTGGTGGTCCAGTGGATAAAGAGTGCAAGCCTTGCAGCAAGCGGCACCGGTTCGATCCCTGGCCCGGAAGATCCCATATGCTGCTGAATGGCTGGACAGGTGTGTCCAACTACCGAGACAGTGCTCTGGAGCACATGTGCCTAGAGCCGGTGCTCTGCAACGAGAGAGGCCACTGCAATAGGAGGCCCACACAGGCCCAAGAATAAAGATGGATGAGGCCGCTGGATTCGCTCTACAATGGCCCACTCTCTGTCTGTGGAGTGTGTTTTCTCTGAATCTGAATAAATCCATTTCTTATCTATCAAAAATAAATAAATAAATAAGTGAAAATAAATAAATAATAAAAGAGACCAAAAAAAAATAGCATGAAAATGGAATTATGTGGGAAATTTTCTGTGTATTCACAGTTACAGCTGTAATTCTGGGGGCCAAAGTTTAACAGAGTACTTGAAGCATATGGCAGATGTGCTACATGCACTGTCTCTGGGATCAGTAAACACTTTCTATCAGGAATTCAATAGTAAATACATCCTCTAACTAAGAGTACCACACAGCTTCTGTAGAAAAACTCAATCTACCCTTATAGAGCAAAAATAGCCATAAATGAATAAGACTGGCTGTGTTCCAGTATAGTTTAGTTTATCAAGGAAATTTGAATTTCATATAATTTTCATAGGTCACAAAAAGGGTTCTTTTAGTATATATATATATCTTTTAATTAATGGAACAATTATTTTCAACTCACTGGCCATACAAAAACAAAGCAGGCTGCAGGGGACTATAGTCATTATCTTGTAATAACTTAGAAGAGAATGTAAAAAAAAAGTATATATATGTGTGTAACTGAATCACTTTGCAGTACACCTGAAACTAACACAAAATTAGAAATCAACTATATTTCAATGAAATTTTTAAAAAATTAACATTAAAATAAGAAACAAAGTAGATAGATATGACCCTGGGGCCACAGTTTACTGACTTCTGCATTGTCTCTTTGGGTAAAGAGTAAAATGATCAGGGGTACCCTGATGCTGGGAAAGACTGAAGGCAGAAGAAGGGGACGACAGAGGAGGAGATGGTTGGATGGCATCAGCCACTCAGTGGACATGAGTTTGAGCAAACTCCAGGAGATGGTGAAGCACAAGGGACCCCTGGCGTGCTGCAGTCCATGGGGTTGCGACGACTTAGCAACTCAACAATTGAGATTATACTAAGTGAACAGTAAAAGGGTTTTCTCACTAGCCTGTTCCCTACCTTACCATCACTTTCTGCCACCCTGCTGGCACTGAGAAAGATGGAGTTACTCAGCTGCTCTTAAGAACAGGTTAAAAACTACCTGTATGTCTGGACTCTAAAGAAACCAATTTAGGAACGGCCATTAACAGCAAGGATTTACAACCGATTTTAAGAGTTTTAGTGACATGCTCATGACTTGGGTGCTTTTAGAGATCAAGCTGCCTGTCAAGAGGCAAAGGCACAAATTGTAGTAACGCTGGGGAGAGACAATGGTGATCAGGAGTGGGCTGGTAGACACAGGGGACTAAGAACAGACCGTTCTGAAATGAATTTAGATTTAGGTGCTCGCTTGGATGAGGACTGATTACATTGCATTATACCTGTCTCACGGGATAAAAGGAATTGATGACACTTCAAAAAATAATTTTAAAGTGCTACTAATGTTGACTGGGACACTGTATCAACTCCTTTTAATTATTAGAAACAGGATGTTATCGGTTTGTCTGATTTACTGATGCCCTATACCCACAAGTGCAGAGTTAACATTTAATTTTTTCAACATACGTTACTTGAAAATACTTGTTCTGGAAAAAAAAAAAAGAATTCATTCGCTACAATCCAAAACCGTGGGTACTGCTGGTGGAGACACTTTCCCAAATACCAGACTTTTTTCCAGAGGTTTATCTTGTTGCGCCGGATTCCCACCGCTCCTCCGTACCCAGCGCCGGCCCTAAACCCGCCCCGGCCTCTAGCCTCCAGCCTCCCTCCGCCCCCTCCAGCTAACCCCGCCCCACTTTCTCTCCCGCTAGAGAAGCCCCGCCTCCCCCGTTCCGCAACCCAACTCCTTCCCTCCTTCCGTCGCTTTCCTCTCTCCCCGCCCCTATGGCTGCCTTCGATTGGCTAAGGTGGCTATGCCGCGACAAGGTTGCAATACAGCCTCGTTCTTATTGGTTGAAGTGTACCCGGGCCTCTGGCGATTGGCTAGTGAGCGGCGACAGCAAGTGTGACTGCGCTCCGGGCGTGTGTGGACGCCGCTTTGTTGCCTGAGGGGGGGTGGTGGTGGAAGTTGAGGGAGTCGGGGTCTAGCGCTTCTCCAGACCCGCAGTCACAGCCGTTGCAGTCATTTCGCCAGGTGCCATTTACGTTGGAGTCTCGTCGACAGCAACCATGAGCGGCGGGGTATACGGGGGAGGTGAGTGCGATTGGGCGTGAGAGCGCGCCTTTTTAGCTTGTGGGGTTTGCAACCGCCGCCCCCAGCCCTCCCCTCTCCGGCGGCCCTTCCGGTCTCCTCCTCTCGGGACCCCGGCCTCCCCGCCTCATCCCCGCCCCGCGGGCTGCCCGCCCCCAGAGCCCACCCGGCTAGGCGCGCGCTTCGGGCGCCCGGAGTCGCCGCCTCCTGCGGCCCCTTGCAGCCACGGCCCGCGCAGGAGTCGGCGTCCGGGGGTGCGCGCCGTCCCGGGGCTCCCGGGGCTCCCGGGCAGCTCCACGCGGAGGCAGGGCTCCGGTGAGCCGCGGCTGGAGTGACTGGCCCCAGGGTCACCTCTCCCCCAGCCGGCTCTGTCAGGTTGTGCGCGCGCGTGTTTAAACTTGGGAGGTCCCGGCAGTTCGTCTGCGTGGACAGAGGGTTTCTGCGGCGTCCCGGAGGTGGCACGGCGAGCCGCGAGGACTGGAACTGATTGGAGGAGTCGTGGCCACTCAGGACGCTGCCTTCTTCTCCATCCGCGTTCAGGCAGCCTCACACCTTCCAATAACTTCTGCCCATTTATTGACTGTGGATGCTCCGGCGTTACTCGTGGGCGCTCCGGCCTAATTTAGGAACATATGCAGTTTAAGAATGCCTAAACATGGATGGGCTCCGGTGTAGTGAAGGGTTACCACAGGCCCGGGTTGCACACGGACCTGGGTTGTCGTATCAACCTCATCAGACTTAGGAAGCTCATTGGCCTTGGGCAAATTACTTAACTTTTTGCCAAATTCAAGCTCGTCGTTTGTGGAATGATAATTCCTACCCACTGGGGTGGTTGTGAAGGTTAAATGGGGGTAATGCTGTGCTTGGTACTGAAAGTACGATCCAAGGATCAGCAACATCAGCATCACCTACAAGCTCTTTAAAAATGCATGATTTCAAGCCCCACTCAAATAAATCTACCGAATTGGAGCCTCCGTCTTTTGCAAGATACCTTGTTGAAGCACTGATGTATACGATTCATGTTTTGTGTTTTTTGACGAATTAGAGAAAACACCCAGAGTGTGTTGCTTTTGTTGTTGTGTTTAGTAAGGGTACTGTTTCTAAAGAGGATGGAATTTTATAGGTGTTTTGGGTTGCCTAGTGTCTCAGACTGTAAAGAATCTCCCTGCAGTGTGGTAGAACTGGGTTCGATTCCCTGGAAGAGGGCGTGGGAAGGCACTCCAACATTCTTGCCTGGAGAATCTCCAGGGACAGAGGAGCTTGGTGGTCTACAGTCCAGGACACAGTACATGAAGAGAATGGAATTTTATAAGTAGGAGCTGAAAATAAGGTTTTCCAAGTTTATAGTAGTTTTGAAGTGAAACTTGAGTTTCTGCTCAGGTGACACGCTGACCTTTACCTCTATAATATGTTTTTGGTTTTGATTTCTCAAGTGTTTGCAAGTTTTTACTTTGGAGAAAGCCTAGTGGTTCTTCATGATTTACTTCTTCCCCATCTGAAGATTGAATCCTTATAGAAAAGCTCAGTCTGTGTGCCTTTGCCTCATGGAGGCTGCTGACTCTTTCTTGTTTTTCTTTTGTTTTGTTTTGTTTTTGGCCACGCCACATAGCCTGTGGTATCTTAGTTCCCAGATCAGGGACAGAATCAAGCCCCCTGCATTGGAAGCACAGTCTTAACTACTGGAGGACTAGGGAAGTCCTTGCTGACTCTGTTTTGACTTTCAGGTTCACTGATCCAAGAACCTAAAGACTGTCCATTGAGTGTTCCCTTACAAGGCATTGTTTAAAGTGACTAAGTAAAAATGGATACTAATAATGCCGATAGTTAACATTTATTGAGTGCATACTTTGTATCAGGAACTATTCCAGAGACTTTTCATGCATTGTATTTAATACATACATTAAGTCAGTTCATCCACAACAGCTTTAGGTGGTGGTACTACTTATCCCGATATTATTAAAGAAGAAAATGAGGTGTAGAAAAGATTAACCAGCCCAGAGTTACATGACCTTTTAGTAAGTGGGTAGTAGGGAACTTCTGGGATAAAGAAAAGACATTTCAGTAAAACCCTGTCCCATTAAAAAAAACTTTGATTGTTTTTCTATAAGCCATTTTTGAAGTATATAACCACAACGATATTCATATATGATTTAGGTATTCAGAATAAACATCCTGTTTCTCATTTGTTCATGTAGAGGAATGTATCTTCAAATCTGTTTCACATATAAAGCATTTGAAACATCAGAAAAATAAGCCCGTGATTTTGTGTTTGAGCTACCACTGTATGACCAGTATTTATTGTGGGTTACATTTTCCAAAAGGTTTACTGTGAGAGGCAACCAAACCTCTCACCCAAATTTTGTGTAATTAACTTTGTAAACTATTTTTAACTTGTTTATAAAAAGGATATTTGTAGTGTAATTGTTAAAATCGGTAGCTCTCATATTCCAATAGTTATTTCTGATCATATCTGACACTGATCTTGCATTTTAGATAGAATGCATAATTCATCCAAGCTTTCATGACTTTCCATAATTGGTTTCTGGGCCTACTCAGTGCCCTCATGACCATCTTGCATGGTACTCCTCTGTTTCAAACTCCTTTGCATGACACAAATAAACAGGTATACCACCAGTCCGTCTTTGATAAATTGTTACTTTTGTCACTCCCATCCCCCCCATCTCTAATCTTAAAAATTTCTCGAGATCATCTTCCCTGTGAACTGAGATACCCTTGTCCAAAAAAAAAAGCAACCTTTTTGTCTCCTCACAAAGTCATTAGGTTCCAGTATTGTGTTAGAATGTTTTTTAAAACTGGGTTAGAAAATTGCCCTCATTGCTCCATGTTTTCTCAGAAAAATCACATCACCCCTAAACTTTGAAGCCATTTCCTTGGGGTAAACGTGTGTGTTCACTTGTGTCCAACTCTTTGTGACCCTATGAACTCTAGCCCACCAGGCTTCTCTGTGCATGGGGTTTTTCCAGGCAAGAATCTGGAGTGGGTTTCCATTTCCTTCTCTAGGGATCTTCCAGACCCAGGGATCAAAAAGCAATTGATAGTCAGTTACATTTTTTTTTTTTCATTCGTATTAAAAGAAGAAAATGAGGTGTAGAAAAGATTAACCAGCCCAGAGTTACATGACCTTTTAGTAAGTGGGTAGTAGGGAACTTCTGGGATAAAGAAAAGACATTTCAGTAAAACCCTGTCCCATTAAAAAACTTTGATTGTTTTTCTATAAGCCATTTTTGAAGTATATAACCACAACGATATTCATATATGATTTAGGTATTCAGAATAAACATCCTGTTTCTCATTTGTTCATGTAGAGGAATGTATCTTCAAATCTGTTTCACATATAAAGCATTTGAAACATCAGAAAAATAAGCCCGTGATTTTGTGTTTGAGCTACCACTGTATGACCAGTATTTATTGTGGGTTACATTTTCCAAAAGGTTTACTGTGAGAGGCAACCAAACCTCTCACCCAAATTTTGTGTAATTAACTTTGTAAACTATTTTTAACTTGTTTATAAAAAGGATATTTGTAGTGTAATTGTTAAAATCGGTAGCTCTCATATTCCAATAGTTATTTCTGATCATATCTGACACTGATCTTGCATTTTAGATAGAATGCATAATTCATCCAAGCTTTCATGACTTTCCATAATTGGTTTCTGGGCCTACTCAGTGCCCTCATGACCATCTTGCATGGTACTCCTCTGTTTCAAACTCCTTTGCATGACACAAATAAACAGGTATACCACCAGTCCGTCTTTGATAAATTGTTACTTTTGTCACTCCCATCCCCCCCATCTCTAATCTTAAAAATTTCTCGAGATCATCTTCCCTGTGAACTGAGATACCCTTGTCCAAAAAAAAAAGCAACCTTTTTGTCTCCTCACAAAGTCATTAGGTTCCAGTATTGTGTTAGAATGTTTTTAAGACTGGGTTAGAAAATTGCCCTCATTGCTCCATGTTTTCTCAGAAAAATCACATCACCCCTAAACTTTGAAGCCATTTCCTTGGGGGTAAAACGTGTGTGTGTTCACTTGTGTCCAACTCTTTGTGACCCTATGAACTCTAGCCCACCAGGCTTCTCTGTGCATGGGGTTTTTCCAGGCAAGAATCTGGAGTGGGTTTCCATTTCCTTCTCTAGGGGATCTTCCAGACCCAGGGATCAAACCCAGTCTCCTGCATTGACAGGCAAATTCTTTACCACTGAACCACCAGGGAAGCCTTAGTTAGTAACAAAACAAGATACAGGAAATAGACTTGTCTCTCATCCTTAAAAAAAGGAAAAAGAACAATTGGAAAATTCTGAGAATCTAAGTCCTCCTCAAATTAAAATTCTACTATGTCCAGTTTGCCACACTAATTAAGACAGGTAGATAACTGCTTTGTTATATTTTTCTTTTCATACAAAACTTTTTTGAGTGCTTGTTATGTGCAAAGTATAGCTTCTGCCTTCAAGAAGCTCGAAGTCTTGTAGGTAAGTCAGTCAAGTAAATAGACATCGTATTTCATTTATTTCTAGTTGTACCCCCAACATCTGCCACACACATACATACATTTAAAGAGCTGAGGTTGAATTAATATGGATGGCAGACTTTAATTGGTAGCATGTTTTCCTGTTGGGGTGCATAAAATAATGGTGCATCTTATAGTTTTTAGTCTTTTATTGATGGTAAAGCATATTGACTCACTTCCGTAAAACTGTCCAATAATGACAATATATAGAAGCCACAGAGGTAACACAGAGAAGAAAACTGTCAACTCATGTGGAGGGGTTCTGGGACCTTATAGGGGAGGTTGTGAGGATGGTGAAAGAGGAACAGAGAAGGGAGGTATGCAGAGTAGAGGTTGTGTTTAGGAGACAGCCTAATCTTCAGTAATGAGAGTGTATGAAGTGGGAGGAGAGAATGCTGTCAGATTACGTTAGGCCTTGAATATCACTTGGGTGGAATAATTTTAATTTTATTCTTGCAGACCCTGTATTTTAAGTCATTAGGTTCCAGTATTGTGTTAGAATGTTTTAAGACTGGGTTAGAAAATTGCCCTCATTGCTCCATGTTTTCTCAGAAAAATCACATCACCCCTAAACTTTGAAGCCATTTCCTTGGGGGTAAAACGTGTGTGTGTTCACTTGTGTCCAACTCTTTGTGACCCTATGAACTCTAGCCCACCAGGCTTCTCTGTGCATGGGGTTTTTCCAGGCAAGAATCTGGAGTGGGTTTCCATTTCCTTCTCTAGGGGATCTTCCAGACCCAGGGATCAAACCCAGTCTCCTGCATTGACAGGCAAATTCTTTACCACTGAACCACCAGGGAAGCCTTAGTTAGTAACAAAACAAGATACAGGAAATAGACTTGTCTCTCATCCTTAAAAAAAGGAAAAAGAACAATTGGAAAATTCTGAGAATCTAAGTCCTCCTCAAATTAAAATTCTACTATGTCCAGTTTGCCACACTAATTAAGACAGGTAGATAACTGCTTTGTTATATTTTTCTTTTCATACAAAACTTTTTTGAGTGCTTGTTATGTGCAAAGTATAGCTTCTGCCTTCAAGAAGCTCGAAGTCTTGTAGGTAAGTCAGTCAAGTAAATAGACATCGTATTTCATTTATTTCTAGTTGTACCCCCAACATCTGCCACACACATACATACATTTAAAGAGCTGAGGTTGAATTAATATGGATGGCAGACTTTAATTGGTAGCATGTTTTCCTGTTGGGGTGCATAAAATAATGGTGCATCTTATAGTTTTTAGTCTTTTATTGATGGTAAAGCATATTGACTCACTTCCGTAAAACTGTCCAATAATGACAATATATAGAAGCCACAGAGGTAACACAGAGAAGAAAACTGTCAACTCATGTGGAGGGGTTCTGGGACCTTATAGGGGAGGTTGTGAGGATGGTGAAAGAGGAACAGAGAAGGGAGGTATGCAGAGTAGAGGTTGTGTTTAGGAGACAGCCTAATCTTCAGTAATGAGAGTGTATGAAGTGGGAGGAGAGAATGCTGTCAGATTACGTTAGGCCTTGAATATCACTTGGGTGGAATAATTTTAATTTTATCTTGCAGATGATGAGAAAGCACTGCATGATTCTCCCCATTTTTTTCCTTGAAGGATTTATGTACCAAAGTGTTCAGAGTTACAGTTCTGAAAGCTCACAGTGCAGCAGTCTGAAAGGTGGATCAAGACGGTAAAGATGGAAGCACAATATCATAGGGAATTATGGTAATTCCCATTTGAGATAAGAACTTGACACGGGCAGTGGCAGTCGCATTAAAGAAGAAGGGATTTGAGAAATATTTAGCAGAAGTATCGGCTAGAGCTGGATGAAGAATAGGAAGTATGAAGGCGCTCAGGAAGCTGTTGGTCCCTGATGATGGGGGCCACTACCGGTGATAAGCCCTGCTGAGATTAGGTTAGGCAGGATGGGGAGAAGGAGACAGTACTTCAGGTATGTTGAATTTCAGGTGTCCAGGGAACATCAGGTAGAAGTGATGTATAGTAAGAAGTATGAGGTACAGATGTAGGTGAAGGTGACGGTTTGAGGGAGAAGTTTGAGATAGGAAGCATCACCATTTAGGTAGAAGTTGAGGCAGTAGGAGTGGAGCAGTTTACAAAGTATAAGTTAGAGGAGAGGCTTCTAACATGGGGTCTCTCCCCTCCCTAAAGAGTCCATGAATATAACTATCTGTATTTTATCTTTGTTTCTTTTGTAATCTATCTGAAAACATTCTAAGAAGACATTCATAACTGTCCAGAGCTGTCTATTAGTTTGCTTAGGCTGCCATAACAAAGAACCAGGTGGCTTAAAAAACAGAAATTAATTTTTTCATAGTTTTGAGGCTAGAGGTCTGAGATCAAGTGTTGACAGGGTTGTTTTCCTTGGAGGCCATTCTCCTTGGCTCTCAGTGGCCATCTTCTGGTGTCTTCACATGGTCTTCCCTCTGTACATACCTGTGTCCAGGTTTCTTCTTTGTGTAAGGATATGAGTCATACTGGATTACAGCCCATGCTAATGATCTTGTTTTAACTTAATCATCTCTTTAAATACCTTATCTTCAAATGTTCAGTTAGTCTAGGTGAGACTTCAGAATCGCTGCAGATGGTGACTGCAACCACGAAATTAAAACATGCTTGCTTCTTGGAAGAAAAACTGTGACAAACCCAGACAGCGTATTAAAAAGCAGAGACATCACTCTGTGACAAAGGTCTGTATAGTCAAAGCTGTAGTTTGTCCAGTAGTCTTGTACAGATGTGAGAGTTGGACTATAAAGAAGGCTGAGTGCTGAAGAATTCACGCTTTCAAATTGTGGTGCCAGACAAAACTCTTGAGAGTCCCTTGGATAGCAAGGAGATCAAACCAGTCAATCCTAAAGGAAATCAACCCTGAATATTCATTGAATGAAGAACTAATGCTGATGCTGAAGCTGAAGCTCCGGTACTTTGGCCACCTGATGCGAAGAGTCGATTCACTGTAAAATACCCTGATGCTGGGATGTCCTGATGCTCTTGTCTTCAGGCAAAAGGAGACGGAGGTGACAGAGGATGAGATGATTGGATGGCGTCACTGACTCATTGGACGTGAGTTTGAGCAAACTCAGGGAGGTAGTGAAAGACAGAAAAGCCTGGCCTGCTGCAGTCCTTTGGACTGAGCGACAGTAACAAAACTTGAATATGAATTTTAGGATTAAAACAGTTTAGCCTCAAACATTGTCCAGGGGTCTATGACACAGAAGAGTTTAAAAGCCCAGATGCAAGGCAAAAGGTTGATCCTTGAGAGCAGGAGTAGAAAATTTTGGTTAACCAAGTGATTAATTCATTTAATTAGGATATAACACTATTCTGGTTAATCAGCGTGTTAAGAGTCTACCGATTCCTGTTTATTGGACTTCTATTTTACCTACTGTTTGTACTTAAGTTTACATGCAGTGGTGAAAACAACTGCAGTGTACTGCTTTTAAGGAACTGTTCTCTCAGACAGAATAATTTGGATAAGAGATTGTAGAGAGAAAAGTTGATTACTTCAGGAAATGTAACCAATGCAGAAACTTCTTTTCACATTAGAAATAAGCAAAAGTGGCTCTTCATTTTGTTTCAGTAAAATGAGATCACTCTGTACATACCTGTGTCCAGGTTTCTTCTTTGTGTAAGGATATGAGTCATATTCAGAATGATCTTGTTTTAACTTAATCATCTCTTTAAATACCTTATCTTCAAATGTTCAGTTAGTCTAGGTGAGACTTCAGAATCGCTGCAGATGGTGACTGCAACCACGAAATTAAAACATGCTTGCTTCTTGGAAGAAAAACTGTGACAAACCCAGACAGCGTATTAAAAAGCAGAGACATCACTCTGTGACAAAGGTCTGTATAGTCAAAGCTGTAGTTTGTCCAGTAGTCTTGTACAGATGTGAGAGTTGGACTATAAAGAAGGCTGAGTGCTGAAGAATTCACGCTTTCAAATTGTGGTGCCAGACAAAACTCTTGAGAGTCCCTTGGATAGCAAGGAGATCAAACCAGTCAATCCTAAAGGAAATCAACCCTGAATATTCATTGAATGAAGAACTAATGCTGATGCTGAAGCTGAAGCTCCGGTACTTTGGCCACCTGATGCGAAGAGTCGATTCACTGTAAAATACCCTGATGCTGGGATGTCCTGATGCTCTTGTCTTCAGGCAAAAGGAGACGGAGGTGACAGAGGATGAGATGATTGGATGGCGTCACTGACTCATTGGACGTGAGTTTGAGCAAACTCAGGGAGGTAGTGAAAGACAGAAAAGCCTGGCCTGCTGCAGTCCTTTGGACTGAGCGACAGTAACAAAACTTGAATATGAATTTTAGGATTAAAACAGTTTAGCCTCAAACATTGTCCAGGGGTCTATGACACAGAAGAGTTTAAAAGCCCAGATGCAAGGCAAAAGGTTGATCCTTGAGAGCAGGAGTAGAAAATTTTGGTTAACCAAGTGATTAATTCATTTAATTAGGATATAACACTATTCTGGTTAATCAGCGTGTTAAGAGTCTACCGATTCCTGTTTATTGGACTTCTATTTTACCTACTGTTTGTACTTAAGTTTACATGCAGTGGTGAAAACAACTGCAGTGTACTGCTTTTAAGGAACTGTTCTCTCAGACAGAATAATTTGGATAAGAGATTGTAGAGAGAAAAGTTGATTACTTCAGGAAATGTAACCAATGCAGAAACTTCTTTTCACATTAGAAATAAGCAAAAGTGGCTCTTCATTTTGTTTCAGTAAAAATGAGATCACTGCTGTAAAGACACCACTTCTTAACTGTGGTGACTGTAGTATAATACTCTTGATTTTTAAAATTATTATTTTAGCTTTTAAATAAAAATATTAAAAAATAAAATATATGTAAGTTGGTATGTGATATTTCTGTATTCACTGCTGAAAGTAAATAGATGTAATGTTTTGTCGTATTCACCTCAGATATTTTATGAAATAAGATACTATTGATATAGATGACTTCTCTCTGTCTCCTTAGAGGTAACCAGTGAGCAGAAGTTGGGTGTAATATTCCCCAACCCTGTGCGTATTTTTATACTTGTATTAAATGTGTGTGAATCCACAATAACTTAAGTAGTATTAAAATGTGTGTGCATAACTAGCTTTTTAAAGTAATTCTTTTGAGTTTTATCCATATTGATACCTGCAGATCTGGACCATTTCAGCTGCTATTTATCTGTAGGGAATACTTCACTGTATGAATAAACTATGGTGTATTTCCCTCCTGAGAGGCTATTTAACCTTCTACTTTCCCTGTGGCAAGTTGTATGATGATGATTGTAATGGCAGTACCACTTACTGTGCTTATTATGTACCAGGTATTGTTCTGAGTGCTTCCATGCTTCTCGCATCCTCTAGGTGCACATTTTACAAATGAGGAAGCTAAGGCAGAGAGGTTAGCAGATTATCTGAGGTCACATAGATAGCTAGTGAATGTTCTTGTCCACCTGCTTGTGATACATGTGAGAGAGCTTCTTTAGAGAAGCTAGAAGTATAGTTTCTTTGTACCCACATTTTCAACTTGAGTAGATATGACTAAATTGCCCATAATGGTTGGTATCAGTGTACAACGTTTACTAGCAAATGTGTAAAGAGCTCTTCTTTTTCTGCTTCTTTGACAATACTTGATCTCCTCAGACTTAATTGTCAATTTAATGGAGCTAAGCATTATTTGATTGTTTTTAAATGATTGAGTGAAAAAATCCTTCTTTCAAAAATTAGTACCTAGAAAACCCAAGAGCTTTCTTTTAGGAAGTGTTCTGTTTTGGGTGAAGTTTTTTTTTTTTTTTTTTAAACTGTTCATTTATTGGGCCACATTGGGTCTCAGTTGTGATCCGTTGGATCTTCATTGTGACACAGGAGCTTAGTTGCCTTGGAGCATGTGGGATACTTGTTCCCCAATCAGAGATTGAACCTGTGTCTGCCACACTAGAAGGTGAGTTCTTAACTACTGGACCACCAGGGAAGTCCCAGGGTGAAGTATTTTTAAAGTATGGAGCTTCCCTGGTGGCCCAGTGGTAAAGAAGCCACCTGCAGTGAAGGAGACGTGGGTTCAGTCCCTGGGTAAGGAAGGTCCACTGGAGAAGGGCATGGCAGCCCACTCCAGTGTTCTTGCTTGGAGAATTCCGTACAGAGGAGCCTGGTGGAGGAGCTACAGTCTGTAGAGTCACAAAGAATCCAACATGACGGAAGCAATTGAGCATACACACATGCACACAAAGTATACTTAGAGGCTCTTCTCTAAATTTGAATATGAAAAAAAACACCAGCTTTCTTACCATTAAACTTTTATATAAATCTGTGAAATGTGTAAACTTTGGTATCATTTTAATGATTTTTACTTGGCATATATTATACCTTAAACACTTATTCTTTTTTTTTTTAAAGATTTATTTATTTATTTATTTTGGTGGGTGGGGTGAAGAGAGGGGAGCAGGTGGGTCACTTCTATTGGTCTTTCATTTGTCCATTTTCATCCATCTTTGTTCTTTGGCCCGTGTGGGCCTCACATTGCGGTGGCCTCTGTTGTCGCAGAGCACCGACTCTGGGCGCATGAGCTCCAGAGCTCAGGCTCGATAATTGGGCACATCAGTCCAGCCGCTCTACGGTATGTGGGATCTTCCCAGGCCAGGGATCGAACCGGCGCCCCTTGCACTGCAAGGCAGTGTGCTTACCCACTGGACCACCAGGGAAGCCCCAACACTTATTCTTAAAGTTCCTTATTTGTCTTGGGGTTTTGCTAAATTTCTCTCCAAATTACATGAAATATAATTTCATTTTTATGAGAAAAATAGTGTACGTTAGTGTACTAGATACCTCTTCTTTGCCCCTTCAGATCCATTTTCCACCCATGTCCACTATCTCTGTCCCTTAAAAGCTGACCCTAGTAGACTACGTCTGTGGACTCTTGATCTTTGGTTGGCCAGTGGTAGGGGAACCATACTTCCTGCTTTGTGCCTCTTGTCCTGGAATAGACCTTGGTAGGGTCTCCTGCCATGTTTAGAAGTGGCTCTGGGGCTTCCCTGATGGTCCAGTGGGTAAGGACACCGCCTTGCAGTGAAAAGGGCACTGGTTCGATCCCTGACTTGGGAAGATCCCATGTGCTGTGGAGCGGCTGGACCCATGTGTCCAATTACCGAGCCAGAGCTCTGGCGCACATGCGCTCAGAGCCAGTGCTCTGCAGCGAGAGAGGCCACTATGATAGGATGCCCACACAGGCCAAAGAACAAAGATAAATGAATGAGAGATCAATAGAAGTGGCCAAAAAAAAAAAAAAGAAGTGGCTCCGCTTGGATAAGAAATGGTAAGATCACCTTAGCCAGTGGGAAGAAGTTGAGAAGTTGGCAGATGTATTAGGCTGACTCCGTCTTCAACTGAAAATCACAGCTCCTGTTAAGTCCCCTCCCAACACAAGTCTCTCTCTGGGTTCTGGTAACAAACAGTTCCTTTTTTGTGTTTCTTCAGTTCTAAGTGTGGTAACAGATTTCTGTTATCACTCGTCCTAGGGTATCATACTATCCTTTTTGATTTTCCTGTACTGTGCCTGTATCTTTGTAAGTAGACCCTTTAATAAATAAACTCTCCTTAAATTACCTAATTTTAGTGTACCATCTCTTTCCTGATTGAACCTCTACTGATATACTGTATTTGACTTGTTATATTTTAATTCAGTGAGTCTTTAAGATGTGTTTAAAATTAAATTTACAGTACTAGTAATATGAATATAAATAAGCACATTGAGTACTCTTAATTGTCATATGGTACTTATAATTTGTTAATGATGGTTATCTTCACATCTTTTCAGATGAAGTTGGAGCCCTTGTTTTTGACATTGGCTCCTATACTGTGAGAGCTGGTTATGCCGGTGAGGACTGTCCCAAGGTCAGTGTAATATTCGAGTGAATTGGAAATACAGGGGCCATTTGTGTAGAATTAAATTCATGCAGAAATGCTTACTCTTGCACGGTAAGAGACATTAACTGGTGGAAGAGGAATCCAGGTAAAGCTTGTAAGTTATGTTTTTTTTTTTTTTTGGATTAATTTTTTTTTTGCGGGGCGGAGGGGAGCTGGTTGGGAAGGGAGGGGGCGGGCGGGCCACTTCTCTTGGTCTTTCATTTATCTATTTTTCATCCATCTTTGTTCTTTGGCCCGTGTGGGCCTCCCATCGCAGTGGCCTCTATTGTCGCAGAGCACTGGCTCTGGCTTGGTAATTGGACACATTGGTCCAGCCGCTCCGCGGCACGTGGGATCTTCCCAGGCTAGGGATCGAATCGGCACCCCTTGCACTGCAAGGCGGTGTCCTTACCCACTGGGCCACCAGGGGAGCCCTAAGTTTTTTGACTCTTACAGGTGGATTTCCCTACGGCTATTGGTATGGTGGTAGAAAGAGATGACGGGAGTACGCTGATGGAAATAGATGGTGACAAAGGCAAACAAGGTGGTCCCACCTACTACATAGACACCAATGCCCTGCGGGTTCCGAGAGAGAATACAGAGGCCATCTCACCACTGAAAAATGGAATGGGTACGAGGTTTCTTTCTGTGGGTTTGATTGTAAATGTAGAGTCTGCTTACTATATTTCAGATACGAAGCAGTGGCTTCCTGTAAGTTGAACATGAGCTATCTTTTTGTTGTTTTCATTTCCACAAATGGATGTTCTAGCACTGAGACTACAAAGTTGCATAAAGCATGTTTCTTTTCCTCAAGAAAATTACAGATAGAGAAACTAGATGTGTGTGTATAAAAGCAACTGTGATAAGCAGTGGGATTACAGAGGGGAGGTATTTAACTCTATGGGGGTCAGAGATGGTTTTCACAAGGGAGGTAACTTGTGCTGAATCTTAATCATGGAATAAGAATTAGCCTGACTGACATGGTTGGGTAAAGCAGAGCAACCAGCGTGTGTGACGAGATGGTACTGTGGAAGAAACGTACAGTTTTAGAAGTGTTATCAATTAAGTATGGCTGTAACAGTAGGTGCATTGGGGCTCGGTGCAGGAAAGACAGGCAGAGAGCAATCATAAAAGGGCTTGTGTATAAGCTAGGAGTATATTAAGCTGGTAACTGAAAGGTTGTCCCAAAGGAATTTAAACAAAGATGTGAAATGCTTATATATGCCAACTGGAAGGATTATTCTGATGGTAACATATAGGTTAGAGGGAGATACTGGAGACAGGAAGATCAGTTGGGGAGGTGAGACCAAAGGCGAAAGGAAGAGGGTTTGAATTTTAACCCCAATGGCAGAGATCCTGAGGTGGCTGTCTGAGGTCTCCAGGACAAATGGTACTAAGTGTTTAAGAGCTGAGAAAGCTTCCTAGATTTTTTTTTTTTTTTTTTGCCTCTAAGTCATCATTCGTTTATTTTCACCCATCTTTTTTATTCTTTGGTGTGTGTGGGCCTCCCACTACAGAACACTGGTTCTGGGTGCATGTGCTCCAGAGCACTAGCTCATAATTGGACACACTGGCCCAGCCACTCCATGGCACATGGGATCTTCTCGGACCAGGAATCAAACCAGTGCCCCTTGCACTGCAAGGCGGACTCTTTACACACTGGACCACCAGGGAAGCCTGTTTCCTAGATTTTTAATCAGGGTTACTGAATAGGGGATACCGTGCATTGAGGAAGGAATAGCAGTGGAAGGAGCAAAGAGCAAGTTTTATGGCCTTAAAATGTAAGACCCACTGTCAGCTCTCAGGTCTGGTTGTTTATTACAAGGATTCACAGGATTCAGCATGTAGTGGTACCCACAGCTCAGGTTTATTGTGCCGAGAGGATGCAAAGCGGAGGAAGAAAAGGTCAGGCAGTAAAGTCCAGAGGAAACCAGCACTAGCTTCCAAGAGCTTACACTGAAATTGTAAAGGATATGCTTAGTCTTTCCCGCAACCAGGAGCCTGTGTGTGGTCTACTGTATGTGCTCAGCTGTGTTTGACTCTGCGACTGCATGGACTGTAGCCTGCCAGGCTCCTCTATCCATGGGATTCTCCAGGCAAAAATCCTGGAGTGGGTTTCCATTTCTTTCTCCAGAGGCTCTTCCAGACCCAGGGATTGAACCTGAGTCTCCTGCAATTGGCTGGTGGATTCTTTACCCCTGAGCTACCTGGGAAACCCATGGTCTACTAGGGAAGCGCATTAAAGACTCAGTACTCTGCTTCACAGTCACAGGGTAGCTGTATTAGAAAGACAGACAATGGCAAGTGTGATGAGGATATAGAGAGACTGAAGCCTCCAGATCTATTTCTGGGAGAGAACATAAAATGGTGCAGCGGCTTTAGAAATACTTTGTCAGTCTCTTAATAGGTTAAATATAAATTCACCTTATAATCCAAACAGTTCCACTTCTAGGCATTAGCACAAGAGAACTCAAAACCTACATCCACACAAACACTTAAATATCAGTGTTCATAGCAGCATTATCCATATTAGCTAAAAAGTGGCAATAGCCTAAACGTGCATCCTTGGAGGAATGGGTATACACAACGTGCTACATTATCCATAATATGAAGTATTAATACTATTTGACTATAAAAGAAACAGAGTACTGATAGAAGCTAATATATGGATGAACCCCAAAAGCCTAATGCCAAATGGAGGAAATCCAATGTAAAATTCCACATAATGTGAAATTGCTTACTCTAATATGGAATGACCAGGAAAAGCTAATTTATCAGACAGAAGGTAGAGTAGTGGTTGCTTGAGGTTGTGGATGTTATGAGAAGTCACTGCAAAAGTTCATACAGTTTGTTTTTGAGGTGATGGAAATATTCTAAAATTAGATTGTAACGAGTCACGAAACTGTGTAGATTTACAAAAGAAAATCATTTAATTATATGTATAAAAGCCATGTTATGGAAAACTATACCTCTATAGAACTGTTACGAAAAAAACTGGAAGGACAGTTTTTTTGTTATAAATATTTTATTTCTTATATTATTTTGATACTTAGAGTGAAGAACTACCTTTTGGATTCCAGAGGGGGGAAAAAATAAGGATTCAGTGCTCATGACTTTTATTTGTGACTGGTCATGTAGGTACCTTGTGCCTAACATATCCCCAAACCCCAAACTCCCAGTATAAACCACATTGTTTGTATAAATGGTTTAGGCACAGTGAACTGCTCTTACCTGGGAGAAAGTTTTATATCAATGTAGGAAACTGTTTACCAGACAGGTTCCCAGATGCCAGCCAAGGTCAACCTTGCAAGCAGGCCTTTCTCAGGTCTGCTAAGTTAACTCTTCTGCAAGTAAGTGAGTTTATTAGTTCAAGTGTGATGAGGATATAGAGACTGAAGCCTCCAGATCTATTTCTGGGAGAGAACATAAAATGGTGCAGCGGCTTTAGAAATACTTTGTCAGTCTCTTAATAGGTTAAATATAAATTCACCTTATAATCCAAACAGTTCCACTTCTAGGCATTAGCACAAGAGAACTCAAAACCTACATCCACACAAACACTTAAATATCAGTGTTCATAGCAGCATTATCCATATTAGCTAAAAAGTGGCAATAGCCTAAACGTGCATCCTTGGAGGAATGGGTATACACAACGTGCTACATTATCCATAATATGAAGTATTAATACTATTTGACTATAAAAGAAACAGAGTACTGATAGAAGCTAATATATGGATGAACCCCAAAAGCCTAATGCCAAATGGAGGAAATCCAATGTAAAATTCCACATAATGTGAAATTGCTTACTCTAATATGGAATGACCAGGAAAAGCTAATTTATCAGACAGAAGGTAGAGTAGTGGTTGCTTGAGGTTGTGGATGTTATGAGAAGTCACTGCAAAAGTTCATACAGTTTGTTTTTGAGGTGATGGAAATATTCTAAAATTAGATTGTAACGAGTCACGAAACTGTGTAGATTTACAAAAGAAAATCATTTAATTATATGTATAAAAGCCATGTTATGGAAAACTATACCTCTATAGAACTGTTACGAAAAAAACTGGAAGGACAGTTTTTTTGTTATAAATATTTTATTTCTTATATTATTTTGATACTTAGAGTGAAGAACTACCTTTTGGATTCCAGAGGGGGGAAAAAATAAGGATTCAGTGCTCATGACTTTTATTTGTGACTGGTCATGTAGGTACCTTGTGCCTAACATATCCCCAAACCCCAAACTCCCAGTATAAACCACATTGTTTGTATAAATGGTTTAGGCACAGTGAACTGCTCTTACCTGGGAGAAAGTTTTATATCAATGTAGGAAACTGTTTACCAGACAGGTTCCCAGATGCCAGCCAAGGTCAACCTTGCAAGCAGGCCTTTCTCAGGTCTGCTAAGTTAACTCTTCTGCAAGTAAGTGAGTTTATTAGTTCAAAGTGTTTGAATATAGATGCTGATTTAATAAGCAGGTGAGAAAGATTTTAAGACAGGAGTTGATTTTTGTTTTCTTTACCCAGAAAGAGTTTGGGATGTGACGGTGAGATTCCTTGGGAAAACTTGCTCTGTATTTAACCAGTAGAGGTGCCCAAGGGAATGAGAGGAAGGGACAGTTAGAAAAATAGGAGAAAATTCAGGAGAAGGCCAAGAGAAGAAAAAGTTCTAGAAGAGGTCCCGGCAGTCTCATTGTTCTCAGCTGTAGCATTGAGATTTATGCTAAGAAGGAGAAAGAGAACTTAAAGCTAAAGAGGAAGTCTGTTGACCAAAACATCCCATCCTGGACTTCCCTGGTCCACCTGCCAATGCAGGGGCTACGGTTCGATCCCTAGTCCAGGAAGATTCCACATGCTGCAGGGCAACTAAGCTCATGTGACACAGTTACTGAAGCTCGCACAGCCTATAGCCTGTGCTCTGCAACAAGAGAAGCCACCACAGTGAGAATCCTGTGCACTGCAACTAGACAGTAGCCCCTGTTCACCAAAAATAGAGAAAGTCCATGGGTAGCAACACTCAACACAGCCAAAAACCCCCAAAACAAGTGCATTAAAAAACCTCATCCTGGGCTTCCCTGGTGGTCCACTGGGTGGAGAGTCTGCCTTGCAGTGCAGGGGGCACCAGTTTGCTCCCTGGCCCAAGAGGATCCCATGTGCGAGGAGCGGCTGGGCTGGTGTTTCCAGCTGCGAGCCGGTGCTCTGTGACGGGAGACCCACATAGGCTGAAGAATAAAGATGGATGAAAAATAAATGATGACTTAAGAGGCAAAAAAAAAAAAAAAAATGAAACATAAAAACAAATGAAAATTTTCACGTTTAAAAAGGTAAGGTAGAGAGGGCTAATTTCAGAAAAAAAAACCTTATCCTGATAGACCTATGGAAATATTACATGTTGTATAAGTAATGACATTTCTTTGTTGACCTGTGGCAGAAAAAGTTCGTAAACTCTTAGGCAGTAATTTAGACAGGCCAAATGATACTACAAATGTGAAGTATCTACTGGGTTTGCCTGTTAGAAGTTCATTAACAACTTACGTGAGCAGTTTCAGTGTAATGTTTTGGTGGAAGGCAAATTGAAAATATACTGTTCCCTAAATTTTTTTAAAAATGTCTTTACATCTTTTTTCATACAGATTGTAAGCTGTCAGCACTACATCCTGCAGTTCTTCTGGTTTCCTCTTGCAACTGAAATTGTGTTTTGGGCTTATAATAGTACTTACTGATACCACTTATTTGGTATTTTAGGCCTGTTAGATATATTAATTACATTGGGACCGGTCTAGGGGTTATGATACTGTTGGGGCTGGAGGAGCTATGTCTAAAAGATAAAGCTGATGTCTGTATGAAGTACTGTTTTATGAGGAAGAGCTGCAAAATAAGTCGGTTCTGTATATTAAAGTATTAGTGCTAAACAATTAGAAACAATCTCTCAGAAGATGCTGTGTTCATCTTCAGCTAAGGTATTTTATCTTATATTCTAGTTGAAGATTGGGATAGTTTTCAGGCTATTTTGGATCATACCTACAAAATGCATGTCAAATCAGAAGCCAGCCTGCATCCTGTTCTCATGTCGGAAGCACCGGTGAGACAAACTTTCTAGGTTGTTGTTTTTACTTTTTGAAGAATGTTTCCTTTTTCTTTAAAGAGGCATAGAATATCATATTTTGAAAATTAGGCAAAGTGCATTAAAAACCTCATCCTGGGCTTCCCTGGTGGTCCACTGGGTGGAGAGTCTGCCTTGCAGTGCAGGGGGCACCAGTTTGCTCCCTGGCCCAAGAGGATCCCATGCGAGGCGGCTGGGCTGGTGTTTCCAGCTGCGAGCCGGTGCTCTGTGACGGAGACCCACATAGGCTGAAGAATAAAGATGGAAGAAAAATAAATGATGACTTAAGAGGAAAAAAAAAAAAATGAAACATAAAAACAAATGAAAATTTTCACGTTTAAAAAGGTAAGGTAGAGAGGGCTAATTTCAGAAAAAAAAACCTTATCCTGATAGACCTATGGAAATATTACATGTTGTATAAGTAATGACATTTCTTTGTTGACCTGTGGCAGAAAAAGTTCGTAAACTCTTAGGCAGTAATTTAGACAGGCCAAATGATACTACAAATGTGAAGTATCTACTGGGTTTGCCTGTTAGAAGTTCATTAACAACTTACGTGAGCAGTTTCAGTGTAATGTTTTGGTGGAAGGCAAATTGAAAATATACTGTTCCCTAAATTTTTTTAAAAATGTCTTTACATCTTTTTTCATACAGATTGTAAGCTGTCAGCACTACATCCTGCAGTTCTTCTGGTTTCCTCTTGCAACTGAAATTGTGTTTTGGGCTTATAATAGTACTTACTGATACCACTTATTTGGTATTTTAGGCCTGTTAGATATATTAATTACATTGGGACCGGTCTAGGGGTTATGATACTGTTGGGGCTGGAGGAGCTATGTCTAAAAGATAAAGCTGATGTCTGTATGAAGTACTGTTTTATGAGGAAGAGCTGCAAAATAAGTCGGTTCTGTATATTAAAGTATTAGTGCTAAACAATTAGAAACAATCTCTCAGAAGATGCTGTGTTCATCTTCAGCTAAGGTATTTTATCTTATATTCTAGTTGAAGATTGGGATAGTTTTCAGGCTATTTTGGATCATACCTACAAAATGCATGTCAAATCAGAAGCCAGCCTGCATCCTGTTCTCATGTCGGAAGCACCGGTGAGACAAACTTTCTAGGTTGTTGTTTTTACTTTTTGAAGAATGTTTCCTTTTTCTTTAAAGAGGCATAGAATATCATATTTTGAAAATTAGGCAAAGGGAGAGTCATTTTTAAATACTCTTTCAACTTTTGTTGTTTCAATAATAAAAGTACCCCAAGAACAATAATAAAGTACCCTAGTGGGGGTTCTGATATTTATAAGTTTTTTTGTGGGAATTTAACGTCTAATTTCCTTGGGCTGGTTTCTTTTTTGGTTCATGAATTATCCTTTATCCCTCAAGGGCAATGTATATCTGCTTTTATATTCAGTCTTAAGAGTGATTAGGTTCACTGTTTTTTTTCTTTTTATTTATCTTTTGAGGGGTGAGGTGGGGAGGGAGGGGGATGGGCAGGCCACTTCTATTGGTCTTTCATTTATCTATTTTCATCTGTCTTTGTTCTTTGGCTCCTGTGGGCCTCCCATCGCGGTGGCCTCTGTCGTCTCAGAGCGCCGGCTCTGGGCACATGAGCCCCGGCTCTGGGCACATGAGCCCCAGAGCTCCAGCTCGGTAATTGGACACATCAGTCCAGCCGCTCTGCGGCACGTGGGATCTTCCCAGGCCAGGGATCGAACCGGCGCCTCTTGCACTGCAAGGCGGTGTCCTTACCCACTGGACCACCAGGGGAAGCCCCTAGGTTCACTCTTAAGATTAGATAATACTTCATGTTTGTAAGAATCCTGATTATTAACCTATACTTGGAAAAGTCTATAGTTTCTTGAATTCTTAGCAGCAGTTTTACTTTTTAAAGGATAAACTTCATATTTAATTTATTAAATTTATTACAAATACATAGAAATAAATGTTGTGAAGACATTATCCTGAAGGAGATTTTCCATGGTATTTTACTGTTTTTAAGGTTTTACATTTTTGTTAATATAGTACTGAAATGAATGTTGAGATAAATCAACATTTTAGTTTTTAAACACTAAATAATTTGCACTTCTTTTCCCTCTTCTCAAGTGGAATACCAGAGCAAAGAGAGAGAAGCTGACAGAGTTAATGTTTGAACACTACAACATCCCTGCATTCTTCCTTTGCAAGACTGCCGTCTTGACAGCGTATCCTTGAAAGAGTAATACTCTGCTTCTCTTTACAAGTAATGGGGTGCTGCTAAAGGTGATGTGCTCCGCAGGAAGACAGGAGCCAGAACTTGCTTGTTCAGGAGGGGGTTTTCCCCATTACTTTTTTTTTTTTTTAAAGATTTATTATTTATTTATTTATTTGTGGGGGGTGGGGTGGGGAGGGAGGAGAGCAGGCGAGCTACTTCTATTGGTCTTTCATTTGTCTATTTTCATCCATCTTTGTTCTTTGGTCTGTGTGGGCCTCCCATCGCAGTGGCCTCTGTTGTTGCAGAGCACTGGCTCTGGGCACATGCGCTCCAGAGCTCCAGCTCGGTAATTGGACACATCGGTCCAGCCACTCCGCGGTACGTGGGATCTTCCCAGGCCAGGGATCGAACCGGCGCCCCTTGCACTGCAAGGCGGTGTCCTTACCCACTGGACCATCAGGGAAGCCCTCCCCATTACTTTTTAGATTATCTGTCTTTCAGTATTTCTTTTTTTTTTTTTTTTAAAGATTTATTTATTTATTTATTTAGGGGGTGGGGTGGGGAAGGGAGTGGGTGGGCCACTTCTATTGGTCGTTCATTTGTCTATTTTCATCCATCTTTGTTCTTTGCCCCGTGTGGGCCTCCCATTGCGGTGGCCTCTGTTGTCGCAGAGCACTGGCTCTGGGTGCATGCGCTCTAGAGCTCCGGCTCGGTAAGCCGAGAAGCCCCTGACGAACTTTTGTAAAGAAAGAGAATTTAGGGCTTCCCTGATGGTCCAGTGGGTAAGGATACCGCCCTGCAGTGCAAGGGGCACCAGTTCGATCCCTGGCCTGGGAAGATCCCACGTGCCATGGGAGCGGCTGGACCGATGTGTCCAACTGCCGAGCTGGAGCTCTGGAGCGCATGCATCCAGAGCAGGTGCTATGCAGGGAGAAGGGCCATTGTGATGGGAGGCCCACAAAGGCCAAAGATTGAAAATAAATAAATGAAAGATCAATAGAAGGGGCCAAAGAAAAAAGAGAATTTAGAGACTTCCTTAGCACTCCAGTGGTTATAAGACTCCACACTTCCAATGCAGGGGACATGCGTTCAGTCCTTGATTGGGGAGCTAAGATCCTGCTTGCCATGTAGCCTGGCGCCCTGAAAAAAAAAACAAAAAGAGGAAATTTAGTTGCAAGGTGTAGGGGAAGAAGTCCTGTATTTAGAGTTCAAGTTCTAGTGCTTATAGTCACTTAAAATTGTTTGAACACTACAACATCCCTGCATTCTTCCTTTGCAAGACTGCCGTCTTGACAGCGTATCCTTGAAAGAGTAATACTCTGCTTCTCTTTACAAGTAATGGGGTGCTGCTAAAGGTGATGTGCTCCGCAGGAAGACAGGAGCCAGAACTTGCTTGTTCAGGAGGGGGTTTTCCCCATTACTTTTTTTTTTTTTTAAAGATTTATTATTTATTTATTTATTTGTGGGGGGTGGGGTGGGGAGGGAGGAGAGCAGGCGAGCTACTTCTATTGGTCTTTCATTTGTCTATTTTCATCCATCTTTGTTCTTTGGTCTGTGTGGGCCTCCCATCGCAGTGGCCTCTGTTGTTGCAGAGCACTGGCTCTGGGCACATGCGCTCCAGAGCTCCAGCTCGGTAATTGGACACATCGGTCCAGCCACTCCGCGGTACGTGGGATCTTCCCAGGCCAGGGATCGAACCGGCGCCCCTTGCACTGCAAGGCGGTGTCCTTACCCACTGGACCATCAGGGAAGCCCTCCCCATTACTTTTTAGATTATCTGTCTTTCAGTATTTCTTTTTTTTTTTTTTTTAAAGATTTATTTATTTATTTATTTAGGGGGTGGGGTGGGGAGGGAGGGAGTGGGTGGGCCACTTCTATTGGTCGTTCATTTGTCTATTTTCATCCATCTTTGTTCTTTGCCCCGTGTGGGCCTCCCATTGCGGTGGCCTCTGTTGTCGCAGAGCACTGGCTCTGGGTGCATGCGCTCTAGAGCTCCGGCTCGGTAAGCCGAGAAGCCCCTGACGAACTTTTGTAAAGAAAAGAGAATTTAGGGCTTCCCTGATGGTCCAGTGGGTAAGGATACCGCCCTGCAGTGCAAGGGGCACCAGTTCGATCCCTGGCCTGGGAAGATCCCACGTGCCATGGGAGCGGCTGGACCGATGTGTCCAACTGCCGAGCTGGAGCTCTGGAGCGCATGCATCCAGAGCAGGTGCTATGCAGGGAGAAGGGCCATTGTGATGGGAGGCCCACAAAGGCCAAAGATTGAAAATAAATAAATGAAAGATCAATAGAAGGGGCCAAAGAAAAAAGAGAATTTAGAGACTTCCTTAGCACTCCAGTGGTTATAAGACTCCACACTTCCAATGCAGGGGACATGCGTTCAGTCCTTGATTGGGGAGCTAAGATCCTGCTTGCCATGTAGCCTGGCGCCCTGAAAAAAAAAACAAAAAGAGGAAATTTAGTTGCAAGGTGTAGGGGAAGAAGTCCTGTATTTAGAGTTCAAGTTCTAGTGCTTATAGTCACTTAAAATCAGACTCCCTTTTTACACATTTATCCTGTATACCTCTCTGAATGGCTATAATATTCAAGTGAATTTTATGTGTATGAGAATCACTGTGGTAACTGTAATCCAACACTTGTCTATCGTGCTGTGTCTTGGAGATGACTTTAACAAAAGTGTGGAGGTGGAAAGGGTAAGCGTTCTTCACAGTGACTTAGAGTTGAAGATTTATATTCAGCTTCAGAGGGAGTTGTAAAAATAGGTTTCGGTCAGACTGTGGAAGTTTTGCATGCTGTTTTTTAAAAATGTGACCTTCAGGCTCGAGGGAACCATTGCAGGTTTTGAGAAGAGGAGGGAGAGTACTAGCAGACTCATTGTGTGCATTATCTCATTTAATTTTCATGATAACCCTGTCAGGAGTTGGAGTCAAAATAAGCAAATCAGTCAGTCCACAACTTGAAAATGGCAGTTCTGAATTTGAACATAAGGTCTGTTTGACTGCTTACTTACAAGGAGTATATAAACAGAATTGCTATTGTTTTCTTTTTTAACTTTTACTATGGAAATTTTCTTATATAAAAGAAAATAGAATATTATATTGAACCTCCATGTACCCATCACCTAGGTTCAGTCATTTTCAACACAGAGCTAAGTTGTGTTAGCTATAACCTTATCCACTCCCACCATGGTTTTGAAGTAAATCCCAGGCATTAAACTTAATCTCTCTCAAAGATTTCACCATATGCCTCTTAAAAATAAAGATATAGCCACAATTTATTTTCTTTAGAAACAAAAGCAGTATATTTGAATCAGGACCCAAACAACAGGGGATCATGCATTGTATTTATTCACTATGTCCCTTAGGTCTCTGGTCTAGATTGTAACCAGCCAGCCCCCGACCCCCTTTTTTTTGCCTCTTGTAATTTATCTGGTGAATAAAGTAGATTGTCCTGTACAGTTCCTAACAATTCTGGTTGTTGCTGACTGGTGTTTTTAGCTATGTACTCCTAGCACAGTGGTTCAACTTCTTTTTTCCCTTAAACTTTTATACCTAGAGCTTTAATTTATGTGGATCATACCTGGAAGTATTTGCCATGTTAGTAATTAAAACAGAAACTTAAAAATTATATTTGCTTATTTTAAGTAAATAATAGTAAGCCAATTAGATGTTAATATAAATATTTTAATGAAAAATAACTTTTCCAAAACCAAAAATATTGAGAAGAATGGCTTTGTTTTGCAATTTTTTCAAATCTCTTTAATATTGGACTTAATAGCAGAAGTTGGATTCTCATGTCTATGGTTTTAGATGACTTTAACAAAAGTGTGGAGGTGGAAAGGGTAAGCGTTCTTCACAGTGACTTAGAGTTGAAGATTTATATTCAGCTTCAGAGGGAGTTGTAAAAATAGGTTTCGGTCAGACTGTGGAAGTTTTGCATGCTGTTTTTTAAAAATGTGACCTTCAGGCTCGAGGGAACCATTGCAGGTTTTGAGAAGAGGAGGGAGAGTACTAGCAGACTCATTGTGTGCATTATCTCATTTAATTTTCATGATAACCCTGTCAGGAGTTGGAGTCAAAATAAGCAAATCAGTCGCAGTCCACAACTTGAAAATGGCAGTTCTGAATTTGAACATAAGGTCTGTTTGACTGCTTACTTACAAGGAGTATATAAACAGAATTGCTATTGTTTTCTTTTTTAACTTTTACTATGGAAATTTTCTTATATAAAAGAAAATAGAATATTATATTGAACCTCCATGTACCCATCACCTAGGTTCAGTCATTTTCAACACAGAGCTAAGTTGTGTTAGCTATAACCTTATCCACTCCCACCATGGTTTTGAAGTAAATCCCAGGCATTAAACTTAATCTCTCTCAAAGATTTCACCATATGCCTCTTAAAAATAAAGATATAGCCACAATTTATTTTCTTTAGAAACAAAAGCAGTATATTTGAATCAGGACCCAAACAACAGGGGATCATGCATTGTATTTATTCACTATGTCCCTTAGGTCTCTGGTCTAGATTGTAACCAGCCAGCCCCCGACCCCCTTTTTTTTGCCTCTTGTAATTTATCTGGTGAATAAAGTAGATTGTCCTGTACAGTTCCTAACAATTCTGGTTGTTGCTGACTGGTGTTTTTAGCTATGTACTCCTAGCACAGTGGTTCAACTTCTTTTTTCCCTTAAACTTTTATACCTAGAGCTTTAATTTATGTGGATCATACCTGGAAGTATTTGCCATGTTAGTAATTAAAACAGAAACTTAAAAATTATATTTGCTTATTTTAAGTAAATAATAGTAAGCCAATTAGATGTTAATATAAATATTTTAATGAAAAATAACTTTTCCAAAACCAAAAATATTGAGAAGAATGGCTTTGTTTTGCAATTTTTTCAAATCTCTTTAATATTGGACTTAATAGCAGAAGTTGGATTCTCATGTCTAGTTTTTGCATTCAGTCTGCTGGGAATCATATATGACATAGCCTCTGGAAAACTCTTGTACATTCATGAGAAAATGACGGTGAAAAGGGCACCTTCTTAGTATTATTCCAAAAATGTTTTCACTTCTCAAACATGCTTTTACACTTAAAATAATTGCTGAGGCACTTTTACACTTTAAACAATTACTGAGGCACTTCCCTGGTGGTCCAGTGGTTGAGAATCTACTTGCCAATGCAGAAACACAGGTTCGATCCCTGATCCAGGAAGATCCTTCATGCCACACAGCAAATGTGGTCATATATATAGGTGTGAGAGCTGGACCATGAAGAAGGCTGAGTACCAAAGAATTGATGCCTTTGAACTGTGGTGTTGGAGAATGCTCTTGCGAGTCCCTTGGACTGCAAGGCAATTAAACTGGTCAATCCTAAAGGAAATCAACCCTGAATATCATTGGAAGGAATGATGCTGAAGCTGAGGCTGCAATACTTGGCCATCTGATGCGAAGAGATGACTCATTGGAAAAGAGCCTGATGTTGGGAAAAATGAAGGCAAAAGGAGAAGGGGACAACAGAGGACGAGGTGTTGGATGGCATCACCGAGTCAGTGGACATGAGTTTGAGCAGGCTCAGGAGATGGTGAAGGACAGGGAAGCCTGGCGTGCTGTAGTACATGGGGTTGCAAAGAATCGGACACAACTGAGCAACTGAACTGAACTGAATAAAGCACCTAAGCTCATGTGCCACAGCTACTGTGGCCATGTGCTGCAACTGCTGAAGCCTATGTTCCCTAGAGCCCATGCTCTGCAGCAAAAGAAGCCACTGCAATTAGAAACTGACATGCCACAATGAAGAGTAGCCCCTGCTTGCCACAACTATAGGAAGCCTGAGCACAGCAGCAAAGACCCAACACAACCAAAGTACATATGTATATATATATGTATAAAATTACTAAAAAAAAAAAACACTGGAAAAATACAAAAAAAATTACAAAGGATGCCACAAAGCTTTTGTTTTTATAGGTTATAACTATCATTATTACTTACAGTTTCTTAGTAGCTAAAAAAAAATACATTAATGTCAACAGAAGTTAAGTTCTATGAAAGAGCAGACTTTTCTGAAACAAAAACATTAGTGAAAAGATTAATATTTGTTTTATCTGACTTAATTGATAGCTGGGCTCTCATTTGCCAGCCTTAGGCTCTGTCCTCTTGACACCTCAGTTTAAGAGACAGGCTTCAGCTGTCTGTTGGTAGAACTGCATACTCTTGCAAAATTCATTTAGTTACAAAGGTAGCAAAATCACAGAACTCACTGGTGCCCTGTTTTTCAAGAATGCATTACTCTCCTGTTCTCTCTGCATTTTGTTGGTCCTCTTGAAGTTCTGCACTTGAATAGTTCAGTTGTCAGCCAGGAGTTTGAATAGATTTTATACTCAGATTTTTGGTTTTACCCCTACTGTGATTTCTACCTTAAATGTCCAGCTTTTCTTTCAGTCCTGGACTCCTCTGTATATTCACTCTGGGGTTTAAGTCTGTGGTTCTTCAAAACTGCTTTCTGTAGCCATAGCCTGGGAGCTGGGAAGCACCTGCGAACGAGGAGGCTGCTGACTTGCAATTCTTACCCCTTCCAGTTGTAGTTTCATGAGAATAAGTGTTGACTGAATTTTGACTACTTTTAAATACTTTCCAGTATGTTAAAATGGTCACTTAAAGTAATTTTTCCAGGTTTGATAATTGTCATCTATAGGAGGGCTTATATACTTTTAGTCTGGTGTTGCTATATCACTTTGTAATAATAGAGAGAAAATTAGTGTTTATGTATATAGTCGATCAGAGATCAATGAAGTAGCGGTAATAGCAAAGACAGAATACTAACCTACCTTTCTGAGCATTTATTCGCAGATCTCTTTTCTCTCTTTGTTCCTGCTCATGCCGTGGTTTATGAGCTCATGCCAAGCTTAGCCCTTCTTCTCTCTTGACGTGTTCTTTCTAGTTTAACTGTCTATTTCCTTGATCCGGATACCAGTCATACACTGACTAATTCCAAATCCTATCTGTATCCCAGATCTATCTTGTGAACTCCAGGCTACCTACTAGAACTTTTTCTGCTAGTTACCTGTTTAGGCATCATAAACTCAGTATATCTCAAATTGAATTCATCTTCTTTCCTGTTAGATTTATTCCTTCTCCTTTGTGTGTTATCTTACTCCCAGTTGTCTAGACCAGAAATCTTTCTCATTAACCCTTCAAATTAAGTAGTTATCAAAACCTATTATCCAATCTCTCTGACTCCAATCCAGAGCCACAAATGCACTTACTTCTCTGTATGTTGCCACTGTGTTAGGTGCAGCCCTTCCTCTTAGCTTGCCCATTGTTCATACTGCAGCTCCATCATCTTTTTAAATGGCCCGCCTGCTAATTTAAGCCACAATCACTTCCCACAGTCCTGCCTTTCTTTTTCTTTCAGGCTCTGCTGAACGGCTTTGCGTCTCCCCGACCTCTTACCACGCTATCTTGCCTCCTGGACTTCCCTACACATTTCCACTCTTCCCTGTGCTCCCCTGCTCAGCTTGCACCTGGATTTCCCGGGGGCTGGTTACACTCCTTTATACTCTCTCAGGGCATCCTGGACTGTTCTTTGTATAGCTTTGTTGATCTCCACTAAGTGGGATATCCTTTAGGGCAGAGACAGTTTGGGTCACCCCTTTCTGTCTTCTGTGCTTAAGGAATGCTGGCAAGAGACTGACCTCCCTGCTTGCCTTCTGTGTTGAGCACTAGAGTCATCACAAGGCACACAGTAGATGCTTGGATGACCTAGTCAATGGCTGTACTCCTAAATGTCAGTTTATGATGTTCGTGTGAGGTAGGCCTTCTGCAGCACAGAGCTGTGGAAAATGGGATAAATGCAGTCTGCCGAAATTCACTGGCTGTTGAATCTACTTGGAATAGCTCTTCATATTGAGCTGGGCAGATGGTAACTGCCACTCAGCTGCCACACTACTGAAATGGTTCTTTAATCCTACGTGAGAATGGTTTTAGTTCTTAGCTCAAATGGCACAACCTCCCACTGTTCTTACCAGGTTTCTGTAGATTTTGTTAAATGCTTTGCAATTTGTCATAAGCCCTTTGATCTGTGTCAGAGACTTTAAATAATTTTGCTAATTTTGACCAGCTTAACAGATGTCTCTCTCTCTGGGATAAAGGTTTCTATGAGTTTCTCACATCACCATTCTGAAAGTCCTGCCTGTTGTCATTTCTTTTTTAAATCAGTTATTATTTGATAACAACTTTCATCCCTTTATTTACTGTAACACATTTTAAGCCATAATGCACTTTTTAAAAATGCCTTAATAAAAACCTTTCCTTTACAAATGGACATCATTTTGGGAAGCTTGATACTTTTCCTTAATGCTCTAAACTAGATTTGCTAATGGCCGTTCTACGGGGCTTATTTTGGACAGTGGAGCCACTCACACAACTGCAATTCCAGTTCATGATGGCTATGTCCTTCAGCAAGGTAACTGCATTGAAGCAGGGTGCACTGAGGACACAGATGAGGAAGTAAAGCAGTGCCTTGGGCTATCAAGAGTATTGTTTCCAAACCGTATCTTTTTAAAGAGTTTTTTAAAAAATCTTTCGTATATAGTGTACATTCAAAACTGATGCATGGATTCATTCATGCTTGGAGGATGGTTCGTTAATTCTACTTGAGAAAAATTAATCACATATGGAAATACAGAGGAAATTCGCCCCAAGGAATTTGGATGAAATGCTGTCTCACTTAGCCTTGTGTAATTTGTTTCATAGGCATTGTGAAATCCCCTCTTGCTGGAGACTTTATTACTATGCAGTGCAGAGAACTCTTCCAAGAAATGAATATAGAACTGATTCCTCCATATATGATTGCATCAAAAGTAAGTGAGGGTTGAATTTTATTCCTGGGGTTTATCTCCAGCTCCCCACCCCCATGTTGTGAACGCTGTTAACCCAGCACTTGTTCTTGGCACTTAGGAAGCTGTTCGTGAAGGATCTCCAGCAAACTGGAAAAGAAAAGAGAAGCTGCCCCAGGTTACGAGGTCTTGGCACAATTACATGTGTAATGTAAGTAACCCTGTTTGCTTTACAAAAGCTTTTATTCTTTTTTTAATTTTTTTTTTTTAACAAAAGCTTTATAGGCTGTAAGTCTTTGAATAGAGAGTGAGCACTTTATATTTTCAGACGTATATTTTTAATGATATTTCCAAACAAAATTAATGGCAGGGGCTTGGAGGGGGTGAGGGGATGCTTTTCATGCTTGTCGGATGTCTCAGCAAACAGCTATATATTCACTTGGATTACTCTGGTGAGACCTGAAAGGACCTTTGGGGTAAAACCTAGCTAGTAGGGCTCAGTTAACATTCTCTTTCGTAACATGGATCAGCTATATTAAAAAATGCGTTACTGTTCCTAGCAAGGAGCCAATAAAAGATTGTCTTTACTGAAAATCCATCTCTGAACATGACTTACTGACGGGGAGAGGTTAATGAAACAATCTCTCACATCATTTTCACATTCTTTTTTTTTTTTAATTATTTTCATTTATTTATCTATGGCTGCACGGGGTCTTCACTGCTACAGCATGTTTTCTCTAGTTGTGGTGAATGGGGAGTACTCGTCACTGTGGTGCGTGGGTTTCTCGCCACAGTGGCCTCTTGTGGAGCACTGGCTGTCGGGCATGGGAGCTTCAGTTCTTGTGGCGTGCAGGCTCCAGAGCAGAGGCTTGGTAGTTGCGGCTCACTGGCTTAGCCGCTCCGCTGCATGTGGGATCTTCCTGGATCAGGGATCGAACCCCATGTCCCCTACATTAGCAGATGGATTCTTTACCACTGAGCCACCAAGGAAGCCTAATATGACAGGGATATGTATCCTATTTGATAGGGGTTTTTTTAAATTATTTTTATTTTACTTTTACAGAGTTTTGTTCTTTACAGGTATACATAAACCCAAATCAGTCATAGGTATACCCTTGAACCTTCCCGCCTGAACCCCCCTCTCAGACCTCCCCATCCCCCCCTCCAGGTAGTTTTACACCTAAGGATAAAGATGTTTTGTGAAGGATCTCCAGCAAACTGGAAAAGAAAGAGAAGCTGCCCCAGGTTACGAGGTCTTGGCACAATTACATGTGTAATGTAAGTAACCCTGTTTGCTTTACAAAAGCTTTTATTCTTTTTTTAATTTTTTTTTTTTAACAAAAGCTTTATAGGCTGTAAGTCTTTGAATAGAGAGTGAGCACTTTATATTTTCAGACGTATATTTTTAATGATATTTCCAAACAAAATTAATGGCAGGGGCTTGGAGGGGGTGAGGGGATGCTTTTCATGCTTGTCGGATGTCTCAGCAAACAGCTATATATTCACTTGGATTACTCTGGTGAGACCTGAAAGGACCTTTGGGGTAAAACCTAGCTAGTAGGGCTCAGTTAACATTCTCTTTCGTAACATGGATCAGCTATATTAAAAAATGCGTTACTGTTCCTAGCAAGGAGCCAATAAAAGATTGTCTTTACTGAAAATCCATCTCTGAACATGACTTACTGACGGGGAGAGGTTAATGAAACAATCTCTCACATCATTTTCACATTCTTTTTTTTTTTTAATTATTTTCATTTATTTATCTATGGCTGCACGGGGTCTTCACTGCTACAGCATGTTTTCTCTAGTTGTGGTGCAGGGCGAGTACGCGTCAATGTGGTGCGTGGGTTTCTCGCCACAGTGGCCTCTTGTGGAGCACTGGCTGTCGGGCATGGGAGCTTCAGTTCTTGTGGCGTGCAGGCTCCAGAGCAGAGGCTTGGTAGTTGCGGCTCACTGGCTTAGCCGCTCCGCTGCATGTGGGATCTTCCTGGATCAGGGATCGAACCCCATGTCCCCTACATTAGCAGATGGATTCTTTACCACTGAGCCACCAAGGAAGCCTAATATGACAGGGATATGTATCCTATTTGATAGGGGTTTTTTTAAATTATTTTTATTTTACTTTTACAGAGTTTTGTTCTTTACAGGTATACATAAACCCAAATCAGTCATAGGTATACCCTTGAACCTTCCCGCCTGAACCCCCCTCTCAGACCTCCCCATCCCACCCCTCCAGGTAGTTTTTACACCTAAGGATAAAGATGTTTTGTGGGTGTTCGATATAAGGAAATATTATTAAGATGATTAATAATTGTGCCTAGACCTTAGAAAAGATCTTTCCTTAGTAGCTCAGAGGTCCTATGTATTTCACTGCATGCTTTGTAACTTTTATACAATGTCAGTCATTAAAAGTTCCATATGGGGCTTCCCTGGTGGTCCAGTGGGTAAGGACACCACCTTGCAGTGCAAGGGGCAACTGGTTTGATCCTTGGCCTGGGAAGATCCCACGTGCCGTGGAGCGGCTGGACCCCTGTGTCCAATTACGAACCAGTGCTCTGGAGTGCGCGCGCCCAGAGCTGGTGCTCTGCAGCGAGAGGGGCCACTGCAACTGGAGGCCCATACAGGCCGAAGAATAAAGATGGATGAAAATAAATAAAAATAAAGCAAGGTGTTATACATTGTGCTAGGAGCCAAGGTAGGAATGGAGATATTAACACACTGCCACTTTGGATTAATAGTGGATGGTGATTGCAGCCATGAAATTAAGACACTTGCTCCTGGGAAGAAAAGCAACCATAGGCAGTGTATTCAAAAGCAGAAACATTACTTTGCTGACCTAAGTTTATATAGTCAAAGCTATGGTTTTGCCAGTAGTCAGGTATAGATGTGAGAGTTGGACCATTAAAAAAAAAAATTCCATATGATACAATGTATATGCATTTTATATATAGTCAACTAATGAAAATTCCTTCTAAGTTTATTTTAAAAAGAAAAACAGTAAATCAACTATATTGCAATAACAGAGGTTTTTTTAAAATAGGAGAAAAAACACATTTTGTCATGCAGGACTGTGGTGTAAGGGTTCCCACTTTTTTTTTTTTTTTTTTTTAAAGATTTGTGTATTTATTTGGGCGGAGGTCCGGTTGGGGAGGGAGGGGAGCAGGCGGGCCACTTCTATTGGTCTTTCATTTCTCTGTGTTCATCCGTCTTTATTCTTTGGCTCCTGTGGGCCTCCCATCGCAGTGGCGTCTGTTGTTGCAGAGCACCGGCTCTGGGCGCATGTGCCCCAGAGCTCCGGCTCGGTAATTGGACACATCAATCCAGCTGCTCCGCGGCACGTGGGATCTTCCCAGGCCAGGGCTCGAACCGGCGCCCCTTGCACTGCAAGGCGGTGTCCTTACCCACTGGGCCATCAGGGGAAGCCCCCCACTTGTTTTGGTCTCATCATTTTTCCGTAGCAATTGTAATTTAAATGTTACATAAGTTAGCTTGTAATGCAAGTGTTTAGAATTGGGTTTCTCAGAGTCCTTGCTGGGTAGATTTATACCCTTGAAATGAGTTAGTCATCCAGGAATGTGGTCCAATTTCATTAAGAAAAACGTTTTAAAAATAATGTTATAAAAGTATAGACTGTAAAGACAAATCTCAGTAATCTTGTTTCTTAACCTTTTTTTTAAATTCATAGTGTGTTATCCAAGATTTTCAAGCCTCAGTACTTCAAGTATCAGATTCAACTTATGATGAACAGTATGTTTTATTTTTTTCTATAAGACTTAAGACTTAAAAAAACCTGTATAGTTCATATATATCTGTATATAACTGAATCAGTTTGCTGTATACCAGAAACTAACACAACATTGTAAATTAACTATACTTCAATTTAAAAAAACTATAATTCATAAATGAGGAAAGAAATTGGTTTGTTTACTTGCAAAATTATAGAATATACTTACCTGGTCTAAAGATAAAAAATTAAGAAATACTGAGTAACATTTTAAAAGAAAATAAGATACTATCACTCTGCTTTCTTATAAGCTGATGTTTCTAATAGTTTCTAATTCTGAAGAGGCTTGTGTTTGTCTTTTGTTTAATATTGTGTGATATGCTTTCAGAGTAGCCGCACAGATGCCAACTGTTCATTATGAATTCCCCAATGGCTACAACTGTGATTTTGGAGCAGAACGGTTAAAGATTCCTGAAGGATTATTTGACCCTTCTAATGTAAAGGTATAAAAGCTTATTTCATAAGTAGCTTGGTTTTGTCCTTTAAGATCTCTTGTAATTACAAAACTTGCGTTAAGACTGCCTAGACTCTTTCTGGATGTGCCTTACGGTCTGAAGGTCTTCTGTGTGACTGTGGGTTTCTGTTTGTTGGGGCCTAGATGCTGGGCGTCAGTCTTTACCCAGTGTTGGAATGTGCATTGACAGGAGCTCCGGCTCGTAATTGGACACATCAATCCAGCTGCTCGCGGCACGTGGGATCTTCCCAGGCCAGGGATGGAACCGGCGCCCCTTGCACTGCAAGGCGGTGTCCTTACCCACTGGGCCATCAGGGGAAGCCCCCCACTTGTTTTGGTCTCATCATTTTTCCGTAGCAATTGTAATTTAAATGTTACATAAGTTAGCTTGTAATGCAAGTGTTTAGAATTGGGTTTCTCAGAGTCCTTGCTGGGTAGATTTATACCCTTGAAATGAGTTAGTCATCCAGGAATGTGGTCCAATTTCATTAAGAAAAACGTTTTAAAAATAATGTTATAAAAGTATAGACTGTAAAGACAAATCTCAGTAATCTTGTTTCTTAACCTTTTTTTTAAATTCATAGTGTGTTATCCAAGATTTTCAAGCCTCAGTACTTCAAGTATCAGATTCAACTTATGATGAACAGTATGTTTTATTTTTTTCTATAAGACTTAAGACTTAAAAAAACCTGTATAGTTCATATATATCTGTATATAACTGAATCAGTTTGCTGTATACCAGAAACTAACACAACATTGTAAATTAACTATACTTCAATTTAAAAAAACTATAATTCATAAATGAGGAAAGAAATTGGTTTGTTTACTTGCAAAATTATAGAATATACTTACCTGGTCTAAAGATAAAAAATTAAGAAATACTGAGTAACATTTTAAAAGAAAATAAGATACTATCACTCTGCTTTCTTATAAGCTGATGTTTCTAATAGTTTCTAATTCTGAAGAGGCTTGTGTTTGTCTTTTGTTTAATATTGTGTGATATGCTTTCAGAGTAGCCGCACAGATGCCAACTGTTCATTATGAATTCCCCAATGGCTACAACTGTGATTTTGGAGCAGAACGGTTAAAGATTCCTGAAGGATTATTTGACCCTTCTAATGTAAAGGTATAAAAGCTTATTTCATAAGTAGCTTGGTTTTGTCCTTTAAGATCTCTTGTAATTACAAAACTTGCGTTAAGACTGCCTAGACTCTTTCTGGATGTGCCTTACGGTCTGAAGGTCTTCTGTGTGACTGTGGGTTTCTGTTTGTTGTAGGGGCTATCAGGAAATACGATGCTGGGCGTCAGTCACGTTGTCACCACAAGTGTTGGAATGTGCGACATTGACATCAGGCCAGTAAGTGCCATTCTTGTTCATGGCATAAGAGGGCCCCATTCTTTATAATGGCCATTGTTTTTTAAGTTGGCAACTTCGGCCACTGACTTTAAAGTCCATTTTATAAAAGAACATGTGAAAAAATGAGGTTCTACTGGAAAAGGAAAAATGCAAAACTCAAGAACTCTTGTGTCCAGTGTGGTAGCTTTTGGCCACATATGGCAATTGAACTAAAATAAATAGAAGCACACACTTCAGTTCTTCAGATGAGCCAGACACACTATAAATGCAGCTGGAACATTTCCATCATCACAGACACTTCCTTTGGACATTGTTGTTCTAGAGATTTCCTAAAATGTGACAAACCTAACTATATAGTATTAGTGGTTTTTAATGTATTTTTACTTTTTAGGAAGGTGTATTTTAAATTATGTAACTTTAACATGGAGTTTAGATGTAAACTTCATATTTTTTGTACTTGGCTAGGGTTTGTTTTTTTCTCTTAATTTATTTCTTGCCAGATTTTAACTCCATATTCCATACCATACTAATTACTAGATAGACTATATCTTATTTAAACCCTAGGTTTACTTTGTAGCCCATGTTGTAGCCTCAGTTTTTGAGTTCCTTCATTTGCTTAGAGCATAGTGCTAATAGCTAAGGTTATATAGACATTTGGAATACATTTTTTTTTTTTTTTTTTAAAGATTTATTTATTTATTTACTTCTGGGCAGAGGTCGGGTTGGGGAGGGAGGGGAGCGGGCGGGCCACCTCCACTGGTCCTTCATTTCTCCATTCTCATCTGTCTTTGTTCTTTGGCCCGTGTAGGCCTCCCACCGCGGTGGCGTCTGTTGTCGCAGAGCGCCAGCTCTGGGCGCATGCGCTCCAGAGCTCTGGCTCGGCGACTGGACACATCAGTCCAGCCGCTCCGCGGCACGTGGGATCTTCCCAGGCCAGGGATCGAACCGGCGCCCCTTGCACTGCAAGGCGGTGTCCCCATCCACTGGACCACCAGGGGAAGCCCTGGAATACATTTTTAACATGGAAATTTTAAAAATACGAACTTAGCGACTAATATCTGATGCATACATTTGAACTAGAGGTAAATATACTCTTTATTGGGGCTTCCCAGGTGATGCTAGTGGTAAAGAAACCCTTCTGCCATTGCAGGAGACTTTCAGTCCCTGGGTTGGGAAGATCCCCTGGAGGAGGGCATGTCAACCCACTCCAGTATTCTTGCATGGAGGATCCCACGGACAGAGGAGCCTGGCGGGCTACAGTCCATGGGGCCACAAAGAGTTAGACATGCATGAAGCAACCTAGCACACACACTCCTTATTACTAGGAATGTATTTTGGGCAGGACAGGCCTCAGCACATGGATTTTGAAACAGGTCATCCCTACAAGAGAAAGGTAGCCGTCATTTAGGCCAGGACTATTGTCAAAGTATGTGTGGTCCACCGTAATTAAATACCACACCTTCTATATGAGTACTCTAAGATGATGTAATTAGGAAACATACCTTTTAAGTACTGGAAGCTATCTGCCAAGTTGTGATTGGATTTTAGAATAATTGCCTTAAATAATTCTTCAACTTCAGTGCACAGAAGGATCTATCTGAAGAGTTTTAAACAAACCAACAAAAACTTTTCCTGGATCCCATCCCCAGAGGTTTTTATTTAATTGCCCCCAGGCACTGGTGTTTTAAAAGCTCCCTAAATGGGGCTTCCCCTGGTGGTCTAGTGGGTAAGGACACCACCTTGCAGTGCAAGGGGCGCCGGTTCGATCCCTGGCCTGGGAAGATCCCACGTGCTGTGGAGCGGCTGAACCGATGTGTCCAATCCCCGAGGCAGAGCTCTGGAGCGCATGTGCCCAGAGTCAGCGCTCTGCAATGACAGACGCCACCGCGATGGGAGGCCCAAAGGAGCCAAAGAACAAAGACAGATGAAAATAGAGAAATGGAAGAACAATAGAAGTGGCCCGCCCGCTCCCCTCCTTCCCCAACCCGACCCCTGCCCTAAATAAATAAATAAATAAATAAATCTTTTTTTAAAAAAAAAAAAAAGCTCCCTAAATGAGTTGAATGTGCAGCCAGGATTGAGAACCACTGGATTAAACCACTAGGTCTGTGTATAAGTAAATAACTAAAAAAGCAAAAACTGTAGGGGAGTACATGGTTTTATCTCTGGTTGTGTTGGAAACATTTGGAGGTAATTTATTTTTGTTTCATCCCAGGGTCTTTATGGCAGTGTGATTGTGGCAGGAGGAAACACGCTAATACAGAGCTTTACCGACAGGTTGAACAGAGAGCTCTCTCAGAAAACACCCCCAGTAAGTTGTGTGTTCTTGAGTGGTAATTTTGTCTCCTTACTACTTTTAGAACTTTAAGTAGTTTGTTTTTCAGTAGACTGATAGTATTTTGTGTGTATCTTTGTTTTTTTGGCATTAATACTCATTTGTTGATCAGGACAGGCCTCAGCACATGGATTTTGAAACAGGTCATCCCTACAAGAGAAAGGTAGCCGTCATTTAGGCCAGGACTATTGTCAAAGTATGTGTGGTCCACCGTAATTAAATACCACACCTTCTATATGAGTACTCTAAGATGATGTAATTAGGAAACATACCTTTTAAGTACTGGAAGCTATCTGCCAAGTTGTGATTGGATTTTAGAATAATTGCCTTAAATAATTCTTCAACTTCAGTGCACAGAAGGATCTATCTGAAGAGTTTTAAACAAACCAACAAAAACTTTTCCTGGATCCCATCCCCAGAGGTTTTTATTTAATTGCCCCCAGGCACTGGTGTTTTAAAAGCTCCCTAAATGGGGCTTCCCCTGGTGGTCTAGTGGGTAAGGACACCACCTTGCAGTGCAAGGGGCGCCGGTTCGATCCCTGGCCTGGGAAGATCCCACGTGCTGTGGAGCGGCTGAACCGATGTGTCCAATCCCCGAGGCAGAGCTCTGGAGCGCATGTGCCCAGAGTCAGCGCTCTGCAATGACAGACGCCACCGCGATGGGAGGCCCAAAGGAGCCAAAGAACAAAGACAGATGAAAATAGAGAAATGGAAGAACAATAGAAGTGGCCCGCCCGCTCCCCTCCTTCCCCAACCCGACCCCTGCCCTAAATAAATAAATAAATAAATAAATCTTTTTTTAAAAAAAAAAAAAAAGCTCCCTAAATGAGTTGAATGTGCAGCCAGGATTGAGAACCACTGGATTAAACCACTAGGTCTGTGTATAAGTAAATAACTAAAAAAGCAAAAACTGTAGGGGAGTACATGGTTTTATCTCTGGTTGTGTTGGAAACATTTGGAGGTAATTTATTTTTGTTTCATCCCAGGGTCTTTATGGCAGTGTGATTGTGGCAGGAGGAAACACGCTAATACAGAGCTTTACCGACAGGTTGAACAGAGAGCTCTCTCAGAAAACACCCCCAGTAAGTTGTGTGTTCTTGAGTGGTAATTTTGTCTCCTTACTACTTTTAGAACTTTAAGTAGTTTGTTTTTCAGTAGACTGATAGTATTTTGTGTGTATCTGGTATGGCATTAATACTCCTTATTAATCAGATTTTTCTAGATGACATCTATTAGTTACTCCTATTACTGTTTGAATCTCATTTATTCATTGATTCCATACTGAAGTGCCTACAGTCTGGTAAGCACTAGGAATAGCAAATAAAGCCCCTTCCCACCAAGGGCTTCGTCAGCTAGGAGGAGTAAACCTGCAGTGTGCTAAGGGGTTAGTATGGCATCAGCCAGATGCTCTGGTGTGTCAGAGGAAGCCTCATGAAGAGCCGTCTGAATGAGCTTATTTGGTTGACAGGTTATGAAAGGACATCTAGGTGAAATGTATGCAAAAATACAAAGAGAGCCTATTCTAGGATTTGAAGTAGCTGGCCTGTAATCTGTGTGGAAGTGGTGAGTGCTGTGGGGCTGGAAAGGTGAATGTGATGGTGTGGCATGTCCTCCAGCTGCCGTAGCACAGTGCCACAAACTGGATGGCCTAACAAACAGAAACATACCACTTCTCAGTCTGGAAGCTAGAATTCTGAAATCAATGTGTTATCAGGGCCATGCTCTCTGAAGCCTACAAAAGAGAACTTTTCCTTCCCTCTTTCTAGCCTCTGGTGATTTGCCAGCAATCTTTGGTGTCTCTTGGGTTCAGGTACAGCTCTTCAGCATTGATCTCTGCCCTCATGTGGGGCAGTCTCCCTCACGGGTCTGTTTAGTCAGAATGGGCTAAGGGCCCACCCTACATCGCAGAGACTGTTTCTAAGTTAGGTCACATTCACAGGCACTGGGGATTATCAGCGTCTCCCTCTGGAAGATACAGTTCAACATAGGTCTGTGTATAAGTAAATAACTAAAAAAGCAAAAACTGTAGGGGAGTACATGGTTTTATCTCTGGTTGTGTTGGAAACATTTGGAGGTAATTTATTTTTGTTTCATCCCAGGGTCTTTATGGCAGTGTGATTGTGGCAGGAGGAAACACGCTAATACAGAGCTTTACCGACAGGTTGAACAGAGAGCTCTCTCAGAAAACACCCCCAGTAAGTTGTGTGTTCTTGAGTGGTAATTTTGTCTCCTTACTACTTTTAGAACTTTAAGTAGTTTGTTTTTCAGTAGACTGATAGTATTTTGTGTGTATCTGGTATGGCATTAATACTCCTTATTAATCAGATTTTTCTAGATGACATCTATTAGTTACTCCTATTACTGTTTGAATCTCATTTATTCATTGATTCCATACTGAAGTGCCTACAGTCTGGTAAGCACTAGGAATAGCAAATAAAGCCCCTTCCCACCAAGGGCTTCGTCAGCTAGGAGGAGTAAACCTGCAGTGTGCTAAGGGGTTAGTATGGCATCAGCCAGATGCTCTGGTGTGTCAGAGGAAGCCTCATGAAGAGCCGTCTGAATGAGCTTATTTGGTTGACAGGTTATGAAAGGACATCTAGGTGAAATGTATGCAAAAATACAAAGAGAGCCTATTCTAGGATTTGAAGTAGCTGGCCTGTAATCTGTGTGGAAGTGGTGAGTGCTGTGGGGCTGGAAAGGTGAATGTGATGGTGTGGCATGTCCTCCAGCTGCCGTAGCACAGTGCCACAAACTGGATGGCCTAACAAACAGAAACATACCACTTCTCAGTCTGGAAGCTAGAATTCTGAAATCAATGTGTTATCAGGGCCATGCTCTCTGAAGCCTACAAAAGAGAACTTTTCCTTCCCTCTTTCTAGCCTCTGGTGATTTGCCAGCAATCTTTGGTGTCTCTTGGGTTCAGGTACAGCTCTTCAGCATTGATCTCTGCCCTCATGTGGGGCAGTCTCCCTCACGGGTCTGTTTAGTCAGAATGGGCTAAGGGCCCACCCTACATCGCAGAGACTGTTTCTAAGTTAGGTCACATTCACAGGCACTGGGGATTATCAGCGTCTCCCTCTGGAAGATACAGTTCAACCCAGAGAGCGAGGAAAAAGTCGTATCACTTACAGGAAGACTTAAAAGTCTGCAGAGGACTGAAGAGCTTTCATGTTTTAAAAACATCCCTTGGTGCACTGCGATAACTTTCAAAAGGATGGAAGAATCTGGTTTAGGGAGAAGGTAGGGTACATGGTACATTAGTAACAGAGTAGTAGTTTATAGATTTTTAAACTTCCATCAGGTAGCTTTTTGTAAGGTATTCTGCAATAAATATTACATTTTAAAAACTTCTGGGCTTCCCCTGGTGGTCCAGTGGGTAAGGACACCGCCTTGCAGTGCAAGGGGCGCCGGTTCGATCCCTGACCTGGGAAGATCCCACGTGCCGCGGAGCGGCTGGACCGATGTGTCCAATTACCGAGCCGGAGCTCTGGAGTGCATGCGCCCAGAGCCGGTGCTCTGCAACGACAGACGCCACCGCGATGGGAGGAGGAGCCATCTTTGGCCCGCAGGAGCCAAAGAACAAAGACGGATGAAAATAGAGAACTGAAAGACCAATAGAAGTGGCCCACCTATCCCCCTCCCTCCCCACCCCACCCCCCAAAAAAGATAAATAAAATTTAAAAAAAAAAAAAAAACCTCTGAGAGGTAACATAGGCCCTAAAAGACTATAGAATCTGTGTATTTCAGTATTTTACATATGCCATGTCTTTATATTTAAGTATTGATACAGGCACAAGATGGACGCCTCCTTACATTTTCAGAGACATAGATAGACTGATCTGGAATATACCTAAATTATAGTACTAATCGTTAGATTTCATAGAAAATCCTAGAATAATGAATATAGACATGGGCTTGCTGAGGTCTGGTCAAGACCCATTAGATACTATCCTTGTCTTTTAGGAGGCAATTAAAATTTACTGAGACCCGTTGTAATAGGAATTGACCAGTTCCTCACCCACAGAACCCCATGTTCATCCCCTCTGCTCCCAGCACCCCTTCCCTCTGGTGATTTGCCAGCAATCTTTGGTGTCTCTTGGGTTCAGGTACAGCTCTTCAGCATTGATCTCTGCCCTCATGTGGGGCAGTCTCCCTCACGGGTCTGTTTAGTCAGAATGGGCTAAGGGCCCACCCTACATCGCAGAGACTGTTTCTAAGTTAGGTCACATTCACAGGCACTGGGGATTATCAGCGTCTCCCTCTGGAAGATACAGTTCAACCCAGAGAGCGAGGAAAAAGTCGTATCACTTACAGGAAGACTTAAAAGTCTGCAGAGGACTGAAGAGCTTTCATGTTTTAAAAACATCCCTTGGTGCACTGCGATAACTTTCAAAAGGATGGAAGAATCTGGTTTAGGGAGAAGGTAGGGTACATGGTACATTAGTAACAGAGTAGTAGTTTATAGATTTTTAAACTTCCATCAGGTAGCTTTTTGTAAGGGATTCTGCAATAAATATTACATTTTAAAAACTTCTGGGCTTCCCCTGGTGGTCCAGTGGGTAAGGACACCGCCTTGCAGTGCAAGGGGCGCCGGTTCGATCCCTGACCTGGGAAGATCCCACGTGCCGCGGAGCGGCTGGACCGATGTGTCCAATTACCGAGCCGGAGCTCTGGAGTGCATGCGCCCAGAGCCGGTGCTCTGCAACGACAGACGCCACCGCGATGGGAGGAGGAGCCATCTTTGGCCCGCAGGAGCCAAAGAACAAAGACGGATGAAAATAGAGAACTGAAAGACCAATAGAAGTGGCCCACCTATCCCCCTCCCCCCCCCCCCCCCCCCCCCAAAAAAAAAAAAAAAAACTTAAAAAAAAAAAAAAAACCTCTGAGAGGTAACATAGGCCCTAAAAGACTATAGAATCTGTGTATTTCAGTATTTTACATATGCCATGTCTTTATATTTAAGTATTGATACAGGCACAAGATGGACGCCTCCTTACATTTTCAGAGACATAGATAGACTGATCTGGAATATACCTAAATTATAGTACTAATCGTTAGATTTCATAGAAAATCCTAGAATAATGAATATAGACATGGGCTTGCTGAGGTCTGGTCAAGACCCATTAGATACTATCCTTGTCTTTTAGGAGGCAATTAAAATTTACTGAGACCCGTTGTAATAGGAATTGACCAGTTCCTCACCCACAGAACCCCATGTTCATCCCCTCTGCTCCCAGCACCCCCTTCCCCATTCTACGTACTGCACCCCTGCTGCATGCACAGTATTCCACTGTGAAAAGACTCAAACCCTATGTTCATATACAGGGTAATAGGTAAGTATCAACAATCTGAGAAGTATCCCCAGAAGTAAATTCCTAGAGGGGGCAGATCTCCACACAGGAAGTGAGACAGGGATAGTGCTGAGCCATTAAATCATGTTTACTGAGACAGTGTTCAGGCAGAACAGAAACAGTAATCTAAAAGAAAGTGTGAATAAACTTTCTCTGACGTCTGCATCCTGATTTGGATAGGAATGGGATGGGGGGTGAACTAAGATTCGAGGAATGAACCAAGAGAGGAGGGCATGAAGGCCCCAAAACTAAGAAAGCTGAGGAGGACCACAGAAAGGGCAGATGGTTGGGACAATAATTATCCTTGATGGAAAAAGTAATGTATGAAGTGATACATAAAGCACTTAGCACACTGATGTATAGTAAGGATTAGGTACATATTTGCTGTTATTTGCTGTTTTCAGATTAAATTCTGAATACTCTACTTTCTAGTAAGCAGTTTTCTAAGGTTTATGTCTTGTTAAATTACCCATTATAAGACATAAAGTACTTTAAAATCATATAAAATAGTTCAACCTATGCCTATTATTAACTTAGCTACTACAGAATAATGATGTATAATTAGTACTTGAACCAGAGCCACTAAAAAGTCCTCCAAATTGAATTTCCTAAGTTGAGTCCCTTGTTCTGTTTGATCACACTAATGTTTGTTCTTCTGTTTCTGTTTAGAGTATGCGGTTGAAACTGATTGCAAATAACACAACAGTGGAACGGAGGTTTAGTTCATGGATCGGCGGCTCCATTCTAGCTTCTTTGGTTAGTAGATAAACTACTTTGCAAAATAGTTGAAGATGCTTATTTAATTTGAATATTATCACTGAAAATACTCAATTTAGTAATAAGACAATTCCCATGCATCATTTATCTTTGCATTTTATACCTATCACATTTGTAGAGGACTTGATGCCAGTTTTACCTGTTCTGAAATGGCCTTGCCTCACTGCCCTATTAGTAGGTACTGTCAGTCCTGTTGCAACTTCCCCTCTCAAAGGTGCGACTCTGTTAACTGATCCATGCCTCTTTGAACAGTACTCACATTGGCACTGGCCGGGGCTTATCTGCAGCCCACGTAAATCATTCTTGGATTCTCTTTGCTTTCTGGCTTATTGCTGAGGTACAGGAAGTCAGGAGTTGGTTCTTGGGGCAAATGATGAAGTCATAGTATTGAAGTCTGCATGTTGCTTGGGCTGGTTGCCTACCTTGAAATCAGGTGGTTTAGTCACAAACTGTGTCCAGCTCTTTGCGACCCCATGGACCATAGCCTGCCAGGCTTCTCTCAGCAGGAAATTGTTGTATCTGCCTGCACCCTAAATTTGGAGAATTTCCCCTTGACTTCAGAGCAGCCAAAGTAAATGACCACAGAAAGGGCAGATGGTTGGGACAATAATTATCCTTGATGGAAAAAGTAATGTATGAAGTGATACATAAAGCACTTAGCACACTGATGTATAGTAAGGATTAGGTACATATTTGCTGTTATTTGCTGTTTTCAGATTAAATTCTGAATACTCTACTTTCTAGTAAGCAGTTTTCTAAGGTTTATGTCTTGTTAAATTACCCATTATAAGACATAAAGTACTTTAAAATCATATAAAATAGTTCAACCTATGCCTATTATTAACTTAGCTACTACAGAATAATGATGTATAATTAGTACTTGAACCAGAGCCACAAAAAAGTCCTCCAAGTTGAATTTCCTAAGTTGAGTCCCTTGTTCTGTTTGATCACACTAATGTTTGTTCTTCTGTTTCTGTTTAGAGTATGCGGTTGAAACTGATTGCAAATAACACAACAGTGGAACGGAGGTTTAGTTCATGGATCGGCGGCTCCATTCTAGCTTCTTTGGTTAGTAGATAAACTACTTTGCAAAATAGTTGAAGATGCTTATTTAATTTGAATATTATCACTGAAAATACTCAATTTAGTAATAAGACAATTCCCATGCATCATTTATCTTTGCATTTTATACCTATCACATTTGTAGAGGACTTGATGCCAGTTTTACCTGTTCTGAAATGGCCTTGCCTCACTGCCCTATTAGTAGGTACTGTCAGTCCTGTTGCAACTTCCCCTCTCAAAGGTGCGACTCTGTTAACTGATCCATGCCTCTTTGAACAGTACTCACATTGGCACTGGCCGGGGCTTATCTGCAGCCCACGTAAATCATTCTTGGATTCTCTTTGCTTTCTGGCTTATTGCTGAGGTACAGGAAGTCAGGAGTTGGTTCTTGGGGCAAATGATGAAGTCATAGTATTGAAGTCTGCATGTTGCTTGGGCTGGTTGCCTACCTTGAAATCAGGTGGTTTAGTCACAAACTGTGTCCAGCTCTTTGCGACCCCATGGACCATAGCCTGCCAGGCTTCTCTCAGCAGGAAATTGTTGTATCTGCCTGCACCCTAAATTTGGAGAATTTCCCCTTGACTTCAGAGCAGCCAAAGTAAATGAATACTTATGTTGAATATTTTAAAAAGCTATTAACTATTAAATGTGACAGTCCATTTATATATTTCTGGTCTGTTTTAAATAGATCTTAGTTCAAAACTGGGTCCATATGAATCCACTTAAGTAATCACAGGGACCAGAGTTCTGCTTACATGTAGTCCAGGCTCTTCCTCCTGTGGTAATTTTCCTCTCACCTTCTGCGTATTTTGTATGGTGCATGTGTACAGTCGTTTGTGTACTTGCCAAACTTAATCCTAGTTTGAGTTCTAAATGTTATCATTAATCGTGTTAGCACATTACATCAGTACTATACTAGGATCAGTTTCTGTTGTTGCTGTTAACCAAGCCATCATAGCTAAACTCTTCATCTTCCTTTCCCAGCATTGTCTAAGTCCTCAGGATAGTACAGAAAGAGTTAATAGTCTGTTGTAAACTTTTAAGACTAGTGTCTTTGGGTGTTCTGGAGGAAGGCAAAAATAAGAAGGGTGTAATTTGAGTACTACTTGGGGAGAGGTTTAAGAGTTCCTCAAAGATGAGGAGTTGTGAAAATGAAGGTATTAAAACCTTTTTTTTCCCATTCAAAAGGTACGTGTATGTAATTTTTTCTTTTGTTTCACAGGGCACCTTTCAGCAGATGTGGATTTCCAAACAAGAGTATGAAGAAGGAGGGAAGCAGTGTGTCGAGAGGAAATGCCCGTGAGGAGAGTTCCGTAACCTCTACCCTCTATGTCAGCTTACGTTTCATAGCTTTAGTACACTCAGGAAAAGAACCATCTTTTGTAGAATGTTTATACATTTTTGCATATTTCAATTCCAATTAAATTTTTTAAGGCTTTAACTGGCTCTATAAATTAAAATAAGTTTGTGCTTTCCTTGAAATGCACTTATTCTTATTACAAGCATTTTATAATTTTGTATAAATGTCTATTTTCTCTAAATATTTTGCTTTCAGTAAAATGCTTTCCAACTGTTCAGTATATTACCAGTGGATTGGTAGAATTGCTTTTTATGACTAGTAAAATTTATTGCCTATGCTTTTTACCTTAGGCTTTTAAAATTAAATAAAAACTACTAGCCATTCCAGAAACTTTTGGGGGGACTGCCTGCTATTTTACATACTAAATGTATTTATCATTGTCTTAAATGGAAGTGCTCACTGTTTATTTAAACAGAATTCACAGCTTCTATCTAGAAACAACAGGTTACCTGAATTCCAAAATTACCTTATTGCCTTTGTTACAGCAGTTGATACCACTTTCCTACTCTAAGATACATACAATTAATTAAAAGTCTGCTTAGACACCAGAATTTATAAAATGAGAATTTAATCTGAACTTTATACTAGATCTTGACTACTTCCAGAATTAGCATGCCATAATAATACTTAAAACACTTGACATCCTTTGACTAAAAACACAAGTTATTTATAAACTGATTAGTATTTACTCTTATATGTGGACTATAATCCAAGAAAAGGAAAATAGTAAATTCAGAGTTAAGGTATCTTAGAGAGCACTTGACTTCTGGGCTTCAGAAAGATGTGGAAACTTTTTCTGAAGAAACTTTTCTTTCTTGCTTGCTAAACTTCTCTTCCTTGCTTTGATGCGGGCTTGTTTCTCCATTCTCAATCTAGGAAAATAAAAGCATTAACAGCAATTTATACAAAACTATTTCCTGTTACTTGGTACTATAATATATGTCCAAATCAATTACTTAAAGACTTCAATCATGCCAGTCTCTATATTAGGTGGATTTCCAAACAAGAGTATGAAGAAGGAGGGAAGCAGTGTGTCGAGAGGAAATGCCCGTGAGGAGAGTTCCGTAACCTCTACCCTCTATGTCAGCTTACGTTTCATAGCTTTAGTACACTCAGGAAAAGAACCATCTTTTGTAGAATGTTTATACATTTTTGCATATTTCAATTCCAATTAAATTTTTTAAGGCTTTAACTGGCTCTATAAATTAAAATAAGTTTGTGCTTTCCTTGAAATGCACTTATTCTTATTACAAGCATTTTATAATTTTGTATAAATGTCTATTTTCTCTAAATATTTTGCTTTCAGTAAAATGCTTTCCAACTGTTCAGTATATTACCAGTGGATTGGTAGAATTGCTTTTTATGACTAGTAAAATTTATTGCCTATGCTTTTTACCTTAGGCTTTTAAAATTAAATAAAAACTACTAGCCATTCCAGAAACTTTTGGGGGGACTGCCTGCTATTTTACATACTAAATGTATTTATCATTGTCTTAAATGGAAGTGCTCACTGTTTATTTAAACAGAATTCACAGCTTCTATCTAGAAACAACAGGTTACCTGAATTCCAAAATTACCTTATTGCCTTTGTTACAGCAGTTGATACCACTTTCCTACTCTAAGATACATACAATTAATTAAAAGTCTGCTTAGACACCAGAATTTATAAAATGAGAATTTAATCTGAACTTTATACTAGATCTTGACTACTTCCAGAATTAGCATGCCATAATAATACTTAAAACACTTGACATCCTTTGACTAAAAACACAAGTTATTTATAAACTGATTAGTATTTACTCTTATATGTGGACTATAATCCAAGAAAAGGAAAATAGTAAATTCAGAGTTAAGGTATCTTAGAGAGCACTTGACTTCTGGGCTTCAGAAAGATGTGGAAACTTTTTCTGAAGAAACTTTTCTTTCTTGCTTGCTAAACTTCTCTTCCTTGCTTTGATGCGGGCTTGTTTCTCCATTCTCAATCTAGGAAAATAAAAGCATTAACAGCAATTTATACAAAACTATTTCCCTGTTACTTGGTACTATAATATATGTCCAAATCAATTACTTAAAGACTTCAATCATGCCAGTCTCTATATTAGGTGTGTCATGTTTATTATTAAATTGAATAATCTTGCAAACCTATAATAGTCAAAGATAAGCATGAGATCCAGTGGTTAAGGGCTTCCCTGGGAGCTCATCTGGAAAAGAATCCACCTGCCATGCAGGAGCCTCTGAGTCAATTTCTGGGTCAAGAAGATCCCCTGGAGAAAGGGATAGACTACCCACTCTAGTATTTTTGGCCTTCCCTGGTGACTGAGTTGGTAAAGAATCTGCCTGCAATGCAGGAGACCTGGCTTCGATCCCTGGATTAGGAAGATCCCCTGGAGGAGGAAATGGCAACCCACTCTAGCATTCTTTTTTTTTTTTAAAGATTTATTTATTTATTTATTTTGGGCGGGGGTCAGGTTGGGGAGGGAGAGGAGCGGGCAGGCCACTTCTATTGGTTTTTCATTTCTCCATTTTCATCCGTCTTCGTTCTTTGGCTCCTGTGGGCCTCCTATCGCAGTGGCATCTGTTGTCTCAGAGCGCCGGCTGTAGGCGCATGCGCTCCAGAGCTCCGGCTCGGTGATTGGACACATCAGTCCAGCCGCTCCGCGGCACGTGGGATCTTCCCAGGCCAGGGCTCGAACCGGCGCCCCTTGCACTGCAAGGCGGTGTCCTTACCCACTGGACCACCAGGGGAAGCCCCCACTCTAGCATTCTTGCCTGGAGAATTCCATGGACAGAGGGGCCTGGCAGGCTTCAGTCCGTGGGTCGCAAAGAGTCGGACACAACTAAGCAACTAACACTTTCAATTTCACTTTTTAGTGGTTAAGACTCTGTGTTTCCACTGCGTGGGACTTAGGTTTGATTTGGAGAACTAAGATCCCAAATGCTGTGTAGTGTGACTAAAAAAAAATGAAACTCCAAAGCACCTGTAACCCTACACCGATTCTCTTTGCAACTTCCTAACTGGAAGAACAGATCTCATCAGCTTGCTAAACTTCTCTTCCTTGCTTTGATGCGGGCTTGTTTCTCCATTCTCAATCTAGGAAAATAAAAGCATTAACAGCAATTTATACAAAACTATTTCCCTGTTACTTGGTACTATAATATATGTCCAAATCAATTACTTAAAGACTTCAATCATGCCAGTCTCTATATTAGGTGTGTCATGTTTATTATTAAATTGAATAATCTTGCAAACCTATAATAGTCAAAGATAAGCATGAGATCCAGTGGTTAAGGGCTTCCCTGGGAGCTCATCTGGAAAAGAATCCACCTGCCATGCAGGAGCCTCTGAGTCAATTTCTGGGTCAAGAAGATCCCCTGGAGAAAGGGATAGACTACCCACTCTAGTATTTTTGGCCTTCCCTGGTGACTGAGTTGGTAAAGAATCTGCCTGCAATGCAGGAGACCTGGCTTCGATCCCTGGATTAGGAAGATCCCCTGGAGGAGGAAATGGCAACCCACTCTAGCATTCTTTTTTTTTTTTAAAGATTTATTTATTTATTTATTTTGGGCGGGGGTCAGGTTGGGGAGGGAGAGGAGCGGGCAGGCCACTTCTATTGGTTTTTCATTTCTCCATTTTCATCCGTCTTCGTTCTTTGGCTCCTGTGGGCCTCCTATCGCAGTGGCATCTGTTGTCTCAGAGCGCCGGCTGTAGGCGCATGCGCTCCAGAGCTCCGGCTCGGTGATTGGACACATCAGTCCAGCCGCTCCGCGGCACGTGGGATCTTCCCAGGCCAGGGCTCGAACCGGCGCCCCTTGCACTGCAAGGCGGTGTCCTTACCCACTGGACCACCAGGGGAAGCCCCCACTCTAGCATTCTTGCCTGGAGAATTCCATGGACAGAGGGGCCTGGCAGGCTTCAGTCCGTGGGTCGCAAAGAGTCGGACACAACTAAGCAACTAACACTTTCAATTTCACTTTTTAGTGGTTAAGACTCTGTGTTTCCACTGCGTGGGACTTAGGTTTGATTTGGAGAACTAAGATCCCAAATGCTGTGTAGTGTGACTAAAAAAAAATGAAACTCCAAAGCACCTGTAACCCTACACCGATTCTCTTTGCTACTTCCTAACTGGAAGAACAGATCTCATCAGCTTGTAAGAGACTGGGCTATCTTTCTCCTTGATTTTAGAAATAATGTATTGAATACATTATATTTTTTACATCCTGAGACATTTAGGAATTCCCTAACTTCAAGTGGCACCGAGTCTAACAACATTTCCCCTACGTTGAGAGAATAAAGCCATGCTAGAGATGATGCTTAGTGCTAGTAGGACTTGCTACTGAGTTTGCTTCTGCCTATCAGCATCTGAGGGCATTAGGCCTTACGCCTCAGCTAAGTTATGCAGACCTCTAGGGTCATTTCAAAATCATCAAAATTGCAAATGATAAATTCATGGATGTGGAACCTCTGCTATATTTAAACTGAAATATAACAACACAATTAAGAGACAGGTATTGAATACCTGCCATACAACAATGAGAGTCAGCCGTAAGTATTCATATATCCCTGCCCTCTTGAGACTCCCACCCAAGGTTTACTATTCTTAAGAATGTTCACTAATTTAATTTGATGGAGACGGATCACACCAGGGCAGAAACAGTGCGAGTTGGAAGAACAAATTCTGGGGACACTCTGCAGGACAAGTTAAGTCACTGAATATAGAGCATTTCTAGGAACAAACCTAGTGGTGTTGATAAAATTCCAGCTGAGCGATTCAAATACTAAAAGATGATGGTGTTAAAGTGCTGCACTCAGTTAAGTCAGCAAATTTGGGAAATTCACCAGTGGCCACTGGCCTGGAAAAGGTCAGTTTTCATTCCAGTCTCAAGGACGGCACGTGGGATCTTCCCAGGCCAGGGCTCGAACCGGCGCCCCTTGCACTGCAAGGCGGTGTCCTTACCCACTGGACCACCAGGGGAAGCCCCCACTCTAGCATTCTTGCCTGGAGAATTCCATGGACAGAGGGGCCTGGCAGGCTTCAGTCCGTGGGTCGCAAAGAGTCGGACACAACTAAGCAACTAACACTTTCAATTTCACTTTTTAGTGGTTAAGACTCTGTGTTTCCACTGCGTGGGACTTAGGTTTGATTTGGAGAACTAAGATCCCAAATGCTGTGTAGTGTGACTAAAAAAAAATGAAACTCCAAAGCACCTGTAACCCTACACCGATTCTCTTTGCTACTTCCTAACTGGAAGAACAGATCTCATCAGCTTGTAAGAGACTGGGCTATCTTTCTCCTTGATTTTAGAAATAATGTATTGAATACATTATATTTTTTACATCCTGAGACATTTAGGAATTCCCTAACTTCAAGTGGCACCGAGTCTAACAACATTTCCCCTACGTTGAGAGAATAAAGCCATGCTAGAGATGATGCTTAGTGCTAGTAGGACTTGCTACTGAGTTTGCTTCTGCCTATCAGCATCTGAGGGCATTAGGCCTTACGCCTCAGCTAAGTTATGCAGACCTCTAGGGTCATTTCAAAATCATCAAAATTGCAAATGATAAATTCATGGATGTGGAACCTCTGCTATATTTAAACTGAAATATAACAACACAATTAAGAGACAGGTATTGAATACCTGCCATACAACAATGAGAGTCAGCCGTAAGTATTCATATATCCCTGCCCTCTTGAGACTCCCACCCAAGGTTTACTATTCTTAAGAATGTTCACTAATTTAATTTGATGGAGACGGATCACACCAGGGCAGAAACAGTGCGAGTTGGAAGAACAAATTCTGGGGACACTCTGCAGGACAAGTTAAGTCACTGAATATAGAGCATTTCTAGGAACAAACCTAGTGGTGTTGATAAAATTCCAGCTGAGCGATTCAAATACTAAAAGATGATGGTGTTAAAGTGCTGCACTCAGTTAAGTCAGCAAATTTGGGAAATTCACCAGTGGCCACTGGCCTGGAAAAGGTCAGTTTTCATTCCAGTCTCAAGGACAAAGAATGTTCAAACTACTGTTCAGTGTGCTCACTTCACATGCTAGCAAGATGATGCTTTTAAAAGACTTTTGTTTTTTTGGTATGGAAACAAGCTTTGGGAGGAGAAAATCGGTTTTTAAAGAACTGCTGCTGAAAGGTGGCTGCATTATCTAAGGCAGTTGTTAAGAGCTGTGGTTCTTGTGCTGCGAGGATTTTCCTTTTAAATTTCCAGCTTCTTTCCTGCCTTGAATTCTGATCTGCCAAACCTTTTGCCAGTAACCAGGCAGTTTCACCCACCTCGTTTCTGCAGCCACAGCACTGAATGTGAAGTGGCATGGCACCCTGATTCCAGAAGGCACACACTGGCAATTCTGTTCCCTTTCAATTGCGATGCTGGGGATTAAAACTCTCGGTCTCCTGTCCGCTTTGGGATGTGGATCCAGTGTTTTCAAATAACTCTTTCTAAAAATCTTTCTTTTTATTGTTCTCAGCTTGTAACCATCTCACTCCTCTACTACAACATTAAGTCCTGTGTTCTCCCTATTTAATAACAAACCTTCAGGATAACATGAATTCAGATATACTGCAATAGATTCCTTTCCTCACTCAAAGCTTCCCCTTGCATTTCATCAGCCCTGCAGTAACATGAACTCACATTCTATGCAGCTGAAGTGTATGGAACTTTAACATTACAAAAAGGTTTAACCACCTACTTACGTATAGATTGATGAATAGACCAACTTTTGAAAGGATATATATGAAAATGTTAGCAGCTATTTCTGGATGGTGAAATTATGTAAGACTTTAATTTCTTTTACCAATTTTTCTAGCTTTTCCATAATCAACATGTATTAGTTATATGAGAACTTAACATGTCATCTAGTACTAAGTTTAGTACTAAGGCTACTTGTGCTCACCTGACAAAACGTTCCACGTAGGGCATTGCAAAAAATCGTTTTCTACTGTATCTTTTATTTAGGTACCAAGGTATAGGCCACTGCTTGAACTTGTGCCTGCCAAGAAAACAAAAAGGTATCACCCTATAGAAAACATTTAATAGATTTTCACTTTTTACAGATACAGCCTTCTTTGTACTAAATATGTTTTCAATAAAATATGTTACTGGCTTTTTAAAGATTTTTAAATTTTTATACAGTTTAGATTATGAAGTGTTTTAAACTAAGAGATAAGTAATACAGGACACTCATGAACCCACTGCAAAATTGCAAACATTTGTATTTCACAATGTTTGCTTCAGATTGCTCTTTTAAAAATACATATATAAAACTTTAGAGACAGCTTAAGTTCTCTACCATCACAATCCAGCCATAAACTGGAGTCATTACGAGATATATTCTGTATTTTTTCTACATACGTATATATGTGTGTACTAATTTTACATATGTACACATACACATGTGTGCAAACATATATAATATGAAGCATTTATATTTACATGTATACATTGTTTTTAAAATGTACATAAACTGCACCAAGTGATACAGGTATCTACCTATACCTAAGCACAACAAAACCTAAATCATAATGCTGAATGAGAAAAAAGGAATTTGTGGATACATACTGTAACATTTGTTTGAAAATACTTCAATTTAAAAAGTAACAGAAGGAGCTTCCCTTGGTAGTCCAGTGGGTAAGGACACTGCCTTGCAGTGCAAGGGGCGCCGGTTCGAGCCCTGGCCTGGGAGGATCCCACGTGCCGCGGAGCGGCTGGACTGATGTGTCCAATCACCGAGCCGGAGCTCTGGAGCGCATGCGCCCAGAGCCAGCGCTCTGCAACGACAGACGCCACCGCGATAGGAGGCCCACAGGAGCCAAAGAACAAAGACGGATGAAAATGGAGAAATGAAAACCAATAGAAGTGGCCTGCCCGCTCCCCCCCCCCCCCAACCTGACCCCCGCCCAAAATAAATAAATAAATAAATCTTTTTAAAAAAAAAAAAAAAACAGAAGGACTAATTTCAGGACATTTAACCAATATTTTGGAATTATAATGTTTGATTTAGTAAGCTACGTTGTAAAGGTGACACAACTGGTTTGTTCACTACTTTAACTCTAGAAAAGTTAAAAAGCAAAATTTTTAAACCTTAAGAATATAACTGTTACAGATTTTAAAACTGACAGTTACCCTTCCCTATTCTCAGCCTTTCCTAACTGATCTCAGCCTGGATTAATCCCAATAAATTTAATAGAAAATAAAACAGATGAAAAGTTCTTAGGAAGATGTTTTGGCAATTCCTCTCTCTTCCATACTGAATTACACAGTTGCAGACCACACAACCACTCACCAAATTTGGCTCCAAGCAGCACCTTACCACAATCTCCATTAAAAGAATCTACCAGGACTTCCCAATGCAGGGGACATGGACTTGAACCCACCTGCAAAATTGCAAACATTTGTATTTCACAATGTTTGCTTCAGATTGCTCTTTTAAAAATACATATATAAAACTTTAGAGACAGCTTAAGTTCTCTACCATCACAATCCAGCCATAAACTGGAGTCATTACGAGATATATTCTGTATTTTTTCTACATACGTATATATGTGTGTACTAATTTTACATATGTACACATACACATGTGTGCAAACATATATAATATGAAGCATTTATATTTACATGTATACATTGTTTTTAAAATGTACATAAACTGCACCAAGTGATACAGGTATCTACCTATACCTAAGCACAACAAAACCTAAATCATAATGCTGAATGAGAAAAAAGGAATTTGTGGATACATACTGTAACATTTGTTTGAAAATACTTCAATTTAAAAAGTAACAGAAGGAGCTTCCCTTGGTAGTCCAGTGGGTAAGGACACTGCCTTGCAGTGCAAGGGGCGCCGGTTCGAGCCCTGGCCTGGGAGGATCCCACGTGCCGCGGAGCGGCTGGACTGATGTGTCCAATCACCGAGCCGGAGCTCTGGAGCGCATGCGCCCAGAGCCAGCGCTCTGCAACGACAGACGCCACCGCGATAGGAGGCCCACAGGAGCCAAAGAACAAAGACGGATGAAAATGGAGAAATGAAAAACCAATAGAAGTGGCCTGCCCGCTCCTCTCCCTCCCCAACCTGACCCCCGCCCAAAATAAATAAATAAATAAATCTTTTTAAAAAAAAAAAAAAAACAGAAGGACTAATTTCAGGACATTTAACCAATATTTTGGAATTATAATGTTTGATTTAGTAAGCTACGTTGTAAAGGTGACACAACTGGTTTGTTCACTACTTTAACTCTAGAAAAGTTAAAAAGCAAAATTTTTAAACCTTAAGAATATAACTGTTACAGATTTTAAAACTGACAGTTACCCTTCCCTATTCTCAGCCTTTCCTAACTGATCTCAGCCTGGATTAATCCCAATAAATTTAATAGAAAATAAAACAGATGAAAAGTTCTTAGGAAGATGTTTTGGCAATTCCTCTCTCTTCCATACTGAATTACACAGTTGCAGACCACACAACCACTCACCAAATTTGGCTCCAAGCAGCACCTTACCACAATCTCCATTAAAAGAATCTACCAGGACTTCCCAATGCAGGGGACATGGACTTGATTCCTGGCCTCAGAGGATTCCTCATGCCATGGAACAACTAAGCCTGTGCCCCACAACTGCTGAGCTCCCATGCTGCAACTTCTGAAGCCCGAGCACCTAGAGCCTGTGCTCTGCAACAAGAACCCACCCCAATGCAAAGTCTGCACACTGCAAAGACGAGCAGCCTCTGCTTGTTGCAACTAGAGAAAGCCCACGTAAAATAACAAAGACACAGCTCTGCCAAGAATAAAATTAATTAATTAAGAAAATAAATAAAGGACTACCAAATGCATAAGCACTATTATGCAGTGTAATTTCAAGAATACAGGGAAGGTCTCCAAACACTCAAAATGCCTTCCTCATCTTGCTGACTGATGTTTTAAAATTCTAATGATGCTTCCTTTTGGCCGCTCAACCGTGATGTAAATAAACCCCTGCAAGAGAATACATTTGGTCTTCTAAATTACTTATACCTCAGTATGAAAGCTTACTACCAGATCCCTTCCCCAAGACAGACAGGATTCTGGAACTGGACACAGGGGACAAGATGTCACAAAGATGGAAAGATTTAATGAAAAGAAACTTTCATAATCTGAACTAGGGCTTATCCTATGGGCAATCAGGAGACTGGTTCACATGGTCTTATTCCTCAAGAACTTCTTTAAAGAGTTAAACTTTTCAAATAATCATGGGATTTATAACCTTCTGAAATTACATGTGCATATGTAAATTTTTCTGAAGAAAGGATCCAATATTTTGGAATTATAATGTTTGATTTAGTAAGCTACGTTGTAAAGGTGACACAACTGGTTTGTTCACTACTTTAACTCTAGAAAAGTTAAAAAGCAAAATTTTTAAACCTTAAGAATATAACTGTTACAGATTTTAAAACTGACAGTTACCCTTCCCTATTCTCAGCCTTTCCTAACTGATCTCAGCCTGGATTAATCCCAATAAATTTAATAGAAAATAAAACAGATGAAAAGTTCTTAGGAAGATGTTTTGGCAATTCCTCTCTCTTCCATACTGAATTACACAGTTGCAGACCACACAACCACTCACCAAATTTGGCTCCAAGCAGCACCTTACCACAATCTCCATTAAAAGAATCTACCAGGACTTCCCAATGCAGGGGACATGGACTTGATTCCTGGCCTCAGAGGATTCCTCATGCCATGGAACAACTAAGCCTGTGCCCCACAACTGCTGAGCTCCCATGCTGCAACTTCTGAAGCCCGAGCACCTAGAGCCTGTGCTCTGCAACAAGAACCCACCCCAATGCAAAGTCTGCACACTGCAAAGACGAGCAGCCTCTGCTTGTTGCAACTAGAGAAAGCCCACGTAAAATAACAAAGACACAGCTCTGCCAAGAATAAAATTAATTAATTAAGAAAATAAATAAAGGACTACCAAATGCATAAGCACTATTATGCAGTGTAATTTCAAGAATACAGGGAAGGTCTCCAAACACTCAAAATGCCTTCCTCATCTTGCTGACTGATGTTTTAAAATTCTAATGATGCTTCCTTTTGGCCGCTCAACCGTGATGTAAATAAACCCCTGCAAGAGAATACATTTGGTCTTCTAAATTACTTATACCTCAGTATGAAAGCTTACTACCAGATCCCTTCCCCAAGACAGACAGGATTCTGGAACTGGACACAGGGGACAAGATGTCACAAAGATGGAAAGATTTAATGAAAAGAAACTTTCATAATCTGAACTAGGGCTTATCCTATGGGCAATCAGGAGACTGGTTCACATGGTCTTATTCCTCAAGAACTTCTTTAAAGAGTTTCAGGTTCTTAATGGGCAAAGATGATAGATGTGTCCTAAAAATAACTTCATGGGATTTATAACCTTCTGAAATTACATGTGCATATGTAAATTTTTCTGAAGAAAGGATCCATAACTTTCACCAAATTCTCAGAAGGTCGTATGATTCACGTGAGATTAAGAATCATTCTTATAGGGCTTCCCTGGTGGTCCAGTGGGTAAGGACACCACCTTGCAGTGCAAGGGGCACCAATTCAATCCCTGGCCTGGGAAGATCCCACATGCTGTGGAGTGGCTGGACCGGTGTGTCCAACTACTGAGCCAGAGCTCTGGAGCACATGCACTGCTGAATGCCATTAGGCTGATGTCCTTCCTCCTGCAAGGTGCCTTCAACCAAGGACTCATCATCATTTGTCTAGACAAGATCCTGATCTGTTTAATGAATCTAGTCCTTCAAGAACCTTGAGTTCGAGCAAGAGCACCACCCAAGGAATAACCTTAAAAAAATGTGTGCTCAAGAACCCAGATGGAGTTTCTGGGACATCTTTTGTCAGGCCAAAGAACAAAGATGGATGAAAATGAATAAATGAAAGACCAAAAAAAAAAAAAAGAATCACTCTTAAAATAAACATCTGAATCATAGGAATGGGATACTGATGCTGCCAGACACAGCTGCCTTCATTCATACCCTGAAGTTCCAAAGGGGCTTGGGGACCTCTGTTTATATCACATGTATCTAATATATCTCATAGTCTCAAAAGATACTGGACAGGGGATGAGGCATGGGACTTTACTGTCATCTTAGAAGAGCTACTATGTACCAAATGATTCTTCCAAAGATGTCTCGTCTCCAAGCACCAGGTCTAGGTTTTTCTTGACCAGTCTGAAGAAGTCTGAGGGCATCTTCCCTTTCCTGGACAACTTTATCTAACGCATCCATGGAATCTACTACCTGAGAAGAAAATGCAAAGATACAATTTCAACAATCATCCATGACAGAATTCCAGAGGAAGGAATACATAATGACTACGCTACAGAAAATCTATGAAAAATCTCTTTGTCAAAGGAGACATACATAAGAACTTCTTTAAAGAGTTTCAGGTTCTTAATGGGCAAAGATGATAGATGTGTCCTAAAAATAACTTCATGGGATTTATAACCTTCTGAAATTACATGTGCATATGTAAATTTTTCTGAAGAAAGGATCCATAACTTTCACCAAATTCTCAGAAGGTCGTATGATTCACGTGAGATTAAGAATCATTCTTATAGGGCTTCCCTGGTGGTCCAGTGGGTAAGGACACCACCTTGCAGTGCAAGGGGCACCAATTCAATCCCTGGCCTGGGAAGATCCCACATGCTGTGGAGTGGCTGGACCGGTGTGTCCAACTACTGAGCCAGAGCTCTGGAGCACATGCACTGCTGAATGCCATTAGGCTGATGTCCTTCCTCCTGCAAGGTGCCTTCAACCAAGGACTCATCATCATTTGTCTAGACAAGATCCTGATCTGTTTAATGAATCTAGTCCTTCAAGAACCTTGAGTTCGAGCAAGAGCACCACCCAAGGAATAACCTTAAAAAAATGTGTGCTCAAGAACCCAGATGGAGTTTCTGGGACATCTTTTGTCAGGCCAAAGAACAAAGATGGATGAAAATGAATAAATGAAAGACCAAAAAAAAAAAAAAGAATCACTCTTAAAATAAACATCTGAATCATAGGAATGGGATACTGATGCTGCCAGACACAGCTGCCTTCATTCATACCCTGAAGTTCCAAAGGGGCTTGGGGACCTCTGTTTATATCACATGTATCTAATATATCTCATAGTCTCAAAAGATACTGGACAGGGGATGAGGCATGGGACTTTACTGTCATCTTAGAAGAGCTACTATGTACCAAATGATTCTTCCAAAGATGTCTCGTCTCCAAGCACCAGGTCTAGGTTTTTCTTGACCAGTCTGAAGAAGTCTGAGGGCATCTTCCCTTTCCTGGACAACTTTATCTAACGCATCCATGGAATCTACTACCTGAGAAGAAAATGCAAAGATACAATTTCAACAATCATCCATGACAGAATTCCAGAGGAAGGGAATACATAATGACTACGCTACAGAAAATCTATGAAAAATCTCTTTGTCAAAGAACCATTCCATTAAACATTTCCTATCTTTTTAGCTTACGTATGCATACACATGGGCTTCCTGGGTGACGCTAGTGGTAAAGAACCCATCTGTTATTGCAGGACACACAAGAGATGTGGGTTTGATCTCTGGGTTGGGAAGATCCCCTGTAGGAGGGTATGGCAACCCACTCCTGTACTCTTGCCTAAAGAATCCCATGGACAGAGGAGCCTGGCGGGCTGCAGTCCATTAGGCTGCAAAGAGGTGGACATGACTGAATCAACTTAGCACTCATGCATGCATATACACAGGTCTCTGTAATAGTACTTTTTGTGATTTTTTACAGTTTCATTTAAATGAAAATCTACTGAGCTCAAATTTCCATATATTACTTTTGTTTTGGAATAGGATGATTTATCATTTCAAAACTCAATGAGCTATTAAGCAGTGATAGAAGTTGGTGACTTTTTAAATATTAAAACCTATGTTTTGGCCTTAATGAATCAGTGTGTCCCAAACACTCAGACACAGATATTTTGATCTGCTTGGCAGCTGTGGCTATTGTAAGGAATGGAATATCAATCTTCCCTGATGCCGATCTCCAAAGAGCCATCAAGATACAAGAAGATACCATTAGAACTTCTACTTATTTTTATCTCTTTCTTTAAACATTTCTATTGTTCTATTTACGTAGCATATAACAATGCAATGGCCAAGCAATATATATTCATTCAAAAATAAATATACGTTGGGGATTGTAATGAAATGTAAGCTAAATTTGTTCACACTTCTAAACCCTGAGAGTCATTTTCAGGTAGTTATATGTCTGTGTGTTATCTTGAGCATCATAACAGATAGAAACTACTGCGTATACACATTTGCTCTTTGTAAGAAATCTAAAAAGGGGATTAGATTAAGATAATTCCCCAGGGAGCTGTGACACCTGAAAGAGATGTAAAAGAAAGTTTATCTCCTGTGAGAAGTAGCTAATAACCTCATAACCTGTATATAGACCTCACCTTCTATGCCTCCTTACTACACTGACAGAATCGGGAATACATAATGACTACGCTACAGAAAATCTATGAAAAATCTCTTTGTCAAAGAACCATTCCATTAAACATTTCCTATCTTTTTAGCTTACGTATGCATACACATGGGCTTCCTGGGTGACGCTAGTGGTAAAGAACCCATCTGTTATTGCAGGACACACAAGAGATGTGGGTTTGATCTCTGGGTTGGGAAGATCCCCTGTAGGAGGGTATGGCAACCCACTCCTGTACTCTTGCCTAAAGAATCCCATGGACAGAGGAGCCTGGCGGGCTGCAGTCCATTAGGCTGCAAAGAGGTGGACATGACTGAATCAACTTAGCACTCATGCATGCATATACACAGGTCTCTGTAATAGTACTTTTTGTGATTTTTTACAGTTTCATTTAAATGAAAATCTACTGAGCTCAAATTTCCATATATTACTTTTGTTTTGGAATAGGATGATTTATCATTTCAAAACTCAATGAGCTATTAAGCAGTGATAGAAGTTGGTGACTTTTTAAATATTAAAACCTATGTTTTGGCCTTAATGAATCAGTGTGTCCCAAACACTCAGACACAGATATTTTGATCTGCTTGGCAGCTGTGGCTATTGTAAGGAATGGAATATCAATCTTCCCTGATGCCGATCTCCAAAGAGCCATCAAGATACAAGAAGATACCATTAGAACTTCTACTTATTTTTATCTCTTTCTTTAAACATTTCTATTGTTCTATTTACGTAGCATATAACAATGCAATGGCCAAGCAATATATATTCATTCAAAAATAAATATACGTTGGGGATTGTAATGAAATGTAAGCTAAATTTGTTCACACTTCTAAACCCTGAGAGTCATTTTCAGGTAGTTATATGTCTGTGTGTTATCTTGAGCATCATAACAGATAGAAACTACTGCGTATACACATTTGCTCTTTGTAAGAAATCTAAAAAGGGGGGATTAGATTAAGATAATTCCCCAGGGAGCTGTGACACCTGAAAGAGATGTAAAAGAAAGTTTATCTCCTGTGAGAAGTAGCTAATAACCTCATAACCTGTATATGCAGCTCACACTCAGCACTTCTATGCCCTCCTTGACTTAAATCCCACTAAGCAGCTGAATCCACATGCTACTGCCTCTCAAAACAATGTGAATTTTCACAAAATCCTTGAGAAATAAAAGATGTGTAAGAACGACAAAGCCTATTTTGAGGATGAACTTAGAACAGTGATCAGGGTCTAATACAAAGACCCTTGGGAACTCAGTAAACCTTGCTGCTGACTCACTAAAGAGTCTACCCAAGATCAGAGCTGTGTACTTCAGCTACCAAGTACACAGAGCTAACCTGGTGTACAAGGTCAGAGCTAAATAAGACACTTCTCCAAAGACATACAGATGACCAACAGCCACATGAAAAAATGGCCAACATCCCTAATTACTAAAGAGAAGCAAATCTAAACCAGAGTGAGACATCACCTCACACTGGCCAGAATGGCTAGCATCAAAATGCTTAAAAATAATAAATGCTGGGCTTCCCTGGTGGTCCAGTGGGTAAGGACACCGCCTTGCAGTGCAAGGGGCGCCAGTTCGATCCCTGGCCTGGGAAGATCCCACGTGCTGTGGAGCGGCTGAACCGATGTGTCCAATTACTGAGCCGGAGCTCTGGAGCGCATGCGCCCAGAGCCAGCGCTCTGTGACAACAGAGGCCACTGTGATGGGAGGCCCACACGGGCCAAAGAACAAAGATGGATGAAAACAGATAAATGAAAGACCAATAGAAGTGGCATGCCCGCCCCCTCCCCCCTCCCTCCCCACCTCACTCCCCTCCAAAAATAAATAAATAAATAAATGTTTAAAAAAATAATAATAGGGGCTTCCCTGGTGGTCCAGTGGGTAAGGACACCGCCTTGCAGTGCAAGGGGCGCCGGTTCGATCCCTGGCCTGGGAAGATCCCACGTGCCTCGGAGCGACTGGACTGATGTGTCCAATCACTGAGCCGGAGCTCTGGAGTGTATGCGCCCAGAGCCGGTGCTCTGTGACAACAGAGGCCACCGCGATGGGAGGCCCACATGGGCCAAGGAACAAAGATGGATGAAAATGAACAAATGAAAGATCAATAGAAGTGGCCTGCCTGCTCCCCTCCTTCCCCATCCCACCCCCACCAAAATAAATAAATAAATCTTTAAAAAATAATAATAATAATAATAATAATAAATGCTGGAGAGGGTTTTGCACTCTTGGTGAGAATATAAATTGGTGCAGTCACTATGGAAAATAGTTTTCCTTAAAAAACTAAAAGCAGCATCACTCTATAACCCAGCAATCCCACTCCTGTGTATATTTCCAGAGAAAAGAACTCTAATTTGAAAAGATATGAGCACCCTGATATTCAGAGAAGCACTATTTGTAACAGCCAAGACATGGAAACAACTGCAGTGCCCATCAACAGACAACTGGTTTAGGAAGACATACACACACACAAACACATACGATGGACTCTTATAAAGAACGAAATCATTTGCAGCAACACGGATGAACCTAGAAAATATTATACTTAGTAATAAGTAAAAGACAAATATGATATCTTTTTAGAAACTTCTAGCTACCAAGTACACAGAGCTAACCTGGTGTACAAGGTCAGAGCTAAATAAGACACTTCTCCAAAGACATACAGATGACCAACAGCCACATGAAAAATGGCCAACATCCCTAATTACTAAAGAGAAGCAAATCTAAACCAGAGTGAGACATCACCTCACACTGGCCAGAATGGCTAGCATCAAAATGCTTAAAAATAATAAATGCTGGGCTTCCCTGGTGGTCCAGTGGGTAAGGACACCGCCTTGCAGTGCAAGGGGCGCCAGTTCGATCCCTGGCCTGGGAAGATCCCACGTGCTGTGGAGCGGCTGAACCGATGTGTCCAATTACTGAGCCGGAGCTCTGGAGCGCATGCGCCCAGAGCCAGCGCTCTGTGACAACAGAGGCCACTGTGATGGGAGGCCCACACGGGCCAAAGAACAAAGATGGATGAAAACAGATAAATGAAAGACCAATAGAAGTGGCCCACCCACTCCCCTTCCTCCCCAAAATAAATAAATAAATAAATGTTTAAAAAAATAATAATAGGGGCTTCCCTGGTGGTCCAGTGGGTAAGGACACCGCCTTGCAGTGCAAGGGGCGCCGGTTCGATCCCTGGCCTGGGAAGATCCCACGTGCCTCGGAGCGACTGGACTGATGTGTCCAATCACTGAGCCGGAGCTCTGGAGTGTATGCGCCCAGAGCCGGTGCTCTGTGACAACAGAGGCCACCGATGGGAGGCCCACATGGGCCAAGGAACAAAGATGGATGAAAATGAACAAATGAAAGATCAATAGAAGTGGCCTGCCTGCTCCCCTCCTTCCCCATCCCACCCCCACCAAAATAAATAAATAAATCTTTAAAAAATAATAATAATAATAATAATAATAAATGCTGGAGAGGGTTTTGCACTCTTGGTGAGAATATAAATTGGTGCAGTCACTATGGAAAATAGTTTTCCTTAAAAAACTAAAAGCAGCATCACTCTATAACCCAGCAATCCCACTCCTGTGTATATTTCCAGAGAAAAGAACTCTAATTTGAAAAGATATGAGCACCCTGATATTCAGAGAAGCACTATTTGTAACAGCCAAGACATGGAAACAACTGCAGTGCCCATCAACAGACAACTGGTTTAGGAAGACATACACACACACAAACACATACGATGGACTCTTATAAAGAACGAAATCATTTGCAGCAACACGGATGAACCTAGAAAATATTATACTTAGTAATAAGTAAAAGACAAATATGATATCATTTATATGTAGAATCTACAAAAATAATACAAATGAATCTGTATATAAAGCAGAAACAGGCACATGGATACAGAAAACAAACTTATGGTTACCAGAGAGGAGAAGGCATGGGGAGAAGAGTTTTTAAAAAACATCAATGTTAAAAAAAAAATAAAAAAAATAAAAATCAATGTTTAAAAAAGCATCAAACAAATTTGACCTAGTTGGTGAAGAAGTAGTTAAACCAGATCTAGAAATAAAAGATGGTGCAGGTACTTTAGAAAACAGTTGGGGTGTTTCCTAAAATGTTAAGCATAGATTTACCACACAACAAAGCAATTTCACTCCTAGAAATCTACCCAAGATATGTCCATGCATATACTGGCGGTTATAGGTAGGAATGGGAATGACTGCAGATGGGCCTGAGATCGCCTTTTGGGAGGATGGAAATGTTTTAAATTAGGTAGTAGTGATAGTTGCATAATTCTGTAAATTTCCTAAAAATCAAGCAGAAATAGAAATCTACTTGCCAAGAATGCTCTCATTAACAGTGGGCTCTGATTCCACACTCAGTGGTCTCCAGCCTCCCACAGGTCTCACCTTTTCTAAGCGCTCCGGGCTAGGCATTGGTAGCCTCTGTCGCTTGGCTTCCTGCTCTAGAGTTAGAAGCATGTTTCTTTCTTTCAGGAGAACATACCTATATCAAAAACACAGAGCTAGTAATGCTATTCCATGGTTATTTAATAAAATTGTGGTTTGTGACATCAAAATTAAAGATCTGTACTCAAATCTCCGTTAGAATAATCCTTTAAACAGAACTATACCTACTCCCACTTAACTTGATCACTAAATTTTCTATGCACACATATAGTACATATAGTATTAAGCAAGTTCCAGAAGAGTTCCAAAAAGCACAAAACACAGTCGCTACATTCCAAGAGGAAAGAGCAGGTGGAAGGTAAGTAACACTCAGTTCCTGTTTTATGTCAGGCATTGTGCTAAGTACATTATATATACTTATTTCACTGAATTCTCATAATAATTCTGAAGTTGAAACTATTTTCACTGTCTAAATGAAGAAACTACAGCTAAGAGAAGTAAGGTATTTGGTGGGTACACAGTTAATTCAAGATTCAAATCCTGAACTCCCTGTGTGTAAATTCACTCTATTTTTAGCCCATTATGCTCCCTACAACTGTAAAGTGGCATGGCAGACTGGGTGGTACGGAAAACAAGTGCCAATGCCAATGAATTAGGTGGGAGAGATGAGACACTCCTGCTGCCTAAGATGGTCAGGGAAAGCACCACAGGGATATGTTAGGCTGGAAAGAAAATCAAAGCAAACACAAAAAACTGGAATCAAAACACTGAAGTAGCAAAGCTCAAGTGGGAGTGAGTTTTGTGAATAAACATGTTTGACCAGGAATTACAGCTGGAAGAAAGGAAATAAATGTGGGGGGCACAGAAAATGACACAAAGGAATTGGGCTACTTTTTGGTGTGTCCTAAGTCACTTCAGTCTGACTCGTTGTGACCTCATAGACTACAGCCCACCAGGCTCCTCTGTCCATGGGATTCTCCAGGCAAGAATATTGGAGTGGGTTGCCATTCCCTCCTCTAGGAGATCTTTCCAACCCAGGGACAGAACCCCCATCTCTTACATCTCCCGCATTTGTAGGCTGGTTCTTTACCACTAGTGCCATCTGTCGAACAAGACAATTTTGGGGAAAAAGTGACAGAGGATAAATGAATGGGGCATGTTTCTTTCTTTCAGGAGAACATACCTATATCAAAAACACAGAGCTAGTAATGCTATTCCATGGTTATTTAATAAAATTGTGGTTTGTGACATCAAAATTAAAGATCTGTACTCAAATCTCCGTTAGAATAATCCTTTAAACAGAACTATACCTACTCCCACTTAACTTGATCACTAAATTTTCTATGCACACATATAGTACATATAGTATTAAGCAAGTTCCAGAAGAGTTCCAAAAAGCACAAAACACAGTCGCTACATTCCAAGAGGAAAGAGCAGGTGGAAGGTAAGTAACACTCAGTTCCTGTTTTATGTCAGGCATTGTGCTAAGTACATTATATATACTTATTTCACTGAATTCTCATAATAATTCTGAAGTTGAAACTATTTTCACTGTCTAAATGAAGAAACTACAGCTAAGAGAAGTAAGGTATTTGGTGGGTACACAGTTAATTCAAGATTCAAATCCTGAACTCCTGTGTGTAAATTCACTCTATTTTTAGCCCATTATGCTCCCTACAACTGTAAAGTGGCATGGCAGACTGGGTGGTACGGAAAACAAGTGCCAATGCCAATGAATTAGGTGGGAGAGATGAGACACTCCTGCTGCCTAAGATGGTCAGGGAAAGCACCACAGGGATATGTTAGGCTGGAAAGAAAATCAAAGCAAACACAAAAAACTGGAATCAAAACACTGAAGTAGCAAAGCTCAAGTGGGAGTGAGTTTTGTGAATAAACATGTTTGACCAGGAATTACAGCTGGAAGAAAGGAAATAAATGTGGGGGGCACAGAAAATGACACAAAGGAATTGGGCTACTTTTTGGTGTGTCCTAAGTCACTTCAGTCTGACTCGTTGTGACCTCATAGACTACAGCCCACCAGGCTCCTCTGTCCATGGGATTCTCCAGGCAAGAATATTGGAGTGGGTTGCCATTCCCTCCTCTAGGAGATCTTTCCAACCCAGGGACAGAACCCCCATCTCTTACATCTCCCGCATTTGTAGGCTGGTTCTTTACCACTAGTGCCATCTGTCGAACAAGACAATTTTGGGGGAAAAAGTGACAGAGGATAAATGAATGGGGCTTCTCTGGTGGTCCAGTGGGTTAAGAGTCCACCTTGCAGTGCAAGGGGCACTGGTTCGATCCCTGACCCAGGAAGATCCCACATGCTGTGGATTCAGTTACGAGCCAGCGCTCTGGAGTGCATGCGCCCAGATCTGGTGCTCTGCAACGAGAGAGGCCACTGCAATGGGAGGCCCACGCAAGCCAAAGAATAAAGATGGATGAAAAATGAACAAATAGAAAATTAATAAAAAGAGGCTAAAATTTAAAAAAATAAAAAGAATGGTTTTAGTCAATGAATTGAAACTGCCTTAACTCTCTTTACCAATAACAAGTAGTAAACATGGTGTTAAGACAACATAGTTTTTATAATGAATCTGTGCTGCTTTAGCTGTAACATTGCTGACACCAAATGAGGGTTTCTCTCTCTTATGTTGTCTTTTCTAACACAACTTTTCCAATTGTTCTGAACAAACTACCTGAAGTTAGTGCCAGATTCCAGATTTAAGGATTTAGTCCCACAAGAAAGACTGCCCCACTGTAGATGCCAACAACGATTTCCTGCTCTAAGCTGGGGGTTCCAAAAACCCTCTTAAGAGCACTTTACTCTGACCGGTTTATTATAAAGGCTACAACTCAGAAACAGCCAGGTGGAAGAGATGCACAGGACAAGATATAGGGAAGGGATACAAAGCTGCCCTGCCTTCTCAGGGCACAATAACCCTCCCAGAACCTCCATGGATTTACCAACTTAAAAGCTCTCCAAACCTAGCTGTTTAGGGTCTTTTATGAAGGTCTCATTATGCAGGTACAACTGATTAAATCATTGGCCGCTGGTGACTGAACTCAATCTCTAGTCCCTCTCCCCTGACCCCAAAGGTGGGGGTGGGAGTGAATTTGAATTCTCCACCATCTAATTGTGCCCTGGTCTTTTCTGAAGCTGTGTAACAACCCTCCCTGCCCACCTTACCCACAAGAGTTCCCCAATTTAAACAAAAGACATTCATATCACTGAGGCAATTCCAAGGAATTTAGGAACTATGTGTTAAGCCATCAGAAACAAAGACAAAATACATATTTCTCATTGTATCACATGACTAAGCCTGTAGTATTAGTGATTTTATAAGCATTTTACAATTCTTTAATTTGCCATGAAGGATAAACAACTCTTTAACTCAAGGGATAAAATTTTAAATGCCTACTACAGTCCTGGACAAATAGCAATTATGAGTGTAGGGGGCTTGGAGAAACAACAGGTGGGTAAGAAGTGGTACACACTGCCCTATTTAGACCAGCCAACTGTCACCATATACGTGACCTACATGTAGGAATGTAGGTTCAGTGCTGCAACGTCACAGGTCTGATTATTCAGGAAGAACCAGAACCCTTATTTTTGTGTGAGATTTCCTAATTTTTAAAACATACTATAGTCCAAACAAATATATCTTCAGGCTAAACAGAGTAAATTAATTCAGGAGGTCGGGGTGGGCTCAAAAGGGACAAATTCCCAGTTAAAAAGGGAAAAAGTCACGGAGGTGTAATGTACAGCTTGGTGACTACAGTTAATAAGACTGTACTACATATTTCACTGTGTCTCAGAGAATGAATCTTGAAAATTCTTACCACAAGGAAAAAAACTTTTTAAACTATGTACAGTGAAAGATATTGAATGGACTTACTGTGATCATTTTGCAATATGCACAAACACTGAATCATGGCACTGCACATCTAAAACTAATACAACGTTATGCCAATCATACCTCAATTTATACTCAGTATGTGTATACACACAATGCAACTGTCTTAAATCCTCTCAACTCTCTAATTCGTAAACAGAACCTGCCAGAAAAACCTACCTGAATTTCTAATTAAGTGTACTCTCCAACACTTTTTCTCAAAGCAATGAGCTAAATAAAGCTTCCAGACCTCAAAAAATAATGAAAAGGAAGGAAACTTAAATGTGACCAACTCATCCCCATTCTGTTGTATTGATTTCCTGAAATTGGTCGTATAAAAGTCAGGGTACGACTCATAGCAGTCACAGTAAAACTTCTAAACTCCCAACTACTTGAGAACTCTGATACACCTGTCATAATAATGTCATTTAACCTCGGGAGTATTTATAAAAATTTTAATAATTTTATATATCACCAGTAGTATACTATAAATCATTTCACTTAATTTCTTACACTAGATGAAGTTTATATCTCAGTATTATTCTATAACCACCTTAAACCCTTAGATGTTAACATTCTCAGTATACTTACCAGAGTTTATGTAAATCTTCATTACTTTTGTTTCTTAATTGCTGACAGGTCCACGAAGCGCCTATTAAAGTGATAAACTCATAACATGAAGTAATTTTTTGGCTACATGCCCTTTAGCCTCTCTAAATCTGTTTCCTTATCCATAAAACATATAATAGCTTTTTATTCTATAGTACAATACATAATTAGGACTTAAGTGTGATTAAATTAGATAACACATGAGAATGTTGGTAATATGACTGGCAATAGCATTAAAAAATATTAATATAAAATATATTTTCAATCCAATGTCAAAATATTATCCTTATAAAGTAATATTCAATTATCTCTAAAAAAATGAAATCTAAAACAAACCCGAAGCCTCACTTTAGTTAATAATTTCAACCCACGCCTCTTCTAAACCTTTTGCCAACCTGCCAAGGAATAGTGAACTCTCTATTCTGTCCTTCTAATTTTCTCTAGTAGACATTCCTGAAGGAACTAAAAAAAGGTAACATGTAAGTAATTCCCAAACTGGTTAAATAATCCCAATATGATAGAAAGTTCAATATACATATTTAATACTGGTCAACCCAAATATCTTACCAGATTTCACCTTTTCTTCCCCCCAATTCTTTGGGTCATCAAAAAATTCTTCCAGTCCTCTCCTAGACAACGTGGTATGAAGTAATCTACAATGGTGGAAAGATGTGACATTTGGTGAACTCTTAGTCCACAGACCAAGAGAAAACCTGCAACTGAACACATATGAACAAGAGATTAAAGTTTCATAACATTTGGGTTTTACAGCCAATAAACGGAATTATTTCCTCATTTCCAATGTCAAAAAATACAATTTGCGGTTTCTATACAAGAAATAATGAACTCATAAAATGCTTTAGAAATTACTATCCTCTAATTTCAGACAATTTCAGAGATAATATACTGACATAATTATATTTTAAGGTAACATTTTTAACTCCTTCTAACGCTGCTAGTGTGCATATAAGTAGATAGAAACATTCTGCAGTTTAATCTTGCAACACATCTGAGGCCCAATGCTTCCTCTTTTAAGCCAGTAATTCCACTGGATTTAGAAATTTCAACTAAAGAGATAATCATAGATGGAAATCAATAAATCTTCATTACTTTTGTTTCTTAATTGCTGACAGGTCCACGGCGCCTATTAAAGTGATAAACTCATAACATGAAGTAATTTTTTGGCTACATGCCCTTTAGCCTCTCTAAATCTGTTTCCTTATCCATAAAACATATAATAGCTTTTTATTCTATAGTACAATACATAATTAGGACTTAAGTGTGATTAAATTAGATAACACATGAGAATGTTGGTAATATGACTGGCAATAGCATTAAAAAATATTAATATAAAATATATTTTCAATCCAATGTCAAAATATTATCCTTATAAAGTAATATTCAATTATCTCTAAAAAAATGAAATCTAAAACAAACCCGAAGCCTCACTTTAGTTAATAATTTCAACCCACGCCTCTTCTAAACCTTTTGCCAACCTGCCAAGGAATAGTGAACTCTCTATTCTGTCCTTCTAATTTTCTCTAGTAGACATTCCTGAAGGAACTAAAAAAAGGTAACATGTAAGTAATTCCCAAACTGGTTAAATAATCCCAATATGATAGAAAGTTCAATATACATATTTAATACTGGTCAACCCAAATATCTTACCAGATTTCACCTTTTCTTCCCCCCAATTCTTTGGGTCATCAAAAAATTCTTCCAGTCCTCTCCTAGACAACGTGGTATGAAGTAATCTACAATGGTGGAAAGATGTGACATTTGGTGAACTCTTAGTCCACAGACCAAGAGAAAACCTGCAACTGAACACATATGAACAAGAGATTAAAGTTTCATAACATTTGGGTTTTACAGCCAATAAACGGAATTATTTCCACATTTCCAATGTCAAAAATACAATTTGCGGTTTCTATACAAGAAATAATGAACTCATAAAATGCTTTAGAAATTACTATCCTCTAATTTCAGACAATTTCAGAGATAATATACTGACATAATTATATTTTAAGGTAACATTTTTAACTCCTTCTAACGCTGCTAGTGTGCATATAAGTAGATAGAAACATTCTGCAGTTTAATCTTGCAACACATCTGAGGCCCAATGCTTCCTCTTTTAAGCCAGTAATTCCACTGGATTTAGAAATTTCAACTAAAGAGATAATCATAGATGGAAATCAATAAATCAACATTCTACTGTGGTGATCACTGAAATGCACAAAAATATCAAGCTACTATATTGTATACCTGAAACTAACATAACATTTTCAGTCAATTATACTGTAAAGCATTATATATGATATCAAAAGGCTAATAATGTAAATGTACAACTGGGAAATGGTTAAAATAATTACTATACATCTGTATGGTAATCTATTGTACAATAATCTGAAAGTCATGCTTATCAATAATATTGACTGGCCTGAAGAAGTAATTCAAGGTACACTAATGAAGTATATTACAAGTGTTGTATTCCTACAAAAAATAAAAACATTTAACCAGAATCTAATCACAATCAAATAAATCCAAACGAAGAAATATTCTAAAAAGGCTGACCTCACAAAAAAAATCATTAAAATCATGAAAGAGAAAAAAAATCATTCTGGATTAAAAAAGACTAAAGACACATGATGATTACCATGATAAATAATCACTGGTTGGACCTGCATAAAAGAATTAAGAAATTCCCAGTGTGATCAGTGTAGTACTATAATTAAGATACTTCTTATTTTTAGGAGCTATATGCTTGTGTCTTGATGTTTGCAATATCGACAAGCCTCAAACAGTTCAGAAGAATAAAGGCACTGGATTAAAAATTATAAAAAAAAAATGCGACAAAATGCTAGGAGTGATAAAATATAAGTGAAGAGTATGTGGTTATTCTCTGTACTACTCTTAGAACTTTTCTTTTGGTATGAAATTTTAAAAAACAAACTGGCGAAACAAGGGTAGAACACAAAAATGTACATATGTAAATATGATCCTGACTTTATTCTAAATTACATGTATGTGTTAAAGTTAAAAGGAACAGAAGAAAGCCTGTTTATCTCTGAATGGTTTACTTTCTTCTTCAAACTTCACCCTATTTTCCAAAGTGTCTGTAAATGAACAGACACTTAACAGTAACGATAAAATCTAAACTTATTTTTTAAGGAATCTCTGCCAAAACCAAAATCAAGTCACTGCTTATCTCTGAGGTTGATGTAAGTAATTACATTAGAGCCGAGAGATGCTCAATATCTGTGCTGGATTCAAGAGCACATACATTACTTCCTTCTGAAAAACAAACCAACCAACCCAATTATTCGTAAAATTCAACTCATTAAAACCAAAAGCTAATAAAAGGGAGCACATCGTACAGCTTACCGTCAAAAATGATCTGTTCAGAAGACAAGAAATCTTTCTAGAAATAATACCCACCGTATGTAGGATATTCTTTTCTCACACATGCAAGGCGACTTTCTGTTCACTCGGCTTTCATTTACTCACTCGAAATTTACTGAAGATCCCTTTTGACGGACTCTGGGAGGCAAATCCCTTTTTAATCTATCCAAACCCGACGTCCCTTTCTGTTGCACAGCCAAAAGCTATCCACTGAAATTTCTTCCAGCTCACCCAGCTAAACAGGACGCTTCTGTACCTCCACATCTAATTAAACAAATACTGATTTTCCACAGACCCTGAAAACTGCCTGGTCCACAGTAGGTGGCAGCAAATGAGGAAGATACGGATATCGCAGGTGGGAAACTTTTCCAAGATCATTGAGTCCTCAGAAGTGGGCTCGGGCCCAGTCAATCCAGCGACCTTCCCATCCCTAAACATTCTCAGCATCTCAATAATAAAACAAGATATAAAGCTAGAGAGGTGGAAAGACCTACTCCTCACATCACTTACCCTGTGCTGGCAAGGGCCTGAGAACTTATCAACGACGTAGAAGCCTTCAGGGCGCTTGAAACTCTTCTGCAGAAAGCACCCAAACCGGCAGCAGCCATTTTTCCGAACCAGCGACAAAATGCTAGGAGTGATAAAATATAAGTGAAGAGTATGTGGTTATTCTCTGTACTACTCTTAGAACTTTTCTTTTGGTATGAAATTTTAAAAAACAAACTGGCGAAACAAGGGTAGAACACAAAAATGTACATATGTAAATATGATCCTGACTTTATTCTAAATTACATGTATGTGTTAAAGTTAAAAGGAACAGAAGAAAGCCTGTTTATCTCTGAATGGTTTACTTTCTTCTTCAAACTTCACCCTATTTTCCAAAGTGTCTGTAAATGAACAGACACTTAACAGTAACGATAAAATCTAAACTTATTTTTTAAGGAATCTCTGCCAAAACCAAAATCAAGTCACTGCTTATCTCTGAGGTTGATGTAAGTAATTACATTAGAGCCGAGAGATGCTCAATATCTGTGCTGGATTCAAGAGCACATACATTACTTCCTTCTGAAAAACAAACCAACCAACCCAATTATTCGTAAAATTCAACTCATTAAAACCAAAAGCTAATAAAAGGGAGCACATCGTACAGCTTACCGTCAAAAATGATCTGTTCAGAAGACAAGAAATCTTTCTAGAAATAATACCCACCGTATGTAGGATATTCTTTTCTCACACATGCAAGGCGACTTTCTGTTCACTCGGCTTTCATTTACTCACTCGAAATTTACTGAAGATCCCTTTTGACGGACTCTGGGAGGCAAATCCCTTTTTAATCTATCCAAACCCGACGTCCCTTTCTGTTGCACAGCCAAAAGCTATCCACTGAAATTTCTTCCAGCTCACCCAGCTAAACAGGACGCTTCTGTACCTCCACATCTAATTAAACAAATACTGATTTTCCACAGACCCTGAAAACTGCCTGGTCCACAGTAGGTGGCAGCAAATGAGGAAGATACGGATATCGCAGGTGGGAAACTTTTCCAAGATCATTGAGTCCTCAGAAGTGGGCTCGGGCCCAGTCAATCCAGCGACCTTCCCATCCCTAAACATTCTCAGCATCTCAATAATAAAACAAGATATAAAGCTAGAGAGGTGGAAAGACCTACTCCTCACATCACTTACCCTGTGCTGGCAAGGGCCTGAGAACTTATCAACGACGTAGAAGCCTTCAGGGCGCTTGAAACTCTTCTGCAGAAAGCACCCAAACCGGCAGCAGCCATTTTTCCGAACCAGCAAACAAACGCATTTCCGCCAACGACGACGTCACTTCCGTTGCCTCACGCAGACCGGAAGGTGAGAACGGGAATTGACTTTGCCCTCAGTCAACATGGCCCCTTTCCGGCTTCGCCCATTTCGGAAAATTGGCTCTCTCGGCCTCCGTTACTTTTCCCCCGAGTTCTCTTGCCCGTAGTAGCCATGGCGGCCATGAGTTTATTGCAGCGGACCACGGTCTCTGCAGTGGCCGCTCTGTCCGGGCGTCACCTTAGCTCGCGACTTGGATTCGGGGGCTTCCTCGCCCGTGACTTTCCGAAAACTGTTGGTGAGTACTGGCTTTGGGAGGAAGCGTGACTAGGGAACACTGGAAGAGAGACGGAGGAGTCTTCCGAGTGACCTTGGTGGGATCCAAAGGGAGCCGTGAATAAATTGAGAACTTGGAACTTGAGGAGCATAGGCGATGTGAGGTGACTGAGAGTTTTCCTGAAGTAATCAGATCGATCATATTTAAGTAATTAATTAGAATTTGTGAGACACTTTGTCATTCACCTATTCTGTTGGTTCTAATTCGTGGATGAAGCTGAGGTCAGAAGTCGAAAAACTAAGACCTGTGTCTCTCAGGCACCCGATTCTTCGTATCTTCCAGCTGTGCTAGGTCTTATTCTCACAAGGTGGGAGGTCATGTTGCTGAGGATCCTGCCGATACTAAGCAGTATATGTGGATAGCTGAAGAGCTCGGGGCTGCCTCATCCACTTGACACAGTGCCTTCATGATACTTTCAGGGGCCCACGAAAATGTTTTCATTTAAATTTCTTTTAAAATTAGAGGAGAGAGGGATTAATGTTGATGCGTATGTGATGGTGAATCGAGCCCGAACTATATTCGTTTTATATCACTGCAATCATAACATAGTTAGTTTTCAGACCAGCGCCCCCTTCCCATCCCTAAACATTCTCAGCATCTCAATAATAAAACAAGATATAAAGCTAGAGAGGTGGAAAGACCTACTCCTCACATCACTTACCCTGTGCTGGCAAGGGCCTGAGAACTTATCAACGACGTAGAAGCCTTCAGGGCGCTTGAAACTCTTCTGCAGAAAGCACCCAAACCGGCAGCAGCCATTTTTCCGAACCAGCAAACAAACGCATTTCCGCCAACGACGACGTCACTTCCGTTGCCTCACGCAGACCGGAAGGTGAGAACGGGAATTGACTTTGCCCTCAGTCAACATGGCCCCTTTCCGGCTTCGCCCATTTCGGAAAATTGGCTCTCTCGGCCTCCGTTACTTTTCCCCCGAGTTCTCTTGCCCGTAGTAGCCATGGCGGCCATGAGTTTATTGCAGCGGACCACGGTCTCTGCAGTGGCCGCTCTGTCCGGGCGTCACCTTAGCTCGCGACTTGGATTCGGGGGCTTCCTCGCCCGTGACTTTCCGAAAACTGTTGGTGAGTACTGGCTTTGGGAGGAAGCGTGACTAGGGAACACTGGAAGAGAGACGGAGGAGTCTTCCGAGTGACCTTGGTGGGATCCAAAGGGAGCCGTGAATAAATTGAGAACTTGGAACTTGAGGAGCATAGGCGATGTGAGGTGACTGAGAGTTTTCCTGAAGTAATCAGATCGATCATATTTAAGTAATTAATTAGAATTTGTGAGACACTTTGTCATTCACCTATTCTGTTGGTTCTAATTCGTGGATGAAGCTGAGGTCAGAAGTCGAAAACTAAGACCTGTGTCTCTCAGGCACCCGATTCTTCGTATCTTCCAGCTGTGCTAGGTCTTATTCTCACAAGGTGGGAGGTCATGTTGCTGAGGATCCTGCCGATACTAAGCAGTATATGTGGATAGCTGAAGAGCTCGGGGCTGCCTCATCCACTTGACACAGTGCCTTCATGATACTTTCAGGGGCCCACGAAAATGTTTTCATTTAAATTTCTTTTAAAATTAGAGGAGAGAGGGATTAATGTTGATGCGTATGTGATGGTGAATCGAGCCCGAACTATATTCGTTTTATATCACTGCAATCATAACATAGTTAGTTTTAAGGTCAGCTTAGACGAGAAGGGACCTATGAAGGTCGTACGTCCTAGGGAAGTGAGTGCAGTCGTGGGAGGGTTATTTGGAGCCTCTTGGAGACTGGGTTGAACTCTAGGGGAATGAATAATGATAATATTAGTAGCAAAGTATCAAATGCTTTGTATTCAGTCTGTTTGATTAATCATAATATTAATAGCAAAGCATCAGATGCTTTGTCTTCAGTCTGTTAGATTACCTCTTGAATTCTGCAAAGTGAATACAATGTTATTGTCCCCTTTTTACACATGAGGAAATTGTGACTCACTTATTACGAAGAGAGCACACTTCTGTATTAAATTGAATAATTGCAGCTAATACTTTTTGAGCAACGGTATTCATTTAATCCTCTTGATCAAAAATGTACTGTATGCTATTTGCCCTATACAATAGGTATAGATACAGAGGAAGTGAAATTTAAAGCCAAAAAGATTCTTCTCCAACTTAAAAATGTGTTTTTCTGTTGCCTTCTCCCAATTTAATTTGAATTATGTCACTTCACATGAAGAGGCATTATACATAGGGTGCGTGTGTGCTAGGTTGCTTCAGTCCTGTCCGACTCTGTGTGACCTCATGGACTGTAGCCCACCAGGCTCCTCTGTCCATGGGATTCTCAATGGAAAAATGATGGGAAGGACCAATAGTATTCACCGAATTTCCAGCAGGAATTTGAACCCGTCACAAAGCTATACGTGCTCACTCACATTCCTTGATAAAAGTTCTCTGTAAGTCTTTTCTGATTACAGATGGCCTCTTCAAATGACCCCTTTGACTCCATAGTGTTTAATCATGCACTGGAAATAAACAGGTAAAATTTCACCTCTAGATTCTGTTTATACACTACTCCACATTCTTGGAGTTCTGGAAGGATCCTAGCAAGTAATCTACACCCTTTCCACTGAAAGCAGGAAAGGCTGTTAATAGCTGTAGTGAGTGTTACTGTGTTTTAGGCAAAGGTATTTTGAATGTGAAGCCTCATCTGTCACTTTAAAAGTTGTAATCATATTGTTTATGATGACCCTTTTTTTGGCGATTTAATCGAGCCCGAACTATATTCGTTTTATATCACTGCAATCATAACATAGTTAGTTTTAAGGTCAGCTTAGACGAGAAGGGACCTATGAAGGTCGTACGTCCTAGGGAAGTGAGTGCAGTCGTGGGAGGGTTATTTGGAGCCTCTTGGAGACTGGGTTGAACTCTAGGGGAATGAATAATGATAATATTAGTAGCAAAGTATCAAATGCTTTGTATTCAGTCTGTTTGATTAATCATAATATTAATAGCAAAGCATCAGATGCTTTGTCTTCAGTCTGTTAGATTACCTCTTGAATTCTGCAAAGTGAATACAATGTTATTGTCCCCTTTTTACACATGAGGAAATTGTGACTCACTTATTACGAAGAGAGCACACTTCTGTATTAAATTGAATAATTGCAGCTAATACTTTTTGAGCAACGGTATTCATTTAATCCTCTTGATCAAAAATGTACTGTATGCTATTTGCCCTATACAATAGGTATAGATACAGAGGAAGTGAAATTTAAAGCCAAAAAGATTCTTCTCCAACTTAAAAATGTGTTTTTCTGTTGCCTTCTCCCAATTTAATTTGAATTATGTCACTTCACATGAAGAGGCATTATACATAGGGTGCGTGTGTGCTAGGTTGCTTCAGTCCTGTCCGACTCTGTGTGACCTCATGGACTGTAGCCCACCAGGCTCCTCTGTCCATGGGATTCTCAATGGAAAAATGATGGGAAGGACCAATAGTATTCACCGAATTTCCAGCAGGAATTTGAACCCGTCACAAAGCTATACGTGCTCACTCACATTCCTTGATAAAAGTTCTCTGTAAGTCTTTTCTGATTACAGATGGCCTCTTCAAATGACCCCTTTGACTCCATAGTGTTTAATCATGCACTGGAAATAAACAGGTAAAATTTCACCTCTAGATTCTGTTTATACACTACTCCACATTCTTGGAGTTCTGGAAGGATCCTAGCAAGTAATCTACACCCTTTCCACTGAAAGCAGGAAAGGCTGTTAATAGCTGTAGTGAGTGTTACTGTGTTTTAGCTGTTTCCTGCTTTCAAAGGTATTTTGAATGTGAAGCCTCATCTGTCACTGTGGAATAAAAGGTTGTAATCTTTATATTGTTTATGATGACCTCTGGGCTTCTTGGGTGGCTTAGTGGTACATAATCCACCCATTAGTGCAAGAGATCCAAGAGATGTGGGTTTGAACCCTGGGTCAGGTTCCCCTGACCAGGAAGATCCCCTGGAGAAGGAAATGCCAACCCACTCCAGTATTCTTGCCTGGGAAATCCCTCAGACAGAGGAATTTGGCAGGCTACAGTCCATGGGATTGCAAAGAGGCAGACGATACTGAACCCACATACGTATGCACGCATGCCTGTCCGCCTCTCTGACATGGTAAGATCCAGCAGAATAAACAGTCTTGTCTGGTTTTGTTTCCTCTGGAGCTAGGCTGCCTAGGTTTAAATCCTGGCTTCAGAATTCAGTAATTCTGTAAATTGGGGTCATCATATCTGGGGAGCTAAGTGGAAGGCACTTAATTGCTCTAAACCAACAATTTTTCATCTTTAAAAAAGAGTATTTTCAATTTTTAGTTCTTTTACTTCTTTTCAATTTATTTTTGGTTGTGTGGCGAGGCATGTGGAATCTTAGTTCCCCGACCAGGCACTGAACCTGTGCTTCCTGCATTGGAAGGCGGTGTCTTAACCACTGGACATGAGGGAAGTCCCTCCAAAAAGAGGATTTTTATTTCAAGTATGCTTATATTCTTTTATATTTATATATATATATATATATATATATATATATATATATATATATTTTATATTTGTTAATTTTTGGTCTCTTTTATTGGTCTTTCATTTACTTATTTTCATCTATCTTTGTTCTTTGGCCTGTGCGGGCCTCCCATTGCAGTGGCCCCTCCTGTTGCAGAGCACCGGCTCTGGGTGCATGCACTCCAGAGCACTGGCTCGTAATTGGACACACTGGTCCAGCTGCTCCGTGGCACGTGGGATCTTCCCAGGCCAGAGATCAAACTGGCAGCCCTTGTACTGCAAGGCGGACTCTTTACCCACTGGACCACCAGGGAAGCCCTCAAGTATGCTTATATTCTTTTGACAGGGAAATAAAACCAATCATGTTGACAAGTATTTATAGCCCTGAAATGTGTTTCTGCATAATTTTACATCTTTTTAGGAATGCTATTTTGAAATAAACATCTCTTACCATAAAAACTGTCAAAAAGAAAAAAAAGAGGATGATAATTGTAAGTCACCTCAAAGCTAGTGGTAAAGAGTGAGGGGGAACAATCTAGAGCACCAGACATCACCTTCTGCAGGGCCCTGTGGTTCCATCTTCCTTAAACATCCTGTACTGCCATTGTCAGTCATACTCAGTGAAAACCTTTCTCAGAAAATAAGCAGATAGTCTACGGCCATACCACCCTGACGTGCCCAATGTTGTCTGATCTCAGAAGCTAAGCTGGATCAGGCCTGGTTAGTGCTTGGATTGGAGAAAATAAGCAGATAAAACTATTGTATTTAATATTGAATTATTGATTAAAGGTCAGACATCAAGGGTTTCTAGAAACGAGCTTAAGTTCTCCCCTCAGCTGCAGAGAACTTTTGTGTTGAAGGCTGAGGTGCATATATTAAGACTTAAAACCTGAGAGGAGGACTTCCCCTGGTGGTCCAGTGGGTAAGGACACCGCCTTGCAGTGCAAGGGGCGCCGGTTCGAGCCCTGGCCTGGGAGGATCCCACGTGCCGCGGAGCGGCTGGACTGATGTGTCCAATTACCGAGCCGGAGCTCTGGAGCGCATGCGCCCAGAGCCGGTGCTCTGCAACGACAGACGCCACCGCGATGGGAGGCCCTCAGGAGCCAAAGAAGGAAGACGAATGAAAATGGAAAGATGAAAGACCAATAGAAGTGGCCCGCCCACTCCCCTCCCTCCCCAACTCGACCCCCGCCCAAAAGTAAAAAAAAAAAAAAAAACCTGAGAGGAGTATTAAAATGATTGTATAAACAAAGTAGTCTGGACTCAATTCAGACATGGAGGATGGGGCGTGTTAACTGGAGTCTAGGCATAGTTTTAGGAGATGTAATTGGCAGAAAAGTAATGGATGTGTTTTTTGATAGATCTGAAAGTAGGCCTCTTGGGATAGGTAGGTGTTGAGCAAGAAGGCTAAAGAAGGGAAGTTAGGATCAAATTAGAGGAGGGGCTGCATACAATGCCAGAGAATCCCTAGCAGTCTGGTAGGCGGCGAGAGTATTTAGCAGAAGAGCAGCATCAGTAGTGTGTTTTAGGAAGCTGGTCAGAATATTGGATGGCTTATCAAAGGGGCTAATTACTTAAACCAGTGAGGTAAAGAGGGCATGGAGAAAAATGGAAAGCTTGAATTGCAGAGTCAAGAGATCTTGACAGTTGATGAATAAGGCATAGGAAGATAACAGATTTTTAGCCTGGGTAACTGAGTTGGTGGTACAGTTAACTGGATAGTCTGAACCAGCAAAAGAAAATGACCAATTTTTGGTGTTATCTTAAGAGACACCAAGAAAAATCTTACATTGAATTATTTGATGCTCACAATTATCACAGTTGTCCACAACTTAACTTTCCTGAAGTTATTTGCATTTTTAAAAGATTGGTTATTAAAACCTTATTTCAGGGGCTTCCCTGGTGGTCCAGTGGGTAAAGAGTCCGCCTTGCAGTGCAAGGGGCACTGGTTCGATGCCTGTCCCGGGAAGATCCCACGTGTCGCAGAGTGGCTAAACTCGTGTGTCCAATTACCAGTCTGCGTTTTGGAGTGCATGTGCCCAGAGCCAGTGCTCTGCAACGAGAGAGGCCACTATGATGGGAGGCCCACACAAGCCAAAGAATAAAGGTGGATGAAAATAAATAAATAAAAAACCAATAAAAGAGACCAATATTAAAAAAAAAAAACAAAACAAAACCTTATTCCACATAATTAATGAATACCTAATTGAGAAATTCCAGGCTTTAGAGAGTGATAGAAAATGCTTGTTTTTGTGGCAGAAGAGTCTGAGTTCCAGAAATCCTGCCAGTCTGCTGATAGTGAGCAGTTTTCACTCTAATGATTTTAGACTGTAAGCAGGTGCCCCTGCTACAACAACAAATCATGAAGGCTCAGAATATTTGAAAAGAGTTTAGTGCTATGAAGTATCCTTTAGAACAGTTAATGGGATAACGGTTATCTAGCACATTTAATGACATGAATAAAAGTTGTTCAACAGTAATTATGTGAAGAAAGCAGGAAGTTCACATTACTGTTTAATATTGCTAGAATACAGCCGGCCCAAGCTTTCTTACATAGTCTGGTTTGTTACAGTTTATCTATCAATACTGTCAATCATAATTAGTTGTCCCTAAAACCCCACACAGTTTAATCCTTCTCTGTGTGTATGTCTTTGAATCTGTGTTTTTCTGTGTATGTGTGTGTATGTGTTTTCCTGTCTGAAAAGGAAAATTGAGAGTATGCTATCTCTTCTGAATTTACTTTCAAGGGCTAAAGAAAGATGCCCTACTAACTTTTAATTTACTTAAGAAATGTAAATTCAGCAATATGGAACGCCTGCCATGTGGCAGACCCTAAAGTGCGCTGGAGTATGTACTGGATAATTCAGCTTAGTGCTCATTGTTCTAAAGGAAATAACCAAATAGTATTAAGGAGAAGAAGTGGAAGACCAGCTTCAAATAGAGTAGTCAGAGAAGACTTCTTCCAGGAGGTGACCTTTGATCTTATCTCTGAAGAATGGGATGAGTACATCACCATTCAAAGAGCTTGAAGCCAGGCAAAGGGGAGAATAAGGGCAGAAATCTGAGAGCAGAAAGAGTTCTGCATGACGGAAGGAAACCGTTGAGATTGAGTAGTAGGAAAGGTATGTCTTCTTATTCTGAGAGGCCATCTGTTCAGTTTCTTTGAGCAAAAGACCTTAGAAATCTATTAGGCCAGCCCCCTGTAGTACGCATTGTTACCTTCCATTATTGAGACTCGAATAACTATTTTCAGTCACTAAAATTGTTCAAAACTTCTTCCTTGTATTAAGCTAAAAACTACTCTTTCACACATTGATCCTAGTTCTTTCAGATCAACACAGCCCTTGTCATTGACAGCCTTCAGCTATTTAAAGACACTTATCTGTTCTCTATTTTTAGACTGTAAGCAGGTGCCCCTGCTACAACAACAAATCATGAAGGCTCAGAATATTTGAAAAGAGTTTAGTGCTATGAAGTATCCTTTAGAACAGTTAATGGGATAACGGTTATCTAGCACATTTAATGACATGAATAAAAGTTGTTCAACAGTAATTATGTGAAGAAAGCAGGAAGTTCACATTACTGTTTAATATTGCTAGAATACAGCCGGCCCAAGCTTTCTTACATAGTCTGGTTTGTTACAGTTTATCTATCAATACTGTCAATCATAATTAGTTGTCCCTAAAACCCCACACAGTTTAATCCTTCTCTGTGTGTATGTCTTTGAATCTGTGTTTTTCTGTGTATGTGTGTGTATGTGTTTTCCTGTCTGAAAAGGAAAATTGAGAGTATGCTATCTCTTCTGAATTTACTTTCAAGGGCTAAAGAAAGATGCCCTACTAACTTTTAATTTACTTAAGAAATGTAAATTCAGCAATATGGAACGCCTGCCATGTGGCAGACCCTAAAGTGCGCTGGAGTATGTACTGGATAATTCAGCTTAGTGCTCATTGTTCTAAAGGAAATAACCAAATAGTATTAAGGAGAAGAAGTGGAAGACCAGCTTCAAATAGAGTAGTCAGAGAAGACTTCTTCCAGGAGGTGACCTTTGATCTTATCTCTGAAGAATGGGATGAGTACATCACCATTCAAAGAGCTTGAAGCCAGGCAAAGGGGAGAATAAGGGCAGAAATCTGAGAGCAGAAAGAGTTCTGCATGACGGAAGGAAACCGTTGAGATTGAGTAGTAGGAAAGGTATGTCTTCTTATTCTGAGAGGCCATCTGTTCAGTTTCTTTGAGGGAAAAGACCTTAGAAATCTATTAGGCCAGCCCCCTGTAGTACGCATTGTTACCTTCCATTATTGAGACTCGAATAACTATTTTCAGTCACTAAAATTGTTCAAAACTTCTTCCTTGTATTAAGCTAAAAACTACTCTTTCACACATTGATCCTAGTTCTTTCAGATCAACACAGCCCTTGTCATTGACAGCCTTCAGCTATTTAAAGACACTTATCTGTTCTCTATTTTTACATCTTTTTTTTTTTTTAAGGCCGGTAAGCTTCTGCTCTTTCGGTTTCAGCAGGTCATTTCCAGGGTGTTTACCATCCTGGCTGCTTAGCTTGGGGCATGCTCCAGATTGTCCCTCTGAAACACTGTATTCTGGGAGAAACATCCTTTAGCAGGTCTAATGAAAGAGATGGGTTGGTGCTGACCCTGTATTTCTGGTACATCAGATGAAGATTGGAGTACCTTTGAGTCTTTTTGGTAACCACATGACACCAATGACTTTCCTTTTTTTTTTCCTTTCTTTTTTTTGATTGTACCACAGGACTTAAGGGCCTCAGTTCCCTGACCGGGGACTGAACCTGTGCCACAGCAGTGAAAGCCCAGAATCCTAACCACTAAGCCACCAGGGGACTCCCACCTGTGACTTCTGTTAAGTTTGTGAGCAGCTGAATCTCTCGAGGTTCAGACAGGACTTCCCACTTACTATACTCAGTGCTTTTGGATTTGGCCTTTTGTAAATGTGAAGCAGGGCTATGACGGGGGGAATCCTATTTAACCACTAGTGTGGTAGCCTCTTGTAGCAGTAACTACCATTTCCACCTCACCAGGCCATTCACAGACATATATACGTATATATTGGCATAGAAGGAATACTTTATCATAGTTCATATTAAACACTTATACATTGACATTTTCTTATATCTGAGTTTTATTTCCAAATATAACAGCATGTCCATATGAGCCTCGCATATAACAGTGGCAGAAATCTGAGAGCAGAAAGAGTTCTGCATTGACGGAAGGAAACCGTTGAGATTGAGTAGTAGGAAAGGTATGTCTTCTTATTCTGAGAGGCCATCTGTTCAGTTTCTTTGAGGAAAAGACCTTAGAAATCTATTAGGCCAGCCCCCTGTAGTACGCATTGTTACCTTCCATTATTGAGACTCGAATAACTATTTTCAGTCACTAAAATTGTTCAAAACTTCTTCCTTGTATTAAGCTAAAAACTACTCTTTCACACATTGATCCTAGTTCTTTCAGATCAACACAGCCCTTGTCATTGACAGCCTTCAGCTATTTAAAGACACTTATCTGTTCTCTATTTTTACATCTTTTTTTTTTTTTAAGGCCGGTAAGCTTCTGCTCTTTCGGTTTCAGCAGGTCATTTCCAGGGTGTTTACCATCCTGGCTGCTTAGCTTGGGGCATGCTCCAGATTGTCCCTCTGAAACACTGTATTCTGGGAGAAACATCCTTTAGCAGGTCTAATGAAAGAGATGGGTTGGTGCTGACCCTGTATTTCTGGTACATCAGATGAAGATTGGAGTACCTTTGAGTCTTTTTGGTAACCACATGACACCAATGACTTTCCTTTTTTTTTTCCTTTCTTTTTTTTGATTGTACCACAGGACTTAAGGGCCTCAGTTCCCTGACCGGGGACTGAACCTGTGCCACAGCAGTGAAAGCCCAGAATCCTAACCACTAAGCCACCAGGGGACTCCCACCTGTGACTTCTGTTAAGTTTGTGAGCAGCTGAATCTCTCGAGGTTCAGACAGGACTTCCCACTTACTATACTCAGTGCTTTTGGATTTGGCCTTTTGTAAATGTGAAGCAGGGCTATGACGGGGGGAATCCTATTTAACCACTAGTGTGGTAGCCTCTTGTAGCAGTAACTACCATTTCCACCTCACCAGGCCATTCACAGACATATATACGTATATATTGGCATAGAAGGAATACTTTATCATAGTTCATATTAAACACTTATACATTGACATTTTCTTATATCTGAGTTTTATTTCCAAATATAACAGCATGTCCATATGAGCCTCGCATATAACAGGGTAACTGGGTATTTCCAGCTCCTGTGCGACACAGTGGAGACCATGGGAAAAGACTGTTCATCATCAAGCCTTCTGGATTCTATGACAGACGTTTTTTGAAATTAATGGTGAGTTGAAACTTTTGTTGAACTAAACTCTTTACCTATACATAGAATTCTTTTTTCCTATTTAGAAAGCATCTTTCGTTATATAAAAGATTTTATTTTTCAAATGCATATTCCTTTTCTTAAAAAATACTGAGATTTTGTACTAAGATCTGATGTGCTGAATTTATTCTTAAATTAGTGAACCTTTCCTTCTTCAAAAAAAGGAAACTGGAGATAAAATTGCATATTGGAGGTAAAATTGAACCATTTCTTTCTTCTCAAGATTGTGGGGTTTGGAAATATCATCTGTGTTCCCTGTCCCCTTCCCAGTCTATAAATTTTAAAACTGAAAATGGGTTCATTTGGGGATAATTATTTGTATTACTAAAATATTCTTTCCATCACCGAAGAACTCATTGAAAGACTTCTTTAAATATTTAATTCCATTATTTTGAGTTGATTTTTTAATTTCTTCATTGTGTTGGAACACTGATCTTAGAGACTGAAGCTGGGTATTAACCGTATGTTTTTATCTCAAAAGTCTATAAGGAAAGGAGACTTAGAAGGTGGAAGGTTGTCTGAAGTCTGCCACTGTTCCTTGAGCTGTGACCCACTGGCTGCCTCCAGACCTTCCCTCGCCTCTTACTGTACTAATGCCCTTCTTTATCTCAGTGGTTGAACCCCCTCTTTTTTTGTGATGACCGACTCACACTCTGAAATTCATCTTCTTGTATTTTCATTCTTAGTATAAAAATTTCTGGCACTTTGCTGGAGGTCCAGTGGTTAAGAATCTGCCTTGCAGTGCAGAGAGTGCGGATTTCATCCCTCGTGAAGGAACTAAAATCTCACATGCTGCAGAGCAGCTAAGCCTGCAGCCCCAATTAGAGAGCCCCTGCGCTTCAGCAAGGTCCCGCAGGCCCCAAGAAGATCCTGCGAGCCACTACTAAGACGGGTGCTGCTACATAAATCAATCTCTGTTAATTCGTTGCTTTAACCAGAAATTGACTTTAAGTATATATAGCATCAGACTGGTACAGTTGGTGTTTACATTTTACTTTCATTTTTGATGCTAAATATAGGCATCTGAAAACTAGAGCAAAAGAAAATTACAGAAATAAATCACTTTGTACCACATCTCCAATTCTTCAAGTTTACTTTAAAAGAGATTCAAGGAAATCATGTAATGAGGATAGTTTGAGTGTGAGGAAAGAGAGGAGATGGTTATGTGAAAACTTTTTTTTTTTAATCTTAACAGAGATTCTACATTTTGTTGACTGGGATTCCAGTAGCAATTGGCATAACTCTGATAAATGTATTCATTGGTGAGTATCTCCTGCACTGACTAAATTAGTATGTTTTTAAGACCTGTGTGCGTTAATACAAGAAGGAAATTACAGATATTATAAGGAGAGGTTGTTTAAGTAATAAACATAAGCATGAGAATTCATTTTAGATTAGCCAGATCTTAATCTGCAATAGTGTACAGTGGTTCTGTTTCTATTTTTTTTTCCTTCAAAAACCTTTAAGGTCGCTCACTCTATAGATCACATAAAAGACCTGTCTTCTTCCTCCTCATTTTTCAAAACCAGCTTTAAGAAGTTTGAATAAGGCAATAGAAATGCAGCTGAGGGCTTCCCTGGTGGTCCAGTGGGTAAGGACACCGCCTTGCAGTGCAAGGGGCGCCAGTTCGATCCCTGGCCTGGGAGGATCCCACGTGCCGCGGAGCGGCTGGACCAATGTGTCCAATTACTGAGCCGGAGCTCTGGAGCGCATGCGCCCAGAGCTGGTGCTCTGCGACAACAGAGGCCACCACGATGGGAGGCCCACAAGGGCCAAAGAACAAAGATGGATGAAAATGGACAAATGAAAGACCAATAGAAGTGGCCTGCCAGCTCCCCTCCCTCCCTACCCTACCCTCCCCTCAAATAAATAAATAAATATTTAAAAAAAGAAAGAAATGCAGGTGAAAGACAGGCTGAGGGATGGAAGGAGTTTTTTTAAATCCATCCAGGCACTTATAAAGTTAATAATCTTCTAAAAAAAGAATGGATTTGTGAATGACAGGTTACTAGATTTTCCTGAGATATTCTGCTCAAAGTACTTCTAAGACTTGAATCTCTCAATATTGTATCAGAAGGTTTAGGGAAACTCAGAGGAGTAATTTGTTTTTTATTATACCTTGTTACACTAAATAAAAACAAAATGAGAACTCTTTATAATGCCTATATGCAAAGCCTTACACACAGAAGGCATCTAAAGAGTATCTAGTGAATGATCTTCCACCATATTGAAGTGAATTTAAAGTGTTAGACATCTTGATTGCTACAAAACAGAAGGTTCTCGAAAACCACAGTAGCAATTGGCATCTAAAAATTCTTTGTTGACTGGGATTCCAGTAGCAATTGGCATAACTCTGATAAATGTATTCATTGGTGAGTATCTCCTGCACTGACTAAATTAGTATGTTTTTAAGACCTGTGTGCGTTAATACAAGAAGGAAATTACAGATATTATAAGGAGAGGTTGTTTAAGTAATAAACATAAGCATGAGAATTCATTTTAGATTAGCCAGATCTTAATCTGCAATAGTGTACAGTGGTTCTGTTTCTATTTTTTTTTCCTTCAAAAACCTTTAAGGTCGCTCACTCTATAGATCACATAAAAGACCTGTCTTCTTCCTCCTCATTTTTCAAAACCAGCTTTAAGAAGTTTGAATAAGGCAATAGAAATGCAGCTGAGGGCTTCCCTGGTGGTCCAGTGGGTAAGGACACCGCCTTGCAGTGCAAGGGGCGCCAGTTCGATCCCTGGCCTGGGAGGATCCCACGTGCCGCGGAGCGGCTGGACCAATGTGTCCAATTACTGAGCCGGAGCTCTGGAGCGCATGCGCCCAGAGCTGGTGCTCTGCGACAACAGAGGCCACCACGATGGGAGGCCCACAAGGGCCAAAGAACAAAGATGGATGAAAATGGACAAATGAAAGACCAATAGAAGTGGCCTGCCAGCTCCCCTCCCTCCCTACCCTACCCTCCCCTCAAATAAATAAATAAATATTTAAAAAAAGAAAGAAATGCAGGTGAAAGACAGGCTGAGGGATGGAAGGAGTTTTTTTAAATCCATCCAGGCACTTATAAAGTTAATAATCTTCTAAAAAAAGAATGGATTTGTGAATGACAGGTTACTAGATTTTCCTGAGATATTCTGCTCAAAGTACTTCTAAGACTTGAATCTCTCAATATTGTATCAGAAGGTTTAGGGAAACTCAGAGGAGTAATTTGTTTTTTATTATACCTTGTTACACTAAATAAAAACAAAATGAGAACTCTTTATAATGCCTATATGCAAAGCCTTACACACAGAAGGCATCTAAAGAGTATCTAGTGAATGATCTTCCACCATATTGAAGTGAATTTAAAGTGTTAGACATCTTGATTGCTACAAAACAGAAGGTTCTCGAAAACCACAAGAGGTTTGCTTCTTATTTAAATGCTGAAGAATTAATATAAGCTCCTGTTACTGAAGTTGAACATAACTGTTTTCTCTTATTAGGTGAAGCTGAGTTAGCAGAAATCCCAGAAGGCTATGTTCCAGAACACTGGGAATATTTCAAGGTTGGTATAGGTCACTGAAAGTTATTTTTCAGGGTTAGGTGTTTTGTCCATATACTGGTTAATATTTAATTTAGCAATTGTGATGTAGTTTTAGAGCTTATCTGGTGGCTTAGATGGTAAAGAATTCATTTGCAGTGCCGGAGACCTGGCTTCTGTCCCTGGGTTGGGAAGATCCTGTGGAGGAGGGAAAGGCTACCCACTCCAGTATTCTTTCCTGGAGAATTCCATGGACAAAAGAGCCTGGTGGGCTGCAGTTCCATTGGGCTTCAGAGTCAGACATGAGTGACTCAGAATATCAGTTTTTTATATCAAGTAAATGGTACATTTTGTGTTCACTTTTTTTTTTTTTTAAGATTTATTTATTTATTTATTTATTTATTTAGGGCGGGGGTCGGGTTGGGGAGGGAGGGGAGTGGGCGGGCCACTTCTATTGGTCTCTCATTTCTTTATTTTCATCTGTCTTTGTTCCTTGGCTCCTGTGGGCCTCCCATCGCGGTGGCGTCTGTCATCGCAGAGCACCGGCTCTGGCCACATGCACCCCAGAGCTCCGGCTCGGTAATTGGACACATCGGTCCAGCTACTCCGCGGCACGTGGGATCTTCCCAGGCCAGGGATCGAACCGGCGTCCCTTGCACTGCAAGGCGGTGTCCTTACCCACTGGACCACCAGGGGAAGCCCTGTGTTCACTTTTTATAAGCAATTCTTTTGGTAATTTTCCGCATTGTTTTATTACCTTAAGCTTTATGGTTTTTTAAAGACTGAATCTGCACTATTTTCAGCCTAGCAGAGAAGCAGAATTATCCTATGTTCTTCACTATAGGAAAAATTATCCTGATACTAATGGTAGCTGTTATTTATTGAATACCCGCTGTGTAGCAGGCACAATGCTAAGTGTTTTGCAAATATTGTCTCGTTCCATGTAAATGGTACTATTATTATCCCCTCTTTAGAGCTGAAGAAGCTGAGGCTTAAAAGGAGACAAGTGACCTGTCTAAGGAATAGGGTCAGTGTTTGAACCCAACAACTCCAGAGCCTGCACAGTGAATTAGTCATTTTATCGTACTGACATCACTACAAAAGCCCCAGATTAATTTTGTTACTTGTCTTTACAAGTGTTGTAGTAAGATGGCCTTAATTACAGTATATCTCACTGTTTTATTATCTGAATGAATTATATTTTAGAAAAGAAATGCTTCATTATTAAATCTTAAGGTAAGCAATGTGAGTGCATGCATGCTAAGTCACTTCAGTCATATCCAGCTCTTTGCAATCCCATGGACTGTAGCCCACCTCTGTCCATAGGATCCTCCAGACAAGAATACTAGAGTTTATTGCCATTCCCTCCTCCAGGGGATCTTCCCTGATCCAGGGATTGAACCCATGACTCTTATGCCTCTTGCACTGGCAGGCAGGTTCTTTTATTAAAAAAAAAAAAAAAAAAAGCAATTTGACAACATTTTTGGTGTTCTCTGTTTTTTTGGCTATTCTGGGTTTTCACTGCTGCCACAGGCTCTTCTCTAGTTGCAGGAAGTAGGGGCTACTCTCTAGTTGAGGTGAGCAGGCTTCTTGTTGTGGTGACTCCTCTTGTGGAATTTGGGCTCTGGGGCACATGGGCTTGAGTAGTTGTGGCACATGGGTTTAGTTGCTCCACAGCATGTGGGATCTTCCCAAATCAGGGATTGAACTCATGTCTCCTGCATTAGCAGGTAAACTCTTCACCACTGAGCTACTAGGGAAGCCCAGGTAGGCTCTTTATCACTAGTGGTACCTGGGAAGCCCTAAAGTAAGCCATACAATTAGTTTATCTTAGCTGACTGGTGGAAAGATCTCCATTTTGGGATCGCCAAACACCAGCTTTGGCTCCAACTGCCAGTGAGACTATTTTCAGCCTAGCAGAGAAGCAGAATTATCCTATGTTCTTCACTATAGGAAAAATTATCCTGATACTAATGGTAGCTGTTATTTATTGAATACCGCTGTGTAGCAGGCACAATGCTAAGTGTTTTGCAAATATTGTCTCGTTCCATGTAAATGGTACTATTATTATCCCCTCTTTAGAGCTGAAGAAGCTGAGGCTTAAAAGGAGACAAGTGACCTGTCTAAGGAATAGGGTCAGTGTTTGAACCCAACAACTCCAGAGCCTGCACAGTGAATTAGTCATTTTATCGTACTGACATCACTACAAAAGCCCCAGATTAATTTTGTTACTTGTCTTTACAAGTGTTGTAGTAAGATGGCCTTAATTACAGTATATCTCACTGTTTTATTATCTGAATGAATTATATTTTAGAAAAGAAATGCTTCATTATTAAATCTTAAGGTAAGCAATGTGAGTGCATGCATGCTAAGTCACTTCAGTCATATCCAGCTCTTTGCAATCCCATGGACTGTAGCCCACCTCTGTCCATAGGATCCTCCAGACAAGAATACTAGAGTTTATTGCCATTCCCTCCTCCAGGGGATCTTCCCTGATCCAGGGATTGAACCCATGACTCTTATGCCTCTTGCACTGGCAGGCAGGTTCTTTTATTAAAAAAAAAAAAAAAAAAAGCAATTTGACAACATTTTTGGTGTTCTCTGTTTTTTTGGCTATTCTGGGTTTTCACTGCTGCCACAGGCTCTTCTCTAGTTGCAGGAAGTAGGGGCTACTCTCTAGTTGAGGTGAGCAGGCTTCTTGTTGTGGTGACTCCTCTTGTGGAATTTGGGCTCTGGGGCACATGGGCTTGAGTAGTTGTGGCACATGGGTTTAGTTGCTCCACAGCATGTGGGATCTTCCCAAATCAGGGATTGAACTCATGTCTCCTGCATTAGCAGGTAAACTCTTCACCACTGAGCTACTAGGGAAGCCCAGGTAGGCTCTTTATCACTAGTGGTACCTGGGAAGCCCTAAAGTAAGCCATACAATTAGTTTATCTTAGCTGACTGGTGGAAAGATCTCCATTTTGGGATCGCCAAACACCAGCTTTGGCTCCAAAATCTGCCATGTGAGATACTCAACACAGTATAATAGGAAAGAGCTCAAGGTTTGGAGTCAGACAGACCTGGCCTGAGTTACACTGCAGCCTAGTGCCTGTACAGCCTTGTGGAATTTGCTTATCTGTAAGTGAGGACAAATGTAGTGTCTGCTGAACAGATTACATGAAAGTGTTATTGCTTCACCTGAGATGGTCATTTTAGGAAAATAGTAAACCAGAAAAGCAACGTATTTCTTAGACACTAACCTTAAATAAATTTTCCCTTGTAGCATCCTATATCAAGATGGATTGCCCGAACTTTCTTTGATGCGCCTGAAAAGAATTACGAAAGAACAATGGCTATCCTTCAGATTGAAGCTGAAAAGGCTGAATTACGGTAAAAGACGGGTGGGGAGTGGTGTGCAGGAAAGAAAATCCTTTCCCACAGTTGCACAAACCACAGGAAGAAATGAATAGAACTGTGTCTTCAGCCCTGTAAGACGCTCTGTGGAAAACGGTGACAGTGGAGAAAGGTTTAGCCTATTTAGAGTGGAGGGTATGAATTGGAAACCAGGAGACTGTTAGGAGATAATATCTGTCAGATTGCAAGGGATTCTTTTTTGAAATGTCCTGACTCTCAAGTGCAATGCAGCCCTCTCCTTCCACTTCTTCCAGCAGTTTTGTTTTCTCCTACACCCAATCTCATCCTTAAAGGTGACCACTATTTAATGATATCTTATATACATTCCTAGAGAAAAAAATTTTTTTTTCTTTTGGCGTCTTTTATTGTTTTTTTTTTTTTTTCTTTTCCTCATCCACCTTTATTTTTTGGCCTGTGTGGGCCTCGCGTTGCAGAGCACTGGCTCCTAATTGGACATACTAGTCCAGCTGCTCCATGGCACGTGGGATCTTCCTGGGCCAGGGATCGAACTGATGCCCCTTGCACTGCAAGGCGGACTCTTTACCCACTGGACCACCCACCATGGAAGTCCATAGAAAAAATTTTATGCATTAAAAGAATATATTTTATGTATCATTTACAAAATATATTAACAAATGAAATCTTATTATCAACTCTGTTCTGTGTGTTGTCTTCATTTCATGTAATTATATAGTCCTCCCTTGGTATCTGTTGAGAGTTGGTTCCAGGACTTCCAACAAATATAAAAAATCTGAGGCTGCTCTAGTCCCTACGTAAAATGGCATGGAACAGTCAGCCCTCCTAGGATAGGGGCAGGGAGCAACTGTATCGTGATGATCTTTCTGTAATTGCATATGCTCCATTCTTTCTAATGGCTGCACTGCATGGATGTGCCTTAATTTGTCACAGTAGAGGACTTATAGTTGATACGTAGGCTCTTTCCAGGTTTTTTGATACTATACAAAATAATAATATAGTGAGTGAGTATTATATAAAATAATAATAATGGTGAGTATTCTTATGCATATATTTTTGCTGATTTATTCAGTATATCAGGAATATAAATTCCTAGCAGTGGCACTGTTAACCAAATACTATGCTTTACATTGAAAAAAAATTTTTTTTATTTGCTTATTTATTTTTGGCTGTTCTGGGTCTTCGTTCTCTGCAGGCTTTTCTCTAGATACAGTGAGTGCGGGTCACTCCCCAGTTATGATCCATGGGCTTCTCATTGCGGTAACCTCTCTTGTTGTAGAGCATGGGCTCTAGGGTCCACGGGCTTCAGTAGTTGAGTCACACAGGCTCCAGAGCACAGGCTCAATAGTTGTCATGCATGGGCTTAGTGGCTCCAAGACATGTGGGATCTTCCCAGTGTAGAATTTATTGCAATGTAGTGTCTGTATGTTTCAGATAACAGAAGTGCAGTAGTAGCTACTGTGTTTTTGAACACTTACTGGATATTGATGCTTTAATTATTTTGTATATATTTACTCATTTAATTATTGTGAGGTTATTAGTCATTTTCTTTAGTCTCTAGAATTTTGTGTCATGTATAGACCTCTGGGAGTAATAAAATAAGTATATATATAAGTGCAGAATTATTTTTTTTAATGTTCACTCATTTCTTTTGCTACTTTTAAGTATGATCTTTTTTTTTTTTTTTTTTTAAAGTTTAATTCCTGAATGAGAAAAGAAAACCAAAGTGGTGCCGGACATGTTATTCTTGTCTGAACTCATGTTTGTCGTTGTTGATACAGATTTTAGGTGTACAGTGTTACGGTTCATTTGTATACAATGCAAAGTGATCACCACACACATCTAATAAGTATGATCTTATGTGAGGTTTATTTTGATACTTGAAGTGAGGCTTCAGTTCAGTTCAGGTGGTCAGTCGTATCTGACCCTTTGTGACCCCATGGGCTGCAGCATCCTAGGCTTCCCTATCTGGAGTTTGCTCAGACTTTGGTTCATTGACCAGTGATGCCATCCAACCATCTTGTCCTCTGTCGTCCCCTTTTGTGTTGTGTTTTTCTCAACATCAGGTCTTTCCAGTGAGTTGTCCCTTCGCATCAGGTGGCCGAAATATTGGAGCTTCAGCTTCAGCATCAGTCCTGCCAATGAAAATTCAGAGTTGATTTCCTCTAGGGTTCACTGGTTTGAGCTCCTTGCAGTCCAAAGGACTCTCAAGAGCCTTCTCCAACACCACAGTTCAAAGGCATCAATTCTTTGTTGCTCGGCCTTCTTTATGGTCCAGCTCTCACATCCATACATGACTACTGGGAAAACCAAAGCTATACGGGCTTTTGTCGGCAAAGTGTCTGCTTTTTAATATGCTGTCTGGGTTTGGTATAGCTTTTCTTCCAAGGAGCAAGCGCCTTTTAGTTTTATTTACCTATAGTCAAATGTACCCATTAAATTCAGTGGGTTTTGACCAAAATAAATAACTGTAATCACCAGATTAAGGTCGTGTTGATCACCTAGTGGATCTCTTTCCTGTCCCTTCAGGCAACCCCTTTCCCTTGCTCTTGGCCTCAGGCTACCATTGATCTGCTTCCCATTTATTCTGTTTTAACTTTGTAGTTTGCAAAAATTACTGTGGTATTGAAGAATATTTAAATGATTAAATGAACATACAATTGGCTTATTTTCTGGATGTGTAATTACATGTATATGTACTTACCGTATAGAACTGTGGTTAAGTATTTAAGAGCATGAAACAGCATTATGCCTCTTAGTTGACTTTGGACATTTTGAACTTCAGACATATACCTTTGAGAAAATATCAGATTCCAAAATTTCTTGTCTGAACTCATGTTTGTCGTTGTTGATACAGATTTTAGGTGTACAGTGTTACGGTTCATTTGTATACAATGCAAAGTGATCACCACACACATCTAATAAGTATGATCTTATGTGAGGTTTATTTTGATACTTGAAGTGAGGCTTCAGTTCAGTTCAGGTGGTCAGTCGTATCTGACCCTTTGTGACCCCATGGGCTGCAGCATCCTAGGCTTCCCTATCTGGAGTTTGCTCAGACTTTGGTTCATTGACCAGTGATGCCATCCAACCATCTTGTCCTCTGTCGTCCCCTTTTGTGTTGTGTTTTTCTCAACATCAGGTCTTTCCAGTGAGTTGTCCCTTCGCATCAGGTGGCCGAAATATTGGAGCTTCAGCTTCAGCATCAGTCCTGCCAATGAAAATTCAGAGTTGATTTCCTCTAGGGTTCACTGGTTTGAGCTCCTTGCAGTCCAAAGGACTCTCAAGAGCCTTCTCCAACACCACAGTTCAAAGGCATCAATTCTTTGTTGCTCGGCCTTCTTTATGGTCCAGCTCTCACATCCATACATGACTACTGGGAAAACCAAAGCTATACGGGCTTTTGTCGGCAAAGTGTCTGCTTTTTAATATGCTGTCTGGGTTTGGTATAGCTTTTCTTCCAAGGAGCAAGCGCCTTTTAGTTTTATTTACCTATAGTCAAATGTACCCATTAAATTCAGTGGGTTTTGACCAAAATAAATAACTGTAATCACCAGATTAAGGTCGTGTTGATCACCTAGTGGATCTCTTTCCTGTCCCTTCAGGCAACCCCTTTCCCTTGCTCTTGGCCTCAGGCTACCATTGATCTGCTTCCCATTTATTCTGTTTTAACTTTGTAGTTTGCAAAAATTACTGTGGTATTGAAGAATATTTAAATGATTAAATGAACATACAATTGGCTTATTTTCTGGATGTGTAATTACATGTATATGTACTTACCGTATAGAACTGTGGTTAAGTATTTAAGAGCATGAAACAGCATTATGCCTCTTAGTTGACTTTGGACATTTTGAACTTCAGACATATACCTTTGAGAAAATATCAGATTCCAAAATTTCTTAGACATCTAGAGATACTGAATAATTCAAGACAAAGTAAAAATAAAAACAGGACTCTGACTTTTACTTCTAAAAGAAAGATGCCAATGTGAGTATGGAATGGGGAGTACCTACAATTTTTTAAAAAATATGTGTTTAGGTATTTGAAAAACTGAAGCTTAAAAGAAAGGCATAAGTTAAGAAGGGACTGTCTTCCATAATTGATTATCCTGGAGATAACTCTTATTTTTGGTCCTCCGAAATTTTTAGTACTCTGTACATATATATGTATACATAGTCACAAATGATTTTTTTCTGTTCTTTAATGAAATGAGAAGATGTTACACATACTCATTTTATTCCTAGCTTTTTGTAACCTAACAGTATATCTCTTCTCTCCTTCCATATTGCTATGTATGTAGATTTCCCTCATTCTTTTTAACAGGTGCATAGGTTGGCCATTATATGAGTGAACTATGATTTGTTTGACCAGTGCTCTGTGATGAATATTTTAGTTACTTGCATTTTGAATAATTACATTCTAAAGAGTAAAAACGATTATACTTAATCCCCCCAAAGATAAATATATCCTCTTATATACACTATCATAAAGATACATTATCTATCATAGATAGGGTTGATATGCTGGTTAATGTTACTAAAGTGAATAAACAACTATGATAAATTTCAGTGATATAAAAAGTTAGTACCTATGTAGTTTATAAAAATAGAAGGTGAAAGGCCTGATGGACAAGGGATTATTCCAGGAATGTGTGGTAGTTTGTGCAAAGGCTTGGCTGTAGAAGAATGAACCTATCTTTCTAGAGTAGAGATGATTCAGTTTGTGAAGAAGGATGAGGACAGATAAGTAAATCTTAGAGTTGGAGAATGTTTTTCTTTATCCTGGTTTTCCCTTTTTCTTTTCTTTACAAATACTCATGGTCTGTCCAGTGTTGACCAGGCTCACTGTGATGTTGGTGGCTGGTGAATAACACATCATCCCTAGTCTCAAGAGGTCTTCTGTCCTTATGGTGATGGGCAGCCAGTGTAGACAGGGAGTGTGTAGGCCTCCATGAAGGCCTGTTCTTCTTTAATTCCTAGCGCTTAACTAAATAACCTTTGAGAAAATATCAGATTCCAAAATTTCTTAGACATCTAGAGATACTGAATAATTCAAGACAAAGTAAAAATAAAACAGGACTCTGACTTACTTCTCAAAGAAAGATGCCAATGTGAGTATGGAATGGGGAGTACCTACAATTTTTTAAAAAATATGTGTTTAGGTATTTGAAAAACTGAAGCTTAAAAGAAAGGCATAAGTTAAGAAGGGACTGTCTTCCATAATTGATTATCCTGGAGATAACTCTTATTTTTGGTCCTCCGAAATTTTTAGTACTCTGTACATATATATGTATACATAGTCACAAATGATTTTTCTGTTCTTTAATGAAATGAGAAGATGTTACACATACTCATTTTATTCCTAGCTTTTTGTAACCTAACAGTATATCTCTTCTCTCCTTCCATATTGCTATGTATGTAGATTTCCCTCATTCTTTTTAACAGGTGCATAGGTTGGCCATTATATGAGTGAACTATGATTTGTTTGACCAGTGCTCTGTGATGAATATTTTAGTTACTTGCATTTTGAATAATTACATTCTAAAGAGTAAAAACGATTATACTTAATCCCCCCAAAGATAAATATATCCTCTTATATACACTATCATAAAGATACATTATCTATCATAGATAGGGTTGATATGCTGGTTAATGTTACTAAAGTGAATAAACAACTATGATAAATTTCAGTGATATAAAAAGTTAGTACCTATGTAGTTTATAAAAATAGAAGGTGAAAGGCCTGATGGACAAGGGATTATTCCAGGAATGTGTGGTAGTTTGTGCAAAGGCTTGGCTGTAGAAGAATGAACCTATCTTTCTAGAGTAGAGATGATTCAGTTTGTGAAGAAGGATGAGGACAGATAAGTAAATCTTAGAGTTGGAGAATGTTTTTCTTTATCCTGGTTTTCCCTTTTTCTTTTCTTTACAAATACTCATGGTCTGTCCAGTGTTGACCAGGCTCACTGTGATGTTGGTGGCTGGTGAATAACACATCATCCCTAGTCTCAAGAGGTCTTCTGTCCTTATGGTGATGGGCAGCCAGTGTAGACAGGGAGTGTGTAGGCCTCCATGAAGGCCTGTTCTTCTTTTAATTCCTAGCGCTTAGCACAACAGATGTTCATAATAGTAGATATTCTGTATATGACTCTCGTTTAAAAAGCAAGAAGACAGGAAATGCATTACCAGTGTTCAAGTGAAAGTGATCTGTCCAGGCAAAGAACAGGGACAGGAGGAGAGAATTGATTTATCAATTCACGTGATGTTTGGATGATTAAAAATAATATTCATTGGCTAACTACATAAGCAAGAGAATAAAACCCTTAGTAAGTCCCTAGTTTTGCTTGTATGTGAGATATATGCATCCACGTGGATATGTGGAGGGACATGATATTTTACACAAAAGTAGGACTCTCAAGTAGTTGTTCTTTTTTTTTTTTTTTTCTTAATCAAGTAGTTGTTCTTTAAGGAGATAATTCATTAAACTTATAATTGGAAGTACTGTGATCTCAACATCACCCTTCTATTTCTTACAGGTTAAAGGAACAGGACGTACGAAGATTGATGCGTGCAAGAGGCGATGGGCCCTGGTTTCAGTATCCAACCGTTGACAAGGCACTTATAGATCATTCTCCAAAAGCAACTCCTGACAACTGATCATTTATTTCTCTAAGGACAAAATATATTGTCTTTAAGGGAAAATAAATTGCTAAATATATTCTGTATTTTTTCTGTGTGATAAAAGAGCTTCTTCATTGCTTTGTTTTTCAATATTAGTTCAGATTAAGGCTGTTTTGTCTGTAATTTCAGTTTTATGCCCAGCTATATTGAGGTGTAACTGACAAAGTTGTAAGATGTTTAAATTGTACATCATGGTGATTTGACATACACTGTGAAAGGCAGATATAAGGTTTTTGGGTTGGGGTTTCAGTTTCCTCTTTTAAGAAGGTTTAAATATGATTTTTTTAAAAATCAGAGAAATAGGTAATTGTGAACTTGTAAAAGTGTACCTTGGAAAGATTGTTATATTTGTCTGATAAATGGAAGTTAGTAAAGATTGTAGATAACACATCATCCCTAGTCTCAAGAGGTCTTCTGTCCTTATGGTGATGGGCAGCCAGTGTAGACAGGGAGTGTGTAGGCCTCCATGAAGGCCTGTTCTTCTTTTAATTCCTAGCGCTTAGCACAACAGATGTTCATAATAGTAGATATTCTGTATATGACTCTCGTTTAAAAAGCAAGAAGACAGGAAATGCATTACCAGTGTTCAAGTGAAAGTGATCTGTCCAGGCAAAGAACAGGGACAGGAGGAGAGAATTGATTTATCAATTCACGTGATGTTTGGATGATTAAAAATAATATTCATTGGCTAACTACATAAGCAAGAGAATAAAACCCTTAGTAAGTCCCTAGTTTTGCTTGTATGTGAGATATATGCATCCACGTGGATATGTGGAGGGACATGATATTTTACACAAAAGTAGGACTCTCAAGTAGTTGTTCTTTTTTTTTTTTTTTTCTTAATCAAGTAGTTGTTCTTTAAGGAGATAATTCATTAAACTTATAATTGGAAGTACTGTGATCTCAACATCACCCTTCTATTTCTTACAGGTTAAAGGAACAGGACGTACGAAGATTGATGCGTGCAAGAGGCGATGGGCCCTGGTTTCAGTATCCAACCGTTGACAAGGCACTTATAGATCATTCTCCAAAAGCAACTCCTGACAACTGATCATTTATTTCTCTAAGGACAAAATATATTGTCTTTAAGGGAAAATAAATTGCTAAATATATTGTGTATTTTTTCTGTGTGACGAATAAAAGAGCTTCTTCATTGCTTTGTTTTTCAATATTAGTTCAGATTAAGGCTGTTTTGTCTGTAATTTCAGTTTTATGCCCAGCTATATTGAGGTGTAACTGACAAAGTTGTAAGATGTTTAAATTGTACATCATGGTGATTTGACATACACTGTGAAAGGCAGATATAAGGTTTTTGGGTTGGGGTTTCAGTTTCCTCTTTTAAGAAGGTTTAAATATGATTTTTTTAAAAATCAGAGAAATAGGTAATTGTGAACTTGTAAAAGTGTACCTTGGAAAGATTGTTATATTTGTCTGATAAATGGAAGTTAGAGAAATCTATGTTGAATATCAAGAAATAATGCAGTTTATATACATGTGAGTGTTGTAGATACCAGGGTTATTCAAGGGCAATACAGAATTTAAGTTATATAAACATTTAACCAACTATATAAAACATTAACACCTTAATAAACAAATTTTCAGTAAACAGATCTCAAAGTTTAATGTTTTCATGGTTTTAAAATATGTACACAGACACACACACACATCACACATTCATGGCTTTTGTAGATGCAGCATCCGAGATTCCTTAGGGCCTTTTTTGGTAAACACTAAAGAAGTTCAACAAGGTAAGATGATCACTGCAAAGATTATGAAATGAGTAAAAGCTAAAATAATGGCCATCATTTATTATTTATTGTCTGCTGAGCACTGCGCTGAGTAACTGCATTTATTCACATTATTTTCAAAATGTCCTTATGAAGTGCTAGAGTACTTTCTGCATTTTACAGATGAAAATTTGAGGCTCAGAGACTTCAGACACACACTTAATGCCTCAGCTTCCAAAATGACCCTCTGGCTTCAGAAACTCATTCTTCACAGTGACTGCATTTGAACGCCCTTGTGCTCCAAGGGCTCTACCATCCAGCCAACAGCCTTTGAGGTGGTTGCATTTTCTTATTTCCCCAGAAGAGGGCTGTCTCACCCAGCTGCTTGCAGATTTTGATCTGAGGACTCCCGAAGCAATCAAATTGTTTGAGAGGACATGCTGTCCCTGAGCCCCCGCTAGACGAACCACTCAGTTTTGTAGGAGAAGGGAAAGGAGAATGGAAGCAGGTAAGTCTTGTCAGGAATTGTAAGTGATGTTACACCCATGTACCTTTACGATCACTAGTGAGTTTTACTCTTATTTTCTCCTTTCTATTATATATAAAAACTTATAAAAAATATGGAAAGTGTTACAAGAAGTATTGATAATCCCACTGTCTACAAAGAAATCAAATTTCCTTGAATCTTTTTTTAGCATAGCTGGGATCATATATAGATTTTTAAAAATCAGAGAAATAGGTAATTGTGAACTTGTAAAAGTGTACCTTGGAAAGATTGTTATATTTGTCTGATAAATGGAAGTTAGAGAAATCTATGTTGAATATCAAGAAATAATGCAGTTTATATACATGTGAGTGTTGTAGATACCAGGGTTATTCAAGGGCAATACAGAATTTAAGTTATATAAACATTTAACCAACTATATAAAACATTAACACCTTAATAAACAAATTTTCAGTAAACAGATCTCAAAGTTTAATGTTTTCATGGTTTTAAAATATGTACACAGACACACACACACATCACACATTCATGGCTTTTGTAGATGCAGCATCCGAGATTCCTTAGGGCCTTTTTTGGTAAACACTAAAGAAGTTCAACAAGGTAAGATGATCACTGCAAAGATTATGAAATGAGTAAAAGCTAAAATAATGGCCATCATTTATTATTTATTGTCTGCTGAGCACTGCGCTGAGTAACTGCATTTATTCACATTATTTTCAAAATGTCCTTATGAAGTGCTAGAGTACTTTCTGCATTTTACAGATGAAAATTTGAGGCTCAGAGACTTCAGACACACACTTAATGCCTCAGCTTCCAAAATGACCCTCTGGCTTCAGAAACTCATTCTTCACAGTGACTGCATTTGAACGCCCTTGTGCTCCAAGGGCTCTACCATCCAGCCAACAGCCTTTGAGGTGGTTGCATTTTCTTATTTCCCCAGAAGAGGGCTGTCTCACCCAGCTGCTTGCAGATTTTGATCTGAGGACTCCCGAAGCAATCAAATTGTTTGAGAGGACATGCTGTCCCTGAGCCCCCGCTAGACGAACCACTCAGTTTTGTAGGAGAAGGGAAAGGAGAATGGAAGCAGGTAAGTCTTGTCAGGAATTGTAAGTGATGTTACACCCATGTACCTTTACGATCACTAGTGAGTTTTACTCTTATTTTCTCCTTTCTATTATATATAAAAACTTATAAAAAATATGGAAAGTGTTACAAGAAGTATTGATAATCCCACTGTCTACAAAGAAATCAAATTTCCTTGAATCTTTTTTTAGCATAGCTGGGATCATATATAGATATAATGGAGAGGTTTTTAAAAAACTATGGAAGTGTTTCTTGGAGCAAAATGGTAATAAAACTATCGGTTGCTAAGATATCCACTGGAGACAAACCGGTCATCACAGTAGACGTTTTCTAGCACAGATGAAAGACATTAAATCAGGAAGTACATGCGCTGGGGAAGAACTGGGCACTGGAGCAGCCTGTGGCATCCTGAACTAGTCCGAGGGGGCATGGGATTGGTGGAAGCTCATGCCATAGCATCTGGAGCATAGTAGCCACTGAGTAAAGATCTACTGAACGAATGATTCGTGGATTTAACGTGAATCTTGAATTTTCTTTATCTTTTCTCTTTTTCTGTAACTCTATAGGTCCCACTGTGGTGGTGATATATAATGACATGGACTTGAACAGTGTGTGCATGCACGTGTGTGTGGGCTGAAGTCTCTTCCGTCGCGTCTTTGAGACCCTATGGACCGTAAACCCTCAGACTCTGTCCACGGGATTCTCCAGGTAAGAGTTGCCATGCCCTCCTCCAGGGGATCTTTCCAACCCAGGGATTGAACCCACAATGTCTCCTGCACTGGCAGGTGGGTTCTTGACCAGCAGTGCCACCTAGCAGACCTCAGACTAAACCCTGAGCTTCCTGTGACAAATAGCAGTGACTGTGATGACAACAATGACTGCTTAACTATTTGGTATCTACTGTGCGAGCCAGACACTAGGAGCTTTCTATTTAATCTTCCCTCTATCTCATGCTGACAAAATTCCTTCCCTGCTCTAAGCCCTGTCTCATAAAATGAGAATTCTTCATCCCATTCTTCTGTTGTGAGGATCACTTGGACGATGCATGTAAAGTGCCTACTACACTGGTTAAATAATAGGTGATAAATAAAGGCCCCGGTCAACTAAAGATTGAGTTGCTGCACTCCTTTTTCAAGAAAATTGCTAAATACTCCACATTATCTCTGCTTCAAGTCTATTAACTTTAAAGAGTAATGGTCAGTTGTTCTGAACTCTTTTTTTATTATATATAAAACTTATAAAAATATGGAAAGTGTTACAAGAAGTATTGATAATCCCACTGTCTACAAAGAAATCAAATTTCCTTGAATCTTTTTTTAGCATAGCTGGGATCATATATAGATATAATGGAGAGGTTTTTAAAAAACTATGGAAGTGTTTCTTGGAGCAAAATGGTAATAAAACTATCGGTTGCTAAGATATCCACTGGAGACAAACCGGTCATCACAGTAGACGTTTTCTAGCACAGATGAAAGACATTAAATCAGGAAGTACATGCGCTGGGGAAGAACTGGGCACTGGAGCAGCCTGTGGCATCCTGAACTAGTCCGAGGGGGCATGGGATTGGTGGAAGCTCATGCCATAGCATCTGGAGCATAGTAGCCACTGAGTAAAGATCTACTGAACGAATGATTCGTGGATTTAACGTGAATCTTGAATTTTCTTTATCTTTTCTCTTTTTCTGTAACTCTATAGGTCCCACTGTGGTGGTGATATATAATGACATGGACTTGAACAGTGTGTGCATGCACGTGTGTGTGTGCTGAAGTCTCTTCCGTCGCGTCTTTGAGACCCTATGGACCGTAAACCCTCAGACTCTGTCCACGGGATTCTCCAGGTAAGAGTTGCCATGCCCTCCTCCAGGGGATCTTTCCAACCCAGGGATTGAACCCACAATGTCTCCTGCACTGGCAGGTGGGTTCTTGACCAGCAGTGCCACCTAGCAGACCTCAGACTAAACCCTGAGCTTCCTGTGACAAATAGCAGTGACTGTGATGACAACAATGACTGCTTAACTATTTGGTATCTACTGTGCGAGCCAGACACTAGGAGCTTTCTATTTAATCTTCCCTCTATCTCATGCTGACAAAATTCCTTCCCTGCTCTAAGCCCTGTCTCATAAAATGAGAATTCTTCATCCCATTCTTCTGTTGTGAGGATCACTTGGACGATGCATGTAAAGTGCCTACTACACTGGTTAAATAATAGGTGATAAATAAAGGCCCCGGTCAACTAAAGATTGAGTTGCTGCACTCCTTTTTCAAGAAAATTGCTAAATACTCCACATTATCTCTGCTTCAAGTCTATTAACTTTAAAGAGTAATGGAATTACAGTTGGATTACAGCCAGTGGGCAAGTGTTTTTAAAACCTTCCAGATCATGGGGAAGTCAAATGTAACAAATTGTGCAATGTAAATTCACCACATTTCTCATTAGAAACAAATACTCCCTGCTGGAGATCACAAGAAGTTAGCAGTAAATTCCTTGGGCTCCCATCTCTCTCTCCTTTTGTTTTTTTATTTTTTTGTGGGTGGGGAGGGGTTGGGGAGGGAGGAGGGCAGGTGAGCCACTTCTATTGGTCTTTCATTTATCTGTTTTCATCCATCTTCATTCTTTGGCCTGTGTGGGCCTCCCATCACAGTGGCCTCTGTTGTCGCAGAGCACCTGCTCTGGGCGCATGCACTCCAGAGCTCCGACTCGGTAATTGGACACATCAGTCCAGCTGCTCCGCGGCACGTGGGATCTTCCCAGGTCAGGGATCGAACCGGCGCCCCCTGCAGTGCAAGGCGGTGTCCTTACCCACTGGACCACCAGGGAAGCCCCTCTCTCCTTTTGTAATTATTTCCAAATTGCAGTTCTCAATTTCAGCTGTCTCTATTTTTACTTTTACATATAATATATACTTCTTTGACCTATTTCAAACTTAATTTTTAAAAAAATTTTTGCTTCTTTTATTAGTCCTTCATTTATTTATTTTCAGTCATCTTTATTCTTTGGCCTGTGTGGGCCTCCCATTGCAGTGGCCTCTCTTGCTGCAGAGCACCGCTCTGGGCACATGCGCTCTAGAGCACTGGCTCATAATTGGGCACACCAGTCCAGCCACTCTGTAGCATGTGGAATCTTCTGTGGCCAGGGATCGAACTGGTGCCCCTTGCACTGCAAGGCGGATTCTTTACCCACTGAACCACCAGGAAAACCGTCAAACTTAAATTTTTTTGTAAATGTTATATTATGACATAAGAAATAAGTCCTTTGTTATAACCAAATGGCACTCACAGGTATAGCTCTGGATTATATTCTACTTAGATGTTGTTGCCTAAAGCCTGGCTCTCTCTTTGTTAAAAGGGAGAATTTTAAAGGGAGATTAGTGGTGTCAAAAACATATTAGTACCAAATGGAGACTTTCCTTTATGAAATCGAGTGGAGAATTGAAAAGGCAGTAATGAGGTCATGCTGTGATGAATTATTAATATCTCCTCCAGGTACATGCCCACATTTTGGACATTTCTTGTATATTACATTAAGATGGCAATGCCATTGATGTGGAAAGTTATCCTCTAATGTATCAATTATAATTAACCTTAAAAATTCACATTTTTGTTTTTCAAATCATTTTTGATGACATTTATTTAGCTATCTAAAAGCATAAGTTATTTAGCATTGAACATCAGAATCTAACCATAGAGGGTTTATTTTTGGAAAATATTTAAACAAAACTTAACTATAGCCATGATCTCTTCTATTTTTAACCTGATAATCACATATCTAGGGATTTATCTTAATAATCTACAAAATGAAAAAGTCAAATACATTAAACTCAATCAGGACATCATAGACAATGAGGAAGAAACGTAAGCAATATGTGCACAATAGGTCAATGGTTTGTTAATTACTAGTATTGATATATCACTTGATGGAATATTGTATAGCCGTTAAAAATAACTATGAAAAAATTATGAAAACTATGTAGCAAAGAGTGGAAATGCCTGTTAGTGAAGAGAGGTAGAGAAGCTATTCCAGAAATCCCAAGTGTGTCACAAATGAGATGGACACAACTAAAGCGACTGAGCACGCATTCCATATAACTAGGCTGAAATGTGTGTGTGTATGTGTGTGTATAAATGGGCCGAATTGTGTTCCCACAAAACATTCATGTGCTGACATCCTAACCTCCAGCATTTCAAAATAGGACTATTTGAACATAGAATCTTTATAGAAATTAAGTTAAAATGAAGTCATTTGGTGGGCCATAATCCAACATGGTTGGTCTTTTAAGAGGAGATGAGAATGAAGGTGTTTACAGAGGGAAGATCATGTGAAGCTGCAGGGGAAGATGGCCATGTGCCAGCCGAGGAAGGAAGCCTCAGAAGAAGCCAGCCCTGCCGACGCCTCGGTCTTAGACGGGCCTCCAGAGGTGTGAGAAAGCTAATGGTTTTGTTTCAGTCACCCCGTCTGTGTACATCTGTCTTTTTCACTCCTCCTCCTTTTCCTCTAGTTGTCTTTTACCTTCTTCCCTCCCTAGTTTTATAGGAAAGAGTTTTCTTGAGAAATATTCGTGTATTTAATCTGTTCTTGCAAACTGCTTCTATGTAATGGGGCTGTCAAAGTGATACTGGAAATAACACAGTTCCGATGGATGGCGCTGTGTATCTGTCAGAAGCTTCATTAGATCATCTTGTCTTGTACACTTTGGAGCTTTCTCTATGGCCCCTGGTCGTGTCATTATTTGAAGAGAGTTCAGGAGATATCTGAGTGTTTTAAAAATGTATTGAAGTATAGTTGATTTATAATGCTGTGTTAATTTCTGCTGTACAGCAAAGTGATTCAAAGGTATTCGCTCTTTTTCATACTCATTTCCATTATGGTTAATCTCAGGATATTGAATACAGTTCACTGTGCTGCACAGTAGGGCTTTGCTGTTTATCCTCCTGTATGTAATAGTCTGCATCTGCTCATCCCAAACTCCCAACCCATCTCTCTCCTTGGCAACCGCAAGTCTGTTTTCTGTGTCCGTGAGTCTCTGTTTCATAAATAAGTTCATTTGTGTCATATTTTAGATTCCATATCTAAGTGAGGAGATACCTGAGTTTTTTTTAAAAAAAATAGAGGAGTCAATGAAAAGAAAGGAAATGCGCAATTCTTACATGATTTTTTCTTCATATATAGAAAGTTTTTTTTTAATCTTCCTAACATTTTACACATGAAGAGACCAAAGCATGAAGCAGTTAATTCTCTCAGGTGATATAACTAGGAAGCAGAGCTGGATAGCTGTAGCTAAGAGTAACACTGGGGACCTCCCTGGGGGTCCAGTGGCTAAGACGCCACACTCCCCAATCCCTGTTGTGTCATGAGAACCCAATTCCTGATGGGAGAACCAGAGCCCACATGCCATACCGCAACTAAAGATCCTGCATTCCACAACTAAGACCCGATGAAGCCAAATAAAAAAAAAAGTAACTAAATATTCTTTAAAAGGTAACATTGAATTTTTATCCTCCAAATCAACATCCTGTCAATTTTTTCTTTTCAAGTTCACGAAACCGGATTTCCCCTGCTTCTTGCTGGCCAGGTCACTTGTTGCTGCTCTTCCTGCAGCAACCATGCCCCTTGCAGCCTCGAGTCCCCTGGGCCACCAGCCTCAAGGTCACATTCATGTGCCTCACGTGCCTGCTCAACAGCCTCAGTGACCTTCCACTGCCCGGAAGGAGGAAGACCAAAGTCCTCGCCCCACTCCAAACTGCCTGCCATGTCACATGCTTTTTGGTAATAAACTTTCTGGACCCATGACTCTTGCAACCAAGTCTATGCTTTAATTTTATTCTGTGCATTTCCCCAGTATGCTGGTTTTCATCCACGCCAGGCAGTCAGTAACTAATCAGGCATAAATTGTGAAATATTGCATCTGAAGTGGGCAAAGGGAAAATGTGTGGACTTACACACTTACCAGATATGTTTTGGGCATCTGTAATGAGTCAGCCATTTCCATTATGGTTAATCTCAGGATATTGAATACAGTTCACTGTGCTGCACAGTAGGGCTTTGCTGTTTATCCTCCTGTATGTAATAGTCTGCATCTGCTCATCCCAAACTCCCAACCCATCTCTCTCCTTGGCAACCGCAAGTCTGTTTTCTGTGTCCGTGAGTCTCTGTTTCATAAATAAGTTCATTTGTGTCATATTTTAGATTCCATATCTAAGTGAGGAGATACCTGAGTTTTTTTTAAAAAAAATAGAGGAGTCAATGAAAAGAAAGGAAATGCGCAATTCTTACATGATTTTTTCTTCATATATAGAAAGTTTTTTTTTTAATCTTCCTAACATTTTACACATGAAGAGACCAAAGCATGAAGCAGTTAATTCTCTCAGGTGATATAACTAGGAAGCAGAGCTGGATAGCTGTAGCTAAGAGTAACACTGGGGACCTCCCTGGGGGTCCAGTGGCTAAGACGCCACACTCCCCAATCCCTGTTGTGTCATGAGAACCCAATTCCTGATGGGAGAACCAGAGCCCACATGCCATACCGCAACTAAAGATCCTGCATTCCACAACTAAGACCCGATGAAGCCAAATAAAAAAAAAAGTAACTAAATATTCTTTAAAAGGTAACATTGAATTTTTATCCTCCAAATCAACATCCTGTCAATTTTTTCTTTTCAAGTTCACGAAACCGGATTTCCCCTGCTTCTTGCTGGCCAGGTCACTTGTTGCTGCTCTTCCTGCAGCAACCATGCCCCTTGCAGCCTCGAGTCCCCTGGGCCACCAGCCTCAAGGTCACATTCATGTGCCTCACGTGCCTGCTCAACAGCCTCAGTGACCTTCCACTGCCCGGAAGGAGGAAGACCAAAGTCCTCGCCCCACTCCAAACTGCCTGCCATGTCACATGCTTTTTGGTAATAAACTTTCTGGACCCATGACTCTTGCAACCAAGTCTATGCTTTAATTTTATTCTGTGCATTTCCCCAGTATGCTGGTTTTCATCCACGCCAGGCAGTCAGTAACTAATCAGGCATAAATTGTGAAATATTGCATCTGAAGTGGGCAAAGGGAAAATGTGTGGACTTACACACTTACCAGATATGTTTTGGGCATCTGTAATGAGTCAGCCATGAGACATTGGGAGGTAGGAGTTGAGAAATGAAGTGAAAGTGTTACTCGCTCAGTTATATCCAATTCTTTGCTACCCTGTGGACAGTAGCCCACCAGGATCCCCTGTCCATGGAGTTCTCCAAGCAAGAATACTGGAGTGGGTAGCCATTCCCTTCTCTGGGGAATCTTCCAGACCCAGGGATTGAACCTGGGTCTTCCTAATTGCAGACAGATTCTTTACTGTCTGAGCCACCGCAGAAAAAGAAACAGAAAACAGGTGGTTTGGGAAAGAAAGAATAGTTCCTCATTAGAAGAGAAGCAAAAAGGTAATTCAAGGTGCATTAATTTCCTATGGCTGCTGTAACATTACCAGAAGCTTGGTGATGAAAATGGCAGAAATTTATTCTTTCACAGTTCTAGAAGACAAGTCTGAAATCAGTATCACTGAGGAAAAATCAACGTGATTTCAGGGCTCTTCTCCCTCTAGAGGCTCCAGGAGAGAATCCATCCTTGCTTCTTCCAGCTGCTGGTGGCTGCCAGCATTGCTTGCTTTTGTGGTCACATCAAGTCCAATCTCTGCCTATGGGGTCAATCGCCATTTTTTCTTCTGTGAGTGTCAAATCTCATTCTGCCTCTCTCTCTCTCTCTCTCTCTCTTTTTTTTTTTTTTGGCCACTTCTATTGGTCTTTCATTTATCTATTTTCATCCATCTTTGTTCTTTGGCCTGTGTGGGCCTCCCATCTCAGTGGCCTCTCTCATCACAGAGCACCAGCTCTAGGTGCATGTGCTCCAGAGCTCTGGTCCAGTAGTTGGACACATCGGTCCAGGATCTTGCCAAGCCAGAGATCGAACTGGCACCCCTTGCACTGCAAGGCAGTGTCCTTACCCACTGAACCACCAGGGCATTCCCTCTCTCTCTTTTCTTAAATCTCTTTTTTGAAAGATCTATTTGTTGATTGATTGGTGATTTTTTTTTTTTTTTTGGTCTGTGCTGGGGTCTTCACTACTGTTCATGGGCTTTCTCTAGTTGTGACAATCAGGGGCTGCTCTTTGTTGAGGGGCATGGGCTTCTTGTTATGGTGGCTTCACTTATTGGGGAGGACAGACTCTAGGCACAGGAGCTTCAATAGTTGCTGCATGTGGGCTCAGTAGTTGCGGTGCATGAGCTTAGTTGCTCTGAGGCATGTGGGGTCTTCCTGGACCAGGGATTTAACCCATGTCCATTGGCAGGTGGATTCTTAACCAGTAGTCCACGAGGGAAGCCCTCTCCCTTTCTCTTATAAGATCATTTGTCCATCCAGACAATTTTGGATAATCTTCCCATCCCAAGATCCTTAATTTAACCATGCATATCACACAAAGATTTTTTTTTTCCATATAAGAACGTATTAACATTTTCCAGGAATTAGGATGTGGCTATCTTTAGGGGGCTATCATTCAGCCTACTATACAAATCTGAAATAATAAAAGCATTTAAAAGATTTTCACAAATATTAAAAATAGAGCACTTAATTACTTAGTACTGAGTAACAAGAATTGAAAAAAATTGGTTTGTATTTTCTATTTCTCCAATGTACTTGTATCATTTAGAAATTGCATTCAACTACTTGTAACAAAGCATTTCCCACTATCCCTTCAAAAATGGTGACTTAAAACAAATACAAATTTATTTTTCCTATGTGACAACCATTCAGCAATAGGCATCCTGGGGTTAACTAGTGTGGGTTAACTAAGAAATCATGGGAGACCCAGTACATTCCCACCTTTATGCTCCACCAAACCTGGATTCCACCCTCGGGGTCACCTAATGGTTCAAGGAGATGCTGGGGCTCCAGGCATTATATCCACATCAGAATGACTTCAGAAAGGTATAACGCCTTCTTACATCTTAATGTCTCAGATGTACTAGATATCTTAGTATCTTCAGATGTACTAGATGCAAAGTTGGGAAGTTGATCCTTGGTCCAGGAAGATGATCCTTGGTCCCACAGGCCATGGAGCAACTACGCCCGTGCGCCACAACTATTGAGCCTGCGCTCTAGAACCCATGTGCTGCAACTACGGAAGCCAATGCACCCTACAGCCTGTGGTCGGCAACAGGAGAGGCCACTGCAGTGAGAAGCTCCCCACACTGCAAAAAAGAATAGCAACTAGAGAAAAGCCCGTGTGCAGCAACAAAGGCCCAGCACAGCTGAAAGTAAATAATAAATAAAATTATACTTTAAAAATGCACTTATTATCTAGTGCGTGACATACACAGTAGGCATATGCAGTAGACTCTCTGAAAAACATGGAGCAAACTGGATTTTGAAACGCCAGATGAATGAGGAGAATGTTCCAGCTGGAGTATTTGTCCATCATGAGCAGAAGTGTAAAATCATGGCTGTTCCTTGCAGTGATCGGTGAACACTGAGAGAATGATTTGGTTAACTGCAGGCACTGAGGAAAGCAGTGCCCCAGAGTAACCTACAGTCCTGCCCTGAGAGAGGAGGGAAGGGGTCCAGGTTAATGGACAGTGAAAGAAGTAATAGGAACAGTTAGCCTACTATACAAATCTGAAATTAAAATTTTTTCACAAATATTAAAAATAGAGCACTTAATTACTTAGTACTGAGTAACAAGAATTGAAAAAAATTGGTTTGTATTTTCTATTTCTCCAATGTACTTGTATCATTTAGAAATTGCATTCAACTACTTGTAACAAAGCATTTCCCACTATCCCTTCAAAAATGGTGACTTAAAACAAATACAAATTTATTTTTCCTATGTGACAACCATTCAGCAATAGGCATCCTGGGGTTAACTAGTGTGGGTTAACTAAGAAATCATGGGAGACCCAGTACATTCCCACCTTTATGCTCCACCAAACCTGGATTCCACCCTCGGGGTCACCTAATGGTTCAAGGGAGATGCTGGGGCTCCAGGCATTATATCCACATCAGAATGACTTCAGAAAGGTATAACGCCTTCTTACATCTTAATGTCTCAGATGTACTAGATATCTTAGTATCTTCAGATGTACTAGATGCAAAGTTGGGAAGTTGATCCTTGGTCCAGGAAGATGATCCTTGGTCCCACAGGCCATGGAGAAACCCTACGCCCGTGCGCCACAACTATTGAGCCTGCGCTCTAGAACCCATGTGCTGCAACTACGGAAGCCAATGCACCCTACAGCCTGTGGTCGGCAACAGGAGAGGCCACTGCAGTGAGAAGCTCCCCACACTGCAAAAAAGAATAGCAACTAGAGAAAAGCCCGTGTGCAGCAACAAAGGCCCAGCACAGCTGAAAGTAAATAATAAATAAAATTATACTTTAAAAATGCACTTATTATCTAGTGCGTGACATACACAGTAGGCATATGCAGTAGACTCTCTGAAAAACATGGAGCAAACTGGATTTTGAAACGACAGATGAGTGAGGGAGAATGTTCCAGCTGGAGTATTTGTCCATCATGAGCAGAAGTGTAAAATCATGGCTGTTCCTTGCAGTGATCGGTGAACACTGAGAGAATGATTTGGTTAACTGCAGGCACTGAGGAAAGCAGTGCCCCAGAGTAACCTACAGTCCTGCCCTGAGAGAGGAGGGAAGGGGTCCAGGTTAATGGACAGTGAAAGAAGTAATAGGAACAGTTAGCCTGTTCCAGGAACACTGCTAAATGCTTTACAAACAGTTCACATTCCTATCACAATTCTGCAAGGTCAGAACAGTATTTATTTATTGAATTCTGGTCTGCTCAGCATTTCTTATTTGTGGAATGGCCCCGTTCCAATCAGAGACATGGATATATTCTGAGGCTCAAGCAAACAGACTTACTCTTAGAAATCTGGATCTTGAGTAGGGACCCATATGGATGGAATGATATTATTGGTTCACTAAACTAGTAGCATTTGGAAAGAAGATGCACAATTGGCCACTACTTTTGAAAGGGATAGAGTAGAACAGGTAGAGTCCTAGTGGGGGACGATAGGTAGAAGGGTGAAACCTGGGAAAGGTTGGGAGGCCAGTAAGTTGATGATAACTCAGAAGAGCTGCTCTTCGTTCAGTAAAGCAGGACGGCTGATAAAGGAGAAGCTGGTGAGGAAGGAATTAACGATGTACGTCTTATACCTATGTCTACTTGAGGGGGGGGGGGCGGTCTTCCACCATCCTATATATTGCTGCCCATTCAGTCAGGGGGGGTGAAGCAGCAGAGCAGAACTTCCTCGCTTTCCCGTTTACACCGCTTTCAGGTACCTTATTCCAATAAATCCTTTTCTTGTCTGTCACTCTGCTTCTCGCTGAATTCTTTCTGCACTGAGGCACGAAGAACCTGAACCTCAGTGGGTCCAGACCTTGGATTAAGTCCTGGCTGCGTGGGTTCGAGTCCCAGACATGAAAAGAATAGCAACTAGAGAAAAGCCCGTGTGCAGCAACAAAGGCCCAGCACAGCTGAAAGTAAATAATAAATAAAATTATACTTTAAAAATGCACTTATTATCTAGTGCGTGACATACACAGTAGGCATATGCAGTAGACTCTCTGAAAAACATGGAGCAAACTGGATTTTGAAACGCCAGATGAATGAGGGAGAATGTTCCAGCTGGAGTATTTGTCCATCATGAGCAGAAGTGTAAAATCATGGCTGTTCCTTGCAGTGATCGGTGAACACTGAGAGAATGATTTGGTTAACTGCAGGCACTGAGGAAAGCAGTGCCCCAGAGTAACCTACAGTCCTGCCCTGAGAGAGGAGGGAAGGGGTCCAGGTTAATGGACAGTGAAAGAAGTAATAGGAACAGTTAGCCTGTTCCAGGAACACTGCTAAATGCTTTACAAACAGTTCACATTCCTATCACAATTCTGCAAGGTCAGAACAGTATTTATTTATTGAATTCTGGTCTGCTCAGCATTTCTTATTTGTGGAATGGCCCCGTTCCAATCAGAGACATGGATATATTCTGAGGCTCAAGCAAACAGACTTACTCTTAGAAATCTGGATCTTGAGTAGGGACCCATATGGATGGAATGATATTATTGGTTCACTAAACTAGTAGCATTTGGAAAGAAGATGCACAATTGGCCACTACTTTTGAAAGGGATAGAGTAGAACAGGTAGAGTCCTAGTGGGGGACGATAGGTAGAAGGGTGAAACCTGGGAAAGGTTGGGAGGCCAGTAAGTTGATGATAACTCAGAAGAGCTGCTCTTCGTTCAGTAAAGCAGGACGGCTGATAAAGGAGAAGCTGGTGAGGAAGGAATTAACGATGTACGTCTTATACCTATGTCTACTTGAGGGGGGGGGGGCGGTCTTCCACCATCCTATATATTGCTGCCCATTCAGTCAGGGGGGGTGAAGCAGCAGAGCAGAACTTCCTCGCTTTCCCGTTTACACCGCTTTCAGGTACCTTATTCCAATAAATCCTTTTCTTGTCTGTCACTCTGCTTCTCGCTGAATTCTTTCTGCACTGAGGCACGAAGAACCTGAACCTCAGTGGGTCCAGACCTTGGATTAAGTCCTGGCTGCGTGGGTTCGAGTCCCAGACAGGGTTTTGGCCCAGACTGAGTCCTGACTACCCCAAGCAGGGTTTTGGTTGGGGTTGAGTCTTAGCCACGAGGGTTCGAGTCCCAAACTGGTTTTGGCTAGGTTCAGGTCCCAGTCACGTGGGTTCAAGTCCCAAACAAGGTTTTGGCTGGGTTTGAGTCCCAGCAGCGTGGGTTCAAGTCCCAAACAGAGTTCTGGCTGGGTTCAGGTCCTAAGCCAGGGATTGTGGGTTCGAGTCCCAAACAGGTTTTCGACTGGAATTCGAGCTCCACCACATGGGTTCAAGTCCCAAGCAGGTCTCGATCAGGTCTGGGCCCTGGGTTTAAATCTCAAATCAAGGTAAAACCCTTTCACTTTCACCTTGGAGCTTTGGTTTCTGGTGGCTCAGCATGTTCTTCAGTACTAGGAGTCAACCAATACTTTTCCAAAACACCTCTTCTTACTGCGTTATGTTGGTCAGAGCTAGTTTCTGTTGCCTACGTAGAAGAACTCCAACTTCTTTACTCACAGAAAATGTGTTACAAGCAGCAGATGCTGGGACATATGAGGTGGATATTTGGAATTGTTTTTCATTTCAAATTGGGTATGAGGCTGTTAGATTTCCATTCAGATTTCAAGATAGACAAGAGCAGGCTGGAGTACTCAGTGGTGAAAGATCAATCAGGTGAGCACTGGTGTTGTGTGGGGCTGTGTGCCCAGAGCCATGAAGTTCTAGGAAAGGTGACTGTCCCAGCCCCTGGGCTGTGGGAAATGTCAGGGCTCTATTTTAAATGACATCAGATAATCTAATGCAAAGAACGGACATGCTCTACACTTTAAAGTCTTTAAGGAATAGGATGAATCTCAAAATATTTTACATAATCATGATAAAATAATTGCTTCCTCCTTGCAGCTGTAGAATAAAATTCCTGAAAATTAAATCCTACCTTTGAAAATGCTGTTTTTCTTTCCTTGGGGGAATATCCTGAATGTTTACACCGCTTTCAGGTACCTTATTCCAATAAATCCTTTTCTTGTCTGTCACTCTGCTTCTCGCTGAATTCTTTCTGCACTGAGGCACGAAGAACCTGAACCTCAGTGGGTCCAGACCTTGGATTAAGTCCTGGCTGCGTGGGTTCGAGTCCCAGACAGGGTTTTGGCCCAGACTGAGTCCTGACTACCCCAAGCAGGGTTTTGGTTGGGGTTGAGTCTTAGCCACGAGGGTTCGAGTCCCAAACTGGTTTTGGCTAGGTTCAGGTCCCAGTCACGTGGGTTCAAGTCCCAAACAAGGTTTTGGCTGGGTTTGAGTCCCAGCAGCGTGGGTTCAAGTCCCAAACAGAGTTCTGGCTGGGTTCAGGTCCTAAGCCAGGGATTGTGGGTTCGAGTCCCAAACAGGTTTTCGACTGGAATTCGAGCTCCACCACATGGGTTCAAGTCCCAAGCAGGTCTCGATCAGGTCTGGGCCCTGGGTTTAAATCTCAAATCAAGGTAAAACCCTTTCACTTTCACCTTGGAGCTTTGGTTTCTGGTGGCTCAGCATGTTCTTCAGTACTAGGAGTCAACCAATACTTTTCCAAAACACCTCTTCTTACTGCGTTATGTTGGTCAGAGCTAGTTTCTGTTGCCTACGTAGAAGAACTCCAACTTCTTTACTCACAGAAAATGTGTTACAAGCAGCAGATGCTGGGACATATGAGGTGGATATTTGGAATTGTTTTTCATTTCAAATTGGGTATGAGGCTGTTAGATTTCCATTCAGATTTCAAGATAGACAAGAGCAGGCTGGAGTACTCAGTGGTGAAAGATCAATCAGGTGAGCACTGGTGTTGTGTGGGGCTGTGTGCCCAGAGCCATGAAGTTCTAGGAAAGGTGACTGTCCCAGCCCCTGGGCTGTGGGAAATGTCAGGGCTCTATTTTAAATGACATCAGATAATCTAATGCAAAGAACGGACATGCTCTACACTTTAAAGTCTTTAAGGAATAGGATGAATCTCAAAATATTTTACATAATCATGATAAAATAATTGCTTCCTCCTTGCAGCTGTAGAATAAAATTCCTGAAAATTAAATCCTACCTTTGAAAATGCTGTCTTCTTTCCTTGAATATCCAAGTAAAGGCACAATGAGGGAAGAGTAGGATTCCATAACTGAGAGAGAGAAATCTTGATGTATGTAGGGCCCTGGGAATCATGAACTCTGAAACCCTCCAGACCTTCTCCCCATGCTCTTCTTTCTTTTTTCCCTTCTTTCTAAGGGAGCCATACTCCCGTTCAGGAGTAAATCAGCATTTTTCTCATTGTCCGACTCTTTAATATTCTGTACTGATAACCATTTTTGCTGATGATTCAACGTGGTCTCCAAGAGTAAACTGCAGAATCAGAGTGAAAGAGTTCAGTAGTTATACTCCAAGTAGTCACAGGGATCAGCAAATTCTTTGCCCCAAATGGGACAAAGATCTGTGGGAATGGATTTTGAGGACCTCGGACCAACAAGGGCAGAACACGAATTTAGATCAGCCAAATTGATTGATACAGATTTACTTAGTAGACACACTGTCCTCATGCAAACTTTGGTTGTCCGACCCAAACTTGTACCAAATGCTGGATCATGCTAAATAATGACAGAGGGCTAGAAATTCCTTGACGTGGTGTAGAGGAAGGGACTCAGGAGATGGAAATGCTAACTTTGATCTATCAAATATGTCTCCAATATTGCCCAGAGTCCTTCAAAGGCAGTTTACTAATCGTTTCAGCAGTCTCTGAATGCTGCTTACCAGAGCTGCCCATAGAGAGGACTTCCTGATCTCTGTGGGGCTGGAGGCGTCTGGGGTGGATACCCCAGGTGGTAGCAATTCACTACCAGGAGTAAAGCCAGCACAGTTTTGATGAGGCATCAGTTCAAACATGGATAAAAAAACCTTAGGGAATATCCACAGACAACACTGGCTGCATTTTACCATGGGGTTCCTAGGACTGTAAGTAGTAAATCTTACACTAAGATATATCCCACCATCCCCAATGGCATGTTTAGCAGAGATCTCAATCAAGCTACCTTGCTAGATAGTCAGGAGGAGTTAACTGGCACCCACAGAGCTTTTGTTTTTACTAAGGACTGAAGTCTTTAAGGAATAGGATGAATCTCAAAATATTTTACATAATCATGATAAAATAATTGCTTCCTCCTTGCAGCTGTAGAATAAAATTCCTGAAAATTAAATCCTACCTTTGAAAATGCTGTCTTCTTTCCTTGAATATCCAAGTAAAGGCACAATGAGGGAAGAGTAGGATTCCATAACTGAGAGAGAAATCTTGATGTATGTAGGGCCCTGGGAATCATGAACTCTGAAACCCTCCAGACCTTCTCCCCATGCTCTTCTTTCTTTTTTCCCTTCTTTCTAAGGGAGCCATACTCCCGTTCAGGAGTAAATCAGCATTTTTCTCATTGTCCGACTCTTTAATATTCTGTACTGATAACCATTTTTGCTGATGATTCAACGTGGTCTCCAAGAGTAAACTGCAGAATCAGAGTGAAAGAGTTCAGTAGTTATACTCCAAGTAGTCACAGGGATCAGCAAATTCTTTGCCCCAAATGGGACAAAGATCTGTGGGAATGGATTTTGAGGACCTCGGACCAACAAGGGCAGAACACGAATTTAGATCAGCCAAATTGATTGATACAGATTTACTTAGTAGACACACTGTCCTCATGCAAACTTTGGTTGTCCGACCCAAACTTGTACCAAATGCTGGATCATGCTAAATAATGACAGAGGGCTAGAAATTCCTTGACGTGGTGTAGAGGAAGGGACTCAGGAGATGGAAATGCTAACTTTGATCTATCAAATATGTCTCCAATATTGCCCAGAGTCCTTCAAAGGCAGTTTACTAATCGTTTCAGCAGTCTCTGAATGCTGCTTACCAGAGCTGCCCATAGAGAGGACTTCCTGATCTCTGTGGGGCTGGAGGCGTCTGGGGTGGATACCCCAGGTGGTAGCAATTCACTACCAGGAGTAAAGCCAGCACAGTTTTGATGAGGCATCAGTTCAAACATGGATAAAAAAACCTTAGGGAATATCCACAGACAACACTGGCTGCATTTTACCATGGGGTTCCTAGGACTGTAAGTAGTAAATCTTACACTAAGATATATCCCACCATCCCCAATGGCATGTTTAGCAGAGATCTCAATCAAGCTACCTTGCTAGATAGTCAGGAGGAGTTAACTGGCACCCACAGAGCTTTTGACTGGAGTGGAGGCTAGGTTCCTTAGGAAAGAGGCTATAGTATTCTCAAATACGGACATTCTGAACCTTCCTCCTAGTCTTCCCTGTAGCCACTTGCCTAGTAACAGTGCCCTGGAGAATGAGAGATATCCAAACTCTTTAAAGGCTGTTGGAAGTTGGCTCTGATAGAAACTTTAACTTCTGGAACGCCACTCCCATCTGCTAGAGAGGGAGCAGATAGTGTATGGATTTTTGACTTAGTTCAGCTCACGGTGCCTAAGTGGGACTCCAAACTCATCCTGTGGCTGGTTTGCCAGTTCCTAAAAGTATTATCGGAACACATGACCTTAACAAATTGTAGAATCTCCACAATTGCTTCCTGAACTGTGGAGTAAGAATTACCATTGGAAGAATTGTAGGCATAAGGGGTCCAGCTTCTAGCCATTCAAAAGACAATAAAGAGGCATATGTTAGTCACATCCAACTCTTTGCAACCCTGTGGACTGTAGCCTGCCAGGCTTTTGTGTCCATGGAATTTTCTGGGAGTGGGTTGCCATTTCCTTCTCCAGGGGATCTCCCCAACCCAGTGATCAAACCCAGGTCTCCCACATTGCAGGCAGGCTCTTTACTGTCCGAGACACCAGGGAAGCATCTGACTGAGAAGAGGTGCAGGAAAAGCAAATCAGTCAAGATGGCGTGGTTAGACGCTCTTGCCCCACGTTTTTCTCTTTCTTTTTTTTTTTTTTAATTTGGCCACTTCTATTGGTCTTTCATTTATTTCTTTGTTCTTTGGCCCCTGTGGGCCTCACATCTCAGTGGTCTCTACCTGCAGAGCGCTGGCTCTGGGCGCATGTGCTCCAGAGCTCCGGCTCCGTAATTGCACACATAGGTCCAGCTGCTCCACAACACGTGGCATCTTCCCAGGCCAGGAATCGAACCGGGGCCCCTGCACTTCAAGGCGGTGTCCTTACCCACTGGACCACCAGGGAAGCCCCTTGCCTCACGTTTTATATAACAGCTGAGACACTAGTACTAGCCTGGCCATGGGCTACTTTTGTTCTGTTAACAAGTATATGTAAGTTCCACCTGGAAAGCCCTTGGAGGTGGTTAGGTTAGATTTATGTCCGCTACTACTGCAGCTATGCCAATTGGGAGAGAATAAACCAACCTGCGATTCCTACGGCCCCTTGCATTTTCTTCCAGCTTCCCCGCTTGCTCCTTGCCTACTCAAGGGATCAGTGAACAGTGCGCACAGTGAGGTGCAGTGAGACAAGAGGCAATTTGGTGGGAAGGTAAGTTTGCTGTATTTTGGATGCTGTCAGTCCCAGGGGTGGGGTGTGGAGGTGGGAAGGTGAAGGTGGACTCAGTGGGCTAGAGTTTTTATAGACAGAGAGGGAGGGGGCTACATGTAGAAACAGCACAGTCAGCTCTGACAGTCATTTTGAAATTGGTCCTGCGGTGGTCTGATCAGTGTCCTCTTGGTTGTTTTAAGTACAGTTAATCTTCTGTTCCAAGGTTGGTTGGTTCTCATTTTCAGGAGGCCAATTCTCAGAATTGTGGCAGCTTAAATTATGCCTTACAGTATTCATCATGTAGTTAACTTCTTCCATCTAGTGGGGGTTTTGGTCTCTACAGAACCACTCACAACACATGGCTCAGAGTATTATCTATGGCCCTTGTGGAGAAACTAGAGGTCTTTGACTCGACTTAGTGGCTACGTTATTATTATTTGGTTTCCTTTGACTGGTTTCCTTTGTTTCTACATTTTCTCACTTCTCAGAGTGAACTTATTCTTTGGTGAAAAGTTTTTCCACAGACAAAAGGCAAGAAGAGGACATGGGGTGTGGGGTGGGGAGGAAGCAAGGACTATAGCGTCTTGATCTGTTCCAGAAAGACCAAGAAGATGCCATTGGTGTTTCCCTTCCCTAAAAAAACTGTAAAAGTGAATCAAAGCTGCACTCTGAGGAGAGCTGCAGGAATTTGTGCCAGTGTCAAAGATCAGGAAGACATAGACTTGGTGCACTCCATTTCCTGTCATTGTTGTCATTAGAATGGAGAAGGATACTGGAGTGTGGTGAAGTGAACAGGTGGTGACCTCCACGTTGCCTCACGTTTTATATAACAGCTGAGACACTAGTACTAGCCTGGCCATGGGCTACTTTTGTTCTGTTAACAAGTATATGTAAGTTCCACCTGGAAAGCCCTTGGAGGTGGTTAGGTTAGATTTATGTCCGCTACTACTGCAGCTATGCCAATTGGGAGAGAATAAACCAACCTGCGATTCCTACGGCCCCTTGCATTTTCTTCCAGCTTCCCCGCTTGCTCCTTGCCTACTCAAGGGATCAGTGAACAGTGCGCACAGTGAGGTGCAGTGAGACAAGAGGCAATTTGGTGGGAAGGTAAGTTTGCTGTATTTTGGATGCTGTCAGTCCCAGGGGTGGGGTGTGGAGGTGGGAAGGTGAAGGTGGACTCAGTGGGCTAGAGTTTTTATAGACAGAGAGGGAGGGGGCTACATGTAGAAACAGCACAGTCAGCTCTGACAGTCATTTTGAAATTGGTCCTCGGTGGTCTGATCAGTGTCCTCTTGGTTGTTTTAAGTACAGTTAATCTTCTGTTCCAAGGTTGGTTGGTTCTCATTTTCAGGAGGCCAATTCTCAGAATTGTGGCAGCTTAAATTATGCCTTACAGTATTCATCATGTAGTTAACTTCTTCCATCTAGTGGGGGTTTTGGTCTCTACAGAACCACTCACAACACATGGCTCAGAGTATTATCTATGGCCCTTGTGGAGAAACTAGAGGTCTTTGACTCGACTTAGTGGCTACGTTATTATTATTTGGTTTCCTTTGACTGGTTTCCTTTGTTTCTACATTTTCTCACTTCTCAGAGTGAACTTATTCTTTGGTGAAAAGTTTTTCCACAGACAAAAGGCAAGAAGAGGACATGGGGTGTGGGGTGGGGAGGAAGCAAGGACTATAGCGTCTTGATCTGTTCCAGAAAGACCAAGAAGATGCCATTGGTGTTTCCCTTCCCTAAAAAAACTGTAAAAGTGAATCAAAGCTGCACTCTGAGGAGAGCTGCAGGAATTTGTGCCAGTGTCAAAGATCAGGAAGACATAGACTTGGTGCACTCCATTTCCTGTCATTGTTGTCATTAGAATGGAGAAGGATACTGGAGTGTGGTGAAGTGAACAGGTGGTGATTTCAATTTGGTTGAGGTTCCACAGATGACCTGCTTATGAAGCAAATGAATACATCTCATGGCATTTAGTTCACAGCTACTGATGTGGTTGAAGCATTAGCCCAACTTAACTCAGTTCTGGTTCTGAATCATGGCAAATGGCCTGTAGGGATCTGGATCAGGGGTTGGCATGCTTTCTCTAAAGGGTCAGATGGTAAATACTTTCGGTGTCAGTCCACGTGGTTTTGGTTGCATCCCCTCCACTTTCCCATCGGAGTGCCCGATCAGCTGCACAGAATATGGAAGTGGATGAGTGTGGCTGAGTTCCAGTAAAACATTCTTTACAAAAGCAATTTGAAGGCTGGATTTGGTCCATGTGCTGCAGCTTGCTGATGCCTGATCTTGACCGTCAACATCTGTAGGACATCGTGCTAGCCTTACAGTGATGACAATATGCAGACAGGACCTGGAGAGCAGGAAGTGATCTGTGACAGAGAGAGATTCTGAGAAATACAAGGGGTTGCCATCCCACTGAAATTCCAGAGGGGAGTTTAATAATCTAGAAAAGTGAAGGTCAGGTTGTTTATCTCAAGTTCCCTACTACCAATAATTTGGTGCTATGTTTGGTAAATTTCTTTGATTTACAGGTCAATCTGTATCATGTTTAGGTAACTTCCTTTGCCCCTTTACTAGGAAATCAAAAGAGCAGCTCTATGATTATTTATTTATTTATTTATTTTGCCATGCCACATGGCAAGTGGGGAATCTTAGTTCCCTGACCAAGGACTGAACCTGAGACCCTGCAGTGGAAGTGCAGAGGATCAATGGGGGTGGTCTTGGTTAATACTTTTTTTTTTTTTTTTAACTATTCACACCAGGCTTGTCTATAGCTGAGTAGAGGCTACATCTTCCAGTGTGTGCATGGACATGGCGGTGGGCATGAGTAGGGATGGTGCCAGATTGGCCAGAAAGGCAACTTGCCTACCTCTGTGAGTGCCCTGTGAGTCAGGCTTCTGGAAAGACTCTGGTGAGTATTACACAGCATGAAACCCCCAAAGGTGAATAGGGATCTCAGATTTCCTCTTAAGCGGAATAACAGCTTACCTCATCTTGATGTTAGAGCTCTTTAAAGACTTGACTCATTCCAAACGGAGCCTCCATTCTAGTTAGGCAGACTGTCTATAAACTTAACAGCAGAAACTTGCTGAGCTTTGGATGGAAGGTAAAGGGGACAAGCAAGTAAGAAAGAGGGCAGGTGGAAGAGAAAACTGACATAATCAATGGTAATGCAAAAAGTTAGCATTTCTCTTATTTACAAAAGGAAATGGGAAGTATTTAGATAACATGGAAGAGGACAAAGAAAAAACAAACAAAAATAGTTTTTTCAGCCAGAGATAAACACCAATAATAGCTTCCAACCTAATAGTTTTTTATGCTATGACTATATATGTGTGTACGTATTTAAACAGAATTATAGTGTATATGCTAATTTACAATCTTTTCTTGATGTTTGCATTACAAGGATCATTTTTCCATGTCAATGAATGTTCTTAAACATATGACCTTTTTATTTATTTATTTTTTATTATTTTTAAAAGTTTTTACAGGGTTTTGTTGTTCATAGACATGTATGTTCCCAGATCAGAACCATGTGACCTTTGAGTGTTATATAGAATTGCTTCAAACAGAAAATGCCTTGAATTTCTTACCCAGGGACGTACCGTTTTATATTAATAATCAGTGATTCTTGCAGGGGCTCTCTGCCAGGACAGAAAATTTTATGGGGATGTCTCCACAACAAGCTGTCACTATGTATGGTTTTATCAGATCACTGCACATAATTAGAGGACATCTGAGGTCAAGAGCTATTCTGTTAATTGAAATAATTAAGATATCTTTTTTCTCTGTAGATTTTCCCAATCCCCCTTTTTGGCATGAGTCACAGTAACTAATATTCATGTCATGTTTTAACGTAACCTCTGTCAGTTCTGGGAACATTTATGCAGCAATGAATTTTACCTAAAAGGAACAAAGCTGACCGCAAAACATATCTATTACAATGTCACAGATGTGAGTCATTCATTGGGTAGGTACTTATTGAGTGTCTAAAATAAGCAGAGAACTTCATTTCGGGTGGGCAATATTCCATGAACACTGAACTTCCATGAAGTGCAAGGATACTAAGAAATATAACTTCTTTAAAAAGATTTGCTCTCTTGGGGACATGACACGAAATCAAGACTAATTAATTAACAGTACAAAAGACGGTATCAGGCAGTGTCTAATGACGGGTACAGGCAAGAGTGGCTGTCATTTTTAAAAGATTGATCCCTGAGGATTGGAGCAATAAGAAAAGGTTTCATGGAAAAAGTATTGAAAGCATTGAGAAGATAGAAATGAAAGGAGGGAGCGTTCAACTGAGGCTAGGAGACAAGCACATTTATCCTTGGGGGATGTGCTCACCAGAAGGGAAGGAGTGGGACTGAGGTATGAAAGAAAGGAGTGCAGGATGGAAGAGGTCCCCAAGCGCCAGGCCACGGGCCCCACCTGAACATCCTGGGAGGAGACTTCTGAGCTGTAGAGTGACTTGGTGGCCTAACCACCTTGACTTGAAGTCAATTCTTCATCTTTGATCTTCTGAAGTCTCTTTGGTAAGACTTTAAATTTATGTTGGAAGTTAACATTGTTTACCCATCGTGACTTTCTTCCTGCTCTTTCATCAAGATCCACATGTGGAATCTGGCCCAACAGTGAAACCGTCCAGTTATAAATTCACATGTAGAACTGGCAAAATTAAGTTTAAAAATTCCAGTAATAGAACTAGAATTTTTCCTACAATGACACAATTAAGATATTATCTTAGCTTTTGGTCTTGATAAATTTTTTTATATTATAAAACAAATGTAGCCTCATTGAAGGCACTTTAAAAATAGAAGCAAAGTCTTATACTCAAATCCTAAACATAACTATTTAAATTTTACATAGCTTGCCAGTCTTGTCAAAAATGTATGTTTATTTTTTAAATTTCAGTCTTGCAATAATATTATATAATTACTGTAAATAGGTTATACTAACATACTAAAAATGTATTAAAACAATCATTTTTATCATAATCATTTTTTAAGATTTATATAAACATCTTTGAATAGATATACCCAATTTAATCATCCATGCATATTTAGATGGTATCAGTTTCCCCTATTTGGATTAAAACTTTCCATCCAGTGTGCTAATGATATTCTGACAGGCAGAGATGGCATTCAGGTGTGGTAAGATCTCTTTGATCCTTGGAAGGGTGTGGGTGGAGGTTGCAGTGTCTGGGGACTACAGACTAGTAGTTTCAGGCTTCATGAAGCATCCTTGACCAGTTACTTCAGTGGGCTATCTGAATATTATTCTTTTCAATGTGTTCCATTGCATGAAAAAAGTTGCGATGTACTTTTAGAGTGATGCGGTAATTCTCCTCAACTTCTATTCATATTACTGGCTAATGAACTTAGGTTGTTTTCACAATTGAATTTTAATTACTTTTTAGAGCAATACTTGCACAGGGTAAAAATGAAAATAGTACAGAAAGATAGACAGTAGTAGTCGGTTCCTCTTTAACCTTAGGCATTGTGTTTCTCTGCACAGAGCCGAGTGGTCATTAATTTGTTGTATATTCCTCCAGAGGCTTCCAAAGGTCAAACAAGCACCCATTCTCTACAATGTTGCCCGCTATTCACATTAATATTAAGTCTTTGGTAAGACTTTAAATTTATGTTGGAAGCTAACACTGTTTACCCATCCTGACTTTCTTCCTGCTCTTTCATCAAGATCCACATGTGGAATCTGGCCCAACAGTGAAACCGTCCAGTTATAAATTCACATGTAGAACTGGCAAAATTAAGTTTAAAAATTCCAGTAATAGAACTAGAATTTTTCCTACAATGACACAATTAAGATATTATCTTAGCTTTTGGTCTTGATAAATTTTTTTATATTATAAAACAAATGTAGCCTCATTGAAGGCACTTTAAAAATAGAAGCAAAGTCTTATACTCAAATCCTAAACATAACTATTTAAATTTTACATAGCTTGCCAGTCTTGTCAAAAATGTATGTTTATTTTTAATTGCAGTCTTGCAATAATATTATATAATTACTGTAAATAGGTTATACTAACATACTAAAAATGTATTAAAACAATCATTTTTATCATAATCATTTTTTAAGATTTATATAAACATCTTTGAATAGATATACCCAATTTAATCATCCATGCATATTTAGATGGTATCAGTTTCCCCTATTTGGATTAAAACTTTCCATCCAGTGTGCTAATGATATTCTGACAGGCAGAGATGGCATTCAGGTGTGGTAAGATCTCTTTGATCCTTGGAAGGGTGTGGGTGGAGGTTGCAGTGTCTGGGGACTACAGACTAGTAGTTTCAGGCTTCATGAAGCATCCTTGACCAGTTACTTCAGTGGGCTATCTGAATATTATTCTTTTCAATGTGTTCCATTGCATGAAAAAAGTTGCGATGTACTTTTAGAGTGATGCGGTAATTCTCCTCAACTTCTATTCATATTACTGGCTAATGAACTTAGGTTGTTTTCACAATTGAATTTTAATTACTTTTTAGAGCAATACTTGCACAGGGTAAAAATGAAAATAGTACAGAAAGATAGACAGTAGTAGTCGGTTCCTCTTTAACCTTAGGCATTGTGTTTCTCTGCACAGAGCCGAGTGGTCATTAATTTGTTGTATATTCCTCCAGAGGCTTCCAAAGGTCAAACAAGCACCCATTCTCTACAATGTTGTGTAATTTCACTAATATCAATATCTAAATCTATAGCTATCTAGGGGCAACATTAAAAATATTTAGCATAGGTACTGCCTGGAAGGCCCACGGTATACCAGTTGTCCCACAGTGCCTACTGCACATCCTTAGCCTTGAAAGCATGATCTTACTTTCACACATTGAGTCTCACTCAGCTCTTTTAATCTAGCAATATGATTTGGAGATTTTTGACATTAGCACATATAGGGAACTTTGTTCTTTCAATGATACTCTGTTTTAACTGCTTCCTACAGATGGATTTTTAGGCTGTTCTTAGTCTTTTGTTACTAGAAACAATGCTCCAACAAATATTCTTTTTTTTTTGGGCAGCCAATTAAGGATTTATTACTCATAAGAGAATGACCTGCTACTCAGAGATGCTGCCCACTCAACAAATATTCTTATACAGGGTAAATTTATCTGTAGTATAAATGTCTAGATAAAGAACTGCTTGGAAAAACAGTATATGCATATAAAGTTATAGTATTACATTTCCTATAAACCTCCAAAGAGGTTTAATGTTCTTTTTCCTATTAACAATGTGTAATGAGGACCCATTTCTCAAACCTGCACGAACTCAATATATCTGTATTAATTTGAAGGGTGAAAAATGGTGTCGTGATTTAATTTGCATTTACCTTAAAAATCTTTAAAATATTTTGAAGGCTTCTGCGTCAAGTTTTTGTCTGTACTTAGACAAGCAAGCTTCATCCTTGACCCTGAAACAGGCACAGATAGTGCAGAAAGTGATGAGCTGGTGAAGATAATAAAAAGCCCAAACTCCTTGAGAGCATCTTCCCAAGAATAAGGGTAGCAATGGTGTTTAATTTTTGGCTTTGTGTCTCCACTTCTCCATTTCCATTAGATCGTGGTAGAAAGCTGTGAGTTACATAGAGGTGGGGTGTGTTTGAGCCTTGCTTGAGGTATGGACATTTTGAAGAGCAGGGCAAGGAAGGGCTCATCCATCCTCCTCAACTTTCGGTTCCTTTTAAGGCATTGTGTTTCTCTGCACAGAGCCGAGTGGTCATTAATTTGTTGTATATTCCTCCAGAGGCTTCCAAAGGTCAAACAAGCACCCATTCTCTACAATGTTGTGTAATTTCACTAATATCAATATCTAAATCTATAGCTATCTAGGGGCAACATTAAAAATATTTAGCATAGGTACTGCCTGGAAGGCCCACGGTATACCAGTTGTCCCACAGTGCCTACTGCACATCCTTAGCCTTGAAAGCATGATCTTACTTTCACACATTGAGTCTCACTCAGCTCTTTTAATCTAGCAATATGATTTGGAGATTTTTGACATTAGCACATATAGGGAACTTTGTTCTTTCAATGATACTCTGTTTTAACTGCTTCCTACAGATGGATTTTTAGGCTGTTCTTAGTCTTTTGTTACTAGAAACAATGCTCCAACAAATATGCTTTTTTTGGGCAGCCAATTAAGGATTTATTACTCATAAGAGAATGACCTGCTACTCAGAGATGCTGCCCACTCAACAAATATTCTTATACAGGGTAAATTTATCTGTAGTATAAATGTCTAGATAAAGAACTGCTTGGAAAAACAGTATATGCATATAAAGTTATAGTATTACATTTCCTATAAACCTCCAAAGAGGTTTAATGTTCTTTTTCCTATTAACAATGTGTAATGAGGACCCATTTCTCAAACCTGCACGAACTCAATATATCTGTATTAATTTGAAGGGTGAAAAATGGTGTCGTGATTTAATTTGCATTTACCTTAAAAATCTTTAAAATATTTTGAAGGCTTCTGCGTCAAGTTTTTGTCTGTACTTAGACAAGCAAGCTTCATCCTTGACCCTGAAACAGGCACAGATAGTGCAGAAAGTGATGAGCTGGTGAAGATAATAAAAAGCCCAAACTCCTTGAGAGCATCTTCCCAAGAATAAGGGTAGCAATGGTGTTTAATTTTTGGCTTTGTGTCTCCACTTCTCCATTTCCATTAGATCGTGGTAGAAAGCTGTGAGTTACATAGAGGTGGGGTGTGTTTGAGCCTTGCTTGAGGTATGGACATTTTGAAGAGCAGGGCAAGGAAGGGCTCATCCATCCTCCTCACATCAAGTTCCGGGCCCCACCCTTTCTCCCTAGCAGAGCGGACACATCTGCAGAACCAGAGAGTGACAGAGACGAAATGGAAGAAAAAAGAAAAAGAATTTAAGTACTACTTGATCTGGAAAAGGCTTAGAGAAATCAGCTTTTTGTTTTTGTTTTGTTTTTTTAAATTGAATTATAGTTGATTTATAAAGTTGTGCCAATTTCTGCTGTACGGCAAAATGACTCAGTTTTACACATTTAGACATTCTTTTTTTTAAAAAAATACTCTTTTTCATTCTGGTTTATCCCAGGAGATTGGATATGTAGTTTCCTGTGCTATACATTAGGACCTTGCTGTTTATCCATTCTAAATGGAATAGTTTCATCCACCAACCCCAAATTCCCAATCCTCACACCCTCACCACACTTAGAAAGCACAGTTGGGTCTGGATCTATTTCTGTTTTGTACATAGGTTCATTTGTGCCATATTTTAGATTCCACATATAAGTGATATTATATGGTATTTTCTCCCTCTTTTTGACATAATACGACAATCTATGGTTGTATCCAAGTTACTGCAAATGGCATTATTTTGTTCTTTTTTATGGCTGAGTAGCATTTCAATGTATCTATGTACCCTATCTTCTTTGTTCATCTGTTGACAGACATTTAGGTTGTTTGATGTTTTAGCTATTGTGAATAGTGCTGCTATGAACATAGGGGTGAATGATAGTTTTGTCTGATAATACGCCCAGGAGTGCGATGGCTTGATCATAAGCTCATTCTGTTTCTAGTTTTCTGAGGACCCTCCATATCATTTTCTATAGTGACTGTGCCTATTTATATTCCCATCAACAGTGTAGGAGGGTTCCCGTTTCTCCAACACACTGTCCAGCATTTGTTATTTGTAGACTTTTTAAAAATATATTTTTTTAAAATTTTGGCCTCTTTTATTAATTTTTAAAATTACTATTTTCATCCATCTTTTTTAGTCTTTGGCCTGTGTGAGCCTCCCATTGCAGTGGCCTCTCTCGCTGCGGAGCATCAACTATGGGAGCATGTGCTCCAGGGCGGTGGCTCCGCTTGGGGGCATGTGGGATCTTCCTGGGCCAGGGATTGAACCAGTACCCCATGCACTGCAAGGCAGACCCTTTACCCTCTGGACCACCAGGGAAGCCCCTTTTCTAGACTTTTTAGTGGTGGTCATTCTGACTGGGTAAGGTGGTACCTCACTGTAGTTTTGATTTGCATAAAAATCAGCATTTTGAGTCACTATTTTTCCATTTCATTAACTGATAGGGATCACTGGTATCCTGCCCTTTAGGTTGGGTGTAGCTAGGGAAGCTCAATGGAATTGAACCCCTGTTTTAAGTGTTTTTTTTTTTTTTTTTTTGAAAATGAGAGTATGCTGTGAGACATGCTCTGTCTGCAGATTATTACATTTCCTCACCCCCACTTAATCCCATTTATTTTTTGAGAAGGCAGGGGCGATGCATGCCTGCAGTAAGACCCCAAATCAGTCAATTGAATGCTTCAGGGGAATAACTCGAATCTAAAAGACAGTGCAAAGATAAAAACATGTGTGTGTTAGTCACTCAACTGCATCCGACTCTTTGTGACTCCATGGGTTGTAGCCCGCCCAGCAGGAACACTGGAGCGGGTTGCCATTTCCTTCTCCAGGTGATCTTCTTGACCTAGGGATTGAACCCAGGTATCCCGGAGCATTGCAGGCGGATTCTTTACCATCTGAGCCACCCAGGAAGCCCAGGGAAATCTACCTTCCCCCAAATAATCTTGACATCTCTCCCACATCTGTAAGACAAATCAGTATTAATGGGAAAATTTACATCTATTCTTACTGGATCCTATTCTATTCTCTTTTAATGAGCTTTAGATCTTAAAAAAGTGAGGAACAAGTCTTAGATTAACACTTAAGTGCAAAAAAACAAATTGAGATTTGGGTCTGACGTTAGGTTCTAGAGAGTCCCACCCCTATCCAATCAGGGTAAGCCCTCCCTGTTATCCTGGATGTTTAAAAGCAAGCGGTTTCCAAAACCTCAAATTCTGCCCTTTGTGTTGGCTGCCTCGGAGTTGCCCCTTCGCTGCCTAGCGATTTAGGATAGAAAAGCACGGTTATGGCGCCCCAGGACAGCTGGCTCCGGAGCCTGCACTCCTAGGGCTTGCCCTCGGCTCCCGCCGCCCAGCCGGGCCAGGGCCCCAGGCCCCTCTCCAGCGCCCCCTCCCCGCGCGCTGCGGCGGGTGCTCCCGAGCGCCCGCCTGACGCTGCAGCCGGGCCGGCGATTCGCCATTGGATTAAAAATAGCAGCGTCCCTCCACCCACCCGCTCTCCCAGGCCCCCGGTGCCCGCCCCCGTCCCCCGGCCCGCTCTCCCCGCGGGTCCCGGCTCGGCTCCCGTCGCCCGCGCAGCCCGCCGCCGCGGCAGACCCAGCGCTCGGCTCGGCTCGGCTCGGGTGCGCGCCGCGGCCATGCAGCGCCGGGGCGCCCTGTTCGGCATGCCGGGCGGCAGCGGCAGCGGGAAGATGGCTGCAGGAGACATCGGCGAGCTGCTGGTGCCCCACATGCCCACGATCCGCGTTCCCAGGTCCGGGGACAGGGTCTACAAGAACGAGTGCGCCTTCTCCTACGACTCTCCGGTAAGTGAGGCTCGGCGGCGCCTGGGGGGAGGTCGCGGCGCCGGCGGCCTGGGGCGGCCGCGAGCCGCGGAACTCCGCGGCACTTGAAGAGGGGGAAGAAGATGCGCGAGGTTAGCCGGGGACCTCCTCCTCCCGGCGCCAGGGTTGGCTCAGGGGCCCGGCAGTTCAGCAAACATTTAGCGAGTGCCTGTTAGGTGCCCGGCGCTGTGTTTCCCAGGGCTGCTGCAGCCGAAGCCGGGGCGGCCGGGGTGGTTTGCTCCACCAGCCTTCTTATGCTCGCAGGACCCCAGCTCCTAGCAGCCGGTCCAAAGCCCCGCCATCGTTTGGAAGGCAGATCGAGTCCAAAGAGTTCCCTGATCTTAACTGTGCGTTGCGGATGGTTTGCCTCCTCTATGGAGCGAGCGCGGAGGGTGCGCCGGCGGACGGCATTGACTCCCTCCGGAAGCACCCAGGCTTTTTCTGGGACCGTTTGCTTTGCCCAGGGATTCCCATTGCTGGACAGTTCTGCTTTCCTCTCTGAGCTTTTCTCCCTCCACGTTACATTACTCCCCGCGCCCTTTCTTTCCGTCAGAATGTCAGGAAAAACCTCGGATGCTTCCACTGGGGCAGCAGAAATAGAGTGCCTGTGAGGGATTATTACGGTTTCCTGAAACCTTTCCTTCCCTCCTAAACAAGTCACTTTGACCAGGCACTCGTATAAATTATTAAAAGTTCAGTCGCGAGTCCTGACCTCAGAGAAGGGAGGGAGGGAATCAAGACGCTCCGCCGCCTTCCACCCAGCGACTAGTGTGTTTTTCACCGGGCTATATGTGTGAGAAGGAAAACGAGGGTGAAAGTCCCTTTCGGGAGTCAAAATGGGCTTCAAAGTGACTCAGCTGTCTGGCGTTTATCATGTCTTTTTGAGGACCAGGTTATTTTTATCCACCCACTTTAGAGCTCATGTGTCACTCGGCAGATCTCAATGCAAAAGGGAGGTGCGTGGATGGGACGGACCGAGGCAGGTTTCACAACAATAGTCTAACACAAGTTTATTCATTTTATGTTTTGTTGAAGGAAACAAAGTCAGCTAAGTGGTACGTGTTCCAAAGTATCCTTTAGTGTCTTGGAAGTTGATTTCAGAGGATCGATTTCAGTTGATTTCAGCCTTCTTGTTTTGTACGCAGTGGCGTATCATATCTCTATGATATATTTCTTTTACCCAAATACCAGATCACTTGGGAGACAAAAATCTCATTTACTTGCTCATTACTGATTTTTTTTTTCTTTCAAAAATGTCTGTAGTGTGAAGTGAAATGGTTATATTGTTACTTAGCTATCGTGGTTGCACCGCTTAATGCGTCTGTCAACAGTGTCATTGTATCCATAAAATATTTAAGAATGCCATTTTCAGGTTTTGTGTCTAGGGCAGATTTCCACTAATAGCCTCTAAAGGTGGAGAGGATGACCCTAATTAACTTAAGCCATCAGCAGATTGTGAACCCCAGGTGAAAATCGCCTGAGTCTTGTAGGGTAACACAGCACGTGAAGTGGGTAAAACTGCTTTTTCTTTTGCTTTTTTGCTTTTTCTTTTTTTGCAGTACTCTTCAGAGTCTTCATACAAACTTTGTTACTGAGAGTCTTTGCCATATTATACAGTGTATGGCAGGCATGAAGAAAAAAAGCTGATTATTTTACTCACTTCCACAAGTAGTTATTGGGAGCTCACTGTGTGCTAAACACTATTCTAGAAGCATTTTGGCCAATATAAGCCATTTTCATTCATATCACCAAAGTCCCTTGAGGGAGACAGAGCTTATTTATAAGACCAATGAATAAGTGCATTTCTTTATCTATGTTTCAAGGGAGAAAGAGGATGAAGATTTTATAACAAGTTATATTAAGGCACAGTGCATGATAATTCGAGATCTTTCCCGGTGGTACTTAACACTTCATCATGAATCTCATTAAGAGTTGTTGAGCACCTACTGTGTACCAGCAGTTACATCATGGCCATAAGAACCATACAGAGCAACATTCATTGGTGCCAAACAGGGCACTGGCCTTTAATCCACCCGTGTGGAAGGACTGTGGTAGAGAAAGGACCAGAATCATTTGGGTGGAAAATATTGTCATTCTGGCACTGGGTACTTTTGAAAATGGTCTTAAATAAGGATGGTTAGAAATACATAGAGCAACATTCTAGGCCAGGTAAATCACATAGGCAAATACATACATTAAGTGTGAATATTTTCTTTTTATTTGCTCGTAGTGTATCTGGAAGAAAAAGACTGCTTTGACAAGCAGTGAGGTCAGAACCAAGTAGAATACAAGATGGGGGCCTTGAATGCCTAGAACAGGATCTTGAATTCCATACTGTCAGTTATGAGAAGCTGTTGTGAGTAATGTGGTTTAAAGGGGTGTTAGAGGAAGACTGAGCTGATAGATATTTATTCTGCGTCTCCTATGTCTAAGGCCTGGTGTGACCATCTTCGCTGTTCTTCACCTTTGTGGGTGTGAAGTGGAGCAGCATGAAAGCTTGTTTTGGTGTCCCTCTCCTTCCTTCCTTTCCACCTGCTAGGGCTTCGCACAGAGATGGTGCCCCGTAACGGTTCTTCTGGAATGAGTGAGAATTTGTTTTTTCACCTACCAGTTTGGTTTCATCCCAGGCCCATTGTCTCCCCTCAACCAGTAGGTTCACCTCTCCAGAGCTTGGCTCATCCTGCAGGATCTATAATGGGACCTTCCTGGAGAGGGGAACTTCGTGTTCCCAGCTGCTGGCGCAGCATCTGGTATATGCACCAGGAACTCAGTGAATGTCTAAGAAACGTACAAATTACCTGTGGTTGTGGGTTTTGAAATTGGTAAGGATATACTATATGGGAAACACTGAGAAAGGAATCACGTGGGTTTATCATGTAGAAAGTGGTGACGTCGTTGTGGGGAACATATGTGGAAGAGCCAGACTGGCAGGTTTGAATCCTAGCTCTGTCACCCAGCTGTGTAACGTCTCTGTGTCCCAGCTTGTCCAGTCTGTAAAATGGGGGCATTAATAGATCCTGCCACATGGGGCTGTTTGTGGATTAAGTAAATATGTGTGCCTGGCCAATTAGTCATTGCTACACGAAGGAATAAATAATGGACTTCCTGGTGACTCCAGTGGTAAAGAATATGGCTGCAATGTGGGAGACCTGGGTTTGATCCTTGGGTTGGGAAGATCCTCTGGAGAAGGGCATGGCAAATGGCTCCAATATTCTTGGCTGGAGAATCTGATGGACAGAGGAGCCTGGTGGGCTACAGTCCGTGGGATCGCAAAGACTCGGACATGACTGAATGACTAACACTTTCACTACTATAGGAAGAAGAGGAATCGATGAGAGAGTTGTAAGCCCAAGTGTTTGGTGGGTAGGGGTTATGTAGAAAGTTTGGTGTGGTTAAGTGGGGGAAATTGGTTCATACTTCTGCTCATATTCTTCATGAACCACTGGGTAAAATCTACTCTTGCTTCCTTAGTTACTGAGCCCCACCTCTCCTTGCTTTCTAGGTTGCCAGCCCTAGGGAGTCCCGTCTCGGGTCTTCAAAGTGTGGAGACTCATTCCCTTTTCCAGGACCACCTTCCTCTCGTGGTTTTCTTTCAAGGCTCTTTCTCAGCCTTTTCCTTCCAATTCAGACTTCATCCTTTCCTCTGAAGTCTACGTTACTTAGGGTCTGTGTCCTACAACAAGGAACTTAGAGTTTGCTATCATTTTATTTTCTTTAACCCACTTAAGTGGTAGCTTAAAAACTGGTAGATGGGTGTGAAGCCTTGTACTGAGCAGTAGGTAGGAGAGGAGCTGGGCCCTGGGGCTGCTGGCTATGCTTCTCCCCACCTGCATGAGGGCGGGGCGCTGAGTTTACGCCCTGCCTCAGCTGAGGTCAATTGAAGACCGAGAAGAGGGCTTTGGCCCAGGCCATTTATTTTGGAAAGGTAGCCCAGGGAACAGAAGAGGAAGAGCGTCCAAAGGGAAGGAAAGAAAGCCAAACGTAGGTGAGTTATCCAGCCAGCTGCCCCGTTGGACGGCCCTTCTCACCCTGCCAGGACGCTGGGGAGCTGGTAATGTCCCTTAGCGCCGTCCCCGGGGGACCCAGCAGAGGAAACTGTTGACCCACGGGCTCCTGTGGCCGATAGGTCTAGGGTACCCCACTCGGACTCTTCCAGGCTTGTATTTGTGCCCGGGAGGCTAGGCAGGTTCCCCGCAGGCCCGCTGAGACCAGCCGCCTCTGAAAATCGAGAGAGCCCAGTGCAGCAATGGAACTAGGCCTGTCTGGCCACTTGCTCTGGTGAGCAGCGGCAGGCACCAAAAAAAAATGGCTGAATGGCTGTCAGACCAGCATAAGCCACGTCCCATGCACCCCTTCTTCCCTTCCAGCATCAGCACTGTTTTGTAAAAAGGAGCTCTTCACCCATTCTCCAAGGCGCTGAGGTCTCTTAGTGATGTTGAGAGGTCACTGTTGGTAGTATGCCTTCCTGGGAGTTCTTTGCTTATCTCTGAGTGACCGTTTGGTAGTGGCTGGTATAGATATCCATTGGGAAAGACTGAGATTTTCTACTTGTAGAAAAATTTCATTTTAGGGGCTCAGTCAATTCTTCTGTGATATTGTAGTTGACAATAAGGAATATGTATTTGGTTTTCATCCCTATTCCTGGCACAGAGCTCCTGAAACTCTTGGGAGTTTCCTAAATAAAAGCCTTGCAGGTGTCTTTTGTTATTCTTAAACTCTCAGCCACAGGTGAGTTTTTGTGAGAGGCCTTTTGGAAAGCCCCTGAGGTTGGAGAGCCCCTGGTTGCCTGGGAAACCAACTTAGTGATTAGAAGTTTGGAACTTTAGGGTCTGTGTCCTAAAAAGACGTTTGCTATCATTTTATTTTCTTTAACCCACTTAAGTGGTAGCTTAAAAACTGGTAGATGGGTGTGAAGCCTTGTACTGAGCAGTAGGTAGGAGAGGAGCTGGGCCCTGGGGCTGCTGGCTATGCTTCTCCCCACCTGCATGAGGGCGGGGCGCTGAGTTTACGCCCTGCCTCAGCTGAGGTCAATTGAAGACCGAGAAGAGGGCTTTGGCCCAGGCCATTTATTTTGGAAAGGTAGCCCAGGGAACAGAAGAGGAAGAGCGTCCAAAGGGAAGGAAAGAAAGCCAAACGTAGGTGAGTTATCCAGCCAGCTGCCCCGTTGGACGGCCCTTCTCACCCTGCCAGGACGCTGGGGAGCTGGTAATGTCCCTTAGCGCCGTCCCCGGGGGACCCAGCAGAGGAAACTGTTGACCCACGGGCTCCTGTGGCCGATAGGTCTAGGGTACCCCACTCGGACTCTTCCAGGCTTGTATTTGTGCCCGGGAGGCTAGGCAGGTTCCCCGCAGGCCCGCTGAGACCAGCCGCCTCTGAAAATCGAGAGAGCCCAGTGCAGCAATGGAACTAGGCCTGTCTGGCCACTTGCTCTGGTGAGCAGCGGCAGGCACCAAAAAAAAATGGCTGAATGGCTGTCAGACCAGCATAAGCCACGTCCCATGCACCCCTTCTTCCCTTCCAGCATCAGCACTGTTTTGTAAAAAGGAGCTCTTCACCCATTCTCCAAGGCGCTGAGGTCTCTTAGTGATGTTGAGAGGTCACTGTTGGTAGTATGCCTTCCTGGGAGTTCTTTGCTTATCTCTGAGTGACCGTTTGGTAGTGGCTGGTATAGATATCCATTGGGAAAGACTGAGATTTTCTACTTGTAGAAAAATTTCATTTTAGGGGCTCAGTCAATTCTTCTGTGATATTGTAGTTGACAATAAGGAATATGTATTTGGTTTTCATCCCTATTCCTGGCACAGAGCTCCTGAAACTCTTGGGAGTTTCCTAAATAAAAGCCTTGCAGGTGTCTTTTGTTATTCTTAAACTCTCAGCCACAGGTGAGTTTTTGTGAGAGGCCTTTTGGAAAGCCCCTGAGGTTGGAGAGCCCCTGGTTGCCTGGGAAACCAACTTAGTGATTAGAAGTTTGGAACTTTCAGCCTGTTCTGGGTTGTTTTGTTGTTGTTGTTTAATCACTAAGTCTTGTCCAACTCTTTTGCAACCTCAGAGACTGTAGTCCGCCAGGCTCCTCTATCCATGGGATTCTCCAGGCAAGAATACTAGAGTCGGTTGCTATTTTCTTCTCCAGGGGATCTTCCCTGGATTGAACCTACGTCTCCTGCGCTGGCAGGCAGTTTCTTTACCACTGAGACACCTGGAAAACTCTTATTTTCTGGGAGGGGAGAGAAAATGGAGATTGACATAATCAACAGTGGCCAATGGTGTAGTCATTTGCACCTGTCTAATGAAGACAGCAACAGCAAAAATCCCTGACCACTGAGGTTTTCAGGATGCTGAGAGGGCACAGAACTCCACGCCCTGTCCCCATGCCCTGCTCTGCTCATCATTTCTTCTAGTTGTTCACTGGTATCCTCTAAACTGTTTGTAATAAGCTGATAATCCTGAAAGTTGTTTCCCAGTTCTTTGGGCTGCTTTAGCAAATTAATTAAACCTGAGGAACCTGAGGAGGCAGTTCTGGGATACTATTTCTAGGCTCTTTCAGAAGCACAGGTGATAACCTGACCTTCTGATTTGGTGTCAAGGTTGGTGCGGGTGGGGGTGGGGTCGTCAGGCGGGAGCAGCCTGGTGGGATAGAGTCCTTAATATGTGGAACTGGATGGTAACTCCAGGTAGATAGGATCAAAATTGAGTTGTGGGAGAAATCCCCTCCCCCTACCCCCCTTCCCCACATTTGCTGACCGGAAGGAAAGTATTCTGTAAGTAGAGGAGAAACACTGGAATGTACATCTGTCTCTCCTTCCTTCTACAAGTGTTTATGGATTTGCCTGGTACTACCTCAGACACTGCTAATAATAATAATGACAGCTAATATTTGTACAGAACAGTGGTTTTCAGTGTGTGCTTCCTGGAGCAGCAGCCCCTGTATCTCCTGGGAAACGGTTAGAAATGCAAATTTTTGGCTCCCTTCCCAGACCCCTGAAACAGACGGGGTCTAGCAAGCTGTCCTTGAAGAGGTTTTCCAGGTGATGTTGATGCATGGCAAAGTTTGAGAGTCTGTGGCAGGGTGCTTACCAGGTAGGTGCCTGGCAGCATTCAAGCATGTGCGTATTCATGTATTGACTCATGTAATTCTTACGACAACCAGATGTTGGGTGTAATCATTTTGCAGACGAGGAAAGTGAAGAACAGAGCCACACAAAATAATAAATGGTAGACCAGAGATTTGAATCCAGGTTATCTGGCTCTAGAGTCTTTTTGTTCTTTCTTTTTTATTTGTATATGTATACATATTATTTTTTTTAACTTTGGCCTCTTTTTATTGATTTTTTCTTTATTTATTTCTCATCCATCTTTATTCTTCAGCCTCTGTGGGCCTCCCATTGCAATGGCCTATCCCACTGCAGAGCATGGGCTTTGGGCGCATGCGCCCCAGAGTGCTGGCTCACATTTGGACACACTGGTCCAGCCTCTCAGTGGCACGTGGGATCTTTCCAGGCCAGGGATCGAACCCATGCTCCTTGCACTGCAAGGCGGACTCTTTATCCACTGGACCACCAGGGACTGATAATCCTGAAAGTTGTTTCCCAGTTCTTTGGGCTGCTTTAGCAAATTAATTAAACCTGAGGAACCTGAGGAGGCAGTTCTGGGATACTATTTCTAGGCTCTTTCAGAAGCACAGGTGATAACCTGACCTTCTGATTTGGTGTCAAGGTTGGTGCGGGGTGGGGGGGTGGGGTCGTCAGGCGGGAGCAGCCTGGTGGGATAGAGTCCTTAATATGTGGAACTGGATGGTAACTCCAGGTAGATAGGATCAAAATTGAGTTGTGGGAGAAATCCTCCCTACCCCCATTCCCCACATTTGCTGACCGGAAGGAAAGTATTCTGTAAGTAGAGGAGAAACACTGGAATGTACATCTGTCTCTCCTTCCTTCTACAAGTGTTTATGGATTTGCCTGGTACTACCTCAGACACTGCTAATAATAATAATGACAGCTAATATTTGTACAGAACAGTGGTTTTCAGTGTGTGCTTCCTGGAGCAGCAGCCCCTGTATCTCCTGGGAAACGGTTAGAAATGCAAATTTTTGGCTCCCTTCCCAGACCCCTGAAACAGACGGGGTCTAGCAAGCTGTCCTTGAAGAGGTTTTCCAGGTGATGTTGATGCATGGCAAAGTTTGAGAGTCTGTGGCAGGGTGCTTACCAGGTAGGTGCCTGGCAGCATTCAAGCATGTGCGTATTCATGTATTGACTCATGTAATTCTTACGACAACCAGATGTTGGGTGTAATCATTTTGCAGACGAGGAAAGTGAAGAACAGAGCCACACAAAATAATAAATGGTAGACCAGAGATTTGAATCCAGGTTATCTGGCTCTAGAGTCTTTTTGTTCTTTCTTTTTTATTTGTATATGTATACATATTATTTTTTTTAACTTTGGCCTCTTTTTATTGATTTTTTCTTTATTTATTTCTCATCCATCTTTATTCTTCAGCCTCTGTGGGCCTCCCATTGCAATGGCCTATCCCACTGCAGAGCATGGGCTTTGGGCGCATGCGCCCCAGAGTGCTGGCTCACATTTGGACACACTGGTCCAGCCTCTCAGTGGCACGTGGGATCTTTCCAGGCCAGGGATCGAACCCATGCTCCTTGCACTGCAAGGCGGACTCTTTATCCACTGGACCACCAGGGAAGCCCTTTTTCTTCTTTCTTTATGCCACTGTAACCATGTTAATTATACAGTTCCATGCCCTAAGCACATTCACATTGCTGTGCAACCATCATCACCATGCATTTCCAGAATGTCTGTCATCCCAAACGGAAACTCTGTACCTATGAAGCAATGCTTTCCCATCCTCTACTACCTCCTGCCTCTGGTAACCACTGTTCTATTTTCTGTCTCTATGAAAATGCACCTTCTAGATACCACATGTAAGAGGGATCACAGAGGATTTGTTCTTTTGTGTCTGGTTTGTTTCACTTGGTGTATCTTCAGGGTTCATCCGTGTTGCAATATGTATCAGAATTTCCTTTCTTAGAGGGCGTGCTATTCTGTATTGTATATAGACCACGTTTTGTGTGTCCTTTCATCTGGATGGACATCTACATTGTGTCTGCCTTGTGACAATCATGAATAAAGCCGCCTGTGATCCGTGACGTACAAGTGTGTGTGAGTCCCTGTGGAAATGGTGCTTTTTACTGTTGTGCTGTGTATGTTGCCTTATGGGCAAGGAGACTCGCCGTTATGGTGCTTGTTCCCAGGGAGGAAAATAGTTTAGGATCTATGTGGAAAGATCCTCCTTCTAATGGACAAACTAGATATAAGGTAGTAAAGCAAAGTTTAAGAATTTACAGATTTATTTTTTCCCTCTTTGAAGTTGTAAACGTTAAGCATAATTAGTTTCATATATCAAAAGTTCCCTTCTGGGCTTCCCTGGTGACTCAGTGGTAAAGAATCTGCCTGCCCGTGTAGGAGACAGGGGTTGATCCCTGGTCAGAGAAGATTCCACTCGCTGCGGAAAAACTTAGCCGGTGGGCCATGGCTATTTGGCCAGCGCTCTAGAGCCTCTGCTCAGAAACAAGAGGAGCCACTGCAGTGAGAAGCCCGCACAGCAGCAAAGACCCTTGCAGCCAAAAAATGAATACATACAGTTAATTAAGTAAGCAAAAAAGTTGCCTTCCAAAAGCAGCTGACTAAAAAGCTAATTTTTTTTGGCTTTTATAAAAAGCTGTTTTAACTGTAAGAATTATCAAGATTTTTGGCGACTTTATAGTCTTAAACGTTTTTGAGGGCTTCAAAGACATTTTGTGTGGTTCCTGTCTATTTATATTTACTATGTTAGAAGTTAAGACAGAAAAACTTAAATCAACTTCCATTCTATTAGCTATTAGAGTGATAATGTCATCAGATGATGTCATGTAGACTCAGAAATGCTCATGAGAGAATGTGAGCTAAAAAAGCAAATGAATTCAATATGAGAATAATTTTGACCTCCCAGATGACTTGAAGCGACTTGGGGGGGCATCACCGGGTCCCCAGGCCATATTTTTAGAAACTGAAGTTCGAGGGGGATTGGGAGGGGGTGGAGGAGGGTTGGGAGCCAGGGATATACATATGACTAATCTGGGATTATACATATCTATAAACAACAAAACATCGTAAAAGTAAAATAAAAAAAAAACCCACAAACACAAAGAAACTAAACAATATGTTTCTAAATAATGAATAGATCACCAAAGAAATCAAAAGGGAAATTTAAAAAATTCCTAGAAGAAAATGACAGTGAAAACTCAACAACTCAAAACCTGTGGGGCTTCCCGGGTGGAAGTGGCTGGACCCGTGTACCCAATCGTGAGCCAGCGCTCTCGAGCGCATGCGTGCAGAGCCGGTGCTCTGCAGCAGGGGAGACCACTGTGATGGGAGGCCCACGCAGGCCGAAGAATAAAAGATGGACGAAAATAAATAAACACAAGACCAATAAAAGAGGCCCCTCCCCCAATATATATATATATATGAATAAACTGAGGTTCTAGAGTTTAGGCAAGAAAAGCACAACTGGTTGCTCCAGTGATTCACCCTGCCTAAACTGTGGATATTATAGATTCACGTTTTCCCCATTTATGATAATTTAATAATTTATTATTAATCTTCGCTCAACAATAATATCATATTTCATAGTTCATTCATTTTATTTTACTTTTTACTTTTACAGATATGTATAATCCCAGATTAGTCATATGTATATCCCTCCCCCCCTTCCCTGGTCCATCCCTGAATACATACAGTTAATTAAGTAAGCAAAAAGTTGCCTTCCAAAAGCAGCTGACTAAAAGCTAATTTTTTGGCTTTTATAAAAGCTGTTTTAACTGTAAGAATTATCAAGATTTTGGCGACTTTATAGTCTTAAACGTTTTTGAGGGCTTCAAAGACATTTTGTGTGGTTCCTGTCTATTTATATTTACTATGTTAGAAGTTAAGACAGAAAAACTTAAATCAACTTCCATTCTATTAGCTATTAGAGTGATAATGTCATCAGATGATGTCATGTAGACTCAGAAATGCTCATGAGAGAATGTGAGCTAAAAAAGCAAATGAATTCAATATGAGAATAATTTTGACCTCCCAGATGACTTGAAGCGACTTGGGGGGGCATCACCGGGTCCCCAGGCCATATTTTTAGAAACTGAAGTTCGAGGGGGATTGGGAGGGGGTGGAGGAGGGTTGGGAGCCAGGGATATACATATGACTAATCTGGGATTATACATATCTATAAACAACAAAACATCGTAAAAGTAAAATAAAAAAAAAACCCACAAACACAAAGAAACTAAACAATATGTTTCTAAATAATGAATAGATCACCAAAGAAATCAAAAGGGAAATTTAAAAAATTCCTAGAAGAAAATGACAGTGAAAACTCAACAACTCAAAACCTGTGGGGCTTCCCGGGTGGAAGTGGCTGGACCCGTGTACCCAATCGTGAGCCAGCGCTCTCGAGCGCATGCGTGCAGAGCCGGTGCTCTGCAGCAGGGGAGACCACTGTGATGGGAGGCCCACGCAGGCCGAAGAATAAAAGATGGACGAAAATAAATAAACACAAGACCAATAAAAGAGGCCCCTCCCCCAATATATATATATATATGAATAAACTGAGGTTCTAGAGTTTAGGCAAGAAAAGCACAACTGGTTGCTCCAGTGATTCACCCTGCCTAAACTGTGGATATTATAGATTCACGTTTCCACATTTATGATAATTTAATAATTTATTATTAATCTTCGCTCAACAATAATATCATATTTCATAGTTCATTCATTTTATTTTACTTTTTACTTTTACAGATATGTATAATCCCAGATTAGTCATATGTATATCCCTCCCCCCCTTCCCTGTTCCATCCCTCCAGGCCATCTCACAGCGCCCCTGCAGGATACCCCATTCCCACAGCACAATGATAATAGCTATATTTTTCATGTATGATAGTGTATGTTTCCATATTGCTTCCTCTATGCCTCCCACCCACTGTTCATTCCCCTCAATGTTCATACGTCTGTTCTCTATGTCTGTTTTTCCATCGCTTCACTGCACGTGTTGTCATTACCATCTTACTAGGTTCCATATATATATGTGTTAGTATACTGTCCTTGTCTTTCTCTTTTTAGACTTCATTTTGTATAATAGGTTCTAGATTCATCTACCTCATTAGGGCTGATTCTTTTGCATTTCTTTTTACAGCTGAGACGTACTCCATTGTATATATGTACCAGAGCTTTTTTATCCATTTGTTTGTTGGTGGACATCTAGGTTGCTTCCATGCTCTAGCTATTGTATAGAGAGCTGCAATGAACACTGGGGTACAGGTGTCTCTTTCCATTTTGATTTCATCAGGGTATATGCCTAATAGTGGTATTGCTGGGTCATACAGTGCTTCTATTTTTAGTTTAAGGAATCTCCATACTGTCTTCCATAGCGGCTGTATCAATTTACATTCCCACGAGCAATGCAAGAGTGTTCCCTTTTCTTTGCACCCTCTCCAGCATTTATTGTCTGTAGATTTGTTGATAATGGCCATTCTGACTGGTGTGAGGTGATATCTCATGGTAGTTTTGACTTGCATTTTTCTAATAAGCAAGATTGAGCATTGTTTCATGTGTTTTTTGCCCATTTGTATGTCTTCTTTGGAGAGATGTCTCTTTAGATCCTTTTCCCATTTTTTGATTGGAGTGTTCATTTTTCTAGTGTTGAGTTATCTGGGGTTCATTCTTTTTAAAGCAAATGAAAATTTAAGAGAGTTTGACTCCTTTTGAAAAAAAATTGGCAGCTGTTACTATTTGGACTAGAAATTTAGAGATGAGAATTCTTTCTTCTTTTTTTTTTTTTCCAGAGATGAGAATTCTTTATTCTGTTGACTGTCAGCTTTACTGGAGACTCGTCTGCCTGGGCAGATTCTTTGGGAACTTTGTGTTGCAGTATTCTGATTTCTTTCTTTGACTGCTGGTTAGACTTTTGTCATCTCTTGCCTGGAAGCTGAAGGTCTATCTACCAGGACTCAGGGAGCTGAGTGGAAGAGGGCGAGGGTGGTCTCAGCATCTGGATATGGAATACCAGCTATTCCATGCATTGCCTCCTGGACATTGTCTCCTGGTTCTTAACCTAATCCCTGGTTGGCTAAGCCTTTTCCTATATTGCAAGAGCTGGGAACTCTTAACTGCACTTCCCAGAATCCTTGATGGCAGGATTCTGATTTTGGTCCTGCCAGAGAGATTTGAAAAGTGAAAGAGAAGAAGGAACTACAGTTGCTATAACACATAGCAGATGTGAGAGTGCCCTGTCAGCTTCTGAGTGTCCTTCTGGGACTCAAATCTATGTCAGTCCTGGTCGAGCTGGGATCATTTCTGCAGTTTCTTGTGATGCTTGTGCATCCTGATTTCCTGAGCTTGAGTGGTGGTTTCTCCCACCTGGGCTCTCATAGCTCCTCCCATGATTTTGTCCCTCTAATTCCCTGTGTTAAATCCCTTCCTGCCTAAGATACCTAAAACAGTTTGCATTTTCTGGCTAATCCTGGAGTGATATATGTACAAGTTTCCATGTATTATGGTACCTCTTTCTTTCCCGAGCCCACTGTCCCACAGACCTGCACTCTTTGTTTTTACCTGCTTTAGAGAACAAATCAGTGGTTCCTGAGTGTGGGAGGGACTGCTCCGAATGAAGGCGGGATCTGGGGCCCTGTGTGCTACCTAAACAGATTTCCCAGCTTTCCTCCTTATTTTAACTCCTTTCACCCCAATTTCAGAGTAACCTGGAGTTGTTAGTCAGTTGCTAAGTCATGTCCGACTCTTTGGGACGCTGTGCTCCAGGATTCTTCTCCACTGTCTTCGGAGTTTGCCCTAATTCATTTCCATTGAGTTGGTGATGCTGTCTGACTGTCGAATCCTCTGTCACCCCCTTCTCCTTCTACTCTCAAGTCTTTCGCAGCATCAGGGTCTTTTCCAGTGAGTCGGCTCTTTGCATCAGGTGACCAAAGGATTAGCCTCAGCATTCGTCCTTTCAGTGAATATTCTGGGTTCATTTTCTTTAGGATTGACTGGTTTGATCTCTTTGTTGTCTAAGGGACTCTCTTTTCTAGCACAATAGTTCAAAAACATCAGTTCCTTGGCTCTCAGCCTTATTTATGGTCCAACTCTCACATCCATACATGACTACTGGAAAAACCATAGATTTGACTATATCGACCTTTGTCAGCAAAGAGATGTCTCTGTGTTTTAATATGCTGTCTAGGTTTATCGTAAATTTTCTTCCAAGGAGCAAGTGTCTTAATTCTGATTTTGGTCCTGCCAGAGAGATTTGAAAAGTGAAAGAGAAGAAGGAACTACAGTTGCTATAACACATAGCAGATGTGAGAGTGCCCTGTCAGCTTCTGAGTGTCCTTCTGGGACTCAAATCTATGTCAGTCCTGGTCGAGCTGGGATCATTTCTGCAGTTTCTTGTGATGCTTGTGCATCCTGATTTCCTGAGCTTGAGTGGTGGTTTCTCCCACCTGGGCTCTCATAGCTCCTCCCATGATTTTGTCCCTCTAATTCCCTGTGTTAAATCCCTTCCTGCCTAAGATACCTAAAACAGTTTGCATTTTCTGGCTAATCCTGGAGTGATATATGTACAAGTTTCCATGTATTATGGTACCTCTTTCTTTCCCGAGCCCACTGTCCCACAGACCTGCACTCTTTGTTTTTACCTGCTTTAGAGAACAAATCAGTGGTTCCTGAGTGTGGGAGGGACTGCTCCGAATGAAGGCGGGATCTGGGGCCCTGTGTGCTACCTAAACAGATTTCCCAGCTTTCCTCCTTATTTTAACTCCTTTCACCCCAATTTCAGAGTAACCTGGAGTTGTTAGTCAGTTGCTAAGTCATGTCCGACTCTTTGGGACGCTGTGCTCCAGGATTCTTCTCCACTGTCTTCGGAGTTTGCCCTAATTCATTTCCATTGAGTTGGTGATGCTGTCTGACTGTCGAATCCTCTGTCACCCCCTTCTCCTTCTACTCTCAAGTCTTTCGCAGCATCAGGGTCTTTTCCAGTGAGTCGGCTCTTTGCATCAGGTGACCAAAGGATTAGCCTCAGCATTCGTCCTTTCAGTGAATATTCTGGGTTCATTTTCTTTAGGATTGACTGGTTTGATCTCTTTGTTGTCTAAGGGACTCTCTTTTCTAGCACAATAGTTCAAAAACATCAGTTCCTTGGCTCTCAGCCTTATTTATGGTCCAACTCTCACATCCATACATGACTACTGGAAAAACCATAGATTTGACTATATCGACCTTTGTCAGCAAAGAGATGTCTCTGTGTTTTAATATGCTGTCTAGGTTTATCGTAAATTTTCTTCCAAGGAGCAAGTGTCTTAATTTCATGGCTGCAGTCACCATCTGCAGTGATTTTGGAGCCCAAGAAAATAAAATGTCACTGTTTCCACTTTTTCCCCTTTCATTTACCATGAAGTGATATGATCTTGTAGGCCTAGGAGTTGGCTTTGTCAGCTCATCATAGTCTTTTTTAGCACTTATAACCTGCAGTCCAGTTTCCAGATTTTGTGGTTTATGTTTTAAAATATCGCTTAAATATTCTTTTATTTGGGTTTTAGAGAGGAATAAAATTGATGTGTAATCAGACCTCCGTATCCTAGACTCCTAATTTTCGAATCTAATAATCAAGAAGTTATTTGCCCTCTCTTTTTTTCCTTTTGTTTAATTACCTTTAAAGTTGTATCTGCTTTAGAGTTTTGGAATGTAAGATATGATGCTGATCCTGTGAGGGAACCTTTTGGGGAAAGTGTGTCTTCTCAGCTCATGGTGAACCTGGTCACCCGCGTAGCTCGAACTCTGCTGTCCGGCTCCTGCGTTCTTCTTCCTGTGGACTGGAGCTCAGTTCAAGGTGCTTCAGTCCCTGTAGTGCCCCAGGCTGGGAGAGGTACAGTCCTCCACTCTGCCTCCTTCTCCATCTCCTTCTTTTTAAACAGGTGTGTAAAATATGCACAGCATAGAATTTACTGTCTTAGACATTTTCAGTGTACATTTCAGTAGTATTAAGTACCTTCCCATTGTGCAATCACCCCCACTCCCCATCTCTGGAACTCTTTTCATCTTGCAGAACTGAAATTCTGTCCCAGTTCAACAGTGATTCCCCATTCCTTCCCAGCCCCCGACAGCCACCATTTGCCTTTTCTGTCTCTGAGTTTGACTGCTCTAGGTACCTTACATAAGTGGACTCGTACAGAATGTATCCTTTTGTGACTGGCTTATTTCACTTAACCTTGTTTTCAAGGTTCATCCGGGTAGTAGTGTTAGAATTTCCTTCCCCTTTAAAGCTGAATAATGTTCCATTGTATGTGTATAGACTACATTTTGTTTATCCATTTGCCTGTCAGCAAAGAGATGTCTCTGTGTTTTAATATGCTGTCTAGGTTTATCGTAAATTTTCTTCCAAGGAGCAAGTGTCTTAATTTCATGGCTGCAGTCACCATCTGCAGTGATTTTGGAGCCCAAGAAAATAAAATGTCACTGTTTCCACTTTTTCCCCTTTCATTTACCATGAAGTGATATGATCTTGTAGGCCTAGGAGTTGGCTTTGTCAGCTCATCATAGTCTTTTTTAGCACTTATAACCTGCAGTCCAGTTTCCAGATTTTGTGGTTTATGTTTTAAAATATCGCTTAAATATTCTTTTATTTGGGTTTTAGAGAGGAATAAAATTGATGTGTAATCAGACCTCCGTATCCTAGACTCCTAATTTTCGAATCTAATAATCAAGAAGTTATTTGCCCTCTCTTTTTTTCCTTTTGTTTAATTACCTTTAAAGTTGTATCTGCTTTAGAGTTTTGGAATGTAAGATATGATGCTGATCCTGTGAGGGAACCTTTTGGGGAAAGTGTGTCTTCTCAGCTCATGGTGAACCTGGTCACCAGCGTAGCTCGAACTCTGCTGTCCGGCTCCTGCGTTCTTCTTCCTGTGGACTGGAGCTCAGTTCAAGGTGCTTCAGTCCCTGTAGTGCCCCAGGCTGGGAGAGGTACAGTCCTCCACTCTGCCTCCTTCTCCATCTCCTTCTTTTTAAACAGGTGTGTAAAATATGCACAGCATAGAATTTACTGTCTTAGACATTTTCAGTGTACATTTCAGTAGTATTAAGTACCTTCCCATTGTGCAATCACCCCCACTCCCCATCTCTGGAACTCTTTTCATCTTGCAGAACTGAAATTCTGTCCCAGTTCAACAGTGATTCCCCATTCCTTCCCAGCCCCCGACAGCCACCATTTGCCTTTTCTGTCTCTGAGTTTGACTGCTCTAGGTACCTTACATAAGTGGACTCGTACAGAATGTATCCTTTTGTGACTGGCTTATTTCACTTAACCTTGTTTTCAAGGTTCATCCGGGTAGTAGTGTTAGAATTTCCTTCCCCTTTAAAGCTGAATAATGTTCCATTGTATGTGTATAGACTACATTTTGTTTATCCATTTGCCTGTCAGTGAACATTTGAGTGGCTTCCGCCTTTTGGCTATTTGAATTATACTCTTGTGAACATTGTGTATCCCCCTCTTTTCTGTTGCTTTTTATTAGTAACTGGGTTCCAGCTTGGCCTCCTGTCTCCTCCACTGGCAGGACTCAGGCCCTTGTCACCTCCTGCCTAGACTCCTGCAGAAGGCTTTTGACTGACCACTGTGTCACCTTTCCATCCATCACATTGCACTCCCAGTTGAGTTTCTAAAACACGGGTCTTGTCACGTCATATTGCTGCCTAGGACTTTTCAATGACACTATTCAGACTTTTCTACTATAAGCAAACAAGTCCATTTTCCCCACTGATCTAACCTTCCTTGCTTGTGTTGTTTCTTAGCGCCTGCCTACTGTCTGCATTCCCTTTGGGCCTAAGGACCTGCTCTTCAGAGGCTCCCTGCGTTCATCCCTCCTCACGTTTTCCTGTGCTCTTACCTTGGCCTGGAATGCCTTCTCCCAGTCCCTCATCTCCTGAAAACCCCAATGATCCCTAAAAAAAAACCAGCTCAGGTATTCTCATGGAGTTTTCTCCACACACCTGCCACCCCACCCCCAAGCTGGGTTAGTTATTTTCAAAGCATTTGGCTCATCACTTTCATGGGTGAGGTACTGATTGTTGAAGACACAGAATAGCTGAGGTCTCAGAGAATTGAAAGGGAAAGAGTAGACGATTAGGGGAATTCCCTGGTCCAGTGGTTAGGACTTGGTGCTTTCACTGCCATGGCCCTGGGTTCAGTCCCTGGTCCAGAAACTAAGATCCTGTAAACAAAGTGACGCAGCGAAACAGAAAGCAGCCAAGAACTGAAAACTCTGCCATTTTTTGAACCTGTGCTATTAAGGATGTATCATTTCTGTTTTCCTATTTTTAAAGTCATGTTCGTACATTTTGGAATAAGAAGTGTTCTTAGAAGTAACCAGTGCTGTCCTTTTAAATCATATTGTCTGGAGAGTCGTAAGCTTGACTCTTGAAAAGTGTGGGAAAGGTGTCATGGGTACTTGTTGCGTGTTTTGTGTATTGTGATTCTAGATGCCCCCGGGTCCTGGTAGAAGTGATCACGTGGTGATCACGGGGCACTGACATGAAAGCCGTGGACATGGTCCAGGCCTCTGCACTACTGCTTATGTCCAGAGGTACAGACGATCAGCCCAGGGCCACCCTTGTCCCCATGTGCAGGGGAGATGTGAACAAGATCACCTGCTTCTGGAGCTGGAACAGCAGGACAAGGCAGTGATGAGAAGAATGTAGTGAATCTGAACCTGCCTCCAGACTAGCGGTGACGGCGGTGGTGTAGTCGCTAAGTCTTGCCTGACTCTTGGAACTCCTTGGACTGTAGCCTGCAAGACTCCTCTGTCCATGGAATTTTCTAGGCAAGGATGGTGGGGTGGGTTGCCATTTCCTTCTCCAGCGGATCTTCTCAACCGAGGAGTCGAAACCGGGTCTCCTGCATTGCTTCCTGTGTTAAGATTAAAAATAAATGACTTTGCTTTGTGTTGATTATCAAGGACTAATGCTCATTTAAAGCCTTCTATGCCCCTGAACTATGCTCAGTGCCATAGGTGAGGTGTGAGTATTAGGAGAGAAACAGAAGACTCCGGGAAAAGAGGGCATGACCTGAATCTTTGTCACAGTGGAGTGTCTATAATGAGTCAAGTACTGTACTAGGTACTTCTGTACACATCATCTCATTTAATTACAGTAGTAACAGATGTATAAATGTCCCGTTTTGCCGAAGAGGAAACTGGGAGTCAGGGAAGTGAGGTAGCTTGCTCAAAGACCTGTATGCAACAGAGATGACGTAAGCCCTGGTGCGTCATGAGGTCCGCCCCTGAAGCACTTCTAGGATATTTAATTTGTGAACTGCTTGGCACTGAATGGAGCTTTCAGGCTCAGGAGTTGTCAAGAAGGTCTGGACGAGCGACTGGCCTGGAAAACCCGGTGGGATCTGAAGAGGTGGCCTTTTGGAGGACGGGAGACAAAGGAGGTGGAACCAGGCTTGAGAGAGGCTTCACTGGCTGATGGAAGAGAGGCTTACTGGGGAGACTGGAAGGCAAGGCTGACACCTCTGTGGGTGATTAAGGGGATTGTCTTGATAAGATTAGACTGGATGAGCAGGCCGGTTAAGAGCAAGGAAACAGTGTGGGACTGCGGGGCTGTTCTAGAAATGGAATGAGGAGTAGGTGGGACGGTGGGAAAGCAGGAAGGCTTTGAATAGGAGTTCCCAGGAGTCTCTTGGAATGTTGGGGTGGGGAGCGCCTTCCTGAGGGTGATGGCAGTGGGGACAGAGATACCAGGGTGGTAGGACTAAAGGTGGTAGATTTTGGTGGACGTTTCAGTTCAACTTAGTGACAGAATATGCAGTGGGCGAAGGCGGAGTTAAAGATGACTTCGCGGCTGGGAGTTGGACTGTATCAAAGACATGAATGAGAACGACAAGGGGGTCAGATGTGATGCACAAGTGCTGCACGCCCACAGGGAGAACTGCAGCCTGGCGTGGCGCTCGGGTCAGGGTGCAGACTGCAGGATCTGGCTTTGTGAGTAACCCTTCCTTTCAAAGGGCCCCAGGGTCCTACCTCTTTGCTCCTGGGATCTTTGCTCCCCTGAGTTGTTGAGGACGCAGTGGCTGACACAGGCCTCTTGGCCTCCCACCAATCAGCCCGAGTTCCAGAGACACTCAGACAGGAGCCTGGGGCAGCATTTCCAGCCTGAGGTTTTAGAAGCAGCCTCCATGGGTATGGGCTGTTTCTCCAGACCCCCAACCAGCAGAGTGTGACCACTCATAGATTAGTTTAGTAGCTGAAGTTGATGTTGTTCAGTAGCTCATTCATGTCCGACTCTTTGCAGCCCCATGGACTGCAGCACGCCAGGTTTGCCTGTCCTTCACTGTCTTTTGGAGTTTGCTCAGACTCATGTCCATTGAGTCAGTGATGCCATCCAACCATCTCATCCTCTTTTACCCTCTTCTCCTCTTGCCCTCAGTCTTTCCCAGCATCAAGGTCTTTTCTAGTGAGTTGGCTCTTTGAATCAGGTGGCCATAGTATTGCAACTTCAGCTTTAGCATCAGACCTTCCAAGGAATATCCAGGGTTGATTTCCTTTATGATTGACTGATTTGATCTCCTTTCAATCCAAGGAAGTTAATGTGGAGGCCGCCAAGCTCTTCAGCTGCTTTACTAGCATCTTGGAGCCCCCCACGGTGGGTCTTCCCACTGCTTTTGTAGGGGAGCCCTCAGCCTGGATAGTACCTCCAAGGATTCAGTTATTCCATGAGCATCGCAGCAGCTGCTTCTCATGTCCTGCCCAAACCCTTCCTAGCTCTTCAGGTGACCACATCCTCGTGGCTCCCAATACCCAGAGCAAGGATTTAGTTTTACACTTAGGGAAAAGGTTAATCAGTGATGCCTCTGTGAAACTGTAAATTTACAGTATGTCAAAACCTTGCTGCTCAGACTGTGGCTCTAGCTGCTGGGACCAGGCTATGCAGCTCTAAGGCATGGGGTTTCCTGCAGAGAACGTCAAAGTTGGAGCAACCTAGAAGAATCATGACTGCATGAACATTTCTATTTTTCTCTTAACACTTCATGGCTGCAAGCAGGATTTATCAACATTTAACAGAGAGGCTTACAGTCTTCTTGGGATTATATGTATTTTTTTCTTTTAACTGATAGGGACAAATTTATTTCTGTGGATTGGCTGTAGGAACTGAGGTTTTGAATTTTGCCACTGTTATATTCTGGTGGTTCTGTTTTGCTGGTGGATGGGTTGAGTCTTTCCTCACCATTCAGCCTATATATTCTTTTGATGGTGCTGTTTCTCTGTTTCCCCCTTCTGTGGATGGCATGCTTGCTGCACTAGATCTGGAATTTTGTTTTACTTTCTTATTGCACATTTGTTTCCCATCTGCATATACTTCATTTTTGTATTTTAAAACTGTTGTCTGTTTGTTTTGCTCTAGGAGCCAGATTGTACTGGGCAATCTGTGCTCTAGTCATTGGAATATTCATATATACCATTCAGATACGGAAGGACCCGAGAGGCTGCATTAGTAGACAGATGGTTGCCTGATGACAGAGTGGGGGTGCAAGTCTTATGAAGTCATGAGTCAAAATGTTCAGGGAAGAGTATGCAACTTCAGCTTTAGCATCAGACCTTCCAAGGAATATCCAGGGTTGATTTCCTTTATGATTGACTGATTTGATCTCCTTTCAATCCAAGGAAGTTAATGTGGAGGCCGCCAAGCTCTTCAGCTGCTTTACTAGCATCTTGGAGCCCCCCACGGTGGGTCTTCCCACTGCTTTTGTAGGGGAGCCCTCAGCCTGGATAGTACCTCCAAGGATTCAGTTATTCCATGAGCATCGCAGCAGCTGCTTCTCATGTCCTGCCCAAACCCTTCCTAGCTCTTCAGGTGACCACATCCTCGTGGCTCCCAATACCCAGAGCAAGGATTTAGTTTTACACTTAGGGAAAAGGTTAATCAGTGATGCCTCTGTGAAACTGTAAATTTACAGTATGTCAAAACCTTGCTGCTCAGACTGTGGCTCTAGCTGCTGGGACCAGGCTATGCAGCTCTAAGGCATGGGGGTTTCCTGCAGAGAACGTCAAAGTTGGAGCAACCTAGAAGAATCATGACTGCATGAACATTTCTATTTTTCTCTTAACACTTCATGGCTGCAAGCAGGATTTATCAACATTTAACAGAGAGGCTTACAGTCTTCTTGGGATTATATGTATTTTTTTCTTTTAACTGATAGGGACAAATTTATTTCTGTGGATTGGCTGTAGGAACTGAGGTTTTGAATTTTGCCACTGTTATATTCTGGTGGTTCTGTTTTGCTGGTGGATGGGTTGAGTCTTTCCTCACCATTCAGCCTATATATTCTTTTGATGGTGCTGTTTCTCTGTTTCCCCCTTCTGTGGATGGCATGCTTGCTGCACTAGATCTGGAATTTTGTTTTACTTTCTTATTGCACATTTGTTTCCCATCTGCATATACTTCATTTTTGTATTTTAAAACTGTTGTCTGTTTGTTTTGCTCTAGGAGCCAGATTGTACTGGGCAATCTGTGCTCTAGTCATTGGAATATTCATATATACCATTCAGATACGGAAGGACCCGAGAGGCTGCATTAGTAGACAGATGGTTGCCTGATGACAGAGTTGAGCAGAGAGAGGTGCGAAGTCTTATGAAGTCATGAGTCAAAAATGTTCAGGGGTTGACCTCTAACTGCCTTTTCTCACATACTTGTATAGCTCTTCTGTCTTCTACGCTTCTGGGCTGTACCCTAAAGTTATATCCTGAATCTGCCCCAGTTTCTCCATCTGTGGTCTCAGCTCCTCCTCCTCTCCATCCTCTGCCTCCCCTGGTTCAGCCATCATCCCGTCTTGTTTAGACAGGGCTGTCTAAAAGAATGTTCTGGGATGATGAAATTGTTTCATACCTGCCCTGCCCAGGGTGGTAACCCCTAGCCCCATGTGGCCACTGAGCACTTGAAATGTGGCCAGGGAAATCAAGAAACTAAGTTTTTTCTTTCACCTACTTTAATTTAGATTGAAGTACTCCCACGTGGCTATTGGCCACCATATTGGACATCATGAGTGTTGGCTTTATGGAGCCTGGGAACCAACCACGTATTCTCTGGATCTTTTCCCTGTAATTCTCTCCTTGTAGCCAGAGGAACCTTTAAAAATGTAGATGAGATTGGGGTGCTTCTCCTCTGGAACCCCCCCAGTGCCTCTGCAGACCTGGCCTCCCTCTCCCTCTACTCCAGCACCCCGAGTTTCTTTCGGTCCTTTGAGGATACAGCCGAGCTTTTCCTGGAGTTCTGGCCTTGGCACATGCTTTGTCCTCTAGAGTGTCTGCTTTTTCCATTTGGCCCGTCTGGTTCTTCATTCTGAGATCCCACCCTTCCAGGGAGCCCTGCCTGCCCCCCCACTACTCCACGCTGTATCAAGATCCTAACTCTCTTGTCTCTAGTCTCAGGCCCCTCTGTCACTTCTGTCTCTGTCAGAAATGACTTTTTATGCCTCTTTCTGTTTATTTTCTGACCTTGCTAGGATGCATATGTTATCAGGACACCAGGCATGCTCATCTTTCTTTCTGCTGAATCATGTCTTCTTACCCCACATCCTCCCACCCTCTCTCCTCTCCCCACCTCTGGAGAAGACATCGCAGCCTCATTCTTGCTCACAGCTTCTTTTCCAGACTCCACACAGACCTTCCCCTTCTGTAAACTTGGATGGCTTCCAACTGGAGTACAGTATCCTTGATCAGTTTCATTTTTTCTCAGTTGTAAACACTTTCTTGTCTGCCTCCCTAATCACATCCCTTTTACTTGCATGTTCCCACATTTTCTTAGCTACTGTTTTGGAGATCATCTTCTAGTTATTTCCAACTCTGCTTTTACTTGCAATAATGACAATAGCCAGCCTCTTAAAACGGTGAAGTTGTGAAAGCCTAAGGAGAACTTGGTTTAAGACAAGGAACCATTTGAATGACTGCTTGTCCTAGTCCATGTGTTTTTTTGATTCTGAATAAATTCAGCTAGGAAAATATAATTGGTTTTTTTATTTAAAAGGGAATCCATGTTCTGAAGAAAAATGAGAAAATGCTAAAAGACTGCAGTATGAAGAAAAAAAAATTCCGCCTCATCTCTCCATGCTGATATGATACCTTTGGAGTGTATACATGTTGAGTATACTCTTTTGTTAATTGCTTTCTTCCCTCAAAAATAGCCTGAACATTGCAGCACTATTTACAATAGCTAGAACATGGAAGCAACCTAGATGTCCATCGACAGATGAATGGATAAAGAAACTGTGGTACATATATACAATGGAATATTACTCTGCCATAAAAAGAAATGCATATGGATCAATTCTAATGAGGTAGATGAATCTAGAACCTATTATACAGAGTGAAGTATGTCAGAGAGAGAAAGATAAATATTGTATACTTACAAATCTATGGACTCTAGAAAGATGGTGCTGATAAATGACTATGCAATGAGAGGTGGCCATGGAGAACAGTCTTATGAACATTGGGGTGAGGGAGGGGAATATGCTGTGGGTCCAGGGGTTTTCAAACAGGGGCTCAGTGGTGAGCTGGGGGGATATTTATGGGGGAAGAACGTGTATATATATCTCTAGAGGATTCGAGTCGATGTGTGACAGTTAGCAACAAAACTCTGTAAAAAAACAAAGCAATAAAAAAAATACATGCACAGCTTTTCTTGCTAGGAAATACTCATCTCAAGTCATTTTAACTTTTTATTTGATTTAAAAAACCGTATTTTCGGCCATGTCAGGTGTTAGTTGCGGTGTTTGGATTCTCTTGGGTACATGGGTTTAGTTCCCCTGTGGCACGTGGACTTGAACCATGTCCCCTGTGTTGGAAGGCAGATTCTTAGCCACTGGACCACCAGGGAAATCCCTCAAGTCAATTTTAAATGACTGGAAAGAGTTAGTATTTCATGGATGCTCCATAAAACCCTAAGCAAATCTTTCCTTGAGTATGTGGGTTATTTCTTTTCACTGTTGTGGTTAATTTAATTCATCTCTTTTTTCTCTCCTTTTTTTTTCTTTTTTAAATAACATTCTAGAAAATACTGTGTTCTTGTCCTTTTTGTCTCCCTTGTGCACGAGTGTGTGAGTCACAGTCTTCTCCGGTGCTGGTGTGTAATTTGTCCTGGACGTGGATTTGTTGTGACTCTTTCTACCTACATCATGTTTCTCTTTGGGGCAATGACCTCTTGTTTTCCACACTGTACAAACGAGTGTATACATGTTGAGTATACTCTTTTGTTAATTGCTTTCTTCCTCAAAAATAGCCTGAACATTGCAGCACTATTTACAATAGCTAGAACATGGAAGCAACCTAGATGTCCATCGACAGATGAATGGATAAAGAAACTGTGGTACATATATACAATGGAATATTACTCTGCCATAAAAAGAAATGCATATGGATCAATTCTAATGAGGTAGATGAATCTAGAACCTATTATACAGAGTGAAGTATGTCAGAGAGAGAAAGATAAATATTGTATACTTACAAATCTATGGACTCTAGAAAGATGGTGCTGATAAATGACTATGCAATGAGAGGTGGCCATGGAGAACAGTCTTATGAACATTGGGGTGAGGGAGGGGAATATGCTGTGGGTCCAGGGGTTTTCAAACAGGGGCTCAGTGGTGAGCTGGGGGGATATTTATGGGGGAAGAACGTGTATATATATCTCTAGAGGATTCGGTCGATGTGTGACAGTTAGCAACAAAACTCTGTAAAAAAACAAAGCAATAAAAAAAATACATGCACAGCTTTTCTTGCTAGGAAATACTCATCTCAAGTCATTTTAACTTTTTATTTGATTTAAAAAACCGTATTTTCGGCCATGTCAGGTGTTAGTTGCGGTGTTTGGATTCTCTTGGGTACATGGGTTTAGTTCCCCTGTGGCACGTGGACTTGAACCATGTCCCCTGTGTTGGAAGGCAGATTCTTAGCCACTGGACCACCAGGGAAATCCCTCAAGTCAATTTTAAATGACTGGAAAGAGTTAGTATTTCATGGATGCTCCATAAAACCCTAAGCAAATCTTTCCTTGAGTATGTGGGTTATTTCTTTTCACTGTTGTGGTTAATTTAATTCATCTCTTTTTTCTCTCCTTTTTTTTTCTTTTTTAAATAACATTCTAGAAAATACTGTGTTCTTGTCCTTTTTGTCTCCCTTGTGCACGAGTGTGTGAGTCACAGTCTTCTCCGGTGCTGGTGTGTAATTTGTCCTGGACGTGGATTTGTTGTGACTCTTTCTACCTACATCATGTTTCTCTTTGGGGCAATGACCTCTTGTTTTCCACACTGTTCGGATGTTATACAAACAAGGGTTACATGGAACTCTTGTTTCCAGAGAACGTGGCCCATATAGGCTCCCTCTCCCTTCCTGACTTCCAGCAGAGGCTGGTCTCCAAGTACACACTGTTGTAAACAAAGTTCTCTGAACACCTACTGATTGACAATGTGGTGTATTTTTATTTAAAATGACTGTTCACTTGCTCCTGTGAAACATGCTGTAACCTTGACCTTTTCCTTCCCCCAGTGTTTTAATTTTCTTTTACTTGGCAGGTGATGTAAAACAAGGTGACTTTAAAAAAAAACAAAGAAAAAAACCCTTTTTTGGGCCTCTCTTATTGTTTTTTAAAAATGTATTTAGTTTTATTCGTCTTTGTTCTTTGGCCTGTGTGGGCCTCCTATTGCAGTGGCCTCTCCCATTGCAGAGCACTGACCCTGGGTGCATGCGCTCCAGAGGGCTGGCTAGTAATTGGACACACTGGTCCAGCCGCTCCGTGGCACGTGGGATCTTCCTGGACGAGAGATCGAACTGGTGCCCCTTGCACTGCAAGGCGGACTCTACCCATTGGACCACCAGGGAAACCCCAAGGTGACTTTAATGTTACTTCTGGATAGTACGCAACCATTCATTAGTGAATGGCTCTGTCTCTTGTATCTGTACTGAAATGCATTGAAGACAGGGCTCAAACATTGCATGGACTTCTTACTGTGGTTCCTCTCTCTTAGGGTTTGATTGTGGGGTGAGAGGAGTTGTCAGAGGGAATTGTTACGGAGCCTTGGAAGAACCCTGAGTGGTATTTCTTGACTTCCCTGTAATTTCAGGTTTCTAAATCAAGTCTTGTCTCTTGGTCAAATTTCTGTTCAGTGCATCACTTAAATGATAATTAGAATCTTTAGCAGAACACTCAGAGAAGCGCACACGGGCCGTTTTGGGCTGGCTAGCCTTTGAAGTAAGAGCCTGTTAGGATCTACGGTGGGATGGGGCTGTGGAGATGGCACAGTGACTTTGAAGAACCTTGTGAGACCAGCTTGGTTATGGAAGGCAGGAGAGCTGGGACAGAGCAGGTCTGGTGTCCATGCTGCGAGGAGGGTGATTTTAGCCAAACATATCTGAAAAGTGAGTATTCGTGCTGGTGCCTGAGGCTGTTTTTCTGTGCTTGACCATTGGTATTCTTTTGATGATTCGCACTGTTTATGGACAGAGGAGCCTTGAGGGCTATAGTCAGTAGGGTTTCAAGGAGTCAATCACTACTGAGCACTCATGTTGTTTAGCTGTGCCGATAAGACTTGAAATGGAGGGGGTTGTGATGTATTTCAAATCCAGATCAGGAGGGCACTGAGGGCCAGTTTGAGAGAGAGACTAAACAATGTGACTGAATGATAGATAACCACAGAAAACTTCCCACTCCTTCTGTAAATGTTTCTTCAGTCCTGCTCTGTACTTCTCAGGTTCTGTCCTTGCAATTCAGTAATGAATGTCCTATGGTTTTCGTGCCCTCATGGAGCAAATGGACGTGTGGTTCAGCTTCTGAATGTGGAGGCCCCAAGTGAAGGAGGCGAGGGTTCTCCCAGCTATGGATTTCAATGAACAAGATGCTGGCAACTGTGAAGTGAAAGTGGATTTGGGATTAAGGACCATTGGTACAGCGGATTGAGCAGAGAGACATGGGAATCGATCATGGGCAGCGGCTGGCAGGATAGACTTGTGGGATCTTAGTGTCCTGACCAGGGATTGAACCCAGGCCCCTAGCAGTGAAGGCCTGGAGTGTTAACCACTGGACTGCCAGAAAATTCCCTGGTTCTGATGTGGGCTGCTTTGAAGGCTTGAGGTCTTGCTTGGTGTCCCTGGAGGTCCTTGAAGAGATGCTTTCCTGACAGTGAGAGGCTCAGCATCCAGCAGTTCACCTTGCTGAAGACCAGTGCTGCTTGAAGCATGGTCAGCTGACTGGTGCCATGAGATAAGCACAAACACTGGGAGTAAGCATTTAGAAATTTCTACAGCAGCTTGACACAACAGCCACTTCCAAGTGCCTGAGCAGTGGATTAGTTGGTTTGAACAGGATATAGACGCGTTTGGATTTTGTGGTTTGAGGTCACACCTGGCTGCAGCTGACAACTATCAACGTGCAGTGGGACCACTGGAACCACGTATCTTTCCTTAATGAATAGAAGTGAAACAAGACAGCCTGGTCCTTCATAACAGTAATATGAGAAACACCTTTCTAGACCACGCACGAAGGTCATGGTGTAGCTCAGGACCCCCCAGCTCAAGAGCTTAAATATAAAACCATTGATCTGTCCCAGGTTCATTTTAGGTTTTTGTCAGCTTGGAATGTCCCTTCCCCCTCTTTCTTTTCATTCTTGTCATCAGCATGTGTCCCATGAATATTGTTTTTCTATGTACATCACATATAGTTCTGTTCATGTTTTCTATACACGTTACACACAATTCATATCTTTGTCATTTTAAATAATGTTAACAGTATTTGTTGCGTCTGTATGTCTCAGGTTCTTAGTTCCTCTATTTGGGGCGGTTTTTCTAGTGTAAAGAATTCATCTGTGAGTATTTTTGTAATTTTAGTTATTTTTCTTCTCTTTCACCATTGGATTCCTGAAATCATACTCATCAGGGAAATATTGTGTCAAAGGTCATTTTTTTTTTTTTTTTACTTTTGTTTTACTTTTAACTTTTACAGAGTTTTGTTGTTTACAGATATGTATGTTTGCAGATTAGTCATATATATATCCCCCCCCATCCCACCCCTCCAAACCGTCTGCGTGACTTTTTTTTTAAATTCTTTATTTTAAAGGTTTTACAGAGTTTTGTTGTTCACAGACATGTATGTTTCCAGATCAGTCATATGCATATCCCTGGTCCCCACCCCTCCAGTTCCCCCCATCCCACCCCTCTGGACCATCGCCCCATGCCATTGTGAGCACTCCTATTCCCTTAGCACTATGACACTAGCTATCTTTTCCACACATGGCAGTATAGGTTTCCATGTTACTCCCTCCATGCCTCTCCCTCCCTATTTCTTCCTCAGAATGTCCCTATGTCTATACTTTGTCCATTTTTTCATGAGTTCCCTGCGTGTGTTATCAAGACCGTCCTACTAGATTCCATATATGTGTGTTAGTATACCGTATTTGTCTTTCTCTTTTTGACTTACTTCACTTTTTGTGATAGATTCTAGAGCCAGCCACTTCATTAGGACTGAGTCTTCTGCATTTCTTTTAACAGCTGAGTAGTATTCCATTGTATATATGTACCAGAGCTTCTGGATCCATTCATTCGTTGATGGGCATCTAGGTTGCTTCCATGTTCTGGCTATCATATAGAGAGCTGCAATGAATATTGGGATACAGGTGCTTCTTTCAGTTTTGATTTCATCAGGATATAAGCCTAATAGTGGGATTGCTGGATCATAGGGTGCTTCTATTTTTAGTTTTTTAAGGAATCTCCATACTGTCTTCCATAGAGGCTGCATCAATTGACATTCCCACCAGCAATGCAAGAGGGTTCCCTTTTCTCCGCACCCTCTCCAGCATTTCTTGTCTGCAGATTTTTTGAAGATGGCCATTCTGACGGGTGTGAGGTGATATCTCATTGTAGTTTTGATTTGCATTTCCCTAATAATAAGCGAGGTTGAGCATCGTTTCATGTGCTTTTGGGCCATCTGTAAGTCCTCTTTGGAGAGGCGTCTCTTTAGATCTTTTTCCCATTTTCTGATTGGGTTGTTCGTTTTTCCTGTGTTGAGTTGTCTGAGTTGCTTGTAGATTTTGGAGATGAATTCTTTGTTGTTTCATTTGCTATGATTTTCTCCCACTCTGTGGGGTGTCTGTTGAGCTTTTTTGTAATTTCTTTTGCTGTACAAAAGTTTTTAAGTTTCATGAGGTCCCACATGTTTATTTTTCTTTTCAGTTCTGCTATTTTAGTTGGTGGGTCAGAGAAGATCTTACTTTGATTGATGTCCTTGAGGGTTTTGCCTATATTCTCCTCTAAAAGTTTGATGGTTTCTGCTCTTACATTTAGGTCTTTAATCCATTTTGAGTTTATCTTTGTGCATGGTGTCAGGGAATGTTCCAACTTCATTTTTTTGCATGTAGCTGTCCAATTTTCCCAGCACCACTTGTTGAAGGGGCCCATTTTATAGTTTCGCCCTGTCCTTTGTCCACTGAGTTCCTGCGTGTGTTATCAAGACCGTCCTACTAGATTCCATATATGTGTGTTAGTATACCGTATTTGTCTTTCCCTTTTTGACTTACTTCACTTTTGTGATAGATTCTAGAGCCAGCCACTTCATTAGGACTGAGTCTTCTGCATTTCTTTTAACAGCTGAGTAGTATTCCATTGTATATATGTACCAGAGCTTCTGGATCCATTCATTCGTTGATGGGCATCTAGGTTGCTTCCATGTTCTGGCTATCATATAGAGAGCTGCAATGAATATTGGGATACAGGTGCTTCTTTCAGTTTTGATTTCATCAGGATATAAGCCTAATAGTGGGATTGCTGGATCATAGGGTGCTTCTATTTTTAGTTTTTTAAGGAATCTCCATACTGTCTTCCATAGAGGCTGCATCAATTGACATTCCCACCAGCAATGCAAGAGGGTTCCCTTTTCTCCGCACCCTCTCCAGCATTTCTTGTCTGCAGATTTTTTGAAGATGGCCATTCTGACGGGTGTGAGGTGATATCTCATTGTAGTTTTGATTTGCATTTCCCTAATAATAAGCGAGGTTGAGCATCGTTTCATGTGCTTTTGGGCCATCTGTAAGTCCTCTTTGGAGAGGCGTCTCTTTAGATCTTTTTCCCATTTTCTGATTGGGTTGTTCGTTTTTCCTGTGTTGAGTTGTCTGAGTTGCTTGTAGATTTTGGAGATGAATTCTTTGTTGTTTCATTTGCTATGATTTTCTCCCACTCTGTGGGGTGTCTGTTGAGCTTTTTTGTAATTTCTTTTGCTGTACAAAAGTTTTTAAGTTTCATGAGGTCCCACATGTTTATTTTTCTTTTCAGTTCTGCTATTTTAGTTGGTGGGTCAGAGAAGATCTTACTTTGATTGATGTCCTTGAGGGTTTTGCCTATATTCTCCTCTAAAAGTTTGATGGTTTCTGCTCTTACATTTAGGTCTTTAATCCATTTTGAGTTTATCTTTGTGCATGGTGTCAGGGAATGTTCCAACTTCATTTTTTTGCATGTAGCTGTCCAATTTTCCCAGCACCACTTGTTGAAGAGGCTGTCTTTGTCCCATTTTATAGTTTCGCCTCCTTTGTCAAAAATAAGGTACCCATAGGTGCGTGGGTTTATCTCTGGGTTCTCTATCTTGTTCCATTGGTCTATAGTTCTGTTTTTGTGCCAGTACCATACTGTCTTGGTGACTGTTGCTTTGTAGTAGAGTCTGAAGTTAGGGAGGCTGATTCCTCCAGCTCCGTTTTTCTTTCTCAGGATTGCTTTGGCTATTCGAGGTCTTTTGTGTTTCCATATGAACTGTGTGATTCTTTGGTCTAGTTCGGTGAAAAATGTCAATGGTAGTTGAATAGGTATTGCGTTGAATCTGTAGATGATATTTGGGAGTATGGTCATTTTCACAATGTTGATTCTTCCGACCCAGGAACATGGACTATCTCTCCATCTGTTTAAGTCTTCTTTAATTTCTTTCATGAGTGTCGTGTAATTTTCTGTGTACAGTTCTTCTGTTTCTTTGGGTAGGTTTATTCCTAGATATTTGATTCTTTTGCTTGCAATGGTGAAGGGGATTGCCTCTTTGATTTTGTTTTCTGATTTTTCATTGTTTGTGTGTAGGAATGCCAGTGATTTCTTGTGTGTTGACTTTGTATCCTGCGACTTTGCTGAAATTGTCGATTAGCTCTAGTAGCTTTGTAATAGAATCTTTGGGATTTTCTATGTATAATATCATGTCATCTGCAAAAAGAGAGAGCTTGACTTCTTCCTTTCCAATCTGGAGTCCTTTGATTTCTTTCTCTTCTCTTATTGCTGTTGCTAGAACTTCCAGGACTATGTTGAATAGTAGTGGTGAGAGTGGACACCCCTGTCTTGTTCCTGATCTTAGAGGGAATGCTTTCAGTTTTTCACCGTTGTGGATAATGTTTGCTGTGGGCTTCTCATAGATGGCTTTTATTATGTTGAGATAGGTTCCTTCTATGCCCATTTTCTAAAGAGTTTTGATCATAAATGTGTGTTGTACTTTGTCGGAGGCTTTTTCTGCATCTATTGAGATGATCATGTGATTTTTGTCTCTCAGTTTGTTGATATGGTGTATCACATTGATTGATTTGTGGATGTTGAAGAATCCTTGCATACCTAGGATGAACCTGACTTGATCGTAATGTATGAGTTTTTTTATGTGTCATTGAATTCTGTTTACTAGGATTTTGTTGAGGATCTTGGCATCTAAGTTCATCAGGGAAATTGGTCTGTAATTTTCCTTTTTTGTGTTGTCTTTGCCTGGTTTGGGTATCAGGGTGCTGGTGGCCTCGTAGAATGTGTTTGGAAGTTTCCCTTCCTGTGAAATTTTTTGGAAGAGTTTTAGAAGGACAGACATTAACTCTTCTTTAAATGTTTGGTAGAATTCGGCTGTGAAGCCATCTGGCCCTGGGCTTTTATTTTTGGCTAAATTTTTAATCACTGATTCAATTTCTGAGCTTGTGATTGGGTTGTTCAAAGTTTCTGTTTCTTCCTGGCTCAGTCTTGGGAGATTGATCTTCTCCAAGAAACTGTTCATTTCTTCCAGGTTGTCCAGTTTGTTGCCATAGAGTTGTTCATAATAGTCTCTTAGAATCCTTTGGATTTCTGCATTATCTGTTGTAATCTCTCCTTTTTCATTTTTGATTTTGTTGATCTGGTTCTGCTCTCTCTTCTTCTTGATGAGTCTGGCCAGTGGCTTGTTAATTTTGTTTACCTTTTCAAAGAACCAGCTTTTTGTTTTATTTATCCATACTATAGTTTTTTTCATTTCTTTCTCATTTACTTCTGCTCTAGTCTTTGTAATAGAGTCTTTGGGATTTTCTATGTATAATATCATGTCATCTGCAAAAAGAGAGAGCTTGACTTCTTCCTTTCCAATCTGGATTCCTTTGATTTCTTTCTCTTCTCTTATTGCTGTTGCTAGAACTTCCAGGACTATGTTGAATAGTAGTGGTGAGAGTGGACACCCCTGTCTTGTTCCTGATCTTAGAGGGAATGCTTTCAGTTTTTCACCGTTGTGGATAATGTTTGCTGTGGGCTTCTCATAGATGGCTTTTATTATGTTGAGATAGGTTCCTTCTATGCCCATTTTCTAAAGAGTTTTGATCATAAATGTGTGTTGTACTTTGTCGGAGGCTTTTTCTGCATCTATTGAGATGATCATGTGATTTTTGTCTCTCAGTTTGTTGATATGGTGTATCACATTGATTGATTTGTGGATGTTGAAGAATCCTTGCATACCTAGGATGAACCTGACTTGATCGTAATGTATGAGTTTTTTTATGTGTCATTGAATTCTGTTTACTAGGATTTTGTTGAGGATCTTGGCATCTAAGTTCATCAGGGAAATTGGTCTGTAATTTTCCTTTTTTGTGTTGTCTTTGCCTGGTTTGGGTATCAGGGTGCTGGTGGCCTCGTAGAATGTGTTTGGAAGTTTCCCTTCCTGTGAAATTTTTTGGAAGAGTTTTAGAAGGACAGACATTAACTCTTCTTTAAATGTTTGGTAGAATTCGGCTGTGAAGCCATCTGGCCCTGGGCTTTTATTTTTGGCTAAATTTTTAATCACTGATTCAATTTCTGAGCTTGTGATTGGGTTGTTCAAAGTTTCTGTTTCTTCCTGGCTCAGTCTTGGGAGATTGATCTTCTCCAAGAAACTGTTCATTTCTTCCAGGTTGTCCAGTTTGTTGCCATAGAGTTGTTCATAATAGTCTCTTAGAATCCTTTGGATTTCTGCATTATCTGTTGTAATCTCTCCTTTTTCATTTTTGATTTTGTTGATCTGGTTCTGCTCTCTCTTCTTCTTGATGAGTCTGGCCAGTGGCTTGTTAATTTTGTTTACCTTTTCAAAGAACCAGCTTTTTGTTTTATTTATCCATACTATAGTTTTTTTCATTTCTTTCTCATTTACTTCTGCTCTAGTCTTTATAATTTCACTTCTTCTACTGGCTTTGGGATGTTTTTGTTCTTCTTTCTCCAATTGTTTTAAGCGGAGGGTTAGGTCATCTGCTTCATATTTTCCTAGTTTCTTGAGGTAGGATTGTATTGTTATAAATTTCCCTGTTAGAACTGCTTTTGTGGTATCCCATAGGTTTTGCACGGTCATATGTTTATTATCATTTTCTTCTAGGAATTTTTAAATTTCTCCTTTGATTTCCTCAGTAATCAGTTGGTTTTTTAGGTAAGTGTTGTTTAATCACCATGTGTTTGCATTTTTAGCGGTATTTTCCCTGTAGCTGATCTCTAGTCTCATTGCATTGTGGTCCGAGAAGATCGTTGATATAATTTCCATTTTCTTGAATTGACTGAGGTTAGATTTGTGGCCCCAAATGTGGTCTATCCTGGAGAATGTTCCGTGAGCACTTGAGAAGAAAGTGTATTCTTCTGCTTTTGGATGGAACATCCTAAAGATATCAGTGAGGTCCATCTTTTTTCTAGTGTGGCATTTAAGGCTTGTGTTTCTTTATTAATTTTCTGTTTTGATAATCTGTCCATTGGTGTGAGAGGAGTGTTAAAGTCTCCTACTGTTACTGTGTTGTTATTGATTTCTTCTTTTATGTCTGAAAGTATCTGTCTTATGTATTGAGGTGCCCCTGTGTTGGGTGCGTTGATATTCATGACTGTTATGTCTTCCTCTTGGATGGATCCCTTAATCATGATGTAGTGACCTGCCTTGTCTCTTAGAATCTTCTTTACTTTGAAATCTATTTTGTCTGATATGAGGATTGCTACTCCAGCTTTCTTTGGATTTCTGCATTATCTGTTGTAATCTCTCCTTTTTCATTTTTGATTTTGTTGATCTGGTTCTGCTCTCTCTTCTTCTTGATGAGTCTGGCCAGTGGCTTGTTAATTTTGTTTACCTTTTCAAAGAACCAGCTTTTTGTTTTATTTATCCATACTATAGTTTTTTTCATTTCTTTCTCATTTACTTCTGCTCTAGTCTTTATAATTTCACTTCTTCTACTGGCTTTGGGATGTTTTTGTTCTTCTTTCTCCAATTGTTTTAAGCGGAGGGTTAGGTCATCTGCTTCATATTTTCCTAGTTTCTTGAGGTAGGATTGTATTGTTATAAATTTCCCTGTTAGAACTGCTTTTGTGGTATCCCATAGGTTTTGCACGGTCATATGTTTATTATCATTTTCTTCTAGGAATTTTTAAATTTCTCCTTTGATTTCCTCAGTAATCAGTTGGTTTTTTAGGTAAGTGTTGTTTAATCACCATGTGTTTGCATTTTTAGCGGTATTTTCCCTGTAGCTGATCTCTAGTCTCATTGCATTGTGGTCCGAGAAGATCGTTGATATAATTTCCATTTTCTTGAATTGACTGAGGTTAGATTTGTGGCCCCAAATGTGGTCTATCCTGGAGAATGTTCCGTGAGCACTTGAGAAGAAAGTGTATTCTTCTGCTTTTGGATGGAACATCCTAAAGATATCAGTGAGGTCCATCTTTTTTCTAGTGTGGCATTTAAGGCTTGTGTTTCTTTATTAATTTTCTGTTTTGATAATCTGTCCATTGGTGTGAGAGGAGTGTTAAAGTCTCCTACTGTTACTGTGTTGTTATTGATTTCTTCTTTTATGTCTGAAAGTATCTGTCTTATGTATTGAGGTGCCCCTGTGTTGGGTGCGTTGATATTCATGACTGTTATGTCTTCCTCTTGGATGGATCCCTTAATCATGATGTAGTGACCTGCCTTGTCTCTTAGAATCTTCTTTACTTTGAAATCTATTTTGTCTGATATGAGGATTGCTACTCCAGCTTTCTTTTGATTTCCATTTGCATGGAATATCTTTTTCCAGCCTCTCACTTTCAGTCTATGGGTGTCTCTAGGTCTGAAGTGGGTCTCTTGTAGACATCATATATATGGGTCATGTTTCTTGATCCATTCAGCCAGCCTGTGTCATTTGGTTGGAGCATTTAATCCATTTACATTCAAAGTAATTATTGATACAAATGTTCCTATTGTCATCTTCTTAGAAGTTTGGGGTTTGGTTTGTAGAACTTCTCCTACTCTTGTATTTATTGGCTATATCAAGCCCTTTAACACTTGTTGTAGGGCTGGTTTTGTGGTACAGAATTCTTTTAGTTTTTGCTTGTCTGTGAAGCTTTTGACTTCACCATCAATTCTGAATGAGATTCTTGCTGGGTAGAGAATTCTTGGTTGGAGGTTATTCTGTTTTAGCCATTTAAATGTGTCTTGCCATTCTCTTCTGGCCTGCAGGGTTTCTGTTGCAAGATCCGCAGTTAGACGTATGGGGTTTCCTTTATATGTTATTTGTTGTTTGCTCCTAGCTGCTTTTAGTAACCTGTCTTTATATTTAGTCTGTATTAGTTTGATTAGAATGTGCCTTGGTGTGTTTCTTCTGGGGTTTCTCCTGTATGGAACTCTTTGTGCTTCTTGGACTTGGTTGACTATTTCCTTTCCCATGCTGGGGAAGTTTTCAACTATAACCTCTTCAAGAATTTTTTCATAGCCAAAGGTCACAGCTTATTGTTCTCTAGAAGGCAGAGAGCGCTTCCCAGCTGGTGCCTAGTGGTAAAGAACCTATCTGCCAATGCAGATGAGACAAAAGATGCAGGTTTGATTCTTGGTTTGGGAAGATCCCCTGAGGTAGGAAACGGTAACCCACTCCAGTATTCTTGCCTGGAAAATCCCATGGATAGAGGACCCTGGTGGGCTACAGTCCCTGGGGCTGCAAAAAGTCAGACACGACTGAAGCGACTTAGCACTTGTACAGAAGGGTGGAAGTGATTTATACTAAGGAGGATGTATACAGGTTTCCTCCATAGCTTTAGGCTGTGTGCTTTTGATTTCCATTTGCATGGAATATCTTTTTCCAGCCTCTCACTTTCAGTCTATGGGTGTCTCTAGGTCTGAAGTGGGTCTCTTGTAGACATCATATATATGGGTCATGTTTCTTGATCCATTCAGCCAGCCTGTGTCATTTGGTTGGAGCATTTAATCCATTTACATTCAAAGTAATTATTGATACAAATGTTCCTATTGTCATCTTCTTAGAAGTTTGGGGTTTGGTTTGTAGAACTTCTCCTACTCTTGTATTTATTGGCTATATCAAGCCCTTTAACACTTGTTGTAGGGCTGGTTTTGTGGTACAGAATTCTTTTAGTTTTTGCTTGTCTGTGAAGCTTTTGACTTCACCATCAATTCTGAATGAGATTCTTGCTGGGTAGAGAATTCTTGGTTGGAGGTTATTCTGTTTTAGCCATTTAAATGTGTCTTGCCATTCTCTTCTGGCCTGCAGGGTTTCTGTTGCAAGATCCGCAGTTAGACGTATGGGGTTTCCTTTATATGTTATTTGTTGTTTGCTCCTAGCTGCTTTTAGTAACCTGTCTTTATATTTAGTCTGTATTAGTTTGATTAGAATGTGCCTTGGTGTGTTTCTTCTGGGGTTTCTCCTGTATGGAACTCTTTGTGCTTCTTGGACTTGGTTGACTATTTCCTTTCCCATGCTGGGGAAGTTTTCAACTATAACCTCTTCAAGAATTTTTTCATAGCCAAAGGTCACAGCTTATTGTTCTCTAGAAGGCAGAGAGCGCTTCCCAGCTGGTGCCTAGTGGTAAAGAACCTATCTGCCAATGCAGATGAGACAAAAGATGCAGGTTTGATTCTTGGTTTGGGAAGATCCCCTGAGGTAGGAAACGGTAACCCACTCCAGTATTCTTGCCTGGAAAATCCCATGGATAGAGGACCCTGGTGGGCTACAGTCCCTGGGGCTGCAAAAAGTCAGACACGACTGAAGCGACTTAGCACTTGTACAGAAGGGTGGAAGTGATTTATACTAAGGGAGGATGTATACAGGTTTCCTCCATAGCTTTAGGCTGTGTGCTTTTAATACTTTTTTGCCAGATTAGTAGGCGTAAAATTTTCTTGGAATTGTCTTCATATACTTCCTTCAGGAGATAGTGAAGATATGATTTGAACTTAGTATTTCCTTACAGTTGAAAAACTGTCCTTAAAAAAACAGCAGGCTCTTACCAAGTTGAACATGAACGTTGACATCTTATAATTTTATCACTTTTTGCATAGTTTGGATATAAGCTTTCCTTCATTATACTTTCCATCTTTCTCCATTCTGTTATTATTGATTTACTCTTTCATATTTTGCAATACAAAACTTGTTCATTAGTGCTTACATTTTTATACTCAACTACTCATTTTTTCTTGACTAGAAATGATTTTCTCTTTCACAAGTAGGATTAACGTGTTCTTCTGCTCTTCTCTAGTTTTTAAGATGTTTATCCCTTGAATCTGTATAGTGTTTGGTGTAAAATGTGGGTCTAGGTTAATTTTCTTCTATACTGATGTGTGTAACTGTCCCAGGAATTAGTCATTCCCCACCTCTCATTTTTTGTATATCATGTGGTTTGACATTTAGTAAGCAGTTACGATAGAATGGAAATATTTTTGGAATCTCCATTCTTTTTTTTTTTTTTAATTTTGGCCTCTTTTATTGGTCATTTATTCATTTATTGTCATCCATTTTTATCTTTGGCCTGTGTGGGCCTCCCATCGCCATTGCCTCTCTTGTTGCAGAGCACTGGCTCTGGGTACACGCGCTCCAGAGTGCTGACTCACAGTTGGACACACCAGTCCAGCTGCTCCACAGCACGCAGGTTCTTCCTGGGCCAGGGATGGAGCTGGTGCCCCTTGCACTGCAGGGTGGACTCTCTACCCACTGGACCACCAGGGAAGCCCTTAATCTCCATTTTTATGCTACCAATTATTAAAAACTTGGCCCAATGTGTGTGAATTTAATTGTAATTTAATTTAATAAAGCACTCTGCCACTGTTACTTGTAAAAAGTATTATTTTGTATTCTGCTTTCTCATTTATTTTTAAAAATTTATTTATGGCTGTGCTGGATCTTCATTGCCTTTGCGTGGGGTTTCTCTAGTTGTAGTGGGGGCTTCTCTTGGTTGCAGTGCATGGGCTTCTCATTGGTCCTGTAAGACACTTTCTTTCACATCCAATATCAATACTCCATGCCCTGGACTCCGAGCAGCTTCTCTCACTAATGACGACGAGTCTCTGCTGACAACTCTCAACTAGATTCCTTTGTGACCAAAGCGCAAAGAATTATTTATAGCCTGGGATCAGAGCTAAGCTGACTGACTCGTAAGAGTGTTCAAACCCTTACCCTCATCCTCTCATTGACCACTCTCACCTTCACTAAGATAACTACCCCCAAAAGCATTGTAAAGCCCTTGTCTTCATGTGTGCAGTGGTGCAGCCGAGAAGTCAGGTGGGACTTTCTTGGATAATCAGACGTTAATGAGGCAAGAGGAGAGAAAGGGTAGACTGGGAGGTTTGTTCTATATGGGTAGCTTTTAAAGGGTTTTCTATTTCTGTGTGTCTTGAATTTTTAGAGCTACTGGTAAATTCCCTGGACAGTGTTTCCAGCTCAGAGCCTCTAGTGAGGGCCATATGCTGTTTCAGAGGTAAGCCCGTATGTGGGATGGAAGATGCCTTGGGTGTTTATAATAGAATACTTCCCTGTGCGGGGCTGTCTATGAGTGCCAAAGCATTTTTCTCTTTGATTACGGACTTTGTGACAGTAGCAGGTGACTGCAGAAATTTGAGATCAGATGTTTGGTATATTAAACTTTTATCAAATTCCCTAATAAGTAAAACACTCTTGGCAATGAAATTAGTAAAGACTTCATGATTATTTTAAAAATTACATACTCTTGCATTATATAGTTATTCTATATTTTGCTGTAAACAAAACTCTGTAAAAGCAAAATAAAAATAATTAATAAAAAGGTTTCTGCAAAAAAAAAAAAAAAAAAGACACATTTATCCCATTGTTAATTGCATCACTATTTACAATAACTAGAATGTGGAAGCAACCTAAATGTCCATTGACAGATGAATGGATAAAGAAGCTGTGGTACATATATACAATGGAATACTACTCTGCTGTAAAAAGAAATGCATACAGATCAGTTTTAATGAGGTAGATGAATCTAGAGCCTATTATACAGAGTGAAGTATGTCAGAGAGAGAAAGATAAATACTGTATACTGACACATATCTATGGACTCTAGAAAGATGGTGCTGATAAATGAATATGCAGAGCAGCATTGGAGAGGTGGCCATGGAGAACAGTCTTATGGACATTGACGTGAGGGAGGGGAATATGCTGTGGACTAGGGGATCTCAAACAAGGGCTCTGTGGCAACTATTGGGGGACTGGGGTTTCGGAAAGCTGACTGACTCGTAAGAGTGTTCAAACCCTTACCCTCATCCTCTCATTGACCACTCTCACCTTCACTAAGATAACTACCCCCAAAAGCATTGTAAAGCCCTTGTCTTCATGTGTGCAGTGGTGCAGCCGAGAAGTCAGGTGGGACTTTCTTGGATAATCAGACGTTAATGAGGCAAGAGGAGAGAAAGGGTAGACTGGGAGGTTTGTTCTATATGGGTAGCTTTTAAAGGGTTTTCTATTTCTGTGTGTCTTGAATTTTTAGAGCTACTGGTAAATTCCCTGGACAGTGTTTCCAGCTCAGAGCCTCTAGTGAGGGCCATATGCTGTTTCAGAGGTAAGCCCGTATGTGGGATGGAAGATGCCTTGGGTGTTTATAATAGAATACTTCCCTGTGCGGGGCTGTCTATGAGTGCCAAAGCATTTTTCTCTTTGATTACGGACTTTGTGACAGTAGCAGGTGACTGCAGAAATTTGAGATCAGATGTTTGGTATATTAAACTTTTATCAAATTCCCTAATAAGTAAAACACTCTTGGCAATGAAATTAGTAAAGACTTCATGATTATTTTAAAAATTACATACTCTTGCATTATATAGTTATTCTATATTTTGCTGTAAACAAAACTCTGTAAAAGCAAAATAAAAATAATTAATAAAAAGGTTTCTGCAAAAAAAAAAAAAAAAAAAAGACACATTTATCCCATTGTTAATTGCATCACTATTTACAATAACTAGAATGTGGAAGCAACCTAAATGTCCATTGACAGATGAATGGATAAAGAAGCTGTGGTACATATATACAATGGAATACTACTCTGCTGTAAAAAGAAATGCATACAGATCAGTTTTAATGAGGTAGATGAATCTAGAGCCTATTATACAGAGTGAAGTATGTCAGAGAGAGAAAGATAAATACTGTATACTGACACATATCTATGGACTCTAGAAAGATGGTGCTGATAAATGAATATGCAGAGCAGCATTGGAGAGGTGGCCATGGAGAACAGTCTTATGGACATTGACGTGAGGGAGGGGAATATGCTGTGGACTAGGGGATCTCAAACAAGGGCTCTGTGGCAACATGGAGGGATTGGGGGGTGAGGTTCTGGTGGAGGGACATGTATACCTGTGGTGGATTCAGGTCCATGTGTGGCAGTAAACAACAAAACTCTGTAAAAAATAATATAAAATAAAAATTGAAAGAAAGAAAAATACTATAGGTGAACATTTTTCTTTGCTTGTTAATTTCTTAGTTTTCCCACTAGTTGCCTAATATATTTTAGGACAAGTTAATATTTGTTATCCCCAGCCTGTGTGGCTGTCAGATTCACCTTTTTCTTCCTTCTGTTCCCCTGCCGATTAGAAAATAATTGTGATCATAGGAGACACATGTAGCACATAGGACTGTTAGCTTGTAGTAAAGAATTATTGATGTTTATGTAATTTTTTATAGCAAAGAGGGTATGTCATCCCCTTTGAGCTTCATGAGACCCTGTGAGGTGGGAATTATTGCTCCAGTCATGGTCACTGAGGAACACACTGACTCTCAGAGACTGGCAGCCGACTGAGGTCACAGAGCTAAACGGTGGCAGGTCAGGACCTCTGGTTACAGAGCTCATGTTTCCTTCATTATTAAAGGTTTGCATCCTTTCTGGTTGAATTACATTTTACTGGATGTGTTGTTCTTTTATTTATTTTATCTTTTTTTTGGGGTGGGGTGGGGTGGGGAGAGACGGGGATGGGCAGGCCACTTCTATTGGTCTTTCATTTGTCTATTTTCACCCGTCTTTGTTCTTTGGCTCCTGTGGGCCTCCCATCGCGGTGGCCTCTGTTGTTGCAGAGCACTGGCTCTGGGTGCATGCGCTCCAGAGCTCTGGCTCAGTAATTGGACACACTGGTCCAGCCGCTCTGCGGCACATGGGATCTTCCCAGGCCAGGGATCAAACTGGCATCCCTTGCACTGCAAGGTGGTATCCTTACCTACTGGAGCACCAGGGGAAGCCCGTGTTGTTCTTTTACATCACAATGTAGAATGCTCAATTGGCTTAATGAATAGTTGGCCATTATAATGGTACACTATTAAGGATTATGCCTATGCAAAAGAATCTATTTAAATAAGTAAATAGTTATTAAAAAAGTCTTTTGAAAATATTTACCTGCTGTATTGACCAAGTGAATGTAGTGTTGTCGTTAGTTGAAGAACTTTTCTGTTCTATTCCAGTGATGTCATTTAAAGGCAAATAGTTAACCAGAAGCACCAGCTGATAATTTTGAGTTTTTTGGATGGTATTTTATAGTCAAGTTTTAAAAATTTCACTTGTGTTTTTTGCCTGAGCATAAACTTGAAATTGATTTCTGTCCATTAACCTGTATCCCATGACCTTGCTAAATTAAATTCACTTAATTTTTTTAAAAATATATTTATTTATTTATTTATTTTGGGGAGCGGTTGGGGAGGGAGGGAAGCAGTCGGGCCACTTCTATTGGTCTTTCATTTCTCCATTTTCATCTGTCTTTGTTCTTTGGCTTCCGTGGGCCTCCCATCGCGGTGGCGTCTGTCACTGCAGAGCTCCGGCTCCGGGCGCATGCGCTCCAGAGCTCCGGCTCGGTGATTTGGACACATCGGTCCAGCCGCTCTGCGGCATGTGGGATCTTCCCAGGCCAGGGATCGAACCGGCACCCCTTGCACTGCCAGGCGGTGTCCTTACCCACTGGACCACCAGAAGAAGCCCTAAATTCACTTAATTTTATTAGTTATTTTTAGTAGATTGTAGACTCTTTAGGATTTCCCATGCAGACAATAATGTCATAAGAAAACTGAGGACATTTTACTTTTTTGTGACTTTTTCCTTTTCTTGTCTTATAGGCACATGTTTAAACTAATGCTGTTACAATGTTTTGTTATGACAGCCTTCTTTATGTCTGATTTATAATCCATAGACACAATGTGAGAAATTTTTTTCCAAAATTTAATAAAAATAAACAATCTTGGGTTATTGGAACTGGAAAAATTATTTTTCATGTATTTGTCAGGTCATCAATGTCTGTTGTGATATTAAAATTTCTATGCTACTAAAATTTTGTAAGGAATGTTGATAGGTGTTTGGCAATTCTAACAGGTATTTAAAATTTTGTTAAAGAATTATTTGGATAGGTGATATAGGATCATAATAAAAGTCCATGTTCATTGAGGAAAGGATGAGTAAGTTTACAGAGAACAATGTAAAAGCAAAGGAGGTTTTAAAGTCTGTACATAAGGATATGTATGAAAAATTTTTTTTCAAAATATTTACCTGCTGTATTGACCAAGTGAATGTAGTGTTGTCGTTAGTTGAAGAACTTTTCTGTTCTATTCCAGTGATGTCATTTAAAGGCAAATAGTTAACCAGAAGCACCAGCTGATAATTTTGAGTTTTTTGGATGGTATTTTATAGTCAAGTTTTAAAAATTTCACTTGTGTTTTTTGCCTGAGCATAAACTTGAAATTGATTTCTGTCCATTAACCTGTATCCCATGACCTTGCTAAATTAAATTCACTTAATTTTTTTAAAAATATATTTATTTATTTATTTATTTTGGGGAGCGGTTGGGGAGGGAGGGAAGCAGTCGGGCCACTTCTATTGGTCTTTCATTTCTCCATTTTCATCTGTCTTTGTTCTTTGGCTTCCGTGGGCCTCCCATCGCGGTGGCGTCTGTCACTGCAGAGCTCCGGCTCCGGGCGCATGCGCTCCAGAGCTCCGGCTCGGTGATTTGGACACATCGGTCCAGCCGCTCTGCGGCATGTGGGATCTTCCCAGGCCAGGGATCGAACCGGCACCCCTTGCACTGCCAGGCGGTGTCCTTACCCACTGGACCACCAGAAGAAGCCCTAAATTCACTTAATTTTATTAGTTATTTTTAGTAGATTGTAGACTCTTTAGGATTTCCCATGCAGACAATAATGTCATAAGAAAACTGAGGACATTTTACTTTTTTGTGACTTTTTCCTTTTCTTGTCTTATAGGCACATGTTTAAACTAATGCTGTTACAATGTTTTGTTATGACAGCCTTCTTTATGTCTGATTTATAATCCATAGACACAATGTGAGAAATTTTTTTCCAAAATTTAATAAAAATAAACAATCTTGGGTTATTGGAACTGGAAAAATTATTTTTCATGTATTTGTCAGGTCATCAATGTCTGTTGTGATATTAAAATTTCTATGCTACTAAAATTTTGTAAGGAATGTTGATAGGTGTTTGGCAATTCTAACAGGTATTTAAAATTTTTGTTAAAGAATTATTTGGATAGGTGATATAGGATCATAATAAAAGTCCATGTTCATTGAGGAAAGGATGAGTAAGTTTACAGAGAACAATGTAAAAGCAAAGGGAGAGAAAAGGTGTATTAACCAAGTATCTTAAATGTGAACAATATCCTTGCCTGTTCATTATAGCAGTATCTCTATAATTAAATAATATTTGAAATATAGCAGAGAGGGATAAAAGAGAAATAGGTTCAAATTTAACACTGACACTTCCAAATTGTGTGAACTTGTGCAAGTCACTTTAGTTTTTCTTTAACAATAAAATAGAAATAATAACAAACAACTTGCAGTATTGTTGGGATTTGAAATAATACGTACAAAGCATCTGGCACATATCTGGCATGCAGTAAAAATGTGAAGACTCTATTCTTTTTTTTCCCCTTTTTTCTCTATTCTTTATTATTTATTTATTGCATTATTATTTATTTATTGAATTGTTATAACTTATTAATGGGCACTATCCCATACCAAGAGTTACTGAAGGAAGAGAGCAGTATCTTTGCAGTATCCTGTCCTGCTAAAAGGATTTAAAACTTGATGTTTTTGGAGACTTTAACTGACCAATGAAAAAGAATAATAATGAATTATTGACTGCTGATGGGTGTTGCATAGAGAGCAGATTTGTGGTTGCTTAGAGGGAGGAGGGCTGGGGCAGGGGAGGATTGGACATTTGGGATTAGCAGATGCAAACTATTATATATAGAGTGGGTAGACAACAAGGTCCTACTGTATGGCACAGGGAACCATAATCAATATCTTGTGATAAATCATAATGGAAAAGAATAAGAAAAAAATATATGTAACTGAATCACTTTGCTGTATAGCAGAAATTAACACAACATTGTTAATCAACTATATTTCAATAAAAAAGGGGCTTCCCAGGTGGACCTAGTGGTAAAGAACCTGCCTGCCAGTGCAGGAGACCTAAGAAACACAGGTTTGATCCCTGGGTTGGGAAGATCCCCTGGAGGAGGGTATGGCAACCCATTCCAGTTTTCTTGCCAGGAGAATCCAGTGGGCAGAGGAGCCTGGCAGGCTACAGTCCATAGAATTGCAAAGAGTTGGACACGACTGAAGTGACAGTTATGCATAGGATCATAATAAAAGTCCATGTTCATTGAGGAAAGGATGAGTAAGTTTACAGAGAACAATGTAAAAGCAAAGGGAGAGAAAAGGTGTATTAACCAAGTATCTTAAATGTGAACAATATCCTTGCCTGTTCATTATAGCAGTATCTCTATAATTAAATAATATTTGAAATATAGCAGAGAGGGATAAAAGAGAAATAGGTTCAAATTTAACACTGACACTTCCAAATTGTGTGAACTTGTGCAAGTCACTTTAGTTTTTCTTTAACAATAAAATAGAAATAATAACAAACAACTTGCAGTATTGTTGGGATTTGAAATAATACGTACAAAGCATCTGGCACATATCTGGCATGCAGTAAAAATGTGAAGACTCTATTCTTTTTTTTCCCCTTTTTTCTCTATTCTTTATTATTTATTTATTGCATTATTATTTATTTATTGAATTGTTATAACTTATTAATGGGCACTATCCCATACCAAGAGTTACTGAAGGAAGAGAGCAGTATCTTTGCAGTATCCTGTCCTGCTAAAAGGATTTAAAACTTGATGTTTTTGGAGACTTTAACTGACCAATGAAAAAGAATAATAATGAATTATTGACTGCTGATGGGTGTTGCATAGAGAGCAGATTTGTGGTTGCTTAGAGGGAGGAGGGCTGGGGCAGGGGAGGATTGGACATTTGGGATTAGCAGATGCAAACTATTATATATAGAGTGGGTAGACAACAAGGTCCTACTGTATGGCACAGGGAACCATAATCAATATCTTGTGATAAATCATAATGGAAAAGAATAAGAAAAAAATATATGTAACTGAATCACTTTGCTGTATAGCAGAAATTAACACAACATTGTTAATCAACTATATTTCAATAAAAAAGGGGCTTCCCAGGTGGACCTAGTGGTAAAGAACCTGCCTGCCAGTGCAGGAGACCTAAGAAACACAGGTTTGATCCCTGGGTTGGGAAGATCCCCTGGAGGAGGGTATGGCAACCCATTCCAGTTTTCTTGCCAGGAGAATCCAGTGGGCAGAGGAGCCTGGCAGGCTACAGTCCATAGAATTGCAAAGAGTTGGACACGACTGAAGTGACTTAGCAATACTTTAATAAAATTTTAAAAAGCATTATGATGTGAAATGATGGTCATTGAATCAGCTGCCAACTTTCTTCTATCCCTGATTGTTCCTTATCCAAGTTTGGAGAGTCAGGCAGGCATGCTTCTTTCTCAGGACCTCTGAGGATCTCCCTGACTGTGAGCCTGTGCTCAGCTGTCTGGGAGCGGCGGGGACCCAGGGTTGGGGCTGGAGCTGAGTGAGTGGCTGTGAACCCTTGGAGGTCTCTGCAGATGACTGCGATGGCTGGGTGGCCTTTTGCCAGATTTTGTCTTCATTGTTTGTCATCGTTTGCCTTCCTTTCCCTTTCCTGTTTCTGTGTCCAGACTACTTAAAATGTTGTAATCTGTCTTTTCTAGAATTCTGAAGGTGGACTCTATGTATGCATGAATACATTTTTGGCCTTTGGAAGGGAACATGTGGAAAGACATTTTCGAAAAACTGGACAGAGTGTCTACATGCACCTGAAGAGACACGTGCGTGAGGTGAGACACACACTTTGGGAGAAACAGCTTTAACATCTTCCCTGGGACATTGTCTTTAGTGGGGCTCATCATAAGGAGGTTTTATGATGCCCTCATGACTTCTCATTCTCTTGGATGATGGGAAACAACTAGCTCTATTGGCAGACATTCATAGTCGTCCCAAACCTTCGCTTAACCAGTTTTATATCTTCTTGTAATGCTCTGATCAGACTTGTTAAGAAAAGCATGAGCTGGGGCTTCCCTGGTGGTCCAGTGGGTAAGGACACCGCCTTGCAGTGCAAGGGGCGCCGGTTTGATCCCTGGCCTGGGAAGATCCCACGTGCCGCAGAGCAGCTGGACCAAAGTGTCCAGCTACCGAGCTGGAGATCTGGAGTACATGCGCCCAGAGCCGGTGCTCTGCGGCAACAGAGGCCGCCGCGATGGGAGGCCCACATGGGCCAAAGAACAAAGACGGATGAAAATAGATAAGTGAAAGACCAATAGAAGTGGCCCACCCACCCCCCTCCCTCCCCAACCTGCTCCCCCACCAAAAAAAAAAAAAAAAGAGAAAAGCATGAGTTGGCTGATTGGAAAAAAAATCAAGTCGGAAAGTAAAGTGAAGTATAGAAAATAATGCCAGAAATGCTCATGGGTACAAAAATCACAAATAAAAGATATTTGGATTTTTTTTGCTTCCAATTTTTTTTTTTAATTAGTGAGGGAAAGAGCTCTCTTTCCTAAAAGTGCAAGTCTTTTTTGATCCTCCTCCCTCTTCAGTAGGAGCCACTGTCATGGACTTGCTGTTTCACCTTCCAGTGCATGTCATTATATTTTATTTAGGAATGAGTGTTCATGAACAATATGCAGTATGAATTTATGTGTTTTTTTAATTATTTATTTTTTAATTATTTTAAATTATTTATTTGGCTTCACTGGGTCTTAGTTGTGGCATGTGGGATCTAGTTCCCTGACTAGGGATCGAACCCAGGCCCCTTGCATTGTTAACACAGAGTCTTAACCACTGGACCACCAGGGAAGTCCCTGAATTTATGTGTTTTAAAGATGTAGATCAATACTATCATACTGTTACTTCTAATTCTGCCTGGAGTTATCCTCTTCTGTGGAATCTATTCATGTTGCCATACATCTGGATGTACTTCATTCATTTCAGTAGTGGTTTGGTGTTCCATCTTATGAGTACCCTGTCATTTATTACTCTGTTCTTGCACTGATGAAAGCATTCAGATCGTTTCCATTTTCTTTGGGCTTCTCTAGACAGTGTATAAATGAGCATGTTTATACATTTATCCTGGGAGAACACATGTAAGATTTCTTTCAGAGATAGTTCTACAAGTGTCAGTACTGGCTCACGTGTGAACTTCTCTTCATTTTTACTGGATGTTGCTAAATCCTGTGGTTGCCCCAATGCGTACTCCAGTCTGCTCTGATTAGGAGTGTCTGTTTCCTCACAACCTCACCAGTGCTTGGTCAGACTTCTGATTTTTGCTAATTGAATGGTTGTAAAGTGGTATGTAAATTTTTGGCATTTCCTCCTGTGAGGATTGAACTGGTATTTGTTGGCCATTCTCCTTTTCTCCTTCCCGACTTGCCTATTTATCTTTTCAGTCTATTTTTCCATGGGTTTATCTTTTTGTTAAAAGTTTCATTAGTTTTTTTTGCATTCTGGATAACAAAAATTTGTCTGTTATATACACTTTTCTTATGATATATGGGTTATCTTTTTGCTTTATGAATTTTTTGTAGAACAGAAGTTTTTTCTTTTTCAATTAAAAAAATTTTTTTTGACTGTATCACGCAGCATGTGGGATCTTAGCTCCCTGACTAGAGATCAAACCTGTGCCCCCTGCATTGAAAGTACAGAGTCTTAACCACTGGACCACCATGAAAGTCCTGTAAAACTGAAGTTTTGAATTTTTTTTTAGCACTTATTTTTGTATTTGGCTGCTCTAGGTCTTAGTTGTGGCATTGAAGATTTTTAGTTGTGGCATGTGGGTTCTACTTACCTGACCAGGGATCGAACCCCAGGCCTCTTTGGAAACATGGTGTCTTACCCACTGAACCACCAGGGAAGTCCCTGAAGTTTTGATTTTTGATATAGATAGGTTTATTAAACTTTTATCTTATGAGTTGTGCCTTTTATATCTTAAGAAATTGTTTCCCAACTGAAGGTCATAAAGATATTTCTTCTAATACTTTTTATTTTTTATGAAATGTGTGTGTGAAAGAAAGAGAAAGGGTGAAAGAGCAACAGAGAGAGCGAGAGAAAGAGAGACATTGTGAATATTTGAATAGTTTTAACATTTTAGGTTAGGTCTTTAATTCGTCTATAATCTATTTTTGTATTTATGTCAAGTGTGGGGCTCTGCTATTTTCCCCATATTGATAACCAATTATCCCACTATTACTGGAGTAATGCACCTTTTCTCCATGATCTATAGTGCCATTGAAAAAAAATATTGAAACTTTCTATTTGCACTTGGGTTAGTTCTGTTTTGTTGCTCTTATTTGTGTTTCTGTGTTGATGACTTGAGTCTTGACATCTAGGAGTACAAGCACTTTTTTCCATGCTTATTTTTTTCTCTAGAAATTTTCTAAATTTGGGTGTTTGTTTTTCTATATGGATTTTGGAATCAATGCATCTAGTTAAAAAAAATGCTGTTGAGATTTTGATTACGATCCCATTGCATTTGTAGAGTGATCTACAATGTATATCATTGTCTAAGCTCCGTGAGGGCAGGGGGTCTGGTCTGATATGTCCACCTCTGTGTCTTAAGACCTTAGCAGTGCCCACGACATAGTAGGTGCCTCAAAAATACTGCCTAAATAACTGTTCAACATGGCATGCCTCTCTATTGATTCATGTTTCTTTGATGTCCTTCAGAATTAATAAAATTTATTTTAGATTTTCCTGACTAGAGATCAAACCTGTGCCCCCTGCATTGAAAGTACAGAGTCTTAACCACTGGACCACCATGAAAGTCCTGTAAAACTGAAGTTTTGAATTTTTTTTTAGCACTTATTTTTGTATTTGGCTGCTCTAGGTCTTAGTTGTGGCATTGAAGATTTTTAGTTGTGGCATGTGGGTTCTACTTACCTGACCAGGGATCGAACCCCAGGCCTCTTTGGAAACATGGTGTCTTACCCACTGAACCACCAGGGAAGTCCCTGAAGTTTTGATTTTTGATATAGATAGGTTTATTAAACTTTTATCTTATGAGTTGTGCCTTTTATATCTTAAGAAATTGTTTCCCAACTGAAGGTCATAAAGATATTTCTTCTAATACTTTTTATTTTTTATGAAATGTGTGTGTGAAAGAAAGAGAAAGGGTGAAAGAGCAACAGAGAGAGCGAGAGAAAGAGAGACATTGTGAATATTTGAATAGTTTTAACATTTTAGGTTAGGTCTTTAATTCGTCTATAATCTATTTTTGTATTTATGTCAAGTGTGGGGCTCTGCTATTTTCCCCATATTGATAACCAATTATCCCACTATTACTGGAGTAATGCACCTTTTCTCCATGATCTATAGTGCCATTGAAAAAAAATATTGAAACTTTCTATTTGCACTTGGGTTAGTTCTGTTTTGTTGCTCTTATTTGTGTTTCTGTGTTGATGACTTGAGTCTTGACATCTAGGAGTACAAGCACTTTTTTCCATGCTTATTTTTTTCTCTAGAAATTTTCTAAATTTGGGTGTTTGTTTTTCTATATGGATTTTGGAATCAATGCATCTAGTTAAAAAAAATGCTGTTGAGATTTTGATTACGATCCCATTGCATTTGTAGAGTGATCTACAATGTATATCATTGTCTAAGCTCCGTGAGGGCAGGGAGTCTGGTCTGTTTTGTCCACCTCTGTGTCTTAAGCACTTAGCAGTGCCCAGTACATAGTAGGTGCCTTGAAAATACTGACTAAATAACTGTTCAACATGGCATACCTCTCTATTGATTCATGTTTCTTTTATGTCCTTCAGTAATGTTTTATAATTTTAAATAAAGAAGCTTTCATTTTATTAGATTGTTTAAAAATGTATTTGTTTTTGGCTGCACTGGGTCTTTGTTGCTGTGAGAGCTTTTCTCTAGTTTTGGAGAGTGGGGACTGCTCTCTAGTTGTGTTGTGTGGGCTTTGCATTGCAGTGGCTCCTCTTGTTGCAGAGCACCAGCTCTAGGCTGTTGGGCTTCGGTAATTGCTGCATGTGGGCTCAGTAGTTGCAGCTTCGAGGATCTAGAGTATAGGCTTAGTAGTTGTAGTTCACGGGCTTACTTGACCCGAGGCATGTGAGATCTTCCCAGACCAGGGATCGTGTCCCCAGCACGGCAAGGTGAATTCCTAACCATTGGACCACCAGGGAAGCCTTTATTAGATTTTTTTTTAAGGTAACCTGTAACTTTTGTGGGCTTCCCTGCTGGCTCAGTGGTAAAGAATCCACCTGGCAATGCAGGAGTTGCAGGTTTGATCCTTGATCTGAGAAGATAGCCTGGAGAAGGAAATGGCAGAATCCCATGGACAGAGGAGGCTGGTGGGCTACAGTCAATGAGGTCACAAAAGAGTTGGACATGACCTGGCAGCTTAACAACAACAATGTAATTTTTTGTAACTATTATTACTGTTGTCTTTTATCTTCTAGTATATTTTAACTGGTTATTCATCTTGTTTGGAGATGTTAATTTTCAAATATTGATTTTAGTAATACTGCTCAATTTTCCCCTAGTCCTAATAGTTTTTAGACAGTCTTCCATCTTCTATAGTCAATGCTGAATTGAAGTTCAGCCTTTCACCTTAGAAATTTTCTAAATTTGGGTGTTTGTTTTTCTATATGGATTTTGGAATCAATGCATCTAGTTAAAAAAAATGCTGTTGAGATTTTGATTACGATCCCATTGCATTTGTAGAGTGATCTACAATGTATATCATTGTCTAAGCTCCGTGAGGGCAGGGAGTCTGGTCTGTTTTGTCCACCTCTGTGTCTTAAGCACTTAGCAGTGCCCAGTACATAGTAGGTGCCTTGAAAATACTGACTAAATAACTGTTCAACATGGCATACCTCTCTATTGATTCATGTTTCTTTTATGTCCTTCAGTAATGTTTTATAATTTTAAATAAAGAAGCTTTCATTTTATTAGATTTTTTAAAAAATGTATTTGTTTTTGGCTGCACTGGGTCTTTGTTGCTGTGAGAGCTTTTCTCTAGTTTTGGAGAGTGGGGACTGCTCTCTAGTTGTGTTGTGTGGGCTTTGCATTGCAGTGGCTCCTCTTGTTGCAGAGCACCAGCTCTAGGCTGTTGGGCTTCGGTAATTGCTGCATGTGGGCTCAGTAGTTGCAGCTTCGAGGATCTAGAGTATAGGCTTAGTAGTTGTAGTTCACGGGCTTACTTGACCCGAGGCATGTGAGATCTTCCCAGACCAGGGATCGTGTCCCCAGCACGGCAAGGTGAATTCCTAACCATTGGACCACCAGGGAAGCCTTTATTAGATTTTTTTTTAAGGTAACCTGTAACTTTTGTGGGCTTCCCTGCTGGCTCAGTGGTAAAGAATCCACCTGGCAATGCAGGAGTTGCAGGTTTGATCCTTGATCTGAGAAGATAGCCTGGAGAAGGAAATGGCAGAATCCCATGGACAGAGGAGGCTGGTGGGCTACAGTCAATGAGGTCACAAAAGAGTTGGACATGACCTGGCAGCTTAACAACAACAATGTAATTTTTTGTAACTATTATTACTGTTGTCTTTTATCTTCTAGTATATTTTAACTGGTTATTCATCTTGTTTGGAGATGTTAATTTTCAAATATTGATTTTAGTAATACTGCTCAATTTTCCCCTAGTCCTAATAGTTTTTAGACAGTCTTCCATCTTCTATAGTCAATGCTGAATTGAAGTTCAGCCTTTCACCTTAGCCTACCTAATATGTTCTCTATTGAAGTTTTAGACAAAGGAGAGATCCCCCAGTTGGACAGTAGGTAGAGTAGGAGGAAGAAAGACAAGGAGGTCAGACAGGTCATAAACTGAATGGCCGCTTTAAAGTAATCTAACATTGGCCTGACACTTTATGATTTACATTCACTACTCCTGTTCGGTGGGGCATAGCAATTCTGATGAAGTTTTGTTTTGTATTAGTCTGTCTAAACATACAGCAATAAAGTTTAAGGAGGCTGAAAAAAATGGAGCTGAGGCCCAGAGACTTGAAATAACTAGCTGAGTCACAAAGCTAGTGGCAGAATTACAGAATGCAATTAGCTCTGCCTCTGATATTTTAAGTAAATATTTTTACTCTCTGACCGCAGCTCTCTCTCATTTTAGCTCTTCCACTGTTTTGATCTGTTTAGCCTGCTTCTCAGGATCCGTGACTTTAAATATTCTCTTATCACCAGTACCCTCAACTGACCCTTACCCCCTGTCTCCCTCCTTACTGTCCTCCAGAACCCCGCTAGTCCATCCATTGGTGTCATTCTCTGTTCCATGGATGCACTGCCCGTGTGCACTCCCATAGGGCTGGGGACCATGTCAGATTCTTGGCCTTCTGCCTTCTGCTGGGCCTTGTCACTGCCCAGCACATCTAGCCTGTTCCTTTTTCCATGCCAAACTGCGGATGCTCCCTGCAAGACTTTACCTGTACCTCCTTCATCATTCTCCAAAACCGATCAGACTTGTTCTTTCCAGAGGAAACAGGGGACCCAGGACAGAAACTTCCTGAGCCCTTGCCTCACCTCCTGAAAACTCACCTTCAGTGGTCTCACTTTTGTTTCCTCCCATCTCAGCAGAAAGCTGTGTTGTGCTCTCTCTGTGTGGTCCTGTTTCCTCCTGCCTCAGAAACTTCATTAACTCCACACCCTATTACATCTCCAACATCTCTCTTCTGCCTCTTTTCTCCATGTTAAACAAGAGCACACCGCAGAACTCTTAAGTTGAGCTCTGCTTCAGTCCTCGCATCCTTCAACTGAAGCTTTGAAACTTCTGTCCTCACCATCTTCAATACAGTCTGCCCTCAGTTCAGCACTGCTATCCCGCTGGCCTTACTGAATGGGCTAAGACTGCCGAGATTGTCAGTGACCTCTTAGTTGGCACACTTGGTAGATACATTTTAGCCTTGAGTTTTTGAGTCTTTGAACTTGTTTTTCTTTTGGAACTCCTCCTCCTCTGCTTTCTTTGGCATCATTCTCTGCTGGGTTTTCTCCCCTGTCAGACTTCCCTTTATCACTTCCACTAGCATTGTTTCATTTCTTTACCCCTACATCCTAGAAAGGGTTTCTGAGGTGGTGCTAGTGGTAAAGAGCCTGCCTGGAGAATCTCACGGACAGAGGGGCCTGGTGGGCTACAGTCCATACAGTTGCAAAGAGTCAAACAAACTGAAGTCACTCAGCGTGCATGCACATCCTAGGAAATAATGGCATCTGCTCATCCTCATCTGGGCCCTCCATACCCTTGTTTAGCCATTACCTCTGAGCTGATGACTTCCCAGTCAGTGCCCCTCCAGAGCTGAAGGTCTGACTGCCTGACTTTGACCTAATCTCAGGTTCTCAGATGCCTCGTAAGTACTTCACGCTCATCACGCTCAGACTGAATGAATTATCCTCTTTTTCACTGCTGTTCTGCATCTTCTCCTTTCATTCCATGGCAGGTTGGTAACCAAGTCCAGTTATCTGGGCCTTCCAAACAGTTCAGAAGTCCATCCTGTCCTCTTCATCCCTGCCGTTCTTATCTGAGTGCTCATTATGCCTTACAGGGATTAGTGCCGTAGCTTCCTGACTAGCGTTCCTTCCTTCAGACATGCTGCCTTCAGTCCCCCTCATCTGCATGCTGCACTCAGAGCAATCTCTTCACTCAGCGTGTATCTGGGGCTCACTGAAGCCCAAATCTTCGATATCTTTCTCTTTGTTGCAGGATGAAGTCCGAACTCTTTTGCACATGATTATAAGCCGTCTGTGATTTGACCTCTGTAACCTTTTCAACCTTCCCTCTTACTGCGTCAACTCTGTGCTCTAGACGTAACAAACATCTTCTCTTTCCTAGAACACACCATCATCTCAGGCCTTTGCACCTGCTGCTTCTCTTTTGGGGGAATGCCCTCCTTCTCCCTTCGATGCCTTTTTACTTGTTGTACCTGCTGTGGTCAGCACACCAATGTATCTGTCCTCATCCACTCATTATCCATCCAACCAGCCAACCATCAAAACTGCTCCGCCGGGGCTTCCCCTGGTGGTCCAGTGGATAAAGACACCGCCTTGCAGTGCAAGGGGCGCCGGTTCAATCCCTGGCCTGGGAAGATCCCACTTGCCGCGGAGCGGCTGGACTGATGTGTCCAATCACCGAGCCGGAGCTCTGGAGCGCGTGCGCCCAGAGCTGGTGCTCTGTGACCACAGAGACCACCGCGATGGGAGGCCCGCATGGGCCAAAGAACAAAGACAGATGAAAACAGAAATGAAAGACCAATAGAAGTGGCCCGCCTGCTCCCCTCCCTCCTCAACCCGACCCCCGCCCAAAATAAATAAATGAATAAATCTTAAAAAAAAAAAACTGCTCCGCCGCTGCTATCGGCCAGGCCTGCTGCTCTTCATGCCTCACTAGTCCCGCCCACCCCCTCCATGCCGGGAACCACCAGTGTTTCTCCCCTATGATGAGATCCGCACCGCTCTTAGCCAGACTGCACTGCGCTCTTTGCATGCACGCTGCCCTCCTGTGCTGGTGAGCTGCTCCCGGGATGGAGTGTGTCCTCCCTCACTTGGCAGCCGGAGCTCCAGCACAGAGCCTGACAGTCATGTCTGCAGACTGAGGACCCCCAGTTTCTCAAACCCTATCGATTTCTAGGGGTGACTGCTGCAGGCAGAGGGGATGGCTCTGACAGAAAGACCTGGTAGTTGTGTTTTTTTTTTTTTCCTCTCCTTGAAAGGAATTGGATCTAATTCGAGTCTGAGGTGTGACTCTCACATCTGGGGAGAGCCTCGTGGTCCAGCAGGTCTCCCTGCAGCTCTGCTCCTCTTTTCCCTCACCCCTTCATGCAGGAATGGAGGGGACAGGGAGACTGAAACAAGCAGAAGGGTGCCGTAAACTTCTGTAGAGAGATAGCAGGTAATGCCAGGATGATCAGTGTGTTTGGTTGCATATACCTTTGGTGCAGGTTTTATCTTGTCTCCCCACCCCCTTTTTTTTTTTAATTTAGTTCTTCTTCTTTTTTTTTTTTTTAATTTTGGTCTCTTTTGTTGATTTTTTAATTTATTTGTTTTCATCCATCTTTGTTCTTTGGCCTGTGTGGGCCTCCCATTGCAGTGGCCTGTCTTGTTGCAGAGCATTGGCTCTGGGCACATGTGCTCCAGAGCGCTGGCTTGTAATTGGATACACACCGGTCCAGCTGCTCCGCGGCACGTGGCATCTTCCCAGGCTAGCGATCGAACTGGTGTCCCTTGGACTGCAAGGTGGACTCTTTACCCACTGGACCACCAGGGAAGCCCTATCTTGGCCCTTTGTGAGGCAGGTAGGTAGAGGGGAGGGGAGCAGAGGCTTGGAGGCCTCGGAGGAGGTGGATTCTAAGAGCTGTGACCTGAGTGTAGCGTTTGTGTTTTCGAGCCAAAGGATTCAATAATTTTACTTTCCTGAGGTGGGAACTGTAAATTTATAGTAGAAATTGTAAAAATGTGTTATAATCACAAAGATGAGTCTGCTTTCAATACCAGATGATGAATTGTGGGAAAGGAGACTTAAGATTGAGAGGTTGCTGCTGCCGGGCAGTCATGTCCAACTTTGCAACCCCGTGGGCTGCAGCCCACCAGGCTTCTCTGTCCGTGGACTTCTCCAGGCAAAACCACGGGCGCGGGTTGCCGTTTCCTACTTTAGAGAATCTTCCTGACCCAGGAATCAAACTTGTGTCTCCTGCATCTCCTGCTTTGGCAGGTGGGTTCTTTACCACTGATCCACGTGGGAAGCCCCTCAGATGGATAAAAGGTCCAGCTAAAGAAGCAGCAGGGCTTTGGTGCTGCCCTAACGTGTGGCTGCTTGGAAAGATACTGAAGGTTGACTCACACACTCTTATGTCTTCAAAACAGGCTCTTTTCTAGTGATGAGAAGAACACGAAGTGTGGAAATATAGTTTTGGCCATTTGAGGCAAACATTTTAGTAAGCCTCTTTGAGAGTCAAACTTCTTGTGTGAGTATCAGAAGGGTGATGAACGTCTTTAGCTAAAACAGTTGATAGTAGTTTCATTGCTGCTGGGGGCTTCCACCAGAAGTGGAAAATACACGGAGCTTAGGACAGTGAACAGCCACCAATGGGAGCTCCACGGATGTTTCGGCAGGTTAGATTGAGGCTTATGATACCAGAATATCAGTGACTTTTTATTGATATGTGTGAACTCTTTCAACAGCAATTGTGCACATGGAGGACCAAGCACAGGGGCTCTGTGGGCAGCAGGGGAAACAAGAGCATCCTTCCTGGAGCCACCATCCCTCCAGGGCCACTCCGGCCTCGGGCACGAGGCTCCAGCCTCCTGGAAACATGTGCCCATTTGAAGTGTCCACATCCCCTTGACCCCTCGTTTCGCTTCCCTTTCTAGAAGCGCTTTCTTGATCATTTGGTAAATGCCTAATCTGGTGAAACAGTAGCATTGCCCTCTCTCTCCTTCCATGGACCTGGGTCAAGTTCCTGTTTCTTCTGGGATTGCTAGTCCAGGTTGAACATTTCCTTTTGGCCTTTTATAAAAGCTAAGAACCTCTGAGATGTTAGCCCCACTCTCAGTCATCTGTTTCATAGGATGTGTTTTAACACTCTTGTTTTCTTTGATGAATGGGAAGACTTAAGATTGAGAGGTTGCTGCTGCCGGGCAGTCATGTCCAACTTTGCAACCCCGTGGGCTGCAGCCCACCAGGCTTCTCTGTCCGTGGACTTCTCCAGGCAAAACCACGGGCGCGGGTTGCCGTTTCCTACTTTAGAGAATCTTCCTGACCCAGGAATCAAACTTGTGTCTCCTGCATCTCCTGCTTTGGCAGGTGGGTTCTTACCACTGATCCACGTGGGAAGCCCCTCAGATGGATAAAAGGTCCAGCTAAAGAAGCAGCAGGGCTTTGGTGCTGCCCTAACGTGTGGCTGCTTGGAAAGATACTGAAGGTTGACTCACACACTCTTATGTCTTCAAAACAGGCTCTTTTCTAGTGATGAGAAGAACACGAAGTGTGGAAATATAGTTTTGGCCATTTGAGGCAAACATTTTAGTAAGCCTCTTTGAGAGTCAAACTTCTTGTGTGAGTATCAGAAGGGTGATGAACGTCTTTAGCTAAAACAGTTGATAGTAGTTTCATTGCTGCTGGGGGCTTCCACCAGAAGTGGAAAATACACGGAGCTTAGGACAGTGAACAGCCACCAATGGGAGCTCCACGGATGTTTCGGCAGGTTAGATTGAGGCTTATGATACCAGAATATCAGTGACTTTTTATTGATATGTGTGAACTCTTTCAACAGCAATTGTGCACATGGAGGACCAAGCACAGGGGCTCTGTGGGCAGCAGGGAAGCAAGAGCATCCTTCCTGGAGCCACCATCCCTCCAGGGCCACTCCGGCCTCGGGCACGAGGCTCCAGCCTCCTGGAAACATGTGCCCATTTGAAGTGTCCACATCCCCTTGACCCCTCGTTTCGCTTCCCTTTCTAGAAGCGCTTTCTTGATCATTTGGTAAATGCCTAATCTGGTGAAACAGTAGCATTGCCCTCTCTCTCCTTCCATGGACCTGGGTCAAGTTCCTGTTTCTTCTGGGATTGCTAGTCCAGGTTGAACATTTCCTTTTGGCCTTTTATAAAAGCTAAGAACCTCTGAGATGTTAGCCCCACTCTCAGTCATCTGTTTCATAGGATGTGTTTTAACACTCTCTTGTTTTCTTTTCAGAAGGTAAGAGGGGCATCTGGTGGTGCTTTACCCAAAAGGAGGAACTCCAAGATTTTTTTAGGTAATGTAAATAGTTACCAATAGTGTGCCTGGATTTTCTGTGTGTGTGTGTGTGCACCTGTGTGTGTTAGATTTACAATAATCTGTTGTTTATTGCTTTACAATTTAAGGATGAGAGAGGAACCAGTTTAACTCGAGATGGTTTGTTTTCACTCTGTTTACCTGGTGGTGAAGGATGCTTGCAGCACTCTTGTAGGGTTAGTGTTGTGAAGCGCTCATGCTGATAGTGACTAGAGAGAAATCATGATTCTGTGTCTGGTTTCATTTGTCACTGCCTTTAAAGAAGAGACAGTTTTTATTTTTTAAAAATATTAGCCATTTTAAAATTAAATAAACTTTAATATCAAATTATTAATTTTAAATTAATATTTAAAATTAATATTTCAGTAACGTTTAATATTAGTGAAACATTTGTGTTTCACTATTTTTTCTACTAATACTGTTGTTTTGTTGTTGCTGTTACTCCAGGATCCCATGTTGCATTTGGTTGTCAGGTTTCCTTAATCCTGTCTAATATGAGATGGTCCCGCAGGCTTTTTTTTATCTTTAATAATTTTGACACTTTTGAAAAGTACTGGCCAGTTATTTTGTGGACTCTACCTTAATTTGGGTTTATCAGGTGACTTCATGCATTTTTGGCAAGAATACCATGGAGGCATGGGCTCTCCTCAGGGCCTGCTATCCAGGGCATGTGAAACTGAGGTGTCCTCACATTGCTGATGTTTAATCTTATTTTTTAAAAATATTTATTTATTTATTTGGCTGCATCAGGTCTTAGTTGTGGCACATTTTCTTAGTTATAGCATGTGGGATCCAGTTCCCAGACAAGGGATCGAACCTGGGCCCCCTACATGGGGAGCTTGGAGTCTTTAGCCACTGGTCCACCAGGAAGTCCCTGATGTTTAATCTTGATCACTTGTTAAGGTGGTGTCTGCAGATTTTCTCCACTGTGAGGTTAAGGTATAGTTAATAAATATTTGTTGCCCACTCTCAGTCATCTGTTTCATAGGATGTGTTTTAACACTCTCTTGTTTTCTTTTCAGAAGGTAAGAGGGGCATCTGGTGGTGCTTTACCCAAAAGGAGGAACTCCAAGATTTTTTTAGGTAATGTAAATAGTTACCAATAGTGTGCCTGGATTTTCTGTGTGTGTGTGTGTGCACCTGTGTGTGTTAGATTTACAATAATCTGTTGTTTATTGCTTTACAATTTAAGGATGAGAGAGGAACCAGTTTAACTCGAGATGGTTTGTTTTCACTCTGTTTACCTGGTGGTGAAGGATGCTTGCAGCACTCTTGTAGGGTTAGTGTTGTGAAGCGCTCATGCTGATAGTGACTAGAGAGAAATCATGATTCTGTGTCTGGTTTCATTTGTCACTGCCTTTAAAGAAGAGACAGTTTTTATTTTTTAAAAATATTAGCCATTTTAAAATTAAATAAACTTTAATATCAAATTATTAATTTTAAATTAATATTTAAAATTAATATTTCAGTAACGTTTAATATTAGTGAAACATTTGTGTTTCACTATTTTTTCTACTAATACTGTTGTTTTGTTGTTGCTGTTACTCCAGGATCCCATGTTGCATTTGGTTGTCAGGTTTCCTTAATCCTGTCTAATATGAGATGGTCCCGCAGGCTTTTTTTTATCTTTAATAATTTTGACACTTTTGAAAAGTACTGGCCAGTTATTTTGTGGACTCTACCTTAATTTGGGTTTATCAGGTGACTTCATGCATTTTTGGCAAGAATACCATGGAGGCATGGGCTCTCCTCAGGGCCTGCTATCCAGGGCATGTGAAACTGAGGTGTCCTCACATTGCTGATGTTTAATCTTATTTTTTAAAAATATTTATTTATTTATTTGGCTGCATCAGGTCTTAGTTGTGGCACATTTTCTTAGTTATAGCATGTGGGATCCAGTTCCCAGACAAGGGATCGAACCTGGGCCCCCTACATGGGGAGCTTGGAGTCTTTAGCCACTGGTCCACCAGGGAAGTCCCTGATGTTTAATCTTGATCACTTGTTAAGGTGGTGTCTGCAGATTTTCTCCACTGTGAGGTTAAGGTATAGTTAATAAATATTTTGGAAATGGTACTTGAAGACTATACTAATACTTGTTTCTCCTTAAGTTTTTGTCCTCTAGTTTTATTATCCATTAGTGGATCTTGCCTGTAACAATGATCACTATAGTGTCTGTCAAATAGTGATTTTTCTGTCTCTCTCATTCAGAAGAGCCAGTTTTGCTCATACAAATGAGGCCTGGCTTCTATATCATGTAATCATGATCATATTTCATATTAAGCTTATAATATGGTTTTCCCAGAAAAAAATAGTTTGATACTTTTTGATCAGGCAAGTTTATATCTCTAAATGCCTAGGATTATTGTGTGGAAGGGATTTCAAAATTGTTCGCATATTGTAATTTCATTTTGCTAAAAAAGTTTGTGCACATATATGCATATGTGTGTATGTGTATCTCTGTGTCCATAAATGCATACATGTATGTATGTACATATATGTGCGTGTATGTATGTATGTGTATACATACATACACACATATACGACTGAGAGTCCAGTAGCGTCTGGCAAAATGTACTCCAAATTGTTACTGGTCAGCCCTTCCTGGTGGTGAAGCTGAAGTGATTTTAGTTTTCTTCTTTTTGCTTATCTGTATTTAAACTCTTTTTCTGCAACGATAGACATATTAATTATTTGAAAAGTAAAAGCATTGGTTGTCTTGGAGGTGAATTTCCTTCCTGCGTGTGTTCTCTGTTACGCTGCATTGGACCTACCCTTGCTGTCTTCTCTCGAGATTTTTGGACCGTGGTTTTCTTTATGAGGTCTATCTGCAGTTGGTTTTCCCTCACTGGCCAATCTTTCCCACTCAGCATGGCTTTGGATCACAACCCAGATTAACCGACTAGACTAAGAGCAGCTTAGAATGAGCCTGAAAGCTTGAAATGGTTGAATGCCTTTTGATGTTTTGATTATAAGCCTTCGGCTCCCTTTCACTACTAGAGATAATTGATTTCTTCTGAATTAAATGACATCAGCATGGCGTTCTTAAATATCTTGGTTCACTGTTGTTATTTTTCTATCTTTCTTTTTTTTGGTTGAGTAAACAAGTTAGCTGACATCTTGTCTTTTAACCTTTTACTCAAAAGACCTTGCAGTTTGATTTTTCTGATGATCATATTGGTGGTAGAGGATATTGTCAAGTAACTGTTTTAAAAATTAATCCAAAGGTAGGCATGGAGTTTGTGCTTAATATTGTGTGGACCCCTCCATGGTTTCTTGGAAGCACTAGCCCATCCTTTCATTTTAGTGGGACTTTTTCTATAGGCTGGTCACCATGTTCTTGTAACATTTCATGTCTTAGAAAGCCATAGGATACGCCTACAACTCACAGCCCAGCAAAAATATTCTATTTGGATTGTACCAGTTTTTTTAAAAAAATTAAATTTGAATGCCACTGGCACCCTGGAACTTGCGCTAAGCCCCAGTTCTCTGATTTTATACTCGGATGTGTCACTGATTTATGTTAGTAAGAATTCTGTTTCTCAGGCCCTGATTGACCGCTCCCACAGCTGGTGCTTCCTAGCTCCCAGTAGTGGCCACTCTATTCTTGCCACACTGATTATAGCTCTTTAAAAGGGCCCGGAAATTAATTTCACTGAAGGACTGCATTAATGTACTCCAAATTGTTACTGGTCAGCCCCTCCTGGTGGTGAAGCTGAAGTGATTTTAGTTTTCTTCTTTTTGCTTATCTGTATTTAAACTCTTTTTCTGCAACGATAGACATATTAATTATTTGAAAAGTAAAAGCATTGGTTGTCTTGGAGGTGAATTTCCTTCCTGCGTGTGTTCTCTGTTACGCTGCATTGGACCTACCCTTGCTGTCTTCTCTCGAGATTTTTGGACCGTGGTTTTCTTTATGAGGTCTATCTGCAGTTGGTTTTCCCTCACTGGCCAATCTTTCCCACTCAGCATGGCTTTGGATCACAACCCAGATTAACCGACTAGACTAAGAGCAGCTTAGAATGAGCCTGAAAGCTTGAAATGGTTGAATGCCTTTTGATGTTTTGATTATAAGCCTTCGGCTCCCTTTCACTACTAGAGATAATTGATTTCTTCTGAATTAAATGACATCAGCATGGCGTTCTTAAATATCTTGGTTCACTGTTGTTATTTTTCTATCTTTCTTTTTTTTGGTTGAGTAAACAAGTTAGCTGACATCTTGTCTTTTAACCTTTTACTCAAAAGACCTTGCAGTTTGATTTTTCTGATGATCATATTGGTGGTAGAGGATATTGTCAAGTAACTGTTTTAAAAATTAATCCAAAGGTAGGCATGGAGTTTGTGCTTAATATTGTGTGGACCCCTCCATGGTTTCTTGGAAGCACTAGCCCATCCTTTCATTTTAGTGGGACTTTTTCTATAGGCTGGTCACCATGTTCTTGTAACATTTCATGTCTTAGAAAGCCATAGGATACGCCTACAACTCACAGCCCAGCAAAAATATTCTATTTGGATTGTACCAGTTTTTTTAAAAAAATTAAATTTGAATGCCACTGGCACCCTGGAACTTGCGCTAAGCCCCAGTTCTCTGATTTTATACTCGGATGTGTCACTGATTTATGTTAGTAAGAATTCTGTTTCTCAGGCCCTGATTGACCGCTCCCACAGCTGGTGCTTCCTAGCTCCCAGTAGTGGCCACTCTATTCTTGCCACACTGATTATAGCTCTGTGTTAAAAGTGAAGTGGCCTGGAAATTAATTTCACTGAAGGACTGCATTAGGCTTCTGATGTGCGCAGTCATGTCTGACTCCGTGTGACCCCATGGGCTACATGTAGCCCGCCAGGCTCCTCTGTCCATGGAATTCTCCAGGCAAGAATACTGAGTGGGTTGCCGTGCCCTCCTCCAGGGGTATTTCCCAACCCAGGGATTGAACCTGTGTCTCCTGCATTGGCAGGTGAATTCTTTACCTGCTGAGTCACCTGGGAAGCCCTCTATTTAGCTTACCTTTGGTTTATGTGGCTTCCCTGATGGCTTAGCAGATAAAGAATCTGCCTGTAATGCAGGAGACACAGGAGATGCAGGTTCGATTCCTGGGTTGGGAAGATTCCTTGGAGGAGGAAATGGCAACCACTTCAGTATTTTTGCCTGGAAAAATCCCATAGAGTAGCTGACAGGCTACAGTCCATGGGTTGCAGAGGGTCAGACATGACTGAGCAACTAACGCTTTCCACTTCCTTTCTGGTTTATGTAGTAAGAATTGTAAAATATTGGTGAATTTAAATGAAGTAGTCATTAATCTCATTTCATGTAGAGGATATTGGGAAACAGCAAATCCAGGCTGATGTGATGTCCTCATGTTCATCAGGATCTAGGTTCTTCCAATATTTCTGTTTCACCCTCTCTCTTGGCCTGTGATTTCTAACCTCATTGTCATGTCATGGTCCAGAATGGCTGCTGGAATTCCAGCCATCACATCCCCATTCTGGAAAGTAGGGGAGACAAAGGGAAAGAAAAAAAGAATCTACTTTCCCTGACTGTTTGTCTTCCTTTTGTGAGTGTTCCTGCAGATGACCATGCAACACTTTATACTTCTCTGGTCAGAATTTGGTCACATTGCTATGCTGTGTGCTGCATGGGAGGCTGGAAAGTGGAGTCTGTTAACTGGCTTCCCTGAGTAAAGTCTGTTACTAAGGAAGAAGAGGAGAATGGGGACTTCTTGATAGTCCAGTGGCTAAGACTCCACGCTTCCAATGCACAGGACTCAAGTTCAACCCCTGGTCTGGGAACTAGATCCCACATGCCACAACAAAGAGTTCACATGCTGCGGCAAAGACCCATCACAGGCAAATAAATAAATAAAGATTTTAAAAAATGGGGAGGCAGCTCGTAGCCTCTGCCAGTTTCCTTTCCTACAAGGCACGCTGGGTTTTTTTTTTGTGAGGAGGAAAAGGACTCAGAACTCTCTTGCAGTCTCTTGGTTGCTTTGACTAGAAAGTGCTTTTTCATTGCTATTGAAATACAGTTCGGATGACCCTTTGTCCCCTTTACACATGCATATGACTAATGCTTTCTCCTGGATAGAGGCTTTTAGCCCTTTTCCTTAATGTCTTTATGACTAATTGCTTTTCTGTGGGCTCAATACTGACTTTGAAGCCACTGACTCATTAGGTTGAGACCTTCAGTATTGATTTTGTAAGGGACACTGAGGCCATTAGCTAGTGCCGAATGCTTTCCCAATCCCCTGAGCCCCATTTTGCCCCTACATTCAAGCCATCCTTTCTCCTGATTACCTTGATGGTCATTTAAATAAAATCCTAGTTAAGGATCCTTCCCTCACCTTTCACTTTTGCTTGTAACTCTTTTTTAGAATCAACAATGGCAATCACTGGTAATTTTTGAATCAGAGAAATTTTATGCTTCTGTTAGGATTTAGGATTTTGAAAATATTTTTTGACTACGTAGCACATGGACGAAGCTTAAAATTGAAAAGTTATAAGAGCTTCTGTAATGAAAAGTAATTTATTCCCTCTTCCTTCCCTGTCTCCGAGCCTCTTAGTTACCCTGCCCAGAGACAAATAGTATTTCCTGTTTGTACATCCTTACCTCTTCTCTGGTCAGAATTCTGGAAAGTAAAGGAAGAGACAAAGGAAAGAAAAAGAATCTACTTTCCCTGACTGTTTGTCTTCCTTTTGTGAGTGTTCCTGCAGATGACCATGCAACACTTTATACTTCTCTGGTCAGAATTTGGTCACATTGCTATGCTGTGTGCTGCATGGGAGGCTGGAAAGTGGAGTCTGTTAACTGGCTTCCCTGAGTAAAGTCTGTTACTAAGGAAGAAGAGGAGAATGGGGACTTCTTGATAGTCCAGTGGCTAAGACTCCACGCTTCCAATGCACAGGACTCAAGTTCAACCCCTGGTCTGGGAACTAGATCCCACATGCCACAACAAAGAGTTCACATGCTGCGGCAAAGACCCATCACAGGCAAATAAATAAATAAAGATTTTAAAAAATGGGGAGGCAGCTCGTAGCCTCTGCCAGTTTCCTTTCCTACAAGGCACGCTGGGTTTTTTTCTTTGTGAGGAGGAAAAGGACTCAGAACTCTCTTGCAGTCTCTTGGTTGCTTTGACTAGAAAGTGCTTTTTCATTGCTATTGAAATACAGTTCGGATGACCCTTTGTCCCCTTTACACATGCATATGACTAATGCTTTCTCCTGGATAGAGGCTTTTTAGCCCTTTTCCTTAATGTCTTTATGACTAATTGCTTTTCTGTGGGCTCAATACTGACTTTGAAGCCACTGACTCATTAGGTTGAGACCTTCAGTATTGATTTTGTAAGGGACACTGAGGCCATTAGCTAGTGCCGAATGCTTTCCCAATCCCCTGAGCCCCATTTTGCCCCTACATTCAAGCCATCCTTTCTCCTGATTACCTTGATGGTCATTTAAATAAAATCCTAGTTAAGGATCCTTCCCTCACCTTTCACTTTTGCTTGTAACTCTTTTTTAGAATCAACAATGGCAATCACTGGTAATTTTTGAATCAGAGAAATTTTATGCTTCTGTTAGGATTTAGGATTTTGAAAATATTTTTTGACTACGTAGCACATGGACGAAGCTTAAAATTGAAAAGTTATAAGAGCTTCTGTAATGAAAAGTAATTTATTCCCTCTTCCTTCCCTGTCTCCGAGCCTCTTAGTTACCCTGCCCAGAGACAAATAGTATTTCCTGTTTGTACATCCTTATGCATGTTGTGTATTCCTTCAGTAACAGTCTAGACATATACCATGTTTTTAGACTTTATTTCTGTAGGCAGTGGGGAGACATTAACACTTTGGTTCCCAAACTGTGTCCTGAGGTACTTCAGATTGCCACAACAAACTCACAAGTAAATCATGGGATATTTTATTTTATTTTACAATTTTATTTATTTATTTGTCTGTGCCAGGTCTCAGTTGCTGCATGTGGGATCTAGTTCCCTGACCAAGGATTGAACCTGGCCCCTGCATTGAGAGTGCAGCGTCTTAGCCACTGGGCCACCAGGGAAGTCCCTCATGGGAAATTTTAGCTCTTCAAGGGAACACAGTGATGCTTGGACATTGCATGAATGATCAGCTTCCTATCAGTGACATCATCTCTTTGTGAAGGGGTTTGTTTTCGTTTTTAGTGGTTTCTATGGTAAAAGGCAAGTACTATGTGAAAATAAACGTGGAATGGACTGTAAGGGAGGCAGTGTCCAGTCTGATGCAAAAAGAAGTTCTGCCGTGCCTTACAGGTACACACATCCCTTTAGTAAGGGATTGTGGTTATTTAAGAGGGAAATACAACATCTATTTCCTCTCAATTTATGTGTATTATTTTTTCAAGTGGTTACTAACTTGTTAGAACATAAATACTTAGTTCTTTTTACTTAGAAGTTAAGTCCAAAAACCTATCAGGCATGTCTTTGAGGACAGGAGACGAAGCGGGTGACAGAGGATGAACTGGTTGGATGGCATCACTCACTCAATGGGCATGGGTTTGAGATGGTGAAGGACAGGGAAGCCTGGCGTGCTGCGGTTCATGGGATCAAAAAGGGTTGGACATGACTGAGTGACTGAACAACAGCAACCACGAGGCATGTCTTTTGGTTTAGGGCCACTGGGCAAAAATTGCTCGGAAGCTAAAGGGTGCTGTGAACTCAAAGTGTGGGCAGCTCTGCCTTCATGTTTTTACACTAGAAAGGGACACTATTAGGCTGTCTTTAACAAAGATAATTTACAGCAGTATGAAAGACTGTGAATTTGGGGAGTTCACTGACACAAAAGTTACTAGTTTATGAAATGGAAGGGGAAAGAAAGGGGAAAGGAAGGGCGTCTGGGATCTTCACAGAAATACCCCAGGACTTGTGATGGGATTCTGGGCTCATCTTGTATATTTTTTACATTAAAGCAGATGTGAGAAATATACAAGATGAGCCCAGAATCCCATCACAAGTCCTGGGGTATTTCTGTGAAGATCCCAGACGCCCTTTGCACATGCAGTGAAGCGACGGAAAGACAGACATGGACAGTGGACATATGGACATTGTGGGGAAGGAACAGAAGGTGGGAGGCATAAAGGAAGTAGCATGAAGGCCTGTACTATCATAAGTGAAGAAAATAGCTCTAGTCATTGCTCTGTGAGAAAAGGGATCCTTCAGGGTGCTGTGTGATGGTTGGGAGGGGTGGGAAGGGGGATATACATATGACTAATCTGGGAACTTTCATATCTGTAAACAACAAAACTTTGTAAAAGCTAAAAGATAAATAAAGGTTTTAAGAAAAAAGCAGATGTGTAGTCGAGTAAATAATTGCTAGTAAATTTTATTTAAAATACTGTCTCTTTGATATGTCATAAAACAGTGTTAAATGTTCACATTTTTATTGCCTCCCCTACCTTCCTCTCCTCTACCCCAAACTTTCTTAGATAGGAGTAAATGAGTCAGTTCTTCTGTGTGTTAAAGCTGGAATGTTAGAGAGCAACTGCTAAACCTCAGAGGGCTTATGTTCCAGCTTTTTGCCTTCAGTCTTGACATTCATACTTGATGAGGAACAGGTGGAAAATAGAAAGTCAGTGGAAGGGTCCAGGAATGGGCCTGTTCAGGAAACTTTTCTGTGCCTATAGGAAAGAAGTTTCAAGGAAACTCTGGCCCTTTTCTTCTAAAGTAGGTTGTGGAGCAGGATCTGGGCTCAAGAAGTTGCCCCCATACCATCTTGGGAGGATGAGCAGTTGGTCGGATTTCCTGGCACTGGTGCATCAGGCTGTTCACCTCCAGCGCACAGATTAACACATTAATGTTAGTTAATTTGTTATGGTCTGGCAGAGAGAACCCTGAGCCGGGCTTCAGAGCCCTGGCTTGGTTTAAAGATCTGTTCCTCTGCTGTGCTGCTTTGTAATGACTTCCAGGAATGGCTATGGTCCCAGCTACTTCTTAAGGATCTGAGCGGATCATGAAGTAGAGTTAAAAAGCAGGTATTAGAAAGAAAATATTTGTTTAACTTAGAGAAAGAGCCCATCCAGGAACTATCAGTTTATTGTCCCAGTTGCTGTTTGGAGAAGGTGGGGGTCCTTGTTCTGCTGGTCCCTAGCCTGTGGTAGCTCTGTAGTTTCCTCACCTAGATATTTTGGGCTGGTGATCTAATCAGAGAAATTTGGGAATCATGTGGTTATGTATATTCAGGAAACCTTAACTTTGAACCTTAGATTCAGAGTGTAGATAACCCTTGCTGAATGTGGGCTTCCCTGTTGGTTCAGACTGTAAAGAATCTGTCTGCTCTGAAGGAGACCTGGGATTGATCCCATGGAGCAGGGAGTGGCTACCCATTCCAGTATTCTTGCCTGGAGATTGTAGAGAAGCCCAGCAAAGCTCTTGTTTTCTTTGCACGATAGTACTCTTGCTTTTTTAGACACACACCAGTTACCAATGTAGAAACACCCAAACTGTACAACCCTTTGGATGCTCTTGCTGTGCTGAGATTGTTAACTTCCTAAAGCCTCCTTTCACATGTCTTGTGGACTGTGTGGTGTGCGAGGAGTAAATGAGTCAGTTCTTCTGTGTGTTAAAGCTGGAATGTTAGAGAGCAACTGCTAAACCTCAGAGGGCTTATGTTCCAGCTTTTTGCCTTCAGTCTTGACATTCATACTTGATGAGGAACAGGTGGAAAATAGAAAGTCAGTGGAAGGGTCCAGGAATGGGCCTGTTCAGGAAACTTTTCTGTGCCTATAGGAAAGAAGTTTCAAGGAAACTCTGGCCCTTTTCTTCTAAAGTAGGTTGTGGAGCAGGATCTGGGCTCAAGAAGTTGCCCCCATACCATCTTGGGAGGATGAGCAGTTGGTCGGATTTCCTGGCACTGGTGCATCAGGCTGTTCACCTCCAGCGCACAGATTAACACATTAATGTTAGTTAATTTGTTATGGTCTGGCAGAGAGAACCCTGAGCCGGGCTTCAGAGCCCTGGCTTGGTTTAAAGATCTGTTCCTCTGCTGTGCTGCTTTGTAATGACTTCCAGGAATGGCTATGGTCCCAGCTACTTCTTAAGGATCTGAGCGGATCATGAAGTAGAGTTAAAAAGCAGGTATTAGAAAGAAAATATTTGTTTAACTTAGAGAAAGAGCCCATCCAGGAACTATCAGTTTATTGTCCCAGTTGCTGTTTGGAGAAGGTGGGGGTCCTTGTTCTGCTGGTCCCTAGCCTGTGGTAGCTCTGTAGTTTCCTCACCTAGATATTTTGGGCTGGTGATCTAATCAGAGAAATTTGGGAATCATGTGGTTATGTATATTCAGGGGAAACCTTAACTTTGAACCTTAGATTCAGAGTGTAGATAACCCTTGCTGAATGTGGGCTTCCCTGTTGGTTCAGACTGTAAAGAATCTGTCTGCTCTGAAGGAGACCTGGGATTGATCCCATGGAGCAGGGAGTGGCTACCCATTCCAGTATTCTTGCCTGGAGATTGTAGAGAAGCCCAGCAAAGCTCTTGTTTTCTTTGCACGATAGTACTCTTGCTTTTTTAGACACACACCAGTTACCAATGTAGAAACACCCAAACTGTACAACCCTTTGGATGCTCTTGCTGTGCTGAGATTGTTAACTTCCTAAAGCCTCCTTTCACATGTCTTGTGGACTGTGTGGTGTGCGCTGGGCATTGTGCGGGGACTAGGGTTTTGAAGGTGAATAAGAGTCACTTCCTGTGCTTCGGGCTTACACTGTAGAAGCGTCTGAAGTTTGTATCTTCTCCACACTCAGATCACGTAGAATCTTCCTCATGATATCCTGCTCCTCCCGAAACTGACTTCAGGATTGCTTTGGAGCTGGCAGCCAAAGGGAAATTAAGCAAAACTGATTTGTGCTTCAGTTATCTGTCTGGAGTGTAGAGAAGGGATGAAGACGAGGGTGAGGGTGATGGCAGCTATGTGTGAACCCCTCGCACCTGCCAGATCCTAACTTGACGCCTAAAACCTTACCTTCTTTAATCCTCTCAACTATTTTAGGGGGTAGCCCATATTATGCCTCGCCTGCTCGCAAGGAAAATGAACTTGGAAAGAACTTGCCCAGGTTTATGTAGCCAGTCAACATCATGGTGGGATTTTGTTTTCTGTTTCCTTTTTTTGTACTTAGTTTATCATTGTTTTGGCCAGGTAGAATTTGAATTAGCATTAAGTGCATATGTTTTCTCTGGGAAAAAAAAAGCATTAGATAATGTGTAGTATGAGCTGAATCTATACACAAAACCAAAAGATGTATACTTTGGTTGCTTAAAATTATTTCACATAATATAATAAAAAAAATTAAACAGTAAAGTTCATCCACTTATTCTGTTCTTGTGTTTTTTTTGTTTTTTTAAATTTGCCCTTGCTGTGTGGCTTGTGGGCTCTGAGTTCTGGCTAGGTTTAAACCTGTGCCCTTGCAGTGAAGTGTGGGTCTAACATTAACTGGCTAGGAATTATCATTATTGTTTCCCCCCCGGGTTTGGAGTACTACCATGTAAAGAATCTGTCTGCTCTGAAGGAGACCTGGGATTGATCCCATGGAGCAGGAGTGGCTACCCATTCCAGTATTCTTGCCTGGAGATTGTAGAAGCCCAGCAAAGCTCTTGTTTTCTTTGCACGATAGTACTCTTGCTTTTTTAGACACACACCAGTTACCAATGTAGAAACACCCAAACTGTACAACCCTTTGGATGCTCTTGCTGTGCTGAGATTGTTAACTTCCTAAAGCCTCCTTTCACATGTCTTGTGGACTGTGTGGTGTGCGCTGGGCATTGTGCGGGGACTAGGGTTTTGAAGGTGAATAAGAGTCACTTCCTGTGCTTCGGGCTTACACTGTAGAAGCGTCTGAAGTTTGTATCTTCTCCACACTCAGATCACGTAGAATCTTCCTCATGATATCCTGCTCCTCCCGAAACTGACTTCAGGATTGCTTTGGAGCTGGCAGCCAAAGGGAAATTAAGCAAAACTGATTTGTGCTTCAGTTATCTGTCTGGAGTGTAGAGAAGGGATGAAGACGAGGGTGAGGGTGATGGCAGCTATGTGTGAACCCCTCGCACCTGCCAGATCCTAACTTGACGCCTAAAACCTTACCTTCTTTAATCCTCTCAACTATTTTAGGGGGTAGCCCATATTATGCCTCGCCTGCTCGCAAGGAAAATGAACTTGGAAAGAACTTGCCCAGGTTTATGTAGCCAGTCAACATCATGGTGGGATTTTGTTTTCTGTTTCCTTTTTTTGTACTTAGTTTATCATTGTTTTGGCCAGGTAGAATTTGAATTAGCATTAAGTGCATATGTTTTCTCTGGGAAAAAAAAAGCATTAGATAATGTGTAGTATGAGCTGAATCTATACACAAAACCAAAAGATGTATACTTTGGTTGCTTAAAATTATTTCACATAATATAATAAAAAAAATTAAACAGTAAAGTTCATCCACTTATTCTGTTCTTGTGTTTTTTTTTTTTGTTTTTTTTGTTTTTTTTAATTTTTGCCCTTGCTGTGTGGCTTGTGGGCTCTGAGTTCCCTGGCTAGGGATTGAACCTGTGCCCTCTGCAGTGAAAGTGTGGAGTACTAACCATTGAACTGCCAAGGAATTCCCCACTCATTATTTTCACTTGTTTAGATTTCCTTCCAGTTTTTGTCTACGAACATAACTACTACAAAGTTGTTTTTTCAGTGAAGATGAATTTTGTATTTTTAGTATTAACATTGCATAAACATTTTCATGTTTCTACATAGTCTAAAAAATATCATTTAAGTAATCTGGTAGGTTCAACACCATTCTCATTGAACATTTAGGTTCTGATTTTTAAAATTTACAGATACTGAGGCATTCATATTTTTATAACATAGAATGTCTGTCATTGTTTGAATTATTTTCTTTAAATAAAAGCATTTAGTTACTCCTTAAACTCTTATCTTTAACACTGCTTTTTTGTGAAAATAACCTCTTATGGCTATCTAACAATGTTGTGTATTTTGACATTTCTGATTCTTATTTAGAACTTCTTATTAAAATGTATACACTGCTTTTCAGCTGTATCTCGCTGAAAACTGCTCTCCTTTGAGAATTTAAGAGCAGAATTGTGCATAAAAAGGTACTAGGTTGAGGCATATGGCAAGGCAGTAACGGAATCTAGATCCTTTGGTTCTCAGCTGGCTGATTCATCTTGTAAAATAACTTTCTCCTATTTACAGAGCCCATCTTTGTGATCCTGTTTGTGGGTGTGTGAGTGGAAGATGACTTGAGAGTTATTTGTCAAAATATCTCTAAATGTCTAAATATACAAACATGGGATTCTAGCAGCCATGTGAATGCAAGGCCGAAATGTCCATGTAAAGATTGGGACAGGATGTTTCCTTTGCCTACCCTTTCCCAGAGACTAGCCAAGCAAATAGGTGATGACTTGATAGATAACAGGCCAGACTGCCTTATTGAAAATCCTCTACAGCCAGCGGAGAACAGGTCTACTTACATTTTAGGGTCCCCCCCTCAGGCTCACTGTCTCAACAACTCTTACCAGGGGAGGTAAGAGAGAGACAGAGGGAGGCTAATTGAGATTTTGTTTTAAAATAACTCTTACCATTTACTGGTGACCTATTATGTGCCAGATCTCTTGTTTAAAATTTCTTATTTATTTCCATATAAACTCTGTGAGATGAGTTTTATTATGTCCATTCTACAAAGGAGGGAACTAAAACTTACAGAGTTTGTGGCTGAAGAAACATTGATTTTGGAGCCAGAGTTGGACCTGGGCTTATCTACTCTCAGACCTATGTACTTCTGGTGTGTTGTGAGAAATATTCCACATCATCCTTGTGAAATCAGGAACCAAGTACCTGACAAGTCATAATGACCAGCCTCTTTCTTTAACCTTTGATAATTGAATTCCTTTAAGAACTGAACGTCTAGCACAAATGTCTGTTTTAATTATAAAGCTTTTTGATATGACTCAGTCTTCTGTGTATATCTGTCCCTAGTAGATAAGTAGGTATAACTTAGGGAGGATGGAAAGGCTGCCTATTCCTGGCTTGGGGCAGACAGATGGCTGAAGTGTCAGCCCTGTGTATTTCCTGGTTTTCCCATTGAGTGCTGCCTTGGTGTGCTATGTTCTTTCTTCACTTCTTGTTCTTTGTTTTTGTTTTCTCCCCAGATCTAGATACTGATGACGATTTAAATAGCGACGATTATGAATATGAAGATGAAGCCAAACTTGTTATATTCCCAGACCACTATGAAATAGCCCTACCAAATATTGAGGAGTTACCAGCCCTGGTCAGTGAGTGTGCACGGCTGCTAGCTAGATGCGCATGACTCTCTGTGTCAGGTGTGTGTGCGTGTGCAGTGTGTGTGTGCGCTGGGCGGTGGGAAAGGCAGGGTGAGTGAGAGAGGAGGAGAATGAGCAGAAACAGGAGCAGATTCCTTCTCCTCTGGGAAAAGGGCCTCACAGGATCCCTTGCAGTAACACATTGAGCCATATACCCTCCATCGCCCCTGGCCAGCCTCCACCAAGTTCTTTCCACTTGGAAATCACAGTCTGTTGTTGCTTAGATTTTCAAATTGTGCTCCTGAAATGTGCAGGGATTGCAGCAGAGGGGCTGCTTTCACTCAGAGGAATGCCTAAAATTTTTTTTCTCCTGCATTTTGGCCTTCCACATAAAGCTTTGTTTGGGAAGCATAGGAGTTCCACTGAGAAACAACAGCAACGTGGGTTTGAACATCACCAAATATTTACAGATCATGGGTCTCCAGGAGCTCTGTGAGTTCCTTTAGGATGGAGGCTGCTTTCTAGGTTTTTGAATTTAGGTTTAGTGGTGGGTTTTTTTCCCCTTTTGTGTGGAGCAGTTTTCATCCTTCCACACAACTTCAGGCCAGGGGCCGGGTGGTGGTGGTGTGAGGAAGCCAGTCTCTGTTTTACTTTGATTCTCGAAACCTGTGGGGACCAGACCGTTTTCCTCCTCTTCCCTCATTTCTCATATTGTCTCCACTGCTCCATCCTCTCTTGGGTTACTTTCCCTGTCTTTTCCTCTTTATTACTCGGTTGCATCATGACCTCTTATTGTCTGGCCACAGATAACGGAGTTAGACATTTTTGGCTCATAGCCTCCTCAAGCTATGCTACAACCAAAGCCCAGTCTCTAGGTCTCTGATTTTTCCTGCTGTTGTGTGATTCTGTCTACAGCCTTCTCCCTGGTTGCACGCCCTTGCTAAGAGGGAACATTTGTGCTTGGGGTTCCCATGGCCTCAGGGACCAGGTTTCTCCACCATTTAGCCTCTTTTGTCTCTGATCTGCTTTATCCTGAACATAAGCCCATAGAAGTGAAAATTTTTTGTATTTAGCCATTGTAGCTCTTTCCTCATATTACTTTATATAGTATATCCTTTTTATTATAATAGTACCAAGTGCCTAGGTTTTAACAATGCGTACAGAATTAAATTGCCTCTGCTTTCTCCAGTTCCTTGTGTCCACTCCTGTCGCTTTTATCAAGGACAAAATATATGATGGACAGAATGGTCTCACCTCTTTCCATGATCTGATACTATAAACCAAAGCCTATATCTGTATAAAATTGAGAGTTCTCACTGCCCTTGTTTGATACATTATGTGAGTTTGCTATCAAAGTGGCACATTGTGAGTGAATGTCATGAGGAATGATTTTTCTGTCACTCATTTATGAAGAAGTCTTTATGTGAGAACAATGAAGAAGAGAGCCTTTAAATACTTTTAAATCATTTTTATATTCAGAACATAATTCTAAGTGTGAAGACTTTTTAAATTTTTTTTTTAAATTTTTATTTTTTACAGAATGCTTTTTTTTTTTTTGCCTCTAAGTCATCATTTATTTTCCATCCATCTTTATTCTTCAGCCTGTGTGGGCCTCCCATTACAGTGGCCTGGCTCTGGACACATGCACCCCAGAGTGCTGGCTTGTAATTGGACACCCTGGCCCAGCAGCTCCTCAGCATGTGGGATCTTCCCGGGCCAGGGATTGAACCGGTGCCCCTTGCACTGCAAGGCAGACTCTTTACCCACTGGACCATCAGGGAAGCCCTGAACACTTTTATAGAGAGTTGAAGTGTCACAGAAATCTGAATCTAGCAATATATATTAGAATTTTCAATTGAGTCAAAAATTTAGAATTAGAGAGAATTTTTAGGTAAGGTTTTTTTTATAACCTCTTATTGTCTGGCCACAGATAACGGAGTTAGACATTTTTGGCTCATAGCCTCCTCAAGCTATGCTACAACCAAAGCCCAGTCTCTAGGTCTCTGATTTTTCCTGCTGTTGTGTGATTCTGTCTACAGCCTTCTCCCTGGTTGCACGCCCTTGCTAAGAGGGAACATTTGTGCTTGGGGTTCCCATGGCCTCAGGGACCAGGTTTCTCCACCATTTAGCCTCTTTTGTCTCTGATCTGCTTTATCCTGAACATAAGCCCATAGAAGTGAAAATTTTTTGTATTTAGCCATTGTAGCTCTTTCCTCATATTACTTTATATAGTATATCCTTTTTATTATAATAGTACCAAGTGCCTAGGTTTTAACAATGCGTACAGAATTAAATTGCCTCTGCTTTCTCCAGTTCCTTGTGTCCACTCCTGTCGCTTTTATCAAGGACAAAATATATGATGGACAGAATGGTCTCACCTCTTTCCATGATCTGATACTATAAACCAAAGCCTATATCTGTATAAAATTGAGAGTTCTCACTGCCCTTGTTTGATACATTATGTGAGTTTGCTATCAAAGTGGCACATTGTGAGTGAATGTCATGAGGAATGATTTTTCTGTCACTCATTTATGAAGAAGTCTTTATGTGAGAACAATGAAGAAGAGAGCCTTTAAATACTTTTAAATCATTTTTATATTCAGAACATAATTCTAAGTGTGAAGACTTTTTAAATTTTTTTTTTAAATTTTTATTTTTTACAGAATGCTTTTTTTTTTTTTTGCCTCTAAGTCATCATTTATTTTCCATCCATCTTTATTCTTCAGCCTGTGTGGGCCTCCCATTACAGTGGCCTGGCTCTGGACACATGCACCCCAGAGTGCTGGCTTGTAATTGGACACCCTGGCCCAGCAGCTCCTCAGCATGTGGGATCTTCCCGGGCCAGGGATTGAACCGGTGCCCCTTGCACTGCAAGGCAGACTCTTTACCCACTGGACCATCAGGGAAGCCCTGAACACTTTTATAGAGAGTTGAAGTGTCACAGAAATCTGAATCTAGCAATATATATTAGAATTTTCAATTGAGTCATTTAGAATTAAGAAATGTTTTAGAAATTAAGAAGAGAGAGAATTATTTGGAAGGTAAGGTAGGGAGATAGAGAAGCCTGGATTTATCTGATGGTAACTGGTTTTATATATAACAGATACTAGTTGCTATAATTTCTTTTCATGCTTTTGATGCATTTTTGGTGTTTGATATTTCTCTTCTTAAGCTTTTAAATAAGAAAAATGATTGACCTTTGTCACTCCCTCTTCTGTCATCTCTTTGCATTTCTCAGCACAGAAAAGCTCAGTCTCAGATAGGTACTCTGTAGATTCTATGAGAAAGGTAAACTACCTCTTCGTGATAACAGGGGTTACAGAGACATAGCGTCTGGGACGCAGTAGGGATCTTAGTGCCTGAAAACTAGTGCCTCCTTTTAGACGCAGGAACTCAAGCCATGGTGCGCTTATATTTCGTTCCTAACCAGCTCGCTGTGCTGTACTGTTTGCTGAGTGCCGTGGTATGAATTCTCCCACCGTGGCTGATTTCAGGCTAGCACGTCACCAGTGCAGTGTTGGGAAGAGGTGTGTGGGAGGACAGTTTCACAGACAGTTTCCACTGCTTCTGTAACATGATAGAGGTGACTTCAAGACCACGTCGATCAGATCCTAAGAGGACACAACTAGGGCGTGAAGAGTTCTAAACATTGTTACCTTTTAAAATATATTTAACTGTGAGCTTAGAGAATTTAATTTCTAATAATGGCTGTGTTTACCAACCCTCTTGCAGAATTTCTTAAAATTTAGCAGTCACGTCTGTGAGCCAGTTTGAGCCAATTCCAGGACACCTCTGAACTTGAGATAATTCACAGTATAATACAGAATAATGGATCTTGACCTTCAGCTGTGATCCATAAAAGGGCCTCTAAGTGATTTTAGATAGGAATCTGAAAATGCTGGGTCAGTGTTGGATGGTGTCCCAGACAGTTAAGGAAATTGTGTTGAGTGTCACCAGGAAGCAGTTTCAAAGAAGAGAGAGAATATTATATCCAGATCACTGTGCATTACAAACTAGAGTGCTGAGAAAAGGTTAGATGGGGTGGAGAAGATTCAGAAGAGGACAGGGAGGGGATTGAGGTGGTCAGTGAAGCAATAGGGAGGTTATGACAGGCCAGACTCAAAAGACGAGAACTTGTAGCCAAGAGTGCGGAGGCTCATGGCCCAAACACGTACATCAGGGAGGAGCTCACGGTGCACTCAACCCTGTTTTCTAGGAGAATGACTGGAAGAGAGTGGAAAGGAAGCACTCGTATATAATATTGCTTATGTGAGATGAATGGGAATATTTTTGGAAAAGGTTGAGAGAGGGGCAAGATAGGAGAAGGGGATTAAGAGGCACACACTAGGTATAAAATAAATAAGATACAGGGATATAATGTACAGCACAGGGAATATACATGAGTTTGAGCAAGCCCTGGGAGATGGTGAAGGACAGGGAAGCCTGGCCTACTGGGGTCTGTGGATTTGAAAGAGTTGGACACGTCTGAGAGCTGAACTGAACAGGGAATATAATCAGTTATTTTGTAATAACTTTAAATAAAGGATATCAGAATATCAGATTACTATGTTATACACCTGCAACTAATATAACCTTGTAAATCAACTATGGTAAAACTTCTATCAAGGGCTTCCCTGGTAGTCCAGTGGGTAGGGAGTCTGCCTTGCAGTGCAAGGGGATTGGTTTGATCCCTGGCCTGGGAGGATCCATGTGCCCTGGAGCAGCTGGATCGGTGTGTCCAATTATGAGCCGGTGCTCTGGAATGCATGCACCCAGAGCTGGTGTTCTGCAATAGGGGAGGCCACTGCAATGGTCCACAAATGCCAAAGAATAGAAAAATCGATGAAAATATAAATAAAAGAGGCATGATGGGGAGAAAGGAAAAAAAAAAAACCTACTGAAAAAACCCTTCTATCAAATACGCACTGTTGCCCGCAGAAGGAGAGATTTAAATATATTTTTGAATGCCTGATTGCATGATCTGTAATGGCGTGTAAGCTGATCGAGGACAGGAATCTTTTCCTGACAGTGCCTAGCCCAGTGGTGTCAATTGGTAGTCTTCCGTACATTCTTAGAGAGTTTTAAGCTGGAGAAGGATTGGCTCTAACGTTCATGGCAGATCACTGGCTGCTGGGCAGAGGAGAGGGAGCAAGAGTGGGAGAAGGGAGACCCTAAGGAGGGTGCTGTGTGGCTGGAGTGATGGCTGGGGCTAAGATGGGTGTGGTTGAAATCAAGAAGAGGTAGATTGCTAATAGAATGGGATGTAGGGCTGATAGGAATTGCTCATGACCTGGGTAGGTATGGGATGGCAGCCGAAGCCCCCATTGTTTCTTTCTGTCTCTCTTTCTTTTTTTTTTTTGTAGCTATTTTATTTTTATTGGAGTATAGTTACTTTATAATGTTGTGTTAGTTTCTCCTGTACAACGGAAGGGAGTTAGTAATGCATGTACACATTCCACTTTTTAAATTTCTTTCCCATTTGGTGGTGGAGGTGGTGGTGGTTTAGTCGCCAAGTCGTGGCCAGTGCTCTGTGACCCCATGGACTGTAGCCCATCAGGCTTCTCTGTCCACGGGATTTCCCAGGCAAGAACACTGGAACGGGCAGCCATTCGTTTTTCCAGGGGGTCTCCTGACCCAGGGATCGGAGCCAGATCTCCAGCATTGTAGGAGAATTCTGTACTGTCTCAGCCACCGGCGAACCACAGAGGATCTCCCTGAATCTGTTCTGGGGTCTATTGTCAGTGCTACCCAGGGGAAAATATTCTGTGTGAAGTTTAGCTAATTATGTAGGATGCTGGTGATGTAGAATATACAGTTTTGTTTAGACTTGTATTCAGAAACCATTTCAAAATGCATGCACCCAGAGCTGGTGTTCTGCAATAGGGGAGGCCACTGCAATGGTCCACAAATGCCAAAGAATAGAAAAATCGATGAAAATATAAATAAAAGAGGCATGATGGGGAGAAAGGAAAAAAAAAAAACCTACTGAAAAAACCCTTCTATCAAATACGCACTGTTGCCCGCAGAAGGAGAGATTTAAATATATTTTTGAATGCCTGATTGCATGATCTGTAATGGCGTGTAAGCTGATCGAGGACAGGAATCTTTTCCTGACAGTGCCTAGCCCAGTGGTGTCAATTGGTAGTCTTCCGTACATTCTTAGAGAGTTTTAAGCTGGAGAAGGATTGGCTCTAACGTTCATGGCAGATCACTGGCTGCTGGGCAGAGGAGAGGGAGCAAGAGTGGGAGAAGGGAGACCCTAAGGAGGGTGCTGTGTGGCTGGAGTGATGGCTGGGGCTAAGATGGGTGTGGTTGAAATCAAGAAGAGGTAGATTGCTAATAGAATGGGATGTAGGGCTGATAGGAATTGCTCATGACCTGGGTAGGTATGGGATGGCAGCCGAAGCCCCCATTGTTTCTTTCTGTCTCTCTTTCTTTTTTTTTTTTGTAGCTATTTTATTTTTATTGGAGTATAGTTACTTTATAATGTTGTGTTAGTTTCTCCTGTACAACGGAAGGGAGTTAGTAATGCATGTACACATTCCACTTTTTAAATTTCTTTCCCATTTGGTGGTGGAGGTGGTGGTGGTTTAGTCGCCAAGTCGTGGCCAGTGCTCTGTGACCCCATGGACTGTAGCCCATCAGGCTTCTCTGTCCACGGGATTTCCCAGGCAAGAACACTGGAACGGGCAGCCATTCGTTTTTCCAGGGGGTCTCCTGACCCAGGGATCGGAGCCAGATCTCCAGCATTGTAGGAGAATTCTGTACTGTCTCAGCCACCGGCGAACCACAGAGGATCTCCCTGAATCTGTTCTGGGGTCTATTGTCAGTGCTACCCAGGGGAAAATATTCTGTGTGAAGTTTAGCTAATTATGTAGGATGCTGGTGATGTAGAATATACATTTTTGTTAGCTTTGTAAAAACCATTTCAATGACTTATTGTATTCAGAATTGGGCATCCATCATGACTCTCTCATGCTGAAATATTTTTATTACTCCACAGCCATTCCCTACTTCTCCGTGTCTTATCTCCCAAGCCTCTGGCAATCACTTACCTTCTTTCTGTCTTTGTGGATTTGCTTCTTCTGGACATTCCACATAAAAGGAATCATACATGTTTCTCTGTGGCTGGCTTTTTTTTAACTTAATATGTATTTTCAAGGTTCATCCATGTTGTGGCATGTGTCAGTACTTCATCCCTTCTTATTGCTGAGTAACATTTCTTATACCAAAATATAATATTTTATCATGAATAGGCATTCAGATTGTTGCTACTTTTGGCTGTTATAAATCATATTTCTATGAACATTTGTGGATAAGTTTTTGTGGGGGGCTTTTATTTTTAAATTAATATCTTGGGTATATACCTAGGAATGGAATTGCTGGGTCATACGGTAAATCTGTTTATTTGAGGAACTGCCAAATTATGTTCCAAAGTGGCCGCACCATTTTACATTCTCATCAGAATGTTTTTAAAGAGAGCTAGAAATAGCTTATAGCATTAAGGAAATAGCAAATAGTGAGAGGAGAGAGGCGTATGTCCAGAATCAGTGGGGTTTGGGAGAAAGCAGAGAGTCTGCTGTCCCTGGAGTCAGTTGGTGTCAAGCTGAACATCACAGATTTGCTTGTAATGGCTGATCTGGCACAAAGACATCAGGCATGTCCCCATCCAAGGTCACATTTGCACCAAATTAAGAAACGGAGTCATTCTTATAGCATTCCATTCAGGTGCCCTTGACCACATGTAATTGTGTGATGAGCTGAGGATATTGGATATCTCAGTGTGTATTTGTTAGGAAGAGAACACACCACTTGGTTAAATCCTAGGTATTCCTGTTGCTAATGTAAATTGTTCATCTTAGACTTTTCACTCCATTTGCTAAGAGATAGAAATTGTTAAATCTGACTCTTAGGCTTGGAGTTATAAACTGAATTTGGTTCTTTGCTATGGTGTGTCATTATTAATACTGCAAATTCTAGAGCAGGACAAAACCTAGCTAGACCCAGGGAGAAAGTGCTAGAGTCAGGAAACTAGCAACTTGCTGTAGTGGTAACTGAGCTGTTTGAATGTTCTTGAATTAAGTTGTATTTATTAATAAGCTTTAAAAATCATTTTATAAAAGTTGTGGTTCTCTCAAACCATTCTAATGTATTATATCTACATTTGTCTTGTAGGTAACAATTGCTTGTGATGCAGTTCTCAGCTCAAAATCTCCATACAGAAAGCAGGACCCAGATACGTGGGAAAATGAATTGCCAGTATCAAAATATGCCAATAGCCTTACCCAGCTGGACAATGGAGTCAGAATTCCTCCAAGGTGAGGGTCAGACAGCAAAATGGAATTTTATCCCTTAAAACCCGCCAAGGGATTATTTATTTTTCTGCCTCTTCACTGAATTAGCAGTTATATATTTTCTTATTAGTTGCCTTTTATTAAAAAATAAACTCAAAAATTCTCTCTAGAATTATCTGTACCATTGTAGCAGATGCTGACCATAGCCAGCCCCTACCCTGGAGCCTGTCCCCACCCTGAGATGTCTGGTTGCAAACACCTGTAGCTCTTTCTTGGGAGCCTCCTCTGCCTGCTAGAGACAGGTAGGCCTGTGGATGGGACAGTCAGAAATGCTGTGGAGTTATGCTCCCTCCTGTCTTCCTGGAACGACCCCCCCAAACCCGAGGCTGTGGAGTAGAGAGATGAATGCCCTCGACCCATAACCTCAAGTTGGGTACTTGTCTCCTGGAGTTCCCCAGCTGGACTGAACCCCACTGGGCCAGGGGATTGTCTGCTTGTTGACAGTCTGCACTGGCTTCCTGCCCTTTAAGCCTGTCTTCCTTCACTACGCTAGGAGGCTTCCTCCCAGATAGGCCATTTGCATTCAAATCTTTGTCTGCTTCTAGGAGGACCCAACTTCCAAGACTTACAACAGGGCTTCCCTGGTGGTCCAGTGAGTAAAGAGTCCACCTTGCAATGAAAGGGGCACCAGTTCGATCCCTGGCTAGGGAAGGTCCCACGTACCACGGTGCAGCTGGACCAGTGTGTCCAATTATAAGCCAGCGCTCTGGCGCGCACGCGCCCAGAGCCGGTGCTCTGCAAGAAGAGAGGCCACTGTGATGGGAGGCCCACACAGGCCGAAGAATAAAGATAGATGAAAATAAATAAATAAAAAACCAATAAAACAGACCAAAATTAAAAAACAAAAAAAACAAAAATAACCAGTCTTTGGTTGTCACATTTTGGCTGGAATGCTCTTTAGGCCTCATTGGCATCTCCTGTAATCAGATGTTGGTGTGTTTATCGCAGTCAAAATCCATGCCAAGGCGAATGTGGAAAATGAATTGCCAGTATCAAAATATGCCAATAGCCTTGCCCAGCTGGACAATGGAGTCAGAATTCCTCCAAGGTGAGGGTCAGACAGCAAAATGGAATTTTATCCCTTAAAACCCGCCAAGGGATTATTTATTTTTCTGCCTCTTCACTGAATTAGCAGTTATATATTTTCTTATTAGTTGCCTTTTATTAAAAAATAAACTCAAAAATTCTCTCTAGAATTATCTGTACCATTGTAGCAGATGCTGACCATAGCCAGCCCCTACCCTGGAGCCTGTCCCCACCCTGAGATGTCTGGTTGCAAACACCTGTAGCTCTTTCTTGGGAGCCTCCTCTGCCTGCTAGAGACAGGTAGGCCTGTGGATGGGACAGTCAGAAATGCTGTGGAGTTATGCTCCCTCCTGTCTTCCTGGAACGACCCCCCCAACCAGAGGCTGTGGAGTAGAGAGATGAATGCCCTCGACCCATAACCTCAAGTTGGGTACTTGTCTCCTGGAGTTCCCCAGCTGGACTGAACCCCACTGGGCCAGGGGATTGTCTGCTTGTTGACAGTCTGCACTGGCTTCCTGCCCTTTAAGCCTGTCTTCCTTCACTACGCTAGGAGGCTTCCTCCCAGATAGGCCATTTGCATTCAAATCTTTGTCTGCTTCTAGGAGGACCCAACTTCCAAGACTTACAACAGGGCTTCCCTGGTGGTCCAGTGAGTAAAGAGTCCACCTTGCAATGAAAGGGGCACCAGTTCGATCCCTGGCTAGGGAAGGTCCCACGTACCACGGTGCAGCTGGACCAGTGTGTCCAATTATAAGCCAGCGCTCTGGCGCGCACGCGCCCAGAGCCGGTGCTCTGCAAGAAGAGAGGCCACTGTGATGGGAGGCCCACACAGGCCGAAGAATAAAGATAGATGAAAATAAATAAATAAAAAACCAATAAAACAGACCAAAATTAAAAAACAAAAAAAACAAAAATAACCAGTCTTTGGTTGTCACATTTTGGCTGGAATGCTCTTTAGGCCTCATTGGCATCTCCTGTAATCAGATGTTGGTGTGTTTCCAGAGGCAGGTGCTAGAGGGAAAGAGTGTTGATTCAGAATGTGTTCCATCTGGTTGAATCCTGACTGTATTGCATTCTTCCCTAAGGGAAGGCTTGGTACTTCTGAGGCTGTTTCTTCCTTTGATAGTGGGGAAGATAGTACTGCTGACAAGTGTTTATTAGATTTACATGGTAAAACTTCTGTAAAGCACCTGGCCCATACCTGGCATTTAACCTCAGTTAAATTGTAAATGCAAAGAAACAGAGGGAAACAATAGAATGGGAAAGACTAGAGATCTCTTCAAGAAAATTGGAGATTATAAGGGAATATTTCGTGCAAGGGTGGGCATGATAAAGGACAAAAATGGTAAGGTTCTAATAGAAGCAGAGGAGATTAAGAGGAGGTGGCAAGATTACACAGAAGAATTATATGAAAAAGGTCTTAATGCCTCAATAATCATAATGGTGTGGTCACTGACCTAGAGCCATACATTCAGGTGTGTAATGTCAGGTGGGCTTTAGGAAGCGTTACGAGGAAGAAAGCTAGAAGAGATGATGGAATTCCAGCTGAGCTATTGAAAAATCCTAAAAGGTGATGCTGTTAAAGTGCTGCACTCAGTATGTCAGCAAATTTGGAAAACTCAGCAATGGCCACAGGACTGGAAAAAGTCAGTTTTCATTCCAATCCCAAAGTAGGGCAATGCCAAAGTGTGTTCAAAGTACTGTGCAGTACTCACATGCTAGTGAGATTATACTCAAAATTCTCCAAGCTAGGCTTCAACAGTATGTGAAGCAAGAGCTCCCAAATGTACAAGCTGGGTTGCAGAGAGCTAGAGGAATCAGAGATCAAATGGTCAACATTCGTTGAATCATGGAGAAAACAATGGAGTTCTAACAAAATATCTACTTCTACTTCATTGACTATGCTGAAGTCTTTGATTGTGTGAATGACAGCAAACTGTGGAAATTTCTTAAAGAGATGAGAATTACAAGTCTATGGCCATACCACCCTGAACACCCCCGATCTTGTCTGATCTTGGAAGCTGAGCAAGGTTGGGCCTGGTTGGTACTTGGATGAGAGAGATGGGAGTACTAGACCACCTTACCTGCCTCCTGAGAAACCTTTATGGATGTCAAGAAGCTGCAGTTAGAACCCTGGCCACTGCTGAGCTTTCCAAATTTGCTGACACACTGAGTGTAGTAATTTAACAGCATGGGACAACTGACTGGTTCAAAATTAGGAAAGGAGTCCAAGGCTGCATATTGTCACCCTGCATATTTAACTTCTGTGCAGAGTACATCAGGTGAAATGCTGGCCTGGATGAATTACAAGCCGGAATCAAGATTGCCAGGAGAGATCAACAACCTCAGATATGCAGATCCACTCTAATGACAGAAAGTGAAGGGAAAGTGAAGGGGAACTAAAGAGCCTCTTGATGAAGGTGAAGGAGGAGAGTGAAAACAGCTGGCTTGAAACTCAACATTAAACACAAATGAAGATCATGGCATCTGGTTCTATCATTTCATAGTAAATAGAAGGGGAAAAGTGGAAGCAGTGACATTTTCTTGGGCTCTAAAATCACTGCAGATAGTGACTGCAACCATGAAATTAAGACACTTAACTGCTCAGAAGGAAAGCTGGACACACCTAGACAGTGTATTAAAAAGCAAAGATGTCACTTTGCCAACAAAGGTCTGTATAGTCAAAGCTGTGGTTTTTCCAGTAGTCACGTACAGATGTGAGAGTTGGACCATAAAGAAGGCTGAGCACCGGGCTTCCCCTGGTGGTCCAGTGGGTAAGGACACCACCTTGCACTGCAAGGGGCGCTGGTTCGAGCCCTGGCCTGGGAAGATCCCACGTGCCGCGGAGCAGCTGGACCGATGTGTCCAATCACAGAGCCGGAGCTCTGGAGCACATGTGCCCAGAGCCGGTGCTCCATAACGACAGACGCCACTGCGATGGGAGGCCCACAGGAGCCAAAGAACAAAGACGGATGAAAATAGAGAAATGAAAGACCAATAGAAGTGGCCCGCCCGCTCCCCTCCCTCCCCAAGCCGACCCCCGTCCAAAAAAAAGGAAGGCTGAGCACCAACTGACACTTTCAAATTGTGCTGGAGAAGATTCTTGAGACTCCCTTGGACTGCAAAGAGATCAAACCAGTCAGTCCTAAAGGAAATGAACTCAGAATATCCATTGGAAGGACTGATGCTGAAGCTGAAGCTCCAATGCTTTGGCCACTTGATGGGAAGAACCAACTTATTGGAAAAGACCGTGATGCTGGGAAAGATTGAAGGCAAAAGTAGAAGGGGCAGCAAGATTTATGCATCACTGCATATTGTCACCCTGCATATTTAACTTCTGTGCAGAGTACATCAGGTGAAATGCTGGCCTGGATGAATTACAAGCCGGAATCAAGATTGCCAGGAGAGATCAACAACCTCAGATATGCAGATCCACTCTAATGACAGAAAGTGAAGGGGAACTAAAGAGCCTCTTGATGAAGGTGAAGGAGGAGAGTGAAAACAGCTGGCTTGAAACTCAACATTAAACACAAATGAAGATCATGGCATCTGGTTCTATCATTTCATAGTAAATAGAAGGGGAAAAGTGGAAGCAGTGACATTTTCTTGGGCTCTAAAATCACTGCAGATAGTGACTGCAACCATGAAATTAAGACACTTAACTGCTCAGAAGGAAAGCTGGACACACCTAGACAGTGTATTAAAAAGCAAAGATGTCACTTTGCCAACAAAGGTCTGTATAGTCAAAGCTGTGGTTTTTCCAGTAGTCACGTACAGATGTGAGAGTTGGACCATAAAGAAGGCTGAGCACCGGGCTTCCCCTGGTGGTCCAGTGGGTAAGGACACCACCTTGCACTGCAAGGGGCGCTGGTTCGAGCCCTGGCCTGGGAAGATCCCACGTGCCGCGGAGCAGCTGGACCGATGTGTCCAATCACAGAGCCGGAGCTCTGGAGCACATGTGCCCAGAGCCGGTGCTCCATAACGACAGACGCCACTGCGATGGGAGGCCCACAGGAGCCAAAGAACAAAGACGGATGAAAATAGAGAAATGAAAGACCAATAGAAGTGGCCCGCCCACTCCCCTCCCTCCCCAACCCGCCCCCGCCTCCCGCCCCAAAAACGAAGGCTGAGCACCAACTGACACTTTCAAATTGTGCTGGAGAAGATTCTTGAGACTCCCTTGGACTGCAAAGAGATCAAACCAGTCAGTCCTAAAGGAAATGAACTCAGAATATCCATTGGAAGGACTGATGCTGAAGCTGAAGCTCCAATGCTTTGGCCACTTGATGGGAAGAACCAACTTATTGGAAAAGACCGTGATGCTGGGAAAGATTGAAGGCAAAAGTAGAAGGGGCAGCAGAGGATTAGATGGTTGGATGGCATCACTGACGTGAATTTGAGCAAACTCCCGGAGATAGTGGAGGACAGATGAGCCGAGCTTGCTATGTCCGTGGGGTCGCAAAGAGTTGGACATGACTTAGAGACTGAACAGTAATAACAAGGTGTTTTCCTTTCTACTTAATTTAGATTATCAGGCTGGTAGAGTTTTGTTTAAAATATTCTTACTACTAGTGATTAATGCTTTAGAACTTCAGCTGTTTATACATGGGATCTTTCACGTTTTAAGCTTACTCAGACTTTACTGTGTCTCATGCAAAGAACTTTAAGGAAATGACCTCCCTTCTTACCCTCAGGTTCTATGTCAGTTTTCTAAGATAAAAGAGCCATCTCCAAGGAGCTGGGAGGAGCTGGCCCCCATGTGAGTGCTTCTCCTACTCTGGAATGGGTCTCTGTTAGTCCACTGACCTCCTCCTGTGACCCCCACCTTGGCAGCTTGAGACATCCCATTTTCTTAGATGTTAGTTTTCTAATCACGCCTCATGCTGTGGCTGCGCTGACTGCCCTCTGTTGCCTTCACAGTGGCTGGAAGTGTGCCAGGTGCGACCTTCGGGAAAACCTGTGGTTGAATCTGACCGACGGCTCCGTACTGTGTGGGAAGTGGTTCTTTGACAGCTCTGGGGGCAATGGGCATGCGCTGGAACATTACAGAGACATGGGCTACCCTCTAGCTGTGAAACTGGGAACCATCACCCCTGACGGGGCAGGTGAGTGTGCCTTTACCCACCCTGGAATCCGCAGTGGCTCCCTCTTAGATTAAGCAGCGCCTTCATCTCTGGTGTTGGAGGGCGTAAGCTGTGGACTCCAAGAGCCCGGGGTGTGCATCCTGATTCTGCCTTGTGTCAACTGTGAGAACTTGGGTTAGCCTCCGGTTCCTCACCTTGAGGATAGTTATGGTACCTCCCTTATAGGTTTGTCAAGGTGCATAAGCATTTAGCTTAGTGCCCGCAGTAAGGCCTTGGTAAATGGTTTCTGCTTTTGTTAATATCTTTCTGTATATCCTTTGGCTGTTGACTCAGTGGTTAAGAATCCACATGTCAATGCAGGAGATGCAGGTTCAGTTCCTGGGTCAGGAAGATCCCCTGGAGAAGGGAATGGTAACTCACTCCAGTATTCTTGTCTGGACAGTTCCATGGACAGCGGAGCCTGGTGGGCTACAGTTCATGGAGTTACTAGAGAGTTGGACACGACTGACCAACCAAATGACAAAAAGGAAAGAAGCAGGAATCGAGACTTGTGAAGTGAATGTACATAATCAAACTCCCCATTAGAGCAGTAGAAGGGAAAGCCTAGAATTCATGTTGGGGGTTAGTATCATTTTAAGAACCAGTGGATTCATTATGGAGGAGATGGGTGTTCAGAGCCCCTGACATCAGCGGGCACTGACGAGGTCCAGTGCAGCAAAGGTTAGAAGTGGCTCCTAGTTTTACTGTCACCTTCAGAGTGGCTCTTCTACTCCCACACTGTATGTTAACTTTGGGCTGCATTTGTACAGTTAATTCCTTCCACCATTTGGTGAGGGAGCAGGGAACTTTTATCAGCATTGATAATGAGAAACTTCAATAGTGAGCAGTAACCTAAGAACCCAACATCTCAGCATCACTGAGAATGTTTATGAAGCATGGACCTGGACCTACACCCAGGTCAGTCTTCTCTATCTGTCCAGGTGTTATGTCTCTATTTCTTCCTTACTTTAAGGTAAAACAAGTTATTTTTTTAAGGACATATATAAAGTCATTTGTTTTTGTTGTCTTTTTCTCTCACTGAATTTTATTTGTTGTTATTGTGAGTCATGTCTCTTTGTGACCCCATGAACTGTAGCCCTCCAGGGTCTTCTGTCTATCGAGATTTCCCAGGCAGGAATACTGGAGTGGGCTGTCATTTCCTTCTCCAGGGGATCTTCCCAACCCGGGGTTCAAACCCCTGTGTCTCCTGCATTGGCAGGTGGATTCTTTACCACTGAGCCACTTGGGAAGCCCATAATTAACGAGGATGTTTTCCTTAAATATTGTTCACTCTGTATCAGCCATGCTCTTTCCATCAAAGTGGTTTCATTGCTTATTCCTTTTATAACTGAGGACTGGCAGGTGTGTTAAGATTCTTTTGATTTGCCTTTTGGGTCCCTTTTCCTGCTTCCAAAGTTTAGTGGACTTACTTTAACTCATTAGAGAAAAGTAGCTGCAAGAGTCTCAGGTGTTGGTGCCAGATACATTCCCCTCACTTCAATAAACCTCTGTACAAGCCAGGTCGAATCCTGTGCCCTCCAGGATCTGAAGAGGAAATTCAGGACATGCAGTTGGATTTGGGGCAACGTTGCTCTGTCAAATGGCTGGTTTATGTGGTAACCAGTGTTGTCCTTGTAGGGGCTCCAGAGAGAAGGGTTCATAGCATTCTGTTGGGTACAGTTGCAAGATGAGGATAATTCAGATGTTTCTTTTAGTGCTGTTTTAAAGGTGCAGAACCTTTTTAAGAACTTGAGGTATAGTTGATTTACAGTGTTGTGTTAATTTCAGGTATATAGCAGAGTGATTCAGTTTTACAGATAAATATATACATGCTTTTTCAGATTCTTTTCTATTATAGGTTATTACAATATATTGAATATAGCTCCCTGTGCTAGACAGTGGTCCTTGTTTATTTTATATATAGTAGATTATATCTGTTAATCCCAGACTTCTAAATTATCCGCTCCCTTTTTCCTTTGGTAACTATAAGTTTATTTTCTGTTGTCTATCATGGACCTGGACCTACACCCAGGTCAGTCTTCTCTATCTGTCCAGGTGTTATGTCTCTATTTCTTCCTTACTTTAAGGTAAAACAAGTTATTTTTTTAAGGACATATATAAAGTCATTTGTTTTTGTTGTCTTTTTCTCTCACTGAATTTTATTTGTTGTTATTGTGAGTCATGTCTCTTTGTGACCCCATGAACTGTAGCCCTCCAGGGTCTTCTGTCTATCGAGATTTCCCAGGCAGGAATACTGGAGTGGGCTGTCATTTCCTTCTCCAGGGGATCTTCCCAACCCGGGGTTCAAACCCCTGTGTCTCCTGCATTGGCAGGTGGATTCTTTACCACTGAGCCACTTGGGAAGCCCATAATTAACGAGGATGTTTTCCTTAAATATTGTTCACTCTGTATCAGCCATGCTCTTTCCATCAAAGTGGTTTCATTGCTTATTCCTTTTATAACTGAGGACTGGCAGGTGTGTTAAGATTCTTTTGATTTGCCTTTTGGGTCCCTTTTCCTGCTTCCAAAGTTTAGTGGACTTACTTTAACTCATTAGAGAAAAGTAGCTGCAAGAGTCTCAGGTGTTGGTGCCAGATACATTCCCCTCACTTCAATAAACCTCTGTACAAGCCAGGTCGAATCCTGTGCCCTCCAGGATCTGAAGAGGAAATTCAGGACATGCAGTTGGATTTGGGGCAACGTTGCTCTGTCAAATGGCTGGTTTATGTGGTAACCAGTGTTGTCCTTGTAGGGGCTCCAGAGAGAAGGGTTCATAGCATTCTGTTGGGTACAGTTGCAAGATGAGGATAATTCAGATGTTTCTTTTAGTGCTGTTTTAAAGGTGCAGAACCTTTTTAAGAACTTGAGGTATAGTTGATTTACAGTGTTGTGTTAATTTCAGGTATATAGCAGAGTGATTCAGTTTTACAGATAAATATATACATGCTTTTTCAGATTCTTTTCTATTATAGGTTATTACAATATATTGAATATAGCTCCCTGTGCTAGACAGTGGTCCTTGTTTATTTTATATATAGTAGATTATATCTGTTAATCCCAGACTTCTAAATTATCCGGCTCCCTTTTTCCCTTTGGTAACTATAAGTTTATTTTCTGTTGTCTGTGAGTCTCTTTCTGTTTGGAAAGAAATTCATTTGTATCCTCTTTTTAGATTCCACATGCCAGTGACATACGATATTTGGCTTTCTCTGGCTTACTTTACTTGGTACGGTAATCTCTAGGTCCATCTGTGTCACTGCAGATGGCGATATTTTATTCTTTTTTATGGTGGAGTAATATCAGGTGGTGCTTTGAGACCAGTTATTAGAAGTTTAGCTTTCAGAACATCCTATTCAGGACTCAAATTATTTATGTGTGGAGCTTTGTTCTAAAATTTCAGTTGAGCTATGTCTTCATCTTTGAGTTCCATTACAAAATCTTATACATAGTAGGCCTGGATACTTTGGTTAAATGAATCAACTAGTCTATATGTACGTAAATAATTATATTCAGTTTAAATGTACGCTAATAATAAAGGCAAGGATTCATTTCATTCTTTATGCATCTTTAATTTTCCAGAAACTGTTTTTTCTTTTAGCATGAAACTTATTTTCAAACAGTGATTAGGAGTTCATCTAAAGTTTCTTTCCTTTTAACTTGAGGCAGGAAAGTTTTATATTAGCCCTTTCATTATAGAGGAAGCAGATAATCAGTGTAACATATTTAGAAAACAGAGAAAAACTTAGAGAAATAAACGTCACTAGTAATGCCAACCCCCAGACAAACCACCCTGCTTTTAATAATTTGAGTATTTCCTTTCAGTCTTTTTTTTTTCTAACACCTTGATCAATCTTATATAAATGCACACATATAGCCTACATTGTCACAAAAATTGAATCACACCATATAAAATTTTATTCCCTATTTTCTCTGTTTAGCATTAAATTATATTTCCATGTCATTAAACATTCTTCAGTATCCCATGATAGCTCCATAAATCATTTCACTCTTCCCCTGTGAGATGGTACAGTTTTGCTCTTCTGATGAACATCTTTGTATGTATGTAAGTCTTGGGGTATTTATCTAATGATTTTTTTAGGACAGATTCTTATGAACAATGGGTTGAACCTTTAAGATTTTTGGTTGCTGAGTTTCTCTTTTAAATAGGCCATAGTAATTTACATGCCCACCAGAAGTGTATGAGAATACCCCAACAAATCTTTGACAACTTTGGATAGTCAAAATATTTAAAAACCTTTGCCGGTCTGTTATCTTATTTTTAACTTGCTTTATAGTGAGGCTGAATGTTTTTCATTGTTTTCTTGGCTATTAATAGTTCTTTTTGTGAAATTTTTTATAGGCTGATTTTCTAGTAGGTTATGTGCAGGTGTTTCCTTATTGGTTTTTACAAGCTTCTTAACCATTAAGAATATCAACCGGTTATCTTCTATAGTTAAGTTTTTCTTTTTTGGTAGAGGAGAGTGAACTTTTAAGATTTTCTTTGTCATGTAATTGAGAGTATTTGAATAAATGCTCCTTTTCAGCCATAGAAAACATAGAAACACTGGCAAAAACAGTGTAAAGCATTCACCTGTGATGAAAGTTCTTGAATTCACTTAGCTGAGAAAGTACTTGTTTTTGAAAACAGATCAGGATTTGATTCCTGTCTATCTTGTGCAGAATTGGTTTTAATGCAAATAATTATTTCCAGTCTAATTATCATTTCATATTAGTTTATGGATGCATCAGTTCTGCTTTTATTTCTTTTAAATCTGTTTAATAGATTGCTCAGTGTAACTTAATATTTATGTAAAAGCCAAATAAGTTGATGAAAACGTATTTAAGTGTCCTTAAATGTTTGATGATGGGCCTTGTGGATATTCAGGTCCAATAGGGCAGCCCCCCGCCACCCCCCATCTGGGGTTGGGGTAGAGCCTCCTGCTGAAGGTACCCCTGTTGAAGGCACATCTTCCATACTCAGTAAGCTCACTGAGGCTGATTCAGCTCACAGGAGACAGAATCTCAAAGTCGGGGAGTTTATTTTTTAGTTCTAATGAGAACCACAGCCTCCTGTAAGTGGTGGGATGTTTATGTCAACTCAACCAGTACATTCCTTCCTTGTGGGAAGCTGAATTATATTTAGACTATTGCTTAGTGAACATGGAATCCAAGCAGGTTGTGAACTCAAATATTTAATGGTGGTGTGATTCAATCATCCTGGTTTCCTTCTCCCCAACAAGGGTGCGCTTGCATTGAGAAACCCCTACTCATTTTGACGTCTCAGCCTGGAATTAGTTCTTCCAGGAAGCCTTGATACCCTAGGCTAGGCCATTGGGGTGTCTGGTTAATAAAAGTGGGCCCCATATCAAATTCCACTCTGGTTCCATGGGTACAGCAGCGAGCAAAATAAGAAACAGATCATCATACAAACAAATGAAAAGCTCTCCTCTGTGGGAGGAGACATTCTTTGGCAGGTCGAGGTTGAGGTTCTTGGTGGGAAAGGAATGAAGGCTGGAGGCAGGAGAGGGTGTTGTTTTTCCTTTCATCGGGACCTAAGGAGAAGTTCTTTTTGTTTTCTTTGTCATGTAATTGAGAGTATTTGAATAAATGCTCCTTTTCAGCCATAGAAAACATAGAAACACTGGCAAAACAGTGTAAAGCATTCACCTGTGATGAAAGTTCTTGAATTCACTTAGCTGAGAAAGTACTTGTTTTTGAAAACAGATCAGGATTTGATTCCTGTCTATCTTGTGCAGAATTGGTTTTAATGCAAATAATTATTTCCAGTCTAATTATCATTTCATATTAGTTTATGGATGCATCAGTTCTGCTTTTATTTCTTTTAAATCTGTTTAATAGATTGCTCAGTGTAACTTAATATTTATGTAAAAGCCAAATAAGTTGATGAAAACGTATTTAAGTGTCCTTAAATGTTTGATGATGGGCCTTGTGGATATTCAGGTCCAATAGGGCAGCCCCCCGCCCCCCCACCCCCCATCTGGGGTTGGGGTAGAGCCTCCTGCTGAAGGTACCCCTGTTGAAGGCACATCTTCCATACTCAGTAAGCTCACTGAGGCTGATTCAGCTCACAGGAGACAGAATCTCAAAGTCGGGGAGTTTATTTTTTAGTTCTAATGAGAACCACAGCCTCCTGTAAGTGGTGGGATGTTTATGTCAACTCAACCAGTACATTCCTTCCTTGTGGGAAGCTGAATTATATTTAGACTATTGCTTAGTGAACATGGAATCCAAGCAGGTTGTGAACTCAAATATTTAATGGTGGTGTGATTCAATCATCCTGGTTTCCTTCTCCCCAACAAGGGTGCGCTTGCATTGAGAAACCCCTACTCATTTTGACGTCTCAGCCTGGAATTAGTTCTTCCAGGAAGCCTTGATACCCTAGGCTAGGCCATTGGGGTGTCTGGTTAATAAAAGTGGGCCCCATATCAAATTCCACTCTGGTTCCATGGGTACAGCAGCGAGCAAAATAAGAAACAGATCATCATACAAACAAATGAAAAGCTCTCCTCTGTGGGAGGAGACATTCTTTGGCAGGTCGAGGTTGAGGTTCTTGGTGGGAAAGGAATGAAGGCTGGAGGCAGGAGAGGGTGTTGTTTTTCCTTTCATCATGGAAATTAGGTTACCTAAGAAGAAGTCTCAAAACCTTGGTGATTGCAGGAGGGTCTTCTGAGGTGCCCAGGGTGAAACAAATTAGCACCATTCCAGCAGGGCTCTGAAGAGCTCCAGTACCAGAGTCCTTTCTGTCTCAGTTCAGAGAAGTCAACAAGAGCAAAGTGGTAGATAAGAAGCAATTTATTAGAATAGGACCCTGTGCGGCTTACAGGTGGTTGGGAGAGAAATGCCACGCTCTGAGCACTTAGTGGGCTGCAGTTTTATAATCAAAGAAAAAGTGGGGAGGGGGAAAAGAGTTTCTTTGTCTTTCTTTTTTTTTTTTTTTTAAGCAAGCCAGAGACCTCAGAGAGCCTGAGCATAAGGTCTTGGCATCAGTCTTTTTATTTTATTTATTTATTTTGGCCACTTCTATTGGTCTTTCATTTATTTGTTTTCATCCATCTTTGTTCTTTGGCCTGTGTGGGCCTCCCATTGCAGTGGCCTCTCTCACTGCAGAGTGCGCTGGCTCTGGGTGCATGCGCTACAGAGCTCTGGCTTGGTAGTTGGACACATCGGTCCAGCTGCTCCGCGGCACGTGGGATCTTCCCAGGCCAGGGATCGAACCGGCGCCCCCTGTACTGCAAGGCGGTGTCCTTACCCACTGGACCACCAGGGAAGCCCCTCTTTGTCTTTCTTATATAGATGTCACATTGCCATCATCAGTGCCTCCCACTGGTAGGGCAGGGAAGTTTACTTGTCCCTGTACGGTCAGGCCAGGATTGTCATATAGCGCTTTGGAGGAAAATATTTTCAAGTTTTAGTACAATGAGGGCTTTTAATTTTGAAAAGTCACCTTTCCATAAATGATTGTTTTTTTGTGTGTGCACAGAGCCTGCTCTAGGGATCATTAACTTACCGAGCTCACTGGGCAGGATTTGAGTCTCATGTCACCGTCGTTTTATTGTTTGGGGGTGTGTCCCTTGCTTCTGTTGAATGGTTTTGTTGGTAAGCAAGCCTGCTTGGTTTTGTGGTTAAGCAAACCTGCCTTCTGGGGTAATCCTTAACTTACAGGGATCTCCCATGTAGTTTACTTAAAATCCTCCAGGGGGAGTAACTATTGAATCATCTGTTTGGTCCCTTCCTTCTGTCCCTATCAATGGCAGCTGTGCATTCACCCATCCCTGCCCAGCTCAGCAGCATCTCAAAAGTGGATTTTCTTAGCTGGTCATCTTCGCCCGTGATGGGCATCAGTCCAGCGGTTTGGAATCAAGGCTTGAGTACTTCATTTGAGTTTCGACTTGGCTTGTACCCCTCTGTGTGCCTCTCTGCTGCTCCACTGCAGTACTTTTCACGAGGCAGCAGAGCCTCAACAATAGTTGTATCTCTAGCGTCCAACAGAGTCCTGCAAGCATAGTGGGTGCTCAGCAAGTGTCTGTGGAGCAAACAGATGGAGGGAGACAGACATACCAGTAGAGTTGGCTCCTCTGATTTACCTGTTTTTCCCTTTTCTCCTTCTTCACTTCCCTTTTATTCATATATTTTCCCTCTTCCTTGTTTTCCTTTCCTGACCACATCTAGATTCTGTCTGGCCTGGGAGTTAGTTATTCTAAGTGATAGTACGCACCTCTGAACTCATTCATTTTGTGTTTGGTTTTCTAGATTAGTTGCTGGAACCTTCTCTTCCTATCTGTGGCAGGTACTCTTATGGGCACAAATGAAAACTCATGGTGAAGAGAAACAGTTTGGGTGGATGGATCACACTTACTCTGGAGAGAACCTTTTCTCTTTGGCTTATGCCTTGGCATTTGACCAAGGGAAATAAAGACTGGTTGTCTTCTGATATAGATGTCACATTGCCATCATCAGTGCCTCCCACTGGTAGGGCAGGGAAGTTTACTTGTCCCTGTACGGTCAGGCCAGGATTGTCATATAGCGCTTTGGAGGAAAATATTTTCAAGTTTTAGTACAATGAGGGCTTTTAATTTTGAAAAGTCACCTTTCCATAAATGATTGTTTTTTTGTGTGTGCACAGAGCCTGCTCTAGGGATCATTAACTTACCGAGCTCACTGGGCAGGATTTGAGTCTCATGTCACCGTCGTTTTATTGTTTGGGGGTGTGTCCCTTGCTTCTGTTGAATGGTTTTGTTGGTAAGCAAGCCTGCTTGGTTTTGTGGTTAAGCAAACCTGCCTTCTGGGGTAATCCTTAACTTACAGGGATCTCCCATGTAGTTTACTTAAAATCCTCCAGGGAGAGTAACTATTGAATCATCTGTTTGGTCCCTTCCTTCTGTCCCTATCAATGGCAGCTGTGCATTCACCCATCCCTGCCCAGCTCAGCAGCATCTCAAAAGTGGATTTTCTTAGCTGGTCATCTTCGCCCGTGATGGGCATCAGTCCAGCGGTTTGGAATCAAGGCTTGAGTACTTCATTTGAGTTTCGACTTGGCTTGTACCCCTCTGTGTGCCTCTCTGCTGCTCCACTGCAGTACTTTTCACGAGGCAGCAGAGCCTCAACAATAGTTGTATCTCTAGCGTCCAACAGAGTCCTGCAAGCATAGTGGGTGCTCAGCAAGTGTCTGTGGAGCAAACAGATGGAGGGAGACAGACATACCAGTAGAGTTGGCTCCTCTGATTTACCTGTTTTTCCCTTTTCTCCTTCTTCACTTCCCTTTTATTCATATATTTTCCCTCTTCCTTGTTTTCCTTTCCTGACCACATCTAGATTCTGTCTGGCCTGGGAGTTAGTTATTCTAAGTGATAGTACGCACCTCTGAACTCATTCATTTTGTGTTTGGTTTTCTAGATTAGTTGCTGGAACCTTCTCTTCCTATCTGTGGCAGGTACTCTTATGGGCACAAATGAAAACTCATGGTGAAGAGAAACAGTTTGGGTGGATGGATCACACTTACTCTGGAGAGAACCTTTTCTCTTTGGCTTATGCCTTGGCATTTGACCAAGAGTTCCGTTTTTGTCTCCATTTGAGCTCTGAGAACAGAGCAGTGAAACTGGCTTCTCTGGTTTCATTAGTCTTTCTAAAACAGCCGAGCTTATTGAAGTACATCTTTACCTCTCTCTCTTTCTGCTTTCCTGGGTAGGGATCTGAGGGCAGGATCTGGCCTTCTGCCACTTTCTGGGGCTTAGAAAGAGAACCAAAAGTCACATGAGTAAACCGTAGCCAAGAAAGCATCTGTTGAGGTCCCTTATATCAAACCAGCATTCTCATAAGACTATTTGAAATAAAAATATTTAAACTTACCAAGGCAGAGACCTGGCTTGTTTCATATTGTATCCTATCTAGACATACTATTTGGTGTTCAGTGTATATTTGTTGAATGCAACCAATGAATGAATGAGTGAGTGAATTCATATGGGTGAACCAGGATGGCCAATGGTACACGAGTTCTAACACGAATCTTTCCTATAGAAAGATTTGAATCTTTGATAATTAGTTATAAAGGATTTTTTTCAATAAAATATAAAAAAATTGGAAAAATGTTAATAGAAAAACAAAAGAAACTTCATTATAGAGATAATAAATTATTTCCACTTTATATAATTCCTTACAGATTCTCAGTCTTGGTCTCAGTATTAGCCTCCATCTTTATTCTATAAATTTGCCTTAGTTTGACTCTGTAAAAGTAAAAAGCAAAACAAAAATTAAAAAAATTTTTTTTCCCTTAGTTTTGAAACTTAATATGCATACTATTTTATTTCTTAATTAAATTTTTTTAATTGAAATATAGTTGATTTCCAGTGTGTTAATTTCTGTAGTATAGTGATTCAGTTATGTGCATATATATGTGTGTGTGTGTGTATATATATATATATATATATATATTCTTTTTCATATTGTTTTCCATTGTGGTTTATCACAGGGTATTGGTTATGGTTTTCTGAACGCACATACTATTTTCTAATGTGCTTATCAAATCAATGAGCTATTCATGTTCTAAATCTTTTTTTTGCTCCCTTTAAGTATTACCTTTATTCATTCATAGACTCATATGGGTCAAGGCTGGGTTGCAGATTGAAGTAAAATTTACATTTAATAAGTAGAACTTTTTAAATATTTTATTTTGGGGGGAACCATTTCTATATTTTAGTTAATGAATTTTTAAAATACATAGCTCCGTAATTACTACTTTTGCTATTAAGACAGTGAACCTGTCTGTATCCTAACAAAATTCCTTTGTGTCCTTCCCAGTCAGCGTTTTTATTCCTAGGTAGCCAGTGATCTTCTTTCTGTCTTTTTCCGTTCAGTGACTCTTTTATCTTTTCCCTTCTGTGGACCTCTCCACGCTCTCCATGGCTTCATTTGTCGTTTAACTTGAAACAACGGCTGGTTTCCTTCTAAAGTAAATGTAGTTACTCGTGAAACTCTGGGCTATTCCAAGGAGAATCTTTCTGTGAACTTCCTGTTTCTTGGCTTCAAGTTTTTTTTTTTCTTTTTCTTTTTTTTTGTTGGGGCTTCAAGTTTTTAAGTCAAGGTAGGAGTTGGGGAGAGTAATACTTTTCAGGTGTGCTTATTTGCTACAATAGTTTCTGAGCTAAGACTTGAGTTTGCTAAGCTGAAGATGAAGATACATTTCCTAATGAAAAATGTGTAAGGATTTTCAACTCCTGAGTCTACTTCATATTTTTTTCCGTGACTATGTGTCACTTATAAATTCTTCATGATTGCCAAGTTTAAGGATCACAATTCACTTTTAGATTTCTTGTGTGTTACTCACTAAACTGTTTTTGTCATTGGGGTAAGAAGTAACTCTTGTGTCTGACTAAATCATGTCATATTTTGGGAGCAGTTAATGACTGGAAATAGGAAATTTCTTACCATGGCAGGAGGCTAGTAGCTTAAGAACCATAGAATTCTATGCAATTTTCACTTATTTCAAAATCCTCAGTTCAGTTCATTTCAGTCTCTCAGTTGTGGCTGACTCTTTTTGACCCTGTGGACTGCAGCATGCCAGACTTCCCTGTCCTCCACCATCTCCCAGAACTTGTTCAAACTCATGTTCATTGACTCAGTGATGACATCCAACCACATCACTCTCTCTTGTCCCCTTCTGCTTTTACCTTCTATTTTTCCCATCATCAGGGTCTTTTCCATTGAGTGGTCTCTTGGCATCAGGTGGCCAAAGTGTTGGAGCTTCAGCTTCAGCATCAGTCCTTCCAGTGAATATTCAGGGTTAATTTTCTTTAGGATTGACTGGTTTGATCTCCTTGCAGTCCAGGGGATTCTCAAGAATCTTTTCCAACACCAAAGTTCAAAGGCATCAATTCTTTGGCACTCAGCCTTCTTCATGGTCCAACTCTCACATCCATACATGACTACTGGGGAAACCATAGCTTTGACTATATGGACTTCTGTCAGCAAAGTGTCGTCTCTGCTTTTTGGTATGCTGTCTAGGTTTGTCATAGCTTTTCTTTCAAGGAGCAAGTGTATTTTAATTTCATGGCTGCAGTCACCATCTGTGGTAATTTTGGAGCCCAAGAAAATAAAGTCCAATGGTACATTTCTAGCAATCTTAAAATGTTCTGTTGGGGTTCTGATAAGTAGAGGCTTAAAGTCTTAAGTCTTCAAAACTATCTTGCTAGTTTAAATAATAACAAAGGGTAAAATGCCTGGGAAGTGTCACTTCCACTGTCTAGCCACTATTTGAGTGGTACTTCCCTGTCAGGTGTCATAGATTAAAAATATGGTTGATGTACTTGTTTCAAGTTATTCACAGAATTTTGTTGTTGTTTTAGTATTTAAACTTTTTGGAAAATTGCTCTTAATTGGACTCAGGATCTTATCTTTTGGTTTTGCTTTGGACTGCACTGAATTATATTTAGAAAGGAATATAGGTGAAGGCTGCCATCCACAAGTTAAAATGGGCCCCTAGTGGAAGAGGGATAGAAGAGGAAAGTATGCAATGTGTACCCTGTTAATAATAGAAAGAATGACTTTTTGGGTCACAGTGAGTCTCCATGTATCTGGGCTTGGATCAGAGGGTCACCATAGTTCCTATATGTCATTTTTTCCCTCTTCCTGGTATTGTTCCAGAGATCAGGAAACTCCTGGAACAGTCTTGCTCTTACTGCCTTGAAAAATAGTATGTTTATTTTAACATTTTGTTTTTCATATTTCTGAGTGAAGAAATTGTGGAGTTTTTTTTCTTTGTTTTTATTTTTATATTTTTGTCTGTGCCACGTGAGATCTTAGTTTCCCAACCTGTGCCGCATGTAATGGAAATGCAGAGTCTTAACCACTGGACTATCAAGGAAGTTCCAAAATTGTGGTTTTTGATTCTGTTCTTGTTAAGAGCCTTGGATGGTGCTTCACTGAGCCTTGATCTCATGAAAGGTCTGAGGAAAAAGGACTGGGCTGGGAGTCAGACTACTTGAGTTGGGGCCATGTGTGGATTTGAGACAAACGATTTAAGTTTCCTCATCTGCAAAATGGGTCTGAAAATGTTTCCCTCTCCCGCACTGCACTGCCATATGAGTTCAGATAAGGCTTGAAAACACTACAGCAGTGCTTCTCAAACTTTGCTGTGCACGTGGGGACCTCGTTAAAGTGCAGATTCTCATACAGTACGTCGGGGGTGGGGCCCGAGATGCTGCGTTTCAAGCTTTCAAGTATTGCTGCTGCTTTGAAATCATACCTCAGACTTGGAGAAGTGGGGTTCAGTCTGAAGCCTTATGTGGTCAGGTAGGGTAAGTGAATCCTGAGGAGAGAAGCCACCTTCCTCGGCTTGCAGCTTCCTAACACCAGAGCCCTGTGGGTGGGTCATGTGCTGGTCTCTCAGGTCCTGGGCTAGGTGGAGCCCCCTGGGTTCTTCTGTGTGCTACGGGGAGGGCAGGTTTGGGATGCTCTGCAGTCTTCAGAGACCCCTCACCAGCTCTATGAGGTGTGAACACTGGGGAGGAGGGGGCAGGTGGAGGTGAAAGGTCGTGTGGTGGTGGGTCTGAGACTACAGAGAGGGTTCCACGGGCAGAATTTTGTTTTGTCCTGGACCTCACACCACAGTCCAGCCATTCAGCTGCCCCCAGGGTCTGTGTATTTTTTGTTCCTCACCTGTTCCCCCTGCTGGGCGCAGGCGGTATCACCATCTTCTCCCTCCCCTACCCCTCCTCTTGAACTTAGAGCCGTGCCCCTGGGGATTTGGGTTACAACAATCAGTGTTAGGCATTTATGTTTGTCTAGTTTTAAGTTATTCTAACTTCAGACACTGTTTTCTTCTTTCAGAAAACCTTTGAAAATTACTTTCTGAAATGTCAAAAGAATTGATATATAGGTGTATTTACAAAAATATCCATTGATTATGCTTATTGTTTATCTCCCCCACACAAGTTGAAACTCAAAAGAGGCTTTTGTGTTGTTCATTGATGTGTCCCAAGCCCAGTACATAGGAGGAGCTTGGCAGGTATGTATTGAGTATTGAATGACTTGATTCTGTTCTTGTTAAGAGCCTTGGATGGTGCTTCACTGAGCCTTGATCTCATGAAAGGTCTGAGGAAAAAGGACTGGGCTGGGAGTCAGACTACTTGAGTTGGGGCCATGTGTGGATTTGAGACAAACGATTTAAGTTTCCTCATCTGCAAAATGGGTCTGAAAATGTTTCCCTCTCCCGCACTGCACTGCCATATGAGTTCAGATAAGGCTTGAAAACACTACAGCAGTGCTTCTCAAACTTTGCTGTGCACGTGGGGACCTCGTTAAAGTGCAGATTCTCATACAGTACGTCGGGGGTGGGGCCCGAGATGCTGCGTTTCAAGCTTTCAAGTATTGCTGCTGCTTTGAAATCATACCTCAGACTTGGAGAAGTGGGGTTCAGTCTGAAGCCTTATGTGGTCAGGTAGGGTAAGTGAATCCTGAGGAGAGAAGCCACCTTCCTCGGCTTGCAGCTTCCTAACACCAGAGCCCTGTGGGTGGGTCATGTGCTGGTCTCTCAGGTCCTGGGCTAGGTGGAGCCCCCTGGGTTCTTCTGTGTGCTACGGGGAGGGCAGGTTTGGGATGCTCTGCAGTCTTCAGAGACCCCTCACCAGCTCTATGAGGTGTGAACACTGGGGAGGAGGGGGCAGGTGGAGGTGAAAGGTCGTGTGGTGGTGGGTCTGAGACTACAGAGAGGGTTCCACGGGCAGAATTTTGTTTTGTCCTGGACCTCACACCACAGTCCAGCCATTCAGCTGCCCCCAGGGTCTGTGTATTTTTTGTTCCTCACCTGTTCCCCCTGCTGGGCGCAGGCGGTATCACCATCTTCTCCCTCCCCTACCCCTCCTCTTGAACTTAGAGCCGTGCCCCTGGGGATTTGGGTTACAACAATCAGTGTTAGGCATTTATGTTTGTCTAGTTTTAAGTTATTCTAACTTCAGACACTGTTTTCTTCTTTCAGAAAACCTTTGAAAATTACTTTCTGAAATGTCAAAAGAATTGATATATAGGTGTATTTACAAAAATATCCATTGATTATGCTTATTGTTTATCTCCCCCACACAAGTTGAAACTCAAAAGAGGCTTTTGTGTTGTTCATTGATGTGTCCCAAGCCCAGTACATAGGAGGAGCTTGGCAGGTATGTATTGAGTATTGAATGACTTGATTGCAGGTCTCAGTGCTTGTTTTCTTTTCACCCTCTAGATGTTTATTCTTTCCAAGAAGAGGAAGCTGTTTTGGATCCTCATTTGGCCAAGCACTTAGCACACTTTGGAATTGATATGCTTCATATGCATGGGGTGAGGAAGATCTATTCCCACCTTGCATGGAAACTGGTTTATTGGTATAATTCCTATTGCACAGATCTTCATTTTATAGTTCTTAGGTTTTAATATTTGCATTTACTTCTTGCACTAAATTTGCATTTTCTTTTGGTTATCAACTTAGACTTATAAAATTTTATAATGAATATGGCACCTCATCAAGTACCATTTTGTTTTAGTTGGAGTTTACTTGCAAAGTTTCTGTCTCCTTTAATGGAGCATTGTATGAATCATTTTTTGTTCACTAAAGGCAGAAGGTATGGGGAGATGACCTTTAAAATGATTTATGACCAACATCACTAATTTCAGGAAGGGAAGTAGGGCTTGTGGTTGGGCGGGGGGCTGTAAAAAGAATAAACCAACAGATTGTTTATTGTTGATGGAAATGCATTGCCTCATCGTATACTGCATTTTCAGGTTGGTATCGTGGCTGTGTAACAGTGTTGGTCTCTGTGAGGAGCTGGTTAAATGTGCAGAGTTTGCTTTAGCCCAGGCCATCTCCCTTTCCTCATGTTCTCCTCCTAACTCCTCTCTCTCTCTCTCATGTCACTTTGTATTTTCTCTGCTCTTCTTTAAATCTCCCTCCTTTGTTGAACTTCTCCCAAGCCCCATGGTTTTAGTCCACTTTCCTTCCCAAGTGCCATGCTTTTTGTCTCCTGTGTTGCATTGTATCTGCCCCCCCCCCCCTTTTTTTTTGATTTCTGTTTGTCTTCTTCATCTTAACTCCTTTCCTCTCAGTCTTTGGTCTCTTTTATTTTTATATCTTTTACATGTGGGCTTTTAATTGTGGAAAGCTATTCCTAACATGAAACTTACTGTTTTAACCATATTTAAGTGGACAGTTCTCTGGTATAAAGTACATTTGCCTTGTGCAAACCGTCACTATCTCAACCTCTTTTAATGAGGTTGTTTCTGTTTAATGTGGGTGGTGGGGAGAAGATAGAAACATCTATTGCTGTCAGGTATAATTCATGGGACATAATCTCTGAATGACTGTCACAGTTAAAGTTGTATTTCTCCAATGACATTGCCCCAGACAGAGAACGGACTCCGGGACAATGACATCAAGCCACGGGTCAGCGAGTGGGAGGTGATCCAGGAGACGGGGACGAAGCTGAAGCCCATGTACGGCCCCGGGTACACGGGTCTCAAGAACCTGGGCAACAGCTGCTATCTCAGCTCTGTGATGCAGGCCATCTTCAGCATCCCGGAGTTCCAGAGAGCGTAAGTGGCCTGTGTAGAGCCAGGCGCACAGACTGCCCCACATCCCTCCACACTCGGGCAGGCAGGGAAGCCCTTCCTCATCGACTTTAGGACATTCCACCGCATGTCCGTGCTGTGACTTCCCACATTAAGGCGGGTGAGAACACTTGTCAGGTGTTATGGGAATGAGATGAGATAAGGAGAGCTTTGTAAACTGAAAAACCTACAGGGATTTGTCATATTAATAATGGCTTCTGGTTTTAAACCTGCAATCTCTATGCCAAGAATATAATAATCATTCATCTTCACAGCAAACCTGCCACATCTCTTCCTATAGTTGAGCTTGGAAAGGGTCACTGATCTGTTTGGGCAGTGGTGAGTGAGAGGAGTTTTTTAGGGAATTTAGTTTTTTTGTTATTCAAAATGTGGTATGGGGCTTACCTGGTGGTCCAGTGGGTAGAGAGTCTGCCTTGCAGTGCAAGGGGACCTGGTTCGATCCCTGGCCCAGGAAGATCCCACGTGCCGTGGAGTGGCTTGACTGGTGTGTCCAGTTTCAAGCCAGCGCTCTGGAGTGTGTGTGCCCAGAGCTGGTGCTCTGCGATGGGAGGGGCCACTGCGATGGGAGCTCACACAGGCCGAAGAGTGAAGATGGGTGAAAAATAAATAAATACAAAATCAATAAAAAAAAGAGGCCAAAAAAATTTAAAAAAGAATGTGTGTAGGTGGTGCTGGTTCTTGGTTTGCTGAACATGGATTTGTACTGGAATAGGTAAAGAAATGGGGAGTGAGTGCTGAGAAATTGTAGTAATTTGACTTTGCCATTTTTTTGCAAGTGGCATTTCATTTTTCAAATACAGTTGACCTTTGAACGACATGAGTATGAACTGCACAGGTCCACTTATGTGTGGATTTTTTTTAATAAATACATATTACGGTACTGTTGGGTTGACTAAAATGTTTGTTCTGGTTTTTTGAACCATCCTGTGGAAAAACTGAATGAACTTTTTGCCAGCCCAATACCTGACCTGTGGTTGGCTGAAACTATGGTTGTGGAGGATCTGTGAATTGACAGGATTGGCTGTAAGTTATGTGTGAAATTCTGATTGTGTGGAAGGTTGGCGCTCCTAACTCCTATTATGTTGGAGTAAAGTATGTTGGCGCTCCTAACTCCTTGTATGTTGTTTGAGGGTCAACTATATTTTTACTGTATTTTTAATTATGCCATCTGTGTGAGTTGAAACCAACAAACAAGCTGGCCTTTCACCATAGGCAACTGAGAGGCACTGATTTAGGGTGCTTCCTAACTGTGCATGTAGTCCGCCGGCTTCCTCCCTTGTCGAGGGGCAGAGGGGCTGTGTCTCTGGCCCTTGTCTTCCTTAGACTGTGCTTAGCACACCGAGCCACAGATTGGCAGCTGCAGTTCATGGGCAACTGCTCTCTAAGTAATAATCTGTAGTTTTCCCAGAGCAGGTAGTTTGAACCTTGGTTCCGCTTGGAAATGGTCCCTGATCTGTTTGGGCAGTGGTGAGTGAGAGGAGTTTTTTAGGGAATTTAGTTTTTTTGTTATTCAAAATGTGGTATGGGGCTTACCTGGTGGTCCAGTGGGTAGAGAGTCTGCCTTGCAGTGCAAGGGGACCTGGTTCGATCCCTGGCCCAGGAAGATCCCACGTGCCGTGGAGTGGCTTGACTGGTGTGTCCAGTTTCAAGCCAGCGCTCTGAGTGTGTGTGCCCAGAGCTGGTGCTCTGCGATGGGAGGGGCCACTGCGATGGGAGCTCACACAGGCCGAAGAGTGAAGATGGGTGAAAAATAAATAAATACAAAATCAATAAAAAAAAGAGGCCAAAAAAATTTAAAAAAGAATGTGTGTAGGTGGTGCTGGTTCTTGGTTTGCTGAACATGGATTTGTACTGGAATAGGTAAAGAAATGGGGAGTGAGTGCTGAGAAATTGTAGTAATTTGACTTTGCCATTTTTTTGCAAGTGGCATTTCATTTTTCAAATACAGTTGACCTTTGAACGACATGAGTATGAACTGCACAGGTCCACTTATGTGTGGATTTTTTTTAATAAATACATATTACGGTACTGTTGGGTTGACTAAAATGTTTGTTCTGGTTTTTTGAACCATCCTGTGGAAAAACTGAATGAACTTTTTGCCAGCCCAATACCTGACCTGTGGTTGGCTGAAACTATGGTTGTGGAGGATCTGTGAATTGACAGGATTGGCTGTAAGTTATGTGTGAAATTCTGATTGTGTGGAAGGTTGGCGCTCCTAACTCCTATTATGTTGGAGTAAAGTATGTTGGCGCTCCTAACTCCTTGTATGTTGTTTGAGGGTCAACTATATTTTTACTGTATTTTTAATTATGCCATCTGTGTGAGTTGAAACCAACAAACAAGCTGGCCTTTCACCATAGGCAACTGAGAGGCACTGATTTAGGGTGCTTCCTAACTGTGCATGTAGTCCGCCGGCTTCCTCCCTTGTCGAGGGGCAGAGGGGCTGTGTCTCTGGCCCTTGTCTTCCTTAGACTGTGCTTAGCACACCGAGCCACAGATTGGCAGCTGCAGTTCATGGGCAACTGCTCTCTAAGTAATAATCTGTAGTTTTTCCCAGAGCAGGTAGTTTGAACCTTGGTTCACATATGGAAGAGGACATATATGTGCTCAGATAGACTGATGGGCAGACAGCACACTAGGAGCGGCACAGGTCAATTTTTTTACCCATATGAAGTTGAATGCTGAGGATTTTAATGATGGTTGTTTGTTCATTTGAATGTGACTCTTTGAGACTCTTTGGACCGTATCCTCTTTGGATATCAGGCTCCTGTGTCCTTGGGATTTTTCCAGGCAACAATACCGGAGTTGCCATTTCCTCCTTCAGGGAATCTTTGCGACCTAGGCATTGAGCCCATGTCGCCTGCAACTTCTGCAGGCGGATTCTTTACTGCTGAACTATCAGGGAAGCCCTTAATGGTGGTTAATGAAGTATATCAAATGTGCTTTGCCTTCATCTCAATATTTGAAGTCTTATTTCTTCCTTCTGCTCCTGGGTTTGGAAATTTATGATCAGTTGTCTATGACAGGCTTCTATTTTTCTCATCCAGCCAATAAATGGGGGTCTCTGCTCTGCTTGGCCGTGTGCTGGGAGTGTGGGGTTCAGTGGTAACAAGAGGACCTGATGCCCGGCCTCACTTGGGAAGTAGCCATTAAATAAATGTAGATTGCCCCCGATTTATGATGATTTAAGATTTTTGACTTTACAATGGTGCAAACACGCTATGCGTTCAGTAGAAACTGTACTTTGAGTTTTTAATTTTGCTCTTTTCCTGGGTTAGTTGCAGGTGATTCATACTCTGTTGTGATGCTGGGTAGGCAGCTCCTGGTCAGGCATGTGACCCTGAGGGTAAAGAGCCGTTTCAACCTTTCTGTACCCAGACAGCCTTTCTGTTCTTTACATTCAGTACAGTATTCAATAAACTACATTGGATAGTCAATGCTTTATTATCAAATAGGCTTTAAATAGTTAGATGATGTAGCCAGCTATGGGTCTAGTTTCAGTGTTTGGTCAGTTAGGTATTCCTTGTAGGGCAGAGGGCTGTGTCTCTGGCCCTTGTCTTCCTTAGACTGTGCTTAGCACACCGAGCCACAGATTGGCAGCTGCAGTTCATGGGCAACTGCTCTCTAAGTAATAATCTGTAGTTTTCCCAGAGCAGGTAGTTTGAACCTTGGTTCACATATGGAAGAGGACATATATGTGCTCAGATAGACTGATGGGCAGACAGCACACTAGGAGCGGCACAGGTCAATTTTTTTACCCATATGAAGTTGAATGCTGAGGATTTTAATGATGGTTGTTTGTTCATTTGAATGTGACTCTTTGAGACTCTTTGGACCGTATCCTCTTTGGATATCAGGCTCCTGTGTCCTTGGGATTTTTCCAGGCAACAATACCGGAGTTGCCATTTCCTCCTTCAGGGAATCTTTGCGACCTAGGCATTGAGCCCATGTCGCCTGCAACTTCTGCAGGCGGATTCTTTACTGCTGAACTATCAGGGAAGCCCTTAATGGTGGTTAATGAAGTATATCAAATGTGCTTTGCCTTCATCTCAATATTTGAAGTCTTATTTCTTCCTTCTGCTCCTGGGTTTGGAAATTTATGATCAGTTGTCTATGACAGGCTTCTATTTTTCTCATCCAGCCAATAAATGGGGGTCTCTGCTCTGCTTGGCCGTGTGCTGGGAGTGTGGGGTTCAGTGGTAACAAGAGGACCTGATGCCCGGCCTCACTTGGGAAGTAGCCATTAAATAAATGTAGATTGCCCCCGATTTATGATGATTTAAGATTTTTGACTTTACAATGGTGCAAACACGCTATGCGTTCAGTAGAAACTGTACTTTGAGTTTTTAATTTTGCTCTTTTCCTGGGTTAGTTGCAGGTGATTCATACTCTGTTGTGATGCTGGGTAGGCAGCTCCTGGTCAGGCATGTGACCCTGAGGGTAAAGAGCCGTTTCAACCTTTCTGTACCCAGACAGCCTTTCTGTTCTTTACATTCAGTACAGTATTCAATAAACTACATTGGATAGTCAATGCTTTATTATCAAATAGGCTTTAAATAGTTAGATGATGTAGCCAGCTATGGGTCTAGTTTCAGTGTTTGGTCAGTTAGGTATTATGAATGCATTTTCTGTTTTTTTTTGTATTTTAAAATAAAAAATTTATTTTTAAAAATATGAATGAATATTTGTAATACTGTAGAACATGAAAATTATTTCAAAAATGTTATTGGGGTACAGTTGATTTACAGTGTTGTATTAGATTTAGGTGTATGGCAAAGTGAATCAGTTACAGAAATACATATATCTACTCTTTTTTTCTTTTTTTTAGATAATTGCCCCATATAAGCCATTACAGAGTATTGAGTGAGTTCCCTGTAAGTGCATTTTCGATTTATGATATCATCAACTTATGATGGGTTTATTGGGATGTAGCCCCATTGTTTGTTGAGGAATGTCTCTAATCATAAGAACATTTGCATGATTATAAATATAGTACATTCCATGAAGAAAAAGGGAAGGAGGTTGTCTGGGAGGATTTTTTTGAAGAACACACAAGAAGGGATACTCATTTTGACCGATGTGCAGGAGGAGTGGAGACAGGGTTTTGGAGAAAAGGAGGAAAAAGTTTGAAGCTTTGAGATGCCTTTTTTCAAAGGTATGCATTGTGCATCGTATTAGTTCTTTTTTTTTTTAAATTTTGGCTTCATTTATTGGTTATTTATTTATTTATTTTCATCCATCTTTATTTTTTGGCCTGTGTGAACCTCCCATTGCAGTGGCCTCTCTTGTTGCAGAGCACTGGCTCTGGGCACATGCTCCAGAGTGCTGGCTTATAACTGGACACATCTGGTCTAGCTGCTCCCCGGCACATGGGATCCTCCTGGGCCAGGGATTGAACCAATGCCGCTTGTACTACAAGGTGGACTCTTTACCCACTGGACCACCAAGAAAGCCCCATCATATTACTTCTATAAATTATTATCCATGTCTCATACTTGTATTATCATTTGATTTGGGAACAATATAGCTTCATCTTATCTGTCTCATGCTCCAAGGTGGTTTTTCTTTAAACTATTGAAGGGTAGCCCTTATATTAGGTGTTGTATAATTATTATTTCTTTTAAACTAGAATGAAAGAAACTTGTGTTCTTTTTTTTTCTTTTTCGGGGGGGTGGGGTGAGGAGGGAGGGGGGTGGGCTGGCCACTGCTATTGGTCTTTCATGTATCTATTTTCATCCATCTTTGTTCTCTGGCCCATGTGGGCCTCCCATCGCGGTGGCCTCTGTTGTCGCAGAGTACCGGCTCCGGACGCATGCACTCCAGAGCTCCCGCTCGGTGATTGGACACATCGGTCCAGCCGTTCTGTGGCACGTGGGATCTTCCCAGGCCAGGGATTGAACCGGCGCCCCTTGCACTGCAAGGCGGTGTCCTTACCCACTGGACCACCAGGGAAGCCCCAAAACTTGTGTTCTTTTGTCACAAAGCTCAACAGTACTTTTTAGTGCTTTACTGTCTACAGTTTTTGAAAATATTTTTTCTTTTTTTTTTGTTTATTCTTTATTTTAAAGGTTTTACAGAGTTTTGTTGTTCACAGACATGTATGTTCCCAGATCAGTCATATGCATATCCATGGTCCCCCTCAACCCCAGTTCGCCCCATCCCACCCCTCCAGACCATCGCCCCAAGCCATTGTAGGCACTCCTATTCCCTTAGCACAATGACACTAACTATCTTTTCCACACATAACAGTATAAGTTTCCATGTTACTTCCTCCATGCTTCCCCCTCCCTATTTCTTCCCCACAATGTCCCTATGTCTATGCTCTGTCTGTTTTTCCATGAGTTCCCTGTGTGTGTTATCAAGACCGTCCTACTAGATTCCATATATGTGTGTTAGTATACCGTATTTGTCTTTCTCTTTTTGACTTACTTCACTTTTTATGATAGATTCTAGAGCCAGCCACTTCATTAGGACTGAGTCTTCTGCATTTCTTTTAACAGCTGAGTAGTATTCCATTGTATATATGTACCAGGGCTTCTGGATCCATTCATTCGTCGATGGACATCTAGACTGTTTCCAAGTTCTGGCTATCATATAGAGAGCTGCAGTGGACATTGGGGTACAGGTGCTTCTTTCAGTTTTGATTTCATCAGGATATAAGCCTAGGAGTGGGATTGCTGGGTCATAGGGTGCTTCTATTTTTAGTTTTTTAAGAAATCTCCATACTGTCTTCCATAACAGCTGTATCAATTTACATTCCCATCAGCAATGCAAGAGGGTTCCCTTTTCTCCGCACCCTCTCCAGCATTTATTGTCTGCAGATTTTTGATGATGGCCATTCTGACGGGTGTGAGGTGGTATTTCATTGTAGTTTTGATTTGCATTTCCCTAATAATAAGCGAGGTTGAGCATCGTTTCATGTGCTTTTGGGCCATCTGTATGTCCTCTTTGGAGAGGCGTCTCTTTAGATCTTTTTCGCATTTTTTGATTGGGCTGTTCGTTTTTCCTGTGCTGAGTTGTCTGAGTTGCTTGTAGATTTTGGAGATGAATTCTTTGTCTGTTGTTTCATTTGCTATGATTTTCTCCCACTCTGTGGGCTTTCTGTTCAGGTTTTTGGTAATTTTTTTTGTTTATTCTTTATTTTAAAGGTTTTACAGAGTTTTGTTGTTCACAGACATGTATGTTCCCAGATCAGTCATATGCATATCCATGGTCCCCCTCAACCCCAGTTCGCCCCATCCCACCCCTCCAGACCATCGCCCCAAGCCATTGTAGGCACTCCTATTCCCTTAGCACAATGACACTAACTATCTTTTCCACACATAACAGTATAAGTTTCCATGTTACTTCCTCCATGCTTCCCCCTCCCTATTTCTTCCCCACAATGTCCCTATGTCTATGCTCTGTCTGTTTTTCCATGAGTTCCCTGTGTGTGTTATCAAGACCGTCCTACTAGATTCCATATATGTGTGTTAGTATACCGTATTTGTCTTTCTCTTTTTGACTTACTTCACTTTTTATGATAGATTCTAGAGCCAGCCACTTCATTAGGACTGAGTCTTCTGCATTTCTTTTAACAGCTGAGTAGTATTCCATTGTATATATGTACCAGGGCTTCTGGATCCATTCATTCGTCGATGGACATCTAGACTGTTTCCAAGTTCTGGCTATCATATAGAGAGCTGCAGTGGACATTGGGGTACAGGTGCTTCTTTCAGTTTTGATTTCATCAGGATATAAGCCTAGGAGTGGGATTGCTGGGTCATAGGGTGCTTCTATTTTTAGTTTTTTAAGAAATCTCCATACTGTCTTCCATAACAGCTGTATCAATTTACATTCCCATCAGCAATGCAAGAGGGTTCCCTTTTCTCCGCACCCTCTCCAGCATTTATTGTCTGCAGATTTTTGATGATGGCCATTCTGACGGGTGTGAGGTGGTATTTCATTGTAGTTTTGATTTGCATTTCCCTAATAATAAGCGAGGTTGAGCATCGTTTCATGTGCTTTTGGGCCATCTGTATGTCCTCTTTGGAGAGGCGTCTCTTTAGATCTTTTTCGCATTTTTTGATTGGGCTGTTCGTTTTTCCTGTGCTGAGTTGTCTGAGTTGCTTGTAGATTTTGGAGATGAATTCTTTGTCTGTTGTTTCATTTGCTATGATTTTCTCCCACTCTGTGGGCTTTCTGTTCAGGTTTTTGGTAATTTCTTTTGCTGTACAAAAGCTTTTAAGTTTCATGAGGTCCCACATGTTCATTTTTCTTTTCAGTTCTGCTATTTTAGTTGGTGGGTCAGAGAAGATCTTGCTTTGATTGATGTCCTTGAGGGTTTTGCCTATAATCTCCTCTAAAAGTTTGATAGTTTCTGATCTTAACATTTAGGTCTTGAATCCATTTTGAGTTGATCTTAGTGTATGGTGTCAGGGAATGTTCCAACTTCATTTTTTTGCATGTAGCTGTCCAATTCTACCAGCATCACTTGTTGAAGAGGTTGTCTTTGTCCCATTTTATAGTTTCTCCTCCTTTGTCAAAAATAAGGTACCCATAGGTGCGTGGGTTTATCTCTGGGTTCTCGATCTTGTTCCATTGGTCTATAGTCCTGTTTTTGTGCCAGTACCATACTGTCTTGGTGACTGTTGCTTTGTAGTAGAGTCTGAAGTTAGGGAGGCTGATTCCTCCAGCTCCGTTTTTCTTTCTCAGGATTGCTTTGGCTATTCGAGGTCTTTTGTGTTTCCATATGAACTGTGTGATTCTTTGGTCTAGTTCTGTGAAAAATGTCAGTGGTAGTTGAATAGGTATTGCATTGCATCTGTAGATGATATTTGGCAGTATGGTCATTTTCACAATGTTGATTCTTCCGACCCAGGAACATGGATTATCTCTCCATCTGTTTAAGTCTTCTTTAATTTCTTTCATGAGTGGCTTGTAATTTTCAGTGTCCAGTTCTTTTGTTTCTTTGGGTAGGTTTATTCCTAGATATTTGATTCTTTTGGTGGCAATGGTGAAGGGGATTGCCCCTTTTCATTTTGTTTTCTGACTTTTCATTGTTTGTGTATAGGAATGCCAGTGATTTCTTGTGTGTTGATTTTGTATCCTGCGACTTTGCTGAATTCATCGATTAGCTCTAGTAGCTTTGTAATAGAATCTTTGGGATTTTCTATGTATAATATCATGTGCAAAAGAGAGATTTCTCTGTGTTTTGGGGTTTGATCTTTTTCGCATTTTTTGATTGGGCTGTTCGTTTTTCCTGTGCTGAGTTGTCTGAGTTGCTTGTAGATTTTGGAGATGAATTCTTTGTCTGTTGTTTCATTTGCTATGATTTTCTCCCACTCTGTGGGCTTTCTGTTCAGGTTTTTGGTAATTTCTTTTGCTGTACAAAAGCTTTTAAGTTTCATGAGGTCCCACATGTTCATTTTTCTTTTCAGTTCTGCTATTTTAGTTGGTGGGTCAGAGAAGATCTTGCTTTGATTGATGTCCTTGAGGGTTTTGCCTATAATCTCCTCTAAAAGTTTGATAGTTTCTGATCTTAACATTTAGGTCTTGAATCCATTTTGAGTTGATCTTAGTGTATGGTGTCAAGGAATGTTCCAACTTCATTTTTTTGCATGTAGCTGTCCAATTCTACCAGCATCACTTGTTGAAGAGGTTGTCTTTGTCCCATTTTATAGTTTCTCCTCCTTTGTCAAAAATAAGGTACCCATAGGTGCGTGGGTTTATCTCTGGGTTCTCGATCTTGTTCCATTGGTCTATAGTCCTGTTTTTGTGCCAGTACCATACTGTCTTGGTGACTGTTGCTTTGTAGTAGAGTCTGAAGTTAGGGAGGCTGATTCCTCCAGCTCCGTTTTTCTTTCTCAGGATTGCTTTGGCTATTCGAGGTCTTTTGTGTTTCCATATGAACTGTGTGATTCTTTGGTCTAGTTCTGTGAAAAATGTCAGTGGTAGTTGAATAGGTATTGCATTGCATCTGTAGATGATATTTGGCAGTATGGTCATTTTCACAATGTTGATTCTTCCGACCCAGGAACATGGATTATCTCTCCATCTGTTTAAGTCTTCTTTAATTTCTTTCATGAGTGGCTTGTAATTTTCAGTGTCCAGTTCTTTTGTTTCTTTGGGTAGGTTTATTCCTAGATATTTGATTCTTTTGGTGGCAATGGTGAAGGGGATTGCCCCTTTTCATTTTGTTTTCTGACTTTTCATTGTTTGTGTATAGGAATGCCAGTGATTTCTTGTGTGTTGATTTTGTATCCTGCGACTTTGCTGAATTCATCGATTAGCTCTAGTAGCTTTGTAATAGAATCTTTGGGATTTTCTATGTATAATAACATGTCGTCTGCAAAAAGAGAGAGCTTGACTTCTTCCTTTCCAATCTGGATTCCTTTTATTTCTTTCTCTTCTCTTATTGCTGTTGCTAGAACTTCCAGGACTATGTTGAATAGTAGTGGTGAAAGTGGACACTCCTGTCTTGTTCCTGACCTTAGAGGGAATGCTTTCAGTTTTTCACCATTGAGGATAATGTTTGCTGTGGGCTTCTCATATATGGCTTTTATTATGTTGAGATAGGTTCTTTCTATGCCCATTTTTTGAAGAGTTTTTATCATAAATGGATGCTGTACTTTGTCAAAGGCTTTTTCTGCATCTATTGAGATGATCATGTGATTTTTGTCTCTCAGTTTGTTGATATGGTGTATCACATTGATTGATTTGCGGATGTTGAAGAATCCTTGCATGCCTTGGATGAACCCGACTTGATCATGATGTATGAGTTTTTTGATGTGTCGTTGAATTCTGTTTGCTAGGATTTTGTTGAGGATCTTGGCATCTAAGTTCATCAGAGAAATTGGTCTGTAATTTTCCTTTTTTGTGTTGTCTTTGCCTGGTTTGGGTATCAGGGTGCTGGTGGCCTCGTAGAATGTGTTTGGAAGTGTTCCTTCCTGTGCAATTTTTTGGAAGAGTTTTAGAAGGACAGGCATTAGCTCTTCTTTAAATGTTTGGTAGAATTTGGCTGTGAAGCCATCTGGCCCTGGGCTTTTATTTTTGGGTAGATTTTGAATCACAGATTCGATTTCTGAGCTTGTGACTGGGTTGTTCAAAGTTTCTGTTTCTTCCTGGCTCAGTCTTGGGAGATTGATCTTCCCCAAGAAACTGTCCATTTCTTCCAGGTTGTCCAGTTTGTTGCTATAGAGTTGCTCATAATAGTCTCTTAGAATCCTTTGGATTTCTGCATTATCTGTTGTAATCTCTCCTTTTTCATTTTTGATTTTGTTGATCTGGTTCTTCTCTCTCTTTCTCTTGATGAGTCTGGCCAGAGGCTTGTCAATTTTGTTTACCTTTTCAAAGAACCAGCTTTTGTTTTATTTATCTGTACTATAGTTTCTTTCATTTCTTTCTCATTTACTTCTGCTCTAGTCTTTATAATTTCTCGTCTTCTTTTGGCTTTGGGGTGTTTTTGTTCTTCTTTCTCCAGTTGTTTTAAGCAGAGGGTTAGGTCATCTGCTTCATATTTTCCTAGTTTCTTGAGGTGGGATTGTATTGCTATAAATTTCCCTCTTAGAACTGCTTTTGTGGTATCCCATAGGTTTTGCACTGTCGTATGTTCATTGTCATTTTCTTCTAGGAATTTTTAAATTTCTCCTTTGATTTTCTCAGTGATCAGTTGGTTTTTTAGGTAAGTGTTGTTTAATCGCCATGCGTTTGTATTTTTAGCGGTTTTTTTCCTGTAGTTGATCTCTAGTCTCATTGCATTGTGGTCCGAGAAGATGGTTGATATAATTTCCGTTTTCTCGAATTGACTGAGGTTAGATTTGTGGCCCAAGATGTGGTCTATCCTGGAGAATGTTTCGTGAGCACTTGAGAAGAAAGTGTATTCTTCTGCTTTTGGATGGAACATCCTAAAGATATCAATGAGGTCCATCTTTTCTAGTGTGTCATTTGAGGCTTGTGTTTCTTTATTAATTTTCTGTTTGGATGATCTATCCATTGGTGTGAGAGGAGTGTTAAAGTCTCCTACTATTATTGTGTTAATATTGATTTCTTCTTTAAATGTTTGGTAGAATTTGGCTGTGAAGCCATCTGGCCCTGGGCTTTTATTTTTGGGTAGATTTTGAATCACAGATTCGATTTCTGAGCTTGTGACTGGGTTGTTCAAAGTTTCTGTTTCTTCCTGGCTCAGTCTTGGGAGATTGATCTTCCCCAAGAAACTGTCCATTTCTTCCAGGTTGTCCAGTTTGTTGCTATAGAGTTGCTCATAATAGTCTCTTAGAATCCTTTGGATTTCTGCATTATCTGTTGTAATCTCTCCTTTTTCATTTTTGATTTTGTTGATCTGGTTCTTCTCTCTCTTTCTCTTGATGAGTCTGGCCAGAGGCTTGTCAATTTTGTTTACCTTTTCAAAGAACCAGCTTTTTGTTTTATTTATCTGTACTATAGTTTCTTTCATTTCTTTCTCATTTACTTCTGCTCTAGTCTTTATAATTTCTCGTCTTCTTTTGGCTTTGGGGTGTTTTTGTTCTTCTTTCTCCAGTTGTTTTAAGCAGAGGGTTAGGTCATCTGCTTCATATTTTCCTAGTTTCTTGAGGTGGGATTGTATTGCTATAAATTTCCCTCTTAGAACTGCTTTTGTGGTATCCCATAGGTTTTGCACTGTCGTATGTTCATTGTCATTTTCTTCTAGGAATTTTTAAATTTCTCCTTTGATTTTCTCAGTGATCAGTTGGTTTTTTAGGTAAGTGTTGTTTAATCGCCATGCGTTTGTATTTTTAGCGGTTTTTTTCCTGTAGTTGATCTCTAGTCTCATTGCATTGTGGTCCGAGAAGATGGTTGATATAATTTCCGTTTTCTCGAATTGACTGAGGTTAGATTTGTGGCCCAAGATGTGGTCTATCCTGGAGAATGTTTCGTGAGCACTTGAGAAGAAAGTGTATTCTTCTGCTTTTGGATGGAACATCCTAAAGATATCAATGAGGTCCATCTTTTCTAGTGTGTCATTTGAGGCTTGTGTTTCTTTATTAATTTTCTGTTTGGATGATCTATCCATTGGTGTGAGAGGAGTGTTAAAGTCTCCTACTATTATTGTGTTAATATTGATTTCTTCTTTTAAGTCTGAAAGTATCTGTCTTATGTATTGAGGTGCCCCTGTGTTGGGTGCATTGATATTCATGACTGTTATGTCTTCCTTTTGGATGGATCCCTTAATCATGATGTAGTGACCTGCCTTGTCTCTTAGAATCTTCTTTACTTTGAAATCTATTTTGTCTGATATGAGGATTGCTACTCCAGCTTTCTTTTGATTTCCATTTGCATGGAATATCTTTTACCAGCCTCTCACTTTTAGTCTTTGAGTTTCTCTAGGTCTGAAGTGGGTCTCTTGTAGACATCATATATATGGGACGTGTTTCTTGATCCATTCAGCCAGCTTGTGTTGTTTGGTTGGAGCATTTAATCCATTTACATTAAAAGTAATTATTGATACAAATGTTCCTATTGTCATCTTCTTAGAAGTCTGAGGTTTGATTTGTAGGACTTCTTCTCTTGTATTTATTGGCTATATCAGGCCGTTTAACGCCTGTTGTAGGGCTGGTTTTGTGGTATGGAATTCTTTTAGGTTTTGCTTGTCTGTGAAGCTTTTGACTTCACCATCAATTCTGAATGAGATTCTTGCTGGGTAGAGAATTCTTGGTTGGAGGTTATTCTGTTTTAGCCATTTAAATGTGTCCTGCCATTCTCTTCTGGCCTGCAGGGTTTCTGTTGAGAGATCCACAGTTAGACGTATGGGGCTTCCTTTATATGTTATTTGTTGTTTGCTTCTAGCTGCTTTTAGTAATCTGTCTTTATATTTAGTCTGTGTTAGTTTGATTAGAATGTGCCTTGGTGTGTTTCTTCTGGGATTTCTCCTGTATGGAACTCTTTGTACTTCTTGGACTTGGTTGACTATTTCCTTTCCCATGCTGAGGAAGTTTTCAACTATAACCTCTTCAAGAAATTTTTATAACCTCTCTTCCCCTCTTCTTCCTCTGGAACTCCTATAATTCTAATGTTGGTGCGTTTGATATTGTCCCAGAGGTCTCTGCAGCTATCCTCAGTTCTTTTAATTATTTTGGCTTTGTTCTGTTCCTCAGTATTTACCTCAATCATTCTGTCTTCCAGCTCACTTATCCGTTCTTCAGCCTCCGATACTCTACTGTTGAGACCTTCTATAGTATTTTTGAGTTCAGCAATTGAGTTGGTGGTCTTTATTTGCTTATTTTTCATTTTCTGCATGTCTTTTCTCAGTGCACTAATTTCCTCTAATATTCTGTTTTTGGTGTTTTGCATCCTCATTAGTATAGCTTTTCTGAATTCTCTTTCAGATAATTTGTCTATCTCCTCCTCTGTCATTTGAAGCTGTGTTTCTCTAGCTTGGTCCTTCATTTGTGCAGTGTTTCTCTGTCGTTTCATTATTAGGTTAGTTTTTGTTTCTTTGTGGGTGTCTGTGTGTGTATGGAGTTCTTTTCCCCACCAGGCTTCTTGGTTGAATTCTCCCTTCCTTTGGGCTTCTGTCCTCCTAGAAGGGTTCAATGGTTTGTGTCTTGGGTGGTGTTAGGTTTTGTTTACAGTGAACAATCTCTAGTGTTGTATGTTCTTTGATTGTGTGGAGTCTTAGAATCAGGGCTTCTGCTCCGAGGATCCTTGGTTTGATGATTGGTCAGGGGGTGTAGGCTCTATGTCTGGTTTGCTATGGTGTTCCGTGATATTAGTTCAAATACTAGCATCTGAGGAGCAAGAGGTGTGTCCCTGGTGTGTGACAGTCATAAAAGCATGCAGATGTTTTCTAACATAGTCATAAGATATACATATATACACAGCAATAACCACATCTAATCAGTCTTACAGTGACAAAGCATAGGAAATTTTTCTGGCAAACAACGCAATCAACGATGGTACTTGCCCATTGAACTCTGAATTAATTAAAATAGTGTCTGGAAAAATAGATCCTAGGCAAGGTCCTGGCTTGGACTATTTCATTGAAAGCAATTTTTAACTAAGACATGTGTTGGGGGTGAGGAGGTGGAGAGTGTATGAGTAATGAGGAATGGAATGAGAAGGATTTTATAGGGTTATGTAGCCAAGGTTAGTGTGTTGTATTGTTTAGTGCAGCTGGAAGAGAATAGTGGAGACAGGAAGGTAGGAAATATTTATCTAGAGGATAGTGGTAGACAGGAGAAAGTTTTAGATTTAGAACATAGAGGGAGGAAGCTCTGCAGCTACTCAGCTTTTTTGTTTGATACCCCTTCCAGCTCACTTATCCGTTCTTCAGCCTCCGATACTCTACTGTTGAGACCTTCTATAGTATTTTTGAGTTCAGCAATTGAGTTGGTGGTCTTTATTTGCTTATTTTTCATTTTCTGCATGTCTTTTCTCAGTGCACTAATTTCCTCTAATATTCTGTTTTTGGTGTTTTGCATCCTCATTAGTATAGCTTTTCTGAATTCTCTTTCAGATAATTTGTCTATCTCCTCCTCTGTCATTTGAAGCTGTGTTTCTCTAGCTTGGTCCTTCATTTGTGCAGTGTTTCTCTGTCGTTTCATTATTAGGTTAGTTTTTGTTTCTTTGTGGGTGTCTGTGTGTGTATGGAGTTCTTTTCCCCACCAGGCTTCTTGGTTGAATTCTCCCTTCCTTTGGGCTTCTGTCCTCCTAGAAGGGTTCAATGGTTTGTGTCTTGGGTGGTGTTAGGTTTTGTTTACAGTGAACAATCTCTAGTGTTGTATGTTCTTTGATTGTGTGGAGTCTTAGAATCAGGGCTTCTGCTCCGAGGATCCTTGGTTTGATGATTGGTCAGGGGGTGTAGGCTCTATGTCTGGTTTGCTATGGTGTTCCGTGATATTAGTTCAAATACTAGCATCTGAGGAGCAAGAGGTGTGTCCCTGGTGTGTGACAGTCATAAAAGCATGCAGATGTTTTCTAACATAGTCATAAGATATACATATATACACAGCAATAACCACATCTAATCAGTCTTACAGTGACAAAGCATAGGAAATTTTTCTGGCAAACAACGCAATCAACGATGGTACTTGCCCATTGAACTCTGAATTAATTAAAATAGTGTCTGGAAAAATAGATCCTAGGCAAGGTCCTGGCTTGGACTATTTCATTGAAAGCAATTTTTAACTAAGACATGTGTTGGGGGTGAGGAGGTGGAGAGTGTATGAGTAATGAGAAGGAATAGATTCGTCTTGGAAGGATTTTATAGGGTTATGTAGCCAAGGTTAGTGTGTTGTATTGTTTAGTGCAGCTGGAAGAGAATAGTGGAGACAGGAAGGTAGGAAATATTTATCTAGAGGATAGTGGTAGACAGGAGAAAGTTTTAGATTTAGAACATAGAGGGAGGAAGCAGTGGGAAAGAGGAAAGAAAATTAGAAGTTTCCAAGAATTAAAATAAAAAAAAATTAATAATTAAAAATCAAAAAAAAGAAATTAAAAATTAAAAAGGGAAGAGAAACTTAATAAGAAGAGACAAAAGAAAAAGAGAAAAACAAACAAACAAACAAAAAACCCAAACCTGACTGATCAAACGAATAAACAGAACCATCCGCAACAGATAAACAAAAAAGCTAAATACTGTCCCTGGTTTTTATCTTCTCATCTGTATGGTGGAAGCCAATCTGCTCTCGTCGGTGTTGTCTTGATGATGTAGCCTTTCCCTTATGGCACTGGTCTGCAAGCTCGCGTGCTGGCCTGGACGGCGGGCTGATCCCAGTCCTTCAGGCTGGGGACCGCGGTGCGCGCCATCCCGGCTTGGGTGGGGGCTCAGGCTGATCCCAGTCCATCGGGCGGGGGCCGCGGCACACGCGCAATCCCGTGCTGGGCGGGGGCGTCCTGGCTCTGCCACACACCCACCGGTAGCCTACAATACCTTGCCTTCTCCCGGCTTCCTCCGCTGCGGGTGTAGCTATGGGGGTGCAGCTATGGGTGTGCTCGCACTGCCGGCTACGGCTCCAAGTCCCAAAGGCAGGCACAAGCTTCCCCGTCTGGCTCGAGCCCAGTCCCTGGTCAGCAATCTGTGGGCGACTTCCCCTTCAGCCAGTCCCCCACTAGGAGTGTTTGAACTCACCCGGTGCCAGGCGGAAAGTCGTGATTTTCGTCCTGCCGAGCGGCACGATTTTCACACTGGTCGCTCCCTCCCGTCTCCGGGTAGGTCGCTAGGCAGCAAGCGCGTTCTGCTCGGCCCTGCTCCGGTATCCTATCTTCGCAGTGTCTTAATTTCGGCCGGTGATCCGGGCGGATTCTTGGAGTTTTCACGCTGATCGCTGCCCTCTCTCCCCCGAGGCTCTGCTTAGGCCCCCTTTTAGGGCACTTGCTGGCGCACTCTCCGTCAGTGTGGTCCGGCATGGGGGTTTAGGATAGAGGGTTCTTAGAACAGTAGCTCCGGGAGAGATCTGGCTGTTCACTCTTCTACTCCGGACCTATGGAATTCTTCTGTCGTCTAGTGGCTGGTTTGTTGGTGGTGGTTCATTTCTTGATTAGTTCTGGTGATTCTGTTGGGGAGCTGGTGAAATCTTCCCCTCATTCCTCTGCCATCTTGGCTCCCCCGGCTCTGAAAATATTTTCTACACATCATAGTTTGCTGTTTTTTTTTAATAAGAAAACAAAACCCAAACCTGACTGATCAAACGAATAAACAGAACCATCCGCAACAGATAAACAAAAAAGCTAAATACTGTCCCTGGTTTTTATCTTCTCATCTGTATGGTGGAAGCCAATCTGCTCTCGTCGGTGTTGTCTTGATGATGTAGCCTTTCCCTTATGGCACTGGTCTGCAAGCTCGCGTGCTGGCCTGGACGGCGGGCTGATCCCAGTCCTTCAGGCTGGGGACCGCGGTGCGCGCCATCCCGGCTTGGGTGGGGGCTCAGGCTGATCCCAGTCCATCGGGCGGGGGCCGCGGCACACGCGCAATCCCGTGCTGGGCGGGGGCGTCCTGGCTCTGCCACACACCCACCGGTAGCCTACAATACCTTGCCTTCTCCCGGCTTCCTCCGCTGCGGGTGTAGCTATGGGGGTGCAGCTATGGGTGTGCTCGCACTGCCGGCTACGGCTCCAAGTCCCAAAGGCAGGCACAAGCTTCCCCGTCTGGCTCGAGCCCAGTCCCTGGTCAGCAATCTGTGGGCGACTTCCCCTTCAGCCAGTCCCCCACTAGGAGTGTTTGAACTCACCCGGTGCCAGGCGGAAAGTCGTGATTTTCGTCCTGCCGAGCGGCACGATTTTCACACTGGTCGCTCCCTCCCGTCTCCGGGTAGGTCGCTAGGCAGCAAGCGCGTTCTGCTCGGCCCTGCTCCGGTATCCTATCTTCGCAGTGTCTTAATTTCGGCCGGTGATCCGGGCGGATTCTTGGAGTTTTCACGCTGATCGCTGCCCTCTCTCCCCCGAGGCTCTGCTTAGGCCCCCTTTTAGGGCACTTGCTGGCGCACTCTCCGTCAGTGTGGTCCGGCATGGGGGTTTAGGATAGAGGGTTCTTAGAACAGTAGCTCCGGGAGAGATCTGGCTGTTCACTCTTCTACTCTCGCGGACCTATGGAATTCTTCTGTCGTCTAGTGGCTGGTTTGTTGGTGGTGGTTCATTTCTTGATTAGTTCTGGTGATTCTGTTGGGGAGCTGGTGAAATCTTCCCCTCATTCCTCTGCCATCTTGGCTCCCCCGGCTCTGAAAATATTTTCTACACATCATAGTTTGCTGAACAATTAATCTTCTGGATTCTTCTTCAATGAAAAAAATGTACTTCATGTCTGTATTTTGGATTTAAGACTTGAATCTCTTTCCTAGTCTTATTCCAAGAGTTTTGGAATTTTGTAGTATCTAATATTTTATATTTTATCTCCTAAACATTCGTTGTATATATTAGTACATGAGCAGCTTACTATTCATACTTGTCCTGCGTCTTTTTTCTTCCTTTTTACCAAATGTCACTGGACTGAAATGTTGCTTGCTCCTCAGGCTCCTTTTTTCCAGCAGGACTAACTCAGTGGAGCAGTCTCTCCATTTTGTAAGTAGAAAGAGTGACTCACGGAGAGATTAAATGACTTAGACACAACCACAGGGTAATTTGGGGAACATTAGCTGGACTCCTTAATGCCCTGCTTGCCTCTTGAACTCAGTTTACATTTCAAAATAATTCTAATGAGGAACAAATCTAAATAAACTGCTGTACAAACCGAGTGACAACAAAGATAAATTTTTTTAGGTAGCACACCTATGCATTTTGCTTTAAAAACCACTAGGTTATAAATTTAAGATATAAGTACTTTAAAAGTTACCCAGCATTACCACTTTCTTTTGATTTAATTTTGTTGTAATAGAAGATGTTCCTCATTGATGAGAAAAGGAATGTAAATTCGTGGCAGAATGGACTTTTCTGACTTTCAAGATTTACCCCCTTTAAACTTTATTCTTCTCTATCAGCCTCGATGGAAGGCATAAGCTTTTCACTAATGTTCATTTTAGCAGTGAATTTTTGTTTTGTTTTGTTAGGTTTTGAGATATGCAAAGACCAGATTGTAAGATAGCTAATGTTGATACTGTTTATCAAGTTGTATATTAATTAATTTTTCAGGGCAACCTGTGACTCTGAATATAGTTTGCTTCCAAAGTTTGATTTATGTCTTCTTTGGTCTTTGGTCCTCTGAAAATTTCTAGATGAAATTGTTGTCCTAGCAATGCAACCAGAAGCCATTTGAATGGGACTTTTCCAGAGACATGTGCTCTGTTAATTTTGGTGGTGGTTCATTTCTTGATTAGTTCTGGTGATTGGGGACTGGTGAAATCTTCCCTCATTCCTCTGCCATCTTGGCTCCCCGGCTCTGAAAATATTTTCTACACATCATAGTTTGCTGAACAATTAATCTTCTGGATTCTTCTTCAATGAAAAATGTACTTCATGTCTGTATTTTGGATTTAAGACTTGAATCTCTTTCCTAGTCTTATTCCAAGAGTTTTGGAATTTTGTAGTATCTAATATTTTATATTTTATCTCCTAAACATTCGTTGTATATATTAGTACATGAGCAGCTTACTATTCATACTTGTCCTGCGTCTTTTTTCTTCCTTTTTACCAAATGTCACTGGACTGAAATGTTGCTTGCTCCTCAGGCTCCTTTTTTCCAGCAGGACTAACTCAGTGGAGCAGTCTCTCCATTTTGTAAGTAGAAAGAGTGACTCACGGAGAGATTAAATGACTTAGACACAACCACAGGGTAATTTGGGGAACATTAGCTGGACTCCTTAATGCCCTGCTTGCCTCTTGAACTCAGTTTACATTTCAAAATAATTCTAATGAGGAACAAATCTAAATAAACTGCTGTACAAACCGAGTGACAACAAAGATAAATTTTTTTAGGTAGCACACCTATGCATTTTGCTTTAAAAACCACTAGGTTATAAATTTAAGATATAAGTACTTTAAAAGTTACCCAGCATTACCACTTTCTTTTGATTTAATTTTGTTGTAATAGAAGATGTTCCTCATTGATGAGAAAAGGAATGTAAATTCGTGGCAGAATGGACTTTTCTGACTTTCAAGATTTACCCCCTTTAAACTTTATTCTTCTCTATCAGCCTCGATGGAAGGCATAAGCTTTTCACTAATGTTCATTTTAGCAGTGAATTTTTGTTTTGTTTTGTTAGGTTTTGAGATATGCAAAGACCAGATTGTAAGATAGCTAATGTTGATACTGTTTATCAAGTTGTATATTAATTAATTTTTCAGGGCAACCTGTGACTCTGAATATAGTTTGCTTCCAAAGTTTGATTTATGTCTTCTTTGGTCTTTGGTCCTCTGAAAATTTCTAGATGAAATTGTTGTCCTAGCAATGCAACCAGAAGCCATTTGAATGGGACTTTTCCAGAGACATGTGCTCTGTTAATTTTGATGTTGGTATATAACCTGGGATACAAATTCTGAGTTTGTTGTTAACAGGTGCCTAGAAGTTTCTAGTTGTTGAGGGATCCAATTAGAAGTTATTACTAACCACAGTGTAAGTGGTTCTCTGCCAAGGTTTTACTGTAGTCATGCCTGTTCTGTTGAGTTATTTAGTGGTCAGTTACGGAAATTGGTTATGTGATTATGATATGTATATATTCATTCAACAAATATTGAGTGCCTTTTGCATGTTAGATGTGGTTCTAGTGATGGAGATGTAGTCATTTAAAGTCTCTGCCTTCAGGGAGATTATATTTTAGTTTGTCATCTCTAGAAAGACAAATAATAAACAAGAACACAAATTGTTTAATTGCAAATAGTGATGCATGCCAGGAAGAAAGTTAGCTAGGGTCAGGTGGTAGGGAACTCGGAAGGATGGGGAGGTAGGGAAGACGGCTTTTAATCAGACCTGCAAAAACATAAGGGTCTACAGAGAGAGCATTCTGGGAAAGAGACAACGGGATAGGATGAGCCTGAAGCAGGAGCGAGCCCGGTGTGCCCTGGGCAGTAAGAAAGGGAAGTGGCCGGAGTGTTGTGTCCTGGGAGAGAAGGGTGGGACTGAGGTCAGAGAAACAGGCAGGGCAGGTGCAGGAAGGGCCAGGAAAAGAGATCTGCTTCTGGATTCTTCTTTCTTAAGCTTTCAGGCGCAGAGTCAGAGCTTTCAGAGGGGAAGGTGAATAGCACAAAGCAGGAGGTGTGACATAGAAGATGAACTTAAGAAGTGAAAGGAGCGATGGTGGGTTGACATGAGAGATGGATGGTTACAGTTAGACTGCCACGCCAGGTAAACTGTCCAGAAAGAGGACTTGTGGGTGGGCGGGTACAGCCGGCAGTGTGGTTCAGGGCGTGGCTCAGGAGCCAGTTTGCCGGGGTCCACTCGGGGCTTCATCACTCACTCCTGGTGGATTTGGAAGCTACCTGACACATTTGCATCCTGAGTTCTCATCTCTCAAATGGGATAAAGACAGTAATTCCTTCATCATATGGTTGTAATGAAGCCTTAATCAGGCAGTACAGGAATGTGTCCAGACACAGTAGTTGTTCCTGCTGTTGTTACTCATTTTGACAAGACCAGAACAATTCCTAACCTTACCTTTCATTTTTCAAGTTCTAGGGAACTTGTAGAAGATTCTAGCTCGTACTAAGGGTTGAGACCCATTGAGACCCATGTTGTATAAACATTTTCAACTCCAGCAGGTGTGTGCTCAGTGTTTCCAATTCTTTGAAATCCCGTGGACTGTTGCCCACCAGACTCCTCTGACCATGGGATTTTCCAGTCAAGGATACTAGAGTGGGTTGCCATTTACTTCTCCAGGGAATCTTCCCGACCCAGGGATCAGACCTGGATTCCTTTACCATTGAGCCACCTCGGAGAGCCCCCTCGGGAGGCCCATGAATATGGCTGCAACGGTAGGCGCTCCGGAAAAAACCCTAATGGTTGCTTTACTTCTGGCAGGAAGGTCTTAGCTAGGATGGTGGCAAAAAAAAAATTTTTAGGGGGGGTTTCCTAAAAAAGGAGAGAGCATTCTGGGAAAGAGACAACGGATAGGATGAGCCTGAAGCAGGAGCGAGCCCGGTGTGCCCTGGGCAGTAAGAAAGGGAAGTGGCCGGAGTGTTGTGTCCTGGGAGAGAAGGGTGGGACTGAGGTCAGAGAAACAGGCAGGGCAGGTGCAGGAAGGGCCAGGAAAAGAGATCTGCTTCTGGATTCTTCTTTCTTAAGCTTTCAGGCGCAGAGTCAGAGCTTTCAGAGGGGAAGGTGAATAGCACAAAGCAGGAGGTGTGACATAGAAGATGAACTTAAGAAGTGAAAGGAGCGATGGTGGGTTGACATGAGAGATGGATGGTTACAGTTAGACTGCCACGCCAGGTAAACTGTCCAGAAAGAGGACTTGTGGGTGGGCGGGTACAGCCGGCAGTGTGGTTCAGGGCGTGGCTCAGGAGCCAGTTTGCCGGGGTCCACTCGGGGCTTCATCACTCACTCCTGGTGGATTTGGAAGCTACCTGACACATTTGCATCCTGAGTTCTCATCTCTCAAATGGGATAAAGACAGTAATTCCTTCATCATATGGTTGTAATGAAGCCTTAATCAGGCAGTACAGGAATGTGTCCAGACACAGTAGTTGTTCCTGCTGTTGTTACTCATTTTGACAAGACCAGAACAATTCCTAACCTTACCTTTCATTTTTCAAGTTCTAGGGAACTTGTAGAAGATTCTAGCTCGTACTAAGGGTTGAGACCCATTGAGACCCATGTTGTATAAACATTTTCAACTCCAGCAGGTGTGTGCTCAGTGTTTCCAATTCTTTGAAATCCCGTGGACTGTTGCCCACCAGACTCCTCTGACCATGGGATTTTCCAGTCAAGGATACTAGAGTGGGTTGCCATTTCCTCCTCCAGGGAATCTTCCTGACCCAGGGATCAGACCTGGATTCTTTTACCATTGAGCCACCTGGGAGAGCCCCCTCGGGAGGCCCATGAATATGGCTGCAAAGGTAGGCGCTCAGGAAAAAACTCTAATGGTTGATTTAGTTTTGGCAGGAAGGTCTTAGCTAGGATGGTGGCTTATTTTGAGTCTGTTCGTCTCTCAGTTCTTATATTTTGACTGTTGCTTCTCACTTTCTAGGTATGTAGGAAATCTTCCAAGAATATTTGACTACTCTCCTTTAGATCCAACACAAGATTTCAACACACAGATGTAAGTGCCCTGCTGTAGTTTTTAAGAAAAGTTTATAGTAGTGTTCATATTGGTTATCTCCGAATTGCAGAATTAAAGACAGTTCTTTATTGTCTGTATTGTTTAAAAGCATTCTAAAATAAGCATGTGTTGCTTTTGTAAAATGAAAGAAATTTGTAAAATTATAAATTACTGAGAGAAAATTTGAAAATGGAAGCAGTTTCAAGCAGAATCAAGTAAGTTATTTGTGAGTAATTGGGATGGTGTTTCACTAAGAGCAGCTGTACCTATGGAAATCTGTAGATAATTGTACTATCTCTGAGGGGAACCAGCAATGACCTTTTTGTCTGTTTCTTCCTCCTGTCCAGGACTAAGTTGGGACATGGCCTTCTCTCAGGCCAGTATTCGAAACCTCCTGTGAAATCTGAACTCATTGAACAGGTGATGAGGGAGGAGAACAAGGTATGTGTCTGAGTGTTTGCCGCGTTGATATGGAGGAGGAAAGCTGGACCTCCCCTGTGAGAACACGGCTTGCCTATGCTTTGGCAAACAGTGGCTGTAAATTTAGTAAGCTGTCAACATAGCTCTCTGATTCTAAGATCTAGGATATCTGTCTGCTCTTAAACATTGTGATAAGGAATAGCCTGGGCTGCAGTTTCTGGTGGCATTTGCTTCATGGATTATATGTGAGTGTCATCATTACTGGTCTTTAGAAATAATACTCTTCACAAAAAAAGAGCTGGAACAGAAGGAATAAATGTATACAAATATAAACATTTTCCCCTTGGTGATGCAGTCTTGGTGCTTCTAGTATTTGTCTTCTTCAAAGCCTCAGCTTTGTTTGCTAGGGTTTCTCAGGAGGCTGGTTGTTACAAAACAACACACACATTTCTGTCTCTCCCCCATCCTGCCACAGCCCATCCCCCTGTCTCCTTCAGAGCAGAGGGTTCTGAATTTCTGGGGAGGACTGGGCAGTCCTCATTTTTGGTAAGCTACTCGGGGCTTGAAAGCACACTCTGGTATATGGGAAACCCAGTTAGCCATTCAGTCACTCTTCATTAACTGACTGAAAGATGTGCTTCATCTCCTTAATTATCAGACTCACACTTCCCTGTGCCTGCAGGTTGGACCACTAACCCCCCCCTGGACTGCTCTGTTGACACAATTCCAGGGGGTGTCACTTGCAGCCTGGCCTTTTGGAGTGGTGCGGTGGCTTTGAAATGGTGCAGTTCGCCGTGTAGACAAATGTGTTTGGGGTCATGGCTCGCACAACTGCAGAAGTCCTGGGTGGAATGCAGGCCCGCTCCCTGCTGCTCCCGCCTCCAGGCTACCCTGTCTTGACCTAGTGGGCGAATTCTTTCAGTTCTGTTGCTCAAGAGTGTGACCTCTGGGCTCCCATCTTAAGTCAGTCACCCTTGACTAATGCCTGCAGACTTAGTACGAAAGGACCTTTTTGTCTGTTTCTTCCTCCTGTCCAGGACTAAGTTGGGACATGGCCTTCTCTCAGGCCAGTATTCGAAACCTCCTGTGAAATCTGAACTCATTGAACAGGTGATGAGGGAGGAGAACAAGGTATGTGTCTGAGTGTTTGCCGCGTTGATATGGAGGAGGAAAGCTGGACCTCCCCTGTGAGAACACGGCTTGCCTATGCTTTGGCAAACAGTGGCTGTAAATTTAGTAAGCTGTCAACATAGCTCTCTGATTCTAAGATCTAGGATATCTGTCTGCTCTTAAACATTGTGATAAGGAATAGCCTGGGCTGCAGTTTCTGGTGGCATTTGCTTCATGGATTATATGTGAGTGTCATCATTACTGGTCTTTAGAAATAATACTCTTCACAAAAAAAGAGCTGGAACAGAAGGAATAAATGTATACAAATATAAACATTTTCCCCTTGGTGATGCAGTCTTGGTGCTTCTAGTATTTGTCTTCTTCAAAGCCTCAGCTTTGTTTGCTAGGGTTTCTCAGGAGGCTGGTTGTTACAAAACAACACACACATTTCTGTCTCTCCCCCATCCTGCCACAGCCCATCCCCCTGTCTCCTTCAGAGCAGAGGGTTCTGAATTTCTGGGGAGGACTGGGCAGTCCTCATTTTTGGTAAGCTACTCGGGGCTTGAAAGCACACTCTGGTATATGGGAAACCCAGTTAGCCATTCAGTCACTCTTCATTAACTGACTGAAAGATGTGCTTCATCTCCTTAATTATCAGACTCACACTTCCCTGTGCCTGCAGGTTGGACCACTAACCCCTCCCTGGACTGCTCTGTTGACACAATTCCAGGGGGTGTCACTTGCAGCCTGGCCTTTTGGAGTGGTGCGGTGGCTTTGAAATGGTGCAGTTCGCCGTGTAGACAAATGTGTTTGGGGTCATGGCTCGCACAACTGCAGAAGTCCTGGGTGGAATGCAGGCCCCGCTCCCCTGCTGCTCCCGCCTCCAGGCTACCCTGTCTTGACCTAGTGGGCGAATTCTTTCAGTTCTGTTGCTCAAGAGTGTGACCTCTGGGCTCCCATCTTAAGTCAGTCACCCTTGACTAATGCCTGCAGACTTAGTACGAATTGAAAGTGAGTAAGTTCTTTTTCCTAATGAAGTCAATTAGTTGGGGAAATGGAGCAAACAGGAGAAGAGAGATTAGGAAGGGAACCTACAGAGGCAGTGTTTGGGTGTGGAGAGAGGAAAGGCAGTTGTGAGGAGGGTGGGGAGGGAGTTAGATGTTTTGAGGGCCAGCCCCTGAGATCGAGTGTTGTGGGGCAGGAGGACTTAAGTCCTCTGTTGGATCGTTACCCAAGTCTTGGGACAAGGAGTCTCTTATCCACCCGAAACTGGAAAAGCCTTGATTTGGATGCACTTGAAGTGGTTTGGGTGTAGGGCTGGGGTACCCAGGCTTCTTCAGCCCCTGAGCTCCTGTGTAACTTTGCAGAGGTGATGGTGAAAACATTTGGTCCAAAATGTCGTGTTGTTTATTCATTTACAGCTGTGCTGAGTCTTCATCGCTGCCCGAGGGCTTTCTCTAGTTGTGACAAGCAGCGCCTACTCTTCATTGCGATGGGTGGGCTTCTCGTTGTGGAGCATGCATTCTGGGTGCTCAGGCTCAGTACATTCAGCTTTCGGGCTCTAAAGCATGGTTCAGGAGTAGCGGCTCGTGGGTGTAGTTGCCCTGTGGTGTGTGGGATCTTCCCTGACCGAAGATTGAACCTGTGTCCCCTGCATTGGCTGATGGATTCTTAACTACTAGGTCATCAGGGAAGTCCCCAAAATGTTTCAATGACATTTATCCTGGGTTTTCATCCAGGCTGTCACTCTTTGTGCCACTCTGGGACAGAATCCACCCTCCCTAGTGGAGGAGATGGCTTGGTTAGGACTCGGGGGCCTGACTTCTACTCCTGATTCTGCAAGAATCTGGAGTCCCGAGGCAAGTCCCCTAACTTTTCAGTCTCAGCCATCAGAGGGAGCTTGGTCTTTCTAGTGGCTGTGAGTATCTCAAGTGTGAAGGGCCCTTCTCTAATGTCAGTGAAATCTGTGTACATCACAGGACTGGTGTGCCTTTGGAATCTTGTCTTTTGAGAAAACACCAAATGAAAACTCATCAATTTAACAATGTTGGGAAGGAAAGTTTTTGTTAATATCACAGTATCCTTTTACGTTACCAAAAGTCAGTAGTTCTTTTATAAGGCATATTCTTTGTTTCGTCTATGAACAACTGGGGATCCTCGTGTGCTCCCCAGCTTGGGCTGGTGAGGGAGCTGTGGTCGCCAGGGCTCTGGGGCTTGCAGGTGGGAAGCCCTGCTCTGTCTGGCTCAAGGTGTGTAACCTGGGAGCCCTTGGGCCACGTCTGTCCTGCAGGTGTGCTTTGCTTGACTGCTTCCCCCACCCCATAGAATCTGAATTTCCAGCTTCTCTTAACCACTCTGCCCCTCTGGCGGGCCCAGGTGCCTGACAGCAGTTGGCTGGAGTGAGCAGCGGCCACCCTCCCTCTGCACAGGACACGCAGCCCCCAGTTGGCTCCAGTCTCTTGTGGTTCCCAACCTGGCTGATTTCCTGGGTATCTGGGTGTGTGACCCTTGGTCTAGATGATCTGTAAAGTCTCCCCCCTCCCCTCCGAGCCCACCTTTGAGATGCCAGGATCAATAGGGTCCTTTTGATGTTCAGAATGAGTTTGACTTGACCTCATGATTTTCTTTGTGGTCCCAGAGATGTCTTCAGGCTGTTGCTTGAGCATGCAAATAATTCATTGTAAACCTCCACTTCTCTTGACAGTGGAGGGAATTACTTTCCAAGGCCTTAAGATTTTCTCTGGCAGTTGGTTTCCGAGCAACCAGTTTGTGAGAATCTTTCCGTCCTCAGGTCTCAGGAGCCCTTTGGTGAGGTGATCTTGTCCCAGGTCTCTGGTATGTGTATCTATCTTATCTAGTAGATGAAATGCTCCAGGAGAGGAAAGAAGATGTGCTGAAGCAGAGAAGAGGATAGATTATGAGATGAATGTGTGGTGGAGGGGAGAGAACAGAGAGCCGTGCGGCAGGAATGCCTTTTTTTAGGATCACCACTGCCAGTGAGAGCACTGACTAGCACAGACCCTTCCTGTGTGTTCACTGATGCAGAAATGGATGCACAGAGTCCTTGCCCAAAGTTGCAAAGCCAGGGAGTAGTAGAGCCAGGTTTATGCCAGGCAGTCTAGCCTCGAGTCTGTGCGGCATTGACTACTGCACTGTCCTGCTTCCCTCACAGCTGTTTCCGTGCTCATTTCAGGCTCCCAGGGCCTCTGTGTGTGGAGGCTGCAGGTGGGTGACAGAAGGTCTGGTTGTGTTTTGCGGAATTACCTGGTATCCTGGCAGCCTGAACTGCTCACACTGTGGGTCATTTCTAAAACGTATGCTTCATTGCTCCGCTAGAGACCAAGGTGAAATCTAGTTTTTATAGGTGCTGCGTGTTTAATACACATTTCATCTACAAAAAGATTTGCAGTGTGTTTTGGGGGGTCACTGCCATTTCTATATAAATTTGTTGAGTTGACTTTTAAAATTAAACTGCATCTGTAGTACTTAAAACCTCCTCAGTATAAAAGTATAATTTTTCTTCTTCAAAGTATGTATTCCAGATCTTTATGCATTCTAAGGCACACATTTTAAAACTGACTACTCTGTAATTTATTTCTACTTCTGAAGATAGCTCAGTATTAACAGTTCTGTATTCCAAACAGGCTGCTTCTTAAGCGACAGTTCATTTAATTTCTCATCCAACTAATCCTTGGCATAAAATTGCTGGTCTCCATTTTTGATCAACATGAGATAACCAGGGTTCTGCTTCAAGGTGATGTAATTTTAACTGCAAGCATAAGAACTTCATTTTTACTAACCTCCATATTTTACAAAGCTCCATATTTTCATATTTTTAAAATGTGAGTTAGAAATATTACAAAATATAACTTGGGGGGAATAACCTCTGTTCCTTTAGCTTAGGGGATTTGGGGCTTGGATGTGAGTTTAGGAATTATTGGTCTAAAGTTTATGATTTAAGATTAAAAACTGAGATCAGCAGATGGCATATACCTGTGTATTGGGGACAAGCTGAGATGTATATATTTATTTTTCATCCCTGTGATATTACAGTGTACTTCTACAAGTGTTGCTCTGAATTGATACAGAGCCTCTGTCTTTCTTCTTGTTTGTTAATTAAAACAGTAGGCTCAGAGGAATGTGAGTGGACAGTGGCTACCTTCTTGGTGCACTGAACAGAATGCTCTGGGTAAGCATTTGGGAAAGATTCTGAACACCATCGTCCTCTCTCTAATTTTAGCTGATCTGTTTTGCAATTGCTGATGGAGAAAGTAACTACAGTATCCAATAAATACTACAGGTTCCTTAGATGGTTGCTATTTTGGAGACTGTCTGGGGCTCTCTCTTGTGTAGGTAGCTGCCAGGACAAGCCATACTTCTGGTGTCCAAGGGTCAGCTTACAGGAAGAGCTTGAGCTTCTTGAAGGCAGGTCTCATTCTTGGTCAGTGTGGGTCTCTCTCATCTTGTTTGATGATGGGACCATAGGGGACACTCAGGTGATGGCACAGACCCAGTGCCTACCAGGAAGTACGGTATATCTTTGATTTGTTTCTTTTTGCTAATTTTGGCTGCACCGTACAGCGTAGAATCTTAGTTTCCTGACCAGGAACTGAACCCGGGTCACAATAGTGAAAGCACTGAGTCTACCGCTGACCGCCAGGGGACTCCCTATGGTTCTTATTCCTTTTCTTTTTTAAAAGTTTTATTTATTTATTTAAATTTTGGCCTCTTTTTATTGGTCTTTCTTTCATTTATTTATTTTTATCCATCTTTGTTCTTTGGCCCATGTGGGCCTTCCACTGCAGTATTGCAGTGACCTCTCGTTGCAGAGCACTGGCTCTGGGCGCATGCACTCCAGTGTGCTGGCTCCTGTACCCCACAGCATGTGGGATGTTCCCAGGCCAGGGATCGAACTGGCGCCCCTTGCACTGCAAGGCGGTGTCCTTACCCACTGGACCACCAGGGAAGCCCAGTCCTTATTTATTTTTAATTGAAGGATAATTGCTTTATACTATTGTGTTGTTTCTGCCAAACATCAATACCTATGTTTCTTATTTATGCTTTTTGGTTTCTTTTAAGTAATTATCTCATTATAGAGCCTAATCTTTAAAAAAGATTATTTAAATTTTCAAATAGTACACAGACATAGAGAGCAAAGTGTAATGAATCTCTACGTACCATCACCAATCTGGTTTCATCAATCTGCCCTGAACTCAATCTTGCCTTCCCTCATCTTTCCCTTCCTCTCCTTTCTCTGCAGAAATTTAACATAAAATCTAAGCATTGGTCTTTTCACCTGTAAATATTCAGTATGCATCTGTAACTAGAATACCCTCTTGAAAAAGAAAAAAAAGAAACCACTAATACCACGTTGAAGGTTGATTTAATCAATCAATCAGTGTTAGAAACATACTAACAAAATATATCATCCAATGTCCAGCCCATATCCAAACTTTCCTCTGCACTATCAAAGCACTATCAACCCTGAATATTCATTGGAAGGACTGATGCTGAAGCTGAAGCTCCAATACTTTGGCCACCTGATTGAAAGAGCTGACTCACTGGAAAAGGCCCTGATGGTGGGAAAGATTGAGGGCAGGAGAATAGAGTGACAGAGGATGAGATGGATGGATAGCCTCATGGATTCAATGGACATGAATTAAAGCAAACTCCAGGAGATAGTGAAGGACAAGGAATCCTGGTGTGCTGTAGTCCATGGGGATGCAAAGAATCAGACATGACTTAGTGACTGAACAACAACATCAAAGGCAGCTTCTCAGAGTCCCCCTCTTCTTGCAAGGTCGATCTGTTGAAGAGGCTGAATTGTTGGCTCTGGGATTGTTCTAAGGATTGATCCTTGAGGTGTTGTTTAGCTTGTATTTCTTACAAGCTTGATGTTAGATCTGGAAGCTTAATTAGATTCAGCCTCAACCTTTCACAGCCTGACTTTCTAATATATTGACATGAAGTGAACATAGTAATGGTTGATCATGGGAATTAGTAAACCCTCCCCTCAGAAATCAGATATGGAATAGGTGAGGACCGTGGGTGCAGGGAGCGGGGCGAGCTGTGTCATTAAGTGTGGAGTGGCTGAGTTTGAGATAAATCAGACCCAACTGTGAAAGCCGGCAGCTGGCCTGCTGTGAGGCGTTGGGAGGGGATGTTAAGAAGCTTTGACTTATTGATGGTCATCAGTTCTCAGGCTATAGCTGGTCTGCTCCCCCAGGGGTGAGCCATATCAGTCAAGGGCAAAGAACTGAAACGGGAACCGAGGGGGAAGTGGCGTGGAGGGGAGTGGATGAGGCTGGGCTGCATCTCCGCGGAGTTTTGACCACGGTCGCCTCTGAAGCATCTCCTCTCAGCTGTACGACCACATGGTGGCTCAGAGGAGCAGCCAGCTTTTCAGTTCACTTTCGGCAAGTTAGTAAACTTTCCCAAGCAGCTGCTTTGCTGGGGACTGGAAGCCAAGCCCAACTTGTAAGAGCTAACAGCAGCAGCGGCAGGCAGTGAGTGCGTGCCTATGTGAACACCTATAAACCCAAATGCATGGCATGAACAAACGTATTCCAGGTGATGCCTCTGCCCAGAGTGGAGACGTCTTTGCTGGCCTGGCCTGGGAGGTTGGCCCCAGAGGTGTGTGGGTTTGAAGAGGGCTGACCCAGAGTCTGGGCACACTGTCTTCTCAGCAGCTGGTAAGAGGGACTTTGGACATCAGAGGTGAGAACTACACACGTGTGTGCAAGGAGCAGTGTTAGGATATGAGAGAGAGAAAGACAGACGGATAAAGAGAGCAACACAGATGGACTTTTCTAGTTGTGTGATCCTAGGTCAGTTACTTAACTCCTCTGTTTCCTCATCTGTGAAGTACAGAAAATAGTGATAATAGTAATCACCTCATGAGATTGGGTGATTTAAGTAAGATATGCATGAATGAAGTGCTCAGAACTATGCCTGGCATGTAGTAAATATTCATCCATAGAATAGTGCCTGATGTTTTATGACACTTGGTAAATTCCTATCAAATGAATGACTAAATGTTAGTTATTATGCAAATGTCAGGCATTATTTTTGCATGTATGTGTTGGCTGATACCATGTAGATGTCTGTCAGCATTATGAGTGAAGAAAGTTACAATTTTGCATGTTTTTCAGGAGGTGTATGTGTGAGTAGTTAAATTGATCATCAGATTATGAATTGGTTTTCGCCTGGCACTGAAGGCCCATTGAAGCCTTGCGTGCACACGTGTGTGTGTGTGTGTAAGCTGATTATTTATACACAGGGTCTAAGTCCTCAGATGCTCAAATGCTGCCTCTTCAGGGAATTCTCCCAGAGCTGCCAGCACTGGTCCAGGTCGTCTGCATTGTTCCTCTAACATTTATTACAGATAGGTGTTGTCTCTCATCCCTGCTCCCATCTTTTGGCCCTCAGCTCTTGGGGAGGAATCTCCAACATGTTCTGCATGAAGGTGGTTGGTAAATACTGGATGCCCAGATCAGATATATTTTTAACAAGGCAGGAAAATTCATGCGAGTTTTATTAGAACCGTCACTTAGAATACGTGTGTTGGGGAGATTTTATATGTACAGCTGCTGTGGCTGCAGGGAGAGAGAGCTGTTGTGCTGCATCTGACCATGAGATGGAGCATACTTGCCATGGCCTCTGAACCTGGGCCCTGGACCCCAGTGTCCAGGAGATCTCACAGGAGTGTGAGACAAGACCCCCACCTGCCAAGCACTGCAGTCAGGCTGAGGAGACAGGCTAGAGTGGGCTGAAAGTTAAAGCAGGAGGCCTGTTGTGCTAGGTGCCCAATGATGACCCAGATACCGAGTTCTCTGCTTCCGAGGAGGGGACCGTGGCTTGGAAGGTGAGCATGTGGAGGTTTTGAGAAGTGGGTGCACATTTGCAGGGACCACAGGGATTCCTTCTGCTTGACGGCAGGGTGAGGTTTGTCTCACTGAGACCTGCTGCATTGATTAGTAATCACCTCATGAGATTGGGTGATTTAAGTAAGATATGCATGAATGAAGTGCTCAGAACTATGCCTGGCATGTAGTAAATATTCATCCATAGAATAGTGCCTGATGTTTTATGACACTTGGTAAATTCCTATCAAATGAATGACTAAATGTTAGTTATTATGCAAATGTCAGGCATTATTTTTGCATGTATGTGTTGGCTGATACCATGTAGATGTCTGTCAGCATTATGAGTGAAGAAAGTTACAATTTTGCATGTTTTTCAGGAGGTGTATGTGTGAGTAGTTAAATTGATCATCAGATTATGAATTGGTTTTCGCCTGGCACTGAAGGCCCATTGAAGCCTTGCGTGCACACGTGTGTGTGTGTGTGTAAGCTGATTATTTATACACAGGGTCTAAGTCCTCAGATGCTCAAATGCTGCCTCTTCAGGGAATTCTCCCAGAGCTGCCAGCACTGGTCCAGGTCGTCTGCATTGTTCCTCTAACATTTATTACAGATAGGTGTTGTCTCTCATCCCTGCTCCCATCTTTTGGCCCTCAGCTCTTGGAGAGGAATCTCCAACATGTTCTGCATGAAGGTGGTTGGTAAATACTGGATGCCCAGATCAGATATATTTTTAACAAGGCAGGAAAATTCATGCGAGTTTTATTAGAACCGTCACTTAGAATACGTGTGTTGGGGAGATTTTATATGTACAGCTGCTGTGGCTGCAGGGAGAGAGAGCTGTTGTGCTGCATCTGACCATGAGATGGAGCATACTTGCCATGGCCTCTGAACCTGGGCCCTGGACCCCAGTGTCCAGGAGATCTCACAGGAGTGTGAGACAAGACCCCCACCTGCCAAGCACTGCAGTCAGGCTGAGGAGACAGGCTAGAGTGGGCTGAAAGTTAAAGCAGGAGGCCTGTTGTGCTAGGTGCCCAATGATGACCCAGATACCGAGTTCTCTGCTTCCGAGGAGGGGACCGTGGCTTGGAAGGTGAGCATGTGGAGGTTTTGAGAAGTGGGTGCACATTTGCAGGGACCACAGGGATTCCTTCTGCTTGACGGCAGGGTGAGGTTTGTCTCACTGAGACCTGCTGCGTGCTGCAACTGCGACTCTAGTCTTGCTGCTGAGAGCCCAGAGCTGGGGTCAGAACCCAGTTCTGCTCTTCGCTGGCTGCATGATCGTCTGGTTGTAAGACCACGTCACTTAACAGACCTGGTGGAACTTGCCTGCAGCCTCAGTTTCCCTGGCTGTGAAATGGGGACAATGGTAGCACCTGCGTCGTAGTGTTACTGTATTACATGAGGGGACATGTCGCAGCATTGTTAGAGGCTGAACTTATTGGAGGGGACTCAGGAAACAGCTTTATCCTTAAAGATGATGTGGATCTTCTGTGCTGCCTCTTCAGAGTATCTCAGGCAGAATGGGGTTTCCAGCAGAACGTTGTTGCTGTCCAGTCACTCACTGTGTCTGACTCTTTGCGACCCCAAGGACTGCAGCATACCCAGCTTCCCTGTCCTTCACTGTCTCCCAGAGTTTGCTCAGACTCATGTCCATTGAGTCAGTGATGCTATCCAACCATCTCATCTGCTGCCCCCTTCTCCTCTTGCCTTCAGTCTTTCCTAGCATCAGGGTTTTTTTCCAGTGAGTTGTCTCTTTGCATCAGGTGGCCAAAATATTGGCGCTCCAGCTTCAGCATCAGTCCTTCCAATGACTATTCAGGGTTTATTTCCAGCATTAAAAAGCCCAGTTCACATCCAGGCCAGTGTAGAGCTTCTCCCGCTACCAAGCTCAGGTGCCTTGGAAACCTGAGCAGTGTAGAAGGGTCAGTGTCAGCATCCTCTGCTGTTCTCTTGTTCTTGCTCTACCTTTTCCCCTCCTCCCACGCTCTCTGGCCTCTCCAGGGTCAAGGGTCTGGGAGACTGGAGTCAAGGCTGAGCCTTTCCGTGAGCTAGTGTGTTTGCCCCCTCTTGGCTGCATGAATCTGTAATCACGGCTAGCCTTTTGTGGGTGCACATTAGTGGTTCTTTAGAGATGCCCCCACCCCTGCCTGTCCCCTCAGGGGCCCCCACAAGGACCTTTTCCCTGATGCCCAGTCCTGGCCACCTCTGTAAGCCCCATGCCAGCTCCTGTTCCAGATTCCTCCACCGGCCACTCTCCCATCGTCTTACTCTGTGCCCTCTCTGCGGGAGCCCGGCTGCCTTCTGAGCTGTCCCTTAACCCCCAGGGGAAGTTCACACGTCAGCCAAGGCTGTCCCTGCTCTTCCTGTCCTGGCAGCTGAGGGCCGTCTCCTTCGGCTTTTCCATGTGTGGGTAGAGCTCCTGGGTGCGCCCTGTGCTCGGCTCCAGAAACAGGCCTGGTCTGGCTCCCGAGCCCTGCAGCCCCACTGGCCCGGGGTGGGGAGCCATTTCCTCTCTTTCTCTCAGGTTCGCTCCTGGCGGTGCGGAGGGGATACTGCAGGCTCTCCTCTCCTCTCACTTCCTTCAGAGCACCCCACCCCCACATGCATCGCTGGCCTGCTCTGAAATGGGGTGTCCTGGACCAGTTTGGCCACTGCGGAGCCGATCCCACGAGGCTAGAAAGCGGAATGTTCATCGTGCCTTTAATTTAGAGTCAGCAGGAAGAGCCCCGTCCTGTTCGTGTGTCTGTTTGACAGCACAGTGCCATCAGACCGTGTACATTCAATGGCCAGTGTAGGCTGGCCGCTGCCGCTGTTCAGCTAACTTGGGCCTCAGTTTTCTGAAGCCAAAGTCCAGGCCACTGGCAGTCCCTGCTCGGCTTCCCACTTGTGAGTTGGTTTTATTTTTATTTTTTAGCCTCAACAGAATGGGATCTCCCCACGCATGTTTAAGGCCTTTGTGAGTAAGAGCCACCCGGAATTCTCCTCCAACAGACAGCAGGACGCCCAGGAGTTTTTCTTGCATCTGGTGAATCTAGTCGAGGTAAGTCAGTCGTCAGAACTGCTTGAAAGGGTTCTTAGAAGAGTGTCCAGCCCCCATCCAGTCTCGCCTGTGTGGCCAGAATACCACCCCCGCCCGTCTCTCCCCGTCTGGGCTTCTTTAGATTTGACATCGTTGGGATGTCTTTGTTTAGCCCACTTGATGGGATTGCCCCTAGTGCCTGGATTTCTCGACCTTCGTGGGTCTCCCTCCTGTCCTGCTAATTTGAATGTGTTCTAGGAGTGTTTATCCTTGATTTCATCCCGTTTTTTTTTAAAAAACTTTTTTTTTTTTTTTTGCCTCTAAGTCGTTTGTTTTTCATCCGTCTTTATTCTTTGCCTGTGTGGGCCTCTCATCGCAGGGCCCTCTCTCGTTGCAGAGCACTGGCTCTGGGTACATGTGCTCCAGAGCGCTGGCTCATAACTGGGCATATTGGCCAGCCGTTCCTTGGCGTATGGGATCTTCCCGGGCCAGGGATCGAATTGGTGCCCCTGGCACTGCAGAGCGGACTCTACCCGCTGGACTACTAGGGAAGTCCCTGTTTTTGTTTTTTGCTTCTTTTCTTTTTGTCTCTGTAACAAGCTGCTGGAGAATCTAGTGTGATGTTTGGTGTCCTCCTACATTCCTCCGAGATGCTCACTCTTGGCTCAGAGCAGAGCTCAATCACATTAAATAGCTGTGGTTCTCAAAGGCCGCTGAGAATTTACAATTAAAGGCTCCCCCCACCCCTTAAAAAATAAGCACTTTTATCCCCCATGATGACACATATGTCCCTTGTGAAAACATAAGCACAAAGGAGAATATCTATCTAAACCTCTCATACTACCTGCTTCAGAAACAAGTGGTACTGACATTTTGGGTTCTGACCCTCTCCTCACCCCAGTCATTCTGCGGGTGCAGCTCTTTCTCTGCTTGCTGGTTTATGAGCAGTGGTTTTCACTTAACCTGTTGTGAATGTTTTGTCATGTCATTACATACTCACATATAGCATGATTTCTCTTTTATTTGTGTAAAATTTATATTAGTACATTTATAGAATTGTATCATACTTCAAAATTTTTTTAAATTAAAATATTTTGTAACTTAAACACTTTTTAAGTTTATTTTTAAATTGTTTATTTCATATGGGGGTATAGCCATTTAACAATGTTGTGATTGTTTCAGGTAGACAGATACACATGTATCCATTCTCCCCTGAACTCCTCTCCCATCCAGTCTACCAAGGAACATTGAGCAGAGTTCTGTGTGTGGCTTACTGCTACACAGTAGGTCCTTGTTGGTTATTCATTTTAAATATAGCACTGTGTGTGGGGGCATCCCAGAGTCCCTAACTGTATGTGGCTGAAGTTTTCCAGGGCAGCCCTTGATTTTTTTTTTTAAAAAAATGTATTTATTTATTTATTTTTGGCTATTCAGGGTTTTTACTGCTGCCGCAGGCTCTTCTCTAGTTGCAGGGAGTGGGAACTGCTCTCTAGTTGAGGTGAGCAGGCTTCTTGTTGCGGAGCACAGGCTCTAGGGCTCACGGGCTTCAGTAGTTGTGGCACATGGGCTCAATGGTTGTGGCTCCGAGGCTCTAGAGCACAGGCTCCATAGTTGTGGCTCATGGACTTAGTTACTCCACAGCATGTGGGATCTTCCCGAATCAGAAATTGAACCCATGTCCCCTGCATTGGCAGGCCAACTCTTCACCACTGAGCTACCAGGGAAGCTCCAGCTCTTGTTTTTTTTTTTCACCCTTTCTTTTTAGGTGGGCTTTCACAACTCTTTTCTTGTATCTAGGTCAGTCCCTCTGTCATGACTTTTTTTTTTTTTTTTTTAAGATTTATTTATTTATTTACTTTGGGCGGGGGTTGGTTTGGGGAGGGAGGGGAGTGGGTGGGCCACTTCTATTGGTCTTTCATTTCTCTATTTTCATTCGTCTTCCTTCTTTGGCTCCTGTGGGCCTCCCATTGCGGTGGCGTCTGTCATTGCAGAGCACGGCTCTGGCTCTGGGCGCATGCGCTTCAGAGCTCTGGCTCGGTAATTGGACACATCAGTCCAGCCGCTCCGCGGCACGTGGGATCTTCTCAGGCCAGGGCTCGAACCGGTCCCCCTTGCACTGCAAGGCGGTGTCCTTACCCACTGGACCACCAGGCGAAGCCCTGTCATGACTTTTAATGGCTGCATAGTATTAATGCACACGATGAACTGTAGTTTATTTAGCTAATCTCTCTTTTAGGTAACTACTGGTCTTTTACTTTAAAGTACTCTGAACTGCCATGCCCAGAGGGAATGCGTAGTAATATCAGATCTTTACACCAGATTTATATTTGATTTGGCTAATTTTTATTAATAGCTTCATATTCATAAATTTACTAGCTTGATGTAATCCAACTTTCAGAGAAATCGCATTGGCTCAGAAAACCCAAGCGATGTTTTTCGGTTTTTGGTGGAAGAGCGTATTCAGTGCTGTCAGACCCGAAAAGTCCGCTACACAGAAAGGGTGGATTATCTGATGCAGTTACCTGTGGCCATGGAAGCAGCAACCAACAAAGGTAATGCTCCAGAGTGGGAAATGAACAGTGCTGCTTTGCAAATAAATTAATCAGTACCATTTTTGTAGATTCCATATATATGCATTAGTATACAATATTTATCTTTGTCTTTCTGACTTACTTCATTCTGTATAATAGGCTCTAGGTTCATATGCCTCAGTATAACTGACTCAAATGTGTCCCTTTTTATGACTGAGTAGTATTCCATTGTATGTATGTACCCTAGCTTTTTTTTAAAAAATTGTTTTACTGAGTTTTGTTGTTTACTGCCAAACTTCAGTGTGAATCAGCCATAATTATACATATGTTTCCTCCCTCTTGAACTTACCTCCCATCTCCCTACCCATCCTACCCCTCTAGGTTATTATAGAGCCCCTTTTGTCTTTTTTGGGGGAGGGGGCCACTTCTATTGGTCTTTCATTTATCTATATTCACCCATCTTTGTTCTCTGGTACCTTTGGGCCTCCCATCACAGTGGCGTCTCTCACTGCAGAGCACTGACTTTGGGCGCATGCGCTCCAAGCTCCAACTTGGTAGTTGGACACATTGGTCTAGCCGCTCCGCAGCATGTGGGATTTTCCCAGGTCAGGGATCAAACTGGCACCCCTTGCACTGCAAGGTGGTGTCTTTACCCACTGGACCACGAGGGAAGCCCCCAGAGCCCCTGTTTGAGTTCCCTTAGTTTTACATCAGATTCACATTGGCTGTCTATTTTACATATGGTAATGTAAATTTCCATGTTACTCTTTCCATACATCTCACCCATTCCCTCGTCCCCACAATGACCATAAGTCTGTTCTCTGTGTCTGCTTCTCCGTTGCTGCCTTGCATGTACATTCCTCAGTATCATTTTTCTAGATTCCATATATGTGTGTAAGTATGCAATGCTTATCTTTCTGACTTCCTTCACTCTGTATAAGAGACTAGTTTGATCCACCTCATTAGAACTGACTCAAATGCAATTCCTCAGCTTCTTTATCCATTCATCTGTCAGTGGACATCTAGGTCACTTCCATGTTCTGGCTATTGTAAATAGTTCTGCAGTGAACAATGGGATACATGTGTCTCTTTCAATTTTTGGTTTCCTCAGGGTATAAACCTAGTCGTGGGATTGCTGGGTCATGTGGTGGTTCTATTCCTAGTTTCTTGAGGATTCTCCATACTGTCTTCTGTAGTGGCTGTATCAGTTTACATTCCTACCAACAGTGCAAGAAGGTTCCCTTTTTTCCACACTTTCTCCAGCATTTATTATTTGTGGACTTTTTAATGATGGCCATTCTTACTGGTGTGAGGTGATATCTCATTATAGTTTTGATTTGCATTTTTCTAATAATGAGCGATGTTGAGCATCTTTTTATTTGTCCTTTTTAATTTTTTTACCTATTTTTTTAATTGAAGCTTTACAGAGTTTTGTTGTTCACTGCCAAATGTCAGCGATGTTGTGTATCTTTTCATGTGTTTGTTAGCCATCTGTGCATCTTTGAAAAAATGTCTGTTTAGGTCTTTTTAGGTCTTTTTCTCCTGCCTTTTCTGTGTTTATGATTGGGTTGTTTGCTTTTCTGGTATGGACTTGTATGAGCTACTTATATATTTTGGAAATGAATCGTTTGTCAGTTGTTTCATTTGCTATTATTTTCTCCCATTCTGCGGGTTGTATTTTCACCTTGTTTAAAGTTTCCTTTGCTGTGAAAAAACTTTTTAAAATTTAATTAAAAAATTAAGCAAGGTCCCACTTGTTTATTTTTATTTTCATTACTTAGGAGGTGGGACATGGAGGATCTCGCTATGATTTATGTCATCGAGTGTTATGCCCATGTTTTCTCCTAAGAGTTTTACAGTCTCTGGTCTTGCATTTAGGTCTTTAACCTATTTTGGGTTAATCTTTGTGTATGGTGTTAGGAAGTGTTCTAATTTTATTCTTTTACACATAGCTATCCAGTTTTCCCAGCATCACTTATTGAAGAGACTTTCTTTGCCCAATTCTATATTTTTGCCCCCTTTGTCAAAAATAAGGTACCTATAGGTGCATGGATTTATCTCTGGGCTTTCTATTTTAGTACTGCATTTTCTAATGTGAGCCATTCAGGCAGAGGCTTCTTAAAAAGAATCCAGCTTTGGCATCTGAGCAAGATGCCTGTTGTGAGTGAAAAAGTCTAGCTGGGCTCTTTACAAGGGAAAGTCCCTTAGAAAGGTCTCTGGACCTTGGAAGTGGAAAGAAGGTAGATACCCAGGTGGGAGGGCTGCTGAGAAAAGGTTTCCTTCAATCAGTCTTATCTTGTTTTTTCCCAGGCAGAATAGATGAATGATACTTCTTAGAATTAACATCTTAGAAGCATGAAAAAGAGAAATCTCTGCTCGATTGTTTATCTCCTATGAACTGGTCATTTTTGTAAAGTTCAAACACTCCCTAAGTGGCCTTTTTCCCTTCTTTTTGAGGGGGTGATAGGTAGTCCCTTTTTTGTGTTAATTGGAAAATGATAATTTTAAGATGAAATGATTTCCATTTTGTATAAACTCATGCAGCTTTCAGCTAGTTTTTAAGTTCTTATTCATTATACAGAGTAGAAATGAGGGTGAGGATCTGTGATTTGTTTCTTTTTTAGCATGAGGCTTAATTGCTTCCCTTCTTATACTTTGGGGATACTAGCTAACATACTCTGCTCAGTTTCTGATCTTCTCTAAACTCACTGTTTATAATTTTTGAGTGGTAACTTTTTGTTGTTGTTTTATTTTTTTAGAAAGGACATTTGTAGTTCAGTCTCAGGAAATTGATTGCTGGGAACATCTAATGCTCATATCCTAGATAGAAGTCCATCGTAAACTACTTGTAGACTGGGGAATTAACTGGAAGCATATTCAGACATTTTAAAGAAAATACGAACATACTCAGTGTATCTAAAAAACTGACAAATCAGAAGTGATTTTTTTTTTTTGTGACACCAAAGGAATTCCTGGAAAGATATTTGAAATCTCCTGCCTTTTCTGTGTTTATTGAAATGATCATGTATATTTTTACATCTTAAACATCATTGTTTTTTAAAAATTGAATATAATTAATGTACAATATTATATAGATTACAGGTGTACCATATAATAATTCAGTTTTTTATTATAGTTATTTTTATTTAACTTTTTGATTATACAGTTTTGTTATTTACAGATATGTGATCCCAGATTAGTCACGTGTATATCCCTAACCCCTTCCTCCTCTGCCCCTCGCCCCGTCCCCCCATCCCACCCCTCCAGGCCATCATATAGCCCCCATGTAGGATCCCTTATTCCCACAGCACACTGACAATAGTTATCTCTTTTGCATATGATAGTATAGGTTTCCATGTTACTCTTTCCATGCCTCCCACCCACTGTTCATATCCCACAATGTCCATGTGTCTGTTCTTTATGTCTGTTTTTCTATTGCTTCATGTGTGTGTTATCATTACCCTCTGACTAGATTCCATATATATGTGTTAGTATACTGTACTTGTCTTTCTCTTTTTGACTGACTTCATTGTATATAACAGGTTTTAGATTCATCCACCTCATTAGGACTGATTCTTCTGCATTTCTTTTTACTGCTGAGAAGGATTCCATTGTATAAATGTACCAAAGCTTTTTAATCCATTCATTTGTCTGTGGACATATAGGTTGCTTCCATGCTATAGCTATTGTATAGAGAGCTGCAATGAACAATAAGGTACAGGTGCCTCCTTCAGTTTTGATTTCATCAGGATATAAGCCTAAAAGTGGGATTGCTGGGTCGTATGGTGCTTCTACTTTTAGTTTTTTAAGAAATCTCCACACTGTCTTCCATGGCGGCTGTATCAGTTTACATTCCCACCAGCAATGCAAGAGTGTTCCGTTTTCTCTGCACCCTCTCCAGCATTTATTGTCTGTCGATTTGTTGGTGATGGCCATTCTGACTGGTGTGAGGTGATATCTCACTGTAGTTTTGATTTGCATTTCTCTAATAATAAGCGATGTGGAGCATCATTTCATGTGTTTTTTTGGCCATCCATCTGTATGTCTTCTTTGGAGAGGTGTGTCTTTAGGTCTTTTTCTCATTTTTTGATTGAGTTGTTCATTTTTGCGGTGTTGAGTTGTCTGAGCTGCTTGTATATTTTGGAGATTAAGTCTTTGTCAGTTGTTTCATTTGCTGTTATTTTCTCCCATTCTGTGGGCTGTCTGTTCACCTTGTTTGTAGTTTCTTTTGCTGTGCAAAAGCTTTTAAGTTTCAGTAGGTCGCACATGCTTGTTTTTGTTTCTGTTATTCTAGTGAGTGGGTCATAGAAGATTGAAATCCCTATAAAATTTTGACTTACAGGTGGGTTCCAAGAGCAGAGGCTGACTCATGGAAAGTTCACGGCACACTCACTTCTTTTTCCCTTGGGGTTTGATCATTTGAGCTGGGATAGTGTAGAAAGGCCTTCGGGGTTGGCAGTTCTGTTCTCTGCAGTGTCAGGTAGCCCCGGCATGAAGTCGTCTTGGCAGTGTCGGGTAGGATTTTGTGGGCTGGGTGCCTTGGCTAACCGTGGTCCTTATAGTTCACCCCACTCTTTGGCCCACACCTTCCATGGCCTCTAATCATAGTCAAGAACCAGAAAGAGGTGAGCCTGTGGGTTTCTTCCATCATGAAATTCTCTGGTGTGGGGAGTTTGTGATCAGAGGATGGTATTGGAGTCAAACCAGCCTTGACCTCTGGACAAAAGAAAGCCCCGGTTGGTGCATCACTTACAGCACATGTGTGGTCTGAACCGCTCACCGGGACTATAATTTCCAGTTCCCTCCTGTCAGTCTCAAAGCGGAACAGGCCAAAAATGAAAGGCTCAATGCAGCCTGGCATTGCCACCCTGAACGGGCTTTCGGCGGGCTCCTCTGGTTCTGTGGAGGGCAGCAAGTAAGCAGTCCTGCCTCCTGGCCCAGAAGCCTCCACGGAAGACTGTTCATTGTTCAAGGGGCTCTTTTTCATTTCAAGACAATAAAAGACGGCAAAGTCATTCATTTGCTCTTTTGCACAGATGAACTGATTGCCTATGAACTAACGAGAAGGGAAGCGGAAGCAAACAGAAGACCCCTTCCCGAGTTGGTTCGTGCCAAGATACCATTCAGTGCCTGCCTTCAGGCCTTTTCTGAGCCAGAAAACGTTGACGATTTCTGGAGCAGCGCCCTTCAAGCCAAGTCTGCGGGTGTGAAGTAAGTGTGTATCTGTGTGTGCTTGTGTGGTGGCAGTTGGGTGAAGAGGAGGCCTTGAGAGGTGGGGACTGGGTAGCGAGGGCTTAGAGGGAGCACCACGCAGGTCTGTGCACACCTGCTCATGTGTGGCCAGATGGGATTATGACGTACACAACCCTAGTTGTTGTAGACCTAGCTTGTGTGAGGCCTGCCCGGTAAAACAGGCTTATTGTAATCTCTGTCACGCGCAAGGAACAGAATGCCTTTTACTTTTAAAGCCAGGTTGGAATTTACTTTTGTTTTTTTTGTTGAAAGGTTGTAGCCAAGAACTCTTGCTCCCTTGGCAAGATGATATGCATGAAGAAATTAGAACAATACTTAGTACAGTCTTCAATATTTAAACTCCACTGGGATAGTTTTTGATTTCACAATGAAAGATTTGGCTTAGAGCTTGGTGACTGTGTTCCTGCCTGGTGACCAGGGGTTTTAGGGCATCTCAGAGGAGACCTCTGGGATCCTGGGCTTTGTTCTAATGAGCAGCTCAGGGCGTGGTCAGGGAATGTTCTGTTTCTATATTGTGAGCCTTACTGTCAGGTCCACAGAAAGTTGTTTTTCTCCACGTGTCACCTTAGTTGATTTTATATAGCCCAGTCCTTGGCAGCACACTTCATGCAGCTGGAGAAGGAGTACTCACAGTGGTGTAAAAAGAGGGGAGGTCTAAAAGGAGGCTCTGGAGCTCTCAGTGCTTTTAGATATTCTTCAGCCATTTTTCTTCTGGGCTCAGCCTGGGCTCTAGGTGATATGAGAGGCAGGGAAAGATGGATGATTTACTGCTGGCTGTTTTTATCACAACGACAAATAGCAGTCAAACCTGAATTACCTCTTCTCTGTGACAGCTATCCCTCAGGATTCCTCTGTTTCAGATGATTGACAATATGTTAAGAATGGGAAAACAAAAAGAATTTATTTCAAATGCTTAAAAAAACCCACATTTTCTTACAGTAATTTTATTTAAGAAGTTTTTTCATGTCTAAAGGAGATTAATAGTAGTTCTGTTATCAGTTATCCATTGTGGGGTAAGTTTTCATCTGAGGAGTGCTCGGTTTGGGGGATGTGTGTGTATGTGCATGTGTGTGTATGTCCTTGCAACAAGGGTTCATGAGTTGGCATGGTCAATGTTTGCAATTCTCTCATTACAACATGAACACATCTTTGAGCATTTAGAAAGCTACACACTATATGAGTGGTGGAAATGATTTTTTTCTCTCAGCTTTATTAAAATATAATGGATATAACATTATGTAAATTTAAGGTGTACTGTGTGATTTTTTTTTTGTTTTTTACTTTAATTATTGACAGGCTGAAGATTCTGCAAACATACATTCTTTTCTCTTTGGACGGTAATTATGACTCTGTAAGGGAGGTGGGAGTGATCAGAGGCCTGGCAGCCTGTATAGCTCCTGGTGTCAGGTGTGAGCAGCAGAGAGGTCTTCACCAGCCTGTCTGCTTGGTCCCCCTTTTCTGCTTTTCTGAGTCATACAAGTGCAGGGTGTGGCCTCTTCTCTAGGCCTGTGGGGAAGGCACCTTCTTATGACCAGGAAAAGGCCTGTCTTTGAAGTGGAGCTGGGAGGCATAAGCCTCCCAGGGACAGTCTCTGATCCTTGGGCTGGTGGTCAGGAGGTCTGGGGTCTTGTTCTGTGTCCGCTTTCCACCTCCTGCTCTGATCCTGGGGCAGAGTTAGCACCCAGCTCCTTCTTACATCTGTCTGAGTAGAGGAATGATGGTTGCTGACCTACAATATATTTAGTTGTAGACAGGAGGGCTTCTGCCTTTTCTCATCCTTAACAGTGGTTATTAAACGTGTTTCTTCTGTCTTTCACATACACACATACTCTTTTGGTTTAACACATATGAAAGAAAATTAATAATACTAGATGCATCACAGTTCTTGATAATTGAAAACTAGTCTGGTGGCAAAGGAAAGGAACATTGTTTTAGGTAATAAAGCAGCTACCATTATGGCTCATTCGTCAATATTATTCCAGGTTATATACTAAGTGCTTCCCATCAATTACTGCTTCATCCTCTTAGTATGGCTATGAGGTAGGTGCATGATTCTCCCCATATGACAGACAAGGACGTAAAGGAAGTATTACTAATTGGCCCCTGAGTGGCAGACTTGGAATTCATTCAAGTTTGAAGTTTAAACTCTTAACCCTTGTGTTGTGTACTGCCCCCATATTTCTTGTCACGATTGCTTAAGCTTGTATCTTTATCATCCTTATAGCCTAGTTTATTCTTTATTATCCCTTATGTTTCAGATAATAGTTTTGGGGAAACCAGTTCAGTGAATTTCGAAACTATCTTTTCTTCTTTTTGTTATTCCCAGCAATATAGACACGGTCTCTTTATTATGTTAATTTGGGCCTTACATTTTTCTTGTGTTAGACTCCGAGCCTGCAAACATACATTCTTTTCTCTTTGGACGGTAATTATGACTCTGTAAGGGAGGTGGGAGTGATCAGAGGCCTGGCAGCCTGTATAGCTCCTGGTGTCAGGTGTGAGCAGCAGAGAGGTCTTCACCAGCCTGTCTGCTTGGTCCCCCTTTTCTGCTTTTCTGAGTCATACAAGTGCAGGGTGTGGCCTCTTCTCTAGGCCTGTGGGGAAGGCACCTTCTTATGACCAGGAAAAGGCCTGTCTTTGAAGTGGAGCTGGGAGGCATAAGCCTCCCAGGGACAGTCTCTGATCCTTGGGCTGGTGGTCAGGAGGTCTGGGGTCTTGTTCTGTGTCCGCTTTCCACCTCCTGCTCTGATCCTGGGGCAGAGTTAGCACCCAGCTCCTTCTTACATCTGTCTGAGTAGAGGAATGATGGTTGCTGACCTACAATATATTTAGTTGTAGACAGGAGGGCTTCTGCCTTTTCTCATCCTTAACAGTGGTTATTAAACGTGTTTCTTCTGTCTTTCACATACACACATACTCTTTTGGTTTAACACATATGAAAGAAAATTAATAATACTAGATGCATCACAGTTCTTGATAATTGAAAACTAGTCTGGTGGCAAAGGAAAGGAACATTGTTTTAGGTAATAAAGCAGCTACCATTATGGCTCATTCGTCAATATTATTCCAGGTTATATACTAAGTGCTTCCCATCAATTACTGCTTCATCCTCTTAGTATGGCTATGAGGTAGGTGCATGATTCTCCCCATATGACAGACAAGGACGTAAAGGAAGTATTACTAATTGGCCCCTGAGTGGCAGACTTGGAATTCATTCAAGTTTGAAGTTTAAACTCTTAACCCTTGTGTTGTGTACTGCCCCCATATTTCTTGTCACGATTGCTTAAGCTTGTATCTTTATCATCCTTATAGCCTAGTTTATTCTTTATTATCCCTTATGTTTCAGATAATAGTTTTGGGGAAACCAGTTCAGTGAATTTCGAAACTATCTTTTCTTCTTTTTGTTATTCCCAGCAATATAGACACGGTCTCTTTATTATGTTAATTTGGGCCTTACATTTTTCTTGTGTTAGACTCCGAGCCTGAAAGGTCAGGAAGAGACAAAAGATGTCCTCTTGGTAGCTCTTGGATCAGTACGGGCTAGACATAAAGACCCTTCCCTTTTTGGTCCTGAACAGACAGTGACTGGGAAGAATATGCATTTGGAAATTTTATTCTCCCAGCAAATATTATTGTTCATCTAGCATATCCTGGAAAATGAACTGAGAAAGACCGAGTTCCTCCCCTCAAACTACTCATAGATTCAGGGCCCATAGGGAGAGATTCTTGTCTTGACCTTTATCTTTATGAACAGAAAGGCACGGTATAAGGCTCAGAGCACAGGCTTTAGGTAGACTGGCAGTGTTTGAATCCTCAGTGTGGAACTTACTGGTCTGTGACCTCGGCCAAGTGACCTCACCTCCAGAAGCTTGTTTCCTTGTATGTACTCTGGGGATAATAATAGAACTTTATAGGGCTGAGATAGGGATTAAGCATAAAGTGCTTTGCATAGTGCCTGGTTGAGTAAACATGCACTGTAATGTTAATACACTTTTTTTTTTTTTTTTGCCTTGGATTATATAGTTTGACTATGGTTAATTAATTAGGTTTTTAATTATGATTTGATTAATTACGTGTTTGATTAAATGTTTTCAGTGTATTTAATAGAGATGATAGAATTGTATTTTTTTTTTTAGTCACCAGGCTTTCAATTAAATAGTCTTAATAATTTTAGGGAGACAGACAGTTTATATATCAATATATTTTTCTTAATAAGGCTTTCATAATGTTTTTGTCTGAATTGTAATTAGTGAAGAATTGATGCATTTTAAATAATGGTACTAAGTTGTCAGTAGACAAAGCAGTATTGTTGTCAGGTACTATTCTAGCACTTTCTGTCCCAACTCAGTTCCTGTAACAGTTCCTTAAAGAAAGGTGAATTTGCTCAGTGTCTTTCTATACCTTTTTGAATCATTTATATTCTGATGGCCTTTATTAAATATATAACTTTTCAAGAAAAATTTTAATTCTAAGAATTAATTTTAGGAATGGAGTAATTGGTGCCTTTAAAAATTAATTTTGTTATTCCCAGCAATATAGACACGGTCTCTTTATTATGTTAATTTGGGCCTTACATTTTTCTTGTGTTAGACTCCGAGCCTGAAAGGTCAGGAAGAGACAAAAGATGTCCTCTTGGTAGCTCTTGGATCAGTACGGGCTAGACATAAAGACCCTTCCCTTTTTGGTCCTGAACAGACAGTGACTGGGAAGAATATGCATTTGGAAATTTTATTCTCCCAGCAAATATTATTGTTCATCTAGCATATCCTGGAAAATGAACTGAGAAAGACCGAGTTCCTCCCCTCAAACTACTCATAGATTCAGGGCCCATAGGGAGAGATTCTTGTCTTGACCTTTATCTTTATGAACAGAAAGGCACGGTATAAGGCTCAGAGCACAGGCTTTAGGTAGACTGGCAGTGTTTGAATCCTCAGTGTGGAACTTACTGGTCTGTGACCTCGGCCAAGTGACCTCACCTCCAGAAGCTTGTTTCCTTGTATGTACTCTGGGGATAATAATAGAACTTTATAGGGCTGAGATAGGGATTAAGCATAAAGTGCTTTGCATAGTGCCTGGTTGAGTAAACATGCACTGTAATGTTAATACACTTTTTTTTTTTTTTTTGCCTTGGATTATATAGTTTGACTATGGTTAATTAATTAGGTTTTTAATTATGATTTGATTAATTACGTGTTTGATTAAATGTTTTCAGTGTATTTAATAGAGATGATAGAATTGTATTTTTTTTTTTAGTCACCAGGCTTTCAATTAAATAGTCTTAATAATTTTAGGGAGACAGACAGTTTATATATCAATATATTTTTCTTAATAAGGCTTTCATAATGTTTTTGTCTGAATTGTAATTAGTGAAGAATTGATGCATTTTAAATAATGGTACTAAGTTGTCAGTAGACAAAGCAGTATTGTTGTCAGGTACTATTCTAGCACTTTCTGTCCCAACTCAGTTCCTGTAACAGTTCCTTAAAGAAAGGTGAATTTGCTCAGTGTCTTTCTATACCTTTTTGAATCATTTATATTCTGATGGCCTTTATTAAATATATAACTTTTCAAGAAAAATTTTAATTCTAAGAATTAATTTTAGGAATGGAGTAATTGGTGCATAATTTATAACCTTGACTGGATTTAACAACAAATTCGATGTCCCAATTAATGAATGCAGTTAATGAATGCCAAGTGTTAAATTTGAGATTGACTTGAACAAATTTATATTGAGCAGTTACTGTTTGTGTGATTCAACTTGAGACCCTAGAGACGATACAGAAATGAATAAGGAATGCTTAACCAACAGGAAAAATGCCACGTAGGCATCATGTAACCTGCTTTCTGGTACTCTAAGGTTGGTAGCCATGCATAATGAAGTGATGTGTTAAATTATCAGCCCGGAGTTCCTCCACTGCCCTCCACCCTATGGTATCACCCAGCCAAGTCCTCATCCAGATACTGACCACAGAGCAACTTTTAGAGTCTTTGGGTTCCTGAACCAGTTTGGAAATTACTGATTTTTGGTTGGTTTCACTGTTACATATTTTCCAGATTTTAAGTTAAGGAGGTAAGAGGAAAGGACCAGAGAGGTGATACTTTTACGGTAGTTGAAAATATCAAATGGGGTTTCTTGGTTTTTGATGAAATTGAGGACTTGGCTATATTTAAGAATGCTATTTATTACTGCTTCTCGGAAGATGGGAAAAGCTAATTAGAGGTAAATAATTTCTGGAGAGTGAGACAGGCTAATAGATCAGCTCCTAAGGATAGTTAAGCTCTTGTTTTTTGAGAGACTCTCTTATTGCCTTTGCCCGTCTACCCTCCTTGTGATGGAGAATTTAAGATCCAGAGAGGTTAAGTGACTTACATAGGGAAAAAATACAGATCAGTGACAGACCAGTTAACTCTTGCGTGACAAAATAATTATGCTAATTTCTTAGCGATGCACAGCACATTCTAATGTGCCAGGTGGTTTCATGACATTTCACGAATATTGCACAGCTTAGGAAGGTAGATATTATTATTATTATTATTTTTACATTTTACTTTATTTATTTATCTTTTTGGGGAGTGGGGTGGGGAGGGAGGGGAACAGGCGGGCCACTTCTATTGGTCTTCCATTTCTCTGTTTTCATCGTCTTTGTTCTTTGGCTCCTGTGGGCCTCCCATTGCGGTGGCCTCTGTCGTCGCAGAGTGCCAGCTCTGGGCGCATGCGCCCCAGAGCTCTGGCTCGATAATTGGACACATCAGTCCAGCCGCTCCGCGGCACGTGGGATCTTCCCAGGCCAGGGATTGAACCGGCGTCCCTTGCACTGCAAGGCGGTGTCCTTACCCACTGGATCACCAAGGGAAGCCCCAGGAAGGTAGATATTATTAATAAATCCATTTTGTAAATGTGAAGCCTCAGAAAGGATCAGATTTGGAGCAAATGAAGTAGCAGCCAAGTCTTTTTGACATGTTTTGAATAGTCCTCTGCCCATGAACTGTGGCTTTCTTCCTACAGTAGGGGGCAGCAGTGCATTTGTGTTCGATTTCTGAATTCTGGGAAGATGCACTGCACATAGATTTGAAAAATGGAGTTTGTAGAAGTGTGTTCTAGAATCTTTTAATTTTAAAAGGGTATCGTATCTGTCTAAATCTAGTTTCTGTTTCCTATGTACCTACTGTACTCAACATTGACAGTTAAATAAAAATGTTTGTTATAAACAAGATGACAAATGTGGAGAAAATGAGCTGGAACAGGGGTATGAATTTGGTGTACACGTTGAATAGTTTGCATGTAAATTTGACAAAAGTAAGTTCAGGCAGTTCAGCATTCATTAAAGTTTGAAATCAAACTTAAGACATTAAACATGTATGTTTAATTTTTAAAATTTAAGGTCCAGATTTAGATAGTTTAGATATCCCATAATACACATTCACAGCCCTTTAGGATCCACGTGGCCATAGATTTTAGGTGTGGTAGTATTTTAATGAGGCACCTGGCATTTCCAGTAGTCAGCCTCAACCAAAGTTCTGATATACCCTGTTATGCCAGCTCTGTGCTGCAAGATAGAGAACTTGCTGTGGGCGCAGGTTAGGAATGTGCCAGTATTGCTCAGGGAGCCTTTTCAAACTTCATATACAAACACAAAGCATAGGTGCCCCTACACATCTACAATATGTGTTTGTATATACACACATATACACAAGGGTTTTAGAAGAAAACAGATGTATATGGTTGAAAACCACTTTTCAGAAATACAAAATGCCACACAGCTAAGCAAAGTACTAATTTTGCAGTGTGTCCAGAATCATGCTCAGAAACAACATCGTCCTCCATTAGACACTGTCTTCTCATGGAAAGGCCAGGATGAGCTGTGAGGTGGTGTGTGTGTCTGCCCCTGTGTGTGTGAGTGTCCCGCCTCGTCGCCGCAGGCCCTGGGCCTGCCGGGTGTGCCTCACACACAGCTTTTGATGCTTTATGAACTGTTTTCACAATTCTTACTGCCTTGTTTCATTGATCTGTCCCCTTGTGTTTCCCAGAACATCTCGTTTTGCCTCATTCCCCGAATACTTGGTAGTGCAGATAAAGAAGTTCACTTTTGGTCTTGACTGGCACTATTGTGTTCGATTTCTGAATTCTGGGAAGATGCACTGCACATAGATTTGAAAAATGGAGTTTGTAGAAGTGTGTTCTAGAATCTTTTAATTTTAAAAGGGTATCGTATCTGTCTAAATCTAGTTTCTGTTTCCTATGTACCTACTGTACTCAACATTGACAGTTAAATAAAAATGTTTGTTATAAACAAGATGACAAATGTGGAGAAAATGAGCTGGAACAGGGGTATGAATTTGGTGTACACGTTGAATAGTTTGCATGTAAATTTGACAAAAGTAAGTTCAGGCAGTTCAGCATTCATTAAAGTTTGAAATCAAACTTAAGACATTAAACATGTATGTTTAATTTTTAAAATTTAAGGTCCAGATTTAGATAGTTTAGATATCCCATAATACACATTCACAGCCCTTTAGGATCCACGTGGCCATAGATTTTAGGTGTGGTAGTATTTTAATGAGGCACCTGGCATTTCCAGTAGTCAGCCTCAACCAAAGTTCTGATATACCCTGTTATGCCAGCTCTGTGCTGCAAGATAGAGAACTTGCTGTGGGCGCAGGTTAGGAATGTGCCAGTATTGCTCAGGGAGCCTTTTCAAACTTCATATACAAACACAAAGCATAGGTGCCCCTACACATCTACAATATGTGTTTGTATATACACACATATACACAAGGGTTTTAGAAGAAAACAGATGTATATGGTTGAAAACCACTTTTCAGAAATACAAAATGCCACACAGCTAAGCAAAGTACTAATTTTGCAGTGTGTCCAGAATCATGCTCAGAAACAACATCGTCCTCCATTAGACACTGTCTTCTCATGGAAAGGCCAGGATGAGCTGTGAGGTGGTGTGTGTGTCTGCCCCTGTGTGTGTGAGTGTCCCGCCTCGTCGCCGCAGGCCCTGGGCCTGCCGGGTGTGCCTCACACACAGCTTTTGATGCTTTATGAACTGTTTTCACAATTCTTACTGCCTTGTTTCATTGATCTGTCCCCTTGTGTTTCCCAGAACATCTCGTTTTGCCTCATTCCCCGAATACTTGGTAGTGCAGATAAAGAAGTTCACTTTTGGTCTTGACTGGGTTCCCAAAAAATTTGGTAGGTATCTTTTGCATGCTTTTGCTTAAAATGTCAAATTAGCTGTTGAAAAAAACATGGCATGTGAAAGAGCCCATGTGGTTGGCTGCTAGAAATGGTTTCATTCTTTTTCCATAATTCCCACCTTTCTCTTTTGAAAGATAAGAAAATATGATAAGCAGTGGTATTAAAAAAAAAACCCTGCCACTCATGAACTCATCCCTCTAAGAGTGGGTTCTGAAATGGCCAGATTCTAAGAGTGAAAACAGGAGCCTCACAGTATCAAATCATGTCTCCCAAACTTTAACGTGATCTTGGTAAAATGCAGGTGCTGATGCAGCAGGTCTGGGGTGGATGGGGGTTCTTTAGTCTAATGTGCCCCTGGTGATGGTGAGGCTGCTAGTGCCACTGGTCCAGAAGCGACGCATGGAGGTGCTAGTGAATAAAGATACACAAGACTCTTTTTCTCATCTACCTGGACTCTGAAGCAGGCAGGTGTGGCCAGTGACATTTGCATAAATCATACAAATTTTATTAATAATAGCTCAAGTACAGTGAGTTGTATTAGAAAGTAAAAGGGATGCATAATCTTTGGCATAATTGGACTTTCTTTTTTTTTAATTTTAAAGGTCCTTGACCATTGTTAGAAGTTAGCTTTCCAGACAATGCATAAGAACATTTTCTCCACCATCTAGATCGCATATGAAGGTGTCCGATATGGCCTTGCATGGGCCTAGGCTATCTTCAGTGCCATGAAGGGCCATACAGTTTTACCGTCTGATTTCTCAGACAAGAACCTGAGACTGTTTGCCATTCTTTTACAGTTTCTATGTTTTTGAGCACTTAAAAAACAACCATTAGCCCTAGTCTTGTTAATTAAGCAGTCATCTCCTCATCTGAAGATGATAAGTCATAAGGATGTAAAATCTGCGGGAATGATTGCCCAGAAACCTCTGGCAGCAGCAGTTCACATAGCCCTGGTTTCTGCCTGGAATGACGCAGCCCGTGAGCTTGCAGCTCCTTCCTCTCTTCCTGGTGGAATAGTTTTGTGGGCAGGGAGGAGGGCGGAAGGCAGGCTGCTCATCACTCAGCTTTTCCTCCTTGGACCCGAGGTGCACCCCAGAGAGAAAACTGACTTCTTCGAAAGGCTTTGAACTGCTTTGGAAACAGTTTTGTTTTCTTTGTCCTTGGAATTTTGGTAAAGGATGCAAAATTCAGATCAGATTTCACAGTCTTGCTGAATTTAAAGAAGCCCTAAATCTTTCTTTAATGAACCTGAAATTTTCTGTTGAGGAAGAGTTGTATTGATTTTGTTGGTCAGACATTGTGTTTGATTTTTCTGTCTGCTGAGATTTAAATTTTTTTTTTTAAACTAAAGTTTTCCTTTGGGTGGTTGTTTTAAAGTAGGGATTACATGCCTAGCAACCTAGCATCCTAACTGGTTTGGGGGTGATCTTTTCAGGTTCTTTTTGCTAGCCTGAGAGTCATATCCTGCATGAACATTTGAACCCATTTTCCATCATTATCATATCTGACTGCATGCAGTGTGAACTCTCAACAGGCTGTTAGACTCATGCATTTTGTATCTGAGTGAGCCAATGCAATGACAGCTGAGCTGAGAGGTTAAAAAAAATGCACCTCAAGAGGAATACACTTGAGGTTCAGCTAATTTCTTTAAAGTTTTGTTTTATTACTTTAGGTGGAATAATCACAGTATCCATCATGATCTGAGAGAAGGCCTAAACTATGGGTTGTAAACTCAAATGCCTAATGAGGACAGGGTGATAATGTAAGTGCAAGAAGTAGGTGACATGTAGGAAGCACGTACGTGTAGCTGTCTTGGTCTCTCTTGAGTATTCCCATTTTGGATGAAGCCACGAATTAGGTAAACATTTCTCTACCGTAAGAATCAGAATAGCACACATATGATGCCTCAGGGTCCTGGGAGCAGTAGGGAGCGATGAGGCCTGTGGCAGGCAGACACGGGGGGCATAGAGTACCCTGGAGAAGAACCTGAGGATCCACCCCAGGCAGTTGTTACCACATGAGACACTGCTACAGCTTTTTGTTTTTGTTTTTTCCAAAATGAGTTCGAGTCTGGCCTTTTGAATTAAAATTTCTGATTTAGAAATTGGAATTCATTGTCGACCTTTGACAAACATCCAACAGCAAGTGTCCACAAATGTTGTATGGGCTCCCAGTTTTCGACCTCTGGCTTCCTCATTTCTCCTTGTTCAGCATGCAGTCCTGCCTCTGTGTTTCCCCTGGTTCTGCATGAAACTCTAATGAGTCTCAGCCAGTCTTCTGGTCCTGTGATTGACTCCTGGGAACTTAAGACATCCCGTGACTCTGCACCATAGTTAGTGGTGCTAGGTTTAGGAGGCGATTGTGGGTATTCGTAGAGTCCAGTGAGTATAATCTCTCTCATTTTGCAGATGTTTCTATTGATATGCCAGACCTACTTGATATCAACCATCTCCGAGCCAGGGGGTTGCAGCCAGGAGAGGAGGAACTTCCGGACATCAGCCCCCCCATAGTGATTCCTGATGACTCAAAAGGTACCGGCTTGTGCCAGGAAGACCTTCTCAACCCCTCCCCACTCCCCTGATGGAATAGTCCCTTTTCCTCCTCCCATGGTGCTTTCCTGTGTTGTCTCCCGACAGAGACACACAGAAGTGGTGCCTGCAGACTGTAAGCTTAAAATATTAATAGTCATGGGAAGAGGCACAGATCTAACATGAGTTGGTTGAAATGGACCCGTGGAAATCACAGGCAGCCGAAGGCAGCCTATCTCCAGGAAGGTTTTAGGTTGCCACGTGTCTGGCTTTGCCTCCTTCCCTGCCTCCATCCTCTCTTCCCTGGCTGTGGGGGAGAGGAGTGTGTTTTCAGGGGGCTCTTAGTCTAGAGGAGCTGTGTCCTTCTTGGAGAACCTTTAGAGAACCAAAAAGGGGAATTCAACAGTGTGTGTTGGTTTTAAAAATCTCCCCCACGTCTCACCTCCCCAACTTTGTTATGGCTTCAAGCAAGAGGACAGTTTGAGCTTCTCTTACTCTCTGTGAACCTTAAAGTGGTCCTTGTGAAGAATTTTTTTTTTTTAAAGATTTATTTATTTATTTATTTTGGGCGGGGTTTGGGTTGGGGAGGGAAGGGAGCAGGCGGGCCACTTCTATTGGTCTTTCATTTCTCTATTTTCATCCATCTTTGTTCTTTGGCCCATGTGGCGTCCCATCACACTGGCCTCTGTTGTCGCAGAGCGCCGGCTCTGGGCGCATGCGCTCCAGAGCTCTGGCTCGGTCATTGGACACATCAGTCCAGCTGCGCCGCGGCACATGGGATCTTCCCAGGCCAGGGATCGAACCGGCGCCCCTTGCACTGCAAGGCGGTGTCCTTATCCACTGGACCACCATGTGGGAACTCCCGATCAGCACTGTGATTTCTTAGCCCCGTGCACCATAGTTTGGCTAGGTTTAGGAGGCGATTGTGGGTATTCGTAGAGTCCAGTGAGTATAATCTCTCTCATTTTGCAGATGTTTCTATTGATATGCCAGACCTACTTGATATCAACCATCTCCGAGCCAGGGGGTTGCAGCCAGGAGAGGAGGAACTTCCGGACATCAGCCCCCCCATAGTGATTCCTGATGACTCAAAAGGTACCGGCTTGTGCCAGGAAGACCTTCTCAACCCCTCCCCACTCCCCTGATGGAATAGTCCCTTTTCCTCCTCCCATGGTGCTTTCCTGTGTTGTCTCCCGACAGAGACACACAGAAGTGGTGCCTGCAGACTGTAAGCTTAAAATATTAATAGTCATGGGAAGAGGCACAGATCTAACATGAGTTGGTTGAAATGGACCCGTGGAAATCACAGGCAGCCGAAGGCAGCCTATCTCCAGGAAGGTTTTAGGTTGCCACGTGTCTGGCTTTGCCTCCTTCCCTGCCTCCATCCTCTCTTCCCTGGCTGTGGGGGAGAGGAGTGTGTTTTCAGGGGGCTCTTAGTCTAGAGGAGCTGTGTCCTTCTTGGAGAACCTTTAGAGAACCAAAAAGGGGAATTCAACAGTGTGTGTTGGTTTTAAAAATCTCCCCCACGTCTCACCTCCCCAACTTTGTTATGGCTTCAAGCAAGAGGACAGTTTGAGCTTCTCTTACTCTCTGTGAACCTTAAAGTGGTCCTTGTGAAGAATTTTTTTTTTTTAAAGATTTATTTATTTATTTATTTTGGGCGGGGTTTGGGTTGGGGAGGGAAGGGAGCAGGCGGGCCACTTCTATTGGTCTTTCATTTCTCTATTTTCATCCATCTTTGTTCTTTGGCCCATGTGGGCGTCCCATCACACTGGCCTCTGTTGTCGCAGAGCGCCGGCTCTGGGCGCATGCGCTCCAGAGCTCTGGCTCGGTCATTGGACACATCAGTCCAGCTGCGCCGCGGCACATGGGATCTTCCCAGGCCAGGGATCGAACCGGCGCCCCTTGCACTGCAAGGCGGTGTCCTTATCCACTGGACCACCAGGGGAAGCCCGTGAAGAATATTTTTAAAGAGAAAAGTACACATGAAAAATCACTGCCTTTGTGAATTCAAGAACAGCGTTCATTTTTAGCTCAGTTATTCTGGTGAAATCGCTTTCATCTTGGATTCATTTGTACACCTGTTTGCTGTTCGCCTTCCTAATGAATTAATTAGGTACATTAGCTAATAGTGCCCGGGCACTTGGGGTGCCTCTCAAACAGGATTTCCATCAGATGAGCGTGACATTACTGGTGACTGTGTTGGGATAAAGTGAGTCTCAGAGGAGCAAGAGAGGATTCAAGGTCGGCACCTGTGTTATGTTACTCTCCAGTACTAAGTCCAGTGCTCTGTTACAGAGGATGCAGAACAGGGAAGGGGCCTGTAGGTGTGGCCATCGGGGTTATATAGTACAGGTGCTTCATTAAAAGAGTCCGATAAAAATCAGTCTGAGCATTAGAGAACTACAGGATGGTTTGTCTGCATTGCTCCTGATGTTTGTAACAGAGTCCTTGGCTTATAATTATACAGAGTTCGTAGAAGTACAATGAGAAGAATTACTTAGTTCCTTAAGAGGATCAGCAGAGCATCATACTTTATCTCTTCTAAATGCCTGAAGCTTGGTATTTTCCCTCCTTCCTGGAATGACTACGTCCTGCGGGCTGGTCTGCATGGGGGATGGAGGGGCTGCCAACAGGGTGGGATCTCAAGGGGCGGGGGTGAGGGAGAACTCCGGGTTCACTCATTTTCTTTCTCTAGAGCTCTTTGCCCTGGTTGGGTCTCACTTCCTGCCTTCTGCTTTAATTTCCAGATCGCCTGATGAACCAGTTAATTGACCGTATGTATCTTTTACACTTTTTCTCTATGTCCTACCATTGTTACTTACCTAACACATTTATCTGTGGGGGTTCAGAAAAGGGCGTTGTTGTTCTGTTCGTGTGTCTCTGAGGCTTTTCCTGGGTGGGAATAACCCTTGGTCTGTAAGTTGAGGTTGCTCCAAATCTAAACCAGAAATGTGGTGGTGAGATGCCCCTGTGGTTCAGGAGAGAGAGCTTTAGCTTGAGAGCCAGCCAGCCCTGAGTTCGAATCATGGCTCTGCCATTTGTGACTGTGTGACCTAGAATGATTAGCTCGACTTCTCTGAGCCTCAGTGTCTTCATGTCTGAACAGGGGACACTGATGCCATTTCTTCCCTCTCTGGCCACCTGAGTAGGTTTCTTGTTGCAGTGATGGCACAGTGGTCTTTCACTTTGTCTGCTCCTTCATATGGACACATAATGAAGATGCATGGCTGACATGGTAGTATTAACCCATACTCTGAAGGATGTCCATGTCAATGGGTTGTTTGCTAATTTTTATAGTTCCTTATAGTTCCTTTTATAGTTCTGGGTGAGTTGATACTTCCTGTTTTCTAAAGAACCTAACTATTTTATAGTCAATACTTAGATATTAGTTAGGAGGAAGAAAGCATATGTAATAACAGAAAATACCTGAATCTTCTTGTCTACAAAGCCTTTCTGGAAACACTAGTGTTCATTTAGAAGTTCAGGTGTTTTACTTTGCAGAAAACACTTTTTGTGATGGATCATGTGGCTTAGACCTCTTCAATTTTGATTTGCTGGTTTCTTGCAGAGGCTGACAGGGGAAGCGAGGGTCATGGGCAACCCATTGCCTCTGCAAGTAATCTGATAGTAATGATAATATTTTTGAATGATTACCGTGAGTCATGCAGAGTCTATGACTCCATAAATTCTTTCAACTGTGTTTAACTATACTATTCCAATACTACAAAGGCCGGCTTCTCATTTGATTATTACAGTAAGATGGGCAGAGCAGGTGACCTTTTACAGAGGATAAAGCTGAGACCCAGGAAAATTCAGAGGCTTAAGAGCTAGGAACAGAGCCAAAGCTAGGCGTCAGGTGTGCCTCCATGTCCCTTGACCTTATCTGGAGAGTGAGGAGATTGCTGGCTGTCCCTGCTCTGCGGAGAGCTGGTCCCCAGGATCTTGGCCCAGGGGAGGGGAAGGGGGACTGGAACTGTGTCAAAGGAGGTTTGTTTGACTATGCGCATTTATTTAGCCGTTTCTCCATTTTCCTCCTGATCTAAGTCTGCTGTCTTAGCAGCAATTACCTATATTCACCATTGAGGGGAAAAAACTGTCTTTAGCTTGAGAGCCAGCCAGCCCTGAGTTCGAATCATGGCTCTGCCATTTGTGACTGTGTGACCTAGAATGATTAGCTCGACTTCTCTGAGCCTCAGTGTCTTCATGTCTGAACAGGGGACACTGATGCCATTTCTTCCCTCTCTGGCCACCTGAGTAGGTTTCTTGTTGCAGTGATGGCACAGTGGTCTTTCACTTTGTCTGCTCCTTCATATGGACACATAATGAAGATGCATGGCTGACATGGTAGTATTAACCCATACTCTGAAGGATGTCCATGTCAATGGGTTGTTTGCTAATTTTTATAGTTCCTTATAGTTCCTTTTATAGTTCTGGGTGAGTTGATACTTCCTGTTTTCTAAAGAACCTAACTATTTTATAGTCAATACTTAGATATTAGTTAGGAGGAAGAAAGCATATGTAATAACAGAAAATACCTGAATCTTCTTGTCTACAAAGCCTTTCTGGAAACACTAGTGTTCATTTAGAAGTTCAGGTGTTTTACTTTGCAGAAAACACTTTTTGTGATGGATCATGTGGCTTAGACCTCTTCAATTTTGATTTGCTGGTTTCTTGCAGAGGCTGACAGGGGAAGCGAGGGTCATGGGCAACCCATTGCCTCTGCAAGTAATCTGATAGTAATGATAATATTTTTGAATGATTACCGTGAGTCATGCAGAGTCTATGACTCCATAAATTCTTTCAACTGTGTTTAACTATACTATTCCAATACTACAAAGGCCGGCTTCTCATTTGATTATTACAGTAAGATGGGCAGAGCAGGTGACCTTTTACAGAGGATAAAGCTGAGACCCAGGAAAATTCAGAGGCTTAAGAGCTAGGAACAGAGCCAAAGCTAGGCGTCAGGTGTGCCTCCATGTCCCTTGACCTTATCTGGAGAGTGAGGAGATTGCTGGCTGTCCCTGCTCTGCGGAGAGCTGGTCCCCAGGATCTTGGCCCAGGGGAGGGGAAGGGGGACTGGAACTGTGTCAAAGGAGGTTTGTTTGACTATGCGCATTTATTTAGCCGTTTCTCCATTTTCCTCCTGATCTAAGTCTGCTGTCTTAGCAGCAATTACCTATATTCACCAGGAGAGAACAACATTATCTGGCATTAACTTACATTTATCTCCTATCTTTCCCAGACATTTAAAAGGAATAACTTTGATGATTTTCTTGTTATGAAATGCAAAGGCATAGGAATGATGATTAGAGATGAGAGTCATCTCTGGTTTCATCACCCATCTGTAACCATGGTTAACCCTGGGCATCTGTCCTTCTCCTGTTCTTTACCTTTGCTTGGTTCACTCTATTTTCCCCAAAATGGAATTACACATTTTCAATTTAGTATGCTTTTATGTGCATGCATACACTTATTAAGCTGCATGACTAACTACATTTCTAGAGAAGAGAGCCTTTTACAAGGAGTTGAAAATTATTCTGTGGAAAAAGTTTCATAGTTTCTTTTCAGAGGAGTCCTTTTTTTGTTACTAAAATTTTAAAATATTTAAAAATGTTATTTAGAGTTGATTTGTGATGCCATGTTAGTTTCAAGTGTAAAGCACAGTGATTCAGATATATATATATATATATATATATATATATATATGTATGTGTGTGTGTCTGTTATTTTTATCAGATTCTATTATAGGTTATTATAAAATGACTATTGTTCCCTGTGCTATACAGTAGGTCCTTGTTAGTTATCTGTTGTGTATATTGTAGTATATATCAGTCCCTACCTACTGCATGAGTCTTTATTACAGAACTTTAGAATTTTCACTATCTTAATGCACACTGTGGACTTCTATGGAGAACAGATAATCTAGGTTTACAAAACTTGTTTGACCATGGCAGTCCCTCTCTTAGAGCACTAGGACTCTCGAGAACATAACTGGTTAGTCACCATTGTCCTATAGCGTTGCTTTCTTAAAATTTTATCTTGGTATAGGGTGTTTGTGTATCTCTTTCTGAGACAGACTTTGGTAAATGAATTTTTAGTATAATTTTTGTAGAACAGATATTTCTATTTCTCAGTTCTTCTACTGATTTGCTTTTAGATTATAGAGCTCAAGGAGGTTTGTTTGACTATGCGCATTTATTTAGCCGTTTCTCCATTTTCCTCCTGATCTAAGTCTGCTGTCTTAGCAGCAATTACCTATATTCACCAGGAGAGAACAACATTATCTGGCATTAACTTACATTTATCTCCTATCTTTCCCAGACATTTAAAAGGAATAACTTTGATGATTTTCTTGTTATGAAATGCAAAGGCATAGGAATGATGATTAGAGATGAGAGTCATCTCTGGTTTCATCACCCATCTGTAACCATGGTTAACCCTGGGCATCTGTCCTTCTCCTGTTCTTTACCTTTGCTTGGTTCACTCTATTTTCCCCAAAATGGAATTACACATTTTCAATTTAGTATGCTTTTATGTGCATGCATACACTTATTAAGCTGCATGACTAACTACATTTCTAGAGAAGAGAGCCTTTTACAAGGAGTTGAAAATTATTCTGTGGAAAAAGTTTCATAGTTTCTTTTCAGAGGAGTCCTTTTTTTGTTACTAAAATTTTAAAATATTTAAAAATGTTATTTAGAGTTGATTTGTGATGCCATGTTAGTTTCAAGTGTAAAGCACAGTGATTCAGATATATATATATATATATATATATATATATATATATGTATGTGTGTGTGTCTGTTATTTTTATCAGATTCTATTATATGTTATTATAAATAGACTATTTTTCCCCTGTGCTATACAGTAGGTCCTTGTTAGTTATCTGTTGTGTATATTGTAGTATATATCAGTCCCTACCTACTGCATGAGTCTTTATTACAGAACTTTAGAATTTTCACTATCTTAATGCACACTGTGGACTTCTATGGAGAACAGATAATCTAGGTTTACAAAACTTGTTTGACCATGGCAGTCCCTCTCTTAGAGCACTAGGACTCTCGAGAACATAACTGGTTAGTCACCATTGTCCTATAGCGTTGCTTTCTTAAAATTTTATCTTGGTATAGGGTGTTTGTGTATCTCTTTCTGAGACAGACTTTGGTAAATGAATTTTTAGTATAATTTTTGTAGAACAGATATTTCTATTTCTCAGTTCTTCTACTGATTGCTGCCTCTGGCAGAGTTTTCAGTAGATTATAGAGCTCAGGGTGTGGAAAACAAAGAGGGTGTATTTTGTACTCCTATTTCCTATCAACCTTTGGTATAATTTGAGAGCACCGTGTAGGTGCTATGTGCACAGACACATGGACATACATACACCCATGTACATGTATGCATATTAATATACATACAAACCTATAGTCATACGTGTGCATAGATAAGCATGTGCCTCTCTACCCATGGTTTAGTCATTAAGTTATGTCTGACTCTTGCGATCCCATAGACTGTAGCCTGCCAGACTCCTCTGTCCATGGGATTTCCCAGCCAAGCACACGGGAGTGCGTTGCCATTTCCTCCTCTAGGGGATCTTCTCGACCCAGGGATTAAACCCAGGTCTTGTACATTGCAGGCAGATTCTTTACCATATGAGCCATCAGAAAAGCCCTCTCTACCCATATCTATATATTATTGTGAAAACAAAACCTGTGTCTAAGCCAAAGTTATGTTTGTAAAGCAGTCTTTTTTAATACCTTAAAGGTATACAGTTAAAAAATGTTCTTTCCTTCTAGCTTAGCAGTGGACTGTCTATTTCTCAGAGTGATTACATCCTTTGATTGCTGATTTATCTAAAGACCTGCTAAAATTTCCTGTGAGGTTTCAGGAACAAGCTTTTTTGGCCTGTAGATAATGCTTTTGTCTTCCAGTTTCAGTCCTAGGAGAGGCTGCTGTAGTGGTCTTGAGAGTGATGTAAGAGACTGAAATGGTTCTGGGAATACACTAGATCTCCCCATAGGAAATTAGAGAGTTGTTTTTCAGTGCTTGGATTGCTCAGGTAATTACTGTGGCTCCTATTTAGGTCAAAGATAAAAACTCAGCTCAGATAGCTTAATATTTGGATGGCTTAAAAAAAAAAACATTAAAGCACTATCGACACATTAAACAACATAGCATCTTCTTTGGGTTCCATGTGGCTTTCCAGGTGGTGTTAGTGGTAAATAACCAGGCTACCACTGCAGGAGACATAAGAGACACCAATTCCATCCCTGGGTCAGAAACCTCTGGAGAAGGACATGACAGTCCACTCCAGTATGCTTGCCTGGAGAATCCCAAGGACAGAGGAGCCTGGTGGGCTGTGGTTCATGGGGGCCACAAAGAGTCAGACACAACTAAAGTGACTGAGCATGCATGCATGGGTGGCATGTGGATAAGCGGTGAAGAGAAGCTAAGAGAGAGGAAATGAGGCTAATTTATCACACCAGCATATCCTTTGTGTTCATTAGCATCAGACATCGATGAGTCGTCAGTGATGCAGCTGGCTGAGATGGGCTTCCCACTAGAAGCGTGTCGGAAGGCTGTGTATTTTACTGGAAACATGGGAGCTGAAGTGGCCTTCAACTGGATTGTTGTTCACATGGAAGAGCCAGGTATGTGGTTAGAAAATGGGATGGCATTGGAGTCTGATGTCATTGGTCCTCAGTGATGTCAAGCCTTGGTCCTTCCTTGTCCCCTGGAAAATGACTTTACCAGTTCATAATTTGCTACATGGGAGGTGGTTAGAGAGGGGAATGGTTATTTTGCCTTGAGGCCTAGTCACAATCTTTGCTTTTTTCTTGTTTTTTTTTTTTTTTTCTTTTGTCATTTGTGCTTTTGGTGGTAAGAAACCATTTCCTAACCCAGGGTCACAAGATTTTCTCATATTCTTTCTTTTAAGAATTTTGTAGTTTTAGCTTTTACATTTATGCCAGTGATCCTTTGGGACTTAATTTTTGCATATGGTGTGAGGGTAGGGATCCAACTTTATTCTTTTGAGTATGGATATGTAGTTGTCCAGGCACGATTTGTTGAAAAGACTGTCATTTCCCTACTGAATGGTCTCAGTACCCTGGCTGAAAATCAGTTGACCATAGATATGTAGGGTTATATTTGAACTCTTAATTCTATTTGAGTGGGCTCTTGATCTATATGTTTATACATATGCCAGTACCAGACTGTCTTGATTATTGTAACTTCAGGTATCTTTTTCTTATTAGCTCTAAAGATTGTTTTATTTCAAGACCCAAAAAAGAAAAAGGCCTGAGTGTGATTGTTTTTTCCAGATTTTGCCGAACCGCTGACCATGCCTGGTTATGGAGGAGCAGCTTCTGCGGGGGCCTCTGTTTTTGGTGCTACTGGATTGGATAACCAACCTCCAGAGGAAACTGTAGCTATCATTACCTCCATGGGATTCCATCGAAATCAGGCTGTTCAGGCCCTGCGAGCAACAGTAAGCACAAGAGACCACGCGAACACCTGCCTCTTATTGGGGGTGGTTTCTATTTTGTCGGTTGAAACTTTCAAGTGTCCTATTATCATTTTGAGTTATGTCTATCTAAAGCTATGCCACACCATGCCCCATAAAGATTTATTTGCATGTACTATATATAAAGCTATAAGTAAATGATTGAGGGAAAAATATAGAGATTTTACAAGTAAGGATATTTTTTAAAAATGATAGAGATAATACAGTAGAGGTAAGATAATTCAGCTGAAAGATACTCTGTTTCCTATTAATATTTACTAGCATGAGGCCATAGACTTGACTTGGAGCTTGCTTGTGGGCTTAGAGCAAAGAGGGATGCTTGAGATCCTGTGTTCAATAACGCTTTAGGAGAACTTGTGCCTTTCTCATGCCGACACTTTGGAGTAATGTCTCTCAGAAGTCGTCATGAAGAAGTCTCCTTGGAATTTTGTTTCTGTTTCTCTCTGCAGAGGGAGAAGGCCTTTCAGCTAGTTGTGAAGTCCTGATATTATCAGGAAAGAAGGGACCAGGAGATTGGAGGGTAGACAGACGCCTTCCTCTTGCAGTACAGATGTCTGTTTAATATTCAGGCGAAAATATATTCTTTTTCCACACCATAATCCATTTTTGAGGGCTTCCCTGGTAGTTAAATGGTAAAGAATCCACATGCCAATTCAGGAGACATGGGTTTGATCCCTGGGTTGGGAAGTTCTTCTGGAGGAGGAAATGGTAACCCACTCCAGTCTTCCTGTCTGGAAAACTCCATGGACAGAGGAGCCTGGCAGGCTACAGTCCAAGGGATCGCAAACCTCGGACATGACTTAGCGACTAAACCACCACCACCAATCCATTTCTGAGTGGATATCTGCTTCCAGTACCTTCTTGCCCTCCTTTCAGGGTCTTGTCGGGACCCCTTGCTGAAGTCACAGTGGCTCTCAGCTGGCTCATACAGTTTGGATGGAACAATTCATTTCTCTTTAAAATGCTTGAAATGTTTCAACCGGAGTTTGTTGTATTTGGGGTACTTGTTTATGCCCCAATTATTTTACTTTGCTTGACTGTTTAATTGGAGATTTTGCCTACATCTAAACGAATTGTTTAACTCACCAAGTAATATAACAAAGGGAGAAGACGGAAATGCTTTTATGGTCCATTGATTTGAATTACATGGGGTTCAGTTTAAAACAGTGTAACTTAACCGGTGTTGTCATCATTAATCAAGGCATCAGTCTTGTCTCAGCTGCATTCAGTCACTCTGCCTGCATTCAGGAGAAGAGGCTCTGACTTGGTAGTCATGTTAGCTTCCCTCCACCCTGCATGGTTATCTGCACAAAATACAATTCGTGGGGGAAGGTAGTGTGTGCAGTTAGTGTGGCTTTGCACAGGACTGCACTGAAACAGATGCCATTGTCTCTGCATTCAGTCTCTCATCAGCACCAGCATCAGCCCACAGAAATGCTGAGTTAAGACTGATACAGGCTTTGGAGTGCTGACCTGCTGCTCTGAACTGTTTTCCAGTGAATCCAATTATAGACCTCACTTGAGAGCCTTGCAGAATGTCTACAGAAAGTGCATTTCATAGGTGGGGTCAGAGCTTCTTACTCAGAGACTCTTAGGACTAATGAATTCAGGCCTCCTGCCCTGTCTCTTGACATCCTGGTTCAAATGGTCAGGATATAATGAGGGCCTGGTACTGCATACATTATAAAACTGTTTTGTTTCATTAGAATAGTAACCTGGAAAGAGCACTGGACTGGATCTTTAGCCACCCTGAGTTTGAGGAGGACAGTGACTTTGTGATCGAGATGGAGAATAACGCCAATGCGAACATTGTTTCTGAGGCCAAGCCCGAAGGACCTAGAGTCAAGGATGGATCTGGAAGTAAGTTTTTGCCTCAGGGATTGTCTGAGTGGTCATGGTACATTCTGTTCACCCCCTTCCTTCCCATTGCCACGTGTTGGAATCTTTGCCTTCAAACTTTAGCACAGATCCCAGATTTTCATAGATGGTGCCCTTGGCCACTTCACACGGGCCAGGGTGACCCGAGGGAGTCTTGGAAGACTCGGGCATGTCCCCTGGTGTGTGTGCCTCAATTTAGCACCAGCTCTGGCTTGATATATGCTTTGAGATGATATTCCATTGTGGTTCACAAATGTTTTTGTCCCAAAGGGAGCCTTTATTTTCATGGTGATATATTTGAAGAGTTGCAAAGCACTTGACCTTGTTGTTGCTCATGCCTCCTCCTGATCATTTTCTGAAGGGCTGCAAGATGGCAGGAAGAGGTGCCATAGGTCCACGTGGTACCTCCCATCAGCCAAAATTAACATATGCCACCCTGTGCCAAGCATGGCCCTAGACACATTACCTAGACACTCATTTAATCCTCATCCCACCCATTTTGCAGGTAAGTAGAGGCATAGAAAGATAGGTAACCTTGCCCAAGGTCACAAAGCTCTTCAGAGGTGGAGGCAAGGTTCAAGGTCAGAATCCATGTTCCTCATCTCTGTGGTGCCCTGTCTTTTGGGCTTTCCTTGCCTAAAGATTTGGAGCCTGGCAGCCACAACCCACTCCAGTTGGCAGTCGCAGACTGCTCTTGCTCATCTCTCAGTGGTATTTCCCCTGCACTCTCCAGACCTACGGCTCACATGCCTGGTACGGTAGGCTCACCACCAGCCTACACAATGGTCCTCAACTCTCTTCCTCCCACTCCCAGACCTTCATCCAGGCCAACCCATAGCTGCGAATCCCCCCTTCTTTCCCTTCATGGCTTGCTAAAATCCTCACCATTATTTAGAACTTGGCAACAGGTTCCATTTCCCTGGACCTCTTTCCCAGCGTCTTGTCATAATCAGTCCCTCCCGACCCCACAAGCTGGCAACAGTTATACGAATGTTAACAGTCCTTCCACTCCTGTCACGTTCACTCTTCCCAGTTAGCCCTGGGAAGTCAATACCAGTGTTATGTCCATGCAGAAGAAGAAGACACTGAGTCAAAGAGGGCAAAGTAACTTGCCCAGGTCGCTCTGCTGGTGAGAAGTAGAACCAGCATTCCATCTCAGGCAGCCTGCCGGCGGAGCTTGAGCCTGTGGCCCCTGTAGCACAGTGTTTGTTCTCCTGTCAGGAGAAGTATCAGGCTCATCTTGAGATAAAATTAGTTGTGTAAATACCTGTGTCTCCCAGCGGACAGGGAGCTCATGGAGGACAGAGGCCTTTTGATTTTTTATAGCTTGTGGTGTGCAGTGCATAGAAAGTGCCAACAAAATACTAATTGGATCTAATTAAATGGACCATAATAGCATTTGTTCCTGTAGTTGTGTGGCTGCAGCTTTGCTTGTTACAGGACCTAAGACATATGCATTGATACAGCTCTGGAGACAGAAGGAGAGGGAAACTGCCTTCTTTTTTTTTTTTTTTTTTTTTTTAGGGGTGGCGGGTTGGGGAGGGGGGCGAGCAGGCCACTTCTTTTGGTATTTAATTTATCTGTTTTCATCCGTCTTTGTTCTTTGGCTCCTGTGGGCCTTCCATCGCAGTGGCGTCTGTCGTTGCTAAGCGCCGCCTCTGGGCGCATGCGCCCCAGAGCTCCGCCTGGGTAATTGGACACTTTGGTCCAGCTGCTTCATGGCACGTGGGATCTTCCCAGGCCAGGGATCGAACTGGCGCCTCTTGCACTGCAAGGCGGTGTCCTTATCCACTGAACCACCAGGGAAACCCTGCCTTTTTTGTGTAAGATGGGGATTTCTTTGCTGAGACTGTGTTAATCCAACTAGATAAGAAAAGGATGAGCTGTAGTTCTCTCAGCTTCCACGCTATCTAAAGGGGCTTGTGTTACTTGTTGAGAATCACGGGCTCGCCTGAAATATTAAACGCTGTTACAGACCAGTCACTCTGTATCCCTTCTTTCCCTCAGGCTTGAAAACCCAAAACTTGGCAACAGGTTCCATTTCCCTGGACCTCTTTCCCAGCGTCTTGTCATAATCAGTCCCTCCCGACCCCACAAGCTGGCAACGAAATGTTAACAGTCCTTCCACTCCTGTCACGTTCACTCTTCCCAGTTAGCCCTGGGAAGTCAATACCAGTGTTATGTCCATGCAGAAGAAGAAGACACTGAGTCAAAGAGGGCAAAGTAACTTGCCCAGGTCGCTCTGCTGGTGAGAAGTAGAACCAGCATTCCATCTCAGGCAGCCTGCCGGCGGAGCTTGAGCCTGTGGCCCCTGTAGCACAGTGTTTGTTCTCCTGTCAGGAGAAGTATCAGGCTCATCTTGAGATAAAATTAGTTGTGTAAATACCTGTGTCTCCCAGCGGACAGGGAGCTCATGGAGGACAGAGGCCTTTTGATTTTTTATAGCTTGTGGTGTGCAGTGCATAGAAAGTGCCAACAAAATACTAATTGGATCTAATTAAATGGACCATAATAGCATTTGTTCCTGTAGTTGTGTGGCTGCAGCTTTGCTTGTTACAGGACCTAAGACATATGCATTGATACAGCTCTGGAGACAGAAGGAGAGGGAAACTGCCTTCTTTTTTTTTTTTTTTTTTTTTTAGGGGTGGCGGGTTGGGGAGGGGGGCGAGCAGGCCACTTCTTTTGGTATTTAATTTATCTGTTTTCATCCGTCTTTGTTCTTTGGCTCCTGTGGGCCTTCCATCGCAGTGGCGTCTGTCGTTGCTAAGCGCCGCCTCTGGGCGCATGCGCCCCAGAGCTCCGCCTGGGTAATTGGACACTTTGGTCCAGCTGCTTCATGGCACGTGGGATCTTCCCAGGCCAGGGATCGAACTGGCGCCTCTTGCACTGCAAGGCGGTGTCCTTATCCACTGAACCACCAGGGAAACCCTGCCTTTTTTGTGTAAGATGGGGATTTCTTTGCTGAGACTGTGTTAATCCAACTAGATAAGAAAAGGATGAGCTGTAGTTCTCTCAGCTTCCACGCTATCTAAAGGGGCTTGTGTTACTTGTTGAGAATCACGGGCTCGCCTGAAATATTAAACGCTGTTACAGACCAGTCACTCTGTAATTCACGGGCAGGTCTTACTATGTGTTCCATGTCTGTGAGTTCACCGCTATCTTGATTTTCTGTAATGGACTTTTCTTTAGGGATGGTGAGTTCTTCCTGAAGGAAGTAAACCATAAGATGGGGCCTTTGTAAAGCTGCCAAGGTGTTTGGCCGCAGCGTTAGGGAGAGGCTGATCATGAGGGTTTTTGTCTTCTGGTGGAGTTTGGATGGACTGACCGCACTCTGGGAGATAGTCGTTAATGGTACGAACAGCCACATTCTTTCCTCGGGCTTACTGAACTCTGAGTGACCTGCGCATATTCCTGGTTTTTGAGCTGTGTCCTTGAATAGGATGTCATGATGATGTTTTTAAGCAGCCTTGAATTTAAAGGCACTCTGGGCCAAACTCTGTGGCTTTTACCCTGCATCACTTCCAAATTTAGCACTTGCGGTTGAGGGTGGGGAAGGAGACAGTGATGCTCTATGAGAAATCACAGAATATGAAGAATCTAAGGGTAGTAGAGGGTGGAAAGTTTAGTTATGAAGAAAGCATAAATCACCATAATGTACTGAATGCATTCTGCATCAGATTTTGTAGAAGAACAGATGTTTTTCAAGTAGCCTTTCCAGCACTGTGTCTGGCCCATGAGGTGATGAGCAAATGAGTGATTGAGTGAAGAAGTAAGTGAATGCCAGGTGGTGGTGGTCACAGGGCTTGTTGGTTCACTGCCCCCCCTGAGTGCTGTCTGGAAGGGCTAGCAGTGCACGCTTGCCTACGTCACCAGGAAGGGACAGGAGGATTTCTTGTACTTGGCTGTATTCGCATCTGAACGTGTGTCAGTCACTTTTTTCTTTTCCAAAAATTGACATTTATGTTATTTTTCTTGCAATGAAAAGGGTGTATAATAATTTTAGCAACTTGAGAAAATAAAGATCTAGGTAAAGAGGAAGACGATCATGACAGTCCTACTAGCCGGTCGTAACTCAGTCACTGTTAAATGTTTTGTGTGTGTTCTTTAGACCTTTCCTGGCAAATGTATAAAAATGAATATAAAAAGGTATGTTTATGGAAATATAGCATTCTATCCTACACATGCTATCTTAAAAAAGGATGGTTAATTTACAATATTGTATTAGTTTCAGGTGTACAGCTAGTGATTCAGTATTTTTATAGCTGATACCTCATTTATAGTTATTATAAAATAATGACTATATTTCCCTGTGCTATACATTATAACCACTATTCATGCTATTTTATGGCCTGTTTGTTCCCTAACTGTGGGTGTACATTATATAAATCTAGGTCATTGAGCATATATTAATATTCTGTTGTACCATAATACATATACCTAATTTTAGGCCAGCTAGTTATTATTTAAATAAAAGACAATTTCAGAAAAGAGTTTTAAATAACAGGGTTCTTTGCACATTCAGAAGGTGTTGGGAGTGATTTTTAAGTAATACATTTTTCTTAAAGGATGAATTCAGCTCACAGAAGTGTAACAAATGGCTTTTTCAGTTTCTATCCAGGCAATAAACATTTGTTCAGGATTTTTCATTACTTTCCTCCTCCACTCCACTCCCTTCTTTTTCTCTGTTAAAATAATGCTGTAATGAATATTCTTGAGCTCTCCCTTTTTTTGTTTTTAAAGATATTTTAAAAAATTATTCATTTGGCTGCCCTGGGTCCTGGTTGCAGCACACTGAATCTTCAGTAGTGGCATGCAAACTCTTAGTTTTGGCAGTTACCTGACCAGGGGTTGGGCCCCCTGTGCTGGGAGCTCATTAGCAGCTCAGAGTCTTAGCCACTAGACCACCAGGAAGTCCCTCCTTTATTCTTTCGTTTAGGGTGAGTTTCTGGAGGTAAAGTTCTAGAGTCAAACTGTGTATTTAGATGTGAATGCAGATGATCCCTTCACCCCGCTGAAACACAGCCATGTATTCCTGTTCCCATCCTGCCCAGCAGTGCTGTAGGCAGAGCACACATATCTTTACTGCCTAGTTGTTTTTCTTCTTGTGCTAATTGCTTCCTCACTTCCTCTGCCCATTTCCCCATTTTTATTGCAGTATTCAGATTTTGTTACTGATTACAGTAAGAGTTTCAAATATTGTGTATTAGTTTGGTGTACAATACCTTGTAGCTTTACAATATTGAGTGTTTCTGGCCAGAAACATGTTGCTCTTTTTCTTTCCTTCATCTCCGTCTTCTCCTTCCCCTGCAGCTATATGGTTTCCCTTATAGCTATATGTGTTTCTGGTTTAGTTACTTACCAGGATTACATTTTCTGTGTTGTGTTGTTCAGTCGCTCAGTCATCTCTGGCTCTTTGCGACCCTGTGGACTGCAGCATGCTCGGCTTCCCTGTCCTTCACTATTTCCTGGAGCGTGCTCAAACTCAGTGTCCATTGAGTCGATGATGCCATCCAACCACCTTTCCTCCTGCCCTCATTCTTTCCCAGCACCACTGTTTTATTCAGTGAGTTGGTTCTCTGCATCAGGTGGCCAAAGTATTGGCGCTTTGGCTTCAGCATCTGTCTTTCCAGTGAATATTCAGGATTGATTTCCTTTGGGATTGACTGGTTTGATCTCCTTGCAGTCCAAAGGACTTTCAGGAGTCTTCTCCAACACCACAGTTCAAAGGCATCCGTTCTTCAGTGCTCAGTCTTCATTGAGATCCAGCTCTCACATCCAAAGATGACTACTGGGGAAACCATAGCTTTGACTATCTGAACCTTTCTCAGCAAAGTGATGTCTCTGCTTTTTTAATACACTGTCTTGGTTTGTCATAGCTTTTCTTTCAAGGAGCAAGTGTCTTTTAATTTCATGGCTGCAGTCACCATTCACAGTGATTTTAGGGCCCAAGAAAATAAAGTCTCTCACTGTTTCCATTTTTCCCTCATCTGTTTGCTATGAAGTGATGGGACCAGATGCCATGATCATAGTTTTTTGAATGCTGACTCTTTTTTGGCCTCTTTTACATTTTAAAAATTTTGACCTCTTTTTATTGATTTATTTTTCATAAATAAGCCCTGAATGTTGACTTTTAAGCCAGCATTTTCACCCTCCTGTTTCATCAAGAGGCTCTTTAGTTCTTGTTCACTTTCTGATAATAAGGGTGGTGTCATCTGCATATCTGAGTTTATTTTATTGATATTTCTCCTGGCACTCTTGATTCCAGCTTGAGCTTCATCCAGCTCAGCGTTTTGCATAATGTACTTTGCATAGAAGTTAAATAAGCAGGGTGACAACATACAGCCTTGAGGTACTCTTTTCCCAATTTTGAACCAGTCCATTGTTTCATGTCCAGTTGTAACTTTTGCTTCTTGACCGGCATCCAGGTTTCACAGGAGGCAGGTAAGGTGGTCTGGTATCCCTATCTTTTTAAGAATTGCCCACAGTTTGTTGTGATCCACATAGTCAAAGGCTTTAGTGTAGTCAATGATGCAGAAGTAGATGTTTTTCTGGAATTATGTTGGTTTTTGTATGATCCAATGGATGTTGACAATTTGATCTTTGGTGCCTCTGTCTTTTCTAAATCCAGCTTTTGTACATCTGGAAGTTCTTGGTTCATGTACTGTTGAGCCTAACTTGAAGGATTTTGAGGATGACCTTGCTAGTAATTTTCGTTGATCTCTTTCCAAAGTTGACATTTCGGGAAAAGTTGATTTCCTTTGGGATTGACTGGTTTGATCTCCTTGCAGTCCAAAGGACTTTCAGGAGTCTTCTCCAACACCACAGTTCAAAGGCATCCGTTCTTCAGTGCTCAGTCTTCATTGAGATCCAGCTCTCACATCCAAAGATGACTACTGGGGAAACCATAGCTTTGACTATCTGAACCTTTCTCAGCAAAGTGATGTCTCTGCTTTTTTAATACACTGTCTTGGTTTGTCATAGCTTTTCTTTCAAGGAGCAAGTGTCTTTTAATTTCATGGCTGCAGTCACCATTCACAGTGATTTTAGGGCCCAAGAAAATAAAGTCTCTCACTGTTTCCATTTTTCCCTCATCTGTTTGCTATGAAGTGATGGGACCAGATGCCATGATCATAGTTTTTTGAATGCTGACTCTTTTTTGGCCTCTTTTACATTTTAAAAATTTTGACCTCTTTTTATTGATTTATTTTTCATAAATAAGCCCTGAATGTTGACTTTTAAGCCAGCATTTTCACCCTCCTGTTTCATCAAGAGGCTCTTTAGTTCTTGTTCACTTTCTGATAATAAGGGTGGTGTCATCTGCATATCTGAGTTTATTTTATTGATATTTCTCCTGGCACTCTTGATTCCAGCTTGAGCTTCATCCAGCTCAGCGTTTTGCATAATGTACTTTGCATAGAAGTTAAATAAGCAGGGTGACAACATACAGCCTTGAGGTACTCTTTTCCCAATTTTGAACCAGTCCATTGTTTCATGTCCAGTTGTAACTTTTGCTTCTTGACCGGCATCCAGGTTTCACAGGAGGCAGGTAAGGTGGTCTGGTATCCCTATCTTTTTAAGAATTGCCCACAGTTTGTTGTGATCCACATAGTCAAAGGCTTTAGTGTAGTCAATGATGCAGAAGTAGATGTTTTTCTGGAATTATGTTGGTTTTTGTATGATCCAATGGATGTTGACAATTTGATCTTTGGTGCCTCTGTCTTTTCTAAATCCAGCTTTTGTACATCTGGAAGTTCTTGGTTCATGTACTGTTGAGCCTAACTTGAAGGATTTTGAGGATGACCTTGCTAGTATGTGACATGCGTGCAATTGTGCTGTAGCTTGAACATCCTTTGGCATTGCCTTTCTTTGGGATTGGAATGAAACCTGTGCTTTTTCACAACTGTGGCCACTACTGAGTTTTCCAAATTTGGTGGAAGACTGAGTGCAGCACTTTCACAGCCTCATCTTTAGCTCAGCTGGAATTCCTTCACTTCCACTATCTTTGTTTGTAGTAATGTTTCATTATGCCCACTTGACTTTACACTCCAGGATGTCTGGCTCTAGGTGAGTGAGCACACACACCATCATGGTTATCTGGGTCATTAAAGACCTTTTTTGTACAGTTCTTTTGTGTATTTTGCCACCTCTTCTTTATATCTTCTGTTTGTTTCAGGTCCATGCTTTTTATATCCTTTATTGTGCCCATCTTTACATGAAGAGATCTCTCCTCTTTCCCATTCTATTGTTTTCCTCTATTTCTTTGCATTGTTCACTTTCGAAGGCTTTCTTATCTCTCCTTGCTCTTTGGAACTCTGCATTCAGATGGGTGTATATTTTCTTTTATCCTTTGCCTTTCACTTCTATTCTGACCTATTTGTAAGGCCTCTTCAGACAACCATTTTGCTTTTTGAATTTTTATTTTCCTTGGGGATAGTTTTGATCACTGCTTCCTGTACAATGTTATGAACTTCTGTCCATAGCTCTTTAGGCACTCTGTCTGTCAGATCTAATCCCTTGAATCTATTTATCACTTCCACTGTATAGTCTTAGGGCTTTGATTTAGTGTGCAGGGTGACAACATACAGCCTTGAGGTACTCTTTTCCCAATTTTGAACCAGTCCATTGTTTCATGTCCAGTTGTAACTTTTGCTTCTTGACCGGCATCCAGGTTTCACAGGAGGCAGGTAAGGTGGTCTGGTATCCCTATCTTTTTAAGAATTGCCCACAGTTTGTTGTGATCCACATAGTCAAAGGCTTTAGTGTAGTCAATGATGCAGAAGTAGATGTTTTTCTGGAATTATGTTGGTTTTTGTATGATCCAATGGATGTTGACAATTTGATCTTTGGTGCCTCTGTCTTTTCTAAATCCAGCTTTTGTACATCTGGAAGTTCTTGGTTCATGTACTGTTGAGCCTAACTTGAAGGATTTTGAGGATGACCTTGCTAGTATGTGACATGCGTGCAATTGTGCTGTAGCTTGAACATCCTTTGGCATTGCCTTTCTTTGGGATTGGAATGAAACCTGTGCTTTTTCACAACTGTGGCCACTACTGAGTTTTCCAAATTTGGTGGAAGACTGAGTGCAGCACTTTCACAGCCTCATCTTTAGCTCAGCTGGAATTCCTTCACTTCCACTATCTTTGTTTGTAGTAATGTTTCATTATGCCCACTTGACTTTACACTCCAGGATGTCTGGCTCTAGGTGAGTGAGCACACACACCATCATGGTTATCTGGGTCATTAAAGACCTTTTTTGTACAGTTCTTTTGTGTATTTTTGCCACCTCTTCTTTATATCTTCTGTTTGTTTCAGGTCCATGCTTTTTATATCCTTTATTGTGCCCATCTTTACATGAAGAGATCTCTCCTCTTTCCCATTCTATTGTTTTCCTCTATTTCTTTGCATTGTTCACTTTCGAAGGCTTTCTTATCTCTCCTTGCTCTTTGGAACTCTGCATTCAGATGGGTGTATATTTTCTTTTATCCTTTGCCTTTCACTTCTATTCTGACCTATTTGTAAGGCCTCTGCAGACAACCATTTTACCTTTTTGCATTTCTTTTTCTTGGGGATGGTTTTGATCACTGCCTCCTGTACAATGTGATGAATCTCTATCCATAGTTCTTTAGGCACTCTGTCTGTCAGATCTAATCCCTTGAATCTGTTTGTCACATCCACTCTATAGTCATAAGGGATTTGATTTAGGTCATACATGAATGGCTTAGTGGTTTTCCCTACTTTCCTCAGTGTAAGTTTGAATTTTGCAAAAAAAGTTCACAATCTGAGCCACGGTCAGCTCCCAGTCTTGTTCTGGCTGCCTGTATAGCGCTTCTCCACTTCGGTTGCAAAGAATATAATCACTCTGATTTTGGTTTTGAGCATCTGGTGATATCAGTGTGTAGAGTTGCCTCTTGTGTTGCTGGAAGAGGATGTTTGCTATGACCGGTACATTCTCTTGGCAAAACTGTTAGCCATTGCCCTGCTTTATTTTGTATTCCAAGGCCAAACTTGCCTGTTGCTCCAGGTTTCTCTTGACTTCCAGCTTTTGCATTCCAATCCCCAGTGATGAAGAGGACATCTTTTTTTGGTGTTAGTTCTAGAAGGTCTTTTAGGTCTTCATAGAACCATTCAACTTTAGCTTCTTTGGCATTAGTGTTTGGGGCATAGACTTGGATTACTGTGATATTGAATGGTTTCCCTTGGAAACAGATTCCGATTGTTCTGGTTTGTTTGTTTTTGAGATTGCACCCAAGTACTGCATTTTGAACTCTTCCGTTGACTATGAGGGCTACTCCATTTCTTCTAAGGGATTCTTGCCCACATTAGTAGATATAATGGTCATGTGAATTGAATTTGCCCATTCCTGTCCATTTTAGTTCATTGATTCCTAAAATGTTGATGTTCATTCTTGCCATCTCCAGTCTGACCACTCCAATTTACCTTGATCCATGGACCTAACATTCCAGGTGCCTATGCAGTATTGTTCTTTTCAGCATCAGACTTTACTTTCACTACCAGACATATCCACAGCTGGGTGCTGTTTCTGCTTTGGGTCAACCTCTTCATTCCTTCAGGAGCTATTTCTTCATTATTCTCCAGTAGCATATTGAACATCTGCTGACCTGGAAAGTTCATCTTTTAGTGTCATATATTTGCCTTTTCATACTGTTCATGGAGTTCTCAATGCAAGTATGCGGAAGTGGTTTTCTGTTCCCCTCTCCAATGGAGCATGTTTTGTCAGAACTCTCAGAACTGAAGTGACTTAGCATACATGAATGGCTTAGTGGTTTTCCCTACTTTCCTCAGTGTAAGTTTGAATTTTGCAAAAAAAGTTCACAATCTGAGCCACGGTCAGCTCCCAGTCTTGTTCTGGCTGCCTGTATAGCGCTTCTCCACTTCGGTTGCAAAGAATATAATCACTCTGATTTTGGTTTTGAGCATCTGGTGATATCAGTGTGTAGAGTTGCCTCTTGTGTTGCTGGAAGAGGATGTTTGCTATGACCGGTACATTCTCTTGGCAAAACTGTTAGCCATTGCCCTGCTTTATTTTGTATTCCAAGGCCAAACTTGCCTGTTGCTCCAGGTTTCTCTTGACTTCCAGCTTTTGCATTCCAATCCCCAGTGATGAAGAGGACATCTTTTTTTGGTGTTAGTTCTAGAAGGTCTTTTAGGTCTTCATAGAACCATTCAACTTTAGCTTCTTTGGCATTAGTGTTTGGGGCATAGACTTGGATTACTGTGATATTGAATGGTTTCCCTTGGAAACAGATTCCGATTGTTCTGGTTTGTTTGTTTTTGAGATTGCACCCAAGTACTGCATTTTGAACTCTTCCGTTGACTATGAGGGCTACTCCATTTCTTCTAAGGGATTCTTGCCCACATTAGTAGATATAATGGTCATGTGAATTGAATTTGCCCATTCCTGTCCATTTTAGTTCATTGATTCCTAAAATGTTGATGTTCATTCTTGCCATCTCCAGTCTGACCACTCCAATTTACCTTGATCCATGGACCTAACATTCCAGGTGCCTATGCAGTATTGTTCTTTTCAGCATCAGACTTTACTTTCACTACCAGACATATCCACAGCTGGGTGCTGTTTCTGCTTTGGGTCAACCTCTTCATTCCTTCAGGAGCTATTTCTTCATTATTCTCCAGTAGCATATTGAACATCTGCTGACCTGGAAAGTTCATCTTTTAGTGTCATATATTTGCCTTTTCATACTGTTCATGGAGTTCTCAATGCAAGTATGCGGAAGTGGTTTTCTGTTCCCCTCTCCAATGGAGCATGTTTTGTCAGAACTCTCAGAACTGAAGTGACTTAGCATACAGCATACATGTACTCTTCCCTATCATGTCTGAGCTGAGAAGTGTTGGTCCCTTCAGAGCATTAGTTCGAGTTTGGGCCTCAACCACCAGAATCAGCATCACCTAATAATCTGCTGGAGATGTAGATTCTTTGGTCTCACCCCAATCTACTGAGTTAGGACATCTGAAGGTGAGTTTAGTGATCTATGGATTAACAGGCTCTCCATGTAATTATAATTCATCTTAAATTTGAGAACCACCATCTTAACAGCAAGATTAGGTTTGTTGTTGTTTAGTGGCTAAATTGTGTCCAACTGTTTTGTGACCTCATGGACTGTAGCCTGCCAAGTTCCACTGACTATGGGATTTCCCAGGCAGGAATACTGGAGCGGGTAGCCCTTTCCTTCTTCAGGGGATATTCCTGACCCAGGGAATGAACCCAAGTCTCCTGCTTGGCAGGCAGTTCTTTACCCCTGAACCACTGGGGAAGCCTGAAGGTTAGGTTACTCTTAAGGAATAGCCTGGTCACTGGGACATTGCTCCAGCATGTTAACTTTGAAAATAGTGACAAGGTAGATGTCTGAACTGGACAAGCAGTGACTGGGATTAAAGAAGCACTTATGTCAAATTCTTCCTTTAGGGAATATGTTAGTTAAAAATGACTTGTGTCATCTTTTTGAAAGAGGAAGCCATATCATTACATGAAAATCTTTTATGTAAATATTATTTAATTTGATTAAAAGGATTCATGTTTTTAACACTTGGTGAAATAGTAGCTGTCCTTTAGGGAATGTCTACCAAATACCAGGCATTTCCTTTACCTAATTTTTCCTGGCTCCTTACAGTATGAGGTTGAGAAAGTGGTAGCTGATAAGGCTACTGACTTGTTTGAAGTAGGACCACTTTGTAATTCAGATCTGGTTGAATTTGAGGACTGCATTTTCTCCTTTGCCCCCTCTTGAGTCATCCTATTTCAAGTTTTCTAAATTAAAACAGGAGACAGGAGGCTGATTTTCAGGAGACTCTACTTATGGTCATCTCCTACCTGTTTTAAGAGCTGCACTTAACTTTCTGTTCAGTTTTAAAGATTCTTAAGAAGTGGGAAATCAAGTCATCAGTCTGACCTATCTGGGCTCCTGCCATTTGCAGAATCATTACTGTTTCTGTGTTGTACTTAATGAGTGCTTAGGGTTTTTTTTTTTTTTTTTTTTTAAGAACTCACTGATTGCCAGTGTAATTAAAATGTGATTAGGTTGTGATTACTCAGAATCTGCTTGGGCTTCTTCAGCCACATTGCTCTAATGGTGCAGACCTCTTCTGCTGCAGTTGAGAATTTTCCAGCTAGAGGAGCAGAGAGACATTTCATTTACAGAATGATGGGGCTCCTACCACTTGGAGCTCCCTGAGGAATGCAGTCAGAGGAATGCAGTCAGAAGCAGAGCTGTTGAGGAGAGGCTCAGGGCCCAGGGAAGCTAAGCTGCAGTGGTCTGCTTTAAAGCCACACGCTTTTAATACATCTGGCTTCTCTTTCTCAGTCCTTCCCCACAGCTGTACTTTTCAGCAGTGCTGTTGGAAGTTAAGCAGAACCCATTCTGGAGTAAATTAATTTACACTGAAGTATAGATGACCAGGAACTATTAAACTGTGAGGAAAGTGTTGTTTTAGGCAGTATAGCAATGAGAAGTCTAGGCAGGTTGGAAATTTTGAGCTGACCGGGGTTGGGGAGGCAATCTGTAGACCTTTTAAGATTCTGTCCATATTATCAGCTGCCTTAAGCTGTTATTGATTTACTGAAATCCTCCTCTTTCTCTTTTTGAGAACTGAGTAGTTTTCTAAAAGCTCTAGATCCACCTCTTGTTCCCCCTTCTCCCCTGCCCTCCACGGACACACTAGTAGCTGTCCTTTAGGGAATGTCTACCAAATACCAGGCATTTCCTTTACCTAATTTTTCCTGGCTCCTTACAGTATGAGGTTGAGAAAGTGGTAGCTGATAAGGCTACTGACTTGTTTGAAGTAGGACCACTTTGTAATTCAGATCTGGTTGAATTTGAGGACTGCATTTTCTCCTTTGCCCCCTCTTGAGTCATCCTATTTCAAGTTTTCTAAATTAAAACAGGAGACAGGAGGCTGATTTTCAGGAGACTCTACTTATGGTCATCTCCTACCTGTTTTAAGAGCTGCACTTAACTTTCTGTTCAGTTTTAAAGATTCTTAAGAAGTGGGAAATCAAGTCATCAGTCTGACCTATCTGGGCTCCTGCCATTTGCAGAATCATTACTGTTTCTGTGTTGTACTTAATGAGTGCTTAGGGTTTTTTTTTTTTTTTTTTTTTTAAGAACTCACTGATTGCCAGTGTAATTAAAATGTGATTAGGTTGTGATTACTCAGAATCTGCTTGGGCTTCTTCAGCCACATTGCTCTAATGGTGCAGACCTCTTCTGCTGCAGTTGAGAATTTTCCAGCTAGAGGAGCAGAGAGACATTTCATTTACAGAATGATGGGGCTCCTACCACTTGGAGCTCCCTGAGGAATGCAGTCAGAGGAATGCAGTCAGAAGCAGAGCTGTTGAGGAGAGGCTCAGGGCCCAGGGAAGCTAAGCTGCAGTGGTCTGCTTTAAAGCCACACGCTTTTAATACATCTGGCTTCTCTTTCTCAGTCCTTCCCCACAGCTGTACTTTTCAGCAGTGCTGTTGGAAGTTAAGCAGAACCCATTCTGGAGTAAATTAATTTACACTGAAGTATAGATGACCAGGAACTATTAAACTGTGAGGAAAGTGTTGTTTTAGGCAGTATAGCAATGAGAAGTCTAGGCAGGTTGGAAATTTTGAGCTGACCGGGGTTGGGGAGGCAATCTGTAGACCTTTTAAGATTCTGTCCATATTATCAGCTGCCTTAAGCTGTTATTGATTTACTGAAATCCTCCTCTTTCTCTTTTTGAGAACTGAGTAGTTTTCTAAAAGCTCTAGATCCACCTCTTGTTCCCCCTTCTCCCCTGCCCTCCACGGACACACTCGGGTTTTTTTTCAGAGCAGGAATGTGGGAATCCAAGCAGTTGAGGGTAGGGAGATTGTAGATGTAGGGTGTTTCTGAGTCAAATGCTGGTAAATTGGGAATGACATTTTCCTTTCTGTTGTTAAGGATGAGTTATGAAACACATTATTCAAGTTAGGAAGATTCAGTTGGAAAATTCTCTTTTGGTTCCTCATCTGAAGGATGCAGAGCCCCTGGGGTCTTGGTGTTTCTTTCAAGGAGTTTTTGGTGTTTCTTTATTCTGGGGGGCTGTGTGTATGCTCAATTGTGTCCTATGTTTGTGAACCCATGGACTGTAGCCCACTAGGCTCCTCTGTCCATGGGATTTCCCAGGCAAGAATACTGGAGTGGCTTGCTATTTCCTTCTACAGGAAATCTTTCCAACCCAGAGATCAAACCCATGTCTGCTGCATTATAGGCAGATTCTTTACCCCTAGCACCACCTGGGAAGCCCTGTATTCTGAGTACCGTGTATACTGACTAAATAATATGCCCTGCCCTCACGAGATACTACTGCTTTTCAAGAAGATATATATGCTTAAATGATTTATGAAATACAAATTAATTGCACTCCTGAGTCTAGCATTACTTTTGGTCATTATGTGTTGATCAAAAAGATTTCAAAAAGGTAAAATGAAGACTGTCAGGTACATGAAAACTGAACTTATAGTACAGATTTTCTTTGATTGATTGATTTCTTTTTATTTATGGATTCAAAAGCATCTGAAAAGCTAGAATATTTAAAGATAAGTTGATGGCTGAGTTAGATATAAAATTAGTGTCTATCAGGATCATAAGTCCTTGAAGTTACAGAAGTTGGCAGAAGAAAAACTTCACAGCCTAAAAGTTGCAAGTTTTATTTGGGGGACCTTACAGAGGACAGTATTTCTGAGGAATGCTCTGAAGAGCAAAGGATCCTGGGTATATATTAATAGGGCTATTTACTGGAAGAAAAAAGTATAGTCAAACATTAAAAGGTAACTGCTAATCATAAAGAAAAGACATCTCAAGTTAGTTATCAGAGTACCTTTCCTTGTAAGGGAAGATGGCAAGAGTTTTGGCTCATTATAATCATTCCTTAGATGTGCATCTTAACTGTCTATCTAAGGTGGGTAGCCGGAATACAGAAAGGTTCCTGTTTTTTCTCCATCCACAATTCCCTGAGGCTGCATGGTGGTCAGGAGCAGTTGTGGTGGCTGAATGCTTAATCTTTGTAGAGCTGGAATGGCAGGCAACATTCTTTGTCCTCAGTGTCTTCTCTTGGCCATAGATTTGATCAAGGGTTGGGAGGCATTTGTGACAAATTTATTCCATGGTACTAGGAATTCTCATCCCTAGGTCAAACAGGGATTTCGTTGAGAGGTCATTCAACAAGTTGTTTTTTGAAATAGGCCCTGTTGATAACTTAAAATTCTTTGGATTGTCTGTCTTACTAGTTTATTACCATCTAGGAAATTCTTCCCCTTATTGTTTGTCCTCATGTCCTGTTGTTCAGTTGCTCAGTTGTGCCTGAATCTGCAACTCCATGGATTGCAGCATGCCAGGCTTTCTTTCACTATCTCCTGGAGTTTGGTCAAACTCATGTCCATTGAGTCGATAATGGCATCCAACCATCTCATCTTCTGTCACCCCTTCTCCTTCTTCCTTCAGTCTTTCCCAGCATCAGCGTCTTTTCCAATGAGTTGGCTCTTCTTCTGACCAAAGTATTGGAGCTTCAGCATCAGTCCTTCCAGGGATTATTCAGGGTTGATTTCCTTTAGGATTGACTGGGTTCATCTCCTTGCTGTCCAAGGGACTCTCAGGAGTCTTCTCTAGCACCACAGTTAGAAAACATGAATTCTTTGGTGTTTAGCCTTCTTCATGGTCCAAGTCTCACATCTGTATATGACTATTGCAAAAACCATAACTTTGACAATACAGACCTTTGTCGGCAAAGTGATGTCTCTGCTTTTTTAATACACTGTCTAGGTTTGCTACAGCTTTTCTTCCAAGGAGCAAGTGTCTTTTAATTTTGTGGCTTCAGGGCTTCCCTGGTGACTCAGTGGCAAATAATCTGCTTACAATGCAGGAGTCATAGGAGATGCAGGTTCAACCCTTGGGTCATGAAGATCCCCTGGAAGAGGGCATGGCAATCCACTCCAGGATCCTTGCCAGCATTCTTTGCATGGACAGAAGAGCCTCGTGGGGTACAGTCCATAGGATCACAAAGAGTTAGACATGAGTGAAGTGACTTAGTACTCATGTAGTCACTGTCCTCAGTGATCTTGGAATCCAAGTAAAATTCTGTCACTGTTTTCACTCCCTCAACCCCCCACCCATTTCCCCATCTATTCAAAGTGATGGAATCAAATGCCACAATCTTCTGAACGTTGAGTTTTAAACCAGGTTTTCTACTCTCCTCTTTCACTTACATCAAGAGACTGTTTAGTTCCTCTTCGCTTTCTGCCATTAGGATTGTGTCATCTGAATATCTGAGATTGATATTTCTCCTGACAGTCTTCATTCCCACTTGAGTTTCAATCACTTCAGCATTTTGCATGATGTACTCTGCATATAAGTTAAATAAGCAGGGTGACAACATACAGCCTTGATGTACTCCTTTCCCAATTTGGAACCAGTTCATTGTTCCATTTACAGTTCTAATTGTTGCTTCTTGACCTTTATCCAGGTTTCACAGGAGGCAGGTAAGGTGGTCTGATATTCCCATCTCTTTAAGAATTGTCCACAGGTTGTTGTGATCCACACAGTCAAAGGCTTTAGCATAGCCAGTGAAGCAGAAATAGATGTTTTTCTGGAATTCTCTTGCTTTTTGTAAGATCCAGTGGATGTTGGCAGTTTGATCTCTGGTTTGTCTGTCTTTTCTAAATCCAGCTTTTGTACATCTGGAAGTTCTTGGTTCATGTACTTTTGAAGCCTAACTTGAAGGATTTTGAGCATTACCTTGATAGGATATGAAATGAGTACAATTGTGCAGTAGTCTAAACATGCTTTGACATTGTCTTTCTTTGGGATTGGAATGAAAACTGCTCTTTTCTACAGCTTTTCTTCCAAGGAGCAAGTGTCTTTTAATTTTGTGGCTTCAGGGCTTCCCTGGTGACTCAGTGGCAAATAATCTGCTTACAATGCAGGAGTCATAGGAGATGCAGGTTCAACCCTTGGGTCATGAAGATCCCCTGGAAGAGGGCATGGCAATCCACTCCAGGATCCTTGCCAGCATTCTTTGCATGGACAGAAGAGCCTCGTGGGGTACAGTCCATAGGATCACAAAGAGTTAGACATGAGTGAAGTGACTTAGTACTCATGTAGTCACTGTCCTCAGTGATCTTGGAATCCAAGTAAAATTCTGTCACTGTTTTCACTCCCTCAACCCCCCACCCATTTCCCCATCTATTCAAAGTGATGGAATCAAATGCCACAATCTTCTGAACGTTGAGTTTTAAACCAGGTTTTCTACTCTCCTCTTTCACTTACATCAAGAGACTGTTTAGTTCCTCTTCGCTTTCTGCCATTAGGATTGTGTCATCTGAATATCTGAGATTGATATTTCTCCTGACAGTCTTCATTCCCACTTGAGTTTCAATCACTTCAGCATTTTGCATGATGTACTCTGCATATAAGTTAAATAAGCAGGGTGACAACATACAGCCTTGATGTACTCCTTTCCCAATTTGGAACCAGTTCATTGTTCCATTTACAGTTCTAATTGTTGCTTCTTGACCTTTATCCAGGTTTCACAGGAGGCAGGTAAGGTGGTCTGATATTCCCATCTCTTTAAGAATTGTCCACAGGTTGTTGTGATCCACACAGTCAAAGGCTTTAGCATAGCCAGTGAAGCAGAAATAGATGTTTTTCTGGAATTCTCTTGCTTTTTGTAAGATCCAGTGGATGTTGGCAGTTTGATCTCTGGTTTGTCTGTCTTTTCTAAATCCAGCTTTTGTACATCTGGAAGTTCTTGGTTCATGTACTTTTGAAGCCTAACTTGAAGGATTTTGAGCATTACCTTGATAGGATATGAAATGAGTACAATTGTGCAGTAGTCTAAACATGCTTTGACATTGTCTTTCTTTGGGATTGGAATGAAAACTGCTCTTTTCTACTGCTGAGTTTTCCAAATTGGCTGGAAGATTGAGTGCAACACTTTAACAGCATCATGTTTTAGGATTTAGCTCAGCTGGAATTCTATCATCTTCACTAGCTTCTTAGTAAGGCCCACTTGACTTCACACTCCAAGATGTCTGGCTCTAGGTGAGTGATCACACCATTGTGGTTTTCTGGGACATTAAGATATTTTTTGTACAGTTCTTCTGTGTATTCTTGCCACTTCTTCTTAGTATCTTATATTTCTTTTAGGTCTATACTATTTCTGTCCTTTATTGTGCCCATCTTTGCATGAAATGTTCCCTTGGTATCTCTAGTTTTCCTAAAGAGATCTCGAGTCTTTCCCATTCTATTGTCTTCCTCTGTTTCCTTGCATTGTTCACTTCCGAAGGCTTTCTTATATCTTCTTGCTGTTCTTTGGAATTGTGCATTCAGATGGGTATACCTTTCCATTTCTCAGCTATTTGTAAGGCCTCAGACAACCATTTGGCCTTGTTGCATTTCTTTTTCTTGGGGATGGTTTTGTTCACTGCCTCCTGTACAATGTTATGAGTCTTCGTCCATAGTTCTTCAAGTACTCTATCAGGTCTCATTGATTGAATCTGTTTGTCCTATATTGGAGCTGTACTACTACAGTTATTCTATATAGTTATATATGTAATTAGTTGTCTGAAGATGTTTAGCCACCATGTTTTCAGAGGCCTGTTTACATATCAGACAGTGCAGGAGCAACAATCTTACAAAATAGAATACCAGTAATATTTTTGTTGTTCAGTCACTAAGTTCTGTTCAACTCTTTGTGACCTCATGGACTGTAGCATGCCAGGCTCCTCTCTCCTCCACTCCTTCATAGAGTTTGCTCAAATTCATGTCCACTGAGTCGGTGATTCTATCTAACCATCTCATCTTCTCATGCCCTCTTCTCCTTTTGCCTTCAGTCTTTCTGAGTGAGTGGTTTCTTTTCATCAGGTGGCCAAAGTATTGGATCAGTCTTTGATCAGTCTTTCTGGTGAATATTCAGGGCTTATTTCCTTTTACAGTGGGTGGGTTTTTTTCATCAGGTGGCCAAAGTGTTGGATAAGTCTTTCTGGTGAATATTCAGGGCTTATTTCCTTTAGGATTGATTGGTTTGGTCTCCTTGCTGGTCAGGGGACTCTTAGGAGTTTTCTCCAGCACCACAGTTCAAAGGCATCAGTTCTTCAGCACTCAGCCTTCTTTATGGTCCAGCTCTCACATCCATACATGACTCTTGGAACAATCATCAGTAATATAGGTGGCAATATTAATAAGATCATAGTTCAGTGGATAAAGATACAAAACAAGTAGTTTGAAACAACGAGAATAAATGAAAATGATGATGGTATAACCGGTGGTAATCTGGATTGTAATAAGCCATCAAGTCCAGAGTGGAACCCACTGGAAAAACCAGATTACAGAGGGATCAGAGAGAGAAGAAAAGACAAATGTTTCATCTTCATTTTAGAGGTGTACTTTATCAGTGTGTGGTAGGTCTCAGCATGAGAGGAAAGTTCTTCTGGAAAACAAAGATTAAAAGCCATAAATACCTCAGACAAAAAGACAAACTTACAAATTGTATTTCTCAGTTCATTTCATCCCATATAATTCTTTTGGATCCAGATGAAGCCATGTAATTTCTTACTCGGTTCAGTCGTATGATCTAAAAATCATTAGAAACTTATGTTTGTCAAAAAGTCATTTTTATGGAACTTCTTGATGATCTTCATTTTGTAAAAGAATCACAGTAAAACAATGGCAAATGACTCAAAATGGCTTAGTTAAAGATATGATTATAATGCAGTTGACAAGAAACTTGGTTATTTCTAGGACATGCAACATTTTAAGATAATAACTAGAATGAATCTGGTAGCATTATACCTGTACATACCAGATTTTTAGGAATTCCACATAATTTTGGGGATATCTATATTAATGAACTTACATAATATAACCTAGGAAGGTTTATTACCACTTATTTGACAAAGTTTCCCATGTAGTTTAATATAAAAAATGAACCTAATTACTTTGGGTTGTTTCAAGGGTCGTTGGAATCATTCTAAGGTTAGCTAGAGGTCAGAAGAATTTTGTTAAAGCTATCAAAAGGTTTAAGAACACTTAGTCAAATAGGATCATAGGTCATTACTTTTTAAAAAAATTAGTTAATTTAGTTTTGTTGAATCAATCATAGGTATACATGTGTTCCCTCCCTCTTGAACTTCCCTCCAATCTCCCTCCCCACCCCTCCCTTCTAGGTTGTTACAGAGCCCCTGTTTGAGTTCCCTGAGTCATAACAGCGAATTTCCACTGGATATTTATTTTACCATATGGTATTGTAAAGCACCATGTTTCTCTCTCTGTACATCTCACCCTCCCTCCCTTGCCCCCGTGTTCATAAGTCTGTTCTCTGTCTATTTCTCCATTGCTGCCCTGCGAATAAATTCATCAATACCATCTTTCTAGTTTCCATATATATGCATTAGTATACAATATTTATCTCTTTCTGATACACTGTATAATTGGCTCTAGATTCATTCATTAGAACTGACTCAAATGCATTTCTTTTTTTTTCATTATATGTATATTTTACAGTTTTTACAGAGTTTTGTTGTTCACAGACATGTACGTTCCCAGATCAGTCATATGCATATCCCTGGCCCCCTCCCCCCTCCCTGTACCCCTACCCCACCCCTCCAGGCCTTCACACCGCACCCCTGGAGGATCTTCTCTTCCGCAGTGCAATGACAATAGCTATCATTTTCACATACAATAGTATAGGTCTCCATGTTACTCCCTCTATGCCTCCCACCCACTGTTCATTCCCCACAGTGTCCATATGTCTGTTCTCTATGACTGTTTTTCCATCGGTCTTCCTCTTACATGGCAAATTTGACTCAAAAATGGCTTAGACAAGAAACTTGGTTATTTCTAGGACATGCAACATTTTAAGATAATAACTAGAATGAATCTGGTAGCATTATACCTGTACATACCAGATTTTTAGGAATTCCACATAATTTTGGGGATATCTATATTAATGAACTTACATAATATAACCTAGGAAGGTTTATTACCACTTATTTGACAAAGTTTCCCATGTAGTTTAATATAAAAAATGAACCTAATTACTTTGGGTTGTTTCAAGGGTCGTTGGAATCATTCTAAGGTTAGCTAGAGGTCAGAAGAATTTTGTTAAAGCTATCAAAAGGTTTAAGAACACTTAGTCAAATAGGATCATAGGTCATTACTTTTTAAAAAAATTAGTTAATTTAGTTTTGTTGAATCAATCATAGGTATACATGTGTTCCCTCCCTCTTGAACTTCCCTCCAATCTCCCTCCCCACCCCTCCCTTCTAGGTTGTTACAGAGCCCCTGTTTGAGTTCCCTGAGTCATAACAGCGAATTTCCACTGGATATTTATTTTACCATATGGTATTGTAAAGCACCATGTTTCTCTCTCTGTACATCTCACCCTCCCTCCCTTGCCCCCGTGTTCATAAGTCTGTTCTCTGTCTATTTCTCCATTGCTGCCCTGCGAATAAATTCATCAATACCATCTTTCTAGTTTCCATATATATGCATTAGTATACAATATTTATCTCTTTCTGATACACTGTATAATTGGCTCTAGATTCATTCATTAGAACTGACTCAAATGCATTTCTTTTTTTTTCATTATATGTATATTTTACAGTTTTTACAGAGTTTTGTTGTTCACAGACATGTACGTTCCCAGATCAGTCATATGCATATCCCTGGCCCCCTCCCCCCTCCCTGTACCCCCTACCCCACCCCTCCAGGCCTTCACACCGCACCCCTGGAGGATCTTCTCTTCCGCAGTGCAATGACAATAGCTATCATTTTCACATACAATAGTATAGGTCTCCATGTTACTCCCTCTATGCCTCCCACCCACTGTTCATTCCCCACAGTGTCCATATGTCTGTTCTCTATGACTGTTTTTCCATCGCTTTACTGCGTGTGTTACTATTACCCTCTTACTAGATTCCATATATATGTGTTAGTATACTGTACTAGTCTTTCTCTTTTGAACTTACTTCACTTTTTATGATAGGTTCTAGATCCAGCCACCTCATTAGGGCTGATTCGTCTGCATTGCTTTTTACAGCTGAGAAGTACTCCATTGTATATATGTACCAGAGTTTTTTTATCCATTCATTTGTCGATGGACATATAGGTTGCTTCCATGCTCTAGCTATTGTATAGAAAGCTGCAATGAACATTGGGGTACAGGTGCCTCTTTCAGTTTTGATTTCATCAGGGTATAAACCTAATAGTGGGATTGCTGGGTCGTATGATGCTTCTATTTTTAGTTTTTTAAGGAATCTCCATACTGTCTTCCAACCTGTTACAACAGATTACTTATAAGGTAAGGAAACTTCACAATCTGCTATCAAAAGTGATCAGTGTCCCAAGAAAATTTTGGGGAGGGCATCTGCAGTGGCCGATGGTTTAATTCTCACAGAACTGGAATGGCATCTGCACAGGCAGACCTCATTAATGTGCTTCGCTTGGTTGTGTTTGACAGACAGTGTGATTTTTACAGAGTGAAGGCTTGTGGCAAAGATACATCAAGTGAGTCTGCTGAAGTAATTTTTCCAACAGCATTTGCTCACTTGGTGTCTCTTTGTTACATTTTGGTAATTCTCGCAGTATTTCACGCCCTCCATGACTAAAAAGGGTTACTTGCTGAAGGCTCAGTGGATGGTAAGCATTTTTAACCCATAAAGTATATTTAAATTATGATATGCACATTGCCTTTTAGACATAATGCTATTGCATACTGAATAGGCAATCATATAGTGTAAACATAGCTTTTATTTACAACACTGAAAATTCAAAAAAAATTCTTGTGACTCACTTTATTTCGATAATTGCTGTCTTGTGGTGGTCTGAAACTGAACCCACGGTCTCTGAGGTATGCCCATATATATTCCACTGGAGAGGATTTTGATTATCATTTTCACATACAATAGTATAGGTCTCCATGTTACTCCCTCTATGCCTCCCACCCACTGTTCATTCCCCACAGTGTCCATATGTCTGTTCTCTATGACTGTTTTTCCATCGCTTTACTGCGTGTGTTACTATTACCCTCTTACTAGATTCCATATATATGTGTTAGTATACTGTACTAGTCTTTCTCTTTGAACTTACTTCACTTTTTATGATAGGTTCTAGATCCAGCCACCTCATTAGGGCTGATTCGTCTGCATTGCTTTTTACAGCTGAGAAGTACTCCATTGTATATATGTACCAGAGTTTTTTTATCCATTCATTTGTCGATGGACATATAGGTTGCTTCCATGCTCTAGCTATTGTATAGAAAGCTGCAATGAACATTGGGGTACAGGTGCCTCTTTCAGTTTTGATTTCATCAGGGTATAAACCTAATAGTGGGATTGCTGGGTCGTATGATGCTTCTATTTTTAGTTTTTTAAGGAATCTCCATACTGTCTTCCAACCTGTTACAACAGATTACTTATAAGGTAAGGAAACTTCACAATCTGCTATCAAAAGTGATCAGTGTCCCAAGAAAATTTTGGAGAGGGCATCTGCAGTGGCCGATGGTTTAATTCTCACAGAACTGGAATGGCATCTGCACAGGCAGACCTCATTAATGTGCTTCGCTTGGTTGTGTTTGACAGACAGTGTGATTTTTACAGAGTGAAGGCTTGTGGCAAAGATACATCAAGTGAGTCTGCTGAAGTAATTTTTCCAACAGCATTTGCTCACTTGGTGTCTCTTTGTTACATTTTGGTAATTCTCGCAGTATTTCACGCCCTCCATGACTAAAAGGATTACTTGCTGAAGGCTCAGTGGATGGTAAGCATTTTTAACCCATAAAGTATATTTAAATTATGATATGCACATTGCCTTTTAGACATAATGCTATTGCATACTGAATAGGCAATCATATAGTGTAAACATAGCTTTTATTTACAACACTGAAAATTCAAAAAAAATTCTTGTGACTCACTTTATTTCGATAATTGCTGTCTTGTGGTGGTCTGAAACTGAACCCACGGTCTCTGAGGTATGCCCATATATATTCCACTGGAGAGGATTTTTTTGTATCTTTACCAGACAAAAATCTACAAATCAACGAGTGACTTCACTAAGTGTGGGACCTTTCTTTAATCAGTAGTAAGTGGTGAGAGGAAGTAGGTTCATTCCCTTAAACCTGGGGCTAACAAATTTTTTAACTAAAGGTCCAGATAGTAAGTGTTTCAGCCCTCATGGGCTATCACTTGTCATCTTGTATTTTTGTCCCCCTACCCACCTTCTTTCCTGCTTTCTTCTTGGCAGCACAAAAACAGCTGTGGGTTAGATTTGGCCTATGGGGCTAGTCTATAGACAGTCCTTGGCTGGCAATTCCTCCATATGATACAGAAGAGCATTTTGCCTACCTTTTCTGCTTTCCAAATTTCTGTATAATTTTCCTGACAGTGCTTTCTTTCTCCAAGAATAAAATCAAGTGAAATCCCTTATTGTATTGGGTGAGAGTGGTAAAATTTCAATATTAAAAATTCTTTGTATTAGAAAATTTGGAAACATGTTTCTAAGTTCAGAAAAGGACAGGTTTGTTGGAAGAGGGAAATGGGGAAAAGGAGGAAGGATGCTAGTTTCAGACATTTTAATTCTGGCTCATTAGAGGGACTCCACTGGCCAGATGTTGAACATGGTAGTTTAAGCAGTTTTCTTGAAGTCTTCTAGGTACTATGAAAGTTTCACTGTTGAAAGTCATCATTAAAAAAAAGAATGTGTGTTTCTGTGGCTGCATTGGGTCATAGTTGTGGCATGTGAACTCTTAGTTGTGGCATGCATGGTCTAGTTCCCTGACTGGGAATTGAACCTGGGACCCCTGCATTGGGAACACAGTGTCTTAGGCACTGGACCACCAAGGAAGGCCCAAAAGTTAACATGTTTTGAATGATTTATGTTGCTTCAAAATGCCATTTCTAGCTACGTAAAAAGGGGTTTTTACATTTCTTGAGAGTGTGGTGATGCTGTGTTTTTGGAGGGAGACCTCTGGAAACTGGGAGAAGAATCAGCAGTGGCTTTGCTGTCTGGTTTATTCACCTTGATGTTCTATTTGGAAATAGATATAAATTGGGATTTCTTACCTGTTGAATTTTTGCAAATTTGTTGAAATTCTTTTGCTATGAGTTCCTAGAAGGAGGCCTGGAATAATGCATGGAGGGACTGCTTCTGTTGATAAACACAATTAATTTAAATTATAGGACTAAGATTTATGCTAGTCTCTTTATTTTTATAATTTTGGGTATACATGTGAATTAATAGCTTTTAACTAAAGAGGGGAAGGTGTCATTGGGGGCTTAATGACATGTTCGGGTGTACTGGAGTGTATAGATTTGTTCTTTGTCCTGTATCTGTCTGTTCTGTTAACATGCCGGCTTGTTGGTATTTGAGCAACGTTCCACTGAAGTGACCCTGACTGCTGGTGGGAAGTGTTCATTAAATACTCGGTTCAGTTATTTAAGCTGTTGATTTGTGGGGTCAGTTCCTTGTGAAGGAAGAGTCTTGGTTGGAGGATCATGTTCTCTATTTATTTCTAAAAGGGCAGCCACCTTGTGGGAGACCAGCCCCAGATCTCTCTAATTGAAGATTTAGATTTTGATATGAAATTATTTCAGAAGAGCTTTAAAAACCAGCCAGGGTCAAGGAACATGAACACGCCTCAGCTGATACTGTCTTGTTTACAGGTGGCGTGGGCTCCTAGCGACAGGAAACCTTGGGGAGGGCAGACAGGGCCTCTGGATCACTAAGTGCCAGGCAAAATGATTGTCGTTCACAGCTGTTCTTGTCTGGTTTCTGTTTCATACCTGTGTTTTTTTTGTCTTTGTTGTTGTTTTATTGGGCGGGGGGGAGTTGTCAGTTGAAGTGATAGTAACAAAAATCTGGTTAATGATGGGAAGGCAATGCCCTCTGATTCATTTTTTTTTTTTAATTTTGGCCTCTTTTATTGGTTTTTTATTTGTTTATTTTCATCCATCTTTACACTTTGGCCTGTGTGGGCCTCCCACTGCAGTGGCCCCTCCCGTTGCAGAGCACTGGCTCTGGACGCATGCGCTTCAGAGTACTGGCTCGTTATTGGACACACCTGTCCAGCTGCTCCATGGCATGTGGAATCTTCCCGTGCCAGGGATCGAACCGGGGCCCTTTGCACTGCAAGGTGGACTCTTTACCCACTGGACCACCAAGGAAGCCTTTGTAAAATAATTATTTCACTAATTTATACCCCAATTTATACTCTGGTAGATGGTGTATAACAATATATACAGTATGAAAATATATCAAAACAAGTCAGGACATGGGGTCAAGGAAACCATGCCTACTGCATGCTGAGTATTGTTCTCTGTGCCTGGAAATTCCAGTAAACAAAAGAGACAAATGACATAAATGTTTGGTGATTTCCCTGGATCAGAAAGATTCCCTGGAGAATAAAATGGCAGCCCACTCCAGTATACTTGCCTGGGAAATCCAATGGACAGAGGAATCTGGCGGGCTCCAGTCCATGGGATTGCAAAGAGCCAGACATGACTGACCAACTGAACACTCATATAATACTTAAAAAAAGCCAACAACAACAACAAAACAAACTTCTTGTCCTTATGGAAGACATAGGATAAAAGGGACAGATAGTAAATAAATGCACAAATAAGCAGGTGACATGGTGTTATTTTGAGCTCCATGGACAACAGTAAAGCATAGCTGGGATGGTGGTGGGGAAGGAGGGAGGAGTTGCTGTTTCTAAGGAAGGCCTCTGTGTGACAAAGTCTGATCTGAGACCTCGATGAAATGAGGTGTGGATCACGTGGCATCTGAAAGAAGAGTTCCAGGCTGAGGGAGCAGTCGTGTGGGGCTTGAAGGTCTTTCTGTCAGTGAGAGGAGTAGCTGGTGTGTGTGAGGAGCAGCCAGGAGGCTGGAAGAGCTGGAGTGGAGTGAGTAGGAGAGTGGGAGGAGGTTGGGAGACTTCATAGGTCCTTGTACGAGTGAGCATTGCAGCCATACTGAGAATGGTTGCTAGCGGGTAAAGGAACCCTGTTAAGAGGGGAGCTTATTTTAATAGTTCAGACAAGGGATGCGGATAACTTAGATTGAGAGTGGTAGTGGAGGTAGTAAGAAATGGTCGGGTTCTGTATACATTTTGAAGGAAATGCTGGATATGTTTTTAAAGATTTGCTGATGGATTGGATGTGCATAAAGGGTGGGAGAGAGGAGTCAAGGTTCTGTCTGGAATTACTAGAAGACAGAATTGCCATTGACTGAGGTGAATAAAGCTGAGGAGAGAAGGCTCAACAAACTGGAAATGAAAGGGAACTTCCTCAGCCTGATAAAGGGCAGCTACCCAAACCCCACAGCCCAGATCATGCTTCATGGTGAAAGATTGAATGCTTTTCCCCCAAAGGCACGAACAAGACAAGGATGTCCCCTCTTGCCACTTCTGTTTAGCATTGTGCAAGAGGTTCTAGCCATGGCAGTTAAGCAAGAAGAAGAAATAAAAGATATTCAGATAGTTGAGGAAGAAGTAAAACTAATTGTTTGCAAGTGACTTGGTCTTATATATAGAAAATCCTAAGAAATTTACTTGAAAAACTCTTAGAAATAATAAATGGCTTCAGCAAGATTGCAGGAAACAAGACTGGTGTACAAAATTCAATTGTAGTTCCGCACATTAACTGTGAACATTCCAGAAATGAAATGAAGAACATAATTCCATTTAATGCCATGAGACTGGATGAGATCACTGAGAGGGATGGTGGAGGCGGGGGAGGTGGGGAGGGAGGGAGGGAGAGAATGTGGGCAGGTGGTGGGTGTGAAGATAGAAGGAAGAAAGGTCTGAGGTCAGGGCTCCAGGTCATCAATGTTTAAAACTCAGGAAGAAGAGAAGCCAGAGAGGCATCTGGAGAACCAAAAGGGAGTCTTGGGGCAAATGTTTGTGGAGAGAAGGTGGTCTGCAGTATGTCATGTGCTAACCGGAATTCATAGCTGAATGTGTGGATAAGTTCTGGTGAACAGCAGAGAGAGGGGGAGAGGGGATGAGAGAGGGAGGGAACAGCAAGGAAAAGGGCTGTCTAGAACCAACACACTTGTAAAATGCACCAAAAATTGTGTACACAAAAAATGAATATGCAAGTCCATTTTTCCCCTTATTGGGTTCAGCAGACATGAATTACTCTCAAATTACTGTCCATGTTTGTAAACACTCATCCAACTTCTCTGCCTATCCCATGGTAATCTGTAGCAGTTGGTGGAGTTGGACTAGTACCAGTCTATGGATCCACTGGGTGTGGTGTAGGCCTAAGGTTGGCCGGGGAGCATGAACTGAAATTGGTTCACTGTGGATTCAGCACAGCATCTGCGCTAGATGGCAGGAGGTACTTGTTAGAGAATAAACGTCTATCTCAGGCTCTAAGAGGTTACATATCTCCTTGTTGAGAAAGCATGAAGCTTGAATTTTGGTCTCATTTAGTGTATCATTGAGAGCAAGTCAGAAATCACAAGACAGGTATTCTGAGCATCGTCCCTCTCTATAATTGATAACAGCTATCTGCTTTCTTCCTCTGAATCCTGACATTTCTGTGTTATGTTAGCCTGAATTGCTCATTTAAACCTCCCAGAACCTTGGGAGGTGGGTGGACTTTGCATTTCAGTGAAGAAAGGAGTTGTGAGAGGACTTCTGGGAGAAGTTGCGTCTTCAGAGAAAGACACCCTCATGTTGTTTGGAGGCGATGGAGCCAGGACCACCCTTTTGGACCCATAAGCTTGCCACCGGACTGGGCTATTGAATTGAATTTTTAATCTTCTTTGCAGATAGGCCCTTCCTGTCAGCTGTCATTTGATAGTTGATGTCCTATTTTGTTGTGAATTTGCAGGTTGAAATTGCTGTCACTTTGGGTTTGTGTGTGCGTGTGCATGCGTTTTCGACCTAGCATGTAAATCGATTTTGTCTTTCAGTCTGAACAGTTGCTGGATTACATTCTCATTGGCATTGAATTCTGAACAGAGGTGCTCCTGATTTCTAGAAATGCCGCCTAGTAACTGCGTTGTTTCCTCTTCCCTAGTGTATGAATTATTTGCGTTCATCAGTCACATGGGAACATCTACAATGAGTGGTCACTATGTTTGCCACATTAAAAAGGAAGGCAGGTGAGTCTTTTTGAGAAGATAAAATGATATCTGTGTTTGGTTGAACGCCTACTGTATGCCAGGCACTCTATTAGGCGTCTCATGTGCCATCTCATGTGGTTCTCACAGTGGTCTTGTACAGATAGACCCTTAGAGCAGTTTTACATATCAAGATACTGAAGCCCAGGCCCAGCAGCTTGGCCTTTGCAGCTGCATTGGAGCTGGTCCTCAGAGCCACTTTCACCACCGCCGCTGGGTGACCTCCAGAGCAAAGACACATCCCACAACAGAACATGTATCCATTTTTAGAAGCTCCGCAAGATCGCCAGATTTAGCCAACAAAATGAAACTACACCAGAACACCATGTTGCCCCATTATATTTGAATTTCAGATGATGACCAACTTCTTAGTATAACTATGTCTTAACTATAACATAATTATGTTATATTTTACAAGTGTTTCTTGTTTACGTGGCATTCAAATCTGACTGGCTGTCCTGTGTTCTATCTGGCAACTCAGGCCTTGGCTTCTTAAGAAGTGGGAGGTGCGTGTGATGAGCTGGGGATGAGACAGTTGTGGGATGTAAGCCTACCGTGTTCTTCAGAGCCTTTTTCCTGGGCTGGGTCCCCCGAAGCCCCACTGCTTCCCCTTCCTTGAGCTCCCACTGAGTGGCCAGTCCCGTGGGTCAGCTCTCCTTGAGGCAGTGCTTGGTCACACGGATGATGGGGAGCACTTAACCTTGGCCTCCCCTGGTAGGATGCTGACCTCGTGCTGCAGCAGTGACCAACCGGGCCCCAGCCAGGAAGCCACTGTGGCCCTTTTCTGTGTGCCATTTAAGTCTTATCTTCTCAGCTTGATTAAGGAAAATAGTTGAGCACAGGAACTTAACTTCCAGTGAGTTCTTTTTATTATCAAGCATGATAGCTCTTTAAAAATATCTTTCTTAGGAAAAATAGCTCAGTTATAATTGAAGAAGCAATGAAATTCATAATAAACTTGTAAAATACAAAAACACATCAAGAACATGTTGTCTAGAAGCCTAGAGAGAACCATAGTCTGTATTTTGATATATTTCTCTGTTTTCTTGTTTTCACTGGGAAGAGGGTATGTGTATGTCTGTATACAGGCAAATGTGTGTATTTACAACTTTCCTAAAAGCTTAAAGTTCATACCCAGTAACTACAATTTTTGTAATCTGCTTTTGCCCCTCTTCATATTGTGATTATTTTCTCTACCAAATACTCTTTGAAGACATTTTAGTGGTTGTGTAATTGTTCACTGCATGTCTATTTAAGGCTGAAAGAGACACATGCTTCTTTGACTCAGTTTCTGAGGCCATCTAGGGACGTCTACAGATGGAAATATTTGGAGGCTCCTTTAGGAACTTTTAAAATTGAGAATAACCAAGACCCAGATTTAGCCAACAAAATGAAACTACACCAGAACACCATGTTGCCCCATTATATTTGAATTTCAGATGATGACCAACTTCTTAGTATAACTATGTCTTAACTATAACATAATTATGTTATATTTTACAAGTGTTTCTTGTTTACGTGGCATTCAAATCTGACTGGCTGTCCTGTGTTCTATCTGGCAACTCAGGCCTTGGCTTCTTAAGAAGTGGGAGGTGCGTGTGATGAGCTGGGGATGAGACAGTTGTGGGATGTAAGCCTACCGTGTTCTTCAGAGCCTTTTTCCTGGGCTGGGTCCCCCGAAGCCCCACTGCTTCCCCTTCCTTGAGCTCCCACTGAGTGGCCAGTCCCGTGGGTCAGCTCTCCTTGAGGCAGTGCTTGGTCACACGGATGATGGGGAGCACTTAACCTTGGCCTCCCCTGGTAGGATGCTGACCTCGTGCTGCAGCAGTGACCAACCGGGCCCCAGCCAGGAAGCCACTGTGGCCCTTTTCTGTGTGCCATTTAAGTCTTATCTTCTCAGCTTGATTAAGGAAAATAGTTGAGCACAGGAACTTAACTTCCAGTGAGTTCTTTTTATTATCAAGCATGATAGCTCTTTTAAAAATATCTTTCTTAGGAAAAATAGCTCAGTTATAATTGAAGAAGCAATGAAATTCATAATAAACTTGTAAAATACAAAAACACATCAAGAACATGTTGTCTAGAAGCCTAGAGAGAACCATAGTCTGTATTTTGATATATTTCTCTGTTTTCTTGTTTTCACTGGGAAGAGGGTATGTGTATGTCTGTATACAGGCAAATGTGTGTATTTACAACTTTCCTAAAAGCTTAAAGTTCATACCCAGTAACTACAATTTTTGTAATCTGCTTTTGCCCCTCTTCATATTGTGATTATTTTCTCTACCAAATACTCTTTGAAGACATTTTAGTGGTTGTGTAATTGTTCACTGCATGTCTATTTAAGGCTGAAAGAGACACATGCTTCTTTGACTCAGTTTCTGAGGCCATCTAGGGACGTCTACAGATGGAAATATTTGGAGGCTCCTTTAGGAACTACTTTTTGATTGAACTTGAGAATAAAAAAGCAGTTGTATTCTGTTTCTTTTTATGCAACAGACTTGAGTTTGGTTTATCTTAAAACATCTTGATTATTTTAAGCATGGTGCAGTCATTTTCACTTACAGTTTTCTAGAACTGATTTAAATCCATCACTTGCTTCTGTCCTCTGTTTCCAGATGGGTGATCTACAATGACCACAAAGTTTGTGCCTCAGAAAGACCCCCTAAAGACCTGGGCTACATGTACTTCTACCGCAGGATACCGAGCTAAACCTCAGATGCACAGATTGGCAAGAAGAAGCCATACACCTTTTTAATTTGCCAAAAAAAAAAGAAGTAAGAAGTTGGGACAGCCAGACATGAGGGAATACATGGGGTATTTATAGTTTATTTAAAGAATATCATTTGACGCCTTCTAAAATAAAACTGGGAGGAAATTTCTATTAGTGATGATACACTACTGTAGATAGCTTTTCTTTTTATAAATGTTTAGAGATGATTTTAAAAAAAGTATTCATATTGCTGGTGGGGGACCTGCCACTAGCACATCAAAAACAGGAAGTGCCGCCAGCCCCCTGTTTTGTTTTGGGGGTCAGTGATAGTGGTCCCCAGAGAAACCAAGTGGGGGGGCCAGTTGTGTAGCCTCACCCGCAATAAACAAAAAGCCCACTTGTGTTTCATATCGAAAATCAGTCACTGGGCTGGGCTTTGTGACATAATTTTTTTCTCATGACACACAATAATTTCTGATCTCTCCATGTATAGTAGATTAGAACATCTGAAATGAAAGATATTTTTAACTTAGTCCTATCCGAATGCATAAGATGATTGTGTGAATGTGTGTGAGAGTGAGATCGAGAGTGTGAGACCTTCATAGTCAACTAGAAAATCTGTGACAGGTTGGTTTTTCAAGGTTAAAATAGTTGGAAAAAGCAAGTCAGTATTTTAAAGAAACTATATCTCAGGAACAGTTAAAAAAAAGTAGTTCCCCACATAGACTTTCAGGTGTTAGGAGGGCTGTTGTCCCTTGAAGTGCTGTCTAGAATTCACTTGGGTTTGTGACACTGGGTGGTAGGAACGCAGACACCCCCTGCAGCACAGTTTTCTTTGCCAAAAGTAGATGAATTCTATTTTTCCGCAGCTCTTCCTGCTAAGACATAGGCACGTGTGTTGTTAGTTAAAATAGCTGATCTCTTCTTACCATAACACATGACAACTCCCTGCCATCATGCCAAGTGTCCCAAATTTGTAATTTTCTCATCTCCCAGCTCATCCCTTGCCTCCATGTCTGTGTTTTCTGGGGGAGGGTCTCATCTCCACCTTTTCTTGGCTAATCACCACCTGACTTGCCTCCCTCCACTGCTTCTCTGCTGTGACCAATAGTGTGATCTTCAGCAGTTTAAGGGCTTTCAATACAAAGAATCTTTATATTGATGCTATGAATATAAAGTTTGGTTTCTGCTTTGGTATTTCAATTTTAGTTGCAACCTGGGATTCGATCAGCATTTCAGATGTGATGAAAACTTGGAACGGCAGTGCTCTGTAATTTTCCTCCTGCTCTGTACCAATGCTAGGGTCTCTGGAGTTTCTGTTTCAGACTGTTCCATCAAATATAAAAGGACTTATTGCTGTCTACTTGACATGCATTTGCTTGGTTAGAATGGATCTTTCTGGAAACCGTAGGAAAATAAAGTAGAACTAACGGGGTGAAATACAGCACAGAATTTCACAATTCTGTGAAGTGTGGAAATTGGATTATGAGATGCGAGTTCTGAACCGTCCAGATTCTGGTTATGATGAGAGCCCTTCTCACAGGAGATCAGTTAGGCTTTGTGAGCGAAGAATGAGGACCCCGAGGCCTGTGGCTGGGCAAGTCCTTCATCCCCTCATGGTGTTTCACTTCTCTGCACAGTGGTGGGATGACCCTGCCTCCCCCTTTCTGGCTCGACTTGGAGGATCTGGTGAGATCTGACCCTCTGGAGAGCAGCCGGCAGTGTGCCCAGTGTGCCTGGTAGAGTGCGCTTCCTCTCTTTGATGTTTTCTTAAGTTTGGGAACAAATGAGATTGGCAGAGAGAGGGAGCTCATGGTGTGGTAACTCTCTACTAAAGTCTGCCCACCAAGGTCACCTTTTAATGTTGTCTCAGACATCCTAGCAGCCCTGCTCGGTGACATGAGTCCCTGACTTCCCCAGAAGCCCCCACACTAATTAGCCTTACAAAACCCAATCTCTTTAGGGCTATCATGGGATAACGACTCCAAACACACATAAAAATGATGTTTTTTCACTCCTATTACAAAGTGAAGGGCTTTTCTGGGGGTGACTGGGGCTTTGGATTGAAATGTGGACAAAGATAGCATGTGTATTTTGAACAAATTTAAAAAGTTTATTGTAAATGTTTGCAAAATGAATGGTGTAAAGCCAGTGTATGCGATTGTTGGCTACGCATTATCTAATTCATGAAGTAGCAAAAGAAGTTCAGCCCTTTTGATACCTAAACGTATCGTAAGAAAGTGGAAGATGGCTGCCTTTTTCTTCTGCCTCACAAAACAAAGGGCTATTTCTACAAGGCAAAGTTTTGTATATGTGCTCTTCTTTATTTCAGATTGCGAGTTGGGGAAAACTGGAGCAAATATTGGTCTTCTTTAATGCTTATAAATGTATTAATATTTATATGTGGACCTTAATATATTCAAGGCAGGCTTCCCTGAAATCAGTCTGGAATACACTGCTCAATTTTACACCTGCATGTAGGTGAGATGATTATAACTGAAAACTGGAATAATGTGGGTATTTTGTCAGTTGACCATCAGCCTGTTAGGAGTCTTCTTTGTTAGGCACAGTAGTGTAATTGTGCAATTCTCACTCTGTGTGTGTGTGTGTGTGTGTGTGTGTGTGTGTGTGAAAAAGAGTGCTTTGTTCTTGTAAATATCTTTTGATACCCGTCTGTGTAAAATCCTGATGACTGTGTCTTTGGAAAGTACAGTGTATCAAGGTTTCTGTTTTGTCAGTTGATCTCAATGCCATATAACTCATCAGAAATCCAGTTTGACTCATATTGGATTCTTTTTCAAGAGGATAAAAAGTATGCAGAGAGGAGTAGTAAGAAGTCTCATTTAATGCCATTTTATGTCAACACTGCTTTAATGTTCTGAATTGATTTGCTGTTTTCTCCCACCTACAAGAGATTCTGCTGACTGTGGCTCATGGTGTGGTAACTCTCTACTAAAGTCTGCCCACCAAGGTCACCTTTTAATGTTGTCTCAGACATCCTAGCAGCCCTGCTCGGTGACATGAGTCCCTGACTTCCCAGAAGCCCCCACACTAATTAGCCTTACAAAACCCAATCTCTTTAGGGCTATCATGGGATAACGACTCCAAACACACATAAAAATGATGTTTTTTCACTCCTATTACAAAGTGAAGGGCTTTTCTGGGGGTGACTGGGGCTTTGGATTGAAATGTGGACAAAGATAGCATGTGTATTTTGAACAAATTTAAAAAGTTTATTGTAAATGTTTGCAAAATGAATGGTGTAAAGCCAGTGTATGCGATTGTTGGCTACGCATTATCTAATTCATGAAGTAGCAAAAGAAGTTCAGCCCTTTTGATACCTAAACGTATCGTAAGAAAGTGGAAGATGGCTGCCTTTTTCTTCTGCCTCACAAAACAAAGGGCTATTTCTACAAGGCAAAGTTTTGTATATGTGCTCTTCTTTATTTCAGATTGCGAGTTGGGGAAAACTGGAGCAAATATTGGTCTTCTTTAATGCTTATAAATGTATTAATATTTATATGTGGACCTTAATATATTCAAGGCAGGCTTCCCTGAAATCAGTCTGGAATACACTGCTCAATTTTACACCTGCATGTAGGTGAGATGATTATAACTGAAAACTGGAATAATGTGGGTATTTTGTCAGTTGACCATCAGCCTGTTAGGAGTCTTCTTTGTTAGGCACAGTAGTGTAATTGTGCAATTCTCACTCTGTGTGTGTGTGTGTGTGTGTGTGTGTGTGTGTGTGTGTGAAAAAGAGTGCTTTGTTCTTGTAAATATCTTTTGATACCCGTCTGTGTAAAATCCTGATGACTGTGTCTTTGGAAAGTACAGTGTATCAAGGTTTCTGTTTTGTCAGTTGATCTCAATGCCATATAACTCATCAGAAATCCAGTTTGACTCATATTGGATTCTTTTTCAAGAGGATAAAAAGTATGCAGAGAGGAGTAGTAAGAAGTCTCATTTTAATGCCATTTTATGTCAACACTGCTTTAATGTTCTGAATTGATTTGCTGTTTTCTCCCACCTACAAGAGAATGTGCCTGCCGTGCCCCCGTGCTCACTGTGGGCTGTAGGGACTAATTTGAGCCTGTTCCAGCATTGTTCCCTTGACCTGAACTGGATGGAGCCTGACCTGCAGTTCCTTGTGAGACCACCCAGGTTTGTAGCCCGAGTCTGCTCCCAAGTGTCATGGGGCTGAGTCGCTTTACCTCCCCGGGCCTTTTTCCATAAAATGAGTGGGTTAGGCCAGATAAGCTCAGGAGTCCCTTTCTGCCCTAACGTTTGATTCTATTTTTATTTCCCTACAGTTGCTACTGCGATGAGACATGTGAGATGCAAGGGGTCAGATAGAGGTTAGATGTTAGGTTGCTGGTTTGTTACAGCTCATGTGCCCCTCCCCCCACTTTTGAACCTGTATCATTTTTAGTTTCCCCACCCCAACCTCTAGGTCCAGTTTCTGGGGTAATTACTTTCTTAGGTAATTATCCCATTTTTTTCTCTCCACTTCCCAGTTGGTAAGGTATTTTGTTACCTTCCTCCTGAAGGATGAAAAATTTGCTTTACAACAGATCTTGCCCAGAGAATGTCACAACTACCTTCAGCTAACTCCATAACCTTTATAGAATATTACCTTCTAATTCAGTTATATCTGTGATCCTCAGGTAAGTTTTTCTACCACAGAAAGGATGTCTTTTCATCTGGTAGGCATCACAGTTGCTCCATTATCCACATGGGGAGATGGCCATGTTGGGAGCAGGATGCAGGGGAGAGGGTTAGATAAAATTGATTCTGTGCTTTATGTAAGGTCAAGTTGATGTATAAAGTCACCCACGCAGTGTCACAGAGATTGCATACTCAGGGAGTCATCCAGAAAGAGTTTGTGTTATCATTCTCTAGACCCATGTGATTCAATACAGTTGTCCATGGCCATGTGTGACTCATGACCTCTGGAAATGTGGCCTGTTTTGGCCACTTCTGTTGGTCTTTCATTTATTCATTTTCATCCATCTTTGTTCTTTGACCTGTATGGGCCTCCCATCGCAGTGGCCTCTGTCACTGCAGAGCACTGGCTCTGGGTGCATGCACTCCAGAGCACTGACTCAGTAGCTAGACACATGGGTCCAACCGCTCCACGGCACGTGGGATCTTCCCAGGCCAGGGATCGAACTGGTGCCCCTTGCACTGCAAGGCAGTGTTCGAAGCCCCTCACCTCCTTTTTTTTTTTGGCCACTTCTATTGGTTTTTCATTTATCTATTTTCATCCATCTTTGTTCTTTGGCCCATGTGGGCCTCCCATCACAGTGGCCTCTGTTGTCGCAGAGGACCGGCTCTGGGCGCATGCGCCCCAGAGCTATGACTTGGTAGTCGGACACATTGGTCCAGCTGCTCCATGGCACGTGGGATCTTCCCAGGCCAGAGATCAAACTGGCACCCCTTGTACTGCAAGGTGGTGTCCTTACCCACTGGACCACCAGGGAAGCCCTCACTTCTTCTTTTTAATCTTTCTGATGTGGTTACCAAAAAAGATTGAAATTAGACATGGATTGTGCCTCTATTGGACAGGGTTCCTCCAGGCCAGGTAGTGTGAGGGAGGCAGCAGAGGTCATGTAGGGATAGAAGGGAATTCTGCGACGCATCCATAGCGCCAACATTTTCATTGGAGTCAGGAGCACTATGAGGCACAGAACCCCTTCGAGAAAGCAGATTTTAAAACAACCTAAGAACCAACATATATATATAGAAGACCCCAGGTGAAAACCAAAACAAGGGACCTAAATCCTGTTCCTTCAGCTTTGTTTAAATCTGCCAACCTTGCATTTCACTTTTTAAGCATTGTCCAGCTGCCAAGCATGTTAGCCACACGATGGTGCTGTGCAGACTTGTTTCACTTTGGGCAACATTCTCTTGTGGTTTCCCCTCCCCTGGTATTGTTTTCATCTGTTCAATGCTGGGCGTGTTGACATAAGTGTGCAAATCTGGCTGTTCCTCCTGGCCTCCAAGGAGGCTGAGCTTGTGGCCCGCGCCCATCTGCTCAGCAGGTTTTGATGTTGGTTCCTGAAAGAGTTGGTGTTTATTTTGCACTAGTCACAGTTGTTTGAAATATCTCAAATGTTTTGGGAGACTATTTGCCTGTGATGGAAAGAGAGACGAATGATTTATTGCTTCACTTGTTTTAAAATTAAAAGCTATTCTCACAATCTGAGGTCCCTTTATGGCTCTTCTTTTTCTTTTGGAAAATGCCAAGTAAACTACTGTTGCCTTTTGCAGGTTCTCATCCATCAGTGGAACAGGTAACTAACTTTATTTCTTTTTAGGGTTTCTTTGTGTGGGCACTGGGGCTGCTGGGTCCCGCATCGGTAGTGGAACATCCATGTTGGCAAGACGTCAACTCTGTGAGGGAGGGAGTGGGAATTCTGCTGTCTTGTACTTTCTCTACTGGGTACCAATTGAATACTGGAGTCAGTTAAGACGCTTCTGTGGTTCCCTGGTTTTCACTTTGCTGGTGGCTTCCTTAACACAGGTATAAGCAGAATCAGCACTAGCTGAATCAAGGGATTTCAGCATTTTTATGACACTGTGTTTCTAGGCTGTATGAGTTTCCTGGTGCTGCTGTAACAGATTACCCCAGGCTTCGTGGCTTAAAACAATGCATTAGGTCAGAAGTCTGGAAATGGGTCTCACAAGCCTAAAGCAAGGGAGCTGTAGGGAAACATCCATTCCCACTTCTTCCAGTTTGGGGACGCTGGTGGCATTCCTTGGCTCTTGACCTGACAGCACTGGCATCACACTCCCATCAGCTCCCGTTGTCACATCTGCTTGACTGGCTCCCCTGCCTCCTCCTTACAGAGACCCGTGTGATTTCACTGGGTTCACCCGCAGTGTCCAGGATCCTCTTCCCCTCTCAGGACCCTAACCACAGCTGCCATGGTCCTGTTGCTGTGTAGGTGATTCAGAGGTGGCCCTGTTTTTGCTTACCATCTAGGGTAGGCTAATTGCTACTGAAAACATTTATTTAGTGCCTAAAATTTTTAAAAGAACCTCTTAATTTTTAAAAATCCAAGTAAAAAGACTGACATTGGTGTTGTACTGTCTGTTTTGGTGAGGGACTAATAGAGAAGGAAATGGGGATAGTGAGAGCTGGTTTGCTGTGCAAATGAAATTTGACGTGGAGGCTGAGCTTGGGGCCCGCCCATCTGCTCAGCAGGTTTTGATGTTGGTTCCTGAAAGAGTTGGTGTTTATTTTGCACTAGTCACAGTTGTTTGAAATATCTCAAATGTTTTGGGAGACTATTTGCCTGTGATGGAAAGAGAGACGAATGATTTATTGCTTCACTTGTTTTAAAATTAAAAGCTATTCTCACAATCTGAGGTCCCTTTATGGCTCTTCTTTTTCTTTTGGAAAATGCCAAGTAAACTACTGTTGCCTTTTGCAGGTTCTCATCCATCAGTGGAACAGGTAACTAACTTTATTTCTTTTTAGGGTTTCTTTGTGTGGGCACTGGGGCTGCTGGGTCCCGCATCGGTAGTGGAACATCCATGTTGGCAAGACGTCAACTCTGTGAGGGAGGGAGTGGGAATTCTGCTGTCTTGTACTTTCTCTACTGGGTACCAATTGAATACTGGAGTCAGTTAAGACGCTTCTGTGGTTCCCTGGTTTTCACTTTGCTGGTGGCTTCCTTAACACAGGTATAAGCAGAATCAGCACTAGCTGAATCAAGGGATTTCAGCATTTTTATGACACTGTGTTTCTAGGCTGTATGAGTTTCCTGGTGCTGCTGTAACAGATTACCCCAGGCTTCGTGGCTTAAAACAATGCATTAGGTCAGAAGTCTGGAAATGGGTCTCACAAGCCTAAAGCAAGGGAGCTGTAGGAAACATCCTTTCCCCACTTCTTCCAGTTTGGGGACGCTGGTGGCATTCCTTGGCTCTTGACCTGACAGCACTGGCATCACACTCCCATCAGCTCCCGTTGTCACATCTGCTTGACTGGCTCCCCTGCCTCCTCCTTACAGAGACCCGTGTGATTTCACTGGGTTCACCCGCAGTGTCCAGGATCCTCTTCCCCTCTCAGGACCCTAACCACAGCTGCCATGGTCCTGTTGCTGTGTAGGTGATTCAGAGGTGGCCCTGTTTTTGCTTACCATCTAGGGTAGGCTAATTGCTACTGAAAACATTTATTTAGTGCCTAAAATTTTTAAAAGAACCTCTTAATTTTTAAAAATCCAAGTAAAAAGACTGACATTGGTGTTGTACTGTCTGTTTTGGTGAGGGACTAATAGAGAAGGAAATGGGGATAGTGAGAGCTGGTTTGCTGTGCAGAGAACTGTAAAGTTTAGGACTGTGTTGGCAAGCCAGCTGCTGCTGGTTCACTTGAGGTATCCCCTCATGTCCTGTGGGAGAGTCTACCAGTGTGTATGTGCTGTGTGAACTCATCATTCAGCTTTTCAGAGGTCATCAGTGACAAACTTCAGTCACAGTGGAGAAATGCAACAGGAAAATGGTGAGTAATCCTCGTCTCTGTATACCTATTATTTAAAAGTCTACTAGGAAAAGTCTGTGAGGTAGGGAGGCAGGGTGGAATTATGGCAAGAGTAGAAGCATATAGACACGTTCAGATCCTGTGCCTAACACAGATTAGCTGTGTGCCTTTGGTAAGCACTTAATACCCTGAGACTCAGTCTCCTCATCTGTAATAATACTTGTGATGAGTTATGTGAAGCATCTGATGGTCTGGGGACAGGATATTTTTACTGTGGTAGTCTACGCCATCATTTTAACCCATGTAGCATTTTGAGTCTGTGGAGGTTTTGACCAACTGTTTCAATTAAAAAAATTTTCTGAGAGAATCAATTATACCAATATTAACTTTTTTCCCGATAGTATTTTTTTGGCGCTAATTCCATTAAGCCCATTTATTACGTTAATCTGTATAGCATGGTTCATCATTCCAAAACTACTAAACATTTACTATGTGTTGGGTATTGTTTTTCTTGATATCAGTAAACAAAGTAGATACAGATCTCTGCCCTTGAAAATTGTCTACCAAAGAGAGATACTAAACATAAGAAATAATGATATGTTAAAGGTTAGAGTCTTTGGAGGGAAAATATTGAGCAGAGGTGGCCATGCAGGTTGAGGTACCCAATCAGGTACTCAGGGAAGTACCTGACCAGGGAAGGCATTGTTTGAAGGTGAGATTTGAAAGGAGACTTGAGGGAAGTGAGGATGTTTATCCAAATGGATGTTGGGGGGAATGATATGTTGGCGGAGGTACCAGCTAGAGCAGCAGCCCCAGGGTGGGGAGGTATCTGATGTGTCCGAGAGCAGCAAGGGCTCCAGTGCGGTTGGAAGGGGAGGAGGAGGGGCCAGTGCTGGGAGAGGAGGAGAGCGGGGGCCAGACTGCCTGAACCCAGGAAGCACTGGAAGGGCTCGGCCCAGATTTTCAGGGAGATTGTTCTGTTTAGCTGAGACAACAGGAAGATAAGGACAGACGTAGGGGCTACTGTGGTGAGTACGGGGAGAGGATGGTGCTCAGAGGGACAGACGGCAGCAGTGGAGGCAGTGTGGATACATTTAAATTTAAGGCCAATGGGATTTCCTGATAGGATGTGGGGTGTGAGGGTATGAGAGATAGCTAAGGTTGCTCCCAAGTTTTCTGAGCAACTGAAGAATGTAGTTGCAGTCAGCTAAGGTGGTGAGGGTGTGATGAGGTTAGTAGTGGTGGGAGCCTGGGTGGGGTTGTCGAGAGAAGGAGACAGAAATACAAGAGGTCTAGGGACTGAGCACTTCAACCTAAGTCTGGGAGAAGAGGAGCCAGCAAAGGGGACTAGGGATGAATGGCCATCATCATGCACAGAACCAAAAAAATAGTGCCTGGAAGTGGAAGCCAAGTGGAGAAAGCATCCTGAGCTGATGGGTGACCAAATAACTGTGATAGGTTAAGTAAGATGAGTTCACTGTGAGATCGAGCAACTTGGAGTCATGTGTGGTCTCCAGGGAAACAGTTTGGGAGGAGAGGAATTGCAGAAGATGAATGCAAGCAACTCTTTGGGGGAATTCTGCGCAAAAGAGAAAGTGAGGTGGTGACTGCTAGGGGAAATGTGTGGGATTGAGAGAAGTTTTTCATTTTAAGAATGAGAAGATGGTTAGAGAGCATACTATGAAGGATGGAGAAGGGAAGAAGCTCTGAGCCACTGTTTTTGAACAGGTACAAGGAGATGGAATCTGGTGCCAGAGGTGGAGCTGATTTTAGGCAGGGCCTCGAACACTTGGGTGAAGACAGGAAGAAAAGGCACAGGCCCGAGAGCAGATGCCATGGTGAGGAGACCAGGAGGCTGAGTGCCGTGAGTCTGGGAGTTCTTTCCTACATTCATTGTTTCAGGGAAAGAGAAAGCACGATGGCCATCTTAGGAGGGCATGTGAGGGAGAAAGGATTTGAGGAGAGGAAGAAGGTAACAGCCAGATGGACTCCTCCCAAACTTATATTTTCGTTTCTAGTTTAATGAACTTTTAATTGTTAACAATTCTGCAAATTTTATAAGGACACAGACTGAGTCATCAGTTCATGTTTGGTCCTCATTGATTTTTCCCTGTTATAACTTACTATTGAGGGTTCCTCATGTGGCTCAGACTGTTAAGAACTGACCTGCAATGCAGGAAACCCAGGTCTGTCCTCTGGGTTGGGAAGATTCCCCTGGAGAATGGCATGTTAATCCACTCCAGTATTCTTGCTGAGAATTCCACAGACAGAGGAGCTTGATGGGCTAGAGTCCGTGGGGTCGCAAAGAGTCGGGACACTACGGGGTGACCAACACAGCAACGTAACTTGCTATTGCAGATTGCCCTTTGTGGCCATTATTTTCACTGGGTCTGGCTTTACCAGGTCAAATTTTGCAAACCTGAATTTTGTCGATATGATTTTGTTCCTTTATACATTTTTAACCAATAGCAAGTTTTTCTGTGAGCAGTGTTAGCCATTGTCTTAAAAATTTCTCTCAAGCCTACTTTTTCCCCAGGTCAGTATTTGCTGTTTTCAAGCATTAGATCGGATCATTAGTCTGTTTTTTAATCTTCAAGACTGTTTTTTTTTTCACCTGGCACAGGTTTTCTCAGTATTTCTTATTTTCAGAAATCTTGTGGATTGGATACAGTTAGCAGTAGAGCAAAGGCTTAGGACCGGAGCCCTCACTGAGGTTAAAATGACAGAGTAGAAACATGTGGCTGAGGACTCTGGCACCAGGTAGGCTTCAGTGAATGTTAGCTTCCTGGTTCCTTTCCAGAGAACTGGGGTTGGGAAGGCTGCACTCCTGGACTCTACCCTTCCAAGCTCAGTGGGCAACCTCAAGCAGGGTACCTACTGAGAATCAGTAGTTTAGTTCCACAGGGCAAAATACTTTAGACATTGAACCAACTTTTTGGGTGAAGGGAACAGGAAGAAAAGGCACAGGCCCGAGAGCAGATGCCATGGTGAGGAGACCAGGAGGCTGAGTGCCGTGAGTCTGGGAGTTCTTTCCTACATTCATTGTTTCAGGGAAAGAGAAAGCACGATGGCCATCTTAGGAGGGCATGTGAGGGAGAAAGGATTTGAGGAGAGGAAGAAGGTAACAGCCAGATGGACTCCTCCCAAACTTATATTTTCGTTTCTAGTTTAATGAACTTTTAATTGTTAACAATTCTGCAAATTTTATAAGGACACAGACTGAGTCATCAGTTCATGTTTGGTCCTCATTGATTTTTCCCTGTTATAACTTACTATTGAGGGTTCCTCATGTGGCTCAGACTGTTAAGAACTGACCTGCAATGCAGGAAACCCAGGTCTGTCCTCTGGGTTGGGAAGATTCCCCTGGAGAATGGCATGTTAATCCACTCCAGTATTCTTGCTGAGAATTCCACAGACAGAGGAGCTTGATGGGCTAGAGTCCGTGGGGTCGCAAAGAGTCGGGACACTACGGGGTGACCAACACAGCAACGTAACTTGCTATTGCAGATTGCCCTTTGTGGCCATTATTTTCACTGGGTCTGGCTTTACCAGGTCAAATTTTGCAAACCTGAATTTTGTCGATATGATTTTGTTCCTTTATACATTTTTAACCAATAGCAAGTTTTTCTGTGAGCAGTGTTAGCCATTGTCTTAAAAATTTCTCTCAAGCCTACTTTTTCCCCAGGTCAGTATTTGCTGTTTTCAAGCATTAGATCGGATCATTAGTCTGTTTTTTAATCTTCAAGACTGTTTTTTTTTTCACCTGGCACAGGTTTTCTCAGTATTTCTTATTTTCAGAAATCTTGTGGATTGGATACAGTTAGCAGTAGAGCAAAGGCTTAGGACCGGAGCCCTCACTGAGGTTAAAATGACAGAGTAGAAACATGTGGCTGAGGACTCTGGCACCAGGTAGGCTTCAGTGAATGTTAGCTTCCTGGTTCCTTTCCAGAGAACTGGGGTTGGGAAGGCTGCACTCCTGGACTCTACCCTTCCAAGCTCAGTGGGCAACCTCAAGCAGGGTACCTACTGAGAATCAGTAGTTTAGTTCCACAGGGCAAAATACTAAAATTAAGTATCATTGCCTAAAGTTCTGACTCCTGAAGATGATCACCAGGAGGTGTAAGTAAGGAAAAAAATGTCGGGCTCTGTGAGACCTTAATTACTACACAGGTAAGGTATTACCTGAAGGAGCCCTGTACAGAAATGTGAAGAACCATTCCCACCTTGTGCTGCTTTTGTATATCCACAGTGAAGTGGCTATTGGAGGAAATTAATACTGACATTTAAAAACTGGGGGAGGAGGTAAGAGACATAAGAAGGGTTAGAATTATGCCAGACGTGGGAGAGGAGCCATGTTGAGCATTAGGCAGATGGAACTTTACTGCCTGGAGAATAACAGCGATGCAGGGAAGATGTGTGACCTCAGAGAGCGAGGGCAGTGAAGAGGGAGAGCTTGTTGTCCCCAACTCCACTGGGCTGGCTTTTTGCTGTTCAGATCTCAGCCCAAACATCAGGTAAGAGAACCCTCACCCACCTCTCACTTACCTTGTTTTTCTAGCACTGAGGAATGCAGGGAAATACTAAGACAAAGTCTGAATACCCAACAGCTGTGCTATGATAGGTCACTCAGTACACAGAACTTGTTCTTTGAGCACTTTGCAGCATTCATCTCTGTTAAAGTACTTGTTGATCTCTCACAGAAATCTAAGCTGTATAAAGGTTTAATCTTACTTAAAATTTCTCTCAAGCCTACTTTTTCCCCAGGTCAGTATTTGCTGTTTTCAAGCATTAGATCGGATCATTAGTCTGTTTTTAATCTTCAAGACTGTTTTTTCACCTGGCACAGGTTTTCTCAGTATTTCTTATTTTCAGAAATCTTGTGGATTGGATACAGTTAGCAGTAGAGCAAAGGCTTAGGACCGGAGCCCTCACTGAGGTTAAAATGACAGAGTAGAAACATGTGGCTGAGGACTCTGGCACCAGGTAGGCTTCAGTGAATGTTAGCTTCCTGGTTCCTTTCCAGAGAACTGGGGTTGGGAAGGCTGCACTCCTGGACTCTACCCTTCCAAGCTCAGTGGGCAACCTCAAGCAGGGTACCTACTGAGAATCAGTAGTTTAGTTCCACAGGGCAAAATACTAAAATTAAGTATCATTGCCTAAAGTTCTGACTCCTGAAGATGATCACCAGGAGGTGTAAGTAAGGAAAAAAATGTCGGGCTCTGTGAGACCTTAATTACTACACAGGTAAGGTATTACCTGAAGGAGCCCTGTACAGAAATGTGAAGAACCATTCCCACCTTGTGCTGCTTTTGTATATCCACAGTGAAGTGGCTATTGGAGGAAATTAATACTGACATTTAAAAACTGGGGGAGGAGGTAAGAGACATAAGAAGGGTTAGAATTATGCCAGACGTGGGAGAGGAGCCATGTTGAGCATTAGGCAGATGGAACTTTACTGCCTGGAGAATAACAGCGATGCAGGGAAGATGTGTGACCTCAGAGAGCGAGGGCAGTGAAGAGGGAGAGCTTGTTGTCCCCAACTCCACTGGGCTGGCTTTTTGCTGTTCAGATCTCAGCCCAAACATCAGGTAAGAGAACCCTCACCCACCTCTCACTTACCTTGTTTTTCTAGCACTGAGGAATGCAGGGAAATACTAAGACAAAGTCTGAATACCCAACAGCTGTGCTATGATAGGTCACTCAGTACACAGAACTTGTTCTTTGAGCACTTTGCAGCATTCATCTCTGTTAAAGTACTTGTTGATCTCTCACAGAAATCTAAGCTGTATAAAGGTTTAATCTTACTTAACACTGTCCTGCTCTAGAACATTACCTGTACTTAGTAGGTGTGCAAATATTTGATCAGAAAAGAACAAGACCCTAAAACAAATGTATTTTAATATTTTTATTCTAAAAAAAAATCACAAAATCCAATTTCGGGTTAAATGATATTTTAGACTTCAAAATACTCTTCCTTGGTTAATTTTTAAAGGTTTGCTTTTATCTAAAAATGCACTTCTGATTTCCAGATAACTCATGCAAAACCACAGGTAGTGATATTCAATACAAGGACCTTCTAACTGGGGGTACAAATCGCATGTTTGACTTGAAGTAATTCTGATCGCCATATCCCATTCTGAAAGATTTCTGCAAAGATCTTGAAGCCACAGACAAAGTTTATTTGAAAACATAGTTCAAAATTGCACAAATATAAATACAGTTTAATAATGTGAAAAGGGGGGAAGGCATGGTTTCATTAGGTACAAAAATATTACCTTAATCTTGGTACTTTGCAAATTATAAGCCAACAGAAAATTAAACACATCAATATGATAAGAGATTTTTATAGTAGTAATTTTATTTCAAAGAGCAATGCAGAGAAATACCAAGATGAAGTCTTAATACCCAACACAGTTGTGCTATGATGTGTAATATTTTATTAAATATACAGATACATTGTTATGAAGTATGCCCATAAATTTAATGCCCTCCCCCCAGCCTTTGATTTACTATAGGTCACTTAATTTGGGTTGGTTTTAATTTAAAAACTCAATGTAAACATTTAAGGTTAAATTTGTTATCTATTTCAGCTTAAAAATGAAATCCCAAGATTTTAAACATTACTGAGCATGATAAGGAAGCATCACAGAAGAATTTGTCTCAAACAGTATTTTAGATTAGATATGCAATATTCATAGATATATAAAATATATAGAAACATCTTTTCTAAATAGTTAATAAATGCTTGTTATAGTTTGTAAAAAGTTTACTAAATTAATCAGGTTTATTTTCAACAAAGGTAAACAAAGTGGGGCAATGAAAATTGAAGAGGGTTTGGGTTAGATGATATGGGAGAATTGAAAATAAATTAGTAAAATTGAGGTTTTATCTACTGGTAACACAGTCAATCATAAACATATTTCTCAGGTAACACAATTCTTTTGTGGTATTTTTTAATATATTTCTGTGAAAAGGCCAAACTACCTTGTGGACTATATATATTCCTCCTATTTCCTTCTCCAAGAAAGAAACAGAAAAAACAAACCCATGTGTTTTTGGTGAGCAAAGAACTGCCTCATTATTTTCTTTGTCTTGTTTTGAGTGCAGCTTTCTGAGTGTCCCAGGGAGCCTGTCAGGCTTTGCTCTTATGCTCTGCAGTAAGAGTTCTCTCCTGGAGAGCAGTACTAAGAAAACACTAAGACAAAGACCAGGACACTTTTTTCCAGAGGGTGCTAGTTTGCTATTTCTGCAGAGGGTGAAGGTAGTGGAAACTTTATTCAAGGCAAAATACCACCTGAGAGGAGAGTTTGTGAAATCTCACACTTTAATTTTCTTGTTTTTCCTCCTCTTAACTGTTAGTGCCTCCACCCCGTGGTCTTGGAGCTCACCTGCCTGTGTGTGGGGGTGTACGGGGAGGTGAAGTGGGGGCAAAGCTGTCACTAACACAGGATGCCCCACTGCTTTAATGAGGAGGTTTGCTCTCTGCACTTCTGGTCTCCCGGTCCTTGTTTTTCCTGAAAGCACGCGTCACAGAAAAAGTCATTGAGACTTTAGAGTTGGTTCTGAGGGACAGTGAAGTCACCTCAACCTTGAATTTCAGTGTTTTGAGATATATTGACCAAGTCCAGTTTTTTTTTTTTTTCCAAGGAATCTGGGTCCAAGTAGCTCACTTACCATACAAATAGGGCCGTGTGGAGGCCAATAGGTGTGACAGACGCCCACACACCACATGCCATGTGTGGAAATTAAGGCCCTGTGTCCACTTTGCCTTATGATGTCTTCCTGTGCCTGAAGTTACCCTAACTTCCCCACCTTATTTAGCATGTCAGCATTTCTAATTCAGAAAAAACTTGAAATGCACTGTTAAGAACCCAAAACTCTGCTGAGGCCATCAAGATGATTTTGTCTTGCATCTGTTGCACCTCAACTGCTTTTTAAAAATTATTTCGATGTCTAAATACCTGGTTTCCTCACAGAATGAGTTTGGCACTGGCTGCAACACTGCATCAACCAGACGTGTGAATCTCTGAAGTTCGGTGTAATAGCATGAGAACCACCTCAAGGGTAGGATATTAAAAGCAAGTAGAAAAACTGGAACACAAAGTTCATGAAAACGCTCCCTTGTTCAGAAGCAAGGAAAAATAAGCTAACCTGTGGGAGACTTACTCATGCACTGGGCAAATTTACATTCAGTAAAGTTATCTTGCATGCTTTGGTTAATATTTGAGTAGGCAGATTTGCAAGTACTAATGCATGCGTTCTTTTGGTACCTGAGGTTATATGTTTTTACTTTTTAAAAAACTGCCTTTTTACAAACCTTATGCGAGAGTTCAGCTATAAACACTCTTAAAAAATATATAGATCTACTACTTAAACAGTTTAATTTCAACCAGTTCTACAAATACTGAAATGACAAGGAAACTGCAGTAAAATCTGGTGAGGAACTACATTTGAAATTATTTGTACAAAGTTGAAATCATGCATGTGATGTGTAATAATTTCTAAAATAGGAAACCTCAAAAAGATGGCACACAAATTAAGCCTTCAGAACACCCTGTTACTAGAATGCTTCTAGAACCATTTCAATACAAACAATTGCCATAACAACAATAAAGTCCAGTCCTGTGCAACTGATTCAGGGACACAAGTGGTCATCGTGCTTTTTCTGGGAGCTCATAAAGTTTAGGGCACAGAGTTTAGGAATTCCTGTTGTAAGCCGGACTAACTACAGTTGTATTCAAGTCCTGTTTGACTAGCACAAATACACTGGAAAAACTTATCTAATATTAGTGACTAGACATGGACCTATGATTTAACACAGTAGTTCTTTTCAAAGAAAAGAATGAGGAAAGTGCCATAAACCAGAAAGTAGTGGGTTCTGGACATTCCAGCCCAGATAAGTGTTATTGCCATTCTAGTTGGAACACAGATTGACTAAGAAAGCACAGCTCATAATTTTCTACTAAACATTTCCTGGTGGATAAGGTCTGCCTTTCTTTCAAAGAGTCATGGTGAGTGAGCTTGGGAGAAAGCAAAAGGAACAATGATAGGCCCCTTATTTTCCCTATCCCTCCTCCACCTCACTGAGAGGGTACAAGGAGCACACGAAAATAGCCTACTACACACAATTATATTTTGAAATTCAATAATAACCACCTCTGTACTCTCATCCTACCTACTGGTGAAATGGACCCTCAAAAGTCACATTTATGAAATTGAGTGGTCGTTCTAGTAAAATATGACCATTTTCTCTAGGAGATCTTAGGTTACTTTTACTCAGTAGCCCAGGAAAAAAGGTACTAAAAGCCTTCCTAGAATGCCCCCAAAGGTAACCCAAAACACTTACCCTTTCAAATGCAAAGAATGATTTGAATGACAAGCTTCACACCATGAAGAGAAGATGCAAAAATAAGATCGGCCTTAAAAAATGTGTCAACAGTTAAAACTCAATATATACAATAAACAGTGTTCTGCAATCTTGCTACTTAATTTTTGGTGCTCTGATATCTGTAAAGTTTTACTTGCTTTCTGGCAACTGTTTTTACCTAATATTGTTTAAAAATATCATAATATAAATGAACAGAAACATACTCCTAGATTTCAAAAATATATTTATGGCTATGAATGAGGGAAATGTGGCAGGAGGGAATAAATTAGGAGCTTGGGATTAAAACACAGACACTACTATATGTAAAATAGATAACAAGGACCTACTGTATTCTACAGGGAACTCTACTTAATATTCTGTAATAAGCTATATGGGAAAAGAATCTGAAAAAGGAGTGTGTGTGTGTATCGGCAACCCACTCCAGTATTCTTGTGTGGAAAATCCCATGGACAGGGAGCAGTCTGGGGGCTACAGCCTATGCAGTTGCAGAGTCAGACATGACTTAGCAACTGAACAACTATATATATATATATATATATATATATATATATATATATATATATATATATAACTGAATCACTGTGCTATAAACCTGCAAGTAACTAGACACTGTAAACCAACTCTACTCCAATAAAATTTTTAAAAAGTATCATTGAAGGAAGATATTGAATGCTCTTGGATTAGAAGAATCAATATTCTTGAAATGGCCATACTACCCAAAGCAATCTACAAATTTAATTCAATCCCTATCAAATTACCCATGATATTATTCACAGAACTAGAACAAATAATCCTAAAATGTATATGGAACCATAAAAGACTCAGGGTTGCCAATGCAATACTAAGGAAAAAGAACAAAGCAGGAGCATAACTCTCCCACGTGTATTCCAGACGATACTACAAAGCTAGAATAACCAAAACATCATGGTAGTGGCACAAAAACAGACATAGGGATCAGAATAGAGAGCCCAGAAATAAACCCACACATCTTCATCAAAAGAGGCAAGAATGTAAAATAGAAAAAAGACAGTCTCTTCAACAAGGTGTTGGTAAAGCTGAATTGCTACATGTAACAATCAGTGAAGTTAGAACATAGCCTCTCACCATGCACAAAAGTGAACTCAAAATGACTTAAATGTAAGATGTGACAACATAAAACTCCTAGAAGGGAACACAAAAGCATTTTCTAACAAATTGTAGCAGTATTTTGTATGTCAGTCTCCCATGGCAGTGGAAATATAAACAAAAGTAAACAAATATATATTTTTAAATAAAAACAGAAACATACTCCTAGATTTCAAAAATATATTTATGGCTATGAATGAGGGAAATGTGGCAGGAGGGAATAAATTAGGAGCTTGGGATTAAAACACAGACACTACTATATGTAAAATAGATAACAAGGACCTACTGTATTCTACAGGGAACTCTACTTAATATTCTGTAATAAGCTATATGGGAAAAGAATCTGAAAAAGGAGTGTGTGTGTGTATCGGCAACCCACTCCAGTATTCTTGTGTGGAAAATCCCATGGACAGGGAGCAGTCTGGGGGCTACAGCCTATGCAGTTGCAGAGTCAGACATGACTTAGCAACTGAACAACTATATATATATATATATATATATATATATATATATATATATATATATATATAACTGAATCACTGTGCTATAAACCTGCAAGTAACTAGACACTGTAAACCAACTCTACTCCAATAAAATTTTTAAAAAGTATCATTGAAGGAAGATATTGAATGCTCTTGGATTAGAAGAATCAATATTCTTGAAATGGCCATACTACCCAAAGCAATCTACAAATTTAATTCAATCCCTATCAAATTACCCATGATATTATTCACAGAACTAGAACAAATAATCCTAAAATGTATATGGAACCATAAAAGACTCAGGGTTGCCAATGCAATACTAAGGAAAAAGAACAAAGCAGGAGCATAACTCTCCCACGTGTATTCCAGACGATACTACAAAGCTAGAATAACCAAAACATCATGGTAGTGGCACAAAAACAGACATAGGGATCAGAATAGAGAGCCCAGAAATAAACCCACACATCTTCATCAAAAGAGGCAAGAATGTAAAATAGAAAAAAGACAGTCTCTTCAACAAGGTGTTGGTAAAGCTGAATTGCTACATGTAACAATCAGTGAAGTTAGAACATAGCCTCTCACCATGCACAAAAGTGAACTCAAAATGACTTAAATGTAAGATGTGACAACATAAAACTCCTAGAAGGGAACACAAAAGCATTTTCTAACAAATTGTAGCAGTATTTTGTATGTCAGTCTCCCATGGCAGTGGAAATATAAACAAAAGTAAACAAATGGGACCGAATCAAACTTACACACTTTTGCACAGCAAAGGAAACCATAAACAGAAAGAAAAAACCCACAGACTGGGAGAAAATATTTGCAAGTGATGTGACCAATACGGGTTCCATTTCCAAAATGAACAAACAGCTCATACAACAATTAAAAAAAAAAAAAAAAAGAAACCTAATTGAAAAATGAGAAGATCTAAATAGATGTTTCTCCAAAGATGGCACTCAAATGACAAGCATGCACATGAAAAGATACTCAACATCACTAGATAAATTCAAAACTATAGTGAGGTACCATCTCCTACAGGTCAGATGGCAATCACTTATAAAAATGTACAGATAACAAATGTTGGAGGTGTGGAGAAAAAGGAACCCTACTACACTGTTGATGGGAATGTAAGTTGGTGTAGTCACTACGGATAATAGTATGGAGGGGCCTCAAAAACTAAAAATAGTTACCATATGATTCAGCAATCCTGCTCTCCTGGGCTTATATCTGGACCAAATTCAAAAAGATACTTAGATCTCCTGTGTTTACAGCAGCACTATTCACAAACAGCCAAGGCATGGAAACAACCTAAATGTCCATCAACAGAGGAATGGATAAAGAAGATGTGAGATTATATATAGATGTATACACATGTATGTACAAATATTACTTAGCCATGAAAAAGAATGGAATCGGGTCATTTGTAGAGATATAGGTGTACCTAGAACTTGTCATACAGAGTGAAGTCTGAGATGCATGTATGTGGGATCTGAACAAAATTGGTATAGACAGTCTTATTTACAAAGCAGAGATAGAGACAGATGTAGAGAACAAACATGAATACCAAGGGGGCAAGCGGGGTTGGGGTGAATTGGGAGATTAGAACTGATATATATATACAATATTGATACTATGAGCAACTGATTTTGTAAAATAGAAAAAAGACAGTCTCTTCAACAAGGTGTTGGTAAAGCTGAATTGCTACATGTAACAATCAGTGAAGTTAGAACATAGCCTCTCACCATGCACAAAAGTGAACTCAAAATGACTTAAATGTAAGATGTGACAACATAAAACTCCTAGAAGGGAACACAAAAGCATTTTCTAACAAATTGTAGCAGTATTTTGTATGTCAGTCTCCCATGGCAGTGGAAATATAAACAAAAGTAAACAAATGGGACCGAATCAAACTTACACACTTTTGCACAGCAAAGGAAACCATAAACAGAAAGAAAAAACCCACAGACTGGGAGAAAATATTTGCAAGTGATGTGACCAATACGGGTTCCATTTCCAAAATGAACAAACAGCTCATACAACAATTAAAAAAAAAAAAAAAAAGAAACCTAATTGAAAAATGAGAAGATCTAAATAGATGTTTCTCCAAAGATGGCACTCAAATGACAAGCATGCACATGAAAAGATACTCAACATCACTAGATAAATTCAAAACTATAGTGAGGTACCATCTCCTACAGGTCAGATGGCAATCACTTATAAAAATGTACAGATAACAAATGTTGGAGGTGTGGAGAAAAAGGAACCCTACTACACTGTTGATGGGAATGTAAGTTGGTGTAGTCACTACGGATAATAGTATGGAGGGGCCTCAAAAAAACTAAAAATAGTTACCATATGATTCAGCAATCCTGCTCTCCTGGGCTTATATCTGGACCAAATTCAAAAAGATACTTAGATCTCCTGTGTTTACAGCAGCACTATTCACAAACAGCCAAGGCATGGAAACAACCTAAATGTCCATCAACAGAGGAATGGATAAAGAAGATGTGAGATTATATATAGATGTATACACATGTATGTACAAATATTACTTAGCCATGAAAAAGAATGGAATCGGGTCATTTGTAGAGATATAGGTGTACCTAGAACTTGTCATACAGAGTGAAGTCTGAGATGCATGTATGTGGGATCTGAACAAAATTGGTATAGACAGTCTTATTTACAAAGCAGAGATAGAGACAGATGTAGAGAACAAACATGAATACCAAGGGGGCAAGCGGGGTTGGGGTGAATTGGGAGATTAGAACTGATATATATATACAATATTGATACTATGAGCAACTGAACTGATAAAATAGCTAATGAGAACTTACTGTATAGCACAGGGAACTACTAAATGCTCTGTGGTGACCTAAAAAGAGTGGATATATGTATACATCCAGCTGGTTCACCTTGCTATACACTAGAAACTAATACAACACTGTATTAGTGTATTATACTGCAATAAAAAATTTTAAAAATGTAGATGTGGTGCATATCTACAGTGGAATACTCAGTAATTAAAAAGAATGAAATAATGCCATTTGCAGCAACATGGATGGACATGGAGATTATCATACTAACTGAAGTGAGTAAAAACAAGAAATACCGTATCAGTTTATATAGATCTAAATATGACACAAGGTGGGGGGAAGTAGTTAAGAAAGTTAAGGAGTTTGGTATTGATGTACCTACTGCTATATCTACCACGGATAACCCATAGGGACCCACTGGATACCATAGGGAACTCTGCTCAATATTATCTAACAATCTAAATAGGACAAAAGTTTGAAAAAGAATAGATGCATGTATATGTGCAACTGAATCACTCTGCTGTATACCTGAAAGTATCACAATATTAGTAATCAACTATCTTCCAAAGTACAACAGTTTTTTAAAAGCTGGAAGAAAATATGACACAAGTGAGCATGCCTACATAACAGAAACAGTCTAAAGACCTAGAAGACTTGTGGTTACGAAGCGGGGAGAGGGGTAGGGGAGGGATGAATAAGGAGTTTGGGGTTAGCGGATGCAAAATATTATATACAGAAAGGATAAACAACAAGATCCTACTGTGTAGCACAGTGAAATATATTTCATAGCCTGTGATAAACCATATGGAAAAAGATGTAAAAGAACATGTACATATGCATAACAGTCATCTTGCTGTAGAGCAGAAAAAACAGTATAAATCAACTCTATGTCAATTAAAAATATGTCATTGAAAAACTTCTTGGGCAACAATTCTGTACTTCTTGACAGCTAACCGCCTATTTAGATCTTGGCTCTGATGGGCACAGATGTCTTGGAGAAAACCTTACTGTGTGCTCTGTACATTGCCAAGTTATGATGGGAATGGAAGGTTGAGTCTTCTAACAAAACTCTTTGAAGTTACTTTGTATTCCAAAAGCGAAATAAAACTTGGGCTGCAGAATCTGCTGCCACTTGGTGACAACCCAAAGTCAAATCTCAATACCCCCCAGTTACCCTCCTGTCAGTCTTTGTTACTGATCTCATGTAGGAAGTGCCAACAAAGCTAAGAAAACTGCCTGGGTTTATTGCGAATTCAGTGACCACTGAAAGTATGGGATGACATCATAAACAGAACACCTGTAAGATTTGCTGCTAATGGACTAGGACAGTTTCAAGTCAGCGAACCAGCCAGGGATGCACAGGGACTGGGAGGAGGAGTGTGCTGAGAGCGGATGGAGGCACTCAGTGGAGGGACACTCAAGCAGACATCTGTCACGGCCTGGAGACGGGCCCCAAAAGTCCATCCCAGACTGAGTTTCTAGGATGCTAAAATTCTAAAGAATACCTATTATTCTTTAAAAAGTAGTACTGAGCTCTGCTTTGCTTCTCAGATGGCAGGGAAGGAGGCCAAGCCTGGGTTGTGACTCCTATCCAACCGTGAGTGCGCGGTGCCGGTGCCTCTTGCTGAGCAGCTGCAGCCTCGTCTAGCCCAGGTGGGCTTTGTCATGAATAGGAAAGCTTAGCACCACAACAGCGCCCTCAATTCTTTGTATAAACTAGAACAGTATCTGATGTATGGAAGCCGCAAGCGCTGGTGGTTGTGTGTGTCCTTGGGACCCTTCCTACCCAGAGACATCTGACACAGAAGAAGAGGAAACTGTACCTCCTGTTCGATGTCTTAGCATGTGTACCCCTTCGGGTACTAAACAACAAGATCCTACTGTGTAGCACAGTGAAATATATTTCATAGCCTGTGATAAACCATATGGAAAAAGATGTAAAAGAACATGTACATATGCATAACAGTCATCTTGCTGTAGAGCAGAAAAAACAGTATAAATCAACTCTATGTCAATTAAAAATATGTCATTGAAAAACTTCTTGGGCAACAATTCTGTACTTCTTGACAGCTAACCGCCTATTTAGATCTTGGCTCTGATGGGCACAGATGTCTTGGAGAAAACCTTACTGTGTGCTCTGTACATTGCCAAGTTATGATGGGAATGGAAGGTTGAGTCTTCTAACAAAACTCTTTGAAGTTACTTTGTATTCCAAAAGCGAAATAAAACTTGGGCTGCAGAATCTGCTGCCACTTGGTGACAACCCAAAGTCAAATCTCAATACCCCCCAGTTACCCTCCTGTCAGTCTTTGTTACTGATCTCATGTAGGAAGTGCCAACAAAGCTAAGAAAACTGCCTGGGTTTATTGCGAATTCAGTGACCACTGAAAGTATGGGATGACATCATAAACAGAACACCTGTAAGATTTGCTGCTAATGGACTAGGACAGTTTCAAGTCAGCGAACCAGCCAGGGATGCACAGGGACTGGGAGGAGGAGTGTGCTGAGAGCGGATGGAGGCACTCAGTGGAGGGACACTCAAGCAGACATCTGTCACGGCCTGGAGACGGGCCCCAAAAGTCCATCCCAGACTGAGTTTCTAGGATGCTAAAATTCTAAAGAATACCTATTATTCTTTAAAAAGTAGTACTGAGCTCTGCTTTGCTTCTCAGATGGCAGGGAAGGAGGCCAAGCCTGGGTTGTGACTCCTATCCAACCGTGAGTGCGCGGTGCCGGTGCCTCTTGCTGAGCAGCTGCAGCCTCGTCTAGCCCAGGTGGGCTTTGTCATGAATAGGAAAGCTTAGCACCACAACAGCGCCCTCAATTCTTTGTATAAACTAGAACAGTATCTGATGTATGGAAGCCGCAAGCGCTGGTGGTTGTGTGTGTCCTTGGGACCCCTTCCTACCCAGAGACATCTGACACAGAAGAAGAGAGGACTTCTACCTGTACCTCCTGTTCGATGTCTTAGCATGTGTGTACCTTTCCTCTCCTCCTCCAGGAGAAGCTAACTCCAAGGAAAATTAAACCCTTGACCCAAATGCTGTTTTCTGTGTAACCATTATCACTAACGTATCCATCTATTAGTAGCTAGAGAACATAAAGGAAAACATGGGGTCGGGCTGCTTTGGGGAAGATTCCTGAAGAAGGGCGGAGACAGAATGAAGACGAACAGAACAATGTACCAGGACACATTACTAGGATTGGACATCAGTGAATTTATATTCTGGTTAGCATTTTGCAAACAATTTTTTTTTCTAAATCTTTTTGAAATGATGCCTTTCCAAATAATCACCAAACTCCCAACAAGCACAGAACCTTTGAAGAACTGAGTGGAATACAACCAATTACATCAACACTACTGCCAGCAGAAAATTCTTGATGCCTGATAAAGTGAAAGCCACACGTGCATTGTTCATATTAAACTACTGACGTTCAGTGAGGTTCAGCTCAAACATTCTGACCTTCTATCACTGAGGATGTGAAAGGGTGAGCAGGGCAGATTATCATGGAGCCAAGAAAACACGTATGTTTTTTATCCCTCTTAGGGAATACTATTTAAAATGTTAATAGTTTAAAAGGCATATTAACGGTGCATGGCAGTTAGAAAGCAAGGAAAATATGACACTTAAGCAAGTTAACGTTAACTCAATAGAAATCACAATATCACCAAACTTTCTTCCTGTAGAGAATTCGTGAACCCTATCTCCTGCGTAAGTTCATACAGCCCCAGAAAAGCACGTGGATAAAATCTGTGCTTGACATATTCACACCTATGTCCTATCTGCTTTAAGGAAACAACAACACCACCACTCTGTCAAAACCCTATGCTATGAAAAACTAGTTTCAGTAATTTTTATTTGGTCCGTGGATCTAACAAGGCTGAGTTCTCAAATCTTTCACCCCCAAGTTAAAAATTGGAGAAACAAAACTCCAGCAAGGCATAAATAACATATTAAAGTGCATATGTACAATCCCAGAAAAGTTTTGATTGGGAAGAGCAAAAACTTCTAGTGCAAAAAACTGCTTTTGCCATTAAAGCTCCCTCTCTGGAATCGAAGGACTGCAGTAAAAGTTAAAGCTGGAACGTGTTTAAGCACTGCCTCTTTTTTAGTCAAAAGTTAGTATATGTGCATGCACCTTGGCCAAACTATGCTCAACTTGGTAAGGTTGGAGAGGGGTATTTCAGAGGGCAGTTCAGAAACAGAATTCCCTGATCCAAGGCAATGCTTTCCTCAGGTGCCCCATGAACAAGTTCCTTAGATGGGTTGTTGGCTGCAAGTGAGGACAAAGCCCCAAAGAACATACTTGCAATGTGCTTGCAGCTTGTGAAGTGTGTTCACACACAGTCACTTTGTCTCAGTTTTGTCTTGTGTCTCTCGATTCTTTCGAGCCCAAACTTGACTCTGCAACATTTTGTGCTTTTGTATTTGAACAGAAACTGGGCCCCAAAGGAAATAATAAAAAAGCAGCAGAAAATTCTGATGCCTGATAAAGTGAAAGCCACACGTGCATTGTTCATATTAAACTACTGACGTTCAGTGAGGTTCAGCTCAAACATTCTGACCTTCTATCACTGAGGATGTGAAAGGGTGAGCAGGGCAGATTATCATGGAGCCAAGAAAACACGTATGTTTTTTATCCCTCTTAGGGAATACTATTTAAAATGTTAATAGTTTAAAAGGCATATTAACGGTGCATGGCAGTTAGAAAGCAAGGAAAATATGACACTTAAGCAAGTTAACGTTAACTCAATAGAAATCACAATATCACCAAACTTTCTTCCTGTAGAGAATTCGTGAACCCTATCTCCTGCGTAAGTTCATACAGCCCCAGAAAAGCACGTGGATAAAATCTGTGCTTGACATATTCACACCTATGTCCTATCTGCTTTAAGGAAACAACAACACCACCACTCTGTCAAAACCCTATGCTATGAAAAACTAGTTTCAGTAATTTTTATTTGGTCCGTGGATCTAACAAGGCTGAGTTCTCAAATCTTTCACCCCCAAGTTAAAAATTGGAGAAACAAAACTCCAGCAAGGCATAAATAACATATTAAAGTGCATATGTACAATCCCAGAAAAGTTTTGATTGGGAAGAGCAAAAACTTCTAGTGCAAAAAACTGCTTTTGCCATTAAAGCTCCCTCTCTGGAATCGAAGGACTGCAGTAAAAGTTAAAGCTGGAACGTGTTTAAGCACTGCCTCTTTTTTAGTCAAAAGTTAGTATATGTGCATGCACCTTGGCCAAACTATGCTCAACTTGGTAAGGTTGGAGAGGGGTATTTCAGAGGGCAGTTCAAAAACAGAATTCCCTGATCCAAGGCAATGCTTTCCTCAGGTGCCCCATGAACAAGTTCCTTAGATGGGTTGTTGGCTGCAAGTGAGGACAAAGCCCCAAAGAACATACTTGCAATGTGCTTGCAGCTTGTGAAGTGTGTTCACACACAGTCACTTTGTCTCAGTTTTGTCTTGTGTCTCTCGATTCTTTCGAGCCCAAACTTGACTCTGCAACATTTTGTGCTTTTGTATTTGAACAGAAACTGGGCATTGTCTGTGGGAATTCCCTTGGGTGATATCACCATGGCCTTTTGAACATCCATTTTTACCTTTTTTTTGGAATTCGTAATAAAATACTTTTGCATTTCTCAGTACAGTTACATAGGTGAAGGACTTTCTTTTCTTTTTCCTTCAAGGATCCAAGTTGAAAGCTCTTAGGAGGACATCCAGGTCACCGAGATTAGCCGCCTGGAAGAGTTCTGGCTGGTCCATCAGAGAAAGGGCAATTCTGAGGGCAGCCCAGATATTCCCAGAGATGGCAGGGTGAGGGACTTGTTGTTGATTCCTGCTCTTTCTTTGCAAACTGAGGGCAGTGAGAAAATTGCTGACCGCTTCTCTAAGAGGGTAGAAAATCAGACATTTAACAATACAACAGATTGTAGAGTTAGCAAACTTAGAAGTAAGATAAAAATGAATTGTTATCTTGGTTTAAAGTCCAATATCAACTCTCTGATATTTTGGATCATCGGGTGAATAACTTTCTGATGCTCTCACTGTTCCTTTGTGAAAAGTATTGTTAATTATTGTGAAATCAGAAAGAAGGAAAACTTTATTTCAGGTATGTCACATGGGACAGTGAGTAGGACCATGATTAAGTTATTCATGGATTTGATTTTCTCTTACTCCAGAAACAATTTGAAGACTTAATATCTTTTCAGCTATGACTTGTATAACCGGAGGAGGCATCTGACTTTACTCAGAAACCAGGTAGTTTTTCTCAATTTTGAAGACTTAATATCTTTTCAGCTATAGACTTGTTTAAGCACTGCCTCTTTTTAGTCAAAAGTTAGTATATGTGCATGCACCTTGGCCAAACTATGCTCAACTTGGTAAGGTTGGAGAGGGGTATTTCAGAGGGCAGTTCAGAAACAGAATTCCCTGATCCAAGGCAATGCTTTCCTCAGGTGCCCCATGAACAAGTTCCTTAGATGGGTTGTTGGCTGCAAGTGAGGACAAAGCCCCAAAGAACATACTTGCAATGTGCTTGCAGCTTGTGAAGTGTGTTCACACACAGTCACTTTGTCTCAGTTTTGTCTTGTGTCTCTCGATTCTTTCGAGCCCAAACTTGACTCTGCAACATTTTGTGCTTTTGTATTTGAACAGAAACTGGGCATTGTCTGTGGGAATTCCCTTGGGTGATATCACCATGGCCTTTTGAACATCCATTTTTACCTTTTTTTTGGAATTCGTAATAAAATACTTTTGCATTTCTCAGTACAGTTACATAGGTGAAGGACTTTCTTTTCTTTTTCCTTCAAGGATCCAAGTTGAAAGCTCTTAGGAGGACATCCAGGTCACCGAGATTAGCCGCCTGGAAGAGTTCTGGCTGGTCCATCAGAGAAAGGGCAATTCTGAGGGCAGCCCAGATATTCCCAGAGATGGCAGGGTGAGGGACTTGTTGTTGATTCCTGCTCTTTCTTTGCAAACTGAGGGCAGTGAGAAAATTGCTGACCGCTTCTCTAAGAGGGTAGAAAATCAGACATTTAACAATACAACAGATTGTAGAGTTAGCAAACTTAGAAGTAAGATAAAAATGAATTGTTATCTTGGTTTAAAGTCCAATATCAACTCTCTGATATTTTGGATCATCGGGTGAATAACTTTCTGATGCTCTCACTGTTCCTTTGTGAAAAGTATTGTTAATTATTGTGAAATCAGAAAGAAGGAAAACTTTATTTCAGGTATGTCACATGGGACAGTGAGTAGGACCATGATTAAGTTATTCATGGATTTGATTTTCTCTTACTCCAGAAACAATTTGAAGACTTAATATCTTTTCAGCTATGACTTGTATAACCGGAGGAGGCATCTGACTTTACTCAGAAACCAGGTAGTTTTTCTCATTAGTTGAATTTTTCTCAAAATAGGAGGCAGCAGTCAAGTTTTGAGTTTCAAAGTGGCTGGGCTTGCATCCCAGTTATTTAGCTATAGACAGATTTCTTCTCCAAGCCTCAGTTTCCCCAACTGAATAGAAGTCATTTAAAAAACCTTGTGATGTGCTTCCCTGGTGGCCCAGTGGGTAAGGACACTGCCTTGCAGTGCAAGGGGTGCCGGTTTGATTCCTGTCCTGGGAAGGTCCCACGTGCTGTTGACTGGCTGGACCCATGTGTCCAACTACTGAGCCAGCACTCTGGAGCGCATGCACCTGGAGCTGGTGCTCTTCAGTGAGGGAGGCCACTGAGATGGGAGGCCCACACGGGCCGAAGAACAAAGATGGATGAAAATATATAAATGAAAGACCAATAGAAGTGGCACCAAAAACAAACAAAAGAAACTTGTGAGGTGCAGCTGAATCATTTACGAGAAAGCTTAAATTATTAACTCAGGTCAGTAGTTCTCCATGTGTCGTCTGGGGAACTGTGAGGAAGTTATTTTTATGATAATACTGATAATACTGAGATGTCATTTTATGGCTTTATTATTATTTCCTCATGCGTATGCAATGGAATTTTCCAGTGACTATACAATGTGTGATATCCCAATAGACTGAATGCAGAAGTAGAGGTGAGAATATGTCTAAGAAAGATATTAAAGAAATCTGCAAAAGTGGTAAAAGAATGCCACTTGGTAAACTGGGGGAATATTTTTTTGGTAAAATATATAACTTATGTAAACATACAACTGGTTTATTATTATTTTTGAATGAATCTTTTAAACTTTCCTCAATTTCTAGTATGGTAAATATTGGTAGGTCTAACCCATATAAACAAAGCCCTCTTCAGATTCTCAATAACTGTTAAAAGTATAAAGTGGTCCCCAGAACACAAAGTCTGTGACTCGCTGAGTCAGATGCTGTCCAGAGGCCTCACTTTTGTGGTCCACTACTCTGTTCTATTGCTGGTGTGCCTGGTGAACTCGCCCTTTTAGCTCCCTGGCACCTGAAGTGTGTATTAGGTGTCTGACAAACTTGTCTTTGTCAAGAATGGTGCCTCTTTAACTTCTATCTTCTTTACGCTTCTTAAAAGCTTTCCTCACATTTGATCTCATTTAGTCCAACAAGGTAGTCACTATTAAGCATCCTAAGAAACCATACAGAAAGTGAATCTGGATTTCTGACTGCAGTACACAAGACTGAGGCATTTGCTCATCTACGCTGTTAGATATGCCCAGAAGTAAAGGGCACCTCAGAGTGGCTGCACTGTATGAAGCAATTTGGGTAATGGAAGGGAGTAGGTGTTTTCTCATCACTCCTTCTCTGGATTTCTTGTAATCAAGTGGAGAGGAGGATTCGTACAGGGGCACACTGGGAGTTTATGTCAGAGGCCGTTTTTGTCTTCCTTGGCACGGCTTGAATGACGATGACTCCATTTCCTCCCAACATCCCAGGCCACTGGGGAAGAAGGACACAAGAATGCCCTCCTGCACAGTCTGCTCTGCCCCAGTGTGGGGCCGTGAAGAGTATCAGAAGAGTCTAGCCTGTTAGCTTTGTCAAGCAACTCCAGGTTTTTCTCACAAAGATAGTCTAAGACTAGTCCCCAGCTTGAGAACTCAAAGGCCTTTTTGGGGACTCAGAAGATTGTATGCGTACAAGTGTGAGTAGTTCCATATGCTACACACATGTGTGTATGAATAAGTTAAAGTTGTTTTAAATGTTATGTCATGATTAATAAAAAGCACATTTATTTAAAAGCATTCTTCATTTTATAGTAGGCGTCCCTCATTATACTAATAATAAGAACATAACTATTAAAGGGGATGAGATTTATGTTTTCAATTAAAATGGGTTCCTAACTTTTGAATGGCTCCAGCCCAGGTGGCTCAGTGGTAAAGAATCTGCCCTCAAGGCAGGAGATGTGGGTTCCATCCCTGGGTCAGGAAGATCCCCTGGAGAAGGAAGTGGCAACACATTCCAGTGTTCTTGCCTGAAAAATCCCCTGGATAGAGGAGCCTGGTGAGCAGCAATACATGAGGCACAGGGTTGGACATGGATATAGTGACTAAACAATCCAGTCCTCCCTTTTGAAAAGGTTAAGATTTTTTGCTCCTACAGACAAAAGGGTAGCATTTTAAGCTCCACCCAAGTCTCATGCCAAACAGTTTCCTCTCCTTATTCCAATTGTACACTGTATGAGAAGAGCATTTGCTTTGACTCTTTATAGAACATGTGTGATAAGAAACAGCATATTACAGCTCCATACAAAGACAGCTGCAGTTCTTGAAGGAGATGTTAGGTCCCAAGACTGGTGGATATGGAAGAACTGGTACTGGCTCTTGGCTTTCTTCTGAGCCACATCTCTACTGAGGGTTGTTACTTCCTAAGCACCCAATTATACTGCAAGTGAAACTCATTTTGAGAATGCATTTAAGGCTTATGTCTCACTTGATAGTCTTTTCTCTCATGAAAAAAATACAAGATGTTTATATTACTTCACAAGATTTCCCATATCCTACACAACAATAAAAGACCCACAAAGTATAACCAAAACACTTGTCTCAAAGTATCCAACTGATCAAGATGCACAGACTTAGCAAATAAGATGCACAATTAAATCTGAATTTCAGATAAACAATGGATGATTTTCAGTATTAAGTATGTCCCATGCAATATTTAGGAAATACTTATCTTAAAAAAATGTTTGTGTTTATCTGAGATTCAGATTTAGCTGGGCCTTCTGCATTTTATCTGGCAACTCTAAAATTGACCTGCTCTTGAAGAGACTTCCTGCCTGAGATTAAAAATTTATACCTCAAGAAAGTTTCACCATTTACACCTCCTACAGATTTTCATGACCTCCACAAATAGTTGCCCTACTGAGTCTTACATCTGTGAATGCCAAGAAAGTATTTTATTGGCCTCTCAAGTATTTTTTCTACAGTAAGATGTTACAATTAAAACCCATCTGGAAGCCTTCGAAAATTTACATGTAAAGGAGGCTCTTCTAAAGCTTAGTATATAAATCAATGAAGTTAGAACATTCCCTCACACCATACACAGAAATAAACTCAAATATAAGGACTACATACATGAGGCACAGGGTTGGACATGGATATAGTGACTAAACAATCCAGTCCTCCCTTTTGAAAAGGTTAAGATTTTTGCTCCTACAGACAAAGGGTAGCATTTTAAGCTCCACCCAAGTCTCATGCCAAACAGTTTCCTCTCCTTATTCCAATTGTACACTGTATGAGAAGAGCATTTGCTTTGACTCTTTATAGAACATGTGTGATAAGAAACAGCATATTACAGCTCCATACAAAGACAGCTGCAGTTCTTGAAGGAGATGTTAGGTCCCAAGACTGGTGGATATGGAAGAACTGGTACTGGCTCTTGGCTTTCTTCTGAGCCACATCTCTACTGAGGGTTGTTACTTCCTAAGCACCCAATTATACTGCAAGTGAAACTCATTTTGAGAATGCATTTAAGGCTTATGTCTCACTTGATAGTCTTTTCTCTCATGAAAAAAATACAAGATGTTTATATTACTTCACAAGATTTCCCATATCCTACACAACAATAAAAGACCCACAAAGTATAACCAAAACACTTGTCTCAAAGTATCCAACTGATCAAGATGCACAGACTTAGCAAATAAGATGCACAATTAAATCTGAATTTCAGATAAACAATGGATGATTTTCAGTATTAAGTATGTCCCATGCAATATTTAGGAAATACTTATCTTAAAAAAATGTTTGTGTTTATCTGAGATTCAGATTTAGCTGGGCCTTCTGCATTTTATCTGGCAACTCTAAAATTGACCTGCTCTTGAAGAGACTTCCTGCCTGAGATTAAAAATTTATACCTCAAGAAAGTTTCACCATTTACACCTCCTACAGATTTTCATGACCTCCACAAATAGTTGCCCTACTGAGTCTTACATCTGTGAATGCCAAGAAAGTATTTTATTGGCCTCTCAAGTATTTTTTCTACAGTAAGATGTTACAATTAAAACCCATCTGGAAGCCTTCGAAAATTTACATGTAAAGGAGGCTCTTCTAAAGCTTAGTATATAAATCAATGAAGTTAGAACATTCCCTCACACCATACACAGAAATAAACTCAAAATAGCTTAAGGACTAAACTATATGACATGACAGCATAAAACTCCTAGAAGAGAACACAGGCAAAACATTCTCTGATATAAGTTGTACCAATATTTTCTTAGGTCAGTCTCCCGAGGCAAAAGAAATAAAAGCAAAAAATAAGCCAATAGGACCTAAGAAAACTTAGAAGCTTTTGTACAGCAAAGGGACTATCAAGAAAGTGAAAAGACAACCCATGGACTGGGAGACATGCTTGTAAATGATATAACTGACAAAGGATTAATTCCTAAAATAAACTAACGTTAAGCTCATACAGCTCAATATAAACAACCCAAACAACCCAATTGAAAGATGGGCAGAAAACCTAAACAGACATTTCTCCAAAGAAGACATACAGGGGGCCAACAAGCACAGGAAATGACATTCAACATCGCTGATTATCAGAGAAATGCAGATCAAAACTATAACCACACCAGTCAGAATGGGCATCATCAAAAAGTCTACAAACAATAAATGCTGGAGAACATGTGGAGAAAGGGGAACCCTCTTACTCTGCTGGTGGGAATGCAAATTGGTGCAGCCACTATGGAAAATAGTGTCGAAGTTCCTTAGAAAACTAAAAACAGAGTTACCGTGTGATCCATTAATTTCATTTCTGGGCCATGCATTGGGAAAAGATGAAAACTGTAATTTTGAAAGATACACACACCCCCAATGCTCACAGCAGCACTGTTTACAACAGCCAACACATGGGAGCAACCTAGATGGCCAATGACAGATAAGTGGATAAAGAAGATATACCGTATGTATATGTATATAATGGAATACTGCTCAGCTATAAAAAGAATGAGATAATGTCATTTGGATCAAAATGGTAGACCCAGAGATTATCATACTGAGTGAAGTCAGACAGAAAGACAAATATCCCATAATATTGCTTATGTGTGGAATCTACACAAATGATACCAATCAACTTATTTGCTGAGAGAAACAAACTCATCGACATAGAAAGCAAATTTACGGCTACCAAATGGAAAAGGTGTGGGAGAGATAAATGAAGAGTTTAGGATTAACAGATACATACTACTATATATAAAACAGAGAAACAACAAGGATTTACTGTATTGAACAAGGAACTATATTCAATATCTTATAGCAAACTATAATGGGAAAGAATCTGAAAAAGAATACACACACACAATCTGAATTAACTTTGGTGTACACTAGAAACTAACACAGCACTGTAAATCAACTATATTTCAATTTTTTTTTTTTAAAAGGCCTCCTTTAGTGAATTCAATATGTCTTTGTGTATGTATTTATTTACATCTCTTCTTGTTCCAAAAGAAGGACCTAACGTGTCATAAAATACACAGATACAAGCAACCTAATAAATGAATTAAGGGAGTAGAGATAAAAATCATGAGGGAAGTCAGAGCCAGGAATGAAGCTAATATATGAATGCACATCGTCAGGCTGATGTGCAGGGAGACAGCGTGGCTTGACTCAAGCCCTCTGTGCAGCTGTGGTAGAGGGCCTCTGCAATGACACACTACCCAGCGTCCACAGAACAAAGCAGACTGGGTGCTGAGGAATCGCTCGGCTATCCATGGTTTTGACCTGAGTAAGATCCTCTTACAGGACAGAGTATAATCCGGTGAACTAATGTTCTTTCTAAGATCCTCTGAGTATAAACGCAGCAACTAGTTTCTAAAGCTTCAATATTTGTCACTGGTGCAATGCGCTAATGCAGTTCAGAGACAGAAATTCTTCAGATGTCAAAAGAGTACAACCCAGTTATGCAGCTCTCTCATGACCTATCTAAATGGTAGTAATAATAATGAGAATACCAATGATAAAACTCAGGCTAATAATGCCTACTAGGTATTGAGCATCAGCTCTTTGCTAAGCGATTACATTTAACCTGTATAATAACCCTTACAATAGTTCAAGATAGATATTATTACCTCATCTTTTGTATGCAAGTGAAGAAACTGACAGTTAAAGTTATGTGACCAGAGTTATAAAGCCAGTGAATGGCAGGGCTGTGGTTTGAACCCAAGTTTGTCCGATTTTAAAAGCCTGGCTCTGAGAATGAGAAAGGGTTTACATTTTTTATGGTGTTTAAAATGAACATTAATTTCTCTTTTTTTCCACTTATGAAAATGATACCTGTTGATTTAGGAAATATAAAAAATAGGAAAAGAAGGAAAAATCACCCAAAGTTTTATTACTCAAAACAAATAAAGGTAATTTATGGTCTTTGTTGATGGGGGACCAGATAGAGGATATACATCTGTATGATAATGAGGAGTCACGAGAGAAGGAGAAAGATATTTCAAACTATAAACCCGCCACTTGAAATTTTTCCTTTTTTCCTTTTTTTAAACTAATTTTACTGGTAAATTAAGCTTAGAAAACCTGGATTCTTGGTTATGCTTTTCCAAAAACTGGCCCTGAGACCTTGAGTCATTCTGCTATATTCCTCTGCTCTTGACCATAGTTCTTTTCTCCCTTCCATAAAGGGTCCTTTCTTCCTTACCTGAGACATGAAGGGCTGGACTCCTCATGTTTCTTGAAGAGCTTCTGTTGGGGGTATTACAAACCCAGATGACTTGTCCTAACCCTAAATCAATAAAAATCTCTGGGAGAGGAGCCCAGGAATCTACATTTCACAGGATGCCCAAATCGCGGCTGCACTCTAATGATTAAGAAACAGAGGCAAACTGCCTGTTTCAACAGCCCTCAGGATCCGAAGATCTGAAACTCACCCCTAACAATAATAGGAGATTACTTTACAAAAGAGGCATTTTTACCAAGAAACAACCTTTCAGACTAATCAACCTCAGCCCGAGTGCAGTGATTAGAGTGAGCCTGCTGCCACGTCACCTGTAGGCGCCCAGATTGATGCAGCTTATCCCCAGGTTGTATCTGGACCGGATGAAGCCTGGCTGAATTTCCATGGTAGTAATAATAATGAGAATACCAATGATAAAACTCAGGCTAATAATGCCTACTAGGTATTGAGCATCAGCTCTTTGCTAAGCGATTACATTTAACCTGTATAATAACCCTTACAATAGTTCAAGATAGATATTATTACCTCATCTTTTGTATGCAAGTGAAGAAACTGACAGTTAAAGTTATGTGACCAGAGTTATAAAGCCAGTGAATGGCAGGGCTGTGGTTTGAACCCAAGTTTGTCCGATTTTAAAAGCCTGGCTCTGAGAATGAGAAAGGGTTTACATTTTTTATGGTGTTTAAAATGAACATTAATTTCTCTTTTTTTCCACTTATGAAAATGATACCTGTTGATTTAGGAAATATAAAAAATAGGAAAAGAAGGAAAAATCACCCAAAGTTTTATTACTCAAAACAAATAAAGGTAATTTATGGTCTTTGTTGATGGGGGACCAGATAGAGGATATACATCTGTATGATAATGAGGAGTCACGAGAGAAGGAGAAAGATATTTCAAACTATAAACCCGCCACTTGAAATTTTTCCTTTTTTCCTTTTTTTAAACTAATTTTACTGGTAAATTAAGCTTAGAAAACCTGGATTCTTGGTTATGCTTTTCCAAAAACTGGCCCTGAGACCTTGAGTCATTCTGCTATATTCCTCTGCTCTTGACCATAGTTCTTTTCTCCCTTCCATAAAGGGTCCTTTCTTCCTTACCTGAGACATGAAGGGCTGGACTCCTCATGTTTCTTGAAGAGCTTCTGTTGGGGGTATTACAAACCCAGATGACTTGTCCTAACCCTAAATCAATAAAAATCTCTGGGAGAGGAGCCCAGGAATCTACATTTCACAGGATGCCCAAATCGCGGCTGCACTCTAATGATTAAGAAACAGAGGCAAACTGCCTGTTTCAACAGCCCTCAGGATCCGAAGATCTGAAACTCACCCCTAACAATAATAGGAGATTACTTTACAAAAGAGGCATTTTTACCAAGAAACAACCTTTCAGACTAATCAACCTCAGCCCGAGTGCAGTGATTAGAGTGAGCCTGCTGCCATACGTCACCTGTAGGCGCCCAGATTGATGCAGCTTATCCCCAGGTTGTATCTGGACCGGATGAAGCCTGGCTGAATTTCCAGCGCTCGTGTGTAGGCCTCCACAGCCTCCTCGCTGCGGTCTCCATTCGCCAAGGTTGCCCCCAGACGGTTCCACAATGAATAGTCCTGATGACAAAATTTGAGCTAACAATCTGTACAAGCCACAATGATACAGTATTCCAATATTCGCGGCTGAAGGATGAGTTAAAAATGTTCCAGGGCTGATGGACAAGGACCATGATGGGTGAATTACTCCAAAACCTTTATGGGCAGCCCTCTGAAATGACTTTCATTCATCAAAGAGCAGCTACCATTTGATACTATCAGGTAATTCGTGTTTCTATTTTAGGTCTCTAAATATTAACAGACACTGTAGCATTACATTAGTACTGATCACTTTAAACAACTGGATACAAGGAAATAAAGTGTAGCAGAAATGCACAAAATGTAGCCTGTGAAAACTTACTTTTAATAGAGAATCTTTCTTGCTGTGTACTTACCTCTGGCCGAACAGTTAAGGCAGCATTAAATGCGTCTATTGCTCTATTAAATTCTCCACTCAGGTGGAACAGTACCCCGAGACCTGTCTGTAGATCTGGGTCGATCATATCTCCATTTTGGTGAGCGGCCTCCAGATATAATTCCTTCACTCCTTCTAGAACAGAGCTACAAGGAAAACAAATTAGGTTTGTCATACAAATAGTCTGAACACAAATGATTTAGGTTTGTCATACAAATAGTCTGAACACAAATGATTTACTACTCTGTTCCAGGAGAACATTGCAGACTGGGAAAATCTTGCTTAAAATATCTTAGCTTAATGGGAGGACTATTAATATGGTAGGTTAAAAAATATCTGCTGATTTTCATGAAATATTTTGTTATACATGATAAGACAGTGCTAAGCAAGGTCTTGTTAAGGGGAGTTCTGTGGACCCTATGGCCCCTTGATTTCAATGTAGAAAATTCCAAGGCTAAGTTTCCTTACTTAGTAGACATGGTTTATTGCTCACAGAAACAAAACTTCCAGAAGAAAGGACTTTTCCTCTCTCCACATACCTAATTCGCAGGCTTTATACAACTTGGTACACTGGTATTTACTGTATGTTATTTTAATTATATGCCCAAAGTGCTTGGCTTTGAAATATGATCTTCAGCTGAACATCTAGGAATGTCCACAAGGAGACTGTTTTTCCAAAATATGGCTCTGGTCTCAGATCAGTCCTTTTATACAATCTGTACAAGCCACAATGATACAGTATTCCAATATTCGCGGCTGAAGGATGAGTTAAAAATGTTCCAGGGCTGATGGACAAGGACCATGATGGGTGAATTACTCCAAAACCTTTATGGGCAGCCCTCTGAAATGACTTTCATTCATCAAAGAGCAGCTACCATTTGATACTATCAGGTAATTCGTGTTTCTATTTTAGGTCTCTAAATATTAACAGACACTGTAGCATTACATTAGTACTGATCACTTTAAACAACTGGATACAAGGAAATAAAGTGTAGCAGAAATGCACAAAATGTAGCCTGTGAAAACTTACTTTTAATAGAGAATCTTTCTTGCTGTGTACTTACCTCTGGCCGAACAGTTAAGGCAGCATTAAATGCGTCTATTGCTCTATTAAATTCTCCACTCAGGTGGAACAGTACCCCGAGACCTGTCTGTAGATCTGGGTCGATCATATCTCCATTTTGGTGAGCGGCCTCCAGATATAATTCCTTCACTCCTTCTAGAACAGAGCTACAAGGAAAACAAATTAGGTTTGTCATACAAATAGTCTGAACACAAATGATTTAGGTTTGTCATACAAATAGTCTGAACACAAATGATTTACTACTCTGTTCCAGGAGAACATTGCAGACTGGGAAAATCTTGCTTAAAATATCTTAGCTTAATGGGAGGACTATTAATATGGTAGGTTAAAAAATATCTGCTGATTTTCATGAAATATTTTGTTATACATGATAAGACAGTGCTAAGCAAGGTCTTGTTAAGGGGAGTTCTGTGGACCCTATGGCCCCTTGATTTCAATGTAGAAAATTCCAAGGCTAAGTTTCCTTACTTAGTAGACATGGTTTATTGCTCACAGAAACAAAACTTCCAGAAGAAAGGACTTTTCCTCTCTCCACATACCTAATTCGCAGGCTTTATACAACTTGGTACACTGGTATTTACTGTATGTTATTTTAATTATATGCCCAAAGTGCTTGGCTTTGAAATATGATCTTCAGCTGAACATCTAGGAATGTCCACAAGGAGACTGTTTTTCCAAAATATGGCTCTGGTCTCAGATCAGTCCTTTTGGTCAGTGCTGTTCTTCCAGCAGAATGCTGTCCTACAGCATGTCCTGACCTGGGTGGTGGTGGTGGGGACCTAAGGCTCATTTAGTTGACCCAAGGGTGGTAATGTTGTACCCGGACGTCATTTAACAAGAAGGATACCTGTCAACTGGAGACTTAGACATTCGCCGGGTGAGGCCTGGGGATCCCTTCTTGCTCTTCACAAGGTATTTGTACTTTGGGTTCTGCCTAATCCAGTTCTTCAAAGCTTCACAGGCATCCTGCTGATGGCCGGTGTTAGTGTAGCTCACAGCCAGAGCCATCAGAGCCTTCAGGTTGTTGGGCTGCAATTCTAAGCACCTGAGAGAAGAGAAATAACAGCCCATTTCAGAGTTCTTTGAAGCCAGAGTGTGAACAGCTCTTTAGAAAATTTGAGGTCTTTATTTATTTTTTTAAAAGATTTATTCATTTATTTATTTTGGGGGGGTGGGGTGGGGAGGGAGGGGAGCAGGTGGGCTACTTCTATTGGTCTTTCATTTGTGTATTTTCATCCATCTTTGTTCTTTGGCCCGTGTGGGCCTCCCATCGCAGTGGCCTCTGTTGTCGCAGAGCACCAGCTCTGGGCGCATGCACTCCAGAGCTCCGGCTCAGTAATTGGACACATAGGTCCAGCCGCTCCGTGACACGTGGGATCTTCCCAGGCCAGGGATCAAACCGGCGCCCCTTGCACTGCAAGGCAGTGTCCTTACCCACTGGACCACCAGGGAAGCCCTGAGGTCTTTATTGATTCAATGGTATAAGAGCCTTGCTAAATTTATGTTAAATCTCTGGAAAATAACATATTTAGGTCTCTGGATAATTGAGACCTTTGCACATTTTTAAAAAGGTTAAAACGCCAGCCAGAGCAGTGCTTGGTTTGGTAATTTTAATGAGATAATTTAAAACCTATAGAGAATGTGACTAATCTCTGCACACAATTGGTTACTAATTAGTTTATCTAATGGGAGGTAGGGAATAGCATTATTTTAATGTTGCTCTTAGCAACCAAACAACTATCAATATATTAAATGTATCTTATCCACCAAGCAAACTGACTTGAACTAAATTTGGATGTCTAGAGGTCTTCACATCTTTTGTACAGTGCTTTGCAGAGGAGAGGGAAGTTCCCAGTGTTTCCAGAGGATTAGTGTGGCTTTAGGAGGCACAGGCTGCAGCTGCTCTCCCTCAGACTAACCCACTGGCCTCTAGAAAGGGTTTTCAAACTTTGATGTTCAGAATTATCTGAGGATCAGGTAAAATGCAAAATTCCCGGATATAAATAAAACCTCTAAGACTTTGATTAGCAAGCCCTAGGGCTTTACTATAGATATTTGTACTTTGGGTTCTGCCTAATCCAGTTCTTCAAAGCTTCACAGGCATCCTGCTGATGGCCGGTGTTAGTGTAGCTCACAGCCAGAGCCATCAGAGCCTTCAGGTTGTTGGGCTGCAATTCTAAGCACCTGAGAGAAGAGAAATAACAGCCCATTTCAGAGTTCTTTGAAGCCAGAGTGTGAACAGCTCTTTAGAAAATTTGAGGTCTTTATTTATTTTTTTAAAAGATTTATTCATTTATTTATTTTGGGGGGGTGGGGTGGGGAGGGAGGGGAGCAGGTGGGCTACTTCTATTGGTCTTTCATTTGTGTATTTTCATCCATCTTTGTTCTTTGGCCCGTGTGGGCCTCCCATCGCAGTGGCCTCTGTTGTCGCAGAGCACCAGCTCTGGGCGCATGCACTCCAGAGCTCCGGCTCAGTAATTGGACACATAGGTCCAGCCGCTCCGTGACACGTGGGATCTTCCCAGGCCAGGGATCAAACCGGCGCCCCTTGCACTGCAAGGCAGTGTCCTTACCCACTGGACCACCAGGGAAGCCCTGAGGTCTTTATTGATTCAATGGTATAAGAGCCTTGCTAAATTTATGTTAAATCTCTGGAAAATAACATATTTAGGTCTCTGGATAATTGAGACCTTTGCACATTTTTAAAAAGGTTAAAACGCCAGCCAGAGCAGTGCTTGGTTTGGTAATTTTAATGAGATAATTTAAAACCTATAGAGAATGTGACTAATCTCTGCACACAATTGGTTACTAATTAGTTTATCTAATGGGAGGTAGGGAATAGCATTATTTTAATGTTGCTCTTAGCAACCAAACAACTATCAATATATTAAATGTATCTTATCCACCAAGCAAACTGACTTGAACTAAATTTGGATGTCTAGAGGTCTTCACATCTTTTGTACAGTGCTTTGCAGAGGAGAGGGAAGTTCCCAGTGTTTCCAGAGGATTAGTGTGGCTTTAGGAGGCACAGGCTGCAGCTGCTCTCCCTCAGACTAACCCACTGGCCTCTAGAAAGGGTTTTTCAAACTTTGATGTTCAGAATTATCTGAGGATCAGGTAAAATGCAGATTCTGATATAGTAGCTCTGGGGGAGGGCAGCCTGAGGCTATATAGTTCCCACAAGCTCAAACAAGCTCCCAGATGCTGGTAATGTGTGGATAAGACTTTGATTAGCAAGCCCTAGACAGTACCTATATCAGTTCTTTACATATAATAAAGATACGTATTTATTTATAAGAAAGAGTAGGGAAAGTTAACATCTATTTGGTAGGAGTTAGTTTTCCAGCGTTTAAATAGGGGCTCTAATCAAGTGATGTGTGATGCTACCCCTACCCAACATTGTCTAGAATTTTAGTCAGGGGCTCAGGATACTACAACTATCTCAAGAGAGTCTTTGTAGACCATGGATTGTGTCTAAAATTACACTGAGATTACTCTGGGTATGTTTTTCCTGAAGAAAACTTTCAGATGCTGCAGAAGGCTAGAACGCTAAAAAGAACTATTGATTCAATGTAATGAATCTATTTTATGACTGCTTTTTTTCTTTTTTTTAATCTTTTTGGGGGGTCGGGTGGGGAGGGAGGGGAATGGGCGGGCCACTTCTATTGGTCTTTCATTTGTCTATTTTCATCCATCTTTGTTCTTTGGCCCGTGTGGGCCTCCCATTGTGGTGGCCTCTGTCGTCACAGAGCGCCGACTCTGGACACATGCGCTCCAGGGCTCCGGCTCGGTAATTGGACACATCAGTCCAGCCGTTCCGTGGCACGTGGGATCTTCCCAGGCCAGGGATCGAACCGATGCCCCTTGCACTGCAAGGCGGTGTCCTTACCCACTGGACCACCAGGGGAAGCCCCTTACGACTGCTTTTGACATAGACTCTCATGCCAATGAATGTCAATTTCTAGATGTTAAAATATTGTGATTTAGGAACACAATTTCTTCATGAATTGTTTTCCAGATCTAAATATAAGTAATGTATGTGGCATCCTGGTACTTATCCTGGTCAGATTCTTTACAATGTACTCAAGGGTCCAAAGACAAATCTGTCTTTAGAGTGCCAGAGGATAGTTGGCTTTAGGAGGCACAGGCTGCAGCTGCTCTCCTCAGACTAACCCACTGGCCTCTAGAAAGGGTTTTCAAACTTTGATGTTCAGAATTATCTGAGGATCAGGTAAAATGCAGATTCTGATATAGTAGCTCTGGGGGAGGGCAGCCTGAGGCTATATAGTTCCCACAAGCTCAAACAAGCTCCCAGATGCTGGTAATGTGTGGATAAGACTTTGATTAGCAAGCCCTAGACAGTACCTATATCAGTTCTTTACATATAATAAAGATACGTATTTATTTATAAGAAAGAGTAGGGAAAGTTAACATCTATTTGGTAGGAGTTAGTTTTCCAGCGTTTAAATAGGGGCTCTAATCAAGTGATGTGTGATGCTACCCCTACCCAACATTGTCTAGAATTTTAGTCAGGGGCTCAGGATACTACAACTATCTCAAGAGAGTCTTTGTAGACCATGGATTGTGTCTAAAATTACACTGAGATTACTCTGGGTATGTTTTTCCTGAAGAAAACTTTCAGATGCTGCAGAAGGCTAGAACGCTAAAAAGAACTATTGATTCAATGTAATGAATCTATTTTATGACTGCTTTTTTTCTTTTTTTTAATCTTTTTGGGGGGTCGGGTGGGGAGGGAGGGGAATGGGCGGGCCACTTCTATTGGTCTTTCATTTGTCTATTTTCATCCATCTTTGTTCTTTGGCCCGTGTGGGCCTCCCATTGTGGTGGCCTCTGTCGTCACAGAGCGCCGACTCTGGACACATGCGCTCCAGGGCTCCGGCTCGGTAATTGGACACATCAGTCCAGCCGTTCCGTGGCACGTGGGATCTTCCCAGGCCAGGGATCGAACCGATGCCCCTTGCACTGCAAGGCGGTGTCCTTACCCACTGGACCACCAGGGGAAGCCCCTTACGACTGCTTTTGACATAGACTCTCATGCCAATGAAGGTCAATTTGTAGATGGTAAAATATTGTGATTTAGGAACACAATTTCTTCATAAATTGTTTTCCAGAGCTAAATATAAGTAATGTATGTGGCATCCTGGTACTTATCCTGGTCAGATTCTTTACAATGTACTCAAGGGTCCAAAGACAAATCTGAAATGGCAGGAAGTCCATTAACAAGTGTCCACCAGGCCCATGATTTTGCACTTAGCTTCGTCTACCTCTGGAGGGCGACAATAGCTGCTTGTTCATTTTCATTCTCTGCCTGGGTTATCCCGAGGAACTGCCATGCCTAAGGGAAGGAAAAAAAGGCAAACACAACGCAGGTCAATCTTGCAAGAGGAAGCAGAGTCACTCACGTGCTTTAGTTGGTTTGTTAACATGTGACAGATCCCTTGGTGCAGAGCAGCCTGCCTCAGAGGTGAGTGTCTTGTTAAAGGGAAAGGAATCACATGAATTTGTTCGTTCAGACTCTCCTGTGGCATTGGGGTCAAGATTCCCTGTAACTAGTTATAAATTCTAAGTCTTTATTCTCTCCTGTGGCTCATGGAAACCTCTGAGTTTGACATTTCCTGACATTAGGTATCATAAGACCAAAAGATAAATATATAAAAGTATGGATTTTTATCAGAAAAAGAGGTAGAAAAATTACTTAGAAATGTAGCTAAGTTGTCTAAAGTTTACAATAATCTCAAGATGTACAAAATAAAAGTAGTTTGTATAAATGAAAGCCAAGCAGTTACTGTAAGTGGTAACAGAAAATTTAGGACCTAGGGGAAACAACCCCAGCCCCAATCAATGGGTTCACTACTTAATGTAACCATTGTTAAAAAGCATAGAACACACATAAATGCAATATAATATACATATAATTTCATAGCCTACATTTAAACTTTGTATTACATTATTAATATTTTCATGGTGCTATAATATCCCCCTATTTATGTCTTTTGCTTTCTTAAATGGATATTCCATTATTCCCTCAACAAATTCCGTTACTGCTATCCATTGTTTCTAATCCTTTGCTATGCTCAATAATGTAAAGAATATCATCAGAGAACGCTTTTCACATCTGGAATGAAAAAGTTTAATGTAAAAAATTTCTACTCATATACTTTCAAGCACGGTAATTCTCACCCCATTACAAGCCCAACATACACCAACAAAATCCCTCATTACACACACCGTTGTCAGGCTTGCTGGGGGTATATCATTCATAGGGATTTTAAAAGGTCTGCATAACCCTCCCACCTTTGAGAATCAATGCTATGAACATTTTAAAACTAAACTCTGTGAAAACATATAGCATGCTCTTAAAGTACTATAAAAATCATATTAGCTTTCTCCCTCATGGGTTATTATTACACATACTATGTGCATGTATGCTAAGTCTCTTCAGTTGTGTCCAACTCTGTGTGACCCTATGGACTGTAGCCCACCAGGCTCCTCTGATCATGGGATTCTCCAGGCAAGAATAATGGAGTGTGTTCCCATGCCTTCCTCTAGGGGATCTTTCTGGCCGAGGGATCAAACCCACATCTCTTACGTCTACCTGCATTGGCAGGTGGATTCTTTCCTACTAGCACCACCTTGGAAACCCTACTCAAAGCATACAAATTCTTAAAAAATATTGAGTATTGGAAACCTCTGAGTTTGACATTTCCTGACATTAGGTATCATAAGACCAAAAGATAAATATATAAAAGTATGGATTTTTATCAGAAAAAGAGGTAGAAAAATTACTTAGAAATGTAGCTAAGTTGTCTAAAGTTTACAATAATCTCAAGATGTACAAAATAAAAGTAGTTTGTATAAATGAAAGCCAAGCAGTTACTGTAAGTGGTAACAGAAAATTTAGGACCTAGGGGAAACAACCCCAGCCCCAATCAATGGGTTCACTACTTAATGTAACCATTTTTAAAAAAGCATAGAACACACATAAATGCAATATAATATACATATAATTTCATAGCCTACATTTAAACTTTGTATTACATTATTAATATTTTCATGGTGCTATAATATCCCCCTATTTATGTCTTTTGCTTTCTTAAATGGATATTCCATTATTCCCTCAACAAATTCCGTTACTGCTATCCATTGTTTCTAATCCTTTGCTATGCTCAATAATGTAAAGAATATCATCAGAGAACGCTTTTCACATCTGGAATGAAAAGTTTAATGTAAAAAATTTCTACTCATATACTTTCAAGCACGGTAATTCTCACCCCATTACAAGCCCAACATACACCAACAAAATCCCTCATTACACACACCGTTGTCAGGCTTGCTGGGGGTATATCATTCATAGGGATTTTAAAAGGTCTGCATAACCCTCCCACCTTTGAGAATCAATGCTATGAACATTTTAAAACTAAACTCTGTGAAAACATATAGCATGCTCTTAAAGTACTATAAAAATCATATTAGCTTTCTCCCTCATGGGTTATTATTACACATACTATGTGCATGTATGCTAAGTCTCTTCAGTTGTGTCCAACTCTGTGTGACCCTATGGACTGTAGCCCACCAGGCTCCTCTGATCATGGGATTCTCCAGGCAAGAATAATGGAGTGTGTTCCCATGCCTTCCTCTAGGGGATCTTTCTGGCCGAGGGATCAAACCCACATCTCTTACGTCTACCTGCATTGGCAGGTGGATTCTTTCCTACTAGCACCACCTTGGAAACCCTACTCAAAGCATACAAATTCTTAAAAAATATTGAGTATTTCTGCCTCAGAATATCAGTGATTATTTTACACATTTCAAACATACACAGAGCAGCTTCTATGCTGATTTCATCTTTCATATCTTAGAATGCTTAAGAAAAAATTGATGAAACAATCTTTTGGGGGGGTTATATTAATAGCCTTTGGATGTAGTGTCATTTCCATCACTCACAGATGGTCCATTATCTTATTCTTGGGGTCTCTATCGATTCAGAAGCCCTGAAGCCTTGTCAAGGATCCATTAGTTACCAAGGGTCCTCATTTTCTCAGTTATAAATCTGGGATAATAATGTATACTTTTCTACTAAACTTCCCAGAATAGTTGTGTCAAATGATATATATGAAAACACATAGCATTTAGAAATGTATGATGGCATTATTTTGTTGGGAGTGGGGGTTGTAGTTTCCTATTAATGCAATGACTTTCTTTTATAAGTTGACAGATTTTCTAAACATTCCAATATTTTGCTTCAGAATTCAAACTCTCAATTCAACCTCACTTCACAGTGAATGTTCTCACTAACAAGATAGTAGTGGCTTTAACTAGTAACTCATTTACTTGTTCTTTCTATACAAACTGAGAAAAACTAGAAAAGAAGATAAGTAAAAGAAAGGGAGAAAAGGAAAGATACATCTATCTGAATGCAGAGTTCTAAAAAATAGTAAAGAGAGATAAGAAAGCCTTCCTAAGTGACCAATGCAAAGAAATAGAGGAAAACAATAGATGGGAACAACTAGAGATCTCTTCAGGAGAATTAGAGATACTGAGGGAACATTTCATGCAAAGATGGGCACAATAAAGGACAGAAACGGTATGGACCTAACAAAAGCAGAAGATACTAAGAAGAGGTGTCAAGAATACACAGAAGAACTATACAAAAAAGATCTTAATGACCTGGATAACTATGATGGTGTGATCACTCACCTAGAGCCAGACATTCTGGAGTGCAAAGTGTACCCTAGGAAGCATTACTATGAACAAAGCTAGTGAGGTGATGGAATTCCAGTTGAACTATTTCAAATCCTAAAAGATGATGCTGTTAAAGTGATACATTTTATGCCAGCAAATCTGAAAACTCAGCAGTGGCCACAGGACTGGAAAGTCAGTTATCATTCCAATCCAAAAGAAGGACAATGCCAAAGAAGGTTCAAATTACAGCACAATTGCACTCATTTCACATGATGGCAAGATAAAATGCTAAAAATTCTTCAAGCTATGCTTCAACAGTATGTTAACTGAGAACTTCTAGACATACAAGCTGGATTAGAAAAGGCAGATGAACCAGAGATCAAATTGCCTACATCTGTTAGATCATAGAAAAGCAAGAGAATTCTAGAACACCATCATCGTCTGCTTCACTGACTACGCTAAAGACTTTGTGTGATCACAAGAAACTGTGAACAACTCTTAAACTGGAATATCAGACCACCTTGTCTGCTTCCTGAAAAACCTGTATTCATGTCAAGAAGCAACACTTAGAACTGGACATGGGACAACAGACTGGTTCAAAATGGGGAAAGGAGTACATCAAAGCTGTATATTGTCACCCTGCTTATTTAACTTGTATGCGGAGTACATTATGCAAAATGCTGGGCTAGATGAAACTCAAGCTGGAATCTAGATCTTCAGGAGAAATATCAATAACTTCAGATATGAAGATGACACCACTTTTATGGCAGAAAGCGAACAGGGACTAAAGACACTCTTGATGAAGGTGAAAGAGGAGAGTCAAAAAGTTGGCTCATATCTCAATATTCAAAAAAACGAAGATCACGGCATCTGGTCTCATCATTTCATTGCAAATAGATGGGCAAGCAATGGAAACAGTGACAGACTTTATTTTCTTGAGATCCAAAATCTCTATGTACAGTGACTGCAGTCATGAAATTAAAAGACGCTCGCTTCTTGGAAGAAAAGCTATAACAAACCTACAGTGTATTATAAAGCAGAGACAGTAGTTTGCCGTCGAAGGTCTGTCTAATCAAAGCTATGGTTTTTCCAGTAGTCATGTATGGATCTGAGAGCTGGACCACAAAGAAGGCTGAGAGCCAAGACCTGATGCTTTTAGTACATTTAGTGCACGGGCATTACTATGAACAAAGCTAGTGAGGTGATGGAATTCCAGTTGAACTATTTCAAATCCTAAAAGATGATGCTGTTAAAGTGATACATTTTATGCCAGCAAATCTGAAAACTCAGCAGTGGCCACAGGACTGGAAAGTCAGTTATCATTCCAATCCAAAAGAAGGACAATGCCAAAGAAGGTTCAAATTACAGCACAATTGCACTCATTTCACATGATGGCAAGATAAAATGCTAAAAATTCTTCAAGCTATGCTTCAACAGTATGTTAACTGAGAACTTCTAGACATACAAGCTGGATTAGAAAAGGCAGATGAACCAGAGATCAAATTGCCTACATCTGTTAGATCATAGAAAAAGCAAGAGAATTCTAGAACACCATCATCGTCTGCTTCACTGACTACGCTAAAGACTTTGTGTGATCACAAGAAACTGTGAACAACTCTTAAACTGGAATATCAGACCACCTTGTCTGCTTCCTGAAAAACCTGTATTCATGTCAAGAAGCAACACTTAGAACTGGACATGGGACAACAGACTGGTTCAAAATGGGGAAAGGAGTACATCAAAGCTGTATATTGTCACCCTGCTTATTTAACTTGTATGCGGAGTACATTATGCAAAATGCTGGGCTAGATGAAACTCAAGCTGGAATCTAGATCTTCAGGAAAAATATCAATAACTTCAGATATGAAGATGACACCACTTTTATGGCAGAAAGCGAACAGGGACTAAAGACACTCTTGATGAAGGTGAAAGAGGAGAGTCAAAAAGTTGGCTCATATCTCAATATTCAAAAAAACGAAGATCACGGCATCTGGTCTCATCATTTCATTGCAAATAGATGGGCAAGCAATGGAAACAGTGACAGACTTTATTTTCTTGAGATCCAAAATCTCTATGTACAGTGACTGCAGTCATGAAATTAAAAGACGCTCGCTTCTTGGAAGAAAAGCTATAACAAACCTACAGTGTATTATAAAGCAGAGACAGTAGTTTGCCGTCGAAGGTCTGTCTAATCAAAGCTATGGTTTTTCCAGTAGTCATGTACAGATGTGAGAGCTGGACCACAAAGAAGGCTGAGAGCCAAAAAACTGATGCTTTTGAACTGTGGTGTTAGAGAAGACTCTTGAGAGTTCCTTGACTGCAAGTAGATCAGACCAGTCAATCTTAAAGAAAATCAACCCTGAATATTCATTGGAAGGACAGATGCTGAAGTTGGAGCTCCAGTACTTTGGCCACCTGATGCAAAGTGCAGACTCATCATGAAAGACGCTGATGGTTGGAAAGACTGAAGGCAGGAGGAGAAGGGGATGACAGAGGACGAGATGGCTGGATGGCATCATCAACTCAATGGACATGAGTTTGAGCAAGCTCTGGGAGATGGTGAAGTGCAGGGAAGCCTGGCATGCTGCAGTCCATGGAGTTGCAAAGAGCTGGACATGACTGAGTGACCGAATAATAATACAAACTAAGTACAAATAATAATAATGATAAAGGCTAAATATTGACATGCCTGGCACTGAACTGAGCACTTTAATTACTATTATTTAATCCTTAAGTGAGATATTTCCATTTTACATGTGGGGAAATTGAACCTTAGTGGGTTTACGTGGTTTGTTCCAGATCACATGACCCTTGGCTAACAAGTGGTACAGCAGAAATTTGAACCCACAGCTTAGGTAGCAGATCCCAGAAGTGTAACCACTATTCTATATTGTCTTTTTTAGCACTATATACAAATTTCTGGAATTCCTCTGGGAATAGCTTACATTTTTTGAACTAAAAAGCAAGTCTTTTTATCTGCCAGTATATTTATTCCAGGCCTTTGAAGGTGGGAAACTTACTAAAGCCTTTGTGGTGGTCTCCCAGTCTCCTTCTCCAATTAAGCTGCATGTCTCAGAGACAGGGGCTTTTCTCACATGCAAATATGATCCTGTCCCTCTGTCCCTCTCTGACAGTGGTTCCCCATGGCTTTCAAGATGAAGTTCAACTTTTGGCTACCTCTTCATGCCTCCTCTTTTGCCCCTCTCCCCTCCTCTCACCACGGATCTAATATTTTCTGTCCCTCCACCCACCCATGAACCATTCCCTCTAAACAACAGTTGGACTCTCCTGCAGTTTTTAATCATCTCTCCTTCAGAACTCAGCTTTGGATTTACCTGGAGGGCAAGGCTGGGTCATAACCCTTGTTCTCTGCTTTCCTAGTGTCTTGCACATGCTCTTGACATTGAATTTATTGTACTGTATTCATCTGTCTTCCAGATAGATCACAGCTCTGTCCTTTCACCTGGCCCATTTTCTCTAGCACTTCAATATTTTAAGCCAATGCCTGGCACAGTTCTTGGGACATAACATGTACCCACTAAATGCTAAGTGTGTAATTATCAAGGGTGGCATATGGTGTGGATCTAGATGCAGAGAAAACCATACTCTGCCCTGTGAAAACTACTTTTGAGCTTCCAGGTTGGCAATTTGATTTCTTCATCTCTTGTCCCCACCTTTCATTTTTAGGAAGCTCAGACATTGCACATGTGGTTAGAACATAGGTATCTATTTGTAACTTTCAAACACATATCAGGCTTAGCAATGTTAACTCCTTTGGGAAACTTTACTTGATGAAATGCCACCTGGTAGAGCTCTCTGTCCCTCTCTGCCCTTTGTTAGTCCTCTTTCTGAGCCCAGCAAGATGAAGGGAAATGGCACCTCTGCATCTCCAGGGTCCTGAAGAATTGCTGCCTCCATGAACAGGATGGTGACTGGCAGGTCCCCTTCCTTCAGCCGTTTTAAGCCTTCTTCAAACGCTCCAGGCCAGTCCTTGAAGGGGTTTTCAGTGTGAAAGTAATAGCCCTACAACACAGAGGGGCCAACACAGATCCACTGACTAAGCTCTTCGTTGTTCCATTCAGTCAGTTCTTTTTGAATTTAATTTCATTTATTTAAATTATTTAATTCAATGAAGTTTAACTTGCTATTTTTTCCTTATTGTGACTGCAGTACACTTTCTTGGTGTAAATGTTAGATATTATTTTGTTAATGAATAATATAAAAAGAAACAGATACATAGAATGTTGCAACCTAAATATGATCACTATTAATATTTTGGAGTTTGTTTTTCTCCTGATATTTCTTTTGTTCCTTTTGTTTTAGCCATTTCCCCACAAGATTTTTTAAAATACTGACTTTTAGGACATAGTTTTGCTAAGTGCTGCCACACACACTTTTGAAATGTTAATACCACACACACTGTATGTCTGTTTATATACAGTGGCTATGAACCTTTGTAATATCTAGAAATTTTTTCACCTTCTACTCATCAAACCAGTTTTAGTCCCATTGTGGGGCTCTATCTTACCACTGAGAATGCATGTTTTCAAGTAATAGATATTCTTTTGATGCAAAAATGTAAATAATACAGAATGTACAAATAACATTCTAGTATTTTTCTATGAGCATTTAAGTTAAACAAGCCCCTACTATATATACAGGACTGTAGCTTTAAGTCCCATTTAATTTGAGCTATGAAAATTATTTATATTATGGTAAAATTAATCTATCCCTCTTTTGATGATCATTAAGGTTACTTTCAATTTTTGGTTGGTGTTATTATAAATACAGCAATAGTGAAAGCCTCATGCTTGAATCTTTGCATATGATTATTACCTTAAGGTAGACTTCTAGAAGGATTTATTATGCTAAAGGCTATGAACTATCTTGAGCCCTTGCTATATGGAGCTTTCTCATTTTTAAGACAGTATGTCCATGGGGCTTCCCTAGTGCCTCAAACCATAAAGACAGTATGTCCTGACAAACCATCAGAAGTATCAGAGATATTATTTGTTGCAATCTTCATAACAAAGATTAGCATAAAACCAGTTTGATAGATACAAATAAGCTAGTCTGTTGATGATGCTACTAAGGTTTTAAATACATCCAGTGGAGGCCTTCATTTTCCCTAGGTGCTTAAAAAAGATGAAACTGTCAAAATCCACAGGGTGTGACCAGCTTATATAGTGGTGGGTCTGTGGCCCTGGGAGTGGGGAGCTCAGGTGCATGGATTACAGCCCAGAGCTTGATGTTTCACATCAGTGTTCTCACTTACTCTCAGTTCCTTTGTGGAAAATTAACTTAAATAATGAGATGGTTGAGCTGATTTTATGAGATTGCCTTGCCCACTGTGGGGCAGAGAATACTGGAAAGAGAAAGACATTTTAATGACTAGCATTTTAATGGTTAGCATGTTAATGATAATCCCCTAAGATAAGAGACTCTTCATCACAGTCTCTAGTATCTAGGGCAGAGTAAACAGTCAAATTTGTTGAACTGAATCAAATATCATGGAAGTTATTTACAACTGAATAAGACTGAGAATTCCTCTGCTACATAGAACCGTAACATAAACATCTCTATATATGTCCCCCGTGTAAGAAAGTTCTACTTTTCCATCTCTTCCAAGTCACTTAAACTGATTTCTCAAGTGTGTTCTTTTTTTCCCAGTGTTTTTAAAAGCATAAATCCTAGAGCAACTGGGACTTCATGGATAATTTGGCTGGCTGTTGACTGTACTTACACATTTGCTGGGGCTCTTATCAAGGGAATATCTCTGAGGAATCCCCTTGGTACTTGACCTGGTTGTGTGAAGTGTATCTTTTCCACTGAGTTCTTTACTGGCTGCATAAAGATCACCCATGAACTATACCCTGAAGCTCCCCTTTTCAATCTCCTGCCTATTGGTATCACTTTTGTCAGCTTATCAACATGGGTTCAATCACTGTGGGATTAGCTCTAACCCACCCTAATGTTAGTTCAGTGTGGAGCCAAGCACTGGCTGGCTTCCAAGCTGTCTTAACACTGATAAAAAATAAGGGTGTTCCATTCCAGCTTTTCTGCCTTCACACATTGGATGATTACACTGTTTTCACCTACCAAAATTTCTTCCAGGTCAGATTGATATTAAACAGTCTGTTTAATTCTTGGATTTTTCCCCCACAAAATAGTTATCAACTAGTTTCTAAAAATATGATCCAAAGAGGCTGAGAAAACTGTTCAACATGTGAAAGAAGAGACATGGTCACCTTCTCGCTGGCTGAGATTGTAACCTGGTTCTGGGCTTCTTGGTTCTCTGATATCCAGTTCCTCCGGGCCATTTCTTCCCATTCTGCTTGCATCTTATCCCAAAACTCTGTATCTGACTAGGAGACAGGAGAAATGAAGAGAGATGGATGTTTCACATCAGTGTTCTCACTTACTCTCAGTTCCTTTGTGGAAAATTAACTTAAATAATGAGATGGTTGAGCTGATTTTATGAGATTGCCTTGCCCACTGTGGGGCAGAGAATACTGGAAAGAGAAAGACATTTTAATGACTAGCATTTTAATGGTTAGCATGTTAATGATAATCCCCTAAGATAAGAGACTCTTCATCACAGTCTCTAGTATCTAGGGCAGAGTAAACAGTCAAATTTGTTGAACTGAATCAAATATCATGGAAGTTATTTACAACTGAATAAGACTGAGAATTCCTCTGCTACATAGAACCGTAACATAAACATCTCTATATATGTCCCCCGTGTAAGAAAGTTCTACTTTTCCATCTCTTCCAAGTCACTTAAACTGATTTCTCAAGTGTGTTCTTTTTTTCCCAGTGTTTTTAAAAGCATAAATCCTAGAGCAACTGGGACTTCATGGATAATTTGGCTGGCTGTTGACTGTACTTACACATTTGCTGGGGCTCTTATCAAGGGAATATCTCTGAGGAATCCCCTTGGTACTTGACCTGGTTGTGTGAAGTGTATCTTTTCCACTGAGTTCTTTACTGGCTGCATAAAGATCACCCATGAACTATACCCTGAAGCTCCCCTTTTCAATCTCCTGCCTATTGGTATCACTTTTGTCAGCTTATCAACATGGGTTCAATCACTGTGGGATTAGCTCTAACCCACCCTAATGTTAGTTCAGTGTGGAGCCAAGCACTGGCTGGCTTCCAAGCTGTCTTAACACTGATAAAAAATAAGGGTGTTCCATTCCAGCTTTTCTGCCTTCACACATTGGATGATTACACTGTTTTCACCTACCAAAATTTCTTCCAGGTCAGATTGATATTAAACAGTCTGTTTAATTCTTGGATTTTTCCCCCACAAAATAGTTATCAACTAGTTTCTAAAAATATGATCCAAAGAGGCTGAGAAAACTGTTCAACATGTGAAAGAAGAGACATGGTCACCTTCTCGCTGGCTGAGATTGTAACCTGGTTCTGGGCTTCTTGGTTCTCTGATATCCAGTTCCTCCGGGCCATTTCTTCCCATTCTGCTTGCATCTTATCCCAAAACTCTGTATCTGACTAGGAGACAGGAGAAATGAAGAGAGATGGATTTAAGCACATGCTGTATAATTTGGTTTATTTCCAGAGAGAGAGTTTTCCTCACAGATAAAAATGACTTCTGGGGAGGAATAAAATGTTCAAATTGGCACTCAGTGCTCATGGTGTCAAAATGGATTAGCTGTGATTTTCTCTGGAAGAAAAATAGTTACCATCTGAGGAACCAGGATCACAGAAACCAAATTCAGCTAAAAATCCATTTCTTGAATAGTTTAATGTATGGGTACCAGGTATACATTTTAGGAAGGGCAGTCTCTCCTAGAGTTGCTGTTGGGTTAGGAGGAATTAGAACAGCTGTACTGGGCTGGGCTGGGCAGTGACTTGGGGAAGCAGCTGTCTGTGGACAAGGCAGAGGAACACTGGACGATTCTACTCTGTACCAAGCACTGTGCTAGGAGGAAACTCGGCCTACAGGGTCATGGTCATAAATCTGAGATTTGTGAGGATCTGTGAAGCCAGCTTTGAGGACCATGCCATCACTTTACGGCAAAGGTGTCCTCCTGAGGCTAAAGATGGAAAGAGACTGGCTTTGGGTGGGAATTTGACTGAGTTTTCTTCAAGGTCTTTTCTATGGAGGATGATTTTTTTTTTTAAATACCGCTTTGTGTTTTCATCTTTATAACTTTCCTTAACATCTCCCAAAGGAGAAACCAGGCCATTCTGCTCTCTTTTACTTCAGGGGAGGTGTGTGTTTCTCAACTGAAGCAGAATGTTTCTGTAAGATCTGTCCTTGGTTGGCTTCTATTCTACTAAGCCTGAAGAGTGTACTTGAGGTGTCCCTGGGGGTGGGCAGTGGGCAAGTATCTCAAAGAAATTAAGAGAGGAAGGGGGGATTTCTAGGGACAGGAAAAGAGAAGGAAGGTGGTGGGTTCTGAGATGAGTGGGAGATGACGCTTAGCTTTTAGGGATTTCCTTGGCAAGTTGGCCTGATCTCCAAGAGGATGACAAGAGGGTGTGGTAGGAACTCTGATTCCCACATGACAGAGAACAAGAGACAAGCTGGACTTGGAGGAAGCCCTTGGGGCTTAGTTGGCTGTAAGCAGTCAACATGACAGACAAGAGGGTGGAGGCTCTGTCTTGTTTTCTTGCACCACATTAGCCTTCCATATTTGGTGCCTGAGACTTAAGTTACCTGGTCAGAAACCACTCTTTTCTAAGAAAACAAAGATATGGGTCTTCCTTGAACATTGGAATTTGGAACTGAGATCGAACTTCTCTGCAGATCTCAGTTTCTACCATTCCAAATCCTGTGATTTGCTGACATTCCAAAGGTTTCTCTTCATCTTTTAATCTCCCAGTCTTAACCTCTACTCCACTCTCATGCCTGGGTAGTGGTTGTTCAAGTGTGGGACCTCTTCTTCAAAGTTGCTCTGAATGGTAATTATGAAGCTTATTGTTCCCGAATATAAACACTCAGGGGAAAACGGCCAGCCCAGTGTCATTAATCCCAGGCTACTAAGTAAACAGCACTTCTTGTTCTCCTTTATTACGTGCAGAATACTCATTTCCACCCCAGATATGGGTCCTGTCGCATCAGTAGAGCTTTCCCTCAACAAAGGCTCAGGAGAGCTGGCTTCTTGGAAATCTGCCCAATATGCTAGAAGTCCACGGATTGGCCACCAGTAATCCAGGTTAAAGTTAGGAATAAAATTCAAAATATCTTTTTCCATGAGCTTTTCTGGTAGAACGCCAAACTGTGTAAACAGAATCATCACAGATACACAACAACTTAGACCGGAAGGAAATACCCTACCATGCTATGAGTAATCTTTCATACAGATGGCCAGTAAACACATGAAAAAATGTTCGACATCACTCATTATTAGAGAAATGCAAATCAAAATTACAACGATGTATCACTATACACAGGTCAGAATGACCATCAGCAAAAAAAAAAAAAAAAAAAAAAAAAAAATACAAACAATACATGCTGGAATGGCTGTGGAGAAAAGGGAACTCTCTGGCACTGTTGAACTGTTGATGGGAATGTAAATTGATATAGCCACTATGGACAACAGTATGGAGATTCCTTAAAAATCTAGGAATAAAACTAGCAAATGACCCAGCGATTCCATTACTGGGCATATACTCTGAGAAAATGAAAGTGAAAGTCGCTCAGTCTTGTCTGACTCTTTGTGACCCTATGGACTATAGCCTGCCAGGAATTCTCCAGGCAATTCTACTGTAGTGGGTAGCTGTTCCCTTCTTCATGGGATCTTCCCAACCCAGGGATTGAATGCAGGTCTCCCGCATTGCAGGTGCATTCTTTACTATCTGAGGAACCAGTGAAGTGCCACCCTAAGAAAATCACAATTCAAAAAGACATATGTACCCAATTTTCATTGCAGCACTATTTGCAAAAGCCAGGAAATGGAAGCAACCTAGGTATCCATCAACAGATGAACGGATAAAAGAGTAGTATTCCAATGTTTTTACAGTGTGGGACCTCTTCTTCAAAGTTGCTCTGAATGGTAATTATGAAGCTTATTGTTCCCGAATATAAACACTCAGGGGAAAACGGCCAGCCCAGTGTCATTAATCCCAGGCTACTAAGTAAACAGCACTTCTTGTTCTCCTTTATTACGTGCAGAATACTCATTTCCACCCCAGATATGGGTCCTGTCGCATCAGTAGAGCTTTCCCTCAACAAAGGCTCAGGAGAGCTGGCTTCTTGGAAATCTGCCCAATATGCTAGAAGTCCACGGATTGGCCACCAGTAATCCAGGTTAAAGTTAGGAATAAAATTCAAAATATCTTTTTCCATGAGCTTTTCTGGTAGAACGCCAAACTGTGTAAACAGAATCATCACAGATACACAACAACTTAGACCGGAAGGAAATACCCTACCATGCTATGAGTAATCTTTCATACAGATGGCCAGTAAACACATGAAAAAATGTTCGACATCACTCATTATTAGAGAAATGCAAATCAAAATTACAACGATGTATCACTATACACAGGTCAGAATGACCATCAGCAAAAAAAAAAAAAAAAAAAAAAAAAAAAAACTACAAACAATACATGCTGGAATGGCTGTGGAGAAAAGGGAACTCTCTGGCACTGTTGAACTGTTGATGGGAATGTAAATTGATATAGCCACTATGGACAACAGTATGGAGATTCCTTAAAAATCTAGGAATAAAACTAGCAAATGACCCAGCGATTCCATTACTGGGCATATACTCTGAGAAAATGAAAGTGAAAGTCGCTCAGTCTTGTCTGACTCTTTGTGACCCTATGGACTATAGCCTGCCAGGAATTCTCCAGGCAATTCTACTGTAGTGGGTAGCTGTTCCCTTCTTCATGGGATCTTCCCAACCCAGGGATTGAATGCAGGTCTCCCGCATTGCAGGTGCATTCTTTACTATCTGAGGAACCAGTGAAGTGCCACCCTAAGAAAATCACAATTCAAAAAGACATATGTACCCAATTTTCATTGCAGCACTATTTGCAAAAGCCAGGAAATGGAAGCAACCTAGGTATCCATCAACAGATGAACGGATAAAAGAGTAGTATTATACATATATACAATGGAATGTTACTCAGTCATGAAAAGGAACAAATTGAAGTCAGTTCTAATGAGGTAAATGAACCTAGAATCTGTTATACAGAGTGAAGTCAGTCAGAAAGAGAAATACAAATATTGTATATTAATGTATATATATGGAATCTAGAAAAATGGTACTGATGGACCTATTTGAAGGGCAGGAATAGAGAAGCAGACATAGCACAAAAAGGAGATGGTGGGACAAATCGAGACAGTAGCACTAAGTCATATGTATTACCATATGTAAAATAGGTAGCTAGTGGGAAGTTGCTGTATAACACAGGAAACTTAACCCAGTGCTCTGTGACAACCTACAGGGGTAGGATGCAGTCGGGGAAGGGAAGGAAGTTCAAGAGGGAGGGGACATACATATACTTACAGCTGGTTCATTTTATTTTATGGCAGAAATTAACATTGTAAAACAATTATCCTTCAATTAAAAATTACAAAAAAGAGTAATCTGGGGCATCCCTGGTGGTCCAGTGGGTAAAGAGTCCACCTTGCGCCGGTTCGATCCCTGGCCCAGGAAGATCCCACGTGCTGTCGAGCAGCTGGGCAGTGTGTCCAATTATAAGCCAGTGCACTGGAGTGCATGCGCCCAGAGCCAGTGCTCTGCAACGAGAGAGGCCACTGCAATGTGCGGCCCGCAAATGCCAAAGAATAAAAAAAATTGATGAAAATAAATGAATGATGACTTAGAGGCAAAAAAAAAAGAGTAATTTGTCTTTGAATGAAGGGCTGATAGGTGGTGTTTTCCCTCTTCTTTATGTTCTTTTGTACGTCCTGAATTTTCTATAAGCATGCATTGCTTTTATAATTTAAGAGAGATTAAAAATCATAAAAATTATCTTTCCTTTTTAAAATACCATGAAACCTGCACACTTAGATACTGGAGAGACTCATTTTCTTGAATAGTTTTTTGAAGATGCAGGTTCAACTTGTCTGAATAGAAACAAGGAGAAATCTATCAAGTGAATTTTATAATGTTTACCGACATTCCCAAGCCCCCTGATGGGTCATGTCAAGTGCCGACATCTTCAAGCACTTTCTAAGGCAGTTAAGTTCTCCTAGCAAGACTCCTTGGCATCTAATGCCATTTCAAGTCCTTTCCGTGAAAGAATGAGGAAGATATTTTAGGGTGTGCACCTAAATTACAAAAGTCACCTTTCCTGCAGTTTCAAATGAGGAGTAAATGCATGAATAAGATTGCTGTAGAAGGAGAACCTCCATTGAGGTGGGGCTGTCAGGCCCTAATTTAATGAGATACACCAGAACTGTTACCTCCTAGAATAAGTTCTGCTAATTAAAGTGTACTGCACAGTTTCATTTAATTACAGAAGACTACTTTTAGCACAATAGTGGGAAGTTGGCTGTATTAACACTGGAAACTTAACCCAGTGCTCTGTGACAACCTACAGGGGTAGGATGCAGTCGGGGAAGGGAAGGAAGTTCAAGAGGGAGGGGACATACATATACTTACAGCTGGTTCATTTTATTTTATGGCAGAAATTAACATTGTAAAACAATTATCCTTCAATTAAAAATTACAAAAAAGAGTAATCTGGGGCATCCCTGGTGGTCCAGTGGGTAAAGAGTCCACCTTGCGCCGGTTCGATCCCTGGCCCAGGAAGATCCCACGTGCTGTCGAGCAGCTGGGCAGTGTGTCCAATTATAAGCCAGTGCACTGGAGTGCATGCGCCCAGAGCCAGTGCTCTGCAACGAGAGAGGCCACTGCAATGTGCGGCCCGCAAATGCCAAAGAATAAAAAAAATTGATGAAAATAAATGAATGATGACTTAGAGGCAAAAAAAAAAGAGTAATTTGTCTTTGAATGAAGGGCTGATAGGTGGTGTTTTCCCTCTTCTTTATGTTCTTTTGTACGTCCTGAATTTTCTATAAGCATGCATTGCTTTTATAATTTAAGAGAGATTAAAAATCATAAAAATTATCTTTCCTTTTTAAAATACCATGAAACCTGCACACTTAGATACTGGAGAGACTCATTTTCTTGAATAGTTTTTTGAAGATGCAGGTTCAACTTGTCTGAATAGAAACAAGGAGAAATCTATCAAGTGAATTTTATAATGTTTACCGACATTCCCAAGCCCCCTGATGGGTCATGTCAAGTGCCGACATCTTCAAGCACTTTCTAAGGCAGTTAAGTTCTCCTAGCAAGACTCCTTGGCATCTAATGCCATTTCAAGTCCTTTCCGTGAAAGAATGAGGAAGATATTTTAGGGTGTGCACCTAAATTACAAAAGTCACCTTTCCTGCAGTTTCAAATGAGGAGTAAATGCATGAATAAGATTGCTGTAGAAGGAGAACCTCCATTGAGGTGGGGCTGTCAGGCCCTAATTTAATGAGATACACCAGAACTGTTACCTCCTAGAATAAGTTCTGCTAATTAAAGTGTACTGCACAGTTTCATTTAATTACAGAAGACTACTTTTAGCACAATCAATTTTCATTCGGTCTCAGAACCCAGACTTCATTCACATAACTGCAATTAACAACTGCTGCTTTTTTTTCTATTCCTAATCAATTTCAGAGAAACCTGAAATATATTTAAATTTTAAATGTTTTTAGACATAACTGAGGGAATTTTATATATTGATGACTTTCTCAGCTATTCTGGGATGTTGGCAGATTATTTTTTATATTCTACAGGTAATAAATTATGTGCTTACACAAGAAATGAGCTATTGTTTGCAATCCATTTTCGTTTTTAAAATAATTTTCTAACGATAACAACAGTAGTTATTCATTCCACACCTGGGACATGCAGTATGGTGCACAAGATGTGCAGAAACTTTCTCATCATGTTGACCTAGAAACAAATTCTGGCCTCCATCACTGACCTTCTGCAAGTCCATTAACATTTTGAGGTCTCATTTTCCTTATCCTTACAATGAAGATAGACTCACGATCTTGGTTAGGCACAAGATCAGTCACTGTTAGAACTTAATGAGAAAGTGTGTCTGTGGCGTAAAGTACATGGTAAATGTTCAGTAAAAGTAGGTATGCTTACTAGTGGTTTGTACCTTTGAGAAAAATATAAAGAATGAAAAATCACCCACAATCTCAAAGCTCAATTACACTTCTGTGAATATCTGGGTGTTTTAGTTTTCTGTGCGTACGTATTCTCTCCTAGATACCTTTTTTTTCTCTTCATTTAAATCTTTTCTTTCTACCTAATTATTCAAAAAGAAGCTCAAGGTTAAAAGATTATTACAAAAGTGGACTGTTATGAGGCAATTAAAATAGCACCAATGAAGAGTTTATTACAACATGGAATGAGCCTTGAGTTATAATGTTCCTTGTTATGTAGTAATAATCATAATAATAGAAAACAACAAATAAAGTGTGAGGGGGGAAAAAGACTGTAGAGAAATGCACCTACAGTTCGTGGGTTGGGATTATGAGGAATCTTCCCCATCACCTTTTCTTGTACTTTTTAGCATTTTCCATATCTTTTAGTGCTAGCATGTGCTATTTTAATGAAAAAGTAAGATTTGTTTGAAAAAGGCTTCCATCCAACCTAGAAGTCCATTGAGAGATGAATGGATAAACAAGTTGTGGTGCATATATACAATGGGATATGGACTCAGCCATATGAAGGAACAAATTTGAGTCAGTTGAACTTAGACAGATGAACACACAGCCTATTATACAAAGTGAAGTAAATCAGAAAAAAATCGTATATTCACGCATATATATGGAATCTAGAAAAATGGTACTGATGAACCTGTTTACAGGTCAGACTACAGATGCAGACATATAGGATGGACTTGGGGACACAACAAAGGGAAGGAGAGGGTGGGATGAATCAAAATACCTACATTACCATGTGTAGAACAGTGGGAACTTATTGTATAGCACAGGGAGCTCACCATGGGGTTCTAGACCTAGAGGGTAGGATGGGGGTGTGAAAGGCAAGTTCAAGAGGAAGGGAGTATGTGTATACTTAAGGCTGATTCACATTATCATATGGCAGAAACCAACACAGCTTTGTAAAGCAATTATCCTCCAAATAAAACATTTCTATAGAAAATTAACTCAACTCAATAGCAAAGAAACAATCAATTAAAAAAGTAGGCAGAGAATGTGAACAGATACATTTTTCAGAGGAAACATACAGATGGCCAACATGAAAAGGTGCTCAGCATCACTTATCACGGAAATGAACATCAAAAACACACTTGTTAGAATGGCTATTATCAAAAGGCAAGAAATAACAAGTGCTGGTGCAGATGTGGAGAAAAGAGAACTATTAGTGGAAATGTAAATCGATGCATTCCACTATGAAAAACTGTTCCTTAAAAAAATTAAAAATAGAACTATTCTGTGATCCAGCAATTCCACTTCTGGGTACTTATCTAAAGGAAATGAAAACCCTAACTTGAAAAGATATGTGTCCCCCCATGTTCACTGCAGGGCTATTTGTAATAGTCAAGACATGGAAGCAATTTGTGTCCAAGCAGATGAGTGAATAAAGATATTGTGGTGAATAACCACCCTCCCCCCAACTCTCAACTTTTCAGTCCGATGTTTTCTCCAAAATCCCTACACTACAGCAATCTCTTACCTCTCTGAATTTCAGCTACAATATTCTGGATGAGTGGTTTGGATGAAGAGAGCTGTGTGTTAGAAGCTGCCATTATCCTTGTGAACTTGAGCAAGTCATTTAAACTCATTTGTACATTATCTTTTGTCATTTGTAAACTGAGAAGACTGGGCTCATTTGACAATAGCTCAGGTTTCTTTGTCTGTACAGACTGACTCAGAAGATAAGAATAAGGGGGAAAGATGACCTTACTCCAGAAACACTATATATATACACACACACACACATATATATAAGTATATATATTTTTTTTTGGAAGAGGGCTTTTAGTCTGTTCACTGATCTCCAAAAATTATACTTTAAAACATTTCTCTAGAAGTATACTTGCCACCTTTCTTTCACTTTTTGATTGTAACACTATCAAATAAAAATTTTGATAAGAAATGTGACAAAGTTAAATATTAATTAAAATGTAAAAATCAAAGAAATGACCAATTTAACTTAGAACCAGGGAACTTTAAGAGATAGCAGCATATTATCAGCTCCCATCCACCAGTCTATTTTGGTCATTATTGAGTTAAAAGAGAGTGTAATTGTTGATTAGAAAGATCCTGGGGCTGTGAAGAAACTGATTGAGGTAAGATTATGTGGCAATTCTGCCTGTGAGGAGTCTCTTCTTTCACCTCTTTAGACATCCATTGATTAAATGTCACTGGATCAAAACTTAAAAAAAGACCCATCAACCAATCAACCATCTCATTCTGCATGTACAAAGGAAAAGAAAGTATCCCCTGTAAGGTAGAGAATAAAAATCACTATGCAAGTTTAGATAAAGTATTTGGCACAATAAACAATTTTTCTTGAAATGAAACTATGTGCAGATGAGTTAGGGATATCATTGTGCTGAATCTAATAGCACAGGCCGGTGAAGAGTGGCTGAGATGTCTCCACTTACATCATTTGTTGACTTACAGGTCAATATTAATCAAAGATTCCATGTAGCTGCCTCAAAACATATGCAGCCTGAGGCTTCAATCAAAGATGTTCAGCATAGGTGAATTCTATCAAACATTTGAGGAGAACTAATGCCTGTCCTTCTGAAACTCATCCAAAGAATTGCAGAGGGAATGATACTTCCAAACTCTTTCTATGAGGCCACCATCACTCTGATACCAAACCCAGACAAAGACCACAAAAAAAGAAACTTACAGGCCAATACCTCTGATGACATTGATGATACCAATATACCAGTATGATACCCTGATGATACCAGGGACTTCTCTGGTAGCTCAGTTGGTAAAGAAACTGCCTGCAATGCAGGAGACCCTAGTTCAAATCCTGCATTGGGAAGATCCCCTAGAGAAGGGATAGGCTACTCATTGCAGTATTCTTGGGCTTCCCTGGTGGCTCAGACGGGTAAAGAATCCTCCTGTAACGCGCAAGACCTGGGTTAGATTCCTGGGTTGGGATGATCCCCTAGAGAAGGGAACAGGCACCCATTCCAATATTCTTGCCTGGAGAATCTCATGGAGAATTCCATAGCCAGAAGAGCCCGTGTATGTGGTCGCAAAGAGTCAGAAAGGACTGAGTGACTTTTTTAACTTAGAACCAGGGAACTTTAAGAGATAGCAGCATATTATCAGCTCCCATCCACCAGTCTATTTTGGTCATTATTGAGTTAAAAGAGAGTGTAATTGTTGATTAGAAAGATCCTGGGGCTGTGAAGAAACTGATTGAGGTAAGATTATGTGGCAATTCTGCCTGTGAGGAGTCTCTTCTTTCACCTCTTTAGACATCCATTGATTAAATGTCACTGGATCAAAACTTAAAAAAAGACCCATCAACCAATCAACCATCTCATTCTGCATGTACAAAGGAAAAGAAAGTATCCCCTGTAAGGTAGAGAATAAAAATCACTATGCAAGTTTAGATAAAGTATTTGGCACAATAAACAATTTTTCTTGAAATGAAACTATGTGCAGATGAGTTAGGGATATCATTGTGCTGAATCTAATAGCACAGGCCGGTGAAGAGTGGCTGAGATGTCTCCACTTACATCATTTGTTGACTTACAGGTCAATATTAATCAAAGATTCCATGTAGCTGCCTCAAAACATATGCAGCCTGAGGCTTCAATCAAAGATGTTCAGCATAGGTGAATTCTATCAAACATTTGAGGAGAACTAATGCCTGTCCTTCTGAAACTCATCCAAAGAATTGCAGAGGGAATGATACTTCCAAACTCTTTCTATGAGGCCACCATCACTCTGATACCAAACCCAGACAAAGACCACAAAAAAAGAAACTTACAGGCCAATACCTCTGATGACATTGATGATACCAATATACCAGTATGATACCCTGATGATACCAGGGACTTCTCTGGTAGCTCAGTTGGTAAAGAAACTGCCTGCAATGCAGGAGACCCTAGTTCAAATCCTGCATTGGGAAGATCCCCTAGAGAAGGGATAGGCTACTCATTGCAGTATTCTTGGGCTTCCCTGGTGGCTCAGACGGGTAAAGAATCCTCCTGTAACGCGCAAGACCTGGGTTAGATTCCTGGGTTGGGATGATCCCCTAGAGAAGGGAACAGGCACCCATTCCAATATTCTTGCCTGGAGAATCTCATGGAGAATTCCATAGCCAGAAGAGCCCGTGTATGTGGTCGCAAAGAGTCAGAAAGGACTGAGTGACTTTCACTTTCAACACTCTCTTCATCACTGATGAATATAGATGCAAAACTCAACAAAATTCTACCAAACAGAACTCAACAACACATTAAAAAGATTGCACACTTTGATCAAACTGGGTTTATCCCTGAGATGCAACGATTATTCAATATATGCAAAATCAATGTGATACACCATATTAACAAACTGAAAGGTAAAACCATATGATAATTTTAATGGATGCATAAAATGCTTTCAACAAAATTCAGCACTCATTTATGATAAAAATTCTTCAAAAATGGGCATAGAAGGAACTTACCTTAACATAATAAATGCCATATACAACAAACTCACAGCAAACATTATTTTCAGTAGTGAGAAACTGAAAGCATTCTCTCTAAGATAAGGAACAAGGGAAGGGTGCCTACTCTCACCACTATTATTCAACATAGTTTTGGAAGTCTTAAATACAGCAATCAGAAGAAAAAGAAATAAAAGGAATCCAGATTGGGAAAGGAAGAAGTAAAAGTCTATTTGGATGACGTGATACTGTACATAGAAAACCCTAAAGATACTATCATAAAATTACTAGAGCTAATCAGTGAATCTAGTAAAGTCACAGGATACAAACTGAGTACACAGAAATCACTTGCATTCCTATACTAATAATGAAAAATCAGAAAGAGAAATTAAGGAATCAATTCCATCTACCATTGCAACAGAAAGAATACCTAGGAATAAACCTACCAAAGGAGATAAAAGAACTGTACACAGAAAACTATAAGACAGCAATGACTGAAATAAAAGATGACGTAAACTGATGGAGCAATATTCCATGCTGATGGGTTGGAAGAATCAATGTTTTGAAGATAACTATACTATCTACCAAATGCAATCTACAGATTCAATGTAGTCCTTATCAAATTATTGATGGCATCTTTCACAGAACTAGAACAAAAAATTTCATAATTTATATGGAAACTCAAAAGACCCTGAACAGTAAAAGCAATCTTGAGAAAGAAGAATGGAGCTGGAGGTATCAACTTACACTGATTTCAGAGTATACTATAAAGCTATAGCCATCAAGACAGTATGGTACTGGCACAAAAGCAGAACTATAGACCAATGGAACAAAATAGAAAGCCCAGGGAAAAACCCATGCACCTATGGGCATCATATCTTTGACAAAGGCAAGAATATACAATGGGCAAAAGATAGTCTCTCAATAAGTGCTGCTTGGAGAACTGGACAGCCACATGTAAAAGAATGAAATTAGAACACTTCCTAAAACCATACAAAAAGATGAACTTAAAATAGATTAAAGACCTAAATGTGTGACCAGAAACTATAAAACCTTGAGAAGAAAACATAGGCAGAACCCTCTATAACCTAAATCATACCAAGATCCTTTATGACCCACCTTCTAGGATAATGTAACTAAAAACAAACAAACAAAAAAACAAGTGGGACCTAATTAAACTTAAAATCTTTTACACAGTGAAGGAAACTATAAGCAAGGTGAAAAGACAACCCTCAGAATGGGAGAAAATAATAGCAAATGAAACAACTGATAAAGGATTAATTTCCAAAATATATAAGCAGCTCAGACAAGTCCATATCAGAAAAACAAACAATCCAATCAAAAAATGGGAAAAAGACCTACACAGACATTTCTCCAGAGAATACATACAGATGGCTAATAAATACATGAAAAAAGATATACAGCATTGCTCATTATTAGCGAAATGCAAATCAAAACTACAACAAAATTATCATCTCATACTGAGAATGGCCATTATCAAAAAATCCACAAACAAGTGCTGCTGGGAATGCAAATTGATCACACAAAACTATAAGACAGCAATGACTGAAATAAAAGATGACGTAAACTGATGGAGCAATATTCCATGCTGATGGGTTGGAAGAATCAATGTTTTGAAGATAACTATACTATCTACCAAATGCAATCTACAGATTCAATGTAGTCCTTATCAAATTATTGATGGCATCTTTCACAGAACTAGAACAAAAAATTTCATAATTTATATGGAAACTCAAAAGACCCTGAACAGTAAAAGCAATCTTGAGAAAGAAGAATGGAGCTGGAGGTATCAACTTACACTGATTTCAGAGTATACTATAAAGCTATAGCCATCAAGACAGTATGGTACTGGCACAAAAGCAGAACTATAGACCAATGGAACAAAATAGAAAGCCCAGGGAAAAACCCATGCACCTATGGGCATCATATCTTTGACAAAGGCAAGAATATACAATGGGCAAAAGATAGTCTCTCAATAAGTGCTGCTTGGAGAACTGGACAGCCACATGTAAAAGAATGAAATTAGAACACTTCCTAAAACCATACAAAAAGATGAACTTAAAATAGATTAAAGACCTAAATGTGTGACCAGAAACTATAAAACCTTGAGAAGAAAACATAGGCAGAACCCTCTATAACCTAAATCATACCAAGATCCTTTATGACCCACCTTCTAGGATAATGTAACTAAAAACAAACAAACAAAAAAACAAGTGGGACCTAATTAAACTTAAAATCTTTTACACAGTGAAGGAAACTATAAGCAAGGTGAAAAGACAACCCTCAGAATGGGAGAAAATAATAGCAAATGAAACAACTGATAAAGGATTAATTTCCAAAATATATAAGCAGCTCAGACAAGTCCATATCAGAAAAACAAACAATCCAATCAAAAAATGGGAAAAAGACCTACACAGACATTTCTCCAGAGAATACATACAGATGGCTAATAAATACATGAAAAAAGATATACAGCATTGCTCATTATTAGCGAAATGCAAATCAAAACTACAACAAAATTATCATCTCATACTGAGAATGGCCATTATCAAAAAATCCACAAACAAGTGCTGCTGGGAATGCAAATTGATACAGCTACTATGGAAGACTATAGTATGAAGATTCCTTAACAAACAAGCCAGCACATAACCTAGAAAAACCATTTTTAGTCATATACCCTGAGGAAACCAAAATTGAAAAAAACACATGTACCCCAATGTTCACTGCAGCTGTTTGTAATTACTAGGAGTATAATGGGAGCATCCTAGATGCTCATTGACAGATGAGTGGATTAAGAAGCTGTGGCATGAGGGGTGGAGTTAAGAGGGTGGCATAGAAGGACGTGCACTCATCTGCTCCTGCAATAATGCCAGAATCACAACTAGCTGCTGAAAAACTATCAACAGGAGGAGATTGGATCCGACCATAAAAAAATATACCCCGCATCCAAGAGCAAAGGAGAAGCTGCAACAAGACAGTAGCAGGGGTGTAACTGCACTTTCAAAAATGAAACCTCAAACCGTCCAGAGAGACTGGTTGGGCCAAATACACAAAGCCTGTCACACACCAAGACCGGGGAAAGGAGCTACACAAGGGAGTGAGCCAGACCTGCTTTAGAGGATCCAAGCTCCTCGTTGGTTTAGAAGTGCCCTTTAGCAGTCCTCGGAACGATGGCCTTGCACTTAATTCCTCTTGAAGGAGGTTATCATTAACCCGATCATAGAGCCGATGAGTAGGACTGGAGACTCTGTGTGCACAGAGATCTGGGAGAACCTAACAGTGACCCCACATGAGACTGAGCCAGACTCACCTCTGAGTATTCTGAGGTCTCTGGCGGTAGTGGTGGCCGATGGCAGCCTGCAGCGGGGTCAGGGACACTGCGGCAGTACTTCTGATAGAGCATGTGGGAACAGTTCCTTTTTGAGAGAGACACCACTACCCCTTACCATAGTTTGGCTGCAGGTCAAACTAGAGGGAGCAAACTTAAGTCCACCCAGCAACAAAGGTAACTGGATTAATGATTAAGAAACTGTCAGGGCCAGCCAGGGCAGGCCTTTAAGCTCTAGAATAGGCAGAACTCCACAAAAACAGTAAAAGAGACCTTCAGATGTAACCACTGCCAGAGGCAAGAAAAAGACTGATAATTCCTGAATAGTCAGCAGGAGACAGAAGAGTCCTAAAAATGTTCACTATTTTAACATTTTGACTGTAGCTGGATTTATCTCTGGATTTTTTTTTCTCCTTTTCTTTTTTCTCCTTCCCCCACCCCCTTTTTTTAAAATTTCCTCTATTGCACTCTGCTGTTGCAGCTACCAATCTTATCAAGAAGACTGAATATATTCAAGTTTACACAATTTTTTTTCTTTTAAACCACACATTTTATTTTGGTTATATACTTCTGATTCTACATTGGCCTTTTGTGGTTCTGTGGGGGGTTTTGTTTGTTTTTATTATTTTTGTTTTGTTTTTCTATATTTTTCTCTTTCTGTTTCAATTTTTATATGTATTATTATTTGTTCTACAACTATTTCTAAGCTTTTTCTGATGTTCTTTTCCTACAGCAGTAAACTCTAATACATACAAATCTTTATCTCCCTATATTTAACTTTGCATTACTATTCTATATTTCTCTTCTACACTTCCTTTCTCTTTTTCCCTTTCCCCACCATATTTCTTAAGTCTGTTTTGTTGTCATTGCCTTATCCCCAAATGGGACCCTGCTCTAGCACTGTTCTCCAATTTATGCTTTAGTTAATTTGGTTCTTAACTTGTAGATATCATTCTTGGTTTTCTCTATATGCTGTGCTAACATATTGTACTGCATTTTTTTTTGGACTGTTTGGGTTATGATACGGCTGCATATATTTGTCTGTATAATCCAGTATGCTAGACAGTATTTGCATGATATTTTAATTGCCATTTGTCAAAGGCACACCTGTTTCTCACTTGTGTATGTATGATTTAATGCCATTTAATGCCATAACAAGCCACCTGTGAAATTTTCATTCCCTGGTCAGGCAACAAACCCGGAGGCTTTGGAGAGGGAGCACTGACTCCAAGACCCTACAGTACCAGAGAACGCCTAACACTAGAAAGCATTAAACATCAAGAACTCCAACTAGAGGGAGCAAACTTAAGTCCACCCAGCAACAAAGGTAACTGGATTAATGATTAAGAAACTGTCAGGGCCAGCCAGGGCAGGCCTTTAAGCTCTAGAATAGGCAGAACTCCACAAAAACAGTAAAAGAGACCTTCAGATGTAACCACTGCCAGAGGCAAGAAAAAGACTGATAATTCCTGAATAGTCAGCAGGAGACAGAAGAGTCCTAAAAATGTTCACTATTTTAACATTTTGACTGTAGCTGGATTTATCTCTGGATTTTTTTTTCTCCTTTTCTTTTTTCTCCTTCCCCCACCCCCTTTTTTTAAAATTTCCTCTATTGCACTCTGCTGTTGCAGCTACCAATCTTATCAAGAAGACTGAATATATTCAAGTTTACACAATTTTTTTTCTTTTAAACCACACATTTTATTTTGGTTATATACTTCTGATTCTACATTGGCCTTTTGTGGTTCTGTGGGGGGTTTTGTTTGTTTTTATTATTTTTGTTTTGTTTTTCTATATTTTTCTCTTTCTGTTTCAATTTTTATATGTATTATTATTTGTTCTACAACTATTTCTAAGCTTTTTCTGATGTTCTTTTCCTACAGCAGTAAACTCTAATACATACAAATCTTTATCTCCCTATATTTAACTTTGCATTACTATTCTATATTTCTCTTCTACACTTCCTTTCTCTTTTTCCCTTTCCCCACCATATTTCTTAAGTCTGTTTTGTTGTCATTGCCTTATCCCCAAATGGGACCCTGCTCTAGCACTGTTCTCCAATTTATGCTTTAGTTAATTTGGTTCTTAACTTGTAGATATCATTCTTGGTTTTCTCTATATGCTGTGCTAACATATTGTACTGCATTTTTTTTTGGACTGTTTGGGTTATGATACGGCTGCATATATTTGTCTGTATAATCCAGTATGCTAGACAGTATTTGCATGATATTTTAATTGCAATTTGTCAAAGGTACACCTTCTGTTTCTCATTTGTGTAAATATGTTTTAATACCATTTAATGCCATAACAAACCAGCTGTGAAACTTTTATTCCCTGGTCAGGCAACAAATCCAGGGGCTTTGGAGAGGGAGCACTGACTCCAAGACCCTACAATACCAGAGAAGGTCTAACACTAGAGAGTATTAAACAGCAAGAACTGCAACAAAGGCAAGCACTTGTATGCAAGTCCTGGCATCACCCAACCACCAGCATCACCCTGAATAGGAAGCCTCATCCAAGCAACAAACAAACAAAAAATACAAAACCAATCACCCACAGATGTAACTCAAAGTTGGGGAAAAGGAAACTTCAAACATAGTTAAAAAAAGTAATAATAATAATGAAAAGGCAGAGAAATACTGCACAAATGAAGGAACAATCTACAAATACCCAAGTAACAAATAAACAAAGAAGAATTAGATAAACTTTCTGAAAGAGAATTCAGAAGGATGATAGTAATGATGATCCAAAACTCCAAAAATAGAGTATTAGAGAAAATGGAAGAATCAATTAACATGCTGAACAAAGAAATACAAGAGCTTAAAAAACACCAGAGACAAACAACTCAATTGCTGAACTTGAAAATACTCCAGATGGAATCAAAAGCAGAGTATCTGAGGCAGAAGACCAGATATGTGAGCTGGAAGATAGAATGGTGGAAGTAATTGCTGAAAAACAGAATCAAGTTCAAAGAACGAAAAGACCAGAGGATAGTCCCAGAGACTTCTGGAATAATATCAAACGTGCTAACATTCGAATTATAAGGGTTCCAAAAGAAGAAAAAAAGAAAGGGTATGAGAAAAATTTTGAAGAGACTATAGCTGAAAATTTCCCCAACATGGGAAAAGAAATAGTCAATCAAGTCCAAGAAGTGCAAAGAGTACCATACAGAATAAACCCGAGAAGAAAAAGACACATATTAATTAAGCTAACACAAATTAAACACAAAGACAGAATAATAAAAGCAGCAAGGGAAAAGCAACTAGTGACATACAAGGGAAACCCCGTATGTTTAACAGCTGATCTTTCAACAGAAATTCTGCAGGCCAGAAGGGAATGTCAAGACACATTTAAAGCACTGAAACAGAATAATCTTCAACCAAGAATACACTACCCTGCAAGAATCTCATTCAAAATTGATGGAGAAATCAAAAGCTTTACAGATAAGCAAAAATTAAGAGAATTTAGTTACACCAAACTAGCCTTACAACAAGTGTTAAAGGGACTTATATAGACAACAAGAACAAGCAAAGAAAAAAAAAGATCTACAAAACAAACCCATCACAACATCTAAGATGACAATAGGATCATCTGTATCAATAATTACTTTGAATGTAAATGGACTAAATGTCCCAACCAAAAGACACAGACTTACTGACTGGATACAAAAACAAGATCCATACATATGCTGCCTACAAGAAACTTACTTCAAACCTAAAGAAACTCATAGACTAAAAAGTGAGAGGATAGAAAAACATATTCCATGCAAACGGAAATCAAAAGAAAGCAGGAGTAACAATCCTCATATCAGACAAAACAGACCTTAAAGTAAAGAAGATTAGAAGAGACAAGGCAGGACACTACATAATGATCAAGGGATCGATCCAAGAGGAAGACATAACAATCATAAATATCTATGCACCCAACACAGGAGAACCCCTATATGACTTAAAAAACACCAGAGACAAACAACTCAATTGCTGAACTTGAAAATACTCCAGATGGAATCAAAAGCAGAGTATCTGAGGCAGAAGACCAGATATGTGAGCTGGAAGATAGAATGGTGGAAGTAATTGCTGAAAAACAGAATCAAGTTCAAAGAACGAAAAGACCAGAGGATAGTCCCAGAGACTTCTGGAATAATATCAAACGTGCTAACATTCGAATTATAAGGGTTCCAAAAGAAGAAAAAAAGAAAGGGTATGAGAAAAATTTTGAAGAGACTATAGCTGAAAATTTCCCCAACATGGGAAAAGAAATAGTCAATCAAGTCCAAGAAGTGCAAAGAGTACCATACAGAATAAACCCGAGAAGAAAAAGACACATATTAATTAAGCTAACACAAATTAAACACAAAGACAGAATAATAAAAGCAGAAAGGGGAAAAGCAACTAGTGACATACAAGGGAAACCCCGTATGTTTAACAGCTGATCTTTCAACAGAAATTCTGCAGGCCAGAAGGGAATGTCAAGACACATTTAAAGCACTGAAACAGAATAATCTTCAACCAAGAATACACTACCCTGCAAGAATCTCATTCAAAATTGATGGAGAAATCAAAAGCTTTACAGATAAGCAAAAATTAAGAGAATTTAGTTACACCAAACTAGCCTTACAACAAGTGTTAAAGGGACTTATATAGACAACAAGAACAAGCAAAGAAAAAAAAAGATCTACAAAACAAACCCATCACAACATCTAAGATGACAATAGGATCATCTGTATCAATAATTACTTTGAATGTAAATGGACTAAATGTCCCAACCAAAAGACACAGACTTACTGACTGGATACAAAAACAAGATCCATACATATGCTGCCTACAAGAAACTTACTTCAAACCTAAAGAAACTCATAGACTAAAAAGTGAGAGGATAGAAAAACATATTCCATGCAAACGGAAATCAAAAGAAAGCAGGAGTAACAATCCTCATATCAGACAAAACAGACCTTAAAGTAAAGAAGATTAGAAGAGACAAGGCAGGACACTACATAATGATCAAGGGATCGATCCAAGAGGAAGACATAACAATCATAAATATCTATGCACCCAACACAGGAGAACCCCAATATATATGACAAACACTTTCAGACATAAAAGAAGAAATTGACAGTAAAACAATAATAGTAGGAGACTTTAACATCCCTCTTACACCAATGGACATATCATCAAAATAGAAAATCAATAAGGAAACACAAACCTTAAATGACACACTAGAAGAGATTGATCTCGTTGATGTCTTTAGGACCGTCTACCCAAAAGCAGAGGAATACACTTCTCAAGTGCACATGGAACATTCTACAGGTCAGACCACATCTTGGGCCATAAATCAAACCTCAGTAAATGTAAGAAAATTGAAATTATATCAGTCACCTTTTCTAACCACAACACTATGAGACTAGATATCAATTACAAGAAAAAAATATGTTAAAAACACAAACACATGGAGATTAAATGACACATACCTAAAAATCAAAGAGATCACTGATCAAAAAGAAAAAAAAAATTCCTAGAAGAAAATGACTATGAAAACACAACAGCACAAAACCTATGGGACACTGCAAAAGCAGTTCTAAGAGGGAAGTGCATAACAATACAAGCTTACCTCAAGAAACAAGAAAAACAACAAAAAGGTAATGTAACTCAACACTTAAAACAACTGGAAAAAGAACAAAAACCCCCTAAAGTTAGCAGAAGAGAAATCATAAAGATCAGAGCAGAAATAAATGAAAAAGAAATGAAAGAACTGACAACAGTAAACATAAATAAAACAAAAAGTGGGTTCTTTGAAAAGATAAACAAAATCAAACAACTGCTGGCCAGACTCATCAAGAAAAAAAAGACAGAAGAACCAGTTCAACAAAATCAGAAATGAAAAAGGAGAGGTTACAACAGACAATACAGAAATGCAATGGTTTATAAGAGACTATTATGAAAAACTATATGGCAACAAACTGGACAACCTGGAAGAAATGGACAGACTCTTAGGGAATTTCAATCTTCCAAGACTGAACCAGCAAAAAACAGAAATTATGAACAACCCAACTAAAAGCACCAAAACTGAATCTGTGATCAAAAATCTACCAAAAAATAAAAGCCCAGAGCCAGATGGCTTCACAAGTGAATTCTACCAAACATTTAAAGAAGACCTAATGCCTATATTTCTAAAACTCTTCCAAAAAATCGCACAGGAAGGAACACTTCCAAACACATTCTATGAGGTCACTATCACCCTGAAACCAAGACCAGGAACACATAACACAAAAAAAAGAAAATTATAGGCCAATATTTTTGATGAATTTAGATGCAAAGATCCTCAACAAAATTCTAGCAAACAGAATTCAGCACCACATCAAGAAACTCATACATTATGACCAAGTTGGGTTTATCCCAGGTATGCAAGGATTCTTCAATATCCACAAATCAATCAATGTGATACACCATATCAACAGATTGAAAGACATAAATTACACTACAATCTCAATAGATGCAGAAAAAACCTTTAAAAAAAATCCAACACCCATTTATGACAAAAAAATTCTTCAAAAAATGGGCGTAGAAGGAACCTATCTCAACAAAGTGAAAGCCATATATGAGAAACCCACAGCAAACATGATTCTCAATGGTCAGAAACTGAAAGCATTCCCTCTAAGGTCAGGAACAAGACAGGGGTGTCCACTCTCACCACTATTATTCAACATAGTCCTGGAAGTTTCAGTAACAGCAATAAGAGAAGAGAAATAAATAAAAGGAATCCAGACTGGAAAAGAAGAAGTAAAACTTTATTTGCAGATGACATGGTACTACACATAGAAAATCCTAAAGACACTATTAGAAAACTACTGGTGCTGGGCTTCCCCTGGTGGTCCAGTGGGTAAGGACACCGCCTTGCAGTGCAAGGGGCGCTGGTTCGATCCCTGGCCTGGGAAGATCCCATGTGCCGCAGATCGGCTGGACTGATGTGTCCAATTACTGAGCTGGAGCTCCGGAGCACATGTGCCCAGAGCCGGCGACGACAGAGGCCACTGCGATGGGAGGCCCACAGGAGCCAGAGAACAAAGACAGATGAAAATGGATAAATGAAAGACCAATAGAAGTGGCCCTCCCATCCCCCTCCCTCTCCACCTCACCCCCCCAAAAAAGATAAATAATAAATTAAAAAAAAAAAACTACTAGTGCTAATCTATGAATTTAGCAAAGTCGCAGGATACAAGATCAATACACAGGAATCACTGGCATTCCTATATACAATGAAAAATCAGAAAGAGAAATCAAGGATGCAATCCCATTCACTATTGCAAACAAAAGAATAAAATATCTAGAAATAAACCTATAAAGATAGACAAAAGAACTGTACAAAGAAAATTATAAGACACTAATGAAAGAAATCAAAGAAGACATAAACAGATGGAGAAATATTCCATGTTCCTGGGTCAGAAGAATCAATATCGTGAAAATGACTATACTACCAAATATCACCTACAAATTCAATGTGATCCCTATCAAATTACCAATGACATTCTTCACAGAACTGGACCAAAAAAATAACACAGTTCATGTGGAAACACAAAAGATCCTGGATAGCCAAGGCAATCCTGAGAAAGAAGAATGGAGTTGGAGGCATCAACCTCCCTAACTTCAGGCTCTACTACAAAGCAACAGTCATCAAGACAGTATGGTACTGGCACAGAAACAGAAATATTAACTGATGGAACAATATAGAGAACTCAGAGATAAAGCCATGCACCTATGGGTACCTTATTTTTGACAAAGGAGGTGAAAATATAAAATGGGACAAAGGGCTTCCCCTGGTGGTCCAGTGGATAAGGACACTGCCTTGCAGTGCAAGGGGAGCCGGTTCGATCCCTGGCCTGGGAAGATCTCATGTGCCGCGGAGCGGCTGGACTGATGTGTCCAATCACCGAGCCGGAGCTCTGGAGCGCATGCACCCAGAGCTGGAGCTCTGCGACAACAGAGGCCACCACGATGGGAGGCCCGCAGGAGCCAAAGAACAAAGACGGATGAAAATAGAGAAATGAAAGACCAACAGAAGTGGCCCGCCCGCTCCCCTCCCTCCCCAACCTGACCTCCGCCCACCGCCCAAAGTAAATAAATAAATAAATCTAAAAAAATAAAAAAATAAAAAAAATAAAATGGGACAAAGACAGCCTCTTCAACAAATGGTGCTGGGAAAACTGGACAGCTACATGTGAAAAAAAATGAAGTTGGAACATTTCCTAACACCATACACGAAGATCAACTCAAAATGGGTTAAAGAACTAAATGTAAGACCAGAAACCATCAAACTCTTAGAGGAGAATACAGGCAAAACCCTCAAGGACATAAATCAAAGCAAGATCTTCCATGACATGCCCACTAGAACAACGGAAATAAAGACAAAAATAAATATGTGGGACCTAAGGAAACTTAAACACTTTTGCACAGCAAAATAAACTAAAGACAAGGTGAACAGACAACCCACAGAATGGGAGAAAATAATAGCAAATGAAACAATAGACAAAGAATTAATTTCCAAAATATACAAGCAGCTCAAACAACTCAATACCGAAAAAGCAAATAACCCGATCAAAAAATGGGAAAAAGACCTAAAGAGACACCTCTCCAAAGAAGACTTACAGATGGCACAAAAAAAAAAAAAACAACCCCACACATCAAAAGATGCTCAACATCACTTATTAGAGAAATGCAAATCAAAACTACAATGACATATCACCTCACACCAACTGGAATGGCCATCATCAAAAAATATGCAGATAATAAATGCTGGAGAGGGTGCTGAGAAAAGGGAACACTCTTGCATTGTTGATGGGAATGTAATTTGATACAACCACTATGGAAGACAGTATGGAGATTCCTCAAAAGACTAAGAACAGAAGTAGCATATAACTCAGCAATTCCACTATTAGGTTTATGCCCTGATGAAATCAAAACTGAAAGAGACACCTGTACCCCAGTGTTCACTGAAGCACTCTACACATTTGCTGGAACATGGAAGCAACCTAGATGTCCATTGACAAATGAATGGATAAAGAAGTTCTGGTACATATATACAATGGAGTACTTCTCAGCTGCAAAAAGAAATGCAGAAGATTGAGTCCTAATGAGATGGATGAATCTAGAACATATTATACAAAGTGAAGTCAAAAAGAAAAGGACAAGTGTAGTATATGGAATCTAGTAACACACATATATGGAATCTAGTATGATCATACCAATAAAAACACACATGCAGAGCATCAATAGAAACACAGTCATAGAGAACAGACTTAAGGACATTGGGGAGAGGGAAGAGTGGGTGAGAGATATGGAAAGAGTAACATGGAGCCCTGTATTATTATATGTAAAAGAGATAACTATTGCCAATGTACTGTGGGTAAAGGGATCTTACGTGGGGGCTATGTGATGGCCTAGAAGGGGTGGGATGGGGAGGGATGGGATATACATATGACTAATCTGGGATTATACATATCTGTAAACAACAAAACTCTGTAAAAGCAAAAAAGCCAAAAAAAAAATGGCAAAAAGAGAAAAAAAGCAGTGGCACATATATACAATGGAATACTACTCAGTCATAAAAAGGAACACATTTGAGTCAGTTCTAATGAGATGGATGAACCTAGAGCCTATTATACAGAGTGATGTCAGTGAGAAAGAGAAAACAAATATTGCATATTAATGCATATATATGGGATCTAGGAAGGAGATTCTGTTGAACCTATTTGCAGGGCAGCAACAGAGATGCAGACATAGACAATAGATTTATGGACAAGGGCAGAGGGGAGGAAGGAGAGGGTGAAGTGAATACAGAGAGTAGTATGGAAGCATATACACTACCATATATAAAATAGACATGCAATGTAAATTTGGTGTAGGACTCAGGAAACTCAAACTGGGGCTCTGTAACAACCTAGGGGGGTGGGAAATGGTCGGAGGTGGGAGGGAGGTTCAGGGGACATAGGTACATCTATGGCTGATTCATGTTGATATATGGCAGAAATCCAACCAATATTATAAAACAATTAACTTTCAATTAAATAAATTTAAAAAAGACGTACAGCACCCTGATCAAGCATAGGGTCAATTTTTTTTCATTTATTAAATTAAAAAAAAATTTACGACAGTGAAAAACCTATGGGATACTGCAAAAGCAGTCCTAAGAGGGAAGTCTATAGCAATTCAATCCCACCTCAAGAAACTAGGAAAATCTCAAACAGACGACCTAACCTTACGCTTAAAAGAAGAAAAACACCCCAAAGCCAGCAGAAGAAGGAAATCATAAAGATGAGCAGAAATCAATAGAAACACAGTCATAGAGAACAGACTTAAGGACATTGGGGAGAGGGAAGAGTGGGTGAGAGATATGGAAAGAGTAACATGGAGCCCTGTATTATTATATGTAAAAGAGATAACTATTGCCAATGTACTGTGGGTAAAGGGATCTTACGTGGGGGCTATGTGATGGCCTAGAAGGGGTGGGATGGGGAGGGATGGGATATACATATGACTAATCTGGGATTATACATATCTGTAAACAACAAAACTCTGTAAAAGCAAAAAAGCCAAAAAAAAAATGGCAAAAAGAGAAAAAAAGCAGTGGCACATATATACAATGGAATACTACTCAGTCATAAAAAGGAACACATTTGAGTCAGTTCTAATGAGATGGATGAACCTAGAGCCTATTATACAGAGTGATGTCAGTTAGAAAGATAAAAACAAATATTGCATATTAATGCATATATATGGGATCTAGGAAGGAGATTCTGTTGAACCTATTTGCAGGGCAGCAACAGAGATGCAGACATAGACAATAGATTTATGGACAAGGGCAGAGGGGAGGAAGGAGAGGGTGAAGTGAATACAGAGAGTAGTATGGAAGCATATACACTACCATATATAAAATAGACATGCAATGTAAATTTGGTGTAGGACTCAGGAAACTCAAACTGGGGCTCTGTAACAACCTAGGGGGGTGGGAAATGGTCGGAGGTGGGAGGGAGGTTCAGGGGACATAGGTACATCTATGGCTGATTCATGTTGATATATGGCAGAAATCCAACCAATATTATAAAACAATTAACTTTCAATTAAATAAATTTAAAAAAGACGTACAGCACCCTGATCAAGCATAGGGTCAATTTTTTTTCATTTATTAAATTAAAAAAAAATTTACGACAGTGAAAAACCTATGGGATACTGCAAAAGCAGTCCTAAGAGGGAAGTCTATAGCAATTCAATCCCACCTCAAGAAACTAGGAAAATCTCAAACAGACGACCTAACCTTACGCTTAAAACAACTGGAGAAAGAAGAACAAAAACACCCCAAAGCCAGCAGAAGAAGGGAAATCATAAAGATCAGAGCAGAAATAAATGAAAAAGAAATGAAAGAAACAATAGTAAAGATAAATAAAACAAAAAGCTGGTTCTTCGAAAAGGTAAATAAAATCGACACACCACTGACCAGACTCATCAAGAAAAAGAGAGAGAAGAACCAGATTGCCAAAATCAAAAAATGAAAAAGGAGAGATTACAACAGATAATGCAGAAATCCAAAGGATAATAAGAGACTATTATGAATAACTCTATGGCAACAAACTGGACAACCTGGAAGAAATGAACAGTTTCTTAGAGAAGATTAATCTCCCAAGACTCAACCAGGAAGAAATAGAAACTATGAACAAGCCAATCACAAGCTCAGAAATCGACATTGTAATCAAAAATCTACCCCCCAAAAAAGCCTAGGGCCAGATGGTTTCACAAGTGAATTCTACCAAACATTTTTTTTTTAACTTTTTTTTTTTTAAATCTTTTTGGGGGGTGGGGTGGGGAGGGAGGGGGATGGGCGGGCCACTTCTATTGGTCTTTTATTTGTCTATTTTCATCCGTCTTTGTTCTTTGGCTCTTATGGGCCTCCCATTGCGGTGGTCTCTGTGGTCACAGAGCGCCGGCTCTGGGCGTATGCACCCCAGAGCTCTGGCTCGGTAATTGGACACATCAGTCCAGCCGCTCCGTGGCACATGGGATCTTCCCAGGCCAGGGATTGAACCAGCGCCCCTTGCACTGCAAGGCGGTGTCCTTACCCACTGGACCACCAGGGGAAGCCCTCTACCAAACACTTAAAGAAGAGCTAATGCCTGTCCTTCTAAAAGTCTTTCAAAAAATTGCACAGGAAGGAACACTTCCAAACACATTCTATGAGGCCGCCATCACCCTGATACCAAAGCCAGGCAAAGACAACACAAAAAAAGAAAATTATAGGCCAATTTCACTGATGAATCTGGATGCCAAAATCCTCAACAAAATCCTAGCAAACAGAATTCAACAACACATCACAAAGCTTATACATCATGATCAAGTCGGGTTCATCCCAAGCATGCAAGGATTCTTCAATATCCGCAAATCAATCAATGTGATACACCATATCAACAAATTGAGAGACCAAAATCACATGATCATCTCAATAGATGCAGAAAAAGCCTTTGACAAAGTACAGCATCCATTTATGATCAAACGTCTTCAGAAAATGGGCATAGAAGGAACCTATCTCAACATAATAAAAGCCATATATGAGAAGCCCATTTCTGGAATCTAGTAGGATGGTGATGATGGCACATGCAGTGAAGCAACAGAAAGACAGACATGGACAGTGGACATATGGACATTGTGGGGAAGGAACAGAAGGTGGGAGGCGTAAAGGAAGTAGCATGAAGGCCTGTACTATCATAAGTGAAGAAAATAGCTCTAGTCATTGCTCTGTGAGAAAAGCGGATCCTTCAGGGGTGTTGTGTGATGGTTGGGAGGGGTGAGAAAGGGGGGATATACATATGACTAATCTGGGAACATACATATCTGTAAACAACAAAACTCTGTAAAAGTTAAAAGCAAAATAAAGGTTTAAAAAAATTTTTTTTAAGTACAATTGAGTTACAAGGATGCATTAGTTTCAGGTTATACATACACATATATGTATATTTTTCTCAGGTTATTTTCCCTTGTAGGTTATTAAAAAATAATTAATAGAGTTCCCTGTGCTTCATGGTGGGTCCTTTTTGATTATCTATTTTATGTACAGTAGTGTGTACATGTTAATCCCAAATTCCAATTTATCCCTTCTTTTTCCCCTTCAGTAACCATAAGTTTCTTTTCTATGTCTGTGATTCTGTTTTATAAACAAGATCTTTTGTATAGTTCTTTTTTAGATTCCACATATAACTGATATCATATGATTTTCACTATTGCCACCAGGGGAAGCCCTCTACCAAACACTTAAAGAAGAGCTAATGCCTGTCCTTCTAAAAGTCTTTCAAAAAATTGCACAGGAAGGAACACTTCCAAACACATTCTATGAGGCCGCCATCACCCTGATACCAAAGCCAGGCAAAGACAACACAAAAAAAGAAAATTATAGGCCAATTTCACTGATGAATCTGGATGCCAAAATCCTCAACAAAATCCTAGCAAACAGAATTCAACAACACATCACAAAGCTTATACATCATGATCAAGTCGGGTTCATCCCAAGCATGCAAGGATTCTTCAATATCCGCAAATCAATCAATGTGATACACCATATCAACAAATTGAGAGACCAAAAATCACATGATCATCTCAATAGATGCAGAAAAAGCCTTTGACAAAGTACAGCATCCATTTATGATCAAACGTCTTCAGAAAATGGGCATAGAAGGAACCTATCTCAACATAATAAAAGCCATATATGAGAAGCCCATTTCTGGAATCTAGTAGGATGGTGATGATGGCACATGCAGTGAAGCAACAGAAAGACAGACATGGACAGTGGACATATGGACATTGTGGGGAAGGAACAGAAGGTGGGAGGCGTAAAGGAAGTAGCATGAAGGCCTGTACTATCATAAGTGAAGAAAATAGCTCTAGTCATTGCTCTGTGAGAAAAGCGGATCCTTCAGGGGTGTTGTGTGATGGTTGGGAGGGGTGAGAAAGGGGGGATATACATATGACTAATCTGGGAACATACATATCTGTAAACAACAAAACTCTGTAAAAGTTAAAAGCAAAATAAAGGTTTAAAAAAATTTTTTTTAAGTACAATTGAGTTACAAGGATGCATTAGTTTCAGGTTATACATACACATATATGTATATTTTTCTCAGGTTATTTTCCCTTGTAGGTTATTAAAAAATAATTAATAGAGTTCCCTGTGCTTCATGGTGGGTCCTTTTGATTATCTATTTTATGTACAGTAGTGTGTACATGTTAATCCCAAATTCCAATTTATCCCTTCTTTTTCCCCTTCAGTAACCATAAGTTTCTTTTCTATGTCTGTGATTCTGTTTTATAAACAAGATCTTTTGTATAGTTCTTTTTTAGATTCCACATATAACTGATATCATATGATATTTGTGTTTCTCTGTTTGGCTTACTTCACTTAAGTGTGATAAGCTCTAGGTCCAAGGGATAGGATAGAATTTTGATTGGTAAGAAATGGTTTGAGCTCTTGGTGAAGCCTTGGGTGTCCCACATAGTGAGAGTCATTGACAAAGTGGAGTCTCTTCAAACAAGAGTGGATGAGCAGGAATAAGCCTGCTTATGAAGCAATTTACCTGGTAAAGCAAGGTTCAGAGTGGTGCTGAGCACAGAGCCCTGTTTTCTGCAGAGAGAATTAGGGTGAATGAGAGGCAGTTCCAGGGTGAAAGATTTTTATCAAACAATGTGAAGCTACCTGACAATGGAATGAGCTGTTTCTTTCTCAGAGGGATGGGCTCCCTAGCATTAAAAATTTTCAGAGATACAAGGACCGATGTGAGAGGTGCTCTACAGATGATACACAGGTCACTTTGACCTAATGATTCTATGATCTCTTACTGAAGGAGGAAAGGAACAGGCTACCCTGACTGACTCCATCTTGAGGAAGAGGACTCCGTCTTGCACCTTCAGTGAACTCTGCACTGTGTTTGCACTGTGTAGCCATGGAGATGAAAAATTAACTGTTGACTAGGCCTCCCGGGCTGATGAGAACCTGACCAGGAAGACCTCGTATCCAAGCCTCCCCTTGGCCATGAACCATGAAATCTCCAGCATATGATAGATCACCACCTGTAATCTTGGCTAATTAATCCATGTTGAGGGAAGCAGCTACATATCTGTAAACAAAACTCTGAAAAGTTAAAAGCAAAATAAAGGTTTAAAAAAATTTTTTTTAAGTACAATTGAGTTACAAGGATGCATTAGTTTCAGGTTATACATACACATATATGTATATTTTTCTCAGGTTATTTTCCCTTGTAGGTTATTAAAAAATAATTAATAGAGTTCCCTGTGCTTCATGGTGGGTCCTTTTTGATTATCTATTTTATGTACAGTAGTGTGTACATGTTAATCCCAAATTCCAATTTATCCCTTCTTTTTCCCCTTCAGTAACCATAAGTTTCTTTTCTATGTCTGTGATTCTGTTTTATAAACAAGATCTTTTGTATAGTTCTTTTTTAGATTCCACATATAACTGATATCATATGATATTTGTGTTTCTCTGTTTGGCTTACTTCACTTAAGTGTGATAAGCTCTAGGTCCAAGGGATAGGATAGAATTTTGATTGGTAAGAAATGGTTTGAGCTCTTGGTGAAGCCTTGGGTGTCCCACATAGTGAGAGTCATTGACAAAGTGGAGTCTCTTCAAACAAGAGTGGATGAGCAGGAATAAGCCTGCTTATGAAGCAATTTACCTGGTAAAGCAAGGTTCAGAGTGGTGCTGAGCACAGAGCCCTGTTTTCTGCAGAGAGAATTAGGGTGAATGAGAGGCAGTTCCAGGGTGAAAGATTTTTATCAAACAATGTGAAGCTACCTGACAATGGAATGAGCTGTTTCTTTCTCAGAGGGATGGGCTCCCTAGCATTAAAAATTTTCAGAGATACAAGGACCGATGTGAGAGGTGCTCTACAGATGATACACAGGTCACTTTGACCTAATGATTCTATGATCTCTTACTGAAGGAGGAAAGGAACAGGCTACCCTGACTGACTCCATCTTGAGGAAGAGGACTCCGTCTTGCACCTTCAGTGAACTCTGCACTGTGTTTGCACTGTGTAGCCATGGAGATGAAAAATTAACTGTTGACTAGGCCTCCCGGGCTGATGAGAACCTGACCAGGAAGACCTCGTATCCAAGCCTCCCCTTGGCCATGAACCATGAAATCTCCAGCATATGATAGATCACCACCTGTAATCTTGGCTAATTAATCCATGTTGAGGGAAGCTAAGCAATATGCTTAGGTGATTTTTAATTGTACCTTTGTGATGGCAACCAAATCATATTTTTTTCCATTAATGTTTCCTAGGCAACCTCAGGTGTTTGGGATGTGGGTTTGTGCATGTAGACTTTAGGTATAAATGTTAGTCACAAGTTCTGCTTGGGGTTCCTGGCTAAAATGGAGGCCTTGGACCTGCCGGTGTAATAAATGCCCTCTACCATTTACTTTTGTCGTTCTGTGTGGGTTGTTTCCTTAAGCCTGGTTATAACATTACAAGTCTGAGTGTTTTTGCTTGCAGTATTATTAATGACTCAGTGACTTACTGAGTCAAACAGGAAGGTTCAAAATTAGTATAACGTCTATGAGATAAGAACCGGATCTGTCATGCATGCACCTTTCTCAAGCTAAGCAGTGTAGGGAAGTGTAGCAGTGCAGTCTTGGGCATCAGGTAGAACAGGTGGCATTCTGGCTATGCTCTGTGTCCTGTGACTTTTGGCAATCTACCTTACCTCTTCAACTCAGTTTCCTGGTCTGTAAAATGTAAACAGTCTCTTAGAGTGGTTGTGCAGATTAAGTGAAGCAATGTATGTAAAATGCTTAGGATTTGTAACATAAAGATGAAGGAATTGGCAATTAACGTTATTTTGTATTTGTAAATGGAAAAGAATAGAGAGAGGATGCAATCCCACATACTGTAAACTGTGTGGTTCAGATGTGTTGGAAAACAAAAATATTGGTACTAACACTCAACTGAGATTTTCCAGTTGCCTCTGGGTTAAACATGCTTCCCTGTATCGTGGAGTCAACCATCACTACTCGTGTTGGCATCACAGGCCTGTACCCTGACTGACTCCATCTTGAGGAAGAGGACTCCGTCTTGCACCTTCAGTGAACTCTGCACTGTGTTTGCACTGTGTAGCCATGGAGATGAAAAATTAACTGTTGACTAGGCCTCCCGGGCTGATGAGAACCTGACCAGGAAGACCTCGTATCCAAGCCTCCCCTTGGCCATGAACCATGAAATCTCCAGCATATGATAGATCACCACCTGTAATCTTGGCTAATTAATCCATGTTGAGGGAAGCTAAGCAATATGCTTAGGTGATTTTTAATTGTACCTTTGTGATGGCAACCAAATCATATTTTTTTCCATTAATGTTTCCTAGGCAACCTCAGGTGTTTGGGATGTGGGTTTGTGCATGTAGACTTTAGGTATAAATGTTAGTCACAAGTTCTGCTTGGGGTTCCTGGCTAAAATGGAGGCCTTGGACCTGCCGGTGTAATAAATGCCCTCTACCATTTACTTTTGTCGTTCTGTGTGGGTTGTTTCCTTAAGCCTGGTTATAACATTACAAGTCTGAGTTTTTTTGCTTGCAGTATTATTAATGACTCAGTGACTTACTGAGTCAAACAGGAAGGTTCAAAATTAGTATAACGTCTATGAGATAAGAACCGGATCTGTCATGCATGCACCTTTCTCAAGCTAAGCAGTGTAGGGAAGTGTAGCAGTGCAGTCTTGGGCATCAGGTAGAACAGGTGGCATTCTGGCTATGCTCTGTGTCCTGTGACTTTTGGCAATCTACCTTACCTCTTCAACTCAGTTTCCTGGTCTGTAAAATGTAAACAGTCTCTTAGAGTGGTTGTGCAGATTAAGTGAAGCAATGTATGTAAAATGCTTAGGATTTGTAACATAAAGATGAAGGAATTGGCAATTAACGTTATTTTGTATTTGTAAATGGAAAAGAATAGAGAGAGGATGCAATCCCACATACTGTAAACTGTGTGGTTCAGATGTGTTGGAAAACAAAAATATTGGTACTAACACTCAACTGAGATTTTCCAGTTGCCTCTGGGTTAAACATGCTTCCCTGTATCGTGGAGTCAACCATCACTACTCGTGTTGGCAGACACCTGGGTAAACAGCCTAAGGCTCTCACCAAACAACATGCCAGACTGTTCACTGCAGAAATGCGGGGAGGAAAAATCAGAAATGATGGAAAGGAGAATGGACGTAGGAGGCTGGAAATAATGCAATACAAGGCTTGAACAGGATGTCAAGGGCAATCAAGAGCCATTTCTAACAGAGAAACTAAGTTTCCCCTGTTCTTTGGGTTTATTCCTCTTCACCTAAGAAGTGGCAAAGAGGAACGGAGCATTAAAGCACAATGAACAAAGCGGCGTCCAGATGGGCGGGGGTCATTTCTGAAAGGGCTTTTAGTGTATGCATTAGCAAGTGAATGCCACTGCAGAATCAGAATTTCACCCACGTGATTATATCAGTGTTTGTAGCTCCAGTGGTATTTACAGTCATAACAAAGAACTACTCTTAAGGTGCCCTGGAATGAGGCTTGGAAACTCAGCCTGGGGTTTGCTGCCGCTTTTGGAGTAAGGTTTTGTGAGGCCAGTTTCCCAGAGGCTACTTACTTCTTGCAGCCCTCTGGCTGCTCTTGGGCTGCCAGCAGCAGGAAACCACAGGACTGCTTTACCACAGGCTTGAGGAGACAGAGAGGCCTGGGGTTTGAGCCTTGTCTCATGCTCCACATGACAAGTCCTATGATGCAGGAAGGGACTGGGGAATAGTTACAGTGTAAATCCCCGACCGTTAGCTCGTCTTCCTGTAAAGCAAGCGCCTGCCTTAGGCTTTGATTGCCATGGTATCCACTTCATAATGGTACCCACTTCAATGATGACACCATCTTCGAAGTTATGCTATCCTGAATAAACATACTGCCGACTACAAGACTAGATAAAGATTCAAGCTATACATCTCCAACCTCCTTTTCATACCTCCCAGGATCCTTTGTTTTAGAGTTCTTGGTTGACTTTGACAACTGACCGTTTGCGAGGATTGTTTGTCTCTCTTCCTGAGCTTTAAATCCCCACTTTTATGTTTTAAATTCACCAATAAAGAGTGAACCCTCAAGACCCTGGGTCCCCATTTTCAACCCCAATAAAAGGAGAATCCCAGGCCCATGCTGGTGCACTTTCTACCAGTGACTCAGCTGGGTAGTGCCAGGAGTGCTATGTAGTTTCCAGAACCTGTAAGTAATAAACCTTTATTTTCTTTAAAAGTTTCCTGATGGTTATTGTTGAGAATATCTTGCAACCACAGTAAGAACTCCAAGGGCCAGCCCAGCTACAACATTAGTAATCTGATAGGCAGAGACAGACACAGAACAAACATGAACTGCAAGCAATGTAACTCAGTTCCAGAGGGGTTTCTTCTCCTTTCGCCACATCTACAAGTGGGGAAAGTTACTGGGCAATTCCCTGCTAGCTTTATAAAGTAAGGTGCTAGAAATATTTGCTAAACCCAAATTATATGTTTGTGCTTGCATCATAGCAATATTAAACAAAACACCTAAATGTGGATGCTACTCTCAAGCTCACTGTCCAATGATAAAATAAAAATAGAAGTAACTAATTCAAGGAAAGGTGAACAAATGTTGCCAAAAAGAAACAAAATTACTTGCTCAAAATCACACTATTACTGGTAAATAAAAGATCTGGAATTCAAGCTACTTTATTCTTCCCTTTCAGGGTAGATTGCATCTTCTAAAAATGGCTCCAAGGATTCTTCTTGGTCTGTCCCATACTCCATTAAGTGGTAGAGTATATTGCTCTGTCTGCAAACACTTTCCTTGACAAACAAAATGCAACGGAAGTGAACTGGTGTGACTTTCAAGGCTAGATCCATACAGCTTCTGCCTGCCTCTCTCTCTTTCCAAACACTTGCCCTTAGAATCTAGCTGCCATGTTGGAAGCCCAGGTCCTTAAGACCACCTTGTAGGTATTTTAGCCATTTTCCACACTACTATCTTGCGTGGCTAAGAGGCTAATCCTTCTGACATGTGAGTGGGAGTGCCTTCAGATGATTCCAACCCCTTGACTCTGCCACCAGTCTTCAAGCCATGTAGTGGAACAGAGATGAACCACACTCTCTGAACCCTACCCAAATACAGTTTTCTGAGCAAAATAAATATTGATGTTTTAAGTCACAAGTACTGGAGCAATGCATCATACAGCCAGAGTAACTGGGTACTTTAGGCCAGAGGACTGGAGCACGGAAGGAGGACTAGGAGCAGACAAGGGACTTTAGGGTGGCACTTCTTAAAGTGCTATGCAGACTACTGTGTGGTGGCATTTTCTCAAAAAGTGTTCTAGGGACAAAGAGTTCTGTGGTAAAATGAGCTTGAGAAACTTCAGGTTAAACCAGAGGCTGCAACTTGGTGGCCTATAGGTCAGGTCTAGCCAAGAGTCATGTTTTCTCCCCCTTCATCCCAGATGTGAAATTTCATATCAAAACCTGGATTTAAGGAGAACAGCCAAGATGGCAGAGTAGAAAGACCTTGAGCTTACCTCCTTCCCCAAGCACATAAAAATCATAGTTATCTTCAGGACAACTATTGACCAAAAAGACTGGAACCTAATAGAAATATCTACAACTAAAGACATAAAGAAGGAACTACAAGAGGAGTATACTCTCAATATAGTCAAATCCCATATGCCCCAGGTGGGTGAACCACAAACTGGAGTAAAACTAGTTTGCAGAGGTTCTCTCCCCAGGGTTGAGAGTTTGAGCTCTATGTCAGGCCTCCAGCCCAGGGGTGTCCAGCATCAGGAAGACAAGCCCCCAGAGCCTTAGACCAGTGCTGCTTAGCCACAGGAGCCTCACAGGACTGAAGAAATAGAGACCTTACCACTGAACGGCCCCCCCAAAATCTCATGTGCACTGGGATCTAGGACAAAATCATTAATTTGATAGGAGCCTGGACCAGATCTATCTGCTGATTTTGGCCTGGGTCTACCTAATAGCCTGTAGGCCTCAGTGCTAGGATGCCTCAGGCCAAACAATAGGCCAGGGACACAGCCCTACCCATCAGTAGACGGGCTGCCTGAAGACTTCCTGAATCCACACACTGCTCACCAGAGGGCCAAGACCTAGCTCTACCTACCAGTTGTCAGGCGTTGGCTCTTCTCACCAAGACTAGACTAGGCTAGCACATATAGCTTGGGTGATAAGAGGGGAATGAAATGCTCATATACACAGAACATCTCCTTGGAGAAGGCCACTTCTCCAAGGTTGAGAAACAGAACTAATCTACCACGTACATACACAAGAGCAACTTGCTACAGTACAAATAGCAACTTACACAAAATGAGTTGGCAGAGGAATATGTTCCAGACAAAAGAACAAAATGAACTCTCAGAAGAAGAGAAGACAGGCAATCTACCTGAGAAAGAGTTCAGAGTAATCATTGTAAAGTTGAGCAAAGAATTTGAGGAAATGGCTGCACCGAGTGAGAAGTTAGTTTTCAGCAAAGAAAATATAAAGAACTAAACAGAGAGAGGTGAAGAATACAATAACTGAAATGAAAATACACTAGCACCGAGTGAGAAGTTAGTTTTCAATAAGGAGAACAGCCAAGATGGCAGAGTGAAAGACGTTTCGACATAAAAATCATAGTTATCTTCAGGACAACTATTGACCAAAAAGACTGGAACCTAATAGAAATATCTACAACTAAAGACATAAAGAAGGAACTACAAGAGGAGTATACTCTCAATATAGTCAAATCCCATATGCCCCAGGTGGGTGAACCACAAACTGGAGTAAAACTAGTTTGCAGAGGTTCTCTCCCCAGGGTTGAGAGTTTGAGCTCTATGTCAGGCCTCCAGCCCAGGGGTGTCCAGCATCAGGAAGACAAGCCCCCAGAGCCTTAGACCAGTGCTGCTTAGCCACAGGAGCCTCACAGGACTGAAGAAATAGAGACTTTACTCTTGAAGGGCCCCCACAAAATCTCATGTGCACTGGGATCTAGGACAAAATCATTAATTTGATAGGAGCCTGGACCAGATCTATCTGCTGATTTTGGCCTGGGTCTACCTAATAGCCTGTAGGCCTCAGTGCTAGGATGCCTCAGGCCAAACAATAGGCCAGGGACACAGCCCTACCCATCAGTAGACGGGCTGCCTGAAGACTTCCTGAATCCACACACTGCTCACCAGAGGGCCAAGACCTAGCTCTACCTACCAGTTGTCAGGCGTTGGCTCTTCTCACCAAGACTAGACTAGGCTAGCACATATAGCTTGGGTGATAAGAGGGGAATGAAATGCTCATATACACAGAACATCTCCTTGGAGAAGGCCACTTCTCCAAGGTTGAGAAACAGAACTAATCTACCACGTACATACACAAGAGCAACTTGCTACAGTACAAATAGCAACTTACACAAAATGAGTTGGCAGAGGAATATGTTCCAGACAAAAGAACAAAATGAACTCTCAGAAGAAGAGAAGACAGGCAATCTACCTGAGAAAGAGTTCAGAGTAATCATTGTAAAGTTGAGCAAAGAATTTGCGAGGAAATGGCTGCACCGAGTGAGAAGTTAGTTTTCAGCAAAGAAAATATAAAGAACTAAACAGAGAGAGGTGAAGAATACAATAACTGAAATGAAAAATACACTAGAAGGAATTAATAGTAGACTAAATGGTACCAAAAATGGTTCAGTGAGCTGGAAGACATAGTGGAAATCACTGCTTTTGAAGAGCAAACAAGAATGAAAAGGAATGGGGACAGTTTAAGAGACATCTGGTGTAACATCAGGCACACTAACATTCACATTATAGGGGTCCCAGAAGGAGAAGAGAGAGAGCAATATTTGAGGACAAAATAGTCAAAAACTTCCCTAACTTGGGAAAGGAAACAGTCTTCTAAGTCCAGGAAACTGAGAGTCCCACAGAGGATTAAGCCAGAGAGGAAGACGCCAAGACACACTGTAATCAAAATTACAAAAATTAAAGGTAAAGGGAGAATATTAAAATCAGCAAGGGAAAAGCAACAAATAATATATAAGGGAAGTCCTATAAGGCTATCAGCTGATTTTTCCGCAGAAATTCTGCAGGCCAGAAAGGAGTGTCAGGATATATTTAAAATGATAAAAAGGAAAACCCTATAACCAAGAATACTCTACCTATCAAGGATCTCATTCAAATTTGATGGAGAAACCAAAAGTTTTACAGACAAGCAAAAGCTAAAAATAATTCAGTATCACCAAACCCACTTTACAACAAATGTTAAAGGGACTTCTCTAGGTGAAAAAGAAAAAGCCACAAATAGAAACAAGAAAACCATGAAATGGGACTTCCCTGGTGGTCCAGTGGGTAAAGAGTCAGCCTTGCAGTGCAAGGGGCACCGGTTTGATCCCTGGCCCAGGAAGATCCCACATGCCCCAGTGTGGCTGGACTGGTGTGTCCAATTACGAGCCAGTGCTCTGGAGCACATGTGCCCAGAGCCGGTACTCTGCAACGAGAGAGGCCAGTGCAATGGGAGGCCCACACATACCGAAGGATAAAAAGATCCATGAAAAATAAATATAAATAAAAGAGGCATGACGGGGAAAAAATAAATAAATAAAATAAAAAGTATCTACACTAAAAAGAAAACCATGAAATAAAAAAATTCACTGGTAAAAGGCAAATACACAATGAAATCAGCAAATACCCATCCCCTCTCTGACAAAGCTAGCAGGGAGGTTAAAAGACAAAAGTAGTAAAATCATCTAGCAGATAGGGGTGCACAAACCAATTAGGTGCAAAATCAGTATCAAAAACAGTAATCATGAGGGGAGAGGAAAACAACTGCAGGTTTTAATAATGCATTTGAAATGAAGAGATCAGCAACAACACAGTCATGTATATATATAGACTGCTATACAAAAACCTCATAGTAACTGCAAACCAAAAATCTTTAATAGATCTACACACAAGAAAGAGAAAGGAATTCAAACATAACACTAAGAATAGTCGTCAAATTAAAGAAAACAAAAGAGGAAAAAAGACCTATAAAACAATTCAAAATAATTTTTAAAATGGCAATAAGAACATGTTTCAATAATTGCCTTAAAAGTAAACCAAAGGGCAGCATGACTAAACAGATACAAAAACAAGACATATATGTGAGTGTGTATCTCTATATATCTATACCTATCTCTCTCTCTCTCTCTATATATATATATATATGTATACACTGCTTACAAAATAGTCACTTGAGATCTAGAGACATACAGACTGAAAATGAGGGTGTGGAAAAATTTACTCAATGCAAACAGAAGTCAAAAGAAACCTAGAGTAGCAATACTCATATCAAGACAAAATAGACTTTAAAACAATGATGGCTACAAGAGACAAAGAAGGATATTACATAATGATCAAAGGATCAGTCCAAGATATAACAATTGTAAATACATATGCATCTAACACAAGAGCACCTCAGTATATATGGTAAATACTAATAGACATGGAAGAAGAAACTGACAGTAACACAAAAAAACTTTAGTAATATATGGGAAGCCAGTGCTCTGGAGCACATGTGCCCAGAGCCGGTACTCTGCAACGAGAGAGGCCAGTGCAATGGGAGGCCCACACATACCGAAGGATAAAAAGATCCATGAAAAATAAATATAAATAAAAGAGGCATGACGGGGAAAAAATAAATAAATAAAATAAAAAGTATCTACACTAAAAAGAAAACCATGAAATAAAAAAATTCACTGGTAAAAGGCAAATACACAATGAAATCAGCAAATACCCATCCCCTCTCTGACAAAGCTAGCAGGGAGGTTAAAAGACAAAAGTAGTAAAATCATCTAGCAGATAGGGGTGCACAAACCAATTAGGTGCAAAATCAGTATCAAAAACAGTAATCATGAGGGGAGAGGAAAACAACTGCAGGTTTTAATAATGCATTTGAAATGAAGAGATCAGCAACAACACAGTCATGTATATATATAGACTGCTATACAAAAACCTCATAGTAACTGCAAACCAAAAATCTTTAATAGATCTACACACAAGAAAGAGAAAGGAATTCAAACATAACACTAAGAATAGTCGTCAAATTAAAGAAAACAAAAGAGGAAAAAAGACCTATAAAACAATTCAAAATAATTTTTAAAATGGCAATAAGAACATGTTTCAATAATTGCCTTAAAAGTAAACCAAAGGGCAGCATGACTAAACAGATACAAAAACAAGACATATATGTGAGTGTGTATCTCTATATATCTATACCTATCTCTCTCTCTCTCTCTCTCTATATATATATATATATGTATACACTGCTTACAAAATAGTCACTTGAGATCTAGAGACATACAGACTGAAAATGAGGGTGTGGAAAAATTTACTCAATGCAAACAGAAGTCAAAAGAAACCTAGAGTAGCAATACTCATATCAAGACAAAATAGACTTTAAAACAATGATGGCTACAAGAGACAAAGAAGGATATTACATAATGATCAAAGGATCAGTCCAAGATATAACAATTGTAAATACATATGCATCTAACACAAGAGCACCTCAGTATATATGGTAAATACTAATAGACATGGAAGAAGAAACTGACAGTAACACAATAATAGTAGGAGATTTTAATACCCCTCTTATATCAATGGACAAATAATCCAAAGAGAAAATCAATAGGGAAACACAGGCCTTAATGATACATTATATCAAATAGATTTAATTGATATTTTAGAGGATTACATTAAAAAACAACAGAATACACATTCTTTTCATGTGCACATGCAACATTCTTCAGCATAGATCACACGCTAAGTCACAAAAGAAGTCACTATAAGTTTCAGAAAACTGAACTCATATCAAGCATCTTTAACATAACACTACGAAACTAGAAATAAACTACAAGAAAAAACTGCAAAAAACCACAAATATGTGGAGGTTAAACAATGTATTACTAAACAACAAATGTATCACTGAAAGAATGAAGGAAAAGATAAAAATACTAGAGACAAATTAAAATAAAAACACAACTATCCAAAACCTATGTGACATATTAAAAGCAGTTCCAAGACAGAAGTTTATAGCAATACAAGTTTACCTCAGGAAATAAGAAAAGTCTCAAATAATCTACTATTACACCTGAAAGAATTGGAGAAGGAAATGGCAACCCACTCCAGTATGCTTGCCTGGAAAAGCCCATGGACAGAGGAGCCTGGTAGGCTATAGTCCATTGGATGGCAAAAGAGTTGAACATGACTAAGTGACTAAACACCATCACCTAAGGGAACTAGAGAAAAGAAGACCAAACAAAATCCAAAGTTGGAGAAGGAAAGAACTCATAAAGATCAAAGCAGAAACAGATGAAATAGAGACTAACAACAGAAAAAATCAATTAAAATGAAAATTAATTTGTGCCTTTAAAAAAGACCCTTATTTTATACTGAAGTATAGCTGATTAACAATGCTGTGATAGTTTCAGGTGAACATAAAAACTAGTTCTTTGAAAAGATAAACAAAATTCTCCTTTAGAAAGATCATGAAGAAAAAAACAAAGCCCAAATCATTAAAATCAGAAATGAAAAAGATGTTACAACCAAAGTCACAGAAATACTGGGTTGGCCAAAAGCTTAGTTTGGGTTTTTGGCTAGCTCAATAGAAAGCATTATGAGAGACTACTTTGAGCAATTAAAGGCCAATAAAATGGATAATCCCAGAAGAAACACATTTTTGGAAAGATTCACTTTCTCGAGACTGAACCAGAAGAAACTGACAGTAACACAATAATAGTAGGAGATTTTAATACCCCTCTTATATCAATGGACAAATAATCCAAAGAGAAAATCAATAGGGAAACACAGGCCTTAATGATACATTATATCAAATAGATTTAATTGATATTTTAGAGGATTACATTAAAAAACAACAGAATACACATTCTTTTCATGTGCACATGCAACATTCTTCAGCATAGATCACACGCTAAGTCACAAAAGAAGTCACTATAAGTTTCAGAAAACTGAACTCATATCAAGCATCTTTAACATAACACTACGAAACTAGAAATAAACTACAAGAAAAAACTGCAAAAAACCACAAATATGTGGAGGTTAAACAATGTATTACTAAACAACAAATGTATCACTGAAAGAATGAAGGAAAAGATAAAAATACTAGAGACAAATTAAAATAAAAACACAACTATCCAAAACCTATGTGACATATTAAAAGCAGTTCCAAGACAGAAGTTTATAGCAATACAAGTTTACCTCAGGAAATAAGAAAAGTCTCAAATAATCTACTATTACACCTGAAAGAATTGAGAAGGAAATGGCAACCCACTCCAGTATGCTTGCCTGGAAAAGCCCATGGACAGAGGAGCCTGGTAGGCTATAGTCCATTGGATGGCAAAAGAGTTGAACATGACTAAGTGACTAAACACCATCACCTAAGGGAACTAGAGAAAAGAAGACCAAACAAAATCCAAAGTTGGAGAAGGAAAGAACTCATAAAGATCAAAGCAGAAACAGATGAAATAGAGACTAACAACAGAAAAAATCAATTAAAATGAAAATTAATTTGTGCCTTTAAAAAAGACCCTTATTTTATACTGAAGTATAGCTGATTAACAATGCTGTGATAGTTTCAGGTGAACATAAAAACTAGTTCTTTGAAAAGATAAACAAAATTCTCCTTTAGAAAGATCATGAAGAAAAAAACAAAGCCCAAATCATTAAAATCAGAAATGAAAAAGATGTTACAACCAAAGTCACAGAAATACTGGGTTGGCCAAAAGCTTAGTTTGGGTTTTTGGCTAGCTCAATAGAAAGCATTATGAGAGACTACTTTGAGCAATTAAAGGCCAATAAAATGGATAATCCCAGAAGAAACACATTTTTGGAAAGATTCACTTTCTCGAGACTGAACCAGGAAGAAACAGAAAATATGAACAGACCAATTCCAACTACTGAAATTGGATCAATAATTAAGAAACTCCCAACAACAGAAATCCAGGACCAGATGGCTTCACAGGTGAATTTTGCCAAACATTTAGAGAAGAGTTAACACCTAAATTTCGGAAACTATTCCAAAAAATTGTAGAAAAAGGAACACTTCTAAACTCATTCTATGAGACCACCATCACCTTGACAAAGATATCACACACACAAAAAGAAAATTACAGGCCAATATCATTGATGAACACAGATGCAAAAATCCTCAGCAAAAGACTAGCCAACTGACTCCAAATAATATATTAAAAGTATCATTCACCACTGGTTTGTTATGGCATTAAATGGTATTAGAACATATATACACAAATGAGAAACAGAAGGTATATCTTTGACAAATGGCAATTAAAAATTAATGGCAATTAAAATCATGCAAATACTATCTAGCATACTGGATTATACACATGAACACATACAGCCATAACATATGGGAATAGGGGATCCATAACATATGGGAATAGGGTGCTGTGTGATGGCCTGGAGAGGTGGGGTGGGGGGTACTGGGAGGGGGCCAGGGATATACACATGACTAATCAGGGATTATACATATCTGTAAACAACAAAACTCTGTAAAAATAAAAAGTAAAATAAAAACTAAAAAAAAGTATTGTTCACCATTATCAAGTGGGATTTGTCCCAATGATGTAAGAATTTTTCAATATCTACAAACTGATCAATATGATACACATTAACAAATTGAATAAAAATCATATTACATCTTAATAGATGTAGAAAAAAATAAAATAAAATGATAAAATTCAACATCCATTCATGACAAAAAAATCTCCAGAAAGTAGGCATAGAGGGTATATACCTCAAAAAAATAAAGACCATATATGGCAAACCCACAGCTAACAGCATATTCAACAGTGAAAAGGTGAAATCATTTCCTTTAAGATCAGGAATAGGGTTTCCTAAGTGACTCAGTGGTAAAGAATCTGTCTGCAATGCAGGAGACATGGGCTATGAAAAACAAAATTAAAGGCCAATAGAATGGATAGGCCCAGAAGAAACACATTTTTGGAAAGATTCACTTTCTCGAGACTGAACCAGGAAGAAACAGAAAATATGAACAGACCAATTCCAACTACTGAAATTGGATCAATAATTAAGAAACTCCCAACAACAGAAATCCAGGACCAGATGGCTTCACAGGTGAATTTTGCCAAACATTTAGAGAAGAGTTAACACCTAAATTTCGGAAACTATTCCAAAAAATTGTAGAAAAAGGAACACTTCTAAACTCATTCTATGAGACCACCATCACCTTGACAAAGATATCACACACACAAAAAGAAAATTACAGGCCAATATCATTGATGAACACAGATGCAAAAATCCTCAGCAAAAGACTAGCCAACTGACTCCAAATAATATATTAAAAGTATCATTCACCACTGGTTTGTTATGGCATTAAATGGTATTAGAACATATATACACAAATGAGAAACAGAAGGTATATCTTTGACAAATGGCAATTAAAAATTAATGGCAATTAAAATCATGCAAATACTATCTAGCATACTGGATTATACACATGAACACATACAGCCATAACATATGGGAATAGGGGATCCATAACATATGGGAATAGGGTGCTGTGTGATGGCCTGGAGAGGTGGGGTGGGGGGTACTGGGAGGGGGCCAGGGATATACACATGACTAATCAGGGATTATACATATCTGTAAACAACAAAACTCTGTAAAAATAAAAAGTAAAATAAAAACTAAAAAAAAGTATTGTTCACCATTATCAAGTGGGATTTGTCCCAATGATGTAAGAATTTTTCAATATCTACAAACTGATCAATATGATACACATTAACAAATTGAATAAAAATCATATTACATCTTAATAGATGTAGAAAAAAATAAAATAAAATGATAAAATTCAACATCCATTCATGACAAAAAAATCTCCAGAAAGTAGGCATAGAGGGTATATACCTCAAAAAAATAAAGACCATATATGGCAAACCCACAGCTAACAGCATATTCAACAGTGAAAAGGTGAAATCATTTCCTTTAAGATCAGGAATAGGGTTTCCTAAGTGACTCAGTGGTAAAGAATCTGTCTGCAATGCAGGAGACATGGGTTAGATCCCTTGGTCAGGAAGATCCCTTGGAAAAGAGAATGGCAACCCGCTCTAGTATTCTTGCCTGGGAAACCCCATGGCCAGAGAAGTTTGGTGGGGTATAGTTCATTGGATCGCAAAGAGTTGGATACAACATAGCAACTGAGCACATACACCCAATGCATGCAATATAAGGAATAACACAAGGATGTTCACTTTCACCACTTCTATTCAAGATAGTTTTGGAAGTCCTAGTCACAGCAATCAGAGAAGAAAATGAAATAAAAGAAATTCAAACTGGAAAGGAAGAAATAAATCTGTCACGGTGTGCAGATGACATGATACTATACCTAAACAATTCTAAAGATATCACCAAAAACTATGAGATCTCATCAATGAATTCAGTAAAGTTGCAGGCACAAAATTAACATACAGTAATCTGTTGCATTTCATACACTAATGATGAACTATCAGAAAGAGATATAAAGGAAACAATCCCATTTACCACTGCGTTAGAAAGAATAAAATACCTAGAAATAAATGTACCTAGGGAGGAAATAGATATGTTACTGAGAAACTGTAAGATGTTGATGAAGGAAACTGAAGACAACACATAGATGGAAAGATACACTATGTAACTGGATTGGAAAAATTGGTGTTATTAAAATACTCAATCCACAGATTCAATGCAACCTTTATCAAATTACCAATGACATTTCTCACAGAATTAGAACAAATAAATTTAAAATTTGTATGGAAACATAAAAGATCCCAAATGGCCAAAGCAATCTTGAGAAAGAACAGAGTTGGAGAAATAACACTCCTTGACTTCAGACTATACTACAAAGATACAAAATTGAATAAAATCATATTACATCTTAATAGATGTAGAAAAAAATAAAATAAAATGATAAAATTCAACATCCATTCATGACAAAAAAATCTCCAGAAAGTAGGCATAGAGGGTATATACCTCAAAAAAATAAAGACCATATATGGCAAACCCACAGCTAACAGCATATTCAACAGTGAAAAGGTGAAATCATTTCCTTTAAGATCAGGAATAGGGTTTCCTAAGTGACTCAGTGGTAAAGAATCTGTCTGCAATGCAGGAGACATGGGTTAGATCCCTTGGTCAGGAAGATCCCTTGGAAAAGAGAATGGCAACCCGCTCTAGTATTCTTGCCTGGGAAACCCCATGGCCAGAGAAGTTTGGTGGGGTATAGTTCATTGGATCGCAAAGAGTTGGATACAACATAGCAACTGAGCACATACACCCAATGCATGCAATATAAGGAATAACACAAGGATGTTCACTTTCACCACTTCTATTCAAGATAGTTTTGGAAGTCCTAGTCACAGCAATCAGAGAAGAAAATGAAATAAAAGAAATTCAAACTGGAAAGGAAGAAATAAATCTGTCACGGTGTGCAGATGACATGATACTATACCTAAACAATTCTAAAGATATCACCAAAAACTATGAGATCTCATCAATGAATTCAGTAAAGTTGCAGGCACAAAATTAACATACAGTAATCTGTTGCATTTCATACACTAATGATGAACTATCAGAAAGAGATATAAAGGAAACAATCCCATTTACCACTGCGTTAGAAAGAATAAAATACCTAGAAATAAATGTACCTAGGGAGGAAATAGATATGTTACTGAGAAACTGTAAGATGTTGATGAAGGAAACTGAAGACAACACATAGATGGAAAGATACACTATGTAACTGGATTGGAAAAATTGGTGTTATTAAAATACTCAATCCACAGATTCAATGCAACCTTTATCAAATTACCAATGACATTTCTCACAGAATTAGAACAAATAAATTTAAAATTTGTATGGAAACATAAAAGATCCCAAATGGCCAAAGCAATCTTGAGAAAGAACAGAGTTGGAGAAATAACACTCCTTGACTTCAGACTATACTACAAAGCTACAGTAAACAAAACTGTCTGACATTGGCACAAAAACAGACATGTGGACTAATGGAATAGGATTGAAAGCCCAGAAATAAACCCACACATTTATGGTCAGTTTAGCTGTGAGAAAGGTGACAAAAAAATACAGCGGAGAAAAGACGGGAAGTGGTGCTGTGAAAATTGTCCAGGTACACATGAAAGAATGAAATTAGGACATTTTCTTAGGACATATTCCTACACAAAAATAAAGTCAAAATGGATTAAGACCGAAATGTAAGACCAGATACCATAAAACTCCTAGAAGAAAACAGGCAGGACACTCTTTGACATAAACACCCCTTTTTTAAATTTTGGCCTCTTTTATTATTTATTTATTTTCACCCATCTTTATTCTTTGGCCTATGTGGGCCTCCCATTGCAGTGGCCTCTCTCACTGCAGAGTGCCAGCTCTGGGAGCATGTGCTCCAGAGTGCTGGCTCACAATTGGACACAACCCTCTAGCCGCTCCATGGCGTGTGGGATCTTCCTGGGCCAGGGATTGAACTGGTGTCCTTTGCACTGCAAGGCAGACTCCTTACCCACTGGACCACCAGGTAAGCCTGTCCACAGCAGTTTTTTAGATCTATCTCCTAGGGCAACAGAACAAAAAGCAAAAAAACCAAACCAAACCAAACCAAATGGAACCTAATCAAACTTACAAGCTTTTGCATGGCAACAAGACAACCTATAGAGCAGGAGAAAATATTTGCAAACAATGCAACAAAGGTTTAACTTTCACAATATAGAAGCAGCTCATACACCTTAATATATAAACAATCCAATCAAAAAAATGGACAGAAACCCTAAATAGATATTTCTTCAGAGAAAACATTCAGATGATCAGCATGCACATGAAAAAATGCTCAACATCACTATTTACTAGAGACATGCAAAAAAACCCTGTAACTGGATTAAAAGTGTTATTAAAATACTCAATCCACAGATTCAATGCAACCTTTATCAAATTACCAATGACATTTCTCACAGAATTAGAACAAATAAATTTAAAATTTGTATGGAAACATAAAAGATCCCAAATGGCCAAAGCAATCTTGAGAAAGAACAGAGTTGGAGAAATAACACTCCTTGACTTCAGACTATACTACAAAGCTACAGTAAACAAAACTGTCTGACATTGGCACAAAAACAGACATGTGGACTAATGGAATAGGATTGAAAGCCCAGAAATAAACCCACACATTTATGGTCAGTTTAGCTGTGAGAAAGGTGACAAAAATATACAGCGGAGAAAAGACGGGAAGTGGTGCTGTGAAAATTGTCCAGGTACACATGAAAGAATGAAATTAGGACATTTTCTTAGGACATATTCCTACACAAAAATAAAGTCAAAATGGATTAAGACCGAAATGTAAGACCAGATACCATAAAACTCCTAGAAGAAAACAGGCAGGACACTCTTTGACATAAACACCCCCCCCCCCTTTTTTTTTAAATTTTGGCCTCTTTTATTATTTATTTATTTTCACCCATCTTTATTCTTTGGCCTATGTGGGCCTCCCATTGCAGTGGCCTCTCTCACTGCAGAGTGCCAGCTCTGGGAGCATGTGCTCCAGAGTGCTGGCTCACAATTGGACACAACCCTCTAGCCGCTCCATGGCGTGTGGGATCTTCCTGGGCCAGGGATTGAACTGGTGTCCTTTGCACTGCAAGGCAGACTCCTTACCCACTGGACCACCAGGTAAGCCTGTCCACAGCAGTTTTTTAGATCTATCTCCTAGGGCAACAGAACAAAAAGCAAAAAAACCAAACCAAACCAAACCAAATGGAACCTAATCAAACTTACAAGCTTTTGCATGGCAACAAGACAACCTATAGAGCAGGAGAAAATATTTGCAAACAATGCAACAAAGGTTTAACTTTCACAATATAGAAGCAGCTCATACACCTTAATATATAAACAATCCAATCAAAAAAATGGACAGAAACCCTAAATAGATATTTCTTCAGAGAAAACATTCAGATGATCAGCATGCACATGAAAAAATGCTCAACATCACTATTTACTAGAGACATGCAAAAAAACCCTGTAATGAGATATTACCTCAAATTGGTCATAAAGGTCATCATCAAAAAGTCTATAAATTATAAATGCTGGAGAGGGTGTGGAGAAAACGGAACCTTTCTATACTACTGGTAGGAATTTAAGTTGGCACAATCATTAAAGAGAATAGTATGGAGATTCCTTTAAAAAACTACAAAAGTATAGTTACCATAAGATCTAGCAATCTCATTCCTGGGCATATATCCAGAAAACACAAAATTCTAATTAGAAAAGATACATGCACCCCAATGTTCACAGTGGCATATTTATAATAGCCAAGACATGAAAGAAAACTAAATGTTCATCAACAAATGAATAGATAAAAAAGATGCAGTATATTTTTACACACGCACAATGGAATGCTAATCATGCATAAGAAAGAACGAAATACTGCCATTTGCAGTAACCTGAAAGGACCTAGAGATTATTCTACTAAGTGAAGTCAGAGGAATATAAATATCATGATATCACTTATATGTGCAACCGAAAAAAAAGATACAAATGAATTTACTTACCAAACAGATATGTACACAGAGACATTGAAAACTATAGATTAGGAATTTGGCATTAACAAATACATACTACGCTATATTAAACACCATCACCTACTGTATAGAACAAGAAGCTATATTCAATATCATAACTTATAATGGGAAATATTTATTTATAAAGTGGAATCATTATCTAAATATATAAATTAACCAGAAACTATGTAAATGTATAAGCTTAACCAGAAACTGACACAACATTGTAAATCAACTATACTTCAATTATAAACCCTGATTCAGACATTTCAAGGTGATCTGTTTGTCAGGCCCACATGTCTAGAAGCAGCAACTCTCTGGTGGTGTAAGTGATCTCCACGTCAATACAGTCACAAGATCATGACCTTTACTTGCCTGGCTCCTGTAGGTAATGAAATGGGCAACTTCTGGACAAATATGTGCAGGTTCCTTTCTGCATGACCTCCCAGAATCTTCATATGCTGATGTTCACTTAGAATCTCTAAGAGGGTTAATATAAGCAGTAAGCCCTAAATGTAATTACTATGAAAGTGAGTGAGTGAGTGAGTGAGTGAGTGTGTGTGTGGTGTTAGGGTTCTCCAGAACATAGTTGGGAAAATGCTGATACAGAGACCCCGAGTATGAGCATCTGAACCAGTGCTCTTTGGTGTATCCTGAGGAGCTATCAGTGATAGGAATTTACCACATATTGTTTTTATGTGATTGTTTCCAGTGGAGACTCATCTCCAATTAAGCCAGCAGGTTCTCTGATCCTCACATCTGTTGTATGGATCAGAATTACTCAAGATTTTGTTGCTGTAATTCCAGAAAGGGAAATAAAACAGAATGTGGAGGGAAGAATGAAAATAATTTCTATATGTTTTTGAAAAGACAGCTTATTTGATGCATTCCATTTCAATGCTAACCAGTCATTTAAAATGTCCTTTGAAACTATACTTGATTATGTAGACAGATTGGATAGAGCCTGGAAGAAACATGAGAAAAATGGAAATAGTTAATTTGTTAGTGTAGTGCATGTCTGGGTAGCTCTTGACTTGTTCCCTCAATCTTTTGGTTTCCCTTATTGTTGTTGCCTTTAACCTCGATAAGAAAAAATCTTTGTTAAAGGAATAATTGTCTAGTGACCCACAACTTTTCAATTCTGTGGTTGGTTCAGAAACTGTAAGACATGCAAACATTTTCTAGGTTTGGAATAGAAAGTAAGAGCAAGAGTTTTGGAGTTAGACATGGTCAGAATCCTAATTCTACCACTGAATTGTGGTGTGACCTTGAGTCCATTAGTGAATCTCTCTTTGTCTTAGTTCTCTGCATTAAAATGGGAGTTGACACTTGCTGGACAGGACTGCTGTGAGCTCTGAGTGTCATGATGAATGTACAACACTGAGCTCAGAACACAGAGCCTGACCCAGGCAGCACTCTTGGCTACAACAAGAGCAACCTTACAGTAGCTGGACAGGTATAAACTGGTCTTTTCCTCTACCCTTCCCTTGGCTGCATGGCAATGTCACCAGAAGGGTGGGTTTAGGAGCAGATTCCTTTGCAACAATTTTTCCTGATGATAAAAAAATTTAATTAGCTATACTTAATCTGTGGCTCAGATGGTAAAGAATCTGCCCACAAATGCAGGAGATCTGGGTTCGATCCCTGGGTCAGGAAGATCCTCTGGAGAAGAGAATGGCAATCCACTCCAGTATTCCTGCCCGGAGAATTATATTGACAGAGGAGCCTAGCAGGCTATACAGTTCATGGGATCACAGAGTCGGACATGACTGAGCAACTTTCAATTTTCAATATATATTGCCTTCCATGCTGAAAATCACCCCTTCTCCCATTCTGTCAAGATATTTCAGAAAAAAAAAAAAACAAAAAAATGAAAAACAGTCAGCTCTTTTTTTTTTTTTTTTTTTTTTTGGCTTTACCATGTACTTTTAAAATAATATTTTATTTATTTATTTGGCTGCACTTAGCTGAAGCATGTAAGATCTTTTTTTCTTCTTTCTTTCCTCTTTTTTTTCTTTCTGGTTGTGGCATGCACTCTTTAATTTCAGCATGTGAGATATATAGTTCCATGATCAGAGATTGAACCCAGGACTCCTAAATGGGGAGCAGAGTTTTAGCCACTAGACTAAGGGAAGTCCTAGCTTGCTTTATCTTTTTTAAAAAATCCCCTAGGATGTTTGTTTTTCCTATTAAGTCTATTCCCTTATTCTTTCTCCATGTGAATCCCACCCACGCTGGCTCAGGCATGGCTCAGGCTGGTGACTCTGGCCCCACTAACAGCATTTTCATTGACACACACAGATAAAAATGTACTCTGACTTGCTGCAGTCATAACATTATTTTTAAAGCAAAATATTATTATTCTCTCTCCTACTCAAGAGAGAATAACTCCCCTTTGGAATAGGAATTCTGCCTTCTGACTGAAGAGAGGTAAGGTGATCCTAAGTTCACTCAGCTCCTGCGAAAATGGTCAATCCATCGAGTGTCTGGGAAGGCCAGACACATGGACACACGCTAGAGGTGACACCCAGCTGCGGGCTCTTCAAGGGTCTCCAAAGAGTGGGCCTGGGCAGGAGAGTGGGGCTTAGAAGGGTCCCAGATATAAGCATGTGTGGGTAAAAGTTACTTCCTTTTCATTTTTCTCTCAAATTTTCTGATTAAGGATAAAGTGTCTGTCATTTTGTTAGGAAAAGGCAGACGAAAAATTCCTTCATAATTGTACTGATTGTACTGTATTGATATTCTGCTTTTCTCCCTTTTCCTTTGATGTGACTGTCACAATGGTTGATCAGGTGTTAAGACAGAGTCTAGATCCAGTTTAATGGGAAGGGAAAAGGATATTCTGCTTTTCTCCCTTTTCCTTTTGATGTGACTGTCACAGTGGTTGATCAGGTGTTAAGACAGAGTCTAGATCCAGTTTAATGGGAAGGGAAATGATGGAAGCTGCTTTCTTTGAGACTGAAAGCAAATTGGCCGACTCAATGGCAAAGGAAAGATTCTGAAGAGCTGCGAGAAGCTCTCCTGCACTGGATCAGGGTGGTGGTGTCACATGGTGAGGGGGCCTTGCTCATGTCCCTGAGTTAGTATCCAGCTATTCACAGCTACTGTGGATGAGGCAGTTTGTCACATCCACTGGTGACTTAAAAAAATTCCAGATGGTCAAAATTACCACACATTCTCCTTGTGTACTGATTTATTGGCCTGTGAGGATTAATTTGGATAGAACTAGAGAAATATTTTCTCTGCCAAGGATACCAGGCATTGGATCTAACTTCTTGGCAGCGACTGCCTCATTCCCAATATCAAAGCACAGAAGAGAGGCCATAAAATGCCAGGTCAGAGACTCCACTGGCCGAGGAAAAAGTCTGCCACTGGTGTGCTCTTTTCTACAGAAGCTACAGAGAAGGTTATGGATGGAGTGCCATTCCAGAATGGTCAATTATTAGACTGTACTGGAAAGACGTGCAGGACTTTAATATACCGGCATTGTTTTCAGGAGCTATTATGTAATTAGGAACACATTTTGAGAGGTTAAGGCACAAAGTTTTTAAAAGGAAATATTTAACCTTTTAATACAAGAAAGAATTGCTCTTCTATGATCTTTATTGCTTATGATGGGGGGAGGGGGAAGGTGCTCTAGGAACAAAGAGGACAGGAACCCCAACCTAGACTTGAGGGCTCTTCGTGGAAGGAAGCTGGTAGAGACCCGAAGAGTGAACAGAAGTTAGCCAGGGAATGGGGAGAGGAAAGAACATTTCTGATGGGAGAAACAGCACGTGTATGTGGCCTCTTCTAGGAACTGCTAATGGACTAAGATGCTGTGTAGACATCAAGGTGGAAAACAGAGTGGAGGCAAGATGTAGAGGCTAGAATGGCCCAAATCATAAAGGACCTTTCTTAAGTTAGGTCCATGAGTTTGGACTTTATTCTGTAAGTGAGAAGTCACTGTCCAGATCTGTGTTTTAGAAAAAATTTAGCCGAAACAAAGAGGATAGAATAAAGGAAGCATTCCTTTCTCCACTCTGGAGGCAAGGAGACCAGTCACAAGGCTATTACAGTTGTCTGTATAAGATGATGATGGTGATAACAGTAGTGTGCTGGCAGTAGAAACAGAGAGAAATGGATGGATTCGAGAGATATTTAGGAGAGTCAACAGGACTGTGTTTGATTAGATGTTGGAGGAGAGAGAGAGATGTATTAGGGAAAGAAAGATGCAGACAGAAAGAGATATGAGGTTTTTTACTTGAGGGATTCTATTTCTTGCATTAGGGAACAGAAAAGGTGAAGCAGAGTTACAGTGAGGAACCTGGAACTGCTGTGCAGCTTAAGGTGTTTTTGATAGGTTGAAGCACAGATGCTGAGTAGGACGTGGGCTATGTGGGTTTGGTTTCAGAAGGACAGTCAGCCAGAGATGTGGATTTTGGAGTTCACATATGAGTGGTGAATGGTGACTGGAATCACAGGAAGGCATTCCAGTGAGAGATGTCAGGAGAGGAGAGCAGGCTGCCTGGGCTCGTGCTCAGAACATCAGCAGCAAGGAAGAGGCAGAGGATGAAGAACTCACTCAAGAGGGAGAGAAAATTTGGGTTTAAAAAATCTACAAGAAGAGACCCTTTAAGGAGGAAGTGTTAAGCAATGTTGAATGGTGCAGAGAGGTTAACTTAGTCTGAAGCGAATCTATAAGCATGGACAGGAATGGAGATGGGATGATTTTGTCCAGAGCAATGTCTGTGGAGGAGGGGTGGAAGTCAAACTGCCATGGATTGAGAACAAGTGAGAATACACAAACACACACAGAGACACACTGTCGTATGCTATAACAATAAATACAATCTTCAGAGTGTCAGTAGAGTTACTGAAACCATGAAGTAGCCAAAAAATTTACCTTTTCACTTAACTGGTTGTTCCCCCTCAATTTAATACATCTATACCTACCCATCCCCTACCTATTTACTTATTTGTATTTTCTTATCTTCCGTTAAGCCAAATGCATTATTTGAACCATAGCCAAGGCAAAGGATGGCAGTGAGGTAAGGAAAGGTTTATTGTTTCACAGGATCTGTACATCACAACAGGAAGGAAGAAGGCTTAGGAGCATTAGCCCAGCCCTTCCCTATGGGGATGAACTGGGGGTGGGGAAGGGAGAAGACATGCACATTAGGAGGTTATTGCAGCAGTTTCAGTTGAGACCAGGATGACTGCAATGGGAACAGAGGAGGAAAGACTGAATCAGAGGTTTCCAAGAGAAGAAATAAGAGGGTTTAGTGACAAAACTGCATTGCTTACTAAAAGAAACAGTATTGTCACCTTGAGTATGTATAATTTTTACAGAGTTTTCCAGTGCATTAACTTGTTTGACCTTCATGAGTGACTTCTATGAGGTCACAAGCTAGTTTATAACTGACCCAGGGCCAGACCCAGTCTCCTAATTCTTACTCTTACACTTTTTTCATTAATGGGACCTCGTTCCCCTCATCCTACTCTGCAGCTCTGACCTGTCCTTCGCATCAAAGATCAATCTTGGCTGTTGCCTGGCAAATATTATCTTAGAGGAAAGCGCAGAACAGAGCTCTTCTGCTTGTCTCTTAGCACTTAATTTTCTGAGACAAACCAAGTTCATTCTGTTTAGAAGTACAAGGTCACTGATACTGCACTCAGCTGCTTTTCTATCAGGAATGAAGGAAACTTCAATTGAATGTTAAAGTGGGACTCTTTCAGTCTAAGTTTTGGCTGTGGTTTCAGAAAAAGGAATGAAAAAAGAATGAAACAAAAGGTGCCTGACTTGCAAAAGGAATAGTTATGTATAAAGATACAATATCTATCTCCCAACATTCAGCTTGTAATCCTTAAAAAAGGGCTCATGTTGAAGGAACTGGGGAAAGCATTTTCATGGAGTGAATGGGCAAGGATGTGTGTTTCTCATGACCAGGTCTTGGCCATCAAGGGTTAAGTCAGCCTGATCTGATTTGAAATTCACCCAAGAGGCCTTCCTGGAAGGCTGAGGATTGGTGACCTTCTCATTGGAACTGCAGTTGGCTATTCCACAGGAATTTCAGGAAGGTGCTCCCAGCTTGGGGAAGCAAAGAGCTCTAGACTGTGAATGTGAAGGAGGTGTGTCATTATTACAGAGGACTAAATGTTTCAGCTTGAGAAGTGTCTGGAGGACTTTTTTATCATCTTAGAGAGACTGGAAAAAACTCTATGGGACTCAATCTATAGGTTGAATTGTATTCCCTCAAAAAGACAGAGTGAAGTCCTAACCCCTGGTGTCTATGAATGTGATCTTACTTGAAAATGAGTCTTTGTAGAAGTAATCAAGTTCAGATGAGCTGCTTATGCTAGACCTTTAATCCAATATCACTGGTGTCCCTATAAGCAAAACTGCATTGCTTACTAAAAGAAACAGTATTGTCACCTTGAGTATGTATAATTTTTACAGAGTTTTCCAGTGCATTAACTTGTTTGACCTTCATGAGTGACTTCTATGAGGTCACAAGCTAGTTTATAACTGACCCAGGGCCAGACCCAGTCTCCTAATTCTTACTCTTACACTTTTTTCATTAATGGGACCTCGTTCCCCTCATCCTACTCTGCAGCTCTGACCTGTCCTTCGCATCAAAGATCAATCTTGGCTGTTGCCTGGCAAATATTATCTTAGAGGAAAGCGCAGAACAGAGCTCTTCTGCTTGTCTCTTAGCACTTAATTTTCTGAGACAAACCAAGTTCATTCTGTTTAGAAGTACAAGGTCACTGATACTGCACTCAGCTGCTTTTCTATCAGGAATGAAGGAAACTTCAATTGAATGTTAAAGTGGGACTCTTTCAGTCTAAGTTTTGGCTGTGGTTTCAGAAAAAGGAATGAAAAAAGAATGAAACAAAAGGTGCCTGACTTGCAAAAGGAATAGTTATGTATAAAGATACAATATCTATCTCCCAACATTCAGCTTGTAATCCTTAAAAAAGGGCTCATGTTGAAGGAACTGGGGAAAGCATTTTCATGGAGTGAATGGGCAAGGATGTGTGTTTCTCATGACCAGGTCTTGGCCATCAAGGGTTAAGTCAGCCTGATCTGATTTGAAATTCACCCAAGAGGCCTTCCTGGAAGGCTGAGGATTGGTGACCTTCTCATTGGAACTGCAGTTGGCTATTCCACAGGAATTTCAGGAAGGTGCTCCCAGCTTGGGGAAGCAAAGAGCTCTAGACTGTGAATGTGAAGGAGGTGTGTCATTATTACAGAGGACTAAATGTTTCAGCTTGAGAAGTGTCTGGAGGACTTTTTTATCATCTTAGAGAGACTGGAAAAAACTCTATGGGACTCAATCTATAGGTTGAATTGTATTCCCTCAAAAAGACAGAGTGAAGTCCTAACCCCTGGTGTCTATGAATGTGATCTTACTTGAAAATGAGTCTTTGTAGAAGTAATCAAGTTCAGATGAGCTGCTTATGCTAGACCTTTAATCCAATATCACTGGTGTCCCTATAAGCAGAAAGGAATTTGGACACGGGAAAAACAGCCATGTGAAATTGGAGAAGAGATTGGATTTACGCACCCGTGAGTCAAGGAACCCTTTGGGTTACCAGAAACTGGAAGAGGCAAGGAAGGATCTACCCTAGAGGCTTCTGTGGCGGTGGTAGGGCATGGCCCCGTCAACAACCTGACTTCTGAACTGTAGCTTCTGGAGCTGTGAGACAATACATTTCTTTTGTTTTAAATGTGGCTATGGTACTTCGTTGCAAAAGCTGTAAGAAACTAATACAAGGGACCAACTTTTGATTTTAGCAGGAGGCCAGCTCACAAATGGGGTTTGAATGGGCAGTAGGAAATATAATGAAGTGTTTGTTTCTTTACTCTCACCCTATCAAGATTTGCCCATTAACTGAAAGGCTGGCCAAGAGATCTAGTGCCTAAAATATGCTCAACAAACACCATCTGTACATGAATGGGTTTCCTGGCTTACTGGGATGTACTCTTAAATCTTATTTCACTTGATTCTTCAAATGGTCTTACATACACTGATTCCGTTTTTATAAATGAGGAAGCTGATGTCATAGAGATTAAATAATTTGCTCAAGGAAAATGGCTCAGACTGAAGAACTGGGATTTGAACAGAGGTCTTCTTGACTTTAGTCTGTATTTTTCTTCTCTAACATTAGGGTATCCAGAAATTACTGGTGAGTTCAATGGCCTGTGTCATCATATAATTCATGTTCAGAGAACTACGCCTCATTTTTTTTTTTTTACGCCTCATTTTTTAAAATGACTTTTAAAAAGCTTTATTATGGAAACTTGAGTAAATGGACAAATGGTAATTAAATTTGACTTATGTCAAATAACTATCACACTTTTCATGAAAACTTTATATAAACTATATAAAGTGTCTTTATATCTGTAATTAATCTATATAATGCTATGTTTCTATACCTGTATTTAACTATATAAACAGGAAGAGAGATTTCTAGATTTACACTATGAATGTGATCTTACTTGAAAATGAGTCTTTGTAGAAGTAATCAAGTTCAGATGAGCTGCTTATGCTAGACCTTTAATCCAATATCACTGGTGTCCCTATAAGCAGAAAGGAATTTGGACACGGGAAAAACAGCCATGTGAAATTGGAGAAGAGATTGGATTTACGCACCCGTGAGTCAAGGAACCCTTTGGGTTACCAGAAACTGGAAGAGGCAAGGAAGGATCTACCCTAGAGGCTTCTGTGGCGGTGGTAGGGCATGGCCCCGTCAACAACCTGACTTCTGAACTGTAGCTTCTGGAGCTGTGAGACAATACATTTCTTTTGTTTTAAATGTGGCTATGGTACTTCGTTGCAAAAGCTGTAAGAAACTAATACAAGGGACCAACTTTTGATTTTAGCAGGAGGCCAGCTCACAAATGGGGTTTGAATGGGCAGTAGGAAATATAATGAAGTGTTTGTTTCTTTACTCTCACCCTATCAAGATTTGCCCATTAACTGAAAGGCTGGCCAAGAGATCTAGTGCCTAAAATATGCTCAACAAACACCATCTGTACATGAATGGGTTTCCTGGCTTACTGGGATGTACTCTTAAATCTTATTTCACTTGATTCTTCAAATGGTCTTACATACACTGATTCCGTTTTTATAAATGAGGAAGCTGATGTCATAGAGATTAAATAATTTGCTCAAGGAAAATGGCTCAGACTGAAGAACTGGGATTTGAACAGAGGTCTTCTTGACTTTAGTCTGTATTTTTCTTCTCTAACATTAGGGTATCCAGAAATTACTGGTGAGTTCAATGGCCTGTGTCATCATATAATTCATGTTCAGAGAACTACGCCTCATTTTTTTTTTTTTTACGCCTCATTTTTTAAAATGACTTTTAAAAAGCTTTATTATGGAAACTTGAGTAAATGGACAAATGGTAATTAAATTTGACTTATGTCAAATAACTATCACACTTTTCATGAAAACTTTATATAAACTATATAAAGTGTCTTTATATCTGTAATTAATCTATATAATGCTATGTTTCTATACCTGTATTTAACTATATAAACAGGAAGAGAGATTTTTCTAGATTTACACTATGAGATTCAGCTCCAAAACCCCTAAAAGCTGATCTTCTTCCTGCCATTCCATTCCAAGGTTATGAAGATGGGCCATCAGAGAGGCACCAGCTCCTTTGCCATAGGGACAGGATGCTGTGCCCTTCCAATCTGTCACTCACTGGGAACCCAACACTGTGGGGGACACCATTGAACCTCCACTGTAGAGCCTCCAGAACAAAATCACTGTAGCCACAAAAGCACCATGTAGGCCACGGACAAACAGACTTCACAGCTGCTATAAGGATGCCCAGTGGTGGCAAATTATTATGCCTCATTATGAAAGGATTTCTTAGACTCTGGATGCAATAATACATTTTCTTGGCAATTCTGGTCCTTAAAAAGATTAACTGAAGGGCTTCCCTGGTGGTCCAGTGGGTAAAGGGTCCACCTTGTAGTGCAAGGGGCACTGGTTCGTTTCCTGGCCTGGGAAGATTCCACGTGCCATGGAGCGGCTGGACCGGTGTGTTTAATTATGAGCCGGTACTCCGGAGAGCATGTGCCCAGAGCCAGTGCTCTGCAATGAGAGAGACCACGACGATGTGAGGCCTGCACCGGCAAAAGAATTAAGATGGATGAGAATAAATAAATGAAGGACCAATAAAAGAGGCCAAAATTAAAAAAAAAGGTTCACTGAAAAGTCCATCTATGGAAACCAGGAAGACACTAGGTAGGATAGCTTCAATAAACTGAACATGTATGAAACCTTAGATTCTAGATTTGTGCTTTTTTCTTGGATTACAAAGCTAAAAAAGACAGTTCTTGAGCTCAAGGAACCCAGACACTTGGAATGAGTTATTTTGAAAAGTATCACCAGGAGGGAGAAGATGTGAACTCTTGTCCTGATGGACACTGTTCTTTCGGGGTGTGGTGCCAGCAAAATCAAAGAACCTTTTTTCATCTCCAAATTTTAGGAAAAATTTCTGTAAACTGTGAAGAGCTATATCACAGGTGACATTTTAATTATTTTTTAAAAATAAAAACACTTTTTGTATGGTTTAAATGTACAGAGAGATGGATGCTGTTGACTAGCTGAGCAGAAACAACCCAGCTTAAAATTCTGTAAGGATGAAACTGTACTAGGGTTTTTTTTTTTCCCCCCTTGGAGATGGAGCTTGTGATTTACTTTTTAAAAGGATATTCAGAATCTGAAGAACATTGCTGACTCAAGAGAAATGTAAAGGTCAATTGTTGCATCTAAGCTGTGCTGTCATGATATTTGAATAAAGTTGTTTTAATGTGACCAGCTCCTTTGCCATAGGGACAGGATGCTGTGCCCTTCCAATCTGTCACTCACTGGGAACCCAACACTGTGGGGGACACCATTGAACCTCCACTGTAGAGCCTCCAGAACAAAATCACTGTAGCCACAAAAGCACCATGTAGGCCACGGACAAACAGACTTCACAGCTGCTATAAGGATGCCCAGTGGTGGCAAATTATTATGCCTCATTATGAAAGGATTTCTTAGACTCTGGATGCAATAATACATTTTCTTGGCAATTCTGGTCCTTAAAAAGATTAACTGAAGGGCTTCCCTGGTGGTCCAGTGGGTAAAGGGTCCACCTTGTAGTGCAAGGGGCACTGGTTCGTTTCCTGGCCTGGGAAGATTCCACGTGCCATGGAGCGGCTGGACCGGTGTGTTTAATTATGAGCCGGTACTCCGGAGGCATGTGCCCAGAGCCAGTGCTCTGCAATGAGAGAGACCACGACGATGTGAGGCCTGCACCGGCAAAAGAATTAAGATGGATGAGAATAAATAAATGAAGGACCAATAAAAGAGGCCAAAATTAAAAAAAAAGGTTCACTGAAAAGTCCATCTATGGAAACCAGGAAGACACTAGGTAGGATAGCTTCAATAAACTGAACATGTATGAAACCTTAGATTCTAGATTTGTGCTTTTTTCTTGGATTACAAAGCTAAAAAAGACAGTTCTTGAGCTCAAGGAACCCAGACACTTGGAATGAGTTATTTTGAAAAGTATCACCAGGAGGGAGAAGATGTGAACTCTTGTCCTGATGGACACTGTTCTTTCGGGGTGTGGTGCCAGCAAAATCAAAGAACCTTTTTTCATCTCCAAATTTTAGGAAAAATTTCTGTAAACTGTGAAGAGCTATATCACAGGTGACATTTTAATTATTTTTTAAAAATAAAAACACTTTTTTTGTATGGTTTAAATGTACAGAGAGATGGATGCTGTTGACTAGCTGAGCAGAAACAACCCAGCTTAAAATTCTGTAAGGATGAAACTGTACTAGGGTTTTTTTTTTTCCCCCCTTGGAGATGGAGCTTGTGATTTACTTTTTAAAAGGATATTCAGAATCTGAAGAACATTGCTGACTCAAGAGAAATGTAAAGGTCAATTGTTGCATCTAAGCTGTGCTGTCATGATATTTGAATAATTAAAAGGTTGTTTTCAGAGGTAATTGTAGTCCCACACTTTAGATAAGTGTTTAATGACAATAAACATGCTCTGTTTTCACATGGTGAAGTCCCCAGAGCCTATTAACTGTCCCGATGGAAGGAAATAGAAGGATTAAAATGCATTTAAATTAGGGATCACCCATATCTTTCAGACTAGACTTTAGTGGGTGCTAAGAAGGTATTCTAGAGATTTCCTAACTCATTCAAAGTAGGAGAGGACAGGACTTTTATTTCATTTAAGTCTTTATTTCAGTGTTGAATTTTATTTATTTATTTATTTTTTTGGTCACTTCTACTGACCTTTCATTCATTTATCTTTGTTCTTTGGCCTGTGTGGGCCTCCCATTGCAGTGACCTCTCTTGTTGCAGAGCACTAGCTCTGGGTGCATGTGCTCCAGAGCTCTGGCTCGGTAGTTGGACACATGGGTCCAGCTAATCCATGGCACGTGGGATCTTCCCAGGCAAGAAAATGAACAGGCATCCCTTGCACTGCAAGGCAGTGTCCTTACCCACTGGACCACCAGGGAAGCCGTCAGTGTTGAATTTTAAAATAAAATACTTAAATTTAAAAATTATGCAATACTCTTTCCTGGTAGGCAAGTTAGAAAAAAATAGACATGAAAAAAGAAGAAAAAATTAGCCCTATTAATTTTATGGCCTAGCTCTAATAACTGGGAGCCCTTTGTATATCACATTTTGGGCTTTTCCCTATATTTACACGTAAAAACCACTGCCCATGAGCTCTCAGGCTTTAGGGCCAGTTGCTTCCTTCCCTGAGCTCCAGTTTTCTTATCTATGAAAAGGAGTTAAGTACATACCTAATCAAGGAGTTTTGAGCAGTAAATTTCACAATACTTATAAAAGATTTAGAGTAGTGGCACTTTTTGTATGGTTTAAATGTACAGAGAGATGGATGCTGTTGACTAGCTGAGCAGAAACAACCCAGCTTAAAATTCTGTAAGGATGAAACTGTACTAGGGTTTTTTCTCCCCCTTGGAGATGGAGCTTGTGATTTACTTTTTAAAAGGATATTCAGAATCTGAAGAACATTGCTGACTCAAGAGAAATGTAAAGGTCAATTGTTGCATCTAAGCTGTGCTGTCATGATATTTGAATAATTAAAAGGTTGTTTTCAGAGGTAATTGTAGTCCCACACTTTAGATAAGTGTTTAATGACAATAAACATGCTCTGTTTTCACATGGTGAAGTCCCCAGAGCCTATTAACTGTCCCGATGGAAGGAAATAGAAGGATTAAAATGCATTTAAATTAGGGATCACCCATATCTTTCAGACTAGACTTTAGTGGGTGCTAAGAAGGTATTCTAGAGATTTCCTAACTCATTCAAAGTAGGAGAGGACAGGACTTTTATTTCATTTAAGTCTTTATTTCAGTGTTGAATTTTATTTATTTATTTATTTTTTTGGTCACTTCTACTGACCTTTCATTCATTTATCTTTGTTCTTTGGCCTGTGTGGGCCTCCCATTGCAGTGACCTCTCTTGTTGCAGAGCACTAGCTCTGGGTGCATGTGCTCCAGAGCTCTGGCTCGGTAGTTGGACACATGGGTCCAGCTAATCCATGGCACGTGGGATCTTCCCAGGCAAGAAAATGAACAGGCATCCCTTGCACTGCAAGGCAGTGTCCTTACCCACTGGACCACCAGGGAAGCCGTCAGTGTTGAATTTTAAAATAAAATACTTAAATTTAAAAATTATGCAATACTCTTTCCTGGTAGGCAAGTTAGAAAAAAATAGACATGAAAAAAGAAGAAAAAAAATTAGCCCTATTAATTTTATGGCCTAGCTCTAATAACTGGGAGCCCTTTGTATATCACATTTTGGGCTTTTCCCTATATTTACACGTAAAAACCACTGCCCATGAGCTCTCAGGCTTTAGGGCCAGTTGCTTCCTTCCCTGAGCTCCAGTTTTCTTATCTATGAAAAGGAGTTAAGTACATACCTAATCAAGGAGTTTTGAGCAGTAAATTTCACAATACTTATAAAAGATTTAGCAGAGTAGTGGCACATAATAATGTTAATGTTATTAATAATGCCAATAAAGGTTGACTACTTTAATTATTTCATTATTTACTTGTGAAAATGGAACCTTACTGTACATGTGGCTGTTAAACCTTTTATTATGGACATATATCCATGTCAGTAATATACATCTATTACATCATTTTAATGTGGTATCCCATTATACAGATTTATCTTGATATGTTTCTCCTTCTTCTATCATTGCTGTTATAAAAATGTGTAGCATATAGCCTCAGGCATGTGTCTTTATACAAAAGAACTCATTTCTCTAGCATTATAAAGGAATTGCTGGGTCAAAAGGCACAGAGGTTTGGAAGCTTTTGGTGTATTTTGAAATTGCTTTTCTGAAATAATGCACAAGTCCATTCTTCCACTAGTACTGAGTATAATCACTTAAAAGAATTCTTTGCCACAGTGGCCAATAATGAAGCTGAGCATTCCCCCCAACCCTGCACATACATATTTCTTAGTTGCTAGAAAATTTGTAAAACTGTCTCTGGTTGGTGCGAAGACTTTTGATGATTTATTTAATGGTCATAGGACAATGCTGGTTGCATACTTCTTGCATCAGTACTGGTAAATTATGGCCTACTAAGAATGATTTCTCTAAACTTTTCAACTTTTGCTGACTTGTCTTTACTATCTTCAGATATGCCTCCCTTTTCACTTTAATAGTATTTATTTGTGTTTTTTTCTTAATCAACATTATCAGAAGTTTGTAAATTTTATTTACCTTAAAAAATTCAAGATTATTTTGAGAATTAATTGTGATAGGCAATGTGTGGAGCTTAGTATAGGCTTGACAAATAGCAGATGTCTAATAGTCTTTATAGCATGGTAGGATAACAACAAATAAAGATATCTCAAAAAAAGGGATTTGAAAGATAAGTAATTTAACAAATGTATAAATTCATTTCACTAAGAAAATATATACTTATACACACACACACACACACACAGACACACACATATATATATATGTATTTCAAGTCTAATTCCCCATCTCTGACCCTGGTCAGAGTTCTGAGGTAGCATGCTTTTAAGGCCTGCTTTTTAAAAATCCTGCTTAATGACAAGGTTTTAAGGAGAAAAATATTTTCAACAGGGTATTAAGCATATTGGCTGTTACAGAAATCATAGTCTTTAAACTAATCAGCACATTTAGAATCTGATAATCCTGTCTGAGAAGAGAAAATCTACTCTTTCTGGTAGAAGAAGTGGGGATTCATTCTGACAGGTGCCATATTACAGTCTAACAATACTGATTTTCCTATCCCTTTGGCCTTGAGGTAAGGAAACATAAGCATTTGACTTCTAATTAAGATTCAGAAAGAACTCCAGCTTTAAGAAGGCTGCTTAAATTTGTTTTCAAAGGCAGATAAACATTAAAAGGCAGATGACATGATACCATATGTAGAAAACCTGAAAGACACTATCAGTAAATTATTAGAGCTAATCACGAATTTAGCAAAGTTGCAGGATACAAAATTAATCAACAGAAATTATTCCTATACACAGTGAATAATCAGAAAGAGAAATAAAGGAAGCAATCCTATTCATCACTGCGACAAAAAGAATAAAATATATAGGAAAAAACCTAAAGAGACAAAAGAACTGTACACAGAAAATTATAAAACACTGAAGAAAGAAATCAAAGATGACGAACAGATGGAGAGATATTCCATGTTCCTGGGTTGAAAGAATCAATATTGTGAAAATGACCATGCTACCAAATATAATCTACAGATTTATTGCAATCCCTATTAAATAATCAATGGAATTTTTCACAGAACTAGAACAAAAAATAGTACAGTTCATACGGAAACACAAAAGAACCTGGATAGCCAAAGCAGTCTGGAGAAAGAAGAATGTAGCTGGCAGGATCAACCTTCCTAAATCCAGATTATACTACAAAGCAATAGTCATCAAGACAGTATGGTACTGGCACAAAAAAACAGAAATATAGACCAGTGGAACAAGATAGCCCAGAGATACACCCACACACCTATGGGTACCTTATTTTTGACGAAGGAGGCATGAATATACAATGGGGCAAAGATAGTCTCTTCAACAAATGGTGCTGGGAAAACAGGACAGCCACATGTAAAAGAATGAAACTAGAACATTTCCTAACACCATACACAAAGATAAATTCAAAATGGATTCAAGGCCTAAATGTAAGACTAGAAACCATAAATCTCATAGAGAAAACCTGAGGCAGAACACTCAATAACATAAATCAAAGCAGGATCTTCTATGACCCAACTCCTAGAGTAATGGAAACAAAGACAAAAATAAACAACTGGGACCTAAAGCTTTTGCACAGCAAAAGAAATTATAAACAAGGTGAAAAGACAACTTTCAGAATGGAAGAAAATAGCAAATGAAACAACTGACAAAGAATTAATTTCAAAAATCTACAAGCAGCTCAGACAACTCAACACCAAAACAATAAACGATCCAATCCAGAAATAGGAAAAAAGACATAAACGGATATCTCTCCAAAGAAGACATACAGATGGCCAACGAACACATGAAAAGATGTTCAATGTCACTCAGCATTAGAGAAATGCAAATCAAAACTACAATGAGTAGCATGGGGGGGGGGGGATATGCATATGACTAATCTGGGATTATACATATCTGTAAACAACAAAACTCTGCAAAAAAAAAGTCAAATAAAAATTAAAAACAACAACAATAATAAACAACAACAACAAAAAGACTGATAAGTAAATATTGTAAGTAAATATTATTCAGCCATTAAAAAAAAAAAACTACAATAAGATGTCACTTCACACCAGTCAGAATGGCCATTATCAAAAAGTCTACAAACAGTCCCTTGGGGGCCCAGTGGGTAAAGAGTCCACCCTGCAGTGTGAGGGGTGTTGGTTCACCCCTTCAGCCAGAGTCAATATGAGCCATTTGACCTAAATCCAGATTATACTACAAAAGAAAAAAAATAGTACAGTTCATACGGAAACACAAAAGAACCTGGATAGCCAAAGCAGTCTGGAGAAAGAAGAATGTAGCTGGCAGGATCAACCTTCCTAAATCCAGATTATACTACAAAGCAATAGTCATCAAGACAGTATGGTACTGGCACAAAAAAACAGAAATATAGACCAGTGGAACAAGATAGCCCAGAGATACACCCACACACCTATGGGTACCTTATTTTTGACGAAGGAGGCATGAATATACAATGGGGCAAAGATAGTCTCTTCAACAAATGGTGCTGGGAAAACAGGACAGCCACATGTAAAAGAATGAAACTAGAACATTTCCTAACACCATACACAAAGATAAATTCAAAATGGATTCAAGGCCTAAATGTAAGACTAGAAACCATAAATCTCATAGAGAAAACCTGAGGCAGAACACTCAATAACATAAATCAAAGCAGGATCTTCTATGACCCAACTCCTAGAGTAATGGAAACAAAGACAAAAATAAACAACTGGGACCTAAAGCTTTTGCACAGCAAAAGAAATTATAAACAAGGTGAAAAGACAACTTTCAGAATGGAAGAAAATAGCAAATGAAACAACTGACAAAGAATTAATTTCAAAAATCTACAAGCAGCTCAGACAACTCAACACCAAAACAATAAACGATCCAATCCAGAAATAGGAAAAAAGACATAAACGGATATCTCTCCAAAGAAGACATACAGATGGCCAACGAACACATGAAAAGATGTTCAATGTCACTCAGCATTAGAGAAATGCAAATCAAAACTACAATGAGTAGCATGGGGGGGGGGGGATATGCATATGACTAATCTGGGATTATACATATCTGTAAACAACAAAACTCTGCAAAAAAAAAGTCAAATAAAAATTAAAAACAACAACAATAATAAACAACAACAACAAAAAGACTGATAAGTAAATATTGTAAGTAAATATTATTCAGCCATTAAAAAAAAAAAACTACAATAAGATGTCACTTCACACCAGTCAGAATGGCCATTATCAAAAAGTCTACAAACAGTCCCTTGGGGGCCCAGTGGGTAAAGAGTCCACCCTGCAGTGTGAGGGGTGTTGGTTCAATCCCTGGCCCAGGAAGATCTCATGTGCCGAGGAGCAACTGGACCCGTGTGTCCAATTATGAGCCAGTGCTCTGGAGCACACGTGCCCAGAGCCGGTGCTCTGCAACAAGAGAGGCCACTGCGATGGGAGGCCCACACAGGCCAAAGAATAAAGTTGGGTGAAAATAAATTAAAAAAAAATAATAATAAAAGAGGCCAAAATTTAAAAAAAAAGTCTACAAACAATAAATGCTGGAGAGGGTATGGAGAAAAAGGAACACTTTTGCACTGTTGGGAATGTAAACTGATACAGCCACTAGGGAAGACAGTATGGAGATTCCTCCAAAATTAGGAAGAGAACCACCATATGACCCAGCAATCCCACTTCTAGGCATGTACCCTGAGGCAATCAAAATTGAGAGAGACACATGTACCCCATTGTTCACTGCAGCAGTATTGACAATATCTAGAACATGGAAGCAACCTAGATGTCCATGGACAGATGAATGGATAAAGAAGCTGTGGTACATATATACAATGGAATATTACTTGGCCATAAAAAGAAATGCATTTGAGTCAGTTCTTATAAGGTGGATGAATCCAGAACCTATTATACAGAGTGAAATATGTCAGAGAGAGAAAGATAAATATTGCATACTGACACATATATGGAGTCTAGAAAGATGGTGCTGTTAAATGAATATGCAGAGCATCAAAGGAGAGATGGACATGGAGAACAGTCTTGTGGACATTGGGGTGAGGGAGGGGAATATGCTATGGGACTAAGAGATCTCAAACAGAGGCTCTGTGGTGACCTGGATGAATGAGAGGGGGAGGGAGATGGGGGAAACATTCAGGGGTAGGCGAATGTGTATGTACCTATGGTGGATTCAGGATGATGTGTGGCAGTAAACAGCAAAACTCTGCAAAAAATTAAATTAAATTATAAAAGAAAAAGAATTTCCATCCCTGGTTTGGGAAGATCCCACGTGCTGCGGAGTGGCTGGACTGGTATGTCCAATAACGAGCCAGTACTCTGCGGTGCATGTGCCCAGAGCCGGTGCTCTACAATGAGAGAGGCCACTGCAATGGTAGGCCCATACATGCCAAAGAATAAAAGACAGATAAAAACAAATATAAAAGAAAATAAAAGAGGCATAATGGGGAAAAAGAAAAACTTTAAAATACAATAAAAGAATTAATTTCCAAAATATAAAAACAGCTCATACAGCTCAACACCAAAAAAACAAACAACTCAATTACAAAATGGGAAAAAAAGATAAACAGACATCTCTTCAAAGGAGACATACATATGACCAAAAAACACATGAAAAGATGCTCAGTGTCACTCACTATTAGAGAAATGCAAATCAAAACTACAATGAGATATCACCTCACAACAGTCAGAATGGCTATCATCAAAAAGTCCACAAACAATGAATGCTGGAAAGAGTGTGGAAAAAAGGGAACCTTCCTGCACTGTTAGTGGGAATGTAAACTGATGCAGCCACTATGGAAGACAGTATAGAGTACTCAAAAATCTAGGAATAGAACCGCCATACGACCCAGCAATCCCACTACTAGGCATATACCCTGAGGAAACCAAAAATTGAAAGAGACATGTACCCCATTGTTCACTGAAGCACTATTGACAATAACTAGAACATGGAACCTAGATGTCCATGGACATGTGAATGGATAAAGAAGCTATGGTACATACATACAATGGAATATTGCCCAGCCATAAAAAGAAATGCACTTGAATCAGTCATAATGAGGTTGATGAACTTAGAACCTATTATACAGAGTGAACTTAGAGCCTATTATACAGAACCTATTATTAGAAAGAGAAAGATAAATACTGTATACTGACACATATATATGGAATCTAGAAAGATGGTACTGATAAACGTATACACAGAACAGCAATGGAGAAATGGACATAGAGAACAGACTTACGGATACTGTGTGGAGGGAGGAGTGGGTGAGAAGTATGGAAAAAGTAACAGGGAAACTGACATTACCATATGTAAAAGAGATAATGAATATGAACATGCTATAAGAACAAGGGGACTTACACAGGGCCTCTGCAACCACCTGGAGAGGTGGGATGGGGAGAGAGATGGGAGGGAAGTTCAAGTGGGAGGGGTCAAATGTATACCTATTACTGATTTGGGCTTATGTATAGCAGTAAATAAAAGAAAAACTCTGTAAAAGTAAACTAAAAAATTAACTAAAAAATGGGAAGAAAAACAGTGGACATAAATTAATGGTTTTTGGGTAAAGACTTAATTGTTCCTAGACATTTGTACTGTTCTTTTTGAATATACTAAAATCCAGCACCATGTTTTCTACATAAAAAAATATAAATGCGACACACCTCTCAGCCTTTTTTTTTTTTTTTAATGATTCATTCATTTATATTTATTTATTTATTTAAGGACCATGAAAAGATGCTCAGTGTCACTCACTATTAGAGAAATGCAAATCAAAACTACAATGAGATATCACCTCACAACAGTCAGAATGGCTATCATCAAAAAGTCCACAAACAATGAATGCTGGAAAGAGTGTGGAAAAAAGGGAACCTTCCTGCACTGTTAGTGGGAATGTAAACTGATGCAGCCACTATGGAAGACAGTATAGAGTACTCAAAAATCTAGGAATAGAACCGCCATACGACCCAGCAATCCCACTACTAGGCATATACCCTGAGGAAACCAAAAATTGAAAGAGACATGTACCCCATTGTTCACTGAAGCACTATTGACAATAACTAGAACATGGAACCTAGATGTCCATGGACATGTGAATGGATAAAGAAGCTATGGTACATACATACAATGGAATATTGCCCAGCCATAAAAAGAAATGCACTTGAATCAGTCATAATGAGGTTGATGAACTTAGAACCTATTATACAGAGTGAACTTAGAGCCTATTATACAGAACCTATTATTAGAAAGAGAAAGATAAATACTGTATACTGACACATATATATGGAATCTAGAAAGATGGTACTGATAAACGTATACACAGAACAGCAATGGAGAAATGGACATAGAGAACAGACTTACGGATACTGTGTGGAGGGAGGAGTGGGTGAGAAGTATGGAAAAAGTAACAGGGAAACTGACATTACCATATGTAAAAGAGATAATGAATATGAACATGCTATAAGAACAAGGGGACTTACACAGGGCCTCTGCAACCACCTGGAGAGGTGGGATGGGGAGAGAGATGGGAGGGAAGTTCAAGTGGGAGGGGTCAAATGTATACCTATTACTGATTTGGGCTTATGTATAGCAGTAAATAAAAGAAAAACTCTGTAAAAGTAAACTAAAAAATTAACTAAAAAATGGGAAGAAAAACAGTGGACATAAATTAATGGTTTTTGGGTAAAGACTTAATTGTTCCTAGACATTTGTACTGTTCTTTTTGAATATACTAAAATCCAGCACCATGTTTTCTACATAAAAAAATATAAATGCGACACACCTCTCAGCCTTTTTTTTTTTTTTTAATGATTCATTCATTTATATTTATTTATTTATTTTTTTGGGCGGGGGTCGGGTTGGGGAGGGAGGGGAGCGGGCGGGCCACCTCCACTGGTCTTTCATTTGTCTAGTTTCACCCATCTTTGTTCTTTGGCCCGTGCGGGTCTCCCATCGAGGTGGTGTCTGTCATCGCAGAGCACCGGCTCTGGGTGCTTGCGCTCTAGAGCTCCAGCTCGGTGATTGGACACATCAGTCCAGCTGCTCCGCGGCACGTGTGATCTTCCCAGGCCAGGGCTCGAACCGGCGCCCCTTGCACTACAAGGCGGTGTCCTTACCCACTGGACCACCAGGGGAAGCCCCTCAGCCTAGATTTTTTACAAAATAATATACATTGGTACTTGGTCAAGTCTTCCCAAAAATAAGTAGTGGAGAAAAGTACCAATATGTACTAGAGTATCAAATTATGCCATTGTGCTAGTAGCACTGTTGTGCTAACATCTTATATTGAAGAGCATGTGTCAAACTATTTGGGCCATTTAACAGAAAGGTTGAATTACAGTTCTTAATGTCATATAAAATCACGTAAATTCCATACTTTTCCTTTATTTACACTGAGCACAGTTTGTGACTACATATCTGAGTGCCTTCCAGGGGAGTGGAGACACAAGAGTAAAGGAGACCAAGTCTCCAACCTCATGGAGTTTCTAGCCTAGTAGAAAGATATGATAATAAAAAATACATAGATAAATGAAAAACATAGGATCAGTTATTAGTACCTTGAGAACTAATTATACAGGACAATTATGGATGGCTTTTTTTTTCTTTTTTTACAGAGTTTTGTTGTTTACTGCTACACATCAATCTGAATTTACCATAGTTTTTCGTATGTCCCCCCTGTTCAGAACCTTCCCCCATCTCCCTCCCTCTCTCATTCATCCAGGTCACCACAGAGCCTCTGTTTGAGATCTCTTAGTCCCATAGCATATTCCCCTCCCTCACCCCAATGTCCACAAGACTGTTCTCCATGTCCATCTCTCCTTTGATGCTCTGCATATTCATTTAACAGCACCATCTTTCTAGACTCCATATATGTGTCAGTATGCAATATTTATCTTTCTCTCTCTGACATATTTCACTCTGTATAATAGGTTCTGGATTCATCCACCTTATAAGAACTGACTCAAATGCATTTCTTTTTATGGCCAAGTAATATTCCATTGTATATATGTACCACAGCTTCTTTATCCATTCATCTGTCCATGGACATCTAGATATTGTCAATACTGCTGCAGTGAACAATAGGGTACATGTGTCTCTCTCAATTTTGATTGCCTCAGGGTACATGCCTAGAAGTGGGATTGCTGGGTCATATGGTGGTTCTCTTCCTAATTTTGGAGGAATCTCCATACTGTTTTTATGGATGACTTGTTTTAGAAAACTTCTTTCATTGATCAAGGAAGACCTCTTAAGGGGTGTGACATGTGAGCCAAGACCTAAACAAACCCAGGTGAGAGCATTCTGGGCAAAGAAGATGAGATGGGCATGAGCTTAGAGGGATGAAGGGAGGGAAAAGCCAGTGGGGCTAAAATGTCCTCTGGGAGGAGGAGGATGGACAGGAGAGAATGACAGCAAGAGTCAGATCATGTCCCTGACTAAGTAAGGATTCTGGATCTCATTTTATTTGTGATGGGACACTACTGGCAGATTTCAACTGCCATTATTGGCAGGAAAATAATAGGATCTAATGTACCCTTTGAGCAGAGAAATTACAGCTCTCCAGTGGAGTCAGACTGGGAGCTAGAAGACAAGGTAGGAGGCTGTGGCAGGGTTTTGGGCCATGGTGCCACTGGTGTGGAGGGTGTTGTAAGCAGGGGAGATAATTTATGTAGCTGGATTCCTTTGGTTTGGTCATCATTCCAACAGGTCCTCCTAATGGACTGCCTGTGAGGCTGGAGGAAGAGGAAGGCCATCTTCTGGGCTTGTGGTCTGAGCAGACTGCAGTGCTATTACTTGAGTGGAGTAGGCATTGGTTTGGAAATGGGAGATTAAGAGTTCATTTTGTGACATGTTACACATACTATGGAAAATAGAACCCAAGTGACAGCATCAGTAGACAATTCGATATTTGATTTGGAATCTTATGGAGCACCATCTTTCCCGTCCACAAGACTGTTCTCCATGTCCATCTCTCCTTTGATGCTCTGCATATTCATTTAACAGCACCATCTTTCTAGACTCCATATATGTGTCAGTATGCAATATTTATCTTTCTCTCTCTGACATATTTCACTCTGTATAATAGGTTCTGGATTCATCCACCTTATAAGAACTGACTCAAATGCATTTCTTTTTATGGCCAAGTAATATTCCATTGTATATATGTACCACAGCTTCTTTATCCATTCATCTGTCCATGGACATCTAGATATTGTCAATACTGCTGCAGTGAACAATAGGGTACATGTGTCTCTCTCAATTTTGATTGCCTCAGGGTACATGCCTAGAAGTGGGATTGCTGGGTCATATGGTGGTTCTCTTCCTAATTTTGGAGGAATCTCCATACTGTTTTTATGGATGACTTGTTTTAGAAAACTTCTTTCATTGATCAAGGAAGACCTCTTAAGGGGTGTGACATGTGAGCCAAGACCTAAACAAACCCAGGTGAGAGCATTCTGGGCAAAGAAGATGAGATGGGCATGAGCTTAGAGGGATGAAGGGAGGGAAAAGCCAGTGGGGCTAAAATGTCCTCTGGGAGGAGGAGGATGGACAGGAGAGAATGACAGCAAGAGTCAGATCATGTCCCTGACTAAGTAAGGATTCTGGATCTCATTTTATTTGTGATGGGACACTACTGGCAGATTTCAACTGCCATTATTGGCAGGAAAATAATAGGATCTAATGTACCCTTTGAGCAGAGAAATTACAGCTCTCCAGTGGAGTCAGACTGGGAGCTAGAAGACAAGGTAGGAGGCTGTGGCAGGGTTTTGGGCCATGGTGCCACTGGTGTGGAGGGTGTTGTAAGCAGGGGAGATAATTTATGTAGCTGGATTCCTTTGGTTTGGTCATCATTCCAACAGGTCCTCCTAATGGACTGCCTGTGAGGCTGGAGGAAGAGGAAGGCCATCTTCTGGGCTTGTGGTCTGAGCAGACTGCAGTGCTATTACTTGAGTGGAGTAGGCATTGGTTTGGAAATGGGAGATTAAGAGTTCATTTTGTGACATGTTACACATACTATGGAAAATAGAACCCAAGTGACAGCATCAGTAGACAATTCGATATTTGATTTGGAATCTTTGGAGAGAGGTCAAGGTTGAAAAACGAGATTGAGAGTCATCAGGGTATAGATGGTATTTATATTCATGGGACTGACAGAGATGGCTAAGGAGGAAATGTAAATGCAGAAGAGAAAGAGCGAGGGCTGTGCCCCAGGGCTCCGTTATACAGACATAAGTAGAGGAGCCAGCAAAAGAGATGGGAGGAATGCCCTGTGAGGCAGGAGAAAACCAGTATCTAGTACCACGCATTACCCAGCACATAGAACACATTCCACACAAATCTGCTGAAGGAAAACATGAAAGACCTGGCTACTGCCTCCTCATCTCATCTGCCACTTCTCCAGGCCCACCCTGCATGCTAACCAGAGCCAGTAACGCCAGCAGGTGCTCAATGCAGACACTCATCCAGGCATCTCTGCATCTGCATGTCTTCTTCCCTCTGCTTTTTTTTTTTTTTAATTTAAATTAATTTTTTTTTGGGGAGTGGGGAGGAGGCGGGCGGGCCACTTCTATTGGTCTTTCATTTGTTTATTTTCATCCATCTTTGTTCTTTGGCCCGTGTGGGCCTCCCATCGTGGTGGCCTCTGTTGTCACAGAGCACTGGCTCTGGGCGCATGAGCTCCAGAGCTCCGACTCGGTAATTGGACACATCAGTCCAGCTGCTCTGCGGCACATAGGATCTTCCAAGGCCAGGGATCGAACCAGCGCCTCTTACACGGCAAGGCGGTGTCCTTACTCACTGGACCACCAGGGAAGCCCCTTCCCTCTGCTTTGAATCCCCTTTTCCTTTCTACTCCTACTTACTTTTAAAACTGTGAGTATGATACCTGTTTTTAAGAAACTTTCTCTGTCCCTGTATTAGGATTCTTTATGATCTTCCACCAGATTCTGAGCAAGCTGAAGGCAAGGATGGTGGTGGCGGCTTAGTCACTAAGTCGTGTCCGACTCTTGCAACCCAGAGGACTATAGCCCACCAGGCTCCTCTGCCCATGGGATTTCCCAGGCAGGCATTGCAGCTTGAGGAGTAGGCTTTTAATGGGAGATTAAGAGTTCATTTTGTGACATGTTACACATACTATGGAAAATAGAACCCAAGTGACAGCATCAGTAGACAATTCGATATTTGATTTGGAATCTTTGGAGAGAGGTCAAGGTTGAAAAACGAGATTGAGAGTCATCAGGGTATAGATGGTATTTATATTCATGGGACTGACAGAGATGGCTAAGGAGGAAATGTAAATGCAGAAGAGAAAGAGCGAGGGCTGTGCCCCAGGGCTCCGTTATACAGACATAAGTAGAGGAGCCAGCAAAAGAGATGGGAGGAATGCCCTGTGAGGCAGGAGAAAACCAGTATCTAGTACCACGCATTACCCAGCACATAGAACACATTCCACACAAATCTGCTGAAGGAAAACATGAAAGACCTGGCTACTGCCTCCTCATCTCATCTGCCACTTCTCCAGGCCCACCCTGCATGCTAACCAGAGCCAGTAACGCCAGCAGGTGCTCAATGCAGACACTCATCCAGGCATCTCTGCATCTGCATGTCTTCTTCCCTCTGCTTTTTTTTTTTTTTAATTAATTAATTTATTTTTGGGGGGAGTGGGGAGGGGGGGGGCGGGCGGGCCACTTCTATTGGTCTTTCATTTGTTTATTTTCATCCATCTTTGTTCTTTGGCCCGTGTGGGCCTCCCATCGTGGTGGCCTCTGTTGTCACAGAGCACTGGCTCTGGGCGCATGAGCTCCAGAGCTCCGACTCGGTAATTGGACACATCAGTCCAGCTGCTCTGCGGCACATAGGATCTTCCAAGGCCAGGGATCGAACCAGCGCCTCTTACACGGCAAGGCGGTGTCCTTACTCACTGGACCACCAGGGAAGCCCCTTCCCTCTGCTTTGAATCCCTTCTCCTTTCTACTCCTACTTACTTTTAAAACTGTGAGTATGATACCTGTTTTTAAGAAACTTTCTCTGTCCCTGTATTAGGATTCTTTATGATCTTCCACCAGATTCTGAGCAAGCTGAAGGCAAGGATGGTGGTGGCGGCTTAGTCACTAAGTCGTGTCCGACTCTTGCAACCCAGAGGACTATAGCCCACCAGGCTCCTCTGCCCATGGGATTTCCCAGGCAGGCATACTGGAGCAGGTTGCCATTTCCTTATTTGGGGAATCTTCCCAACACAGGGATCAAACTCACGTTGCCTGTATTGCATTACTTAGGAATTCTTTACCCTGAAGGCAAGGATAGGTATCCTTCATTTTCATATCTCTAGTGCCTAACGTAGAGTCTGCAAATAATAGTCACTTAAGAAGTATAATGCTGGGCTTCCCCTGGTGGTCCAGTGGGTAAGGACACCGCCTTGCAGTGCAAGGGATGCCGGTTCGATCCCTGGCCTGGGAAGATCTCACGTGCCGCGGAGCGGCTGGACTGATGTGTCCAATTACCAAGCCGGAGCTCTGGAGCGCATGCGCCCAGAGCCGGTGCTCTGCGACGACAGAGGCCACCGCGATGGGAGGCCCACAGGAGCCGAAGAACAAAGATGGATGAAAATAGAGAAATGAAAGACCAATAGAAGTGGCCCTCCCATCCCCCTGCCCTCCCTTCCCACCCCCCAAGAAGATAAATAAATTAATTTTTAAAAAAAAGAAGTATAATGCTTTTTGTACACACACAAATGAAGGCACCATTCAATTTGTAGGACCAATTCAACTTCCTAGGCAACATTATGTTCTCCCTCGCTTACATATTACCCTCAAAATTTCTGGTTAGTTTACCAAACCCACAAAACAAGATGGCACAGCATGTAGAAAGCTCTTTATCCGTGCTTATTCTCTTGAAACAGAATCCGTGCTTAAACTCATCCATGTATTTTTAAATAAGAGAAACCTCCTATGAAGATTAGAAGCACATAGGATCTTCAAGGCCAGGGATCGAACCAGCGCCTCTTACACGGCAAGGCGGTGTCCTTACTCACGGGACCCCTTCCCTCTGCTTTGAATCCTTCCCCTTTCTACTCCTACTTACTTTTAAAACTGTGAGTATGATACCTGTTTTTAAGAAACTTTCTCTGTCCCTGTATTAGGATTCTTTATGATCTTCCACCAGATTCTGAGCAAGCTGAAGGCAAGGATGGTGGTGGCGGCTTAGTCACTAAGTCGTGTCCGACTCTTGCAACCCAGAGGACTATAGCCCACCAGGCTCCTCTGCCCATGGGATTTCCCAGGCAGGCATACTGGAGCAGGTTGCCATTTCCTTATTTGGGGAATCTTCCCAACACAGGGATCAAACTCACGTTGCCTGTATTGCATTACTTAGGAATTCTTTACCCTGAAGGCAAGGATAGGTATCCTTCATTTTCATATCTCTAGTGCCTAACGTAGAGTCTGCAAATAATAGTCACTTAAGAAGTATAATGCTGGGCTTCCCCTGGTGGTCCAGTGGGTAAGGACACCGCCTTGCAGTGCAAGGGATGCCGGTTCGATCCCTGGCCTGGGAAGATCTCACGTGCCGCGGAGCGGCTGGACTGATGTGTCCAATTACCAAGCCGGAGCTCCGGTGCGCATGCGCCCAGAGCCGGTGCTCTGCGACGACAGAGGCCACCGCGATGGGAGGCCCACAGGAGCCGAAGAACAAAGATGGATGAAAATAGAGAAATGAAAGACCAATAGAAGTGGCCCTCCCATCCCCCTCCCTCCCCACCCCACCCCCCAAGAAGATAAATAAATTAATTTTTAAAAAAAAGAAGTATAATGCTTTTTGTACACACACAAATGAAGGCACCATTCAATTTGTAGGACCAATTCAACTTCCTAGGCAACATTATGTTCTCCCTCGCTTACATATTACCCTCAAAATTTCTGGTTAGTTTACCAAACCCACAAAACAAGATGGCACAGCATGTAGAAAGCTCTTTATCCGTGCTTATTCTCTTGAAACAGAAGATGGCTTTCGTGCTATGCACATCTCATCCATGTATTTTTAAATAAGAGAAACCTCCTATGATAAGACTTTAGAAAGAAACATCACCGTTTCACCACAAAAACAATTTAGGTATCAACAGGGTAGAAGAGATGAAAAGCATACAGCATAGTTTAAAGCATATCATGAAAGTTCCTTAGGCAGTCAGTGTCATTCAGTGGGCTCATGTAAAATGCTTCTACTCTTTTCAAAATATTTCAAAGATCCTATACAAGATCGTGAAGAGATCCAATGAAGTGGAATAATTTTACCGGATCACAAAGCTGCTTGATCAGTCTCTTATTTAACAATGAGACAGTATTACACACGCACCATCAACTCCCCAAAGAGCTTGCCTTCTTGCCTGCTGCTGGTAAATCACAGATGTGACAAAGCTGTGATGTGGAACCAAGCCCTTCTACACAGTTCAGATTTCATCAGGACCCTGTACCCAGAAATCTGTAACCAGGACAGATAACTGTTTCTATTTTCATTTGTGAGCAAATGGTGCATTACAAGACATATGAAAGGTTCACATAGAATGGTCATAAATCTATGGAGAACAAAGTTAGCCTTGGACCTAGTGTTCTGAGCTAAAATAGGAGCCTATTTAGGAAAAATGTAAAAAGAGGGTTATTGCTCATGTCATTAACCTTCCTGAATCCTGGTACAATATAAAGAGAATTAGGCTGTATTTTCTTTTTCTTGGCAAAGGAAAGAATTATTTTGTAAATGCACAGTATTTTCAGTCATTTTAATTGACCATGGAGTGTTTGTCCAGAATATGTTTTGTGACATATCCCTTGCACTTTATTGAGATCTGTTAACTTCAATAAGTATATTAATAAAGGAAATAAAAACACTGAAGAGAATGAAAAAGCCTGGGGGAGAAGACTCAGAGAATCAATAAAAACATAAGGGGACTATTAAACCAATAATAAAGTACATATCAATTAAGTATAAAAAATCTAAATTATATGATTCAGTGGCCAATTAAGATGACAAAAGAGGACAGAGAAATGGGGAAAAGCACATGTGCAGTAGGTAAATAGGAAAATGGTTGCTTATTTACTGAAAATATACTTCAACCCTAGTGATATCTTCTATCTGGAATTTTATTTCCAGGTTTAAAAAAAATTAAAAGTTGAAAATATGCTGTCCTTAAGAACTTCACAGGAGCACAGATATGGGAAAGTATCCTCTGTGTGATAGAGTAACAAGAACTGCTGTATTTCTCCTCACTTTGAGAACCTTGGCAAGGAACTTGTTAGGTAAAGATCATTACAGAATTTAGATTTGGGTGAAAAATAACTGAAACCCATGATGCAAGTTCATGCAAGGAATTCAGCAACAAACCCAATCAGAACTATATGTTCTCTTTCCCCATAATAGCTGAAACTGCTGCAGGAGGAATTTAGACATAAGGAAATATATTCTGATTGAAATGATAGCAAGGCATTGAAGTGGGTCACCTAGGAAAGTTCTGAAATATTATTTCCTAACAACTGCTAAAAACAGAACTGATATTCAGGGGTGGTCCTAGGCAAATGTGAAGAAACACAGACTCACATACTGTCACAGCAGAAAGCAGCCTTAGAAATCACCAAATCCAGAGGTTCCCAAATTTGTCTTCACACTGAATAACCTGGGTTTCTTATCAAAATTCCCAAACTCAGGCCACAGCTGTGATCACTGCACTCATAGTACCTTGGAACAGGACAAGCCTCAGGATTTTGGAAAGTTCCTCAGGTATTCCCAATGGGTACCCTAATTAGGGTATTATGGGTCTAACGAATGGTCTCAGGTTACAGATAAAGAAACTGAGGCACAAAGAGGGGAAAAAGACTTTTCCTAGCCTACCAAGGTAGTGAGTGGTCCAGGAGAAACAGAGCCCAAGTCTCCTGACCCTGATTTGACTCATAGAACGTGTTTTAAAAAAAGAAAAAAAACACAAACAACTTATTTAACATATATGAAATAAATAGTCACTGTAGATAATTTAAAAGAACCCTTGAAACTGCAAATAAAAATTAATGATCTCAATCCTACTATCAGAAGATGTTATTAACCACTGTTGATACCTTCTCATTTCCTTCTACTCTTCAGTTCTCAGAGTTCTTACATATTTCTAAAATCTTGTAAAAAATCAGGACCACCCCTGTGAGCATGGAGGCCTTCTAGAAGTCTGGGAGCTAGAGGTACCGACAATGCTGGGTGATGCTTGGGCATATGGCTGCCATTTTCTTCCCATCCTTGATGGACGCATAGCATGAGGCCTTACCTTGTCACCGGTATTTAGCCAGAGAACCAAATGGATTCAGGATGTAAATTCTTCCTAAATAAACACACAAAGCCCAAGCATAAAAGGTCTGCTTTGTGGGCTTACTTTCACCAACAACCAGACAGAGAAAATGCATCTGCTTTCACTCATGTGGCCACTTTATTTCCATTATGCTTGAGATCCTTGCCTTGTAAGTCAGGAACTCACCTAAAGTCATGGTGATCTGTATTTGTGGGTACATATGCATGCGTGTCCTGGAGAAGGGAATGGCAACCCACTGCAATATACTTGCCTGGAAGATTCCGTGGACAGAGGAGCCTAGTAGGCTATAGTCCATGGGGTTGCAGAGTCAGATACCACTCAGCGACACACACACACACACACACACACACACACACATACACACACACGTGAAAGACTATTATTGTGGATGGGGTAAATCTTTGTCATTGACTCAAATAATCATTGTGATTTGGTGGATCCATAAAATCAAACTTTGCTAATGACAGAAATAATTTCAATTTCAAAATTCCTATTGTATTATTGCTTACTGGCCAATTAAAGCTTACACCTAATTTATGAGGTGGCTTAAATCTGATGCTCACAATTCAATGTCTATTCAGTACAGGTAGAGAATGAACACTTTGGCATCAAAAGCCAGCTTATATTGAAACAGGAGATTCTCCTTAGAATACCAAATGAGTCATAAGAAATGAATTAGAAAAGGAAGTGGCAAACTTGAAATGTAGCTTTCTCAAGTGTCTTCTTTACATAAATGGCTTCAGTAAACACTGCGTCCATCACAGAAACACATCTGAGTTTAATTAGGGGATTAGTTTTACTTATTCTCTGAAAATGAAATATCTTTTCACATTTAGCGTTAAGGGTAGAGTGATTTATCTACTTCCCTTCTGTAGTCAGATCAGGTAGTCAATCTCATATACCTCTGTATTTTCACTCCAGAGCTGTGCCAGACACAGAAATAGGATATTTGACTGCTTAACTCTTTTCCGTGACTACCCAAGCTATTTGATAGAGGAAGCAAATGGTGCTAATAACCATAATATTCTGATTTGGGGGTCTGCTGAGGTTATTTACCTATTTTTATTCTTGGGATGTAAGGTAATTAGGATGGAATATCTTTGTAAACCTGTTTTCCCTCAGATTTCATCATATAATTCAGTTTTTCACAGGAAAACAAATTCACCTTTAATTATTCGCATGTGGCTCCATGTATGATGCTGATAATGTCAAGCTATGTTTTAATGTCACTCTGCCTTTTACTTTCTGTCCATGCTTCTTGCCCTCTTGGTCCACTAAATATAGTTCTCTGTGTCAGGGGTTGATGTGTATGTATTTCAGATACTAAGTTCCTTTAACATAAATTAAAACCAATACATTAAATAAAGAAATCTGATGTGAGAAGAGAAAATACATCTCTTAGCCAAATTCCAAGTTTGAGTAATTACTAATATTGTTTGCTATCTAAATTCAGAAGTTCCTCCTGCTGGTGCCCAGTTTCACCAGCTCCAAGATTATATAGCTCTGCCTGCTAGTAATCAACAGTGTGTACTTGGGCAAGTCCCTCGGCGCCTCTGGATTTCAGCTTCTCAACAGTGATGGGGTGGGCCCTAAAATCCCTGGTATGAAGCAAAACTCTACATGGTCCATGACATCTCTCACCGTTCAGTACCAGAGGTTCCAGAGAAGACCGGAGATCTCTGGGAATGTCATTATGATCTGTGATGGTTAACTGTATGTGTTAACTGGACTGGGTCATCGAGTTCCCAGATGTTGGGTTAAACATTTCTGTGTGTCTGCTTCTATGTGAGACTAGCATTTGAACTGGTAGGCTGAGTAAAGCAGAGCCCCTCTCCAATGTAGGTGGGCCATGATCTAATCCACTGAGGGGCAGAACAGAAAAAGGCAGAGGAAAGAAGAATTCGTCCTACTTGTTTACTTGAGCTGGGACACAGGTCTTCTCAGACTGGGACTTATACCATCAGGTCCTGCAGGTCTTCACGCCTTTGGATTTGGACTGAAACTACACCACCAGCTTTTCTGGGTCTCCAGCTTTCAGATGACAGGTTGTGGGACTTCTCAGCCTTCATAATTGTGTGAGCCAGTTCCTTAGAGTGACTCTCAGTCTCTGTGTCTTCAAAATATTGATGGAAGCAAATGGTGCTATCTATTCTGATTTGGGGTCTGCTGAGGTTATTTACCTATTTTTATTCTTGGGATGTAAGGTAATTAGGATGGAATATCTTTGTAAACCTGTTTTCCCTCAGATTTCATCATATAATTCAGTTTTTCACAGGAAAACAAATTCACCTTTAATTATTCGCATGTGGCTCCATGTATGATGCTGATAATGTCAAGCTATGTTTTAATGTCACTCTGCCTTTTACTTTCTGTCCATGCTTCTTGCCCTCTTGGTCCACTAAATATAGTTCTCTGTGTCAGGGGTTGATGTGTATGTATTTCAGATACTAAGTTCCTTTAACATAAATTAAAACCAATACATTAAATAAAGAAATCTGATGTGAGAAGAGAAAATACATCTCTTAGCCAAATTCCAAGTTTGAGTAATTACTAATATTGTTTGCTATCTAAATTCAGAAGTTCCTCCTGCTGGTGCCCAGTTTCACCAGCTCCAAGATTATATAGCTCTGCCTGCTAGTAATCAACAGTGTGTACTTGGGCAAGTCCCTCGGCGCCTCTGGATTTCAGCTTCTCAACAGTGATGGGGTGGGCCCTAAAATCCCTGGTATGAAGCAAAACTCTACATGGTCCATGACATCTCTCACCGTTCAGTACCAGAGGTTCCAGAGAAGACCGGAGATCTCTGGGAATGTCATTATGATCTGTGATGGTTAACTGTATGTGTTAACTGGACTGGGTCATCGAGTTCCCAGATGTTGGGTTAAACATTTCTGTGTGTCTGCTTCTATGTGAGACTAGCATTTGAACTGGTAGGCTGAGTAAAGCAGAGCCCCTCTCCAATGTAGGTGGGCCATGATCTAATCCACTGAGGGGCAGAACAGAAAAAGGCAGAGGAAAGAAGAATTCGTCCTACTTGTTTACTTGAGCTGGGACACAGGTCTTCTCAGACTGGGACTTATACCATCAGGTCCTGCAGGTCTTCACGCCTTTGGATTTGGACTGAAACTACACCACCAGCTTTTCTGGGTCTCCAGCTTTCAGATGACAGGTTGTGGGACTTCTCAGCCTTCATAATTGTGTGAGCCAGTTCCTTAGAGTGACTCTCAGTCTCTGTGTCTGCCTTGGCCTTTATCTCTACCTCTATCTGTATATTCCACTTGCTTCTCTGGAGAACTGACTAAAACAAGATTTAAGAGACTGATGATAGATCATCTAGGAGGAGGGGGAAGGACTGGAAAAAAGTCCTCATGGAAAAGAACGACTTCCCTAATCCACAGGAATTATTTATGTATGGAACATCAGTATGGTGTATATTATATGCCTTAGTCAAATGAATAAAGCATATTTAAGATGCAGCTTTGCCCGTAGGGAGTTTACTGATTCTTTCCTTCTTCAAATAGACTTTCTTTTTCCTGATGGGAGGGACTGGCTGTGGGGAAAACTGAGTCTTGCTCTGGTAGACAGGGCCATGTTCAGTAAATTTTTAATCCAATTTTCTGCTGATAGGTGGAGCTGTATTCCCTCCTTGCTAGTTGTATGGCCTGAGAGGAGTCCGAAGGCCTGGAGTCTGCACGCTCTATGGTAGGGCTAAAAGTGACCTCCAGAAGGACTTAGGCCATCACATGCCTCCTAGGACTGCTGCCACCAGTGCCCTTGTCCACACGGCAGGCCATGTTAACCCGGGCCTCCACAGGAGACCCTCAGACACCCACAGGCAGTCTTGGCTCAGTCAACTGGAGGGTCACTGCTCCTTTGCCCCGGGTCCTGTTGTGTACAAGGTTTTGTTTGTGCCCTCCAACAGTTTTTGTTTCTCTCAGTCCTGTGGAAGCTCTGTAATCAAATCCTGCTGAACATCAAAGTAAGAAAAAGATGACCTTTTCATCATAGGGGATTGAAATTTAAAAGTAGGAAGTCAAGAGATACCTGGAGTAGCAGGCAAGTTTGGCCTTGGAGGACAAAATGAAGCAGAATCTTCCCAAGAGAACACACTGGTCACACCACCTTTTTCCACGACTTTACACGTGGACATCACAAAATGGTCAATACCAAAACCAGATTTGATTACATTTTTTGTAGCTGAAGATGGAGAAGCTGTGTACAGTCCACAAAACAAGCCCTTGAGCAGACTGTGGCTCAGTTCCTCATTGCAAAATTCAGACTTAAACTGAAGAAAGCAGAGAAAACCACCAGGCCATTCAGTTATAACCTAAATAATACCTGACTTACGATTTTACAGTGGGAGTGATAGATTCAAGGGATTAGATCTGACAGAGTCTATGGACAGTCGCTTGTAATGTTGACCAAAACCATCCCCCTAAAAAAAAATGCAACAAGGCAAAGTGGTTGTCTGAGGAGGCCTTACTAATAGCTGTGAAAAGAAGAGAAGTGAAAGGCAAAGGAGAAAGAGAAAGATACCCAACTAAATTCAGTGTTCCAAACAATAGCAAGGAGAGATAAGAAAGTCTTCTTGCATAAATAAAGCAAAGAAAAAGAAGAAAACAACAGAATGGGAAAGACTAGAGATCTCTTCAAGAAAATGAGAGATACCAAGGGAATATTTCATGCAAAGATAGGCACAATAAAGGACAGAAATGGCAATGACCTAACAGAAGTAGAAGATGTTAAGAAGAGGTGGGAAGAATACACAGAAGAACTGTACAAAAAGGGTCTTCATGACATGGATAACCACAATGGTGTGATTACTCACCTAAAGCCAGACATCCTGCAGTATGAAGTCAAGGGAAACTTAGGAAGCACACAAACAAAGCTAGTGGAGGTGATGGAATTCCAGCTGAGCCATTTCAAATCCTAAAAGATGATGCTATTAAAGTGTTGCACTCAACATGCCAGCAAATCTGGAAAACTCAGCAGTAGCCACAGGACTGGACCAAGTAAATTTTCATTCCAGTGCCAAAGAAGGGCAATGCCAAAGAACGTTCAAATTATTACATAATTGCATGCATTTCACATGGTACCAAGATAATGCTCAAAATCCTTCAAGTCAGGCTTCAGCAGTCCATCAACTGAGAATTCCCAGATGCACAAGATGGATTCAGAAAAGACAGGAACCAGATCAAATTGGTAACATCCACTGGATCATAGAAAAACCAAGGAATTTCAGAAAAAACATCTACTTCATTGACTATGCTAAAGTCTCTGACTGCTTGGATGACAACAAACTGTGGAAAGTTCTTAAAGTGAGAGGAATACTGGAGTACCTCACCTATACACAAGAAGATCAAAAAGCAACAGTCAGAACTGGATAAGAAACAACAGACTGTTCAAAACTGGGAAGGGAGTATGTCAAGGTTATATATTGTCACGCTGCTTATTTAACTTATATGCAAAGCACATCATGCAAAATGTCTTGCTGGATGAAGCACAAGCTAGAATTAAGATTGCCAGGAGAAATATCAACAACCTCAGGTATGCAGATGACACCACCCTAATGGCAGAAAGTGAAGAGGAACTAAAGAGCCTCTTGACGACGGTGAAATAGGAGAGTGAGAAAGCTAGCTTGAAATTCAACATTCAAAAAACTAAGATCATGCCATCTGGCCCCATCACTTCATGGCAAATGAATGGGGAAAAAAAATGGAAACACTGAAAGATTTTATTTTCTTGGGCTCCAAAGTTACTGTGGACAGTGACTGCAGCCATGAAATTAAAAGATGCTTGCTCCTTGGAAGGAAAGCTATTGATAAACCTAGACAGCATATTAAAAAGCAGGGGCATCACTTTGCCAACAAAGGGCCGTTAGTCAAAGCTCTGGTTTCCCCAATAGTCATGTATAGACGTGAGAGTAGGACCATAAAGAAGGTTGAGTGCCTAAGTATTGATGCTTTCGAATTGTGGTGCTGGATAAGACTCTTGAGAGTCCCCTGGACAGCAAGGAGATCAAACCAGTCAATCCTAAAGGAAATCAACCCTGAATACTCATTGGAATGACTGCTGCTGAAGCTGAAGCTCCAAAACTTTGGCCACCTGATGTGACTCATTGGAATAGCCCCTGATGCTGGGCAAGATTGAGGGCAGGAGGAGAAGGGGATGACAGAGAATGAGATGGTTGGATGGCATCACTGAATCAATGGACCTGAGTTTGACCAAACTCCAGGACACAGTGAAGGACAGAGAAGCTCGGCATGCTTCAATGCATGGGGTTGCAAAAAGTCGGACACACCTGAGTGACTGAACAACAATAACATCCATTCACAGGGAAATACTACTCAGTAGAAAAGGAATAACTTATTGACAGTCCCAGCAACAGTAAATAACTTCAAAATAATTATGCTCACTGACAGAAGGTATAAAAAAATACTTATGCTGTATTAAATGTATACAAAATTCTAGGAAATGCAAACTAAGGTATTATGAAATAAACAAATCAATAATTGCATGTGGATTGGGGAGGGACAAAGGAAGAGATCATTAAGGGGTATGAGAAAACTTTTGCAGGTAATGATATGTTCATTATCTTAATTGCTGTGATGGTACAAATGGTGCATACATATGTCAAAATTCATCACATGGTACAAGTTGAGTGTTATTGTTTAGTCATTAAGTTGTGTCCGACTCTTTGTAACCACATGAACTGTAGCCTGCCAGTCTCCTCTCTCTAGGTAATTTCCCAGGCAAGAATGGGGGTTTACTGATTGTTTAATGAACTCTGTAGAGTTGTGTATTTGATGTTCTACTTACAAAATCAATGAGCAATATAAGTGTTTATCATAAAATGAGATATCACTCATCATTCAGCATTTTGACTTTATTGTATAAAACCTTTTGAAACTAAAATGGGCAGATAGCTATACTGACCTGAATGTAGCATTAAACACTGGAATTATTTTAACCCCTGACTTCACTATTTCACAAAAACAAGGTATTTAACCTTCAGCTGAATTTTTATTCCTTTTGAATAAATCAGAATTAGTAATATTCAACCTTACAGGAAGTTTCATGGAATAGTGATGATTGGTTTATATGGCACAGCCATTATTAATCAACAGATGGGATTTTGAAGACATAAAAAACAAATTTATGGTTATCATCTAGATGTTCATTGATAAAGGAATGGGTATAGAAGCTATGGTACATATATACAATGGAATATTTCTCAGCTGCAAAAAGAAATGCAGAAGAATCAGCCCTAATGAAGTGGATGAACCTAGAACCTATTATACAAAATGAAGTAAGTGAAAAAAAAAAAAAAAGGACAAACACAGTGTACTAAGGCATATATTTGGAATCTAGTAAGATGGTACCAATAAATATACACGCAGAGCAGTGATGGAGAAACAGACATAGAGAACAAACCTGTAGACATTGTGGGGAAGGAAGATTGGGTGAGAGGTATAGAAAGAGTAACATGGAAACCTACACTGTCATATGTTATAGAGATAAGCACTGTGATTAAGCTGTTGGACTAAGGGAACTTACATGGGGGCTATGCATCAACCTGAGGGGTGGGACAGGGGGAAAAGGGAGGGGTCAGGGACATACCCATGACTGTTTGGGGATTATGTATAGCTGTAAACAACAAAACCCTGTAAAAGATGTATAACAATAACTTTACTGTATACCTGAAACTAATGCAACATTGTAAAACAACTAAACCCAAAGTAAAAAAAAAACCTTCACTACCTGAATGAACAAAACTATATTTTTGTATACTTATTACCTGTAATTAAATTTAATGAAAACTGAAAACCCCCCACAAATCTATGGTTATCAAAGAGGAAAGGCGGGGGGATTAATTAAGAGTCTGGGATTAGCAAACCCAAACTACTATCTATAAAATAAACAAGGTCCTACTGTATAGCACAGGGAATATAGATAGTATCCTATAATAAACCATAACGGAAAAGAATATGAAAAATAATACACACATGTGTGTGTATTTGATGCACATCAGAAATTAATAGAACACTGTAAATAAACTATGAAAGTGAAAGTATTAGTTGCTCCGTTGTATCTGACTCTTTGCAATGCCATGGATTGTAACCCTCCAGGCTCCTCTGTGCATGGAATTTCCCAGGCAAGAATACTGGAGCGGGTTGTCATCTCCTTTTACAGAGACTGTTCCTGACCCATGGATCAAACCTGCATTCCTGCAGTATAGGCAGATTCTTCACTGTCTGAGCCATCTATACTTCAATAAAAAAGATTGAGTTTTGAATGTTCCAGAAAAAAAGAATATTATTGCTCCTCTAGAAATAAAATTCCTAGAAAATTATTTAACAGTCGGTCCTAAAAGCAAAAAAAAAAAAATATCCAAGAGAGAAAGAGATATTGAGAGAGAGGTTTCTAATATTCCTACAAATATCAGAGCTGGAGGGTACCTGTGGCAGAGACTGCTAGCTGTCATTCAAAATACACTTTCCTTTATTCTGCGGTAACAGAACTGTGTCTCAGCCTCCCTTGCAGCTAGGTGCATGCATGGTGTGGAGGTGGTGTCATGTGTTCCACAAGCTCCAGCCAGTGGAGTGTGCTCAGCTGAGCTCTGGGCCAGAGCTTTAAGGAAGGTGGCCCTGCCTCCTTGAGCTCTCCTTCCCCTTGTGGAGGCTGGAGAAATAACACATTTTTCACTTGGCTTTGACCACACAGGGGAGGAGGGGAAAAACAAGTGCAAGGAACCTAGAACCCTAAATGGTGGCATTAGCAGATCTGTTAGCCTGGGAGTCAGGGACATTTACTCAAGCTACTTTTTGGTCTAGAAATTGTCTACAAATATGATGATCTAGAAGGCTAATCTATGAATAATGTAAGTTTTGTTAGAATGTGTCAAAGATTTAATCACTCTAGTATTTACACAATGGATATCAAGGGACAGTGAAAGAATATTGGAACTGTTCACAACAATGTAAAAAATTTGTGTGGAACTCTCTGTTCCTTAATATATAGATTACTTATCCATAGATCTATCTTAGGCCATCTTACAACTCTTTATGAGCTGTTTAGTCCCTAAGTTGTGTCTGACTCTTTGCAGCCCCTTGGGCAGCAGCCTACCATGTTTCTCTGTTCATAGGATTTTCCAGACAAGAATGCTGGAGTGGGCTGCAATTTCTTTCTCCAGGGGATCTTCCTGATCCGAGGATCAAACCCACGTTTTCTACATTGCCAGGTAGATTCTTTACCACTGAGCCACCAGGGAAGTCCATAACTCTGTATTTTCACCCATACCACGTACGAGGGTTTACCATAAGTCACTTTATAATAATTCTCATCTATGCGGGGGTGTTTGGAAACCAACTTCTGTTTAAAATGTAAAAAGATACTGAATCATTATGAGATCAGTGTTACCAGTTGTGCAATGAATTCACAACATATCTAATCTTGATGTGACCTATCTACAATTTGACGTGGAAGCATGTTAGCTAATGTGGCATGCTAAGATTCAGGAAATCTGTATCTTAAGCAGTTAACCTCAAGGTTTCCTCAACATTGCACAAAGAATGTTTCCACACATTTTCAGAAGATTTTCTCTTTTTTGGATATTGAATCTAAGTCAGAATGATTTAAGGAGTGTTTAATCCATTAATCTTTTCCACCTACTTCCAAGAGGTGACACTGTCATAGAAAGCAAGAGAAAACACAAGGGGGTGGTAGAGACAGATAATCTTCTTGGTAGGAGGGCACTCAAGTCAGCAGCTTCTTACATAATCCTATATTAAGAGATGCTCAAGAATAGTCCATTTTCTTATATTTACAGCATTCCCTTGTGGAGGCTGGAGAAATAACACATTTTTCACTTGGCTTTGACCACACAGGGGAGGAGGGGAAAAACAAGTGCAAGGAACCTAGAACCCTAAATGGTGGCATTAGCAGATCTGTTAGCCTGGGAGTCAGGGACATTTACTCAAGCTACTTTTTGGTCTAGAAATTGTCTACAAATATGATGATCTAGAAGGCTAATCTATGAATAATGTAAGTTTTGTTAGAATGTGTCAAAGATTTAATCACTCTAGTATTTACACAATGGATATCAAGGGACAGTGAAAGAATATTGGAACTGTTCACAACAATGTAAAAAATTTGTGTGGAACTCTCTGTTCCTTAATATATAGATTACTTATCCATAGATCTATCTTAGGCCATCTTACAACTCTTTATGAGCTGTTTAGTCCCTAAGTTGTGTCTGACTCTTTGCAGCCCCTTGGGCAGCAGCCTACCATGTTTCTCTGTTCATAGGATTTTCCAGACAAGAATGCTGGAGTGGGCTGCAATTTCTTTCTCCAGGGGATCTTCCTGATCCGAGGATCAAACCCACGTTTTCTACATTGCCAGGTAGATTCTTTACCACTGAGCCACCAGGGAAGTCCATAACTCTGTATTTTCACCCATACCACGTACGAGGGTTTACCATAAGTCACTTTATAATAATTCTCATCTATGCGGGTGTGTTTGGAAACCAACTTCTGTTTAAAATGTAAAAAGATACTGAATCATTATGAGATCAGTGTTACCAGTTGTGCAATGAATTCACAACATATCTAATCTTGATGTGACCTATCTACAATTTGACGTGGAAGCATGTTAGCTAATGTGGCATGCTAAGATTCAGGAAATCTGTATCTTAAGCAGTTAACCTCAAGGTTTCCTCAACATTGCACAAAGAATGTTTCCACACATTTTCAGAAGATTTTCTCTTTTTTGGATATTGAATCTAAGTCAGAATGATTTAAGGAGTGTTTAATCCATTAATCTTTTCCACCTACTTCCAAGAGGTGACACTGTCATAGAAAGCAAGAGAAAACACAAGGGGGTGGTAGAGACAGATAATCTTCTTGGTAGGAGGGCACTCAAGTCAGCAGCTTCTTACATAATCCTATATTAAGAGATGCTCAAGAATAGTCTCCAATTCCTTTCAATCATTTAATATTTCTAAGGGGCCTATCAGATATGACATTGTTTTAAGCATGACATTTCCTAGTCAAACTTAACAAAGATAAGGACAATCACTTCCTGACCAAGGAACTGCTAGTTAGCACCAAACTCTTTCACTATCCATGTCCTTAAATTGGAATTACCAACGTGCCTGTGCTTTTTCATATATGTCAGTGCTGCTAAGGGAAAGTTAGCCTTAAGACTGAAGACAATTTATCTTGAGAGTTATGTCCTTAACTCAGTTGGTAGAGCCTCAGACTTTTTATCTGAGGGTCCAGGGTTCAAGTTCCTATTTGGATGTTTACTTTGGGTTTCCCAGGTGACACTAGTGGTAAACAACCAGCCTTCCAATGCAGAAGATGTTGAGAGACGTGGGTTTGATCCCTGGGTCAGGAAGATCCCCTGGAGGAAGGCATGGCAAGGCACTCCAGTATTTTTGCCTGGAGAATCTCATGGACAGAGGAGCTTGGAGGGCCACAGTCCATGGGGTAGCAAAGAGCTGGGCATGGCTGAAGCAACTGAGCATGCACACGATGAAAAGGAGTCATCTTGAGTGCTGTGTCTTTTGAGATAGGACATAGGAATGGGAAGCTAGGTGATAGATTTCATGAGGCTCATCCAGATGCACAGTTCATCTTCTGTTAATAAGTTAGTGATATTTCTTTGTGTGTGTGTGTGTGTGTGTGTGTGTGTGAGATATTTCTTAAGCACATACCAAGGAAGAGATGCTTAGATGAAATGCACTAGAGTTGCTCATTTGTTCATTCATTTATCCAGCAAAAGTCTGTGGGGCTTTGTTCTATACCAGTCGTCCTGAAAGGTGCTGAGGACACAGAGATGAAACAGTCCTACCTGTAAGAGGTCAACATCTGTGGTGGAGCTAGATGTGTAAAACTACAGTAACTGTACCAGGGGTGGGATAAACTGTACTTGATCTCCTGAGCTGCAAATACCTGCAGTTATCCCAGATCTTTAAGGGCAGAGCTATCTTTCTCAATTTTCTGTTTCTAACATCTAGCCCAGTGTCTGTCCTGTAGAAAGAGCTTAAAACACATCTTGATGAATTTTTTACTCCATCCAGTTTACTTTGAAGGCTGAGGCATCTAGAGAGACTGACTAGGTAAACACAGCAGCAGAAGATGCTAGCTCACTCCTTCTCTACTGACAGTGGTAAGAGGCATTTCTGACGTGTGGGAGCAGGTGCGCTGACTGCCCACGTGATCTCTCTGCAGAGGCAGCACCGTGTTCTCTAGGGATCTCCTTCCTGGGAGGCAGATTCAGGCCTCACTGAGCCTCTAGGGCTCCTTCCCTAGCTCTCACTTCTGTGCCTGCCTGTGCATTTTTCTCAGGGAGCTGTTTTAGCTGACAGTGTGTAAGAAAATCCGGGAGGAAGCTCCTTCAGGGAAAAGGCATTTTTTTTTTTTAAAGCCCAAACTAGGAAAACCTTGTTTTGTCCTAAACTTACCATACTTTAAGCTGAGATGAATTTGCAGCGATTTTTCAATTAAGTGTAAGATGCAGAGCCACAAAACCTGAGCAATGTCAGTTTTTGCATATAAAACAGGTTCCCACATCATTTAAGATACACAATGTGTGCACATGGTATTGTCTTTATTCTAGTAGAAGAAATGGAGTTTAAAGGCATTTTAAGTCAACATGAGTTGAATTGCATGTTGTCAGGTATTATATAGTCCAAGCTATTAGTTCATACCATTCAGAGTAAAAAACAGGTCCAGTGTCATGCCACGGCAAGACATGGTGCTACCTGGACTGTAGTGAGTGTGTGTCACTGATTGAAACTGAGACCAAGACAGCCACAGAGGACACTTGAGTACAACCCCTGGGACAGATCCGTACGCCACAGACAGAACTTACTGCTTACATCAGCTATGAAAATGCAAATACTCAATACATCAGAAGCTGATATGGTACTTTATTAATAGCAATAGACAGAAGTGTTTCTCACATTACACTAATTCAACAAATATTAAATACTTACTATGCAACCTGGAGGCTGAAACCTCCAGGTTGTATCCAGGTTATGGCAACCCCCACCAGTATTCTTGCCTGAGAAATTCCACAGACAGAGGAGCCTGCTGGGCAACAGTCCATGGGGTTTCAAAGAGTCAGACGTGACTGAGCAACTGAGCATGCATGCAGCTACCAGGTGCACTGTTTTAACTCTAGAGGTACAATATTAAGTAAGAAACAAGATCCCTTTCCTTATGGCAGTTACATTCAAAGTGGACAGAGAACAAACAAACAGATAAATAAAAACAAATAAGGGAAGACAAAGTGATAACTTTAAGAATGAAAAACAAAACTCAAAGTACTGTGTAGCAACTGGTGGTCAGGTTCAGCTTTTCTGAGGCGCTGATGTTCAGCTCGAATCAGAAAGATAAGAAGGAACCTGCCACACCAGGACCTGGGGGAAGAATGTTCTCTGCAGAAGATTGAGAGTGGAGACAGAAAGCAATAAGGGTGTTGTTCAAGAGGAACAGAGCACACGGTGATGCTCCTGGGGCTTGTACAGGGATGAGATGCAGAAGGAGCTGGAAAGGGGATCAGGGGCCAAGTCTGAGGCAGGACAATGATGGTAAAAAAATAATAATAATAAAGGTTGAAGAGCGGAACAGAATGTGATATAGAAGGAATATTGGAATCTGATGATATAAAAATGGAGGCTTTGGAGAAACTGAACTTGCTCCAAGCAAGGTTTTCATCTGGGTCTCACTGTGTTTAGAACAATCTCTGACAAAGCCCATCTGCTGTGCTATTCTCTATTGGCCTTGAAATGAAAAATGTGGTCCTTTAGTTCTCTTTAAGAATCTGAGATTCTACTACTGCCCATAACTCACCACTTTTTTTTCTTGATTACCAACATAATGCATATTTATGATGGAACATTTGGAAAATACAGATAAGCTAATGGAAGATATTAAATCACTCACAGTCTGGCCACCCAAAGATCACTACTGTGAACATTGGTGCACAACTCTCTTATGATTCAGAGGAACTGACCCCTGACAATCAGTTTAATGAAAATGCAAATACTCAATACATCAGAAGCTGATATGGTACTTTATTAATAGCAATAGACAGAAGTGTTTCTCACATTACACTAATTCAACAAATATTAAATACTTACTATGCAACCTGGAGGCTGAAACCTCCAGGTTGTATCAGGTTATGGCAACCCCCACCAGTATTCTTGCCTGAGAAATTCCACAGACAGAGGAGCCTGCTGGGCAACAGTCCATGGGGTTTCAAAGAGTCAGACGTGACTGAGCAACTGAGCATGCATGCAGCTACCAGGTGCACTGTTTTAACTCTAGAGGTACAATATTAAGTAAGAAACAAGATCCCTTTCCTTATGGCAGTTACATTCAAAGTGGACAGAGAACAAACAAACAGATAAATAAAAACAAATAAGGGAAGACAAAGTGATAACTTTAAGAATGAAAAACAAAACTCAAAGTACTGTGTAGCAACTGGTGGTCAGGTTCAGCTTTTCTGAGGCGCTGATGTTCAGCTCGAATCAGAAAGATAAGAAGGAACCTGCCACACCAGGACCTGGGGGAAGAATGTTCTCTGCAGAAGATTGAGAGTGGAGACAGAAAGCAATAAGGGTGTTGTTCAAGAGGAACAGAGCACACGGTGATGCTCCTGGGGCTTGTACAGGGATGAGATGCAGAAGGAGCTGGAAAGGGGATCAGGGGCCAAGTCTGAGGCAGGACAATGATGGTAAAAAAATAATAATAATAAAGGTTGAAGAGCGGAACAGAATGTGATATAGAAGGAATATTGGAATCTGATGATATAAAAATGGAGGCTTTGGAGAAACTGAACTTGCTCCAAGCAAGGTTTTCATCTGGGTCTCACTGTGTTTAGAACAATCTCTGACAAAGCCCATCTGCTGTGCTATTCTCTATTGGCCTTGAAATGAAAAATGTGGTCCTTTAGTTCTCTTTAAGAATCTGAGATTCTACTCTACTGCCCATAACTCACCACTTTTTTTTCTTGATTACCAACATAATGCATATTTATGATGGAACATTTGGAAAATACAGATAAGCTAATGGAAGATATTAAATCACTCACAGTCTGGCCACCCAAAGATCACTACTGTGAACATTGGTGCACAAACTCTCTTTATGATTCCACAGTGCAGTGATTCAGAATATGGGCTCTGGAGTCCGAGTGGAAATCACGACTTTGTAACTTGCTAAATGAGAGCTGTTCATTTTCAATCTATCTGAATTGCTTATAAAATGCCACATAAATGGCAGCAATATCTTTAAGCCTCAGTTTTCTCATCTTTGGAATGAGAACAGTACTATTACCTTCCTTACAGGAATGCCAGAGGGGAGTAAACAAGAATCCACACAAAGCTCCTGAGGCAGTGGCTGGCACACCTCATGTATTCCAAACATGTTAGGTATTAAGCTATTATAATTTTATGAAGCTGGATCATACTCTAAAGCTGTCAGTATATAAAATTATTATTCCAATTATCACTAGACATTTTTATACAACCTTAATTATTTTTCTATGATGTAGTTTTTAATGGTTACATATCATTTTACTGTAGAGATAATAATCAGTTAATTTGGTTACGGGACACATGGGCTATTCCCAAGTTTTCAGCACTTAAAAATTCTACAGATAAAATACTGTTAAATTTCATGATGGTTTCTCTAAGATAAATTCTAAGAAGTGGCTGGGTCAAGGGGTACATATAGTTCCAAGACTTGAATATACTTTATTATGTCTTATGCTATGGATTGAGATTACAGCCAAGATAAGAAAAATGTTGGGAAGTAAGCAATTTACATATGTGTGCAGTTTTGTAGGTCTGATTTACCCTTCAGCTTAGTGAAATACAACCCCCACCCCCATGCCTCATGTCTTTTTCCCCAAACCTGTTCACACCTTCTGGTCAGCACCATCCTCCCTCATTCCTTAAGAAAGCTTCTCAGCTCCAGGCTTCCAGCGGAGTGAATATGCTTAGCTTTCCAATATGCTAGAAATTCTGATTATTCACTTCACCTGAAGCTATAAATGTATAGCATTTTTAGTATATTAGAAATCCAAGCCCCTCCATAACAAAGAAACTGAAGTGGAAGGGAGCAAACGACTTGTCTAAGTTAGTCATCTGGTCCATGCTGGTGTTAGAAAGCTACTTCACTCCTTTATCTCTAGTACCTATTTCAGCAGCCAGCATGTATAGACAGTCATTGCTGAATGCTTGAAATAACTTATAGCCTTTTAGGATTTTGCAGCTGAAAAGGACTATAGAAGTGTGGAAAAATGAGACTTACATTGGTTAATGAAGTATGTTGTTATTCAGCCACTCAGTCGTGTTTGACTCTCTGTAACCCTCTGGACTACAGACCTCCAGGTTCCTCTGTCCATGGGATTTTCCAGGCAAGAATACTGGAGTGGGCTGCCATTTCCTTCTCCAAATGAGGTATGATGTCTAGTTATTAGTGACAAGTTGGAATAACAGCTCAGGTCTCTCAATTTCCAGGAGCCACGAGGAGAAGTCAGGAGAAAACTAGGCTTCCTGGGTTGAGATGGGCATCATGTAAAGAAGGGATTCACTTAATTTTGCCTTGTTCCAGAGCGGGCAAAGCCAGGGTAAGAAAACAGGTAGTTGCTGGTAGACCAATTTCAGCCTAATTTAGGGAAGAGCTTTTTAATAGTCAGGATTGTTCAAAACTGAAATAGGTTTTCTTGAACAGAAGTGAGTTGCTCCTAATTGGAAATGTTCAAGTAAAAACAGGGTATGTTTGAATAAATAGCTTGTCAAGTATGTTTTAAAATAAAAATTGTTGTGTGTGACTGGTTGGAATAGTTAACTTCTAAGGTCTCCACCAAAACTAAGATTATATGATTTTATGAATAGACAGATAATTTTTCCCTTGTTGATATGTTACTTTGTAATTGTCTTTTGAGCATGAACCATTGGCTCCTCCTTATGAATGGGTCCAGATAAATTCTCAACTGTTTTCTGACCCTAGATTCTATAGTTCTAAATAATCTTTTTAGTGCTAATTCAGTGTGCTATATATAGTAGGTGTTCAAAATAAACTTAAATTCTCTAAGTCTGGAAAAAATCTACATTTAAGATAAACTGAGCTCCAGGATCTATGCAGTTGAACAATTTGAACTCAGCTGGTTTCAATCAAATCTATCAGTTGATCACATTCAAGAGTGCTAAATATGCATTAACTTTTTTAAATAAAAAGTTTAAAACTAAAAGAAATTTGGATGGACTGTATTGTGATGAGATTAAAGTGTTCTCTTGCTAAGTTTTTGAATGATGATATGAAATTTGGCTGAAATTATTTCCTAGAATATAGAGAGCCTTTTAATGTTAAATTGCAAGTATGATTTAATTGCACTTTGAGTATGGAATAATTCAAAGACTGCCCATTGTATATCACTTTCATCCAAATTTTAGTAAGACTGACACATAAGTGAACCATATTATAAGAACACTTTCAATTTGCAAGATTTTCTAACAGTAATAGAAATGGAGGTTCTGACAAGTTCATACTTGGACTGGGTGAAAAGCTCCTCTCTCAAATAGTCACCTAGCAAAGCTCCGGTGAGAATCATCAATCGCACCTGTGAGGCACTCTCTGGCATTCTAATCAGGAAGGAAATGGATAAAATACAACAAAGGATGGTTTTTCTGGCTTCTTTTTTCTTTCTTTCTCTTCTCGCCGCAACCCCCACCCCCTTGCCTTAGAAGGCTAAATAAGGAAAATAATGTTCAAATTAAGTGCTTCATTAATTAACACTGTTATTGTTTTGAACCCTCTTAACAGTACAGGAAAAAAAAGTTATGGCTTAGGTCAAGATGGGCCATCACTGATTTGAATATCTCAGTCCTGGCTTTTTTCCCACCCAGTAAGAAAATGTATATTTCCAAGACCTTCCATGGTTTCAGATATTGTGCTAGATGCCAGACAGAGAAAACTCAGGCATGAATTTCCAAGACCATGGGTCCTAAGTTTCTTGTTGACTATGTTACTTTTAGTGCAAATTTTTCATTTTTGTGCTTTTGAGCATGAACCATTGGCTCCTCCTTATGAATGGGTCCAGATAAATTCTCAACTGTTTTCTGACCCTAGATTCTATAGTTCTAAATAATCTTTTAGTGCTAATTCAGTGTGCTATATATAGTAGGTGTTCAAAATAAACTTAAATTCTCTAAGTCTGGAAAAAATCTACATTTAAGATAAACTGAGCTCCAGGATCTATGCAGTTGAACAATTTGAACTCAGCTGGTTTCAATCAAATCTATCAGTTGATCACATTCAAGAGTGCTAAATATGCATTAACTTTTTTAAATAAAAAGTTTAAAACTAAAAGAAATTTGGATGGACTGTATTGTGATGAGATTAAAGTGTTCTCTTGCTAAGTTTTTGAATGATGATATGAAATTTGGCTGAAATTATTTCCTAGAATATAGAGAGCCTTTTAATGTTAAATTGCAAGTATGATTTAATTGCACTTTGAGTATGGAATAATTCAAAGACTGCCCATTGTATATCACTTTCATCCAAATTTTAGTAAGACTGACACATAAGTGAACCATATTATAAGAACACTTTCAATTTGCAAGATTTTCTAACAGTAATAGAAATGGAGGTTCTGACAAGTTCATACTTGGACTGGGTGAAAAGCTCCTCTCTCAAATAGTCACCTAGCAAAGCTCCGGTGAGAATCATCAATCGCACCTGTGAGGCACTCTCTGGCATTCTAATCAGGAAGGAAATGGATAAAATACAACAAAGGATGGTTTTTCTGGCTTCTTTTTTCTTTCTTTCTCTTCTGCCGCAACCCCACCCCTTGCCTTAGAAGGCTAAATAAGGAAAATAATGTTCAAATTAAGTGCTTCATTAATTAACACTGTTATTGTTTTGAACCCTCTTAACAGTACAGGAAAAAAAAGTTATGGCTTAGGTCAAGATGGGCCATCACTGATTTGAATATCTCAGTCCTGGCTTTTTTCCCACCCAGTAAGAAAATGTATATTTCCAAGACCTTCCATGGTTTCAGATATTGTGCTAGATGCCAGACAGAGAAAACTCAGGCATGAACCTTGGCCTCACCATAGTCAATTCATAGCATAGGTTCATCATGGGACTCCAACAAAGCTTTGAGTTCTTTCTGACCCAAAACTCCAGAGAGCCATTGCAAAACTACTACAAAATTATAGGAGTTGACAACTATTAGTCACTCTGTGAAGGAAGTCAGAAGTTATCTAGTAACCAGGTCTCACTCTAACAATGATATTCATGGTTAATTCACGTTTATAAAGACCCATTTCAACCTAGAGGGGTGGGAGGGAGGCTTTAGAAGGACAGGATACATGTATACTTTGAACTGATTCACCTTCAACGGCAAAAACCACACTGTAAAGCAATTATCCTCCAATTAAAAAAAAAAAAAGACCCACTTTATATATATCCTGCCGAATTCTGATATTCTGAATTCCACTCTCAGAAACATGAAACAGAAAAACAAACCAAAAAAGTTACCTCCACGGCTGCTTTCGCTCTTTCAAATTCTTCCTCTAAGGAGTGGTTTCTGGAAAGCAAGGCGCTCCCCCAGCGCTGCTCTTTGGTCAGTCGAGCCTGAAATAAACCAAACACATAAAATTCTAGAATCAAGTAATAAAGCAATACAAAGTTATTTCCTTTTCTCATAGCATCCTAGAGCTTAAGAAGCATTATACCTGCAACTGACATCATTTTTGGAGAACTTTGCAAGCAGAATGTTTCTTAAACGGGACGGGTGCCAAAATGCGTGCTGCTGCTCACATGCAGGTATCTTCTAACAGGGAGTCTCCGTGGCGGTCTCATATTAAAAAACCAACACCCAGGCCCGACCTCCCAAAGATCTTACATCTTATTAGTCTAGGTTCAAGGTATTGATAGGTCAGCGAGTCTGCCTATCCAGTTAGGCTGGAGAATCTCTCTTAGTAGGCTACACCTGAAGCTGATATGCAGGTTTTCAGCTTGTTACGAGGATCAGCTTCAGGTGAAGCTGCGAAGGCTGCAGACAGGGAAGGTAGTTGCTAGGCCTTTCTCCTTTTACCTGAGCTGAGTTTCATGCTAAATTCTTTTTGCCTTCCCTCTCCTGATGCACATCTGTCTCATGCCTCATTTCCTCAGGACACTACTCTCTGCTAAATAATTGTCACTTGGATAAAATCATGTCTGGTAATGCTGACTGCTTTGTCACAATTAATAGGCAATATAATACATAATTTAGCTAAATGAGTATTTCCAGAAGACTTCCCACAAAGAGTTGGCTAGAATTTTAAAAATGTTATTAATTTTAAATTTCATAAACAACAAATATATTCTTTTTTAAAAAAAAAACTAATAGGAAATCAGAGATGTAATTCTAGAACTTTTCCCCTGGAATTTACATATGTATTTATGCATCCATGGGACAGAATATCACCATGTGCTTCAAAAAAAATTTTGGAAACGTAAATGGTGGTGTTTTGTGGTTTGCTTTTTTCCCACACAACAATGTACCTTGGAGAAGTTCCACATGTTGTACTCATAGATTTATTTACCTCAGTCTTTTCCCAAGGATTTCCTAGGAAGTATATACTGTACGCTGCTTAGAACGCTCTCCGTGAGCATTCAGAATAGTTTCAATTCTTTTCCATGTAATTGCTTGTTCTCTTCTGTCTTCTTCTCTGATCTTCTTGCTCTGCTGTAGGGTCCACTGGGCAGAGGACTTTGATAGCTCTTGTACTGCCCCATCCTGAGTCTAGGGCCTCACAAGTGACGAGTGCCCCAGGATGCCTGGGTGGACTGTGGGAGGAGAGCCTGCACTCATGAGGCAGCTGGGCCATGGGGAGCAGGAGGAGAGAGGCTCAGAGTGAAGTCCCTCACCTCACTCCGGGGGAGGGGTGGCTTCTTGGCCCTGTGGGAGACTGCTGTCCTGCAGGGATGCTCAACCCCTGCCTCTAACAGAGTTACCTGAACAGACCTGGGTCCCACCCCAGACTAATAAAGCGATCTTTGAAGGTTGGGGCCAGGAATTAAATGTTTGAAAAGCTCTGCAGTATAGCTATAGTCATTGCTCTGTGAGAAAAGCAGATCTTTCACGGGTGCTGTGTGACGGTCTGGAGGGGTGGGGTGGGGGGGAAAACCATACGACTAATCCAAGAACATACATATCTGTAAACAACAAAACTCTGTAAAAGTTAAAAGTAAAATAAAAGTTAAAAAAAAACCCTAAATATAAAAAGGAAAGCATATGATATAGAAGAAAGTATATATGTATATATATATATATATAAACAAACAAAGCTCTGTCGTGATTTTTGAAAGTAGTCATGTTTGAAAACCAAAACTATGGTGAAACTTTGCTTTCCATCCAGCACTTAGCATCTATTCCGCTCAGCCACTTTTCATTCTTTCTCCACCATTACTGGTCCTCAAGAGGAATCCCACACCTTTATGATTACACAGTATTTGATCCAGAGGTTAGGAAGATTCCCTGGAGGAGGAAATGGCAGTGCACTTCAGTATTCTTGCCTGGGAAATCTCATGGACAGAGAAGCCTAGTGGACTGCAGTCCATGGGGTCGCAAAAGACTCAGACACAACTTAGCAAGTAAACAATAACAATACCAGGGCTGGCTACATGCCAGATGCTGCTTTCAAGTCCTTTACCTACTGTAACTCATGTTGTCTTTTCAACAGCCTAAGATAAGTAGGACCATTAGCTTCATGGTATTGAGGCACAGAGAGCTTAATTAACTTGCCCCTAGTTAAGTAGTAGGACCAGTGCTTCTGAGCCATGCTCCTAACCACTGCATGCACTGCCTCTCACAGGAGCCTGTGCTCAACTGGCCATTTTAGCAAGATGCAAAATATAGAAAAACTGTCCCCTGGAGATTCATGCATGGTTGAGCGAACTAGCCAAGAAGCTGTCCAGAATACTGCTGGCTGAAAGTAATAATAAAGTAATTATTAGGAACATTTTTGAGCATAAACAACTCTTAGACTGACTTTTGTTTTAATAGATGTGAAAGGTTAATTTATTGGAACATTATGTTCTCTCCTCCTTGATGTATTTATTCTCTGGTGTATCCCTGGCCTCTCCTGCAAAGAGTGGGTGCTCCCTAAATCATCAGTAAATATTTGTGGAAAATATGCTGTCAGGGAATATATGAGTGACCAAATTAAAGGTATTCCTCTCCCCTACTCCCAGAAGGTAGTTGTGTGTTCTCAGTCAAGTTCTCCTGGCTAAGCTGAAGGCTAAGGAGAGTTTATAGGAGACTGAAGGGACTGCTTGTGTGCCATGCCTGGAGTGTCAGAGGTCTGTGCTAGCAAGCCAAGCAAGCCCTGGTTTGGGGGTTGGGAATGGCTTACGGATGACCTAGTGGGATACCTGGTGAAGAGTGAGGCCTGTGAGCACTCAGGGTTAGGCCTCTGGAGCAGTGTCTGTGGTCAGAAGAGGGTGGGCGATGAAGGCGAGTCAGGGCCTGCCTTGGCATTAGTGCCATGCTCACTGGTGGGCCAGGCCCAACAGCCACCCACACCAGCATCCTCCCATATTCCCTGGGCCCTGTGGAAGCTACTATCTTTTCCTAGCCCAGAAAACTGAGGCACGGAGGCAGAGATTCATACAGGTTACAGTGATTAGGATGGGAACATATCTTTGGGTGGGGGGTACCATTCAGCCCACTGCAACCCTCATCTGACACTCTTGGGTAACAATATATTTAAGTAACAAATATAAAGGTACAGGTGATTTATAACTATTTAAACTGATAGCTTATTAGGATCTTATAGTCTGGCAAAGAAGCTAACACCAAAGACGAGACATCTCTATTGTCTTCTAGATAGTTAATAAGCCTTTTATCTAACTTGGTAAACTTATTTTGGCATTTCTTTCCCAACTGGCTACATAAATCTCTGTTCCTCAATCCTTTGCTTTCAGAATCCACTCTTCTATCTTCCTGCTGTTTCTTTCACTGCTTTTCACCTGGCAGCATGCCAGGCTTCCCTGTCCTTCACTTTCATGAATGAATAAAGTTTTTAAAAAATGGAGACAGATGGTAAGAAACAAACTTCGTGTGCTTATATACTAATGAATGACATTAGGAGAAGAAAGAGAAAGGACTCATATTTTGGTCCCCAAGGCACCTCCTTTATGAGAGGCACTTTTCACCCGTGAAATATGATCTGTCTTTCCTGTGAAGTCTGACCTAACAGGACTCCATTACTGTCACTGGCTTCCGTTCATCAATGTTTCAGGACCCAAGTGGATTATGAATCACAGGATGCAAAGGGCACCATGTATCAGGAAGAAGAGGAAAAAAAATCTCTCTCTGAGGATTCTACTGCCTTAAACAGCAAGTGTAAATAGAATCTTACTGTGCAAATGAAATTTTGTTTTGATAGTACAATTACTAATTTAGGTAAGTGCTATTTTTGCACTGTTAGAAAAGCCTCACATTGTTACTCATTCAAATGTTATCTACTTCACATTTTAAAGCCATTTATTTTTCCTAAGGAAGCATAAAATAAATGTTATAAAATATAATTACATACTGAATGTAAACAGGAAGTTCTCAAGCTGAGAGTAGTATACATCTAAAGGTTCTAAAACTTTTTAGCAACTCAGTAGTGTGCCCAGACATGCTGATTAGGACTGAGAATGAAATACAGGCTATAACACATAGTCAGAAACAGTCTTCTTTTTGAACAACACTTTTCTTTGTATATCTAATTTCATAAGAGGCAAAACTAGTATGGGAAAACATGAATAATGCTAGTAAACGATAGATATTTCTTAGGATGGGAACATATCTTTGGGTGGGGGGTACCATTCAGCCCACTGCAACCCTCATCTGACACTCTTGGGTAACAATATATTTAAGTAACAAATATAAAGGTACAGGTGATTTATAACTATTTAAACTGATAGCTTATTAGGATCTTATAGTCTGGCAAAGAAGCTAACACCAAAGACGAGACATCTCTATTGTCTTCTAGATAGTTAATAAGCCTTTTATCTAACTTGGTAAACTTATTTTGGCATTTCTTTCCCAACTGGCTACATAAATCTCTGTTCCTCAATCCTTTGCTTTCAGAATCCACTCTTCTATCTTCCTGCTGTTTCTTTCACTGCTTTTCACCTGGCAGCATGCCAGGCTTCCCTGTCCTTCACTTTCATGAATGAATAAAGTTTTTAAAAAATGGAGACAGATGGTAAGAAACAAACTTCGTGTGCTTATATACTAATGAATGACATTAGGAGAAGAAAGAGAAAGGACTCATATTTTGGTCCCCAAGGCACCTCCTTTATGAGAGGCACTTTTCACCCGTGAAATATGATCTGTCTTTCCTGTGAAGTCTGACCTAACAGGACTCCATTACTGTCACTGGCTTCCGTTCATCAATGTTTCAGGACCCAAGTGGATTATGAATCACAGGATGCAAAGGGCACCATGTATCAGGAAGAAGAGGAAAAAAAATCTCTCTCTGAGGATTCTACTGCCTTAAACAGCAAGTGTAAATAGAATCTTACTGTGCAAATGAAATTTTGTTTTGATAGTACAATTACTAATTTAGGTAAGTGCTATTTTTGCACTGTTAGAAAAGCCTCACATTGTTACTCATTCAAATGTTATCTACTTCACATTTTAAAGCCATTTATTTTTCCTAAGGAAGCATAAAATAAATGTTATAAAATATAATTACATACTGAATGTAAACAGGAAGTTCTCAAGCTGAGAGTAGTATACATCTAAAGGTTCTAAAACTTTTTAGCAACTCAGTAGTGTGCCCAGACATGCTGATTTAGGACTGAGAATGAAATACAGGCTATAACACATAGTCAGAAACAGTCTTCTTTTTGAACAACACTTTTCTTTGTATATCTAATTTCATAAGAGGCAAAACTAGTATGGGAAAACATGAATAATGCTAGTAAACGATAGATATTTCTTAGGATTTAACTAGAGGAATGATAAACAAGACAGCTACACCTGTAAGTTTGAGCTGCCGCTATTTTGGTAGCACCAGGGCTGTAAGAGCTGTTCTCAAGCTTGAGCAAGCATTGGAATCACTCTGAGGTCACATTCTATGCAGGGTTCCACTCCTTGGGTTTTTGAGACAGGAGGTGTGGGGTGGGACTATGGAATTGTCATTTCTAACAAGTTCCCCAAGTGAAACTGACAAGACCACACTGTGAGAACTTCTGATCTAGGAATTAACATTATGTGTATGTGGGTGGAACTCTGGCGTTCACAAATAGACTCTGACGTAGCCATTTTTTTTTTTTATTTGCATGATTTTGATAAATGCTCCACAGTGAACAGCAACCTCCTGGAAGTGCTTCGGTTTTAAAAACAGCATTTTAATTGGTTTAAGCTAATTGGATTTTAGGGCATTACAGTCTCCAAAGAAAGCATTTAATTCCCTCAGCTGTTGATTGCACATAATGATTGGTACTAGGTGAAGGGAAAGAAGAAAGAATTAAATGACTCTGAAAATAATATTATGCTTTATTCTCTTTATTCAAAATTATGACTGTGATCAAAATTATGGTTTGCAAATGACTATTTGTATCTTCCCATGTGGCGCTAGTGGTAAAAAATCTGCCTGCGAATGCAGCAGACATAAGAGACCTGGGTTTGATTCCTGGGTTGGGAAGATCCCCTGGAGAAGAAAATGGCAACCCACTCCAGTATTCTTGCCTGGAAAAATTCGATGGACAGAGGAGCCTGGCGGGCTACAGTCCATGGGGTTGCAAAGAGTCAAACATGAATGACTGAGCTCTTGTCAGCGGCATCTGTGGCTAATTTTGTTGACTCACCTCTATAGCCATCATTCACAGCTCCTCAATTTCTAGAAATCTTCCACCAAAACACATTTTAAAAAAGCTCAGCATCTTTCCAAAGAAATTGAAGGAGAAAAGGGATTTGCTCAACTGTGAGAAGAAAGATAAAGCAACTAGCAGACCCTATATAATGGTCATTAAAAATATTCTCTCTGCAGTCAGACTGCCTGGAGTCAAATCCTAGCTTATCGTTTACTACTAACAGCGACCTTGGACAGATTACTTAATCTCTATAATCCCAGCATTTTGGGGTGGAGGGGTGGAGAATGCCATGCAGTTTGTGAAATCCTGTTGTTCAATTGCTAAGTCGTGTCCAACTTTTTGTGACCCCATGGGCTGCAGCATGCCCGGTTTCCCTGTCCTTCACTGTGTCCTGTGGTTTGCACAAACTCATCTCCATCAGATCGGTGATGCCATCCAACCATCTCATTCTCTGTCATCCCCTTCTCTGCACACAGTCTTTCTCAGCATCAGGGTCTTTTCCAGTGAGTCGGCTCTTTGCATCAGATGGTCAAATATTGGAGCATCAGCTTCAGCATCAGCCCTTCCAATAACTATTGATTTCCTTTAGGATTGACTATGTTGATCTCCTTGCTGTCTAAGGGACTCTTGAGTCTTCTCCAGGACTACAGTTCAAAAGCATCAATTCTTCAGCTCTCAGCCTTCTTTATGGTACAACTCTCACATCTGTACTTGACTTCTGGAAAAACTGTAGCTTTGACTATATAGACCTTTGTCACCAAAGGGATGTCTCTGCTTTTGAATATGCTGTCTAGGTTTGTCATAGCTTCCCTTCCAAGGAGCAAGTGTCTTTTAATTTCATGGCCGCAGTCACTGTCCACAGTTATTTTGGAGCCCAAGAAAATAAAGCCTCTGAGTGCTTCCATTTTCCCCCATGTATTTGCCATGTCATGATCTTAGTTTTTTGAATATTGAGTTTTAAGCCAGCTTTTTCACTCTCCTCTTTCACCTTCATCAAGGGGCTCTTTAGTTCTTTTCTCTCTGTCTTTAGGGTGGTATCATCTGGATATCAGAGGTTGTTGATATTTCTCGTGGTAGTCTTAATTCCAGCTTGCGATTCATTCAGCCTGCATTTCTCATGACGAAATTCAATCTGGGGACCTTGGTAGTGAACAAGAGTCCTAACCCCTGGACTGCCAGGGAATTCCCAATTCTCAATATCCTCACCTGCAAAATTTATTTTGGGTCCCACATAAGAACTGAGTGCAATAATTACTGTAAACAAGGCATACAAAATTCTCAGTATATAGTAAGTGTTCAATAAAATTGGCTTTTGTTATTATTGTTTTTTGGGTTAGTGCTTATCAGATGTGATTTTGGAACTTCACTAAAAAAATCTGTGCTTAGAACACTTTGTTCAATTGTAAGTCTGTCAATTTTGTGACCCCATGGGCTGCAGCATGCCCGGTTTCCCTGTCCTTCACTGTGTCCTGTGGTTTGCACAAACTCATCTCCATCAGATCGGTGATGCCATCCAACCATCTCATTCTCTGTCATCCCCTTCTCTGCACACAGTCTTTCTCAGCATCAGGGTCTTTTCCAGTGAGTCGGCTCTTTGCATCAGATGGTCAAATATTGGAGCATCAGCTTCAGCATCAGCCCTTCCAATAACTATTGATTTCCTTTAGGATTGACTATGTTGATCTCCTTGCTGTCTAAGGGACTCTTGAGTCTTCTCCAGGACTACAGTTCAAAAGCATCAATTCTTCAGCTCTCAGCCTTCTTTATGGTACAACTCTCACATCTGTACTTGACTTCTGGAAAAACTGTAGCTTTGACTATATAGACCTTTGTCACCAAAGGGATGTCTCTGCTTTTGAATATGCTGTCTAGGTTTGTCATAGCTTCCCTTCCAAGGAGCAAGTGTCTTTTAATTTCATGGCCGCAGTCACTGTCCACAGTTATTTTGGAGCCCAAGAAAATAAAGCCTCTGAGTGCTTCCATTTTCCCCCATGTATTTGCCATGTCATGATCTTAGTTTTTTGAATATTGAGTTTTAAGCCAGCTTTTTCACTCTCCTCTTTCACCTTCATCAAGGGGCTCTTTAGTTCTTTTCTCTCTGTCTTTAGGGTGGTATCATCTGGATATCAGAGGTTGTTGATATTTCTCGTGGTAGTCTTAATTCCAGCTTGCGATTCATTCAGCCTGCATTTCTCATGACGAAATTCAATCTGGGGACCTTGGTAGTGAACAAGAGTCCTAACCCCTGGACTGCCAGGGAATTCCCAATTCTCAATATCCTCACCTGCAAAATTTATTTTGGGTCCCACATAAGAACTGAGTGCAATAATTACTGTAAACAAGGCATACAAAATTCTCAGTATATAGTAAGTGTTCAATAAAATTGGCTTTTGTTATTATTGTTTTTTGGGTTAGTGCTTATCAGATGTGATTTTGGAACTTCACTAAAAAAATCTGTGCTTAGAACACTTTGTTTAATAAGTACTGTAGACTAGCTGGACTCATGCTAGAACAGATAGTCTAAATACTTACTTCATGAAGATGGTAAGGATATTGTTTCTTAATCAGTCTACAGACATTTATTGTTGAAATTACACAAAAATGTTATACCTTTTCATGTCAAGAGCAGACTCCTAGAGCTTTGTGCCAAGGTAGACTGCTCATGGTTCCCATCTGCCTCAAACTATGACATTCTACATTATGGACTATCAAGGCAAATCAGGACTGATTTTTTTAAGATAGTCTATTAGCATATATAACTAAAAATTATTTTTTGAAACTAGCTTCAAAGTGCTAAAAGAATAAAAACGTATCATTTCATTTCTTCCCCCCATCTTTAACTACTAGCCTCTACTTTCAAATTTTTTAATTTGACAAATATTTAGTTTCTCCTTTTGATTAGCATTCCTTATTTTTTTCACTTTTAAAAGTACTCGAATACTTAGTATTTGTGAACTATCTATTATGAAAATGATCTTCAGATTTCTTTTTGCCCTCTTGCTGTCCTTCGCTTTCTGCCTTCTTTATCATTCCTTCTTTCCTCCTTCCCTTGCTTTCTTCCTCACTGTAGCTCACTGTGCGTGGCCAGGAGGGGAAGTGGAGTGCTAATGAGGCTCTTGTACTGTCTTCCAAAAAGCAAAGCTATATTTATATTTATAGTGTACTATCTAATTGTTTCTACTAGATATAAGGATCTTCATACTTAAAATCTACTCATCTTTCTAGCTTTTCTACTGCCTGACTTAGAGCTTTATGGATAGTAGACGTTGTCTTATTTGTTAAACTGAAAAGGAACAAAATGGAAGCCATTAGTATTTCCAAGAGTAAGAGGTTGAGAATGAATTTGGAAGCAGAGGCACAGGATTGTGTATGGCTTCAAATCCCATGACAATCCTAACTCATCTTCAGAGTTTCTGGAAGAAAGTGATACTTCCCGAATCCCTAACTAAGATATCCTCACCTGCAAAATTTATTTTGGGTCCCACATAAGAACTGAGTGCAATAATTACTGTAAACAAGGCATACAAAATTCTCAGTATATAGTAAGTGTTCAATAAAATTGGCTTTTGTTATTATTGTTTTTTGGGTTAGTGCTTATCAGATGTGATTTTGGAACTTCACTAAAAAAATCTGTGCTTAGAACACTTTGTTTAATAAGTACTGTAGACTAGCTGGACTCATGCTAGAACAGATAGTCTAAATACTTACTTCATGAAGATGGTAAGGATATTGTTTCTTAATCAGTCTACAGACATTTATTGTTGAAATTACACAAAAATGTTATACCTTTTCATGTCAAGAGCAGACTCCTAGAGCTTTGTGCCAAGGTAGACTGCTCATGGTTCCCATCTGCCTCAAACTATGACATTCTACATTATGGACTATCAAGGCAAATCAGGACTGATTTTTTTAAGATAGTCTATTAGCATATATAACTAAAAATTATTTTTTGAAACTAGCTTCAAAGTGCTAAAAGAATAAAAACGTATCATTTCATTTCTTCCCCCCATCTTTAACTACTAGCCTCTACTTTCAAATTTTTTAATTTGACAAATATTTAGTTTCTCCTTTTGATTAGCATTCCTTATTTTTTTCACTTTTAAAAGTACTCGAATACTTAGTATTTGTGAACTATCTATTATGAAAATGATCTTCAGATTTCTTTTTGCCCTCTTGCTGTCCTTCGCTTTCTGCCTTCTTTATCATTCCTTCTTTCCTCCTTCCCTTGCTTTCTTCCTCACTGTAGCTCACTGTGCGTGGCCAGGAGGGGAAGTGGAGTGCTAATGAGGCTCTTGTACTGTTTTCCCAAAAAAGCAAAGCTATATTTATATTTATAGTGTACTATCTAATTGTTTCTACTAGATATAAGGATCTTCATACTTAAAATCTACTCATCTTTCTAGCTTTTCTACTGCCTGACTTAGAGCTTTATGGATAGTAGACGTTGTCTTATTTGTTAAACTGAAAAGGAACAAAATGGAAGCCATTAGTATTTCCAAGAGTAAGAGGTTGAGAATGAATTTGGAAGCAGAGGCACAGGATTGTGTATGGCTTCAAATCCCATGACAATCCTAACTCATCTTCAGAGTTTCTGGAAGAAAGTGATATTCTTTAAAACCACTGAACTCATATTAACCTTATAAACTAAGTAATAATCAGGGCTTACAATGAGAAGGGAAATGAATGGTCTGTGAGTTCTCTCAGGTAGAGAAGTTTGATGTGGCTGATAGAGGTGATGTGTGATGAAGAATAAGGGTTAAAGTCCTCCTAAAGAAGCTGATGGGTTTGCTTTGAGTGCTGGCTTTTCTCCATCTTAACTGCCTCAGCTTGGGAAAACTGCTTCTGTTCTCTAAGGTGAATTTCTACTAATGGAGATAACATTAATTCCCAAGATTATTGTAAACATTTCCAATAATATATTGGGAACATCTTACATTACTATTAGTATGCATTTCCTTGTACATTACTCCTTCAAAAATTTAGAAAACATATCTGCACTTTGAAAGTTTAAATCTGTTCTGGTTTGGGATACTGCCAATGTAATGGAATCACAACAATGTGGAAGGAAGCATTTGCTCTGCCTAAATCAGCAGAATCAGAGTGCTGCATGGTATTGTCTCAGTATTAGAAAGCCTGGCTGCCCCACTTCACATGCAGTTCAGCTTAGACTGGCAAGAGCCAGCCTTGGAGCTATCCTTCCAGTGTCCAGACTCGAAAAAGATATTCATGAACCATCACTCAAAAACCATCTTTTTCTTTTGCCTTATCACTGTCTCCACTCATTCATGGAAAAACTAATTTCATATCATAACCTTTGTGTTTTTCTTAAATCCTTCTAATGTGTTTTTTAATTTTTCAGACTGCATGATATCTTTAACAGTTAACTGCAGGGAATACAAATTACACAGTTTGCATAATATCAAGAAACTTTATTCTTAAATATACAGAGATTATATAATTATAATCTCTTATCATTCTGATTAGTGTATTCAAAACATTATTTGAAAGAGACTTTGTTTTTCTTTTTGCCCATCTTGAAAAGAAAATGAACTAACTTATGAATTCTTCTCATTGTTAGCTTTCATTCTCTTTGTGATTTTGAAATATGATTTCTAAGCAAAGCTTAGAAATAGTTTCTCACCTGTTGAGTTAATCTAATCTATGTTGGCTTGGGAGAGAATACATTTCCTTGATTTTCCTGTGAACCATTTGAGTGATAGCGCAGCAGTGACAAAATTTCGGTGAACTGAAATTTTTTACTTGAATAGCTTTCAAGTCAGTTTTAAGTCAAATTTTCATACTGCTTCATCATCTTACTTATATGGAGAGATCATATATTTAAAGGCAGTATGCTACTGAGAGTATAAACACCTTACTGCCTTTTATTACAGGCAGAAGAATCAGTCTATTTTCTTGCTGTTTCATTTGAGTGACAATATTTTAAATGATTAAATCCCAAATTCATAAAATTTTCCTATTCTACTATGTAACATTACCCTTTAAACTTTAATAATATTGGGAACATCTTACATTACTATTAGTATGCATTTCCTTGTACATTACTCCTTCAAAAATTTAGAAAACATATCTGCACTTTGAAAGTTTAAATCTGTTCTGGTTTGGGATACTGCCAATGTAATGGAATCACAACAATGTGGAAGGAAGCATTTGCTCTGCCTAAATCAGCAGAATCAGAGTGCTGCATGGTATTGTCTCAGTATTAGAAAGCCTGGCTGCCCCACTTCACATGCAGTTCAGCTTAGACTGGCAAGAGCCAGCCTTGGAGCTATCCTTCCAGTGTCCAGACTCGAAAAAGATATTCATGAACCATCACTCAAAAACCATCTTTTCTTTTGCCTTATCACTGTCTCCACTCATTCATGGAAAAACTAATTTCATATCATAACCTTTGTGTTTTTCTTAAATCCTTCTAATGTGTTTTTTAATTTTTCAGACTGCATGATATCTTTAACAGTTAACTGCAGGGAATACAAATTACACAGTTTGCATAATATCAAGAAACTTTATTCTTAAATATACAGAGATTATATAATTATAATCTCTTATCATTCTGATTAGTGTATTCAAAACATTATTTGAAAGAGACTTTGTTTTTCTTTTTGCCCATCTTGAAAAGAAAATGAACTAACTTATGAATTCTTCTCATTGTTAGCTTTCATTCTCTTTGTGATTTTGAAATATGATTTCTAAGCAAAGCTTAGAAATAGTTTCTCACCTGTTGAGTTAATCTAATCTATGTTGGCTTGGGAGAGAATACATTTCCTTGATTTTCCTGTGAACCATTTGAGTGATAGCGCAGCAGTGACAAAATTTCGGTGAACTGAAATTTTTTACTTGAATAGCTTTCAAGTCAGTTTTAAGTCAAATTTTCATACTGCTTCATCATCTTACTTATATGGAGAGATCATATATTTAAAGGCAGTATGCTACTGAGAGTATAAACACCTTACTGCCTTTTATTACAGGCAGAAGAATCAGTCTATTTTCTTGCTGTTTCATTTGAGTGACAATATTTTAAATGATTAAATCCCAAATTCATAAAATTTTCCTATTTTAACCTAGGCTGGAATTAAAACTAAGAGGTTATAAATTGTCTTAGTTTAGGCAGATCTTAAGTAAACACGGAGTGGTTTTTTTTTTATTTAAAGGATAAATATTTTATAAATAATCGGTAACCTTTTAAAAGGATTCACTATGATTTATCTAGACGGAGCTCTCTCGGGACATTTTACACTGTGCTTTGGAGGACAGTCTTGGGAATCTCACACAAATTTTCCCAAGCACATTGTGTTTGCTTAAAGGCACACCAGTGGGTAAGTGGAAGGACAATGTGGTGGGATGAATCAGACAACCAGCGGGAGAGCAGCAGTCACTGGAATAATAAGATGAGTGCATTGTGTGCCTCCATGGTAACCACAGACCCCAGCTGATCCTCCGTGCCATCCCCTACCCCCAACTCCATATGGAACAGCCCACCTGTGCCAGGTCTACCAGGCAGCAGAAACAAGTATTCTCTTGCTACATTAAACTGTTCTAAGGATCCCAGCTTATGAAACAGCATCAATTACTTTACCTGAATCTAAATCTCTAATGCATTTATCAAGAAACATTTCTCTAATAAATGTCATCAATTTGCTTTTTTAAAAGATACATTTAGAAAGAACTAAGATGAAGAAAATACATTTTCATGCTACATTTACAAGTCATTAAGCTTTCCAGGGTTGTTTCTTCTGGAGTTAGCTGACTTGTTTTCCTGCTGAGTTTCCAGAGCAGTAATGTCCACCTCATAGAGGGTGAGGTGTTCATGGGGGCTGCTGTTAATGGCCTACAACTGTTTCCAGATGCCGTCCATTTCCTTTCTGTGTCCTCTCCACAGCTAACTTGTTGTGAGTACATCAACAGTCTCCTTAGTCTCACTGTGCCTTAGTTTCCCCCTCTATAAAATGCAGGTAATATTTGCTTACATCAAAGAGTCATTTGTCAAGAGCAAATGAGCTAATTAATACATAGTAGAAAGCTTTCTCATAGCAGCCAATCATATTTGCCAACATCATGGTTATCCTTTTATCATTTCAGACAACATATCTTCCCTCTTAGTTTCAATATCTTATCTAGCCAGTTCAGGAAAATCTCTCTTGCTCATTTCATCTCACTTACTATCAGCTAGATTTAGTTGTGTGAATGTAGACACATTTCTTAAGAGATCTTTGTGGCCTTAGATTTTTTTTGTTTTAATTTTATTTATTTATTTGAGGGGGGTGGGGTGGGGAGGGAGGGAAGCAGGCGGGCCACTTCTATTGGTCTTTCATTTGTCCATTTTCATCCATGTTTGTTTTTCGGCCCATGTGGGCCTCCCATCGCAGTGGCCTCTGTTGTCGCAGAGCACCGGCTCTGGGCACATGTGCCCCAGAGCTCCAGCTCAGTAATTGGACACATCCATCCAGACGCTCTGCAGCACGTGGGATCTTCCCAGGTCAGGGATCGAACTGGTGTCCCTTGCACTGCAAGGTGGTGTCCTTACCCACTGGACCACCAGGTAAGCCCGTGGCTTTAGATTAAGGCTATACCCTTGTAAAGTATTTGAGCAAATGGAAAGATTGAGTTCTCTTGCTACATTACACTGTTCTAAGGAGCCCAGACTATGAAACAGCATCAATTACTTTACCTGAATCTAAATCTCTAATGCATTTATCAAGAAACATTTCTCTAATAAATGTCATCAATTTGCTTTTTTAAAAGATACATTTAGAAAGAACTAAGATGAAGAAAATACATTTTCATGCTACATTTACAAGTCATTAAGCTTTCCAGGGTTGTTTCTTCTGGAGTTAGCTGACTTGTTTTCCTGCTGAGTTTCCAGAGCAGTAATGTCCACCTCATAGAGGGTGAGGTGTTCATGGGGGCTGCTGTTAATGGCCTACAACTGTTTCCAGATGCCGTCCATTTCCTTTCTGTGTCCTCTCCACAGCTAACTTGTTGTGAGTACATCAACAGTCTCCTTAGTCTCACTGTGCCTTAGTTTCCCCCTCTATAAAATGCAGGTAATATTTGCTTACATCAAAGAGTCATTTGTCAAGAGCAAATGAGCTAATTAATACATAGTAGAAAGCTTTCTCATAGCAGCCAATCATATTTGCCAACATCATGGTTATCCTTTTATCATTTCAGACAACATATCTTCCCTCTTAGTTTCAATATCTTATCTAGCCAGTTCAGGAAAATCTCTCTTGCTCATTTCATCTCACTTACTATCAGCTAGATTTAGTTGTGTGAATGTAGACACATTTCTTAAGAGATCTTTGTGGCCTTAGATTTTTTTTGTTTTAATTTTATTTATTTATTTGAGGGGGGTGGGGTGGGGAGGGAGGGAAGCAGGCGGGCCACTTCTATTGGTCTTTCATTTGTCCATTTTCATCCATGTTTGTTTTTCGGCCCATGTGGGCCTCCCATCGCAGTGGCCTCTGTTGTCGCAGAGCACCGGCTCTGGGCACATGTGCCCCAGAGCTCCAGCTCAGTAATTGGACACATCCATCCAGACGCTCTGCAGCACGTGGGATCTTCCCAGGTCAGGGATCGAACTGGTGTCCCTTGCACTGCAAGGTGGTGTCCTTACCCACTGGACCACCAGGTAAGCCCGTGGCTTTAGATTAAGGCTATACCCTTGTAAAGTATTTGAGCAAATGGAAAGATTGAGTTTGACTTGGACCTTCTCGGCACAGTCTTAACGATAGGAGGTAACTAGTTATAGACAAGCCAGTTACATTAACGTCGAGGGTCAAACAGTGAACAGATGTGTCTGGTTGACTTCCACGTGTGATTAGTTGGGTGCTCCAATAAAAGTGTTTTGATTCTGCCAAGACTCTTTTTAAAGACAACGTAGGGCTAATATTAATTAACAGGATTATTCGAGTATTAGATGTAATATACTGAGTTGGTCAAAACATTCATTTGGGTTTTTCTGTAAGATGTTAACACTTCTTGGCCTACCCAACACATGAAAAGCACATAATAGAGTCCCTAATACTTAATAGGTACTCACAAATGGTAGCTCTTGGAATTATCATGATTGATCATACCATACTTATTAATTCCTTAGGGCAAAATTTGTTTTAATGTGACGATCAAGATCCTGATGTATAAGGACCTTTGCTCACAGGCCATGGATTTGAATGAATGCTCAAGATATTGTTTCCTCTTCTTTGCATCTGTTATACAATTAATGCTAATGCTGAAGAAGAACAGATTTTGTATTAAAAAATAATGGAACAGTAAATGGTACAATGGACATGAGTTTGAACTAGCTCTGGGAGATGGTGAAGGACAGGGAAGCCTGGTGTGCTGCAGCCTATGGGGCCACAAAGAGTCAGACAGGACTGAGTGATCAAACTGAACTGAACTGAACATGATAGAATAAGGAAAAAGTGCTAAGTAGGAAGGTCACTGGCACAGTTTTTTAGCCAAATCTATCTGCCTACCTACATGCCTATTTATTAATCATCAGTTATTTTAAACATTGAGGTAGCTACTGAAGTGAGAAAGCAAATGAAATACAAACTACAGAAAAAAATACTTCAAATGTTTTGGCAAACATTTAAATAAAATATTTATAACATAAATGATCTCTTAGAAAAGATAGGTGCATCGAGGAACTGGTTTTGTTACCTGGGCTGGAGGCACTAATTCCAGCTCCGCAGCCGACTCAGAGTTCAGGGCACTCTTTCCACCACCACTCAGCTCCGGCTGAGACCTGTGCTCTGAGGACCTAGAAAGGGGCACAGGGAGAAAGCTGAGTTCCATCAGGAAGCCAACTCAGCTACAAAGTCAACTGAGAAACCTGGTCAATTTGCATCATGGAGAACCTTGGTATCAAAGCTCTCATCAGACTTCTGACGAAAAAGATAACTTGGATGTTTCCATTACAATGACCATTTTGGGAGTGTAAGTGGCTGCAATATGCCAAGCATTATTGTCTCACATTGATTTAGACTTCAGTTCTGTACAGAAAGCAAATAAAGGCTGTACCATTTTTCTTGCATTTTTAAAAGTTCTGCTTCATCAAAAAAAAAGTATTGTTTTTTTGGGGGGGAGGGGAGCTTCTCACAAAATGTATCAGTGACATTGGATCTTTATATAGAATTTGAAATGTCATAATAAGTGGAGATGTGTGAAGGGCCACAGACTGAAACATGCTTCCCTTTAGGAAGTTTAAAAACTTGTGAAACTTAGGTGGCTAGTTTTTCTCATGGCCATCCATAGAGTATTCTTCATTAGTTCAGTATCTGACAGTTATGATTAAGAAAGTCAGAATAGGTTATCTGTGTAACTAGAAACACTTAATTTACCTATAAATCACTTAATAGGATCTTCCTTATCCAAGGATCAAACCTGAGTCTCCTGTATTGGCAGACAGATTCTAACCATCTGACCCACCAGGGAAGGCCCCATTGAATATACACATATATGTATATATACCTGTGCACTTATTTTGAATGATCAGCTCAGTTATACATTCAGAAAATTATTAACAAATATTGAAAAATATTGAATATTGAATTTTGAAACTACAAATCCTCCTTAGCTGAATTTTTGACAATTCAGATGAAATAATTTAGTTTTAGAAGTCATAATAATTAACATTATAAACAGGGGATTATAAATGGCACCAAGTATCTGGACTGACTTAGCTTACAGGCTATTTTAAAACACATATACGTAACACATAAATGGCTATTTTCTGATATTAAAATATCTTACCATAAAAGTTCTTTTGATCCAGTTCTAGATGAGCTTGATTTTCTCTCTGCCATGGGATGCCCTTTGCCATTTCGATCTCCGTGAAATTTAACATCATCCCATTTTTCCAGTTGTGTTTGAATGTCTGCTAAGGAGACAGGAAGGCAGTGAGGGGAACGGGGGAGAATATGATGAGCAGAGAGAAGAAGAGAGGTTGATTAAGGCTGAGAAGACTTACACAGTAACTTTGCCCTTCAACCTTGGCCTCCCCCAAACCTAATGGCCTGACATCCAAGAACTCCCACTATTCAATCTCTGGTGACTCAGACTTCTTCGAATACTATGGCAAATATTTCAATATTTGAGAAAGCATCTTTCTCTGTTTGTATACTTGTGTGTGACTCCCTTTCTCTTCTGCATCAGCAATGCCTTGCCCTTTCCTCCTCACCTCTCTCTGACCCATATTTCATCTGACAAATTCTTATTCATCCTTCAAGACTGCTACCACAGGCTCAGACAGTAAAGGATCTGCCTACAGTGCAGGATTGGGGCCCTGAAACAATGCTTTCCCTTTAGGAAGTTTAAAAACTTGTGAAACTTAGGTGGCTAGTTTTCTCATGGCCATCCATAGAGTATTCTTCATTAGTTCAGTATCTGACAGTTATGATTAAGAAAGTCAGAATAGGTTATCTGTGTAACTAGAAACACTTAATTTACCTATAAATCACTTAATAGGATCTTCCTTATCCAAGGATCAAACCTGAGTCTCCTGTATTGGCAGACAGATTCTAACCATCTGACCCACCAGGGAAGGCCCCATTGAATATACACATATATGTATATATACCTGTGCACTTATTTTGAATGATCAGCTCAGTTATACATTCAGAAAATTATTAACAAATATTGAAAAATATTGAATATTGAATTTTGAAACTACAAATCCTCCTTAGCTGAATTTTTGACAATTCAGATGAAATAATTTAGTTTTAGAAGTCATAATAATTAACATTATAAACAGGGGATTATAAATGGCACCAAGTATCTGGACTGACTTAGCTTACAGGCTATTTTAAAACACATATACGTAACACATAAATGGCTATTTTCTGATATTAAAATATCTTACCATAAAAGTTCTTTTGATCCAGTTCTAGATGAGCTTGATTTTCTCTCTGCCATGGGATGCCCTTTGCCATTTCGATCTCCGTGAAATTTAACATCATCCCATTTTTCCAGTTGTGTTTGAATGTCTGCTAAGGAGACAGGAAGGCAGTGAGGGGAACGGGGGAGAATATGATGAGCAGAGAGAAGAAGAGAGGTTGATTAAGGCTGAGAAGACTTACACAGTAACTTTGCCCTTCAACCTTGGCCTCCCCCAAACCTAATGGCCTGACATCCAAGAACTCCCACTATTCAATCTCTGGTGACTCAGACTTCTTCGAATACTATGGCAAATATTTCAATATTTGAGAAAGCATCTTTCTCTGTTTGTATACTTGTGTGTGACTCCCTTTCTCTTCTGCATCAGCAATGCCTTGCCCTTTCCTCCTCACCTCTCTCTGACCCATATTTTTCATCTGACAAATTCTTATTCATCCTTCAAGACTGCTACCACAGGCTCAGACAGTAAAGGATCTGCCTACAGTGCAGGAGACCTGGGTTTGAACCCTGGGCTGGGAAGATTCCCTGGAGAAGGGTTAGGCTACTCACCCCAGTATTCTTGCCTGGAGAATTCCATGGCTCATCTATGGGGTTGTAAACTTGGCTTTCTTTCTTTTCTTTTATAACCCCCTGGCTGGATGAAAGGCTTTATGAAAGGGCTCACATGCAGTAACTAACCCAGGCTTTTTCTTTATTGCAACGCATAGTACATATTTTATTTTAATCACTTAGTCATTTTTCTATCTTTCAGTTAGACTATAAACTTACTAAGGGACAGAAAGCTTATATTATTTATCTTTGTACCCCAAGCACATAGTATGGAACACAACATGTATTCAGAGAAATGTTTGTTGAACAAATGAATAAATTAATTCATGACCATTCAATATGTATATCTAATATCTAGTTCATGACCATCTAATACATATATATTCTAAAGGGAATCAATCCTGAATATTCATTGGGAGGACTGATGCTGAAAGCCCAATACTTTGGCCACCTAATGTGAAGAGTCAACTCATTGGAAAAAGACCTTGATGCTGGGGAGAGATTGAAGGCAGGAGGAGAAGGGGAATAAAGAGGATGAGATAGTTGGATGGCATCACTGACTGAATGGACATGAGTTTAAACAAACTCTGGTGAAGGACAGGGAAGCCTGCCATGCTGCAGTCCATTAGATTTCAAACAGTTGGCCATGACTGAGTAAGTGAACAATAATAATATGTATATAGCACAGTGCTAAGTGATGTTATATATCCTCTTTAACATTTGTTACTTTAGGGATAAGTTACTAATTTGCTCATTTTATGGATATTTACCCATCCATGTTTCCCCTGGCTTTCTGAAATTCCTGCCACCTTTCTTTCTTTTAAAGCAGAGCTTAATTGACTGATTCCATGAGCCAAGGTTAAGGCCTCCTTTCTCAGGAAAATGTCCAGTGGAGAGAAGTATCGACTTGGAAGTTAGAGCTTGGCTCAAATTCCAGCTCTTCTTCATACTAACTGGGATCTTGGACAAATTATTTAAATTTGAAAATTTGATTCCTCACTCATTTCAAAGAGTTATGATGAATTAATGGACTAATATATGTAAATATATGTAAATGATATAGTGCTCTCCTGGACACAAGTCACCAATAAATGGTAGTCAACATTAGTGTAGGGCTTCCCTGGTGGTCCAGTGGGTAAGGAGTCCATCTTGCAGTGCAAGGGACACCAGTTCGATCCCTGGCCCAGGAAGATTCCACGTGCTGCAGAGCCGCTGGATTGATGTGTCCAACTACTGAGTCGGAGCTCTGGAGCGCATGTACCCAGAGCTGGTGCTCTGCAATGAGAGACGCCACTGCAATGGGAGGCCCACATAGGCCAATGAAAAAAGATGGATGAAAGTTAATAAATAAATAAATATAAATAAAGGAGGCCAAAATTAAAAAAAAAACACATTATTATATTGGATGTATCTCCACACAAGTTCCACCTGGCTGTTCCTAGACCTTGGGGTAGCGTTTTCTCTCTCTTTCTAGTCTTTCTTCTTCTCTGCACTGAATGGTCCCAGAGAGCAAGATTTGTGTCTTATTTTTATTGTAACTCCAGTGCCTAGTATGATGCCTGCCATCTATCAAAGAAATGATACTTGTGGGGTGTATAAATAAACATGTAAGTCCATACTAGGTCTACAGAGTTGAACTCCCCAACTGCTGTTCAATCTAAGCACACGGAAGTGTGTCCTGCCTAGTAGCCTACATAAAAATCAACTTCTCTACTGTTTTGCCCACAGTTTTCATGTCATCTGTAGAACAGGCTTGTTGTGCAAGGCAGCAGACACAGCTATTACCTTACCTAAGTCTAAAGATGCCGTCTCTGAGCCCCGGAGAGCCTGGCCTCTCTGCTCAGCATCTGCACTGATGAGGTCAGACCCATCAGCCTTTTCTTGAGGGATGAGGTTTTTGATGAAGGCTCCAACTTCTTGGCTTTGGTTTGAGCTTGAGAGACAGGTTCACTCAGGTCAAGGAGATCTAAGCCTGTGGTCAATACTATCAAAGTTAGCTCTTCTTCAAATTCCAGCTCTTCTTCATACTAACTGGGATCTTGGACAAATTATTTAAATTTGAAAATTTGATTCCTCACTCATTTCAAAGAGTTATGATGAATTAATGGACTAATATATGTAAATATATGTAAATGATATAGTGCTCTCCTGGACACAAGTCACCAATAAATGGTAGTCAACATTAGTGTAGGGCTTCCCTGGTGGTCCAGTGGGTAAGGAGTCCATCTTGCAGTGCAAGGGACACCAGTTCGATCCCTGGCCCAGGAAGATTCCACGTGCTGCAGAGCCGCTGGATTGATGTGTCCAACTACTGAGTCGGAGCTCTGGAGCGCATGTACCCAGAGCTGGTGCTCTGCAATGAGAGACGCCACTGCAATGGGAGGCCCACATAGGCCAATGAAAAAAGATGGATGAAAGTTAATAAATAAATAAATATAAATAAAGGAGGCCAAAATTAAAAAAAAAACACATTATTATATTGGATGTATCTCCACACAAGTTCCACCTGGCTGTTCCTAGACCTTGGGGTAGCGTTTTCTCTCTCTTTCTAGTCTTTCTTCTTCTCTGCACTGAATGGTCCCAGAGAGCAAGATTTGTGTCTTATTTTTATTGTAACTCCAGTGCCTAGTATGATGCCTGCCATCTATCAAAGAAATGATACTTGTGGGGTGTATAAATAAACATGTAAGTCCATACTAGGTCTACAGAGTTGAACTCCCCAACTGCTGTTCAATCTAAGCACACGGAAGTGTGTCCTGCCTAGTAGCCTACATAAAAATCAACTTCTCTACTGTTTTGCCCACAGTTTTCATGTCATCTGTAGAACAGGCTTGTTGTGCAAGGCAGCAGACACAGCTATTACCTTACCTAAGTCTAAAGATGCCGTCTCTGAGCCCCGGAGAGCCTGGCCTCTCTGCTCAGCATCTGCACTGATGAGGTCAGACCCATCAGCCTTTTTCTTGAGGGATGAGGTTTTTGATGAAGGCTCCAACTTCTTGGCTTTGGTTTGAGCTTGAGAGACAGGTTCACTCAGGTCAAGGAGATCTAAGCCTGTGGTCAATACTATCAGAGATGGAAGAGGTTAAGATAAGCTCACTTGCTATTCTGAAATTCTTTTTTAAAAATGGGTTTCAGTTGGGTGCCAAAGGATTTTGTGTTGTAGTGTAGGTTAGAAGCACCAGTAAGTTAGCTCAACATTGATTTATTGTGACAATTTGTATTCAGACTGGGAAGCTTGGTGCATGTTTGCTTTTTATTTGGCATGGTAGAAATCTGCAGAATAGGACTTAGACTAGTCTCAATAGTGATGAAGGTTTGAATGGAATTAAAATGATAAAGTTGAATCTGAGTTCAGGTACAATTTATTGCTTTGCTTTATTTATAAAGAGGTAATTTTAAAGTTTTTTTTTTTTTTTTTTTCCAGAGCAGAGTCTATCTATCATATCCAGAGAGAGGCTTGCAAAGCAGTAATGAGAAGATGTGGTAAAGTTTCTAAATGTCTTTGTGTTTTAATTTCCAACTACTAACGTATCCAGAGTATAAACGAATGCTGTTAATCATCTTTTATTTAATTAAGCAGTTCAATCAGAAAATGACTTGCTGTTTGGGCTCACACCTCTCTAGTGTGTTTTATAATCCATAGTTGATGAATAGGTATACATGTTAATACTCTTGCTGCTTAATATGCAAATTTAAATTTCAATGTAACAAACCCTAAAATGTTTCCACTTTTACTTCCCAGCAGGTTGATTACATTGTGTTAAATACTCTAATGAAGGCAGAAATAATAATTTGTTCAAATGCAAACTAGGCATATTAGAATTAAAAAGGCCAGCTCTGTAACTCTTCATTCTTCTCTTCCATAACTGGTATTTGACTAGCTCATTGTAAGAAATGGAAGGTTCCTATTAGAAAAGGCTCTTCTAGCCCTACCTTTCTTTTAGCCCCAGCATCTGAGAGGGTGGCTTCTGAACTGGCCTGATGGCTTCCTGATCTAGGGTCTTTTCACCAGCTAGCTCAGGAAAGTCACCAAAGTCACAGGGACACTCCTTGTGCTGTCTTCCCGGTACTGTCTACAACAACCACTCCACAGCTCATTTTCCTTCTGTTTCATCTCCTGGCTTTTCCTCTTGGTAAGAAATGGATCTTTGTTGACATCTCCACACTTTTCCATCTATTTCCCCCTTGCCTTCAAGGTAGGGTCAGGGTTTAATTTAGTTCACAGCCAGGATTTCTTTAGCACTGAACTGTCCTCATGAGCTAGCCATCTCACGGGGTCCCTAGGATACTATCTAAAGCTTTCCTCTCAATAATTCTGCTTTCTGATTTCAATTCCAAATCACCACAGTTGGATATTAATGATGAAGTGGAAAGGCATGGCTCTGCCACTGCTTAGCTGTGTGATTTGAAGTAAGCTTATTGACCTCTCTGAGCTTCAATATCCTCATCTGAAAAATGCAGAATGAAGTCTCTGCATTACATATGATATGAAGGCTAAATTATCTAACTTATAAATCAAATGGGTGAAGTGCCTGGCGTACTGTAGATATCCAATAAATGTTATCCAGAGAGAGGCTTGCAAAGCAGTAATGAGAAGATGTGGTAAAGTTTCTAACAATTTCCAACTACTAACGTATCCAGAGTATAAACGAATGCTGTTAATCATCTTTTATTTAATTAAGCAGTTCAATCAGAAAATGACTTGCTGTTTGGGCTCACACCTCTCTAGTGTGTTTTATAATCCATAGTTGATGAATAGGTATACATGTTAATACTCTTGCTGCTTAATATGCAAATTTAAATTTCAATGTAACAAACCCTAAAATGTTTCCACTTTTACTTCCCAGCAGGTTGATTACATTGTGTTAAATACTCTAATGAAGGCAGAAATAATAATTTGTTCAAATGCAAACTAGGCATATTAGAATTAAAAAGGCCAGCTCTGTAACTCTTCATTCTTCTCTTCCATAACTGGTATTTGACTAGCTCATTGTAAGAAATGGAAGGTTCCTATTAGAAAAGGCTCTTCTAGCCCTACCTTTCTTTTAGCCCCAGCATCTGAGAGGGTGGCTTCTGAACTGGCCTGATGGCTTCCTGATCTAGGGTCTTTTCACCAGCTAGCTCAGGAAAGTCACCAAAGTCACAGGGACACTCCTTGTGCTGTCTTCCCGGTACTGTCTACAACAACCACTCCACAGCTCATTTTCCTTCTGTTTCATCTCCTGGCTTTTCCTCTTGGTAAGAAATGGATCTTTGTTGACATCTCCACACTTTTCCATCTATTTCCCCCTTGCCTTCAAGGTAGGGTCAGGGTTTAATTTAGTTCACAGCCAGGATTTCTTTAGCACTGAACTGTCCTCATGAGCTAGCCATCTCACGGGGTCCCTAGGATACTATCTAAAGCTTTCCTCTCAATAATTCTGCTTTCTGATTTCAATTCCAAATCACCACAGTTGGATATTAATGATGAAGTGGAAAGGCATGGCTCTGCCACTGCTTAGCTGTGTGATTTGAAGTAAGCTTATTGACCTCTCTGAGCTTCAATATCCTCATCTGAAAAATGCAGAATGAAGTCTCTGCATTACATATGATATGAAGGCTAAATTATCTAACTTATAAATCAAATGGGTGAAGTGCCTGGCGTACTGTAGATATCCAATAAATGTTATTTCCATTCTTTGGTGGCCAATTTGTGACACTTTTCTTTCCTTTTTCTTGATCTCCTAGTTCCTCTACTCCCCTCTATTTTAGGCAAGAATCAGACCCACACGCTGAAAGAGGAAACACCCCTGGGAATAAAACGGAGGGTGAGACAAGGCTACTTGCTCTAAGGAAGACGCTATGAGGTAAATTCATCATAAAATGGCCTGAAAGTGTCAACCCACGTGAGCTTATCTTGTCCCAGTCTTCCTGAAGAGACAGGAGCCACTTTCCAGGGTACAATGCTCTGAGCTCTGAGGAGTCTTCTGTGACAATTGAGTGCTTGACTATAGGGAGAAAGATGTGGCTTTCAGAGCTTGATTGCCTGGCTCAGTGTCCAAAATTTAAGCACAGCAAGCAGCCAGCGTAGGCTAGGATGCCATGCATTTCACATCTTTTGAATGTTTAAGTAGAAAACTCTAGGACTGTTAATGTTGGCAGGGATTTCAGGCCCACTGTGATTTCCTTATAACAGAAGGAAGGAAGTGGAATGCCATCTATGCCTTTATACTAATTGCACAAACAATTAAGAATTAGTCACTTGTTCCTACATGTCTTTTAGAAGCAAATTATATAAGGACTCGTCTGCTTGTGTATAGGAAGTACATTTGTTACAGAATAATAACTGATGAGTATTAATTGAACTCTATATCTGTCTCTCACCATTCAGAATAAATGAATTACTCAAAGGCTGAACTGCAAATTCAGACTTGGCTCAGTAAGGTTCTTTTCCCCCAAAACTGTCTTCAGCACTTCCTGTGTTTGTTCTGAGCTCTCTGTTCCTTTGTTCTTTTCCCAGCAAATGCGAAAAAACTGCTCAGCACACACAAAAGGCCTTATTTGTTCCTCAATTGATGAAGGGAGTGCCTTGAAGGTTGAATGGCAAGCTTGAAGCTGAGAGAGTCCCTGAGGAACACAATTTCAAAAGCATAGAAGGATGTGAGCAGCCTTTCACTTTCTGAAGAAAGACAAATCTCATTTTAGCGTGTGTGTGTGGGCATTTTAGTTACAAACATAAAGGGTCTCACTGTTCCATATAGGCTTCATAGATAACATACTTTGGCACAGAAGTGAGTGTCTTCTCTATGGATTTCCCAACTTGATTTGAAAGATTCTCTCAGGCACATGAAGGTTTGTGTTTCAGAATTTGTGTTTAAGTTAAAATTATCACTGTTATAGTGAAAGTGAAATCGAGTGTGTGTGTGTGTGTGTGAGAGAGAGAGAGAGAAGGAGCAGGAAGGGAGAGAGAGACACAGAGAGGGAGGCAGAGACAAGGAGAGAGTGAGAGACAGGGAGAGGGAGGGAAAGAAACAGAGAGAGTTGACTTGAAGATGCTATGCTATTGACTTTGGAGATGGAATATGGGGCCATAAGCCAAGCAACTCTAAGTATCAGCTAGAAACGGAAAAAGGTAAGGGAATGAATTCTCCTTCAGAGCCTCCAGAAAGAATGCAGCCCTCCTGGCACCTTGATTTTAGGACAGCTGATTTCTAGAATTATAGGATAATAAGCTTGTGCTGTTTTCAGCCACTGAATTTGTGACAACTTGTTACAGCAGCAATGGGAAACTAATACAGCTGGCAGCTCAGTGTCCATACAGGATCCAAACACACCCTGTCCTCCCCAAGCCCGTGCTCCCCACCACTCCTCTCGAGACTTCATGTGAACTTGGAGGCAGTGTGCTGACTCCATTGATGTGGCTTTGATAATTTTTTGTTTAGCTGCCAATTATTGGCCAGTTTGGGTATTTTGGGGCATAATTTAAATAGATGGCAATCTCAAAAATTTTTTGTTTTTTAGATAACTAAATTCCATCAGGTGGAATTTCCTGAGGCTAGAAGATGCAATATGTTATATTAGTATTTGTTTCCATCTGTCTCAAGGACACTTGATTGAAAACCACAACCTCTTGAACTAGAAGGCTCCTACAGGGCACTGAAGATGTTTATGAATACTAGATTACTTGGGCCCTGGGAGGTGAGGTTGCTTAAAACAGTTTTGGAAAACAAAATAGACACGGCCTTATTTGTTCCTCAATTGATGAAGGGAGTGCCTTGAAGGTTGAATGGCAAGCTTGAAGCTGAGAGAGTCCCTGAGGAACACAATTTCAAAAGCATAGAAGGATGTGAGCAGCCTTTCACTTTCTGAAGAAAGACAAATCTCATTTTAGCGTGTGTGTGTGGGCATTTTAGTTACAAACATAAAGGGTCTCACTGTTCCATATAGGCTTCATAGATAACATACTTTGGCACAGAAGTGAGTGTCTTCTCTATGGATTTCCCAACTTGATTTGAAAGATTCTCTCAGGCACATGAAGGTTTGTGTTTCAGAATTTGTGTTTAAGTTAAAATTATCACTGTTATAGTGAAAGTGAAATCGAGTGTGTGTGTGTGTGTGTGAGAGAGAGAGAGAGAGAAGGAGCAGGAAGGGAGAGAGAGACACAGAGAGGGAGGCAGAGACAAGGAGAGAGTGAGAGACAGGGAGAGGGAGGGAAAGAAACAGAGAGAGTTGACTTGAAGATGCTATGCTATTGACTTTGGAGATGGAATATGGGGCCATAAGCCAAGCAACTCTAAGTATCAGCTAGAAACGGAAAAAGGTAAGGGAATGAATTCTCCTTCAGAGCCTCCAGAAAGAATGCAGCCCTCCTGGCACCTTGATTTTAGGACAGCTGATTTCTAGAATTATAGGATAATAAGCTTGTGCTGTTTTCAGCCACTGAATTTGTGACAACTTGTTACAGCAGCAATGGGAAACTAATACAGCTGGCAGCTCAGTGTCCATACAGGATCCAAACACACCCTGTCCTCCCCAAGCCCGTGCTCCCCACCACTCCTCTCGAGACTTCATGTGAACTTGGAGGCAGTGTGCTGACTCCATTGATGTGGCTTTGATAATTTTTTGTTTAGCTGCCAATTATTGGCCAGTTTGGGTATTTTGGGGCATAATTTAAATAGATGGCAATCTCAAAAATTTTTTGTTTTTTAGATAACTAAATTCCATCAGGTGGAATTTCCTGAGGCTAGAAGATGCAATATGTTATATTAGTATTTGTTTCCATCTGTCTCAAGGACACTTGATTGAAAACCACAACCTCTTGAACTAGAAGGCTCCTACAGGGCACTGAAGATGTTTATGAATACTAGATTACTTGGGCCCTGGGAGGTGAGGTTGCTTAAAACAGTTAGGAAAACATAGCATCTATTATGAAGCAATGATTTGATACTTTAATAGGAAGTTCAATGCTATTAACACCACTACTGTATAATAAACCTAGACTTTTAGTGACTTTCTCTAAAGGAATATATATACAAGGAGTGGTCAGAGAGGACAGACCATGGACAGCCCTGATTGGGGCAGTCCACGAGTGTGCTACAAAGAACGGAAGGGTTCTCTGTTCTGATCTATAAGCTACTCTGGCATTTCAGAAAACATGGAAGTATTTAATATAATGCTGACAAAACAAATCCCTTTAGGAAGGATTTTGCCAGTGATGTCAAATAGATATACTGGACTGAAATAACTCAACCAACTTTTGTCTTTTTTTTGGAATGCATAATTAAAGCTATATTCCAAATTTCTAAACTCTGTAAAGAGACATGCCATTGGGTTCATGGCTATTTGGGGTTTATAAAAATGTATTAGAATAAATTACACTAATTGTGCCAATAAGATATTTAATTAGGTGGCTGTGATGGCACCGTGAACTTTGTTAAGGGTATATATGAGGCTGTCTTTGATAGGTATACAGGTCTGATATCAAGGAGTGATATTAATATTTTTAAACTATGAAAACTGTTTCTTCTATAGTAACTGTCCATCTAATAGCTCAAGATTATAGATAAATTTTTTAGATTATGTAGATTGATAAATGCAAAGGACCCCCTGTTCTTCTTGCTCTTTGGAAAAGAGTCTTTCTATATTTTGACACATCAAAATTTTATATTTTGGAGATTATAGGGTAAGGAGTTACTACTGCAAGTTTTATAGTAATTACTTACCCTAGAACATAATTAGTACTTTCAGAGCATTTGATATATGCATCTGTGTATAAAATGTATTTATTTTCCATTTAAAAATCAAGAATATTCATAATCTTGGTCTACCTACCATTTAAGGATACAGTTTTAGGGGCTCAAGAAATTAGCTATCTATCTAGATTACAAATGAATAAAAGATATTTTAGGATGTTGATGGAAAAAAGTGGAGTGGAAAACATCTTTATTTGATCAGGTTGAACTTATCAACATTGGATGACAAAAGTTAATCCTAATATAGAAATAAACAATAGTAAAAAAAAAATACTGAAATACATAGGAACAAAATTATAATTTAGAACTTTCAAAAGGTAGAAGATTGGGGCAGTCCACGAGTTTTTGCTACAAAAAAAACGGAGTGGTCAGAGAGGACAGACCATGGACAGCCCTGATTGGGGCAGTCCACGAGTGTGCTACAAAGAACGGAAGGGTTCTCTGTTCTGATCTATAAGCTACTCTGGCATTTCAGAAAACATGGAAGTATTTAATATAATGCTGACAAAACAAATCCCTTTAGGAAGGATTTTGCCAGTGATGTCAAATAGATATACTGGACTGAAATAACTCAACCAACTTTTGTCTTTTTGTTGGAATGCATAATTAAAGCTATATTCCAAATTTCTAAACTCTGTAAAGAGACATGCCATTGGGTTCATGGCTATTTGGGGTTTATAAAAATGTATTAGAATAAATTACACTAATTGTGCCAATAAGATATTTAATTAGGTGGCTGTGATGGCACCGTGAACTTTGTTAAGGGTATATATGAGGCTGTCTTTGATAGGTATACAGGTCTGATATCAAGGAGTGATATTAATATTTTTAAACTATGAAAACTGTTTCTTCTATAGTAACTGTCCATCTAATAGCTCAAGATTATAGATAAATTTTTTAGATTATGTAGATTGATAAATGCAAAGGACCCCCTGTTCTTCTTGCTCTTTGGAAAAGAGTCTTTCTATATTTTGACACATCAAAATTTTATATTTTGGAGATTATAGGGTAAGGAGTTACTACTGCAAGTTTTATAGTAATTACTTACCCTAGAACATAATTAGTACTTTCAGAGCATTTGATATATGCATCTGTGTATAAAATGTATTTATTTTCCATTTAAAAATCAAGAATATTCATAATCTTGGTCTACCTACCATTTAAGGATACAGTTTTAGGGGCTCAAGAAATTAGCTATCTATCTAGATTACAAATGAATAAAAGATATTTTAGGATGTTGATGGAAAAAAGTGGAGTGGAAAACATCTTTATTTGATCAGGTTGAACTTATCAACATTGGATGACAAAAGTTAATCCTAATATAGAAATAAACAAAAAGTAAAAAAAAAATACTGAAATACATAGGAACAAAATTATAATTTAGAACTTTCAAAAGGTAGAAGATTGATATATTCTTTTAAGGTCAGAGAGGGAAAAACCCTGATATTTGGAAGAGATAATTCTTATATTACTTACTCTGCATTATTTTCTGTAAGAACTATATTCCTTACGTATTTAAGGAGCTGTCAAGATGGTGGCATATTGGCTTTATTTTTTCACTGGAAAAAATGCAAAGTATAAAATTTCTCATCTTAATAAAAGGTTCTTCAAATTCTACTTGATTGACTTTATACAGCTTGAAGCAGGTCTCCGTCTATATTTCACTCCAAGATCATTTACTGTCCATTCTTTCAGTGTAAATATACACATAATGTCTGGATGTTTGGGATGGGATAAACAATGTTTAATGGTTGTCCTAATTTTGCAATGTAATTTCATACTATTCTATAAAATGATGGTGCTGCTTTTAAAGTAAATATTTGTTAAAAATTTGGACAGAAAATGATAACTATACCTTTTGCTCAGAAACTAGCTATAAAATTATTGGAATTCACATCAGAATTCTTTCTGAGGTGCTTATATGCTAAAACTTTTCCTTTTTTTTTTAATTAATTAATTAATTTATTTATTTATTTTTGTACATGTATGTTCCCAGATCAAAAACTTTTCCTTTTTAAAACTGTGTAATAATGTGAATTATGTTACATATTGAGATATAAATTGTGGGTCTGTGATAGTTTAAAAAAAAGAACTATAATCCTTACGGACTTGACATATATTTTTAAGATTAAGAAGCAAACTCGCAAATGAGAGTCTTCCTTAAGGATAAAAACCTGTGTGACCCGGATGCAGTGAATGCTGAGGCTGAGGAATGAAAAACCTACAGTCTCAATAAACTGTTTCCCTGACCATTTTCTTTGGCGGTGTTATGGATTGAATTGTGTCCCCTCCCCAAACTCATATGTTGAAGTTTTAACCCCCAGTATCTCAGAATGTAACTTTATTGGGAAATAGGGCCATTGGAATTGTAGTTAGTTGAGATGAGTCAGATTGGAGAAGGGTGGGCCCCTAATAAAAGAGAGAAAATGTGGACACAGAAACTGACACGCCCATGGGGAGACATGCACACATGTCATGTGAAGGTCAGAGTTGGGCTGCCACAAGGCAAGGCGCTACCAGAGCCCAGATGAGAGGCCTGAAGCGGATCCTTCCCAAGCACCTTCAGAGGGAGAATGGTCCTGCTGGCTGCTAGATGTTGGACTTCCAGCCTTTAGAGTTGTGAGACAATAAATCTCTGTTGTTTAATTCACTCATTTTGTGGTATTTTGTCATGGCAGTCCTAGGAAACTAATACTGTAGATACTAGGATTGCAAGAAAAAAGACACATTCTTTTAAGTTTTTCCCTCCAGTATTTCACAGGTCTCTCTCTGTTATATGTCTGAAAAATCAAGGTGAAACTCAACTTTTGAGTTGGAAATTACATTGTTTTCTCTGGTGAGTCCTTCATGACTTGGTTCTGTCATTACTGACAGATGCAGTGAGTGCTGCAGTCAAAATCTGAGAATTATGTTTTGCAGCTTTTATCCCCCTAGAACAGCAGGAATCTCTCAGTGTATCCCATTCTCATGGATGTTTCTACAATTAGAGACACAGGCTCCTCTCTATTTCTCTGGAGGTTAGTTTAGTCTGGGAGGGAAGACTTCAAATTTCATAGAGAAGAAAGTGGAAGCTGATCCAATATAAGATCTAAACTTGTCTCATTTCCTGCCTAAAATGTACCAAGTACAATTTTATTTGCTTGATTACTCAAAGTGACAGTTGAATTTGGAAAATGACTGCTTTGGTGTGATATAAAGAAAGGTACTGCATTTGAAGAGGGAAGTGTTGGTATACTGTTTTTCACCCGATATCTCACTGTGATGGTAACATCTGTTAGAGCTTATATGGTGTTAGCACTTACAAAGATTGCTTCATTTAATCTTCCCAAGTAACCTATGAGATATAGATCTTACTATTATTAGAGAGACGGAGAAACAGACTCAGTTATGCAACTTGCCCAAGGGCAGAGAACTGCTAAGCGGCAGAGCTGGGTTTGAAATCACAAAAGGTGTAACTTTATTGGGAAATAGGGCCATTGGAATTGTAGTTAGTTGAGATGAGTCAGATTGGAGAAGGGTGGGCCCCTAATAAAAGAGAGAAAATGTGGACACAGAAACTGACACGCCCATGGGGAGACATGCACACATGTCATGTGAAGGTCAGAGTTGGGCTGCCACAAGGCAAGGCGCTACCAGAGCCCAGATGAGAGGCCTGAAGCGGATCCTTCCCAAGCACCTTCAGAGGGAGAATGGTCCTGCTGGCTGCTAGATGTTGGACTTCCAGCCTTTAGAGTTGTGAGACAATAAATCTCTGTTGTTTAATTCACTCATTTTGTGGTATTTTGTCATGGCAGTCCTAGGAAACTAATACTGTAGATACTAGGATTGCAAGAAAAAAGACACATTCTTTTAAGTTTTTCCCTCCAGTATTTCACAGGTCTCTCTCTGTTATATGTCTGAAAAATCAAGGTGAAACTCAACTTTTGAGTTGGAAATTACATTGTTTTCTCTGGTGAGTCCTTCATGACTTGGTTCTGTCATTACTGACAGATGCAGTGAGTGCTGCAGTCAAAATCTGAGAATTATGTTTTGCAGCTTTTATCCCCCTAGAACAGCAGGAATCTCTCAGTGTATCCCATTCTCATGGATGTTTCTACAATTAGAGACACAGGCTCCTCTCTATTTCTCTGGAGGTTAGTTTAGTCTGGGAGGGAAGACTTCAAATTTCATAGAGAAGAAAGTGGAAGCTGATCCAATATAAGATCTAAACTTGTCTCATTTCCTGCCTAAAATGTACCAAGTACAATTTTATTTGCTTGATTACTCAAAGTGACAGTTGAATTTGGAAAATGACTGCTTTGGTGTGATATAAAGAAAGGTACTGCATTTGAAGAGGGAAGTGTTGGTATACTGTTTTTCACCCGATATCTCACTGTGATGGTAACATCTGTTAGAGCTTATATGGTGTTAGCACTTACAAAGATTGCTTCATTTAATCTTCCCAAGTAACCTATGAGATATAGATCTTACTATTATTAGAGAGACGGAGAAACAGACTCAGTTATGCAACTTGCCCAAGGGCAGAGAACTGCTAAGCGGCAGAGCTGGGTTTGGAAATCACAAAGTTTAACTCCAGGGCTGTAGACTATACTCCCACATAAAATGCCTCTATCTTATGTTAGTTACTTTTATTGATGTAATTTTCAGCATTTCTGAAAAAAAAAAAATCACAATTTCCTTCATCTGTGATTTTCCTCACTTTTTTAAAGATAAAATTAAACTATGCCAGGAAGCAGCCAGTTGAGACATGATGGGGAAAAGGAAATGAACTTTAACAGGACAAACAGGAGTCTGTAATTATCCTCTCCTTTCCCTGTTAAATTCTCTCCTGCAATCCAACATAACCTTTGTTCTTTGATTCTGGACATCATTTTTTCTTTCTTATTTGAACAACATGCCTTTTGAATGTGAATGTTGACTGAATGAAATCAAGGCGAAGGCTGCCATCGAACCAGAGGTGAAAAGCAGATTTAGAGTCAAATTTGTTGTGGCCTCAGTGTGGGCAGAACTTAAGTGATTTATTGTTCGCACCAGCGAGAATTGTTACATGCAGAGGATGCTGAAGAAGGTGTGATGGATACATAGGTATCCTGTATTCACTCATTTGGTGACTACTTATTAGTTCCTATACAGATAAGTTTACTGTTTGAACATGCTTACTTCCAGAACAATGTTCAAATAAATTTTTGTAAGAAGAAGCAAGTAACCCATCTATAAGACAAAAAAATGAAGTTGTCTTGATAGTATCCCAAGTCTCTAGGACATTTTAATTGTCACTTCAATCCACTTGAAGGGACTTCCTATATTTTTATGTAACTAGACTTTACTCATACAAAATATTTCCAGTCAGAACTTGAAAAAACCTTACTCTGAAAGAGATATTTTTGTTTTAAAGATTCCCTGTATGATGTGACTTGAGACACAAAGATGTAAATACAAAAATTGGCATTGAAAAATGATTCATTACTAATAGTGGCACTCTAGTGTTTAGCAAAATTGGTTGGATAATATTCATTGGAGCTTATATAAAGAAAATTGATTAACTGGTTTATGTTGAACAGTATATGTTCTCATTTGGTTGCCAACATTATCCTCCACTTAAAATGCATTGTGGAAATAAAATGGGCATTTTTCTACTGTTAAAATTAATTGCTTGAGGATCAGTTAAAAGTGAAATAATTACCAGCTGTGTTGGACGTTACTGGCCTTGCTATTGCCTCCGATTTGGTTTCACAGAGAAAGTCATCGATGGAGGGACTCAGGAGGGGTCTGCTTTCTTGCTGCTCATTCACCAGCTGAGAACAAATGAACACAGATATCAAAGGACTTTGTCAAACTGCAAGATGAGATGAATTAAAATGCAGCCTTGCAACAAAATAAGAACAGCAAGCCTACCAAAAAATCAATCAATCAATCAATCAATAATGGGATAGGGGCAAGAAAAGAAAAAAAAAATCAAGGAATGGGGAATAAGCCTTTTAGCACTGTCATATTTTTGATGCAGCCAACTTTAATTTTTAAAGCTCAAGCTTTTTTCTTCCTCCTCCTAGAAGAGTTTTGGAATTATTCTTTCATTTCAATATGGAGAATGTGACACTTATTGAATCGCACTTCCTGAGAGTCAACCTCACTTTTCACTTGGGCAAAAAGCTCCTACTGGGACCTGGAACAGTAGCTTCCGACCTTGAGGTGATACATTCTGGTTGGGACTAGTCCATCAGCGCTGTAACAGCACAGGCAATCGCACACACACACAGATTTGCGTATGTGGGATAAATGCTATTTTTCTCCCTCTCTTAAAAAGCTCAAATCACCTAAAGGCATACAACTTCCTTACATTTCCTTGGAATGCTTTTCTAGTGCATCACAAATACTTGTTATAGAAAGTATTACTGTCATAACTGTACAAGTATCCAGTATTTGTTCGTGAAAAACTGCGTGTAAAATAGATTTCGGTCAATTCAATTCAATTCAATTCAGTTGACTTTTTCTCTTATTTCAGAAACCTTTCAGTTTTATTTTTATTAGGTCTCGTTATCAGTCAACTATTTACTTGCAATTATTCTGCACTGCTTTGAATCCAAACATCCTTAAGTTCTATTTGTACAGTTAGGGTGAAAATTACACTTAAAATACACAAGTGGTTAGCTCCTGAGTGAACCATCTTAGTTTTCTGGGAGTTTTTATCCTGGCCTTTCATAGAATGGGCATAACCATCTAGTTTTCAGCTTGTTATAAGAAAAAGATGTGCTAAAAAAAAATCTCTAGATTTTTAAAATATTTACTTTCAAGGATGTATTTTAAGAAACAGGTAAAATAACAAATGAAGTGTTATAAAGTATTGCTAAATAAAAATATTTTCTGTGACTCATATTCACTTCATTATTTCTCTGTCAGTGTTAGTGGTATTATAGCTAAGAGCTTATGGACAATGACAAGAGACTTAATGGTAAATATGGGAAGAAAAAAATGCAATTCTATTTTAGGTGAAGGACAGATATGGAAACATTTAGTGATCGTTTGGGGATTGAAAACCAAGAGGCACCTTTGGTAATTTTACACATTCATGCTATTAACATGGATAAATCTCAGATCTTTACTACAGTATAACATTTTGACATACTGTTGACAATTTAATTTTCTTTTGTATCAATTTGTATGTTATCAAGGAGTAAGTATTAAGCATTTTCTTTTAGTGTGTGAGTTACAGAGATAGAATTCAATTATTATAAATTTTAATATAACTATGTATAAAGACTCACAGATTTCTCTCAATTATCTGAGAGGTCTGCGACGGTCATAGTCTTTTGGGAGAATGCTCCTTTAATCCATGAACAAAACTCCTGAGTTTCTTTGTATTTTGTTTTCTGAATCTGAACATTCTTAGATATCACCCATCCTATTTCAATTGAAATATTTTTAAAGTTGAGGGACTATGAGTCTTTCATGTTTCTGGGATAAGAGATATGAGAATTTTTGTAAATGCTATGGTTTACGTCAGCTCTTCTGAAAGGGTGACCTGTTTTTCATTTATAAGTAGTTCATGCAGAAACTGTGTTTATACAAATTCTTAAGACCCATACTTTAATACATATTTCTTGGAAGAACTTGCCCTTTCAATCATATGTACTTAGTGTAATGAATCCATCTAGTGTGACATCACTATAGGGATGTGGTTCTGATGGAGCAACAAGGCCTGCCTCCGGGCTGGGTCATTCTCATGGCTGTCAAGTGACAGCTGGAGTCTGCTGTGCTATAAACATCATGGAAGATGAAGGCCATATCAAATATGACACCACACTATACTCATAGAATTTATTGTAACAAGCTTACATGTATTACGTTGTGCCTTCTGATCACTAGGTCTTATTGACCTAGGCTAAAGTGAAAATGTACAAAACCTCAATACAACCAATTGAAATTTGACATTAAAATATGTATAAATATGTGCGGTCATAATTCTCTTTGTTAGCCATTATTTCTATGAAGAAGTCTGATTTTGTTTTTAGATAACTGAGAAAATTTATTCTCTTAGTCATGATTTTGAGAAGTATCAATTATTACGTAAAGGTACGTATGGTTTATATTGCACAAAGCCCCCCTTATATTTTCCTTTACTTTGGATATGATTAAATTCCTTTGTGAATAAAAGGACTAATAATTTATTTCCAGATCATAGCTCAGTGAGTAGATATGTAGAATAGGCCTAGATTACATATAGCTTTAGAAGACCAGGGTATTACATTTCTGTAGATACTTTTGGCTGTGAACACTGAAAAACTACAGTCTAATCTGATAAAAATATTCTAGGAAGTAAGACCTTTCCAAATAAATATCTAAATGGAAAAAGGATAGGACGATTGATGGAAAGACCTATATTTTTAGGCAAGTCTGCTTTATCAGAGGTAATCATAGTTTATTTTTTTCAGTCTGTTTTCTCAAACTTCAGACTTATTTTCTAGGGAAAACATTTCTAGCAGTCAGATTTTCTCAGCATAGAACAACACCAAAGTGGAGGTTGTTCAGAGAGACCCTAGAGAGCCCAAGACTGTGTGGCTTTTCCTTATAAGGGCTTTTCCACACCTACTGTCTTATTTGTGACCATAGTTCACCCCTGAACTGGAGTTGTTACGTCTGTCCTTCCCAATAAGCTCCGTAACTTTCTTCCGTAGATACAAATTCTTAAGACCCATACTTTAATTTTCTGCCCTTTAATATGGGCCATCTAGTGTGACATCACTATAGGGATGTGGTTCTGATGGAGCAACAAGGCCTGCCTCCGGGCTGGGTCATTCTCATGGCTGTCAAGTGACAGCTGGAGTCTGCTGTGCTATAAACATCATGGAAGATGAAGGCCATATCAAATATGACACCACACTATACTCATAGAATTTATTGTAACAAGCTTACATGTATTACGTTGTGCCTTCTGATCACTAGGTCTTATTGACCTAGGCTAAAGTGAAAATGTACAAAACCTCAATACAACCAATTGAAATTTGACATTAAAATATGTATAAATATGTGCGGTCATAATTCTCTTTGTTAGCCATTATTTCTATGAAGAAGTCTGATTTTGTTTTTAGATAACTGAGAAAATTTATTCTCTTAGTCATGATTTTGAGAAGTATCAATTATTACGTAAAGGTACGTATGGTTTATATTGCACAAAGCCCCCCTTATATTTTCCTTTACTTTGGATATGATTAAATTCCTTTGTGAATAAAAGGACTAATAATTTATTTCCAGATCATAGCTCAGTGAGTAGATATGTAGAATAGGCCTAGATTACATATAGCTTTAGAAGACCAGGGTATTACATTTCTGTAGATACTTTTGGCTGTGAACACTGAAAAACTACAGTCTAATCTGATAAAAATATTCTAGGAAGTAAGACCTTTCCAAATAAATATCTAAATGGAAAAAGGATAGGACGATTGATGGAAAGACCTATATTTTTAGGCAAGTCTGCTTTATCAGAGGTAATCATAGTTTATTTTTTTCAGTCTGTTTTCTCAAACTTCAGACTTATTTTCTAGGGAAAACATTTCTAGCAGTCAGATTTTCTCAGCATAGAACAACACCAAAGTGGAGGTTGTTCAGAGAGACCCTAGAGAGCCCAAGACTGTGTGGCTTTTCCTTATAAGGGCTTTTCCACACCTACTGTCTTATTTGTGACCATAGTTCACCCCTGAACTGGAGTTGTTACGTCTGTCCTGTTCCCATAACTACGCAGCTCCCGTAACTTTCTTCCGTAGATACAAATCAAAGAGGGAACTTCACATGACTTTCTGAGTCTGCTTTTCAAGCTAGCGCACAGTTTAGCTGAGGAAATGCTGAGCTTGGAGTGGAGGGTGGGTAGTGGCAGGGCTCAGGGGTGAAGAAGACTGACGACGGGCCAGATTTTAGATCACATGGAAAGGTAATTTGGGAACTGAAGCTTTTTGATTCTGAGATGTGGAAGATGAAACAGGAGATACTATGAAAAAATCTTCTTATAAGCTCTGAGGTTGGAGGCGATGTCTTACTCTGATTTAATATCCTTCCCAACTTCAAGAAGAATGCCTTCATATAACAGGAGCTCAATGAACGGCTACAAAATGGGACAGTGACTGCAGAAACTGAAGATATAAAAATATCTCTCCCAAACAATCTGATTTTGAACTGCATCTTCAGCTGGATGAGTTTAAGAATCATTATTTTAGCCATACTTAGCCCTATTTTTCTTTGTATAGATAAGAATGATTTTTCACATGCCATCTCCTGATTTTCAAACAAATTTATGGTTTTCCTATGGTGACTTGAGAATAAGCTAACCTTCCCCAAAATAGTTGTTCTGAGCTTTACTTCCAAATAGTATGCCATTTATTCTGTCTCTATTCATTGGTAGGATGTGGATTACTATAACTTGTTCTTAGAATTATTTCCTTCAGTTTGAAAATACTTTATGAACTTACCTCATTTCATCCTTTTCATACAGAATATATTGATGTTATAAAAACAATAAAAGCCAAGTCAAAGGTTTCCAATTAAAAAAAAAACTGAGTTGGAGTGATTATAATTTTGGTTCAGTCAGATCATATACCTGGTTAGTCACTAAGGCCTTTGTGTCAACTTTACATTCAAAATTTTCCTTTATTATCCTTCTTTGTCCTTTCTCTATATTTAGATTAGTTCAAAGGACTTTCTAGTGGTGACAGAATTTTATTTCTCTTTCAGGACCCTCTTCTATTGACACATTGTCTGGGAACCTTCTTTAGTGGAAGGCAGGGAGTGCCTTCTTACAGTATCTCCATGTTCCCATATTTTATCTGGTTTTATAATCTTAGTTTCACCCTGAACTGGAGTTGTTACGTCTGTCCTGTTCCCATAACTACGCAGCTCCCGTAACTTTCTTCCGTAGATACAAATCAAAGAGGGAACTTCACATGACTTTCTGAGTCTGCTTTTCAAGCTAGCGCACAGTTTAGCTGAGGAAATGCTGAGCTTGGAGTGGAGGGTGGGTAGTGGCAGGGCTCAGGGGTGAAGAAGACTGACGACGGGCCAGATTTTAGATCACATGGAAAGGTAATTTGGGAACTGAAGCTTTTTGATTCTGAGATGTGGAAGATGAAACAGGAGATACTATGAAAAAAAAATTTTCTTATAAGCTCTGAGGTTGGAGGCGATGTCTTACTCTGATTTAATATCCTTCCCAACTTCAAGAAGAATGCCTTCATATAACAGGAGCTCAATGAACGGCTACAAAATGGGACAGTGACTGCAGAAACTGAAGATATAAAAATATCTCTCCCAAACAATCTGATTTTGAACTGCATCTTCAGCTGGATGAGTTTAAGAATCATTATTTTAGCCATACTTAGCCCTATTTTTCTTTGTATAGATAAGAATGATTTTTCACATGCCATCTCCTGATTTTCAAACAAATTTATGGTTTTCCTATGGTGACTTGAGAATAAGCTAACCTTCCCCAAAATAGTTGTTCTGAGCTTTACTTCCAAATAGTATGCCATTTATTCTGTCTCTATTCATTGGTAGGATGTGGATTACTATAACTTGTTCTTAGAATTATTTCCTTCAGTTTGAAAATACTTTATGAACTTACCTCATTTCATCCTTTTCATACAGAATATATTGATGTTATAAAAACAATAAAAGCCAAGTCAAAGGTTTCCAATTAAAAAAAAAACTGAGTTGGAGTGATTATAATTTTGGTTCAGTCAGATCATATACCTGGTTAGTCACTAAGGCCTTTGTGTCAACTTTACATTCAAAATTTTCCTTTATTATCCTTCTTTGTCCTTTCTCTATATTTAGATTAGTTCAAAGGACTTTCTAGTGGTGACAGAATTTTATTTCTCTTTCAGGACCCTCTTCTATTGACACATTGTCTGGGAACCTTCTTTAGTGGAAGGCAGGGAGTGCCTTCTTACAGTATCTCCATGTTCCCATATTTTATCTGGTTTTATAATCTTAGTTTTATCTCTTCCTCCCACTAGACTATGATCTCTTTGAAGGTAGAGACTTTATCCAATTAGTTTTTATGTCTCATAGTAGTAGTTTAATCAATGCTGACTGATTTTATACAGTCCAACTGAATGGTGACTTGTATAAAAGAATAATTGCATCAGCATCCTTAATTTTATGCTGGATTTGATCAATTTATAGAGAGGCCACTGGTCCTCAGAAATGTTTACTAAGTTCCTGGCAAATTTTAAACCATAAATCTAAGTTCATTTCCCCTCACTGTCATATCATTGACATGCTTAGAAGTACCTAAAAGAACATTTCCAAATGCAAGGCTTCTACCAAAAAAGTCAAAAATGCAGAGTGAATGGCTAACGAGAAAAATTGAAATAAAGGCAAGGACCTGCTTGTCCTTTCTTTGGAAGCAGGATATGGACCAATGCAAATAGGAGGCCAGTGGCACTTCAGGAAATGATACCACTCTCTCACTCAGGGATTTTAAATAAGATATTTAAATTTGGAAAATTTGAGGGAAAACCCTGACATGGCCAATGGACATGGAAACAAAAGGAAACAGCAGAAGTTATTATAAGTTATTGTCTGCTTTAAAAAACAGAAGTTTGTCTAAAAACACATTTGCCTTAGTTCAACTGAAATTTCCTTGATTTAAAGGTTAAAAAATTAAATTAAATTATTATATGATCTAAGTTATAGGAGAATATTTAACCAAGATGAAAAAAGAAAATTTTGTTTTTAAATGGTGTCTGCTGCTGAAGCTTCAGTGCAAGATACCTTGTTTTGTGACTTAAGTCTAAGTTTATTTACCTTTTAATAATATATTGCTTAGGTGTTTCATTAAAAAGTATAGAGCTAAAGTTTGTGATAGCTTATATCATTAAGAATTAACTCTAAACCAAAATACATTTTAGGTAATAAAATAAGCTCTGTAAAGGATACTAATGCACTATTTTCTATAATTTTACACTTCAGATTGATGATCTAAATCTTCTGTTTTAAAGTACAATGTTCTGTTTTTGTTTTAAAACATTGTAATACTTAAAGAATAATTTAAAAATCTAAAACACTGAAGCTAACAAGTTAAAAAACAGTTGGAAAATATCTTATAATGTTGATTACAAAATTTATAAAAATATACCAGTCTTCTTACCTCATCTAAGTAATAGAAAAAATTAAGATTGCTTTGCTTTTACATAAATAAAAATATAAGTATACTTTCAGTAGATGCATCTTTATATATTTACAAAATTCTTTTATTATTTATACTCTCTGGATTAAAAGTACATGTCGTTTGTCAAGTAGATTTTTGTTCATAATTTTGTAATGAAACTGTCTATGACTTTATTAGTCCTATACGAATTTAGAAATGTGTACAAAGCCCATCAAAATAGTCAGTCACCATATTAAAACTAAATTGACTGACTCAATCCACTGGAAAGACAAAACAACTAAATCATTACTATGTACCACTTAAGTATTCAGCCTCTGAAGGCTTTGTCCTTTCTTTGGAAGCAGGATATGGACCAATGCAAATAGGAGGCCAGTGGCACTTCAGGAAATGATACCACTCTCTCACTCAGGGATTTTAAATAAGATATTTAAATTTGGAAAATTTGAGGGAAAACCCTGACATGGCCAATGGACATGGAAACAAAAGGAAACAGCAGAAGTTATTATAAGTTATTGTCTGCTTTAAAAAACAGAAGTTTGTCTAAAAACACATTTGCCTTAGTTCAACTGAAATTTCCTTGATTTAAAGGTTAAAAAATTAAATTAAATTATTATATGATCTAAGTTATAGGAGAATATTTAACCAAGATGAAAAAAGAAAATTTTGTTTTTAAATGGTGTCTGCTGCTGAAGCTTCAGTGCAAGATACCTTGTTTTGTGACTTAAGTCTAAGTTTATTTACCTTTTAATAATATATTGCTTAGGTGTTTCATTAAAAAGTATAGAGCTAAAGTTTGTGATAGCTTATATCATTAAGAATTAACTCTAAACCAAAATACATTTTAGGTAATAAAATAAGCTCTGTAAAGGATACTAATGCACTATTTTCTATAATTTTACACTTCAGATTGATGATCTAAATCTTCTGTTTTAAAGTACAATGTTCTGTTTTTGTTTTAAAACATTGTAATACTTAAAGAATAATTTAAAAATCTAAAACACTGAAGCTAACAAGTTAAAAAACAGTTGGAAAATATCTTATAATGTTGATTACAAAATTTATAAAAATATACCAGTCTTCTTACCTCATCTAAGTAATAGAAAAAATTAAGATTGCTTTGCTTTTACATAAATAAAAATATAAGTATACTTTCAGTAGATGCATCTTTATATATTTACAAAATTCTTTTATTATTTATACTCTCTGGATTAAAAGTACATGTCGTTTGTCAAGTAGATTTTTGTTCATAATTTTGTAATGAAACTGTCTATGACTTTATTAGTCCTATACGAATTTAGAAATGTGTACAAAGCCCATCAAAATAGTCAGTCACCATATTAAAACTAAATTGACTGACTCAATCCACTGGAAAGACAAAACAACTAAATCATTACTATGTACCACTTAAGTATTCAGCCTCTGAAGGCTTTGTCATGGCAACTCTGCTCCTCAATGGAATTAACTTCTTACGAGTTAATAGTACTAATGGTCCTTCCCGGTTCCCCAGTTCTATAATGGGTCTCCGTGGATATTTCTGTAAAAGCATAGTCATGTGATAATTTTCAACTCTCTGAGTTGATTTAAATGCCAACCAACTGACTACAAATATTGTCCTGACAAGATTATTAAAGATTTGTAAAACCTGAATCTATTCACGAGGAAATGAACAATTAGAGTTTACTGCTTGGGAAGTATTACCATCAAGAAATTGTTGATGGTAAAATTAAAGGAACTATTTCAGTTAGTGATAGAAAACTCAAACAAGACTGTATTTAGCAGCCTTGTGAATGTTTTCCCAATCAAGGACATTACTCTTTTTATATTTATCAGACACAAAATTTAATCAATATCAAAGTACAAGGGGTGGGGACAGATTTAAAAAAAAGGCTGAGTTAAAAAAAAGATTCCCTCGCCAAGAAGAGGTTTGCAACACAGTTTTAATGCACTGTTTTAAGATACTACAGCAAACAACTGGGCTATGCCTTGGTAACAGAAGTATTCAATACCAGGGGAGGTGGTTAGAATGAAAATTTCTGACGGTTCCTTATGAGAGAAAAATATTCCCTAAAGCCATTTCTTTCCCATAAAGAAGAATAAAAATTTTTCTATGATATACTCAATCTTCTGGCACATAATTTTCCCTTCTAGCCTCAAACTTGACTTATTTATCCTATTACAGTCTAGAGTAGTACTGTTCAATAGAAATATAATTTAAAATTTTCTAGTAGCCAATTTAAAAACAGTAAAAAGAAATAGGTGAAATACTTTTAATAAAAGTATTCGCCCTATATACCCCAAGATGTTATCATTTCAACATGTAATAAATATAAAAATTATTAAAGTGATAGCTTATATTATTTTTCTTTATACTAAATCCTCAAAATTTGGTGCATATTTAATGCTTACAGCATTTCTCAGTTTGGGGTATCTACAGCCATGTGTGGCTAGTGGCTACTATATTGAACAACATAGGTCTAGAGAAACTTTATTTCCTCCAAGACTTTATGGTTCACATATTTTTTTTTTTCCCTTCAAACCTCTCAGCAGTGGACATTTGTTTCCATACTGTTTGACTTAAAATGTGTGAGTCTAGGACAGCATGAACTTGAGCTTCTAAGAAGATCCTGACATATTGTTTAGTGAAGAATTACTAATTAAATGAAACAAAAAGAGCAATTCTCAGGGGTCAGACAACTTCTGAGTTTAGGTCACCTGGCCAGCTCTTCTGTTTTGTTCAGCCTGTTCAATGTGCTATAAACAACTTGACTGGAGTATGCTTGGCTGAGTCTCTTTAAAAAGTCATCCCAAAATTCACCTAATACAAAAATGCTTGAATATAAACTACACTTACCAATCTGTGCAATGAACAGTTACTAAACAAGTTAGGGACTCAGTGTTTTCCCAATCAAGGACATTACTCTTTTATATTTATCAGACACAAAATTTAATCAATATCAAAGTACAAGGGGTGGGGACAGATTTAAAAAAGGCTGAGTTAAAAAGATTCCTCGCCAAGAAGAGGTTTGCAACACAGTTTTAATGCACTGTTTTAAGATACTACAGCAAACAACTGGGCTATGCCTTGGTAACAGAAGTATTCAATACCAGGGGAGGTGGTTAGAATGAAAATTTCTGACGGTTCCTTATGAGAGAAAAATATTCCCTAAAGCCATTTCTTTCCCATAAAGAAGAATAAAAATTTTTCTATGATATACTCAATCTTCTGGCACATAATTTTCCCTTCTAGCCTCAAACTTGACTTATTTATCCTATTACAGTCTAGAGTAGTACTGTTCAATAGAAATATAATTTAAAATTTTCTAGTAGCCAATTTAAAAACAGTAAAAAGAAATAGGTGAAATACTTTTAATAAAAGTATTCGCCCCTATATACCCCAAATGTTATCATTTCAACATGTAATAAATATAAAAATTATTAAAGTGATAGCTTATATTATTTTTCTTTATACTAAATCCTCAAAATTTGGTGCATATTTAATGCTTACAGCATTTCTCAGTTTGGGGTATCTACAGCCATGTGTGGCTAGTGGCTACTATATTGAACAACATAGGTCTAGAGAAACTTTATTTCCTCCAAGACTTTATGGTTCACATATTTTTTTTTTTCCCTTCAAACCTCTCAGCAGTGGACATTTGTTTCCATACTGTTTGACTTAAAATGTGTGAGTCTAGGACAGCATGAACTTGAGCTTCTAAGAAGATCCTGACATATTGTTTAGTGAAGAATTACTAATTAAATGAAACAAAAGAGCAATTCTCAGGGGTCAGACAACTTCTGAGTTTAGGTCACCTGGCCAGCTCTTCTGTTTTGTTCAGCCTGTTCAATGTGCTATAAACAACTTGACTGGAGTATGCTTGGCTGAGTCTCTTTAAAAAGTCATCCCAAAATTCACCTAATACAAAAATGCTTGAATATAAACTACACTTACCAATCTGTGCAATGAACAGTTACTAAACAAGTTAGGGACTCAGTGTTCCAAAGACTTATCCTATATCTTATCAATTACGATTGTCCTGAAGACATTACTGAGAGAGCAGCAATTAGCTTCCGACATTTCTGGGACCTATGAATGAGCACCAGTGAAGAAGATGAGCCAGCGTGCCCCACAGTATGTAGCTCTATGTCAGAGGGGTTCTACAGGACACACGGGACAGACATGTTTCAAGACACTTAATACATTCACACAAGATAACAAGTAAGAATGTGGTATGGTACACAGAGTGGATGTTGTGGTTGCCATGAGAAGTACTCACTTTTTTCAGATCATTCTGCTGTTTTTTTTGGCTTGTGTACGCCACTGGTGCATAGCAGGGAAGAAGTCACTTGTGTGTAGTGGAAAAAGTATATCAACTACAAAAACGGCATTGGACTGGGAAATAATTGTATCACAGCTGTCACAGGATTAATTCCACAAAATTATCGACACAACAGGTGCATTGCATTTTATGAATCAGAACTCTCCGTTTGCTGATTCATAAACTAGCCAGTATGCAACAAGAATATGATGCATCAAAGAAAGCATTATGTCATCTTCATGCAGTAAAATTGCAAATGTTACCTCAAAAACAGTTAATGCAACATTAGACAGGGATTAAAAAAAGAACTTGGTAGACACAAATATTCTGAATATGAGAAAATGGTAATAATCAGTTTCTTTTCTAATTAAAAAAATCAAAACTCTTATTTTGCATTAAATTTAAAGTTTAGGTTATGGTGGTAATTTTGGACATTTGAAAAGGATTACTGGGCACTAGAGTGTGTCTTAAACTCTGATGTTTTGAAATGATATGTAGCAGCACAACTACGCCAGCTGCAAGTTTAGAAGCTCTTATCTACTGGTGCTACTATTAGCCGAGAATTCCAAATAGTTCTCACCTCTCATAGCATTCACCTGAGGAACTGTGGAATGTATATTTTGGACATGGATTTTACAAAAGGCAGGAGATCAATGTAAAAACTGTCCATGTAAACTAAATAAAGAATGGTCACCGTGGTAAATATCAAGAAAATTTCTTTCCAACTATTGGAAGAATCCCAATGACAAAAGAAAGATCTCTTCTTTTGGATAAAACAAAACCAAAACTAAAAAAAAAAAAAACCCTTGCAACATAAGATTATCCCAAAGTCTTGGGAATCTTCAGTAACTTTTTTTTATTATTCAACTTTGATGTTATATGTTGTTATAATTTTCATTACTTACAACATAGTGTTTAGAATAAAATAAAACCACACATGTTCGCAGCAGCTGGGGATGTGAACTGATGATATTCTAAAAATAAGTTGCCATAATTTAGCTTTTGATATAAATGCCTTTCATGAGGAATTTAAATGGACATTTTTCTAAATCTAGACATGTTCATATAATTGGAATGGAATCACTGCATTTATTATTGCATTATGGAAAAAAAAAGAAATGTTTAAGATAACAGTCTAATCTAAATTATAAGATAAATGCAAGTAAAAATATTTTGCATTTAAGAATTTAAAACTGATAGTTCCACAGAGTGGTGATGAGTATATTATACATATGTATGTGGGTTTTACAGAGTGTTTCAAAAGTCCCTGAGGACATACAGGATTCACCCCGGCATGTCTTTGCATACAAATGCAAATCTTTTTCTATACTTGTTATAATAAATGCTGAAAATGGCCCTCATGTGCTTTTAATAGAGATGATGTTTTTGTTGCCAAGGTCACCAGATAGAAGAGGGGTCACAAATGCCATTTTCTGCATGGGGACTCAGGGACTTCTGGCTCATTCCTGTAAATTAGTTATCCACATAAATATGTATAGACATATATGTAGTATGCATAGTCACAACATAAATATATTTAACATTTAAAAATTTAGATATTCTACTGGTAAACTGAAATGTGTTTTGAATGATATGTAGCAGCACAACACGCCAGCTGCAAGTTTAGAAGCTCTTATCTACTGGTGCTACTATTAGCCGAGAATTCCAAATAGTTCTCACCTCTCATAGCATTCACCTGAGGAACTGTGGAATGTATATTTTGGACATGGATTTTACAAAAGGCAGGAGATCAATGTAAAAACTGTCCATGTAAACTAAATAAAGAATGGTCACCGTGGTAAATATCAAGAAAATTTCTTTCCAACTATTGGAAGAATCCCAATGACAAAAGAAAGATCTCTTCTTTTGGATAAAACAAAACCAAAACTAAAAAAAAAAAAACCCTTGCAACATAAGATTATCCCAAAGTCTTGGGAATCTTCAGTAACTTTTTTTTATTATTCAACTTTGATGTTATATGTTGTTATAATTTTCATTACTTACAACATAGTGTTTAGAATAAAATAAAACCACACATGTTCGCAGCAGCTGGGGATGTGAACTGATGATATTCTAAAAATAAGTTGCCATAATTTAGCTTTTGATATAAATGCCTTTCATGAGGAATTTAAATGGACATTTTTCTAAATCTAGACATGTTCATATAATTGGAATGGAATCACTGCATTTATTATTGCATTATGGAAAAAAAAAGAAATGTTTAAGATAACAGTCTAATCTAAATTATAAGATAAATGCAAGTAAAAATATTTTGCATTTAAGAATTTAAAACTGATAGTTCCACAGAGTGGTGATGAGTATATTATACATATGTATGTGGGTTTTACAGAGTGTTTCAAAAGTCCCTGAGGACATACAGGATTCACTCTCGGCATGTCTTTGCATACAAATGCAAATCTTTTTCTATACTTGTTATAATAAATGCTGAAAATGGCCCTCATGTGCTTTTAATAGAGATGATGTTTTTGTTGCCAAGGTCACCAGATAGAAGAGGGGTCACAAATGCCATTTTCTGCATGGGGACTCAGGGACTTCTGGCTCATTCCTGTAAATTAGTTATCCACATAAATATGTATAGACATATATGTAGTATGCATAGTCACAACATAAATATATTTAACATTTAAAAAAATTTAGATATTCTACTGGTAAACTGACATATGTATGTAACATAAGTTGTATTTATCCATAGGACTTTTTTTTTGGTGGTTGTCGTTCAAATGTACCATTAGCTTAATTGTTATTTCTTTCCCAAAGTTGTTAATAAGACTCCTTTATAAAGAAGCAGCATGTTTTACTTGCACATATATTTTCTTAACTAAAGTTGAGTAATAAAAATTAATATCCACAAATAAGTCACTAAATGATGGAATTTTCATTTTTTAAGTAATTTTGGTTTTCGTTTTATACTATATAATTGTTTCATTTGAAACTGTGCTTTTTAAAAAATTGGATCGAGTTAATGTTCTTTTTTTTTCTAGTTAAAAATCACAATATCTGATATATTAACATATGTCAGCTTCCTACAGGAACCCTAAGGGTCTGCCCACCTGTGATGTCATAGTAAGGAGGGGCTTTTCTTCAGCAGACTCCTCCCTCGGTATCTCCTTCATCACCATGGCAACAGCCTTATCTGCCGCCCTAGAGCCTTTTCCCTATAACAGTGAAATCAACAATGACTTGTGTCAGGAGAAATCTTTAACTTATTATTTATTACAAGATATTCTAATGTTTAAAGAGCAATCCAACATAAATGAAGAGGTAGGCTGCTGCAAGTGAATCTTGAGGCTTTTGGCTGAGGAGAAAACACACAAAATCTGAAAAAAGATTATTTGTGAACTTTTTAGCTGGCTACTTTTTCACCTTTACAGCTGACATATTATATTTCATTTTAACATAGTTTTTTATATGTATAACATATTTTAAGACAATTTACATGACATGACATAATTTTTAAGGTATTGATTTAAAAACACTATGGATTATTGCCTGTTATGTTCATTTAAAATTATTCCTATATAATCTTTAAGTGTTTTAAGTGACAGTGAGGCATCTAGGACAGGGAATAGGATCAGGGTCTCACTCCCACAGAGGAATTTTGCTGGGTGGTCTCTGGAGTCTGTCAGTTTTGATTGGATCAGGCACAAAAAATAAAAGTGTCATAAAACCTCTAAAAATTCTTCAGCAGCCTAAAGTCACAGGAATTCACCCAGCCTGTTTATTTTGGGGAGGTATTATGAAAAAAAAGTAACTCTCAAGGTCCTTGAGATCAAAAAATCTTAACAAAATTTTAGAAATACCTTTTAATTGGAGAATCTCATAAATCCACATGTAAATAAAGAATGATTAATAATAGAGGCACTGATATATGGATATATATAATTTTCTTGCCTCACGAAAATGTAATTATGGGCTATAAAGCAGTATGCTGGCTTTCTGTGGTTTTAGTTTACCAGATTACTATATTTTTGAGGGTAGATAGGGTATAATAAAAAAAATACAGAAGGCAAAATATCACTTTCCTAACCCAATTAGCAACATCTCATACTATGTAAAAATTAAATCATCTTTAAACACTTAAAAAGCAAAAGCTTCCATTGTCCTTGGTCTCCGGGCAGAGGTCCCCTGGAAAAAACAACCTTATACTAAGTGCACACGTGAATATCTGTGTTGTAAAATCTACTTAAAATACAAAAGTAGCATACAGCGATATTATAGGCAAAGAAACAAAAATGGACATATGAGGGTCTACTGTCTGAAAGGAAGTTAAGAGCTGGGGTCAATATTAACTTCAGAGGTGAATAAATCTTAACAGTCTCTATGCAACTAAGAAGGATCAACTTACACTATTATCTTTGGTTTGCCCCAGGCTTTAAGTATTTAGAAGGTAGACTGACTGTAGGAAGCAGAACATAGTCCACTTTTTCAAGCATTGCCTTTCTAAAAGGTAATGAGTGGCAGCTTTTATGAGAATAGAGAAAAACTTTCTGTCTAGTTACTACATTTAAAACTGTGTGAGTCTCTTTACCATGCTAAAAGCGTGTTTCTTTGGTTTGTTAATTTAAGAACTAGCATTATTGAACCATAATATGTTATTGCTATGATAGAATATCAACTATTAGAGATTTTATTGAGCAGCTGTAACAAGCAGTAATTTGCTTATGTGTTCTGAAAAGTTTATATGGATACAATACTTAGATTAACTGAATTCTGGAAGAATAAAGGGAAATGATGATTATGTGTTCTAGAATAAAAGTGTCATAAAACCTCTAAAAATTCTTCAGCAGCCTAAAGTCACAGGAATTCACCCAGCCTGTTTATTTTGGGGAGGTATTATGAAAAAAAAGTAACTCTCAAGGTCCTTGAGATCAAAAAATCTTAACAAAATTTTAGAAATACCTTTTAATTGGAGAATCTCATAAATCCACATGTAAATAAAGAATGATTAATAATAGAGGCACTGATATATGGATATATATAATTTTCTTGCCTCACGAAAATGTAATTATGGGCTATAAAGCAGTATGCTGGCTTTCTGTGGTTTTAGTTTACCAGATTACTATATTTTTGAGGGTAGATAGGGTATAATAAAAAAAATACAGAAGGCAAAATATCACTTTCCTAACCCAATTAGCAACATCTCATACTATGTAAAAATTAAATCATCTTTAAACACTTAAAAAGCAAAAGCTTCCATTGTCCTTGGTCTCCGGGCAGAGGTCCCCTGGAAAAAACAACCTTATACTAAGTGCACACGTGAATATCTGTGTTGTAAAATCTACTTAAAATACAAAAGTAGCATACAGCGATATTATAGGCAAAGAAACAAAAATGGACATATGAGGGTCTACTGTCTGAAAGGAAGTTAAGAGCTGGGGTCAATATTAACTTCAGAGGTGAATAAATCTTAACAGTCTCTATGCAACTAAGAAGGATCAACTTACACTATTATCTTTGGTTTGCCCCAGGCTTTAAGTATTTAGAAGGTAGACTGACTGTAGGAAGCAGAACATAGTCCACTTTTTCAAGCATTGCCTTTCTAAAAGGTAATGAGTGGCAGCTTTTATGAGAATAGAGAAAAACTTTCTGTCTAGTTACTACATTTAAAACTGTGTGAGTCTCTTTACCATGCTAAAAGCGTGTTTCTTTGGTTTGTTAATTTAAGAACTAGCATTATTGAACCATAATATGTTATTGCTATGATAGAATATCAACTATTAGAGATTTTATTGAGCAGCTGTAACAAGCAGTAATTTGCTTATGTGTTCTGAAAAGTTTATATGGATACAATACTTAGATTAACTGAATTCTGGAAGAATAAAGGGAAATGATGATTAACTGTGTAACAAATTGGGGAGCATACTGACTCCAGGTTTTTCCTTTAATAAAGCATTGTCATCTTGCTAAAATAGAGATACATACAATTCTGAATTCTGGGAAAAGAGTTATGGTACTGTTAAACTACTTGACATGTATTCAAAATCTAAAAATTACTTGGATATAACATTATATACTATCAGTTCAGTATGTCTTTATAAGCTACACTCCTTTTGGCTTTATAGTGTTTAACACGTTTGCAGCATACTTTTTTCAAAAGAGCAAAATCATTTGTGAAGAATTCTTTCCATGCTCCAAGAGGTGTAATAATATAGCAATAAACAAAGTGGCATGCTTATATTAAATTCCTAATATATTGTAAAAACATATCTAATGTTACACGTTATAATTAAAAAAAAACATAATTCAGGTTCTTTTCTTGGGCTAAGAAAAAAATATCAATTGATAAGCATCTCAAAAAATTTCAGGTCAGTATTTCAATATACCATTTATTTGAAATGCTACCAATCCGTCTACTACGTATAAGTGTTTTTCACATGTGCAACTATAATAGCTAGAATTAGCAACGGACATGCCATTTCACTAAAACAAAACCAAACCAAAACAAAAATTAGTCCTTTCATGCTGAACTCTAGAACAAAGCAGTGGTCAGCTAGAAAGGATGTATAATAAACACATGCGGTGCTTTTTTATTTCTTGCAGAAAAACCCACCAAAGCCAGGGTCAGGTCACTTTTTTGAAGACAGTGCCACTTTTTCTTCAAGGTTACACCTACTACCTGAAAAGAGTCATGACACCCAGGTTAGTGCCTGCTAGCAACTTTGTTTTCTTCACAGCCTTTTGGCTTTTGAGTTATTACCCGAGGAGCCTCACTGTGTCACGAGTGCGGTACAGTCCAAGAACAGAGCAGGGAGGTTGGTCACATGACATCTGCATAGTTCCAGACAGAGTGTCTAAAACCACTGCCAAGTCATGGGCACTTTTATATCAAACCAAGATCCTCCCTGCCCCGGGCCATATTGCCACCTCTACCTGGTATCTTAAAATCAAGTTGTGTTATTTCTGACTTGTCCATTTATCTTGTGGGAGAATGCTTCTAGAATTCAGAACCTGGCTGATAATAATTGACTTGGCAATTCATGAAACTATACAACTTGGCTTATCAGCAGTTCTGCAGGGCCGACAGTAATATCATGGTGCAGGTTTTACTTTTTCTTTTTTAAATTTATGACTTAAAACATTGTAAGAAATAAATATACATAATTATCCATACTTGAAGCTCAATTTTCTAAATAGAGATACACCAAAAGATCAATATTAATCTATTATTTGAAATAATGTGAAGACAGCAAAAAGGAAGTAGACACTGACTGTACACTCAAGCATATAAATGGATTGAGATTACATTAAGCCGGTAGACTTCTACAACAGAAAAGAGTGAAACTTCACAGGTGGATTATCATATCATGACACTGTACAGAAATTATTCAGCCTATTTCTTTTCAAATAATATTTCAAAACTATTTTTTCCCAGTTTCTCATGTTATCTCTTGGGATAATGTTGACTGACTTGGAAAATACTAACAGCACAAAGGGAAACGTCTGTCACTTTCTGTGATTTGCTGGAGAAAATTCTTTGACTTTTTAAAGCTTCTTTTATCATTTTGTTTCTTCACAAGTTAAATCTATGAAATAGAAGCCTTTCTAATAAATAATAATTCTTGAGAAGAATCTTTTAATTTCTGTTATCACACCAGGCATAAATGAATAAAACACAGGGCAAGTGACGCTAACCTTCATTACGAAAAGTCAATTTGGGCCCACTTACTGTTTTTTAATATAGAATATAAGAAACAGGGTCGATGGAATTCTCTAGGCAAAAATACTGGAGGGGGTAGCCATTTTCTTCTCAGGGGATCTTCCTGACCCAGGGATCGACCCCAGGTCTCCTGCACGGCAGGCAGATTCTTTACCATCTAAGCCACTAGGAAAGTTCTGGAAAATACTGTAAGTCACAGAATCTTAGGCTGGGTGCCAGGCTGTGAAGACACAAAGGTATCCTCAGATGAGGTATTGCCTCCTGGTTTGTCTCGCAGAGAAGGGATCTAACCTCTTTGGAGAAGCTACACTGTGCTGAGCACTCAGATGGGTGTTTTGCATGTTTTTACTGACTTGATATCATGAGCGTTCTGTGAAGTAAATAGTATTGTCTTTGCTAGATGTTTTTGGACTTTGAGGCTCAGCGATGGTAGGTGTGATTTGGCCAAGGCCTCGAAGCTAATCCAGGATAGGAATGCAGACCCACCTCCCAGCCTGCATGATTTCTTGTCTAGTCTCTGTTCTCTCCATCTGGCTTTTTGAGACTGAAATGGCCAATAAGAATCAGCTACCCATAACTTCAATCATGAGCACATTTCTAAAAAAATGTGTTTGTTCTATTTTCATAGAAAATGAACCCATGCATTTCATGTATACACACTTCTTTCTATTCTGTATATCCTATTGGTTTATAAGTTTTAGCATCTCTCTAACTCTTATTAAACACTAACTCAATGCCACAAAATGCCACGTCTGCTAGAATTTTCCTGAGATCTATTTTGGACACATGAAATGAAATAATTTTGGAGTAACTCAGTATATTTGTCAGCAATTTTCTAGTTGCATATTATACAATATTAACTGCTGCTATGGAATTTTGAACTTAAACTTTACTTTTATCATTTTGTTTCTTCACAAGTTAAATCTATGAAATAGAAGCCTTTCTAATAAATAATAATTCTTGAGAAGAATCTTTTAATTTCTGTTATCACACCAGGCATAAATGAATAAAACACAGGGCAAGTGACGCTAACCTTCATTACGAAAAGTCAATTTGGGCCCACTTACTGTTTTTTAATATAGAATATAAGAAACAGGGTCGATGGAATTCTCTAGGCAAAAATACTGGAGGGGGTAGCCATTTTCTTCTCAGGGGATCTTCCTGACCCAGGGATCGACCCCAGGTCTCCTGCACGGCAGGCAGATTCTTTACCATCTAAGCCACTAGGAAAGTTCTGGAAAATACTGTAAGTCACAGAATCTTAGGCTGGGTGCCAGGCTGTGAAGACACAAAGGTATCCTCAGATGAGGTATTGCCTCCTGGTTTGTCTCGCAGAGAAGGGATCTAACCTCTTTGGAGAAGCTACACTGTGCTGAGCACTCAGATGGGTGTTTTGCATGTTTTTACTGACTTGATATCATGAGCGTTCTGTGAAGTAAATAGTATTGTCTTTGCTAGATGTTTTTGGACTTTGAGGCTCAGCGATGGTAGGTGTGATTTGGCCAAGGCCTCGAAGCTAATCCAGGATAGGAATGCAGACCCACCTCCCAGCCTGCATGATTTCTTGTCTAGTCTCTGTTCTCTCCATCTGGCTTTTTGAGACTGAAATGGCCAATAAGAATCAGCTACCCATAACTTCAATCATGAGCACATTTCTAAAAAAATGTGTTTGTTCTATTTTCATAGAAAATGAACCCATGCATTTCATGTATACACACTTCTTTCTATTCTGTATATCCTATTGGTTTATAAGTTTTAGCATCTCTCTAACTCTTATTAAACACTAACTCAATGCCACAAAATGCCACGTCTGCTAGAATTTTCCTGAGATCTATTTTGGACACATGAAATGAAATAATTTTGGAGTAACTCAGTATATTTGTCAGCAATTTTCTAGTTGCATATTATACAATATTAACTGCTGCTATGGAATTTTGAACTTAAACTTTACTTTTATTATTCTTAATCTATCAATAATAAGACAGAGTATCTTCATCAGTGATATTAAACAGAAGAAATGGAGAAATATTAAATTAGGGGAAAATTTAAAAACTACAATACTAGATATCTCTGCTAAATATATGAATCTCAAAAAGTATTCCTTTTGTCTTGATTGTAAAACTAACATATACTGGGCTTCCCTGGTGGTCCAGTGGGTAAGGACACCACCTTGCAGTGCAAGGGGCGCCAGTTCGATCCCTGGCCTGGGAAGATCCCAAGTGCCGCCGGAGCGGCTGGACTAATGTGTGGAATTACTGAGCCAGAGCTCTGGAGCGCATGCGCCTAGAGCCGGTGCTCTGCGACAACAGAGGCCACCGAGATGGGAGGCCCACACAGGCCAAAGAACAAAGATGAAAATATATAAATGAAAGACCAATAGAAGTGGCCCACCTGCCCCCTTCCCTGCCCAACCCACCTCCCTCTCATCAAAAAACCTAACATATGCTATTGCCAAAAATGGAGAAAAAACAGAAACAATAAAAATAGCAACCCTAACATTTCCATGCATCTTCCCCCAAAGTTTTATACTTACCATATTAGACATTAAACAAGTTTCTAGGATGACTTTTTTAAGGATAGACAAACTACAAGCAAGTAGACAAATATAAATGTATTGAATATATTTCCTCATATATACATATATATGTGAGCAAATACCTGTCATTTGGATTATTTCAGCAACACTGTTTGAAATAAAATGATATTCAGTATTGCATATGATGACAAACTATATATCTCATAATTTCCAGGGCCTGGACTTATATACACGCAGGAAACTGGTCACAAAAAGGCTAATTTACAATGGCTATTCTTGTTGCTCATGTGCAGAGCCAGGATAACCTTCTTTTACTTGAAAAGGTAAATGTCATGCTCTCTTTAAACTTCTTTTTCAACACAGGAAAATGTCAGAGCAATGTTCCCTGAATGGGGGTGACCTATGCCTCCTGTAATACGTCCTTTCCTAGTTGTGTGTTTGGAGTAACTCAGTATATTTGTCAGCAATTTTCTAGTTGCATATTATACAATATTAACTGCTGCTATGGAATTTTGAACTTAAACTTTACTTTTATTATTCTTAATCTATCAATAATAAGACAGAGTATCTTCATCAGTGATATTAAACAGAAGAAATGGAGAAATATTAAATTAGGGGAAAATTTAAAAACTACAATACTAGATATCTCTGCTAAATATATGAATCTCAAAAAGTATTCCTTTTGTCTTGATTGTAAAACTAACATATACTGGGCTTCCCTGGTGGTCCAGTGGGTAAGGACACCACCTTGCAGTGCAAGGGGCGCCAGTTCGATCCCTGGCCTGGGAAGATCCCAAGTGCCGCCGGAGCGGCTGGACTAATGTGTGGAATTACTGAGCCAGAGCTCTGGAGCGCATGCGCCTAGAGCCGGTGCTCTGCGACAACAGAGGCCACCGAGATGGGAGGCCCACACAGGCCAAAGAACAAAGATGAAAATATATAAATGAAAGACCAATAGAAGTGGCCCACCTGCCCCCTTCCCTGCCCAACCCACCTCCCTCTCATCAAAAAACCTAACATATGCTATTGCCAAAAATGGAGAAAAAACAGAAACAATAAAAATAGCAACCCTAACATTTCCATGCATCTTCCCCCAAAGTTTTATACTTACCATATTAGACATTAAACAAGTTTCTAGGATGACTTTTTTAAGGATAGACAAACTACAAGCAAGTAGACAAATATAAATGTATTGAATATATTTCCTCATATATACATATATATGTGAGCAAATACCTGTCATTTGGATTATTTCAGCAACACTGTTTGAAATAAAATGATATTCAGTATTGCATATGATGACAAACTATATATCTCATAATTTCCAGGGCCTGGACTTATATACACGCAGGAAACTGGTCACAAAAAGGCTAATTTACAATGGCTATTCTTGTTGCTCATGTGCAGAGCCAGGATAACCTTCTTTTACTTGAAAAGGTAAATGTCATGCTCTCTTTAAACTTCTTTTTCAACACAGGAAAATGTCAGAGCAATGTTCCCTGAATGGGGGTGACCTATGCCTCCTGTAATACGTCCTTTCCTAGTTGTGTGTTCCTGTAGATTTCTTCAAACCATGCCAGATTTATTACAGTAACATTTAACTCATTCACTGGTCATAGAATGTTCTGTAAATTTTAAAAGTGGTAGAAATAAAACTAAATTTGAGCATACTAGTCAGTCCTTGTTTCTAGATGTCCTGGAAGAAGCACAGATCTAGACATAAACAATTGGAAAGCATGGGCAGAAATCTTTTCTTAATTAGTGATTCATATGTGGAATTCATAAATCATAATGAATTCATCATTGGTTCAGTGATCTGTTTATGGCTGGAAATAATGTGATTACTGACTCTTTAATAAGGATAGTCAAGATGCAGTAAGGAAATTGATGCTTCTAATTAAAATAATGACACATGGCATTTGAAAGAAGGACATCTAGTTAATTCTCTATCTTTTGTTTTTTGTTATCCTTCTAACACTGTTTTTTCCAGATGCCTCTCCAAACCATCACCTTTTCAGTGAAGTCCTCCGGTGTGAATGAGGACTGATTCTAATTACATTCTACTGTATAACTCCTTTACCTTCAGTGTGTGTTATTTGGGACTTTTTGTTGTATGTGGTATATGTGTTATGTGGTGATGTGAGAGCCATGGATAACAGTCTCCCTAATTCTCAACCTCCACACATGAAAGTCATGGAGATTCCAAGCCCCTGGCAGGCAATCTCACTGTGGTTGGCCTGAGTGATTGGTGTAGGGGGTCTTTATGACTTTTGTAGACCCTCAAAGTTTGGCTTCATGGGACCTGTTCTCCATAAAAATTGTATAAGATTGTATTTTATGACTAAACTGTATCAAGAAAAATATAATCCAAATCAGATTTATTGCTAATATTACACATTCCTTGGGCTTCACTGTTGGCTCAAATGGTAAAGAATTTGCCTGCAATGTGGGAGACTCAGGTTTGATCCCTGGATCAGGAAGATCCCCTGGAGAAAGGAATCAGTATTGCATATGATGACAAACTATATATCTCATAATTTCCAGGGCCTGGACTTATATACACGCAGGAAACTGGTCACAAAAGGCTAATTTACAATGGCTATTCTTGTTGCTCATGTGCAGAGCCAGGATAACCTTCTTTTACTTGAAAAGGTAAATGTCATGCTCTCTTTAAACTTCTTTTTCAACACAGGAAAATGTCAGAGCAATGTTCCCTGAATGGGGGTGACCTATGCCTCCTGTAATACGTCCTTTCCTAGTTGTGTGTTCCTGTAGATTTCTTCAAACCATGCCAGATTTATTACAGTAACATTTAACTCATTCACTGGTCATAGAATGTTCTGTAAATTTTAAAAGTGGTAGAAATAAAACTAAATTTGAGCATACTAGTCAGTCCTTGTTTCTAGATGTCCTGGAAGAAGCACAGATCTAGACATAAACAATTGGAAAGCATGGGCAGAAATCTTTTCTTAATTAGTGATTCATATGTGGAATTCATAAATCATAATGAATTCATCATTGGTTCAGTGATCTGTTTATGGCTGGAAATAATGTGATTACTGACTCTTTAATAAGGATAGTCAAGATGCAGTAAGGAAATTGATGCTTCTAATTAAAATAATGACACATGGCATTTGAAAGAAGGACATCTAGTTAATTCTCTATCTTTTGTTTTTTGTTATCCTTCTAACACTGTTTTTTCCAGATGCCTCTCCAAACCATCACCTTTTCAGTGAAGTCCTCCGGTGTGAATGAGGACTGATTCTAATTACATTCTACTGTATAACTCCTTTACCTTCAGTGTGTGTTATTTGGGACTTTTTGTTGTATGTGGTATATGTGTTATGTGGTGATGTGAGAGCCATGGATAACAGTCTCCCTAATTCTCAACCTCCACACATGAAAGTCATGGAGATTCCAAGCCCCTGGCAGGCAATCTCACTGTGGTTGGCCTGAGTGATTGGTGTAGGGGGTCTTTATGACTTTTGTAGACCCTCAAAGTTTGGCTTCATGGGACCTGTTCTCCATAAAAATTGTATAAGATTGTATTTTATGACTAAACTGTATCAAGAAAAATATAATCCAAATCAGATTTATTGCTAATATTACACATTCCTTGGGCTTCACTGTTGGCTCAAATGGTAAAGAATTTGCCTGCAATGTGGGAGACTCAGGTTTGATCCCTGGATCAGGAAGATCCCCTGGAGAAAGGAATGGCTGCCCATGCCAGTATTCTTGCCTGGAGAATTCCATGGACAGAGGAGCATGGCAGGCCTCAGTCCATGGGGCCACAAAGAGTTGGACGTGACTGAACGACTTTCACTGTGTTTCATCAGTGAAACTACCTTGTGTGAGCAAAGACTGTGTGCTTGTTTCTTTTGAACCACTTGCATTATCTGGTATAGTGATAGAGACTCATCAAGTTCTCTCAGTATATACAAGTAACTATTAAAAATGTTTGCAAATTACTTAAGATATTGAAATCACATACTGTGACCAAATTTGACAGGAGGTGATTCTGAATTACATAAGAAGTCTGAATTAGACATTTAAAGAAATAAAGTAGCTTCAAGTATCTAAATAAAAATTCATTAAAATTAATAAAGTGTTGCCAAGTAAAGATGCTTAAAATTGGCTCTGAAAGACAGATAAGACTTCTTTTTAATTAATAAGATCCATTTGTTCACAATATACTATTTATTTGTTCTCTGGAGAAGACTAAACATTCCCCATCTCACTCCCACCTTTTATCTCCAGGCTTATTTTACTGTGTTTGCTTAGCAAGCTTTCTTGACAAATGGTCAAAGTCACAACACTCTATTCCTATTCATTTATAACCAGTTCTCAATTACTGACGTTTTATTACCAGGCTTATTCTGATTAACATGGCTCTAAATTACTTTGAATCTATTTCACCTTAATATTGAGTTTCTCTATTGTGCACCTGCAAACATCTTTTGCTATCTAAAGTGGTCTGGTTTAGAAAAGTGGGTTTCTTTTGACCTTGTTGGCTTTATGCTGAGGATGACATACATAATACATATTTAATATTAAGAAATAACTGTAGAATGTGGTGGTAATTTCCTTTCTGGTATGATAAATCCCATGTTTGTAATTTATATTTATATAAATATATTTATGCTTGAGATGCCTTTGATGATTGTGTGAAATATGTAACCAAAAAGTGCAATGGTAAATGAGGGTTACCCTTATTATTTTTAATTCATTGTTAAGTACCTCAGATGATTGGCAAAATGGGTAATTTGGGAGGTATTTTTAAGTTAAATGGCTGAAAACACAAAGTCCTAAAGATAACTTTATAATTTTTTTTTCTTTTCAAAAAATATCATCACAAATCCAAGTACTCCAGACTTGTATCTGATGTGTACAAACAGATGAATGCCCAACAGGTAAGAGAAAGTAAGGTGTTATGAGAATCATTCATCACCAGCATGGATAGCTGCTTAAACTCTGCTGAATCAATGGCATTTTAGGGCATAGAAGGAGGTGAGACATGGTCTATTTCTGAAAGGGGTTAGGGGAAGGGGTATTGAAGTCTGGTTTCTAAGTGCTTGCAATTAGCCAAGGTGATGCAGTATACAAGACAGTAGAATGTGGAAGGCTAGTGGTAAGGAAACTGGACAGGAATCACATATAAAAACTGATTTCTTTGTCATTCCTGTCTTTATCACTTATTCTTGATTGGAAAGTTTTCCAGAGTAAACATTATGAATAAAAATACCTGTAGGTTAATATGTGGTTATGACCATGAGACAGTTCCCTTGAATTGATTAGCTCTGAAACTCTTTTCTTTTTCACCAATTAGATGCATATCCCAACTTTTTGTCTCTAGTAAATAAAATCTATTTATTGTGGCTCAGATGGTAAAGAATTCACCTGCAGTGCAAAAGACTTGGGTTTGATCCTGGGTCAGGAAGGTCCCCTGGCAAAGGAAATGGCTACCCACCTAAGTATTCTTGCCTAGAAAATCCCATGGACAGAGGAGTCTGGTGGGCTAGAGTCCATGGGGCTGCAAAAGAGTTGGAAATGACTGAGTAGTACTTTCATTTCTTTTTTTTCCAAGTCAAAAAACAAATCAGAAGGACTTCCATTCTTCTACCAAATTGGTGGCCCTTAAAAGTTGACTGTTGTCATCTTAGAGCAAAGAAACTGAATCCTGCCTCCTTTAAGAAATAAATTTAATGACCACATGATAAATGTGTTGTTACCAAAGTTTTGAATTAGAGATAACAAATTTATGCAGATGTCATAAGGCAGAACTGCACTGTATCCATTTTCTTTCTAGAGAAGGATTTGTAACTAGTGGACTTGAATTCCCCTTTATGAATGTTTCAGGCAAATTCTGTTACTAATTTATGAAAGAGAGCTGTGGACTTGGAATCTGACTATTCAGTAGCCATTTTCTGGCAGGTGCAAATGTTTGTACTAGCTTGTTCTCTCCAGTCACCAAATGCCCCAGTTTTGTTGATATAACTTAGGAAAAGTAAATTACAGAAACTAGGCTAAATTCACAAACTACCAGCCAAAAAGGTCTCAGCTAAGGTACTCCATCTGCCTGACTTCCCTGAAACAGTTCTAAGAGAGAAACTGAGGCTTTGAACGTCTCTATTCTAAAATTATGGATCAGACTGTGGCATCTCAGCTTATCTTGATAGGCCTCTGGGGTTCATAGGCAATGTGAGTTGGCTCCTCCCTATTGCCTTCTTGGATCCTTAAAAGGATCAACAGTCTTTCTTACTCTGTGGAGAGGAGTTAGGGAAAGTATGAATAGACCCTGGAAGGGGTAACACCAGTCATTGTGTGGCATGAGATGAACCATGAATGGAGCCAGTGAAGCCTCCATGATCAACGGAAGGGAAAGAAGGATGGCCATGTGGCATGTTGGCACCAATACTGGGAATGAAGTCAGAAGACAGAAGGGTCAAATCTCAGTTCTACCATTTATAAATTCTTCTCTCTAAGGTTTCACTTTACCTTCGATGCATATCCCAACTTTTTGTCTCTAGTAAATAAAATCTATTTATTGTGGCTCAGATGGTAAAGAATTCACCTGCAGTGCAAAAGACTTGGGTTTGATCCTGGGTCAGGAAGGTCCCCTGGCAAAGGAAATGGCTACCCACCTAAGTATTCTTGCCTAGAAAATCCCATGGACAGAGGAGTCTGGTGGGCTAGAGTCCATGGGGCTGCAAAAGAGTTGGAAATGACTGAGTAGTACTTTCATTTCTTTTTTTTCCAAGTCAAAAAACAAATCAGAAGGACTTCCATTCTTCTACCAAATTGGTGGCCCTTAAAAGTTGACTGTTGTCATCTTAGAGCAAAGAAACTGAATCCTGCCTCCTTTAAGAAATAAATTTAATGACCACATGATAAATGTGTTGTTACCAAAGTTTTGAATTAGAGATAACAAATTTATGCAGATGTCATAAGGCAGAACTGCACTGTATCCATTTTCTTTCTAGAGAAGGATTTGTAACTAGTGGACTTGAATTCCCCTTTATGAATGTTTCAGGCAAATTCTGTTACTAATTTATGAAAGAGAGCTGTGGACTTGGAATCTGACTATTCAGTAGCCATTTTCTGGCAGGTGCAAATGTTTGTACTAGCTTGTTCTCTCCAGTCACCAAATGCCCCAGTTTTGTTGATATAACTTAGGAAAAGTAAATTACAGAAACTAGGCTAAATTCACAAACTACCAGCCAAAAAGGTCTCAGCTAAGGTACTCCATCTGCCTGACTTCCCTGAAACAGTTCTAAGAGAGAAACTGAGGCTTTGAACGTCTCTATTCTAAAATTATGGATCAGACTGTGGCATCTCAGCTTATCTTGATAGGCCTCTGGGGGTTCATAGGCAATGTGAGTTGGCTCCTCCCTAATGCCTTCTTGGATCCTTAAAAGGATCAACAGTCTTTCTTACTCTGTGGAGAGGAGTTAGGGAAAGTATGAATAGACCCTGGAAGGGGTAACACCAGTCATTGTGTGGCATGAGATGAACCATGAATGGAGCCAGTGAAGCCTCCATGATCAACGGAAGGGAAAGAAGGATGGCCATGTGGCATGTTGGCACCAATACTGGGAATGAAGTCAGAAGACAGAAGGGTCAAATCTCAGTTCTACCATTTATAAATTCTTCTCTCTAAGGCTTCACTTTACCTTCTGAAAGTAAGATAGAAATACTTTATAGCTTCATAAATTTGTGAAACTTAAATGAGAGTATGTGTGAAAGCAGCTCCTCAATGCCTGGCAATTATAGCTACTTGATAAATGTTCATTGACTCTGAACTATGATTGCTGAGTTCATGGACTCTGGGGTCTAAGTGTCCTTATGACGTAGGTAACAAAAGATTCAACAGTGTGTTTGTGAGGTTCATCCAATAGTAATTACATTCCCTCCACTGTACATACCTGAATATACCACGATTTGTCTGTTCAACTGTTGATAAGACATTTGGGTTGTTTATAGTGAAGGGTTATTACAGAAATCACTGGAATGAACTTGAGTTTAGATGCCATGAGGAACAAAAGAAGGGCAATAAGTATGAAAGCAGTAAAGAGATGCCATTAATAGTAACAGAGGCAGAGAAGAGTCACAGAATGGATAAAAGGCTAGGGTTGGGATGACCTAAATCAAAAAGGACTAACAAGGCACAGAAATCAAGGATCGAACCCAAGAGTGGGATGCTGAATCTAGCCACCAGGCATAATGAGAAACCAGTTTCTAATGAGATTATAACTGTTATGGTCTGAATTATGTCCCCGCCAAAGTTCATATACTGAAGGCCTAACCCCCTAGTAGCTCAGAATGTGACAGTATTTGGAGGCAAGATCTTTATTAAAGTGGTAATTAAGTTAAAATGAAGTATTTATATTATGGTGGGTCCTAATCCAATATGACTGGCATCCTTATAAGAAGAAGAAATTAGGGTACAGAAGGAAGGCTAAATGGAGACATGGAGATAAAACAGCTGTCTATAAGAAGAGAGCTGCAGAAGAAGCCAATCCTTCTTTAACCTTGGTCTCAGAGTTACAGTCTCCAGAACTATGAGCAAATAAGTTTCTGTTGTCTAAGCCACCCAGCACTGTGTTATGGATGCCTTAGTAAATTATTACAATAATAAAAGAACTCCCTATGATTGCAAAGTAATCTTACTTTTGTACCTGAGCAACTGTTTACTCAGGTAAACAATCCAAACACAAGAAACATCCAAAGACAATTCAGCTACAGGTCTATTTTATTTTAAGTCTTCACAATTAATTCCTTCTGTGATTTCTAATTTGATCAAAAGGACATTGTAGATATGAGAAACTAGATATTCGAAATCCAGGTGGCCAAAATTGGCCACTATGGTGATATCCCATGTGGGATTTGACCTACATGTCAAGGAATGTTGCCTAAAAGAAATTCAAGTGAAGACTGTGCCTGGAGTGGAGTGGTCAGCCAGTGCCAACAGAAGTTGTGTGTTCATTCTCAAACCTGAATTGAATTTTTAGCCACATTGCATACCAACCCGATTTGTCTGTTCAACTGTTGATAAGACATTTGGGTTGTTTATAGTGAAGGGTTATTACAGAAATCACTGGAATGAACTTGAGTTTAGATGCCATGAGGAACAAAAGAAGGGCAATAAGTATGAAAGCAGTAAAGAGATGCCATTAATAGTAACAGAGGCAGAGAAGAGTCACAGAATGGATAAAAGGCTAGGGTTGGGATGACCTAAATCAAAAAGGACTAACAAGGCACAGAAATCAAGGATCGAACCCAAGAGTGGGATGCTGAATCTAGCCACCAGGCATAATGAGAAACCAGTTTCTAATGAGATTATAACTGTTATGGTCTGAATTATGTCCCCGCCAAAGTTCATATACTGAAGGCCTAACCCCCTAGTAGCTCAGAATGTGACAGTATTTGGAGGCAAGATCTTTATTAAAGTGGTAATTAAGTTAAAATGAAGTATTTATATTATGGTGGGTCCTAATCCAATATGACTGGCATCCTTATAAGAAGAAGAAATTAGGGTACAGAAGGAAGGCTAAATGGAGACATGGAGATAAAACAGCTGTCTATAAGAAGAGAGCTGCAGAAGAAGCCAATCCTTCTTTAACCTTGGTCTCAGAGTTACAGTCTCCAGAACTATGAGCAAATAAGTTTCTGTTGTCTAAGCCACCCAGCACTGTGTTATGGATGCCTTAGTAAATTATTACAATAATAAAAGAACTCCCTATGATTGCAAAGTAATCTTACTTTTGTACCTGAGCAACTGTTTACTCAGGTAAACAATCCAAACACAAGAAACATCCAAAGACAATTCAGCTACAGGTCTATTTTATTTTAAGTCTTCACAATTAATTCCTTCTGTGATTTCTAATTTGATCAAAAGGACATTGTAGATATGAGAAACTAGATATTCGAAATCCAGGTGGCCAAAATTGGCCACTATGGTGATATCCCATGTGGGATTTGACCTACATGTCAAGGAATGTTGCCTAAAAGAAATTCAAGTGAAGACTGTGCCTGGAGTGGAGTGGTCAGCCAGTGCCAACAGAAGTTGTGTGTTCATTCTCAAACCTGAATTGAATTTTTAGCCACATGACCTTGGATTATACATTTGGAACTTATTGAAAATAATTTTCTTGTGAAAAACAAATTTCTTTTGATATTGAAATCTGAATGCTTCCAAATATTTAAGTTAGAAGTTATTTATTCCCAATTAAAAGTTTATGAGATTATATAAATTTTAGAGACTTCAATTAAATTAGTTAATACATACAACAGCTAAATATCAGTATATAATGGTTATGTACATAAATAGAATTAAAAAGATGAAACAATATCACAGGTAGTTTTTCCCCCCCAAAACTAATATCTCTTACTGTGGGGATAGAGCTTACAGCTTGTTCTGAATGAAGATGTTACCTTGGGATAATGTTCCCAGGGGAACTTAATGAACCAGGATCCCTGGAGTGCCTGAATGGTTTCCTCCTTTTAATAATCTAACCTGTACTTCATACTTCTATTGTTACACAGAGGATGTGCTAGTTCTCTTTACTGTGCTGTCAAACTTCCTGGTTAAAACCATGGCTTTGTTAATTTCAAATGTAAGACACAGTTACAATTATCTTAATAGATGGATGAAGCTTGCTTTTTAAGCTACCATTTAAACGCTTACTAAAGAAACAACCTCTCAATTCTCTCTTCCACTGCATGTTTTGAAACCATGAACATGAAAGGCTGGGTTAGAAGAACAATCAGGTAGGTTATTCTGGCTAGTCAGTGTTCTAGAGGTTTTGAAGCCAATATTTATGTTGTGCCTAGTCTCATGTCCTACTCTCTATATTACCTATTTCCTCTTTTTTTTTTTTTTGAGTATCTCCTTCAACTGGCAAACTGGAAAAAAATAGTTGTCAAGTTTTTAATTTTTCTCGTGTGTAATTCCATTTGCCTATCTATGAATTCCAAGTTGTCAAAGAATACCCTAGCTCAGTGCTGTGTGATAACATGGGTTTATATCTATGTGGTTACTGAGATTAGTTAGGTATGGTCTGTGTTGACAAAGCACAGGATGTGAAGTTGGATACCCAGGGTTTGAAATACAGAAACAACATTTCCCATTTTTGTGTGACCTAAGGCAGAGAGAGCTTAGTCTTCTTAGTTGGAGAGTGAGATTGGTATTAGTAACTGCCTCCCTGACTTTGCAGGGTTTTTTGTGATGATCAACTAGATAACATGTAAAAGTGAGTATTCAATATACACTAGTAATTTCATAAAGCAGCAAAATCCCATTAGCTAAGTAAATTATTTTCTACATGTATTTGGGAGTCTACAGCATTTTAAAGGATAATTTGATGAGGCTACAATATAATGGAATGAAAAAGTTAATGGACTTCCCCTAACAGTAGGAAACAAGACAAGTCTGGATCTTGCCCACTAAGGTAGAAGCTGCAAAGCTCCAAGGTACCATTAGGTTGCTGATGAATCCATACACTGTGCCACATGCTTGAGGAATAACAGATGTGGGGCCTTATTAGGAAACCTACTCAACCAAAGCTATGTAGTCACAATAAAAAAGATGACCTTCAACTTTCAACATCTAAGAAAGGTTTCAGCATAGAGGACCTTAAGACTGTGAAAATGTTTCTAGCAGTACACATTTCTACTAACAAGTTCTTTAGTCTGTGCTTCCCTGGTGGCTCAGATGGTAAAAAAAAATATGCCTGCAATGAGAGAGACCTTTGTTTGATCCCTGAGTTGTAAAGACCCCCTGGAGGAGGACATAGCAACCCACTCCAGTATTCTTGCCTGAAGAATCCCATGGACAGAGGAGCCTGGTGGGCTGCACTCCACGGGGCTGCAAAGAGTAAGACATGACTGAATGACTAAGGACACAATGAGTTCTAAATAGGCATCACTTTCATGTCTTTCTCCTAATTCTGAAGGACTAGAACAGTTTGGTGGACCACTGAGTTTATGGAGGTGTTGAGTCATTTCTACATTCTATCTTAGGCAGACTGCCTGTATCACCTATATTGGAAATATGTCTACAATCTGTGTCCGAAGTCACTATAGATAAGCAGAAGAATGATTTGATGATAAAAAGTTTTAAATTGCTTATGAAGTTCTTCTCAATCTCCTAAAGATGAATTCTCTATTTTGTGTGGACCTATTAGGGGGCTTAAAGAGATGTGAAGTTGGATCCCGGTTAAATACAGAAACAACATTTCCCATTTTGTGTGACCTAAGGCAGAGAGCTTAGTCTTCTTAGTTGGAGAGTGAGATTGGTATTAGTAACTGCCTCCCTGACTTTGCAGGGTTTTTTGTGATGATCAACTAGATAACATGTAAAAGTGAGTATTCAATATACACTAGTAATTTCATAAAGCAGCAAAATCCCATTAGCTAAGTAAATTATTTTCTACATGTATTTGGGAGTCTACAGCATTTTAAAGGATAATTTGATGAGGCTACAATATAATGGAATGAAAAAGTTAATGGACTTCCCCTAACAGTAGGAAACAAGACAAGTCTGGATCTTGCCCACTAAGGTAGAAGCTGCAAAGCTCCAAGGTACCATTAGGTTGCTGATGAATCCATACACTGTGCCACATGCTTGAGGAATAACAGATGTGGGGCCTTATTAGGAAACCTACTCAACCAAAGCTATGTAGTCACAATAAAAAAGATGACCTTCAACTTTCAACATCTAAGAAAGGTTTCAGCATAGAGGACCTTAAGACTGTGAAAATGTTTCTAGCAGTACACATTTCTACTAACAAGTTCTTTAGTCTGTGCTTCCCTGGTGGCTCAGATGGTAAAAAAAAATATGCCTGCAATGAGAGAGACCTTTGTTTGATCCCTGAGTTGTAAAGACCCCCTGGAGGAGGACATAGCAACCCACTCCAGTATTCTTGCCTGAAGAATCCCATGGACAGAGGAGCCTGGTGGGCTGCACTCCACGGGGCTGCAAAGAGTAAGACATGACTGAATGACTAAGGACACAATGAGTTCTAAATAGGCATCACTTTCATGTCTTTCTCCTAATTCTGAAGGACTAGAACAGTTTGGTGGACCACTGAGTTTATGGAGGTGTTGAGTCATTTCTACATTCTATCTTAGGCAGACTGCCTGTATCACCTATATTGGAAATATGTCTACAATCTGTGTCCGAAGTCACTATAGATAAGCAGAAGAATGATTTGATGATAAAAAGTTTTAAATTGCTTATGAAGTTCTTCTCAATCTCCTAAAGATGAATTCTCTATTATACCCTAAATTTTCTTCCTCCTTTCTTGTTCTTCTATTATCAAAAGAGATAAAATTAATATTTAAAAGAGATTTGGCTTGAACTCATTTCAGCCTACTAAATAATGCATTATGGTCTATTAGGTTCAAAGAGAAAAGCAACTACATGATACTGATATTTCATTAGGCGGATTGAAATTGATTCTAATTCCAGATATATGTTACATATATAGAAAAAAGTGAGTTTTTTTAAGATAATAATTGTTCCCACATCAACATATGTCAGAGTTCATTAGGCTTTTAAAAGGTAAAAGTATCAATAAATACAGAGCAGCAGTGGAGAAACAGACCTAGAGAACAGACTTATGGACATTAGGGGGAAGGAGGAGTGGGTGAGAGCTACAGAAAGAGGAACATGGAAACTTACAGTACTATGTGTAAACAGACAGCCAACGTGAAACTGATGTAAGGCCAAGGGAACTGACACAGGGGCTCTGTGGAAGCCTAAGGGGTGGGATGGGGGAGATGGGAGGGAAGTTTGGGTGGGGGAGGGCATGTGTATACCTTTGGCTGATTCAGGTTTATGTGTGGCAGTAAACACATAACTTTGTTAAAGCAAAATAAAATAAATTAATAAGAAAAAGAAAGGTAACCAGAAAATAGAAAAGGTCTTTCTTAGGTTCTCCACTCAAGCTATTCCTCTAAAAACTAAATTGAAGCAGGTCAACATGGTTTAAATCTAACAAAATTTGTCTGAAAATTCACCATTACTCTTTCCTCCCCCACAGATTAGCATTATCACACTATTTATTTTTAGTCACTTACAATCTGTTAAGTTATAGTAAAACAAAATCCAATTAACCAGTATCCCCAATTAACTTTTCCAGAAAAGGTCATGCTTAGAAGAAAAAATTAATTTACAAATAACCTCATTTGAAAGATCCTAAGGATTCCAAGTTGTGCCCCCCACTCAGTATACATTCAGCCGTCGCTGACAGTTACATCTGGGCTACACTCAGTAAGCAGAGATTTGATGATAAAAAGTTTTAAATTGCTTATGAAGTTCTTCTCAATCTCCTAAAGATGAATTCTCTATTATACCCTAAATTTTCTTCCTCCTTTCTTGTTCTTCTATTATCAAAAGAGATAAAATTAATATTTAAAAGAGATTTGGCTTGAACTCATTTCAGCCTACTAAATAATGCATTATGGTCTATTAGGTTCAAAGAGAAAAGCAACTACATGATACTGATATTTCATTAGGCGGATTGAAATTGATTCTAATTCCAGATATATGTTACATATATAGAAAAAAGTGAGTTTTTTTAAGATAATAATTGTTCCCACATCAACATATGTCAGAGTTCATTAGGCTTTTAAAAGGTAAAAGTATCAATAAATACAGAGCAGCAGTGGAGAAACAGACCTAGAGAACAGACTTATGGACATTAGGGGGAAGGAGGAGTGGGTGAGAGCTACAGAAAGAGGAACATGGAAACTTACAGTACTATGTGTAAACAGACAGCCAACGTGAAACTGATGTAAGGCCAAGGGAACTGACACAGGGGCTCTGTGGAAGCCAAAGGGGGGGGGATGGGGGAGATGGGAGGGAAGTTTGGGTGGGGGAGGGCATGTGTATACCTTTGGCTGATTCAGGTTTATGTGTGGCAGTAAACACATAACTTTGTTAAAGCAAAATAAAATAAATTAATAAGAAAAAGAAAGGTAACCAGAAAATAGAAAAGGTCTTTCTTAGGTTCTCCACTCAAGCTATTCCTCTAAAAACTAAATTGAAGCAGGTCAACATGGTTTAAATCTAACAAAATTTGTCTGAAAATTCACCATTACTCTTTCCTCCCCCACAGATTAGCATTATCACACTATTTATTTTTAGTCACTTACAATCTGTTAAGTTATAGTAAAACAAAAATCCAATTAACCAGTATCCCCAATTAACTTTTCCAGAAAAGGTCATGCTTAGAAGAAAAAATTAATTTACAAATAACCTCATTTGAAAGATCCTAAGGATTCCAAGTTGTGCCCCCCACTCAGTATACATTCAGCCCGTCGCTGACAGTTACATCTGGGCTACACTCAGTAAGCAGAGATATGCTGAGTAAAAGCCCTGAGGACTAGAATATCCCAATTTTTCAAAGAAAGAATTAAGTACAGAGTTATTCTACTTAGTAATATGGAAAGAGGCATTAATACGTTTTAGAAAGATCTGTCACTGAAAAAATTTCTTTCCCCGCTTTTGGGCAATCTTGATGTGATGAAAAATTTCAATAAATAACAACATTCAAATAGCTCTGAGTATTCTTCTTCACCTTCTTCTTTTTTCAAACACAGTGGAATATTAAAGCATAGTTCTTGAGGAATGCGTTTTCTTTCTTCTTTCCCCCATTATGCCTCTTTCATTTGTATTTGTTTTCATCCATCTTTTTATTCTTTGGCCTGTCTGGGCCTCCCATCGCAGTGGCCTCTCTCGTTGCAGAGCGCTGGCTCTGGGCGCATGCACTCCAGAGCTCTGGCTCGCAACTGGACACACTGTTCTAGCCACTGTGCAGCACGTGGGATCTTCCCGGGCCAGGGATTGAACCGGTGCCTCTTGCACTAGAAGGCGGGACTCTTTAACCACTGGACCACCAGGGAAGCCCACTCTGAGTATTCTTGCATTCTGATTTCACCAGACTCAAAACACACAAACATTTCTTTTTAATTTCTTATGCTTAAATATCACTTTTCCTCAAATGTTACCACCAAAGTCAGAGAAGATGACAAAGTTATTTAGAAGCCTTACTTCCTATTTTTTCCCATGGTCCATCACAGATGACAGTAGCTTGTGGGTGTGACACATTAATGTATGTCATACACATATGCTCTGTGGTATTTAAATACATATTATGTATGTTATATGCTATTCTGTGTTTCATGGCTAATTTATTCAACTGAATAAAGATGTTAGATCTATTTTACAGTCTTATTTCCATCTATAATAAATGTCTGTAAAAACCTTATTGCAAATGTCTTTTAAGATATTTTAGATTTCAGTAAAAATATAACATACTGGGTTGTAGAACTTTCTATATTAAAGTCATCAAAATTTAGAAATTCCAGAAATATTTTTTTCTGCTTGATCTTTCCAGCAACTTAAAAAAGTTTCTTTCAGTAGGCTTGGAGTTATACTGACCTTTTCTTTGAAAAAGTGAAAATGAAGTTGCTTGCATGCTTATTTTCTTAGAGGAGATTTAATTGTAAACAGAAATGCATTTCTTGACTTTGGATATTTTAATATCATAGTGGCTTCAGTTACAACAATGATACAAAGAAAGTAAACAAAGAAAGTGACTGACAGTTTTGGGAAAGAATTTAACTTACATTTCTCTATTTATGGAACTTACTGTCTATTTAGGCCTCTTTTAATTGGCACTATAAAATTCTACTCATTCATTTTTCAGTTTAAATTCTGTAAACATTTACAGTTATATTTAAAAATCACCTCCTATCATCACCTATCAATATTATCTTTTTCCCTTTGTCTAAAATGAACAATGAAGTTAGGTACTTCATATGCTGGGATCTTTGATGAAAATGGTTTCTCTCTATATATTGTGGCTGCAGAGTAAAGAGCAAGGGCTGACAAAAATACACGGACCGGCTTTCTTCCTTTGGTTAACCTGGGTTTCAGAAAGGTGATGTCTGGAGCGCAAGCACAGCTCCTAGAATGTCAGTCTTTCTACAGAGTATCAAATTTCAACAGAGGACAGTGCAACTCTAAGAGCTGCCTGGCATTCAAGAATTTTCCTGAGAGAAGGGGCTCTTGGTCCTGTCTCTGCTTAGGTCTGCAGGATCCTCCACCACTTCCTCTCCTGCAGCTCCCTCCCACCACTACTCTGCGCCACTCACCAGGCCAGTGAGGGCTGGACAGAAGCAAGTGTCCGCATCTCTCCAGAGACTGTTTTCTTCTCTTGGAATTCCCATCTTCTCATCTCTGCAGGTTGAACTCAATGCATCCCTCCAGATCCTGCTTAATTGCAACTCTTTCTTTGTTGAAGTCTAGACTGTGACCTCCCTGAAGTTGGACACAGAGTCACACTCTTGTTTCATGTTGCCACAAGCACAGTGTCTTGTGGGCCCAGGGGTGCTCAATGAAGGCTTGTTGAGTGAACGAATGAATGAAGGTATGGGTAGATGCATATGGGTAGATCTGCCTAAGACTTCTTGAGGTTTATTTTAAACCTGGGTTACAGAAGTATGACAGCACCTCTTTCCCATATTCCTCCTCCACTGAACAGAAACTGGAAATTTTGGCTTCTGGCTAAAAATTTAATGGAGTGCTTTCCCATGATAATTTAAAGCCCTTTGATCCCACTGTAGTAGCCAAGGGAAAGGCTATTATGAGTTTATGATCCATCCACAGATTCTTTTCATATTTTCTGCAAAGCTTATTATGGAGGTGGTGGAAATCACATTAACTTTGGATTAACACATAGTGGGAATTTGAAATAGGGAGAAAGGATAGAAGATTATTTTTTAAAAAAACACAAAACAACCTCTGCATAACTAAAAAAAACAATTTGGTGGCAATTTAGTCCTCTCTTCTACCTCCTTCCTCTTCAAGTTACATCCCTAAACCTCCAGGGATGTCTGCTGGAGACACAGGTACCTTCTGTAAGATGCAATGTTCTTGCTTCTAATTGAGGAATAGAGCCATGTTCCACAGGTGGCACAGTTAGTAAAGAATCTGCCTGCCAATGCAAGAGACACAAGAGAGGTGGGTTCAGTCCCCCAGTGCGGAGGATCCCATGGAGTAGGAAATGGCAACCCACTCCAGTATTCTTGCCTGGGGAAGTCCACGGGCAGAGAAGCCTGGCAGGCTACAGTCCATGGGGGTCACAGAGTCGGACATGATTGAGCACACACATGCACAAAGAATAGAACCATGTTCCACGTTCATACTGACAAGGCGTGGAAGAAGAGGAGAAAACAGAGAAGTGACTTGTATGTTTTGTTTTGTACCACATGTGAAGAGCCCAGAACAATGCCTGACACAGAACAGGTTTAATGAACTTTTGCCCATCTTCTCATCTCTGCAGTTGTTGCATCCCTCCAGATCCTGCTTAATTGCAACTCTTTCTTTGTTGAAGTCTAGACTGTGACCTCCTGAAGTTGGACACAGAGTCACACTCTTGTTTCATGTTGCCACAAGCACAGTGTCTTGTGGGCCCAGGGGTGCTCAATGAAGGCTTGTTGAGTGAACGAATGAATGAAGGTATGGGTAGATGCATATGGGTAGATCTGCCTAAGACTTCTTGAGGTTTATTTTAAACCTGGGTTACAGAAGTATGACAGCACCTCTTTCCCATATTCCTCCTCCACTGAACAGAAACTGGAAATTTTGGCTTCTGGCTAAAAATTTAATGGAGTGCTTTCCCATGATAATTTAAAGCCCTTTGATCCCACTGTAGTAGCCAAGGGAAAGGCTATTATGAGTTTATGATCCATCCACAGATTCTTTTCATATTTTCTGCAAAGCTTATTATGGAGGTGGTGGAAATCACATTAACTTTGGATTAACACATAGTGGGAATTTGAAATAGGGAGAAAGGATAGAAGATTATTTTTTAAAAAAACACAAAACAACCTCTGCATAACTAAAAAAAACAATTTGGTGGCAATTTAGTCCTCTCTTCTACCTCCTTCCTCTTCAAGTTACATCCCTAAACCTCCAGGGATGTCTGCTGGAGACACAGGTACCTTCTGTAAGATGCAATGTTCTTGCTTCTAATTGAGGAATAGAGCCATGTTCCACAGGTGGCACAGTTAGTAAAGAATCTGCCTGCCAATGCAAGAGACACAAGAGACGTGGGTTCAGTCCCTCAGTTGGGAAGATCCCATGGAGTAGGAAATGGCAACCCACTCCAGTATTCTTGCCTGGGGAAGTCCACGGGCAGAGAAGCCTGGCAGGCTACAGTCCATGGGGGTCACAGAGTCGGACATGATTGAGCACACACATGCACAAAGAATAGAACCATGTTCCACGTTCATACTGACAAGGCGTGGAAGAAGAGGAGAAAACAGAGAAGTGACTTGTATGTTTTGTTTTGTACCACATGTGAAGAGCCCAGAACAATGCCTGACACAGAACAGGTTTAATGAACTTTTGAAAATCCACAAACACCTCTGTTAAAGCAGAAGCAGGATCTCAGAGGCAGAACACTTGTTGAATCACTAAGTAGTGTCTTGCTCTTTTGTGATTGCATGGGCTGTAGCCCACCAGGATCCTCTGTCCATGGGATTTCCTAGGCAAGGATACTGGAGTAGTTTGCACTTCCCCCTCCAGTGGATCATCCTGACCCAGGGATTGAACTCATGTCTTCTGCAATGCAGGCAGATTCTTTACCACTGAGCCAGCAGGGAAGCTGCCAGAGCAATTAGTATCCCTGAAATTTGCAGAAATTCTGTGAAGTGGTGCTGGGATGGAGAGGCATTGAATTTCACATTGCATGAATGCTTTGAGTCAATCTTATTTTGATCCTAAGATTCAGGGAGACCCCCTGACATAGTTATATTAAATAAAAGAGAGGAAACTGCAACTTTAATCAAAGATGCCTTAAGGAAGGACTAGTACATTCTTGTTCAGTGATACTGAAACCAACACAAATTAACTTAGTGCCAAGAGATATGCAGAAAAGTCACCCATTTTTGAAGATTATTGGAAAAAGTTGAAAATTGCAGTGATGTTTTATGTGGAAATATAGCGATTGTGTGTTCTGCCTGGAGGAAGGTAGAAAGCATTTTCTCACTTTCTGAGTTAAACAATTTCCTCAACAATCTGAGGAGAGTCACCCCTTGAGAAGATGGCCGTGCACACTAGATGTGCTCTTCACTTTGACACTTCCAAGAATAAGACAGTTCTTTACTTGTTGTTTAACAATGAGCATAGCAATTTTTACTTCCTGGGAAAATACTCAAAACTTAAACTCATCTGAAGAGTGTCATGATCCAAAGAAAAGATAAACCTCAGAGCATCTAGCTAATTAAAATAGCTATCAAAATGGGATTAAGTGTGTTATTGTTTCCAGATGAAGGTCTCATACACATTTCTATGAAGTAGGTATGATTACATCCTCATTGCAGAGGAGAGGTACTTGAAACTCAGGAAGAATAACTTGCCCAAAGACAGGTACCTAGTCATAATACTAGAGTAATAATAGTAATCACTTATTGGGCATCAAAAATGTACCAGCTACTGTGCTGAGTATCTTACATATATTTCAACAGTGCCTAGGTCACAACAGCTCTTTAAAGTGTATACTTTTATTTTAACCATTTTACAGATGAAGAAACAGAGACAAAGAGAGTTAGCAGAAAGAGCTGTTAAGTCTCAGACTGGGAGAGGAGCCCAGAGTCTGACCTTGGACTCTGTGTTTTTAACCACTGTGCTTTTTGTCTTTCATTCACGCTGATTAGAAGTCACATTGGTCTGATTCCACGGCTACGTTCTTAGCCATGTCCTCTACTACCACTAGTTTCTACTTAGGGATGCTTCAAAATTTCCACGATGGTTTATTTCTTCCTTGGGCAAAAGTGTATGGATTGTGAGCGGCCATATGCAGCTAAGTTCCTATTGTTAAACAAGCCACACAGCTACTGGGAAAGATGAGCACCAGGATTTGGGCACAGGCACATTTGACTCCCAAACTCATGCTCTTTCTTCTCCACTACGTTGGATAGCTTGACAGGAAAAGCCCTGAAGACACCATGCAACAGCAGTTTCTTTAGTGTCAGTGAAGTGATTCCTTTCTACCTCCCTCTGGACCAAGAGGCAGAAAGCCTAGACTTGAATCTCAGCACTTCCCCCTCTGAGGGTGTCACTTACGGCAAAGTTGCCTTTCTGAGCTTCTTGGCTCTCATCTGTTAGAATGTGAATAATGATACCCACTTTAGAGGGCTGTGTGAAAGAACTCAGCAAAGGAAGTGAACGCTGTGGGCGTTTGATAGACATCAGCTTCCGTTTTTTTCTTCCTTGCTCTTTTCTCTCTCTCTTCTCTAGGGTACGACAACAAGACAACAGATATCACCATTTTCAACTGATATAAGCACTATGCTACAATTGGTATATATTTGTGTGTATTTCACGAGGCATCCACAGATGATAGAGAAGAAAAGAGGTCCTATGAAATGAAAACATCTGAGAATCTTCTCAGTCTTCAAGTCCTATTCTCTAAGATATGCTGTATTTCAGGCCAGCTCAAGTCCAGTTGTGGGTCTGGAGGCACATTCCACAGACAGCAGGACTTGATCAAGTTCCAGCTCATTCTGTGCTCTTTTGCAGTCACATCTGTATATCCTGTCTTTTGTGTATCTGTCTTTTATGTATGCCAGCACAAAGGGGAAGGGGAGGTCAGGGAGCTAACAAGACACTCTACCAAACTCTTTATGCTAGAGATCAGATACAATTCTTAAAACATCCCAGAAAAGTAGGTCCTAAGACTTCCTTCAGTAATGCTGAAGGGTAAGGTGGGATTTAATCAGGGTTTGTTTAACTCTGAAGCCGAAGGTCTTCTGACTACTGCATCAAGCTGCCTCCCTCTAGGTACTTGATAAACAGAATAAAGGTGTTAGGCTCGTGAAAACCTTTCCCAGACAAAACTGCTCCATGTTAAAGGATAGGTCTATTTCAGTGAATGACTATGGGGAGTCTTCCCAGGCACCCTTGAGTCAACACTTGATGGGACTCAGGCTCTATGCTACTTGGCTGGTTGCATGTAAAAGTTGCAGGATCAGCGTTTAGGAGGCTGCTTATTTTCATTTGAGTAGTTTGTGTGCAGATAGGATAGGCTGTCACTGGGCGAGGAGTTCCAGTGGGGACATACGTGCATTATATTTCTGGGAATTAGAAGACAAACAGCAATGGATTTCACTCAACTCTCTTTGAAATGAAAAACAGAAAAAAAGTCAACAGCAAATAACTTCCTTAAAACAGTTAAGTGTAACATCCTTAAAACATTTTAATGTTAGGATTGTCTTTCTTAGCTCTAGAGAGAGACTTGACAAGACGTCCATCAGCCAAAAAAGAAACTGCCTTTGTAGGTTCCCTGATCCCAAGTTTGTTTTCTGGAGCCAAAACAGACTAAACAGGAAAGAGGGAGGCCCAAGCTCCTGATCTCGGAAGAGCCTCTAACATGGCTGTCCTGTCATCTCCTGTCTGTCTGCTCCTAACCGGCACGGGTTCTCTCTCCTTCCAATGGCTCTTCTTTCTTCATCCTTTTCTCTCTTAGAGGGAAACTCATGCTTCTCCTTCCTTTGTCAACTTCCTTTTGACTTAGGTTGGAGTCTTGATAAAATGAACTTTGTGTTTAAACATCCATTCCCTTATCTTTAACAGAGAACCTGAAACATCCATTTCTTTGAAACAAAGTTTAAGTCAGAAGCATTTAGGCAAACCACAGGATGATTTTAAGTGGGAAAAGAGAAAGGCATTACTGGAGATCCCATTGTGTGACAGGAATACATTACATGTTTGATCTAATTTAATCCTCACAAAAATGTTTCAGAATAAAGGTATTATTTTGCCCAAGTTTAACAGGAAGGGGATAGAACCAAAGGGATTATCTAATTTGCCCAAGATCATTCAGAGGATATGAGTCTATTTTTCATAATGCCTTAATAAACTTTTCATGTCTTCACAAACTTAAGTTCCATGAGTATGAAATCCCTGTCACCACAGAATATGTCTCACACTTAGTAGAGACTCAGAAAGTATTTTGGAATAAACTTATTTGCACTTTGCTATACAAATGGATATAAGTTAACTTTCAAAATTAATAAAAAAAGAGAAATAAAACACATAACAGACACATAATATATGTATATAGACTCAGAGTCAAAAGTAAGTCTGGTACAAAAATGAATACTATGAGTTTCATTTTCATAAGATACCTATTATTAATACTAATTAGGAACACTGAATCATCTACATAATTTCTAGTTTCTTTGAGACAGGACAAATCAATTGTTCTGGACATGTACAGCTTTTCTAAAAGGTAATCTCTTCCTTTCTAGGGAATTCTACCCTAGCAGAGAATGCTAGATAATATGCCCTCTAATCACCAATGTAATGTCCTAAAAGGGCTTCTTAGGCGGTGTTAGTGGTAAAGAAGCTGCTTTCCAATGCAGGAGACATAAGAGATTCAGGTTCCTTCCCTGAGTTGGGAAGATCCCCTGGAGGAGGGCATGGCAACCCGCTCCATATTCTTGCCTGGAAAATCCCATGGCCAGAGGAGCCTGGTGGGCTACTGAGCACAGCACACAATGTCCTAAAAAATATCTTCAAGGAGGCATGACAGTGAATGAATTCTATTAGGCTATTTTTCACTGTGTCTTTCCACATAGGCTCAGTAGCACCACACTAAGGCATAATCCTATGGATCCCGGCCTGTCAGTCAGTTACAGAACTAGCAGAATGAAGACTTCTGCCTAGGGTCTCAGTCTGCAGAAGTGGTACTCATCTCTCTGATGTTGGCAACTCAATATCTGAACTAAATGACAAATATATTCTGCTGAAATGCAATTTAAGTGGGAAAAGAGAAAGGCATTACTGGAGATCCCATTGTGTGACAGGAATACATTACATGTTTGATCTAATTTAATCCTCACAAAAATGTTTCAGAATAAAGGTATTATTTTGCCCAAGTTTAACAGGAAGGGGATAGAACCAAAGGGATTATCTAATTTGCCCAAGATCATTCAGAGGATATGAGTCTATTTTTCATAATGCCTTAATAAACTTTTCATGTCTTCACAAACTTAAGTTCCATGAGTATGAAATCCCTGTCACCACAGAATATGTCTCACACTTAGTAGAGACTCAGAAAGTATTTTGGAATAAACTTATTTGCACTTTGCTATACAAATGGATATAAGTTAACTTTCAAAATTAATAAAAAAAGAGAAATAAAACACATAACAGACACATAATATATGTATATAGACTCAGAGTCAAAAGTAAGTCTGGTACAAAAATGAATACTATGAGTTTCATTTTCATAAGATACCTATTATTAATACTAATTAGGAACACTGAATCATCTACATAATTTCTAGTTTCTTTGAGACAGGACAAATCAATTGTTCTGGACATGTACAGCTTTTCTAAAAGGTAATCTCTTCCTTTCTAGGGAATTCTACCCTAGCAGAGAATGCTAGATAATATGCCCTCTAATCACCAATGTAATGTCCTAAAAGGGCTTCTTAGGCGGTGTTAGTGGTAAAGAAGCTGCTTTCCAATGCAGGAGACATAAGAGATTCAGGTTCCTTCCCTGAGTTGGGAAGATCCCCTGGAGGAGGGCATGGCAACCCGCTCCATATTCTTGCCTGGAAAATCCCATGGCCAGAGGAGCCTGGTGGGCTACTGAGCACAGCACACAATGTCCTAAAAAATATCTTCAAGGAGGCATGACAGTGAATGAATTCTATTAGGCTATTTTTCACTGTGTCTTTCCACATAGGCTCAGTAGCACCACACTAAGGCATAATCCTATGGATCCCGGCCTGTCAGTCAGTTACAGAACTAGCAGAATGAAGACTTCTGCCTAGGGTCTCAGTCTGCAGAAGTGGTACTCATCTCTCTGATGTTGGCAACTCAATATCTGAACTAAATTACAAATATATTCTGCTTAATTATTTCCTGAACATCCATCTGAACTTTCTGCTTTCTGTGCTCTCAGTCTTCATGACTCTTCTTCCAGGACTTTGATAGAGTCACCACAAACATAATGCAAGTGAAGAGGGATATATGTGACCTAAGAATCTGAGAGGGATGACTCAGGCAGCATCCTCCCTCTGGTGTACAAGGGTAGGGATGGCTCCCACATTGTCTAGAGCACAGCGAGGAGCACAGTCCCTGGTCCTTCCTGATACCGCCTGCAGCCATCTGGGCCTGCGACATCCATTCACATCCAGGCTCATCCCCTGCTACTCCAACTCCCGCATCTTTTGGCAGGAAATACCCACACAGCTGGATGGGACTCATAGGATGTTTTTATTTTTGCCTCATTAAGCTGTAGCTTTCCTCAAGTAATGTGTGTTTTCTTTATAATCCAGCCCAGAAATCATTTAACAGGAAGATGCCATCTCAGAGAAGAGCTTCAGGAAAAGGCTTTGCAACAGGTGACAAAAGCATGTGGCTTCGATTTATGGAGTGCTCACACCATTCATTTCCCCCCGTTCCTTGCAATATATAAGTAGTCACTGTATTTTTGGTTGGAAAAAAAAAAAGAAGAAAAGAAAGAAAAAGCTCTCTCTGGAACGATCTAGGCAGGTTTGTAACTGCTGGATTATGATTTGCTGCCTGTAAGATTATGGAAGAGTAAGCAGTAAGTCAGCCAGTCAACAAATACAGTCAGGCACTGTACCAGGCTGAGGAGCTAGTGGTAAACAAGACAGATGTGATGCTTATAGTTTAGAAGCAATGAGAGGTAGTACACAAATATTTTCAAGAGTGATGAATGTCATTAAGGAGAAGCACAGGATGCTATAAGAAGAGACATCAGCAAGATGTAAGACAAATGGTTGTTCAGTCGTTCAGTCGCGCTGACTCTTGGCAACCCCATGGACTGCAGCACCCTAGGCTTCTCCTTTATTTATATGTGTTAGGAAAATATCTCCTTCTCTTGCTTGTCCTGTGCTGCCTTTAGAATTTGAGAGCTTTCCTGCTTTGACTTCTCACATCCCTGTTTGAAGGACAAAATATTCACTGAAACTATTCTAAGATGGTGATCAGAATGCCATTCGACTAATTTAAAAATCTTCATTCATGTAGGAAGATCAACTCTGTCCTTGATGAGAAGGAACTCCATATTCATTTCATAGGAAAATGTAATTAGGAACTTTAATATATTGGTTATTTGCTTTAAGTTGTCTGTGAATCAGCCTGTTCAATGACTTTGAGTGAACTCTCAATTATTCCAATAAAGGGAAAATTGGCATAAATATTTATCTGGTGAGACTGAATTCATGTTCTTCCATAGAACACTAAGAACACTATCCTCGGTAGGAGAGTATCAGACTTCAGTTGTTCTCAAATGCAGCATCTGCATCACCTGGGAACTTGTTAGAAATGCAAATTCCTGGACCCTACTCCCACCTTACTGAATCAGAAGTTCTAGGGGTGGGGCCATCGAGCTGGTTTAACAAGCCCTCCAGGTGTTTGGGTGTGCAAAATTTGAAAACTCAAGCGACCAGAACCGATCATTTAACGGGGCCATCTCAGAGAAGAGCTTCAGGAAAAGGCTTTGCAACAGGTGACAAAAGCATGTGGCTTCGATTTATGGAGTGCTCACACCATTCATTTCCCCGTTCCTTGCAATATATAAGTAGTCACTGTATTTTGGTTGGAAAAAAAAAAAGAAGAAAAGAAAGAAAAAGCTCTCTCTGGAACGATCTAGGCAGGTTTGTAACTGCTGGATTATGATTTGCTGCCTGTAAGATTATGGAAGAGTAAGCAGTAAGTCAGCCAGTCAACAAATACAGTCAGGCACTGTACCAGGCTGAGGAGCTAGTGGTAAACAAGACAGATGTGATGCTTATAGTTTAGAAGCAATGAGAGGTAGTACACAAATATTTTCAAGAGTGATGAATGTCATTAAGGAGAAGCACAGGATGCTATAAGAAGAGACATCAGCAAGATGTAAGACAAATGGTTGTTCAGTCGTTCAGTCGCGTCTGACTCTTGGCAACCCCATGGACTGCAGCACCCTAGGCTTCTCCTTTATTTATATGTGTTAGGAAAATATCTCCTTCTCTTGCTTGTCCTGTGCTGCCTTTAGAATTTGAGAGCTTTCCTGCTTTGACTTCTCACATCCCTGTTTGAAGGACAAAATATTCACTGAAACTATTCTAAGATGGTGATCAGAATGCCATTCGACTAATTTAAAAATCTTCATTCATGTAGGAAGATCAACTCTGTCCTTGATGAGAAGGAACTCCATATTCATTTCATAGGAAAATGTAATTAGGAACTTTAATATATTGGTTATTTGCTTTAAGTTGTCTGTGAATCAGCCTGTTCAATGACTTTGAGTGAACTCTCAATTATTCCAATAAAGGGAAAATTGGCATAAATATTTATCTGGTGAGACTGAATTCATGTTCTTCCATAGAACACTAAGAACACTATCCTCGGTAGGAGAGTATCAGACTTCAGTTGTTCTCAAATGCAGCATCTGCATCACCTGGGAACTTGTTAGAAATGCAAATTCCTGGACCCTACTCCCACCTTACTGAATCAGAAGTTCTAGGGGTGGGGCCATCGAGCTGGTTTAACAAGCCCTCCAGGTGTTTGGGTGTGTGCAAAATTTGAAAACCAGTGGTACGGTGGTTACTATCATGGGTTTGCTGTGCTGTGCTTAGTTGCTCAGTCATATCCAACTCTTTGTAGCCCCACAGACTGCAGCACACCCGGCTCCTCTGTCCCTGGAGAGTCTCCAGGCAAGAACACTGGAGTGGGTTGCTGTGCCCTCCTCCAGGGGATCTTCTCAACCCAGGGATTGAACCCAGGTCTCCCGTACGGCAGGTGGGCTCTTTACCTCTGAACCACCAGGGAGGCCCAACAAATCTGGATTCAGCTCCTAGTTCTACTACTTAGTGGCCGTGAGACTGTAGATAACCACCTCTTAGCCTCCATTTCCCTATCTGTGCAATGGGCACAGTAATAACAGTGTTTCTAACTTGTAATTTTGATGTAAGGATTAAAAGAAGCAATGCTTATAAAGTAGCTAAGTACAGTAAGTATTTTAAAAAGTATTGTCTGCTATTTTAAATAAAGTTTTAGATTTTTTAAAAAAATCTATGTGACTGGACTATTGGGGTTATTGACTATGCTATGTGGAGGACGAGGTGGGGATGTATTTATTTCTAATCGTGTGACATCCTGATCAAGTAAACAGTGACTATCTAAACTATCATCAGTGCTACCAAAGTATTTCAAAGACATAGAAACTAAGATCTATAATCAAGAGATATCTTTTGGCCACCACACTGGGAGTACTGGATACAGAAGCTTCTCTCCTACCAGGAGGGTTTTCACAGGCTTCAGTTTTATCTGGGATAGGTCTGACCTGGACCCTATCAGAGTAACCTCTGTCTGAGGCCCTGAGATGAAGTCTTCCTTGTTGCCTTGGCAACTCAACTAATATCTGTCTCTTTAGAACACTTTCTCCAAACCTCTCCTAAGGCATGGGTCATTTCTGATGTGTATTATGTGTTTTATAGCTAATTAGGAGCATGCTAAATGTTACTTTCTTGAGATAGAGCCTAAATCTGAATCATATTCATATTCCTCTCAGCATTTGCCATTATGCCTTGCCCCTGGAATGGGATCATATCTTTGGAATAAAAAAAAAAAATGAGTGAATGAGTAAATTAATGTTTTCAGACCTAAGTGCAGAAGCTGAAACAACTTACTCTAGACTCTTACCACAGTAAGAAGGCTCTTATTGTAAGAAAATACACAAGCTGTCTTACCTTCCCTCAAAGTAAAATTTGATCCTTAATATTACTTAGGAAAAGGCGAAGCAAGTGGGTTTTGTCTCCTAGACCCAGGTGCTAATGCATTTCCTGTTCTTAAGTACTTGTGACTTCAGGCCAATGAGACAATCTCTTAACGACCATGGGAATACACCCAGCTGCAAAAAGGATGGTATGTATTTCCTTGCCACCTTATACTTTGAATATACTAAGAGGATCAATAAAAAATTAGATTAATCTTTGTATATTTAGGCCATAATGCACTGCACATAGGAGGGGCTCAATCAATATTTACTGAACAAATGCATGAAAGAAAAAGGGCTGTAAAGCACTGCACAGGGCAGAGTAAGAAGAAAGCAATCAAGCAAATATAATGAGATGACTTATTTATCAGCTTCATCTTAGAAGCCAGACGTTCTGGCTCTTTCTTAACTCAAGCTGGAAGACTGCAGAATCTGAGAAGGTGGGGTTGGAAAGTGCAGTGGAGGAACAAGTTCATGTTAGAAATTCATCTTCCCCCGGCTTGGGGGAGATGCTCGGAGGCTGGAGGAAGTGACTTGCTTAAAGGAGGCTTCACTGGCAGCAGTGTGTTTTCGATAGCAATCCCGATTCTTCGAGCTCTCCACAGTGTTATTTATTTTTTTTCTTAATTTAATTTTCTGAACAGGGGTTAACATAGTTCAAAACTTTAAAAAATTAAAGAAGATATCTAATGGAAAATCTTCCTCACACCCCTACCCCATCTCCCTAATTCGTCCATCCCAGTGCTTCATCCATAAGCAACACTGGGATTAGTTTCTCCCAGTGGGTTTATCCTTCAGGGTGTCTTTCCATTTATACAAGCAAACTCGGAGACTCTACATATTTTTATTTTCCCACTTTTCAATGACAATGTTTAACATTCATATTCCTCTCAGCATTTGCCATTATGCCTTGCCCCTGGAATGGGATCATATCTTTGGAAAAAAATGAGCGAATGAGTAAATTAATGTTTTCAGACCTAAGTGCAGAAGCTGAAACAACTTACTCTAGACTCTTACCACAGTAAGAAGGCTCTTATTGTAAGAAAATACACAAGCTGTCTTACCTTCCCTCAAAGTAAAATTTGATCCTTAATATTACTTAGGAAAAGGCGAAGCAAGTGGGTTTTGTCTCCTAGACCCAGGTGCTAATGCATTTCCTGTTCTTAAGTACTTGTGACTTCAGGCCAATGAGACAATCTCTTAACGACCATGGGAATACACCCAGCTGCAAAAAGGATGGTATGTATTTCCTTGCCACCTTATACTTTGAATATACTAAGAGGATCAATAAAAAATTAGATTAATCTTTGTATATTTAGGCCATAATGCACTGCACATAGGAGGGGCTCAATCAATATTTACTGAACAAATGCATGAAAGAAAAAGGGCTGTAAAGCACTGCACAGGGCAGAGTAAGAAGAAAGCAATCAAGCAAATATAATGAGATGACTTATTTATCAGCTTCATCTTAGAAGCCAGACGTTCTGGCTCTTTCTTAACTCAAGCTGGAAGACTGCAGAATCTGAGAAGGTGGGGTTGGAAAGTGCAGTGGAGGAACAAGTTCATGTTAGAAATTCATCTTCCCCCGGCTTGGGGGAGATGCTCGGAGGCTGGAGGAAGTGACTTGCTTAAAGGAGGCTTCACTGGCAGCAGTGTGTTTTCGATAGCAATCCCGATTCTTCGAGCTCTCCACAGTGTTATTTATTTTTTTTCTTAATTTAATTTTCTGAACAGGGGTTAACATAGTTCAAAACTTTAAAAAATTAAAGAAGATATCTAATGGAAAATCTTCCTCACACCCCTACCCCATCTCCCTAATTCGTCCATCCCAGTGCTTCATCCATAAGCAACACTGGGATTAGTTTCTCCCAGTGGGTTTATCCTTCAGGGTGTCTTTCCATTTATACAAGCAAACTCGGAGACTCTACATATTTTTATTTTCCCACTTTTTCAATGACAATGTAACATTCTATAACAATTATTCGATACCTTGCTTTCACTACATAATATATCTTGAAGGTTTCTCTTTATCAGTACATAGAGAATTTCTTCATTTTATTATATCTACATAATATTTATTCAGTTGCAAGGGTATACCTTAATTTATTTACCTAGTATCTTAGTAGGGCTTCCTACATGGCTCAGTGGTAAAGAATTTGCTGCCAATGCAGGAGATGTGGGTTTGATCAGGAAGATTCCTTGGAGGAGGAAATGCCAACCCACTCCAGTCTTCTTGGTTGGGAAATCCCATGGACAGAGGAGCCTGGTGGGCAACAGTCCATGGGGTCACAAAGAGCCAGTCAGACATGGCTGAAGCGACTGAGCATGAAGTCTTACAATAACAATTTATTTCCTATTTTTTACCATTACGATCATTGCTATAATAAATAACCTTGAACACGTGCTATGCATTTTCAAGGAAAAATATTAACTTGTTGCCCCAAAATTTAAGAAAATTATTTTGACTTTACCAGTAAATCTGTACCAATATTCTGTGAGAGTGTTAACATTTCAATTACTAATTCTATTATTCTATCTAACTCTACTTTTCTCTTACATAAAAATTAAAATATTATGGCATAAGATACAGGCACAGATAAAGTCATTATAAAAATGTGAGCATGATGACATTTCTGATGAATTCTGTTGAAGTATTTTCTCTCTGTGGTCTATACTATATGTCATTTACCCCTTCGCTCGATACTTTTTCTCTTGATTTCAAACCAGTCCCCATCCTTCAAGTGTTCCTATGGTCTTCTGACATCCTTGCTTCCAGCATTAGTACTCATTCACTCAATCCCTCGGGTCAAAAATCTCACAATTATCCCAAGTCCTCTCTCTCACCTCCAACGTCTACTCTATCAGCCAGTTTTGTCAACTCCACCTTTTAAATCAGTCTTGAATCCTCACCATCACCCCACTGCTGCCACCTCCTCTCATCTTCCTCCTGTACTGCTCACCCAGAACCCTTGATGTCCTCTTCCCCCTGCCTCCCCACCTCTGACCCTCTTGCTTCCTCATAATCTTGAAGGCTTTCATCTTTATCAGTACATTTATTGAATGAACTCTACATATTTTTATTTTCCCACTTTTCAATGACAATGTAACATTCTATAACAATTATTCGATACCTTGCTTTCACTACATAATATATCTTGAAGGTTTCTCTTTATCAGTACATAGAGAATTTCTTCATTTTATTATATCTACATAATATTTATTCAGTTGCAAGGGTATACCTTAATTTATTTACCTAGTATCTTAGTAGGGCTTCCTACATGGCTCAGTGGTAAAGAATTTGCTGCCAATGCAGGAGATGTGGGTTTGATCAGGAAGATTCCTTGGAGGAGGAAATGCCAACCCACTCCAGTCTTCTTGGTTGGGAAATCCCATGGACAGAGGAGCCTGGTGGGCAACAGTCCATGGGGTCACAAAGAGCCAGTCAGACATGGCTGAAGCGACTGAGCATGAAGTCTTACAATAACAATTTATTTCCTATTTTTTACCATTACGATCATTGCTATAATAAATAACCTTGAACACGTGCTATGCATTTTCAAGGAAAAATATTAACTTGTTGCCCCAAAATTTAAGAAAATTATTTTGACTTTACCAGTAAATCTGTACCAATATTCTGTGAGAGTGTTAACATTTCAATTACTAATTCTATTATTCTATCTAACTCTACTTTTCTCTTACATAAAAATTAAAATATTATGGCATAAGATACAGGCACAGATAAAGTCATTATAAAAATGTGAGCATGATGACATTTCTGATGAATTCTGTTGAAGTATTTTCTCTCTGTGGTCTATACTATATGTCATTTACCCCTTCGCTCGATACTTTTTCTCTTGATTTCAAACCAGTCCCCATCCTTCAAGTGTTCCTATGGTCTTCTGACATCCTTGCTTCCAGCATTAGTACTCATTCACTCAATCCCTCGGGTCAAAAATCTCACAATTATCCCAAGTCCTCTCTCTCACCTCCAACGTCTACTCTATCAGCCAGTTTTGTCAACTCCACCTTTTAAATCAGTCTTGAATCCTCACCATCACCCCACTGCTGCCACCTCCTCTCATCTTCCTCCTGTACTGCTCACCCAGAACCCTTGATGTCCTCTTCCCCCTGCCTCCCCACCTCTGACCCTCTTGGTACTTGTCTTAACAACCACAGTGGTCTTTTGAAAAGACAAATCAGATCACGTGACTGACCTCTGCCCCAGCCAACCACAACTGGCCACCATTTACCTTTCCAACCCTGAAATCTTCTCCCATTCTTCCACTGTGTGCCCCTCCATACCTCCTGGCTCTGGAGCAGAGCTAGGCTTGTTCCCACCACAGTGCTGTGCAGTTGCTCTCCCCTTTGGTTGCCACTGGACCCTTGTGGCTTTTTTTTTTTTTTAAAGATTTATTTATTTATTTATTTTTTGGGCAGGGGTCGGGTTGGGTAGGGAGGGGAGCAGGCACGCCACTTCTATCAGTCTTTCATTTCTCTATTTCATCCGTCTTTGTTCTTTGGCCTGTGTGGGCCTCCAATCGCGGTGGCATCTGTCATCGCAGAGTGCCGGCTCTGGGCGCATGCGCGCCAGAGCTCCGGCTTGGTAATTGGACACATCAGTCCAGCAGCTCCGCGGCACATGGGATCTTCCCAGGCCAGGGATCGAACCGGTGCCCCTTGCACTGCAAGGCGGTGTCCTTACCCACTGGACCACCAGGGGAAGCCCCCTCGTGGCTTTTTAATTCAAGTGTCACCTGCTTAAAGTGGCCCTTGATCACTTTATCAAAAAAGTGTTTCTATTTTTGATATTAATAGTACTCTCTATCTTGTGCTTATTTCCTTCATAGGATGTATGACTGATGATGGGCATTTTTCTGTGTTGCTGATATCTCTATCACTAAACTGAGACTCAGCAGAGCCTCATTTTTCTCATTTCCTGCTGCATCCATAGCACTTAGAGTTGTATCTGGCATATAGTAGGTACTTGGTAAACATCTGTGGAATCAACAGATGGATCATAAAATAAAATTTTGTTTGTGCAAATTTTCCAGATAGTTTTTGAAATAACATAGAATCAAAAGCTAGGCTTCAACTCATAGAAACACTATCATCTAAAGCAGCTTTCATTGCATCTGTGGAATGTCCCATTTTAGAATGTGTCATAAAAAGGGGGTGGTGTGGAAGCTGACAGATCTGAAATAGTTTAAAATATATATATATATATATATATATATATATATATATATTTGGAATTTTTGGGCAATTGCTTAAATTTTCAGTAGTTTACTTTTCTCATTTATAAAATGGGGATTTAAATGATCCAAACTCAGGTTATATTTTCATTATCTATAAAGTGAACAAGTACTTACTGAACATCTACTATGTCCCAGTCACTGTGCTGGTCATCTGGGATCCTTGGTGAACAAGGCTGATGACAGCAGGCCATTCCTGGAGTTTACAGCTTAGTGAGGAAGTAGCATCTTTCTAAATGGAGATGAGTGTGATGAGAAGAGCAATGTGGTTCAACGAGAGCCCAGAGCAGTGGCCCTGACCAGGTCTAGGATGTCAGGACGGACAGAGATGTGTGACATGAGATCAAGGGGATGGTTCTAGTTAATCAGGCAGAGAGAGGCTGGAGACAGAGAGGACAACTCTCCACGTTCAAGGAGGTCAAGGTGGGTGGCATGTTCTGAGAAGGGGGAATAGGTCAGAGTGTCTGCAGAGTGAAGGGCGGGGCAGGCAGGGGTTGCCCCAGGTCCCTCAAAGTGTGCTGTGCAGATGTGTGGACTGTCTAATACCATACTGTGATAAGCCAGGAATAGAGACTGAAAGTATGAAAGTTTAGACATTTTTTTATAGCAATTTCACAAAGTAATTTTATGTTTGCCTAACCTAATAATAATAATTAAAAAAAACCTTGGGTTTACATTTTGCATGGCCTTTTGTTTTCTTTTCATTTATCTGAGTAAGAAATTTTGATTGTATTTATATAAGCATCAATCCATGACAGATTGGACATGAAGAAGCAAAAGAAACTCTTTAGGAAAGAGAGTGCAGATGTGCCCTGGATCCTGTGAGCCAAGTTTGGTTTCATCTTTAGAGAAATAAGCATCGATGCAGCAAATGCTCACGTATGTTAGTTGGCATTCCAATGAACTGCCTGAATGGGAGGTGAACAGTTCCAGCCAACAATTCCCTTCACCTTAACAAGAGCTGAGTAAAACCAACCTATGTACACTTGTAGGAAACTGCTAGTAGACTATGAGCCTTTAGAAGGGATTTATTGTTGCCTGGACCTTCAAAGCCTACTTAATTACAGGGAGTAATTGACTAACATTGCTGAATTAAACTATAGCTATAATTCAGAATAGTCACTGCTCAAGTTTTCAGCCTGTTACTCAACAGGAAGCATCTGTACCACTCCTGTTAGACCCCTGCCTTGTCCAAGGCTCACTGTTCCAGAAGTGAGAAGGGCCACTGCAGTTGGGGAATGAGGCAGGGCTATGAGTCTCCTAGCACACATACACCTCCCATTCCAAGCTTCAGAAATAGGGTACAAAGTGCCTTTTAAAAACAACCAAGAACCAGGGGTGAGTGGGGAAGGGGTGGCATTTAAACACTTGTGTATCTGAATTACAGTCTTGACTTTCTGACTGATTCTGGCTTGAATTTTAAGCACTTTCTTGATTTCCCACATGTAACCATCAGTTGCCGTCAGCAGCACGCAGTTCTTTCTGTGTTAGATCTAAAGCTCAGTGATTCTCACAAAAGCCCAGCAGTTCCTTTTGATGTTACAGAGAAGAATTGAGCGCGAAGGACTGGAGTTGGCTTACACTCATTTGGTTTTATCACATGGAGAACAAAACCACCAGAGCACAAACCCCACTTTTTGTTGAAGGTAATTAAATGCAAACACACTTCAGCAAAATCTCTAAGATCCAAGCTTGAAGCCCTTTTATTCTATCACCCTTCACAACATCCTCTTAGCCTGATGACTGAAGTCTGGAAGCAGTTGTCCTGCCATTAGTGAGGGCTATTGAGAGTCCAGCTGTAATTCCATCCTTCTTTTTTGACTCCAGGTTATATCCCAAAGGGAAATATGTCATGCTTGTAGGGCTCACATGATAATGACTTATCCCATCAAGTCTTAATAGTTTTATAATGGAGAAAAGCAGTGGCAAGGATTATTCAAAACAAGGGATAATCCTAAAGGACATGTTTAGAAATCCTGAATTTTTTATTGAAGAAGACTAGCTCTAATCTCCCCAATACAGTTAAAGTCAGTCTGCTTCCCTGGCAAACAACAGAGGGCAGCAGATCAGAGTTGGCTCTCGGTGCAATCAGTTTCAAAGATAGAGAATTTAATTTAAATCCTCAAAGTGTTCAAGTCTAATAAATATGGGAAACATAAGAGCTGATTTCTCATTAAAAGAAAATTTTTTAAAGAGCTAAATTGAGCAGACAGAGTTTTGCATTTATCTTCAGTCATATTCTAGTTTATATTAGGTTGAACCTCATGAAATTGCCACTGTTTTTGTTTTTGTGTGTAAGCAACAACAGGAAGCATCTGGTTGCCCGGAACTGGTGAGAAGGGCCACTGCAGTTGGGGAATGAGGCAGGGCTATGAGTCTCCTAGCACACATACACCTCCCATTCCAAGCTTCAGAAATAGGGTACAAAGTGCCTTTTAAAAACAACCAAGAACCAGGGGTGAGTGGGGAAGGGGTGGCATTTAAACACTTGTGTATCTGAATTACAGTCTTGACTTTCTGACTGATTCTGGCTTGAATTTTAAGCACTTTCTTGATTTCCCACATGTAACCATCAGTTGCCGTCAGCAGCACGCAGTTCTTTCTGTGTTAGATCTAAAGCTCAGTGATTCTCACAAAAGCCCAGCAGTTCCTTTTGATGTTACAGAGAAGAATTGAGCGCGAAGGACTGGAGTTGGCTTACACTCATTTGGTTTTATCACATGGAGAACAAAACCACCAGAGCACAAACCCCACTTTTGTTGAAGGTAATTAAATGCAAACACACTTCAGCAAAATCTCTAAGATCCAAGCTTGAAGCCCTTTTATTCTATCACCCTTCACAACATCCTCTTAGCCTGATGACTGAAGTCTGGAAGCAGTTGTCCTGCCATTAGTGAGGGCTATTGAGAGTCCAGCTGTAATTCCATCCTTCTTTTTTGACTCCAGGTTATATCCCAAAGGGAAATATGTCATGCTTGTAGGGCTCACATGATAATGACTTATCCCATCAAGTCTTAATAGTTTTATAATGGAGAAAAGCAGTGGCAAGGATTATTCAAAACAAGGGATAATCCTAAAGGACATGTTTAGAAATCCTGAATTTTTTATTGAAGAAGACTAGCTCTAATCTCCCCAATACAGTTAAAGTCAGTCTGCTTCCCTGGCAAACAACAGAGGGCAGCAGATCAGAGTTGGCTCTCGGTGCAATCAGTTTCAAAGATAGAGAATTTAATTTAAATCCTCAAAGTGTTCAAGTCTAATAAATATGGGAAACATAAGAGCTGATTTCTCATTAAAAGAAAATTTTTTTTAAAGAGCTAAATTGAGCAGACAGAGTTTTGCATTTATCTTCAGTCATATTCTAGTTTATATTAGGTTGAACCTCATGAAATTGCCACTGTTTTTGTGTGTAAGCAAAGCTATTAACTATTGGCAATTTCTAAGGGTTAAAGCAAATATCTGGAGCAGAACTTACAGAAGTTCTCTTCGAGTAGACCTGAAGAAAAGCACGTGTTGGCTGGCAGTGACCCAACAGGCCTTGGTTCAGAGAGACTGTGATGAGCCCCTCAGGACAGTGAGGCTATGTTCTCACTGCCGGCCCCTCCTCTCCCTGCTCCCCACAACTGGGATCATGGGTATCCTCTAGACCCCCATCAAGGGCGTCTGCTCTTGAACCAAGAGTTTCTTCAGCTTTGGTGACACTGCTCCCTGTCACCCTGTGAATACTCACCTTGTTGTCTCAGTCACTCTCATGGCTCACGGGTCAGGACTCAGCTCTGAAATCAGACTCCACAGCCCTCTCCTTCATTTCAGACCTCCCATTTGGAAAATAGGGTTTCTGTGCCTGAGTTGTTGAGCCTTGAGTGAATTTTTCTTTATTTGTTCTGTCAGCAGTTCTTAAAGTGTGGCCCATGGCCTAGACCAGATGCATCTGCACCACCTGAGAACTTGTTGACACAGCACATTTTTGCATCGAACTGACTGAATCAGACAATCTGAGGGTGGGGTCTAAAACTGTTAGCTTTAACAAGCCCTCAGGGTGACAGGTATGCATGCTGAAGTTGAGAACCTACTGAGTTAGGTCACACAACTGAGTTTATCCTTTGGTCTTTGTTTTCTATTACCAACGGCCTTTACAAAATTTTTTTTTTTTCTAGACAGTTTCTAATTTCCTTCCAGCAACTTTAAAGTTCAGCTGAATTCCAGGCTCGTAGCTGGACTCCTGTTATCCATGGAATGACTTCTCAGTTGCCAAATGCCACCCTCTGGGGATGTTGATATCATCTACTCTGGGTTCCAAAATGTTAGCCTCTGCCCTTTCATTGGAATCCAGAAGGCTGGCCGCCAGTTCAACTGCAGCTGGGTTTGAACCCATGAACTCAGTGCTTTGCCTGCCTACATGAATCTCCTCTGGATGGGCTTTACCCCCTGTTCTGTTTTGCCTTGGTTAGAACCTCTGCCCTTTCAATGAAATTGCCACTGTTTTTGTGTGTAAGCAAAGCTATTAACTATTGGCAATTTCTAAGGGTTAAAGCAAATATCTGGAGCAGAACTTACAGAAGTTCTCTTCGAGTAGACCTGAAGAAAAGCACGTGTTGGCTGGCAGTGACCCAACAGGCCTTGGTTCAGAGAGACTGTGATGAGCCCCTCAGGACAGTGAGGCTATGTTCTCACTGCCGGCCCCTCCTCTCCCTGCTCCCCACAACTGGGATCATGGGTATCCTCTAGACCCCCATCAAGGGCGTCTGCTCTTGAACCAAGAGTTTCTTCAGCTTTGGTGACACTGCTCCCTGTCACCCTGTGAATACTCACCTTGTTGTCTCAGTCACTCTCATGGCTCACGGGTCAGGACTCAGCTCTGAAATCAGACTCCACAGCCCTCTCCTTCATTTCAGACCTCCCATTTGGAAAATAGGGTTTCTGTGCCTGAGTTGTTGAGCCTTGAGTGAATTTTTCTTTATTTGTTCTGTCAGCAGTTCTTAAAGTGTGGCCCATGGCCTAGACCAGATGCATCTGCACCACCTGAGAACTTGTTGACACAGCACATTTTTGCATCGAACTGACTGAATCAGACAATCTGAGGGTGGGGTCTAAAACTGTTAGCTTTAACAAGCCCTCAGGGTGACAGGTATGCATGCTGAAGTTGAGAACCTACTGAGTTAGGTCACACAACTGAGTTTATCCTTTGGTCTTTGTTTTCTATTACCAACGGCCTTTACAAAATTTTTTTTTTTTCTAGACAGTTTCTAATTTCCTTCCAGCAACTTTAAAGTTCAGCTGAATTCCAGGCTCGTAGCTGGACTCCTGTTATCCATGGAATGACTTCTCAGTTGCCAAATGCCACCCTCTGGGGATGTTGATATCATCTACTCTGGGTTCCAAAATGTTAGCCTCTGCCCTTTCATTGGAATCCAGAAGGCTGGCCGCCAGTTCAACTGCAGCTGGGTTTGAACCCATGAACTCAGTGCTTTGCCTGCCTACATGAATCTCCTCTGGATGGGCTTTACCCCCTGTTCTGTTTTGCCTTGGTGAGCAGGTCCTGTACTGCATCTCAACCTTCTCTAACAGGACAAAACAGCCATCTTTGGCTTTAACTATGGTAAATGGTTTCTAGGTTGTTTATAGTTCAGTAATTAAAACAGAGGAAATGTTAGGATCTGTCGTTAAAGGAGGATATCTTAATTCTCAAAGAGATTCCAATTTTTCCTTTCTTCCCCTCCACAAAACGTTCAAAACTTTCATCATTTTCATCTGTATAGTGAAATAGGGGAAAAGGAAATGTCACTCTCATACAAACATGAATTTTGAGAAGGAAATCATATTATTTAAGCACAACCTTCCATTTTCTTTCTGACAACACTTGCTTACTTATTTGTCCATTTTTCTGTTGGACACTGAGCTCCTTGGAAGAAAATGTTTGTCTAGTTTATTCTTGTATTTGTAGCACTAGCCTGCAAGATGGCAGATGCTCAATGAATATTTGAGAAATGACTGAATGGAAAAATACACACATGCACTCTCATATGTAGAAACAAAAGATCTATTTCTCCATATTGTCTAGATTATTACATAATACTGAAGGAAAAATGAACTGTTTGCATTTGACCAAGACCTAACTAAGCTCACTATCTACTGTCATGCTCACTAGCTAGTTGACTCAGTGCTAGGGCTGAGTATCTGCCAATAAAGGGCCAGGCAAATATATTATCCTTAGAATGTATTTCATCATCAGATTGTCTTAGGCTGTCAAGACCTCAAGGAGTCCCTTTCATCTTCTTTGGAGGAGAAAAGTGAGGCTGATAGAGGTAAATATATATAAGATAACCAAGTTAGTTGGTGGCACAACCTAAAACAGAACACTGATTTTCTGACTATTAATTCTTTTCCCAGGCTGCTTTAGAGATAACGTTTGGCATATATTTATAATGATAGAATCACATCGAAAAGGATGATTTTTCCCCAAATACTTTTTTCCAAGATTATAAATATCTTTAAAAATGACAAGATGCCTGAAGCCGTATGCTCTGATGTATTTAAATTATTCTTATCTGTTTCTTTTCAGAGAAACTCGCTGTGTGTTTTTCTCCTAACGAGGCTCAAAGAAGTGTCGTTTCCAAGCTTATAAATTAAAAGTTCCTTGGATACAGCACGGTCCAATTAACTCAAATGCTAACCAGAGGGGTCCTGAAATATTCAGTTAATTTTACATGTACCCTGAACTCAATTTTCTTTAGCTTCACTGGTGTTGGAAATAGAAATAAAAATGAGATGTCGACTTTTGTGTATCAGATTGACAAAGATTAAAAAGAATGACTCTCTCTCGTCTGGAGAATAAGATTCATGTTCTGAATATGGGAGGGAAACCAGCATAGACTTTTCATTTACTTTTCAAAATTTATTTTGAATTGGAGGATAAATGCTTTACAATGTCATGTTGGTTTCTGCCATACATCAGCAGGAATCAGCCATAGGTACCCATACGTCCCCTTCCTCTTGAACCTCCTCTCACCTCCCACCTCATCCTATTCTTCTAGGCGGTCACAGAGCAATGAATTTGACCTCCCTGCATCATAGAGCAAATCTGCACTGGTTATCTAATTTTACACATGGTAATGTACATGTTTCAATGCTACTCTCTCAATTCATACTGGGCAGTCTGATGGAGTCAAACTTTTAAATACACATGGTCTCCTATTAAGGGGCTTCGCTGGTGGCTCAAAAAAATGAACTGTTTGCATTTGACCAAGACCTAACTAAGCTCACTATCTACTGTCATGCTCACTAGCTAGTTGACTCAGTGCTAGGGCTGAGTATCTGCCAATAAAGGGCCAGGCAAATATATTATCCTTAGAATGTATTTCATCATCAGATTGTCTTAGGCTGTCAAGACCTCAAGGAGTCCCTTTCATCTTCTTTGGAGGAGAAAAGTGAGGCTGATAGAGGTAAATATATATAAGATAACCAAGTTAGTTGGTGGCACAACCTAAAACAGAACACTGATTTTCTGACTATTAATTCTTTTCCCAGGCTGCTTTAGAGATAACGTTTGGCATATATTTATAATGATAGAATCACATCGAAAAGGATGATTTTTCCCCACATACTTTTTCCAAGATTATAAATATCTTTAAAAATGACAAGATGCCTGAAGCCGTATGCTCTGATGTATTTAAATTATTCTTATCTGTTTCTTTTCAGAGAAACTCGCTGTGTGTTTTTCTCCTAACGAGGCTCAAAGAAGTGTCGTTTCCAAGCTTATAAATTAAAAGTTCCTTGGATACAGCACGGTCCAATTAACTCAAATGCTAACCAGAGGGGTCCTGAAATATTCAGTTAATTTTACATGTACCCTGAACTCAATTTTCTTTAGCTTCACTGGTGTTGGAAATAGAAATAAAAATGAGATGTCGACTTTTGTGTATCAGATTGACAAAGATTAAAAAGAATGACTCTCTCTCGTCTGGAGAATAAGATTCATGTTCTGAATATGGGAGGGAAACCAGCATAGACTTTTCATTTACTTTTCAAAATTTATTTTGAATTGGAGGATAAATGCTTTACAATGTCATGTTGGTTTCTGCCATACATCAGCAGGAATCAGCCATAGGTACCCATACGTCCCCTTCCTCTTGAACCTCCTCTCACCTCCCACCTCATCCTATTCTTCTAGGCGGTCACAGAGCAATGAATTTGACCTCCCTGCATCATAGAGCAAATCTGCACTGGTTATCTAATTTTACACATGGTAATGTACATGTTTCAATGCTACTCTCTCAATTCATACTGGGCAGTCTGATGGAGTCAAACTTTTAAATACACATGGTCTCCTATTAAGGGGCTTCGCTGGTGGCTCAGACACTAAAGAATATTTCTGCAATGCGTGAGACCTGGGTTCAATCCCTGAGTCAGAAAGATCCCCTGGAGAACAGAATGGCTACCCACTTCAGTTTTCTTGCCTGGAGAATTCCATGGACAGAGGAGCCTGGTGGGCTACAGTCCATGGCATCACAACATGACTGGGAGTCAGACATGACTGAGAGACTAACACTTTCACTTTCCTACAGTTTTGCTTCTGGTGATTTATACAAATGGTATCAGAAAAGTGCAAAGATGTTCACGTACAAAGATGTTTTTTCCAAAATTATTATTATTTTGGCCTCACCATGAAGCTTGTGGGATCTTAGTTCACCTACCAGGGGCTGAACTCCAGACACTGCCAATGGAAGGTCAGAGTCCTAACCACTGGACCACCAGTGAATTCCTTCCCAGTATTATTTAGAAGTATGAAAACTGAGAAGCACTCCAAATTTATGAATTGGGAATTAGCCATATATATTATGAATATAATATAATCTATAAAACAAAATTCTACACAGTTATTAAAAAACATAAATTATATTGGTGTGCCTGTATTCTCAGTCACTTCAGTCATGTGTGACTTTTTGCAACCCCACAGACTGTAGACCACCAGGCTCCCCTGTCTATGGGATTTTGCAGGCAAGAATACTGAAGTAGGTTACCATTTCTTCCTCCAGGGGATCTTCCTGACCCAAGGATTGAACCCATGTCTCCTGCCTTACAGGCAGATTATTTACCACTGAGACACCAGGAAGCCCAAATTATACTTACTAAGATTTATAGATCTCCAGGATATAAGAAGGAGAGGAAAAAAAAGAAATACAGTTCAATACCTCAAGTATAATATGATCATATTTATGTAAAATTGTGTGTGTGTGGATGATTATAGGGAGGCATGTGTAAGAATAGCCCTTAAAATGTTAAAGGCGACTACCTTAAGCTGGTGAAATTGAGCTGCTTTCCCTTTCTTTATGTTTGCATTAATTTTATACATGAGCAGGTATAAGCTTTATAATTAGAAAGAAAAAAGATCTACACTTATATTTTAAACAAAATGATGCTGGATATGTTTAGATATTGCCAAATTATGCTTTATGATATTTTGAGAAATGAAAAAACTTTCAAAAGACACTAAGAATATTTCTGCAATGCAGGAGACCTGGGTTCAATCCCTGAGTCAGAAAGATCCCCTGGAGAACAGAATGGCTACCCACTTCAGTTTTCTTGCCTGGAGAATTCCATGGACAGAGGAGCCTGGTGGGCTACAGTCCATGGCATCACAACATGACTGGGAGTCAGACATGACTGAGAGACTAACACTTTCACTTTCCTACAGTTTTGCTTCTGGTGATTTATACAAATGGTATCAGAAAAGTGCAAAGATGTTCACGTACAAAGATGTTTTTTCCAAAATTATTATTATTTTGGCCTCACCATGAAGCTTGTGGGATCTTAGTTCACCTACCAGGGGCTGAACTCCAGACACTGCCAATGGAAGGTCAGAGTCCTAACCACTGGACCACCAGTGAATTCCTTCCCAGTATTATTTAGAAGTATGAAAACTGAGAAGCACTCCAAATTTATGAATTGGGAATTAGCCATATATATTATGAATATAATATAATCTATAAAACAAAATTCTACACAGTTATTAAAAAACATAAATTATATTGGTGTGCCTGTATTCTCAGTCACTTCAGTCATGTGTGACTTTTTGCAACCCCACAGACTGTAGACCACCAGGCTCCCTGTCTATGGGATTTTGCAGGCAAGAATACTGAAGTAGGTTACCATTTCTTCCTCCAGGGGATCTTCCTGACCCAAGGATTGAACCCATGTCTCCTGCCTTACAGGCAGATTATTTACCACTGAGACACCAGGAAGCCCAAATTATACTTACTAAGATTTATAGATCTCCAGGATATAAGAAGGAGAGGAAAAAAAAGAAATACAGTTCAATACCTCAAGTATAATATGATCATATTTATGTAAAATTGTGTGTGTGTGGATGATTATAGGGAGGCATGTGTAAGAATAGCCCTTAAAATGTTAAAGGCGACTACCTTAAGCTGGTGAAATTGAGCTGCTTTCCCTTTCTTTATGTTTGCATTAATTTTATACATGAGCAGGTATAAGCTTTATAATTAGAAAGAAAAAAGATCTACACTTATATTTTAAACAAAATGATGCTGGATATGTTTAGATATTGCCAAATTATGCTTTATGATATTTTGAGAAATGAACACTAGACAAATATAGTTAAGACATTTCAAAAGCCACCAGTGATTGGATTTCAAATACAATTTGTTTGAATTTTATTTCAAATTGGAAAAATAAAAATAAGGCCCTAGTTCTATCAACTTTTTTATAAAGACCCTTTTGATGGACTAATTCATGGACCTAGACTTTTATCCACACACATTTTGTATTGTTTCCAGCAGTGATGGCTATTTTCAACCATGTGTGTTCTTCCTGATCACGTACCCAATGACTCTAGTTACCAAGAAACCCATGGCCATCACAGAAATGACAATGGCCACCTGCTGCTGAACTGCTCTGTGCACATGTGCCTTCCACGTGGGAGGTGTCACCCATGCCACCAGATGCCACTGCTCACGTGGGCACGTCAGGGAGCCTGTCCTAGATGAAGTGACCGGAGGCCTTGGAGCCATGCACGATTCCCTCTTTTTAAGAAAACTAATTTCAACATCAGTGACATACCTATCACTAAAAGGCAAGCATTTTCAAATGAATTTTTAACTGAAGTTGGAAAATAGTCTGAAATTTAGAACTATTGATAAAATACAGATAGAAATTTTCTTTTTTCTTTTTTTTTTTGGCCACTTCTGTTGGTCTTTCATTTATTTATTTTCATTCATCTTTGTTATTTGGCCTGTGTGGGCCTCCCACCGCAGCAGCCTCTCTCACTGCAGAGCTGGTTCTGGGCTCATGAGCTCCAGAGTGCCGGCTCGGTAATTGGACACATCGGTCCGGCACGTAGGATCTTCTCAGGTCAGGGATCGAACCGGTGCCCCTTGCACTGCAAGATGGTGTCTTCACCCACTGGACCACCAGGGAAGCCCTACATATAGAATTTTAACAGTTCTAATGAATTATGTTGAGTCTTAGCTTTTCTGATTTTAAAGTACAGCAACCTGGCCCTCTGTCTGGTGTCAAGTGAGAGTAGAAGGTACTTAAACTACATTATTGAATGAATGTTGTTCCACTTTAGTAAACTTTTTTGAGCCCTGGAATCCCTGAAGAGTCCCTTCCCCAGAGGTTCTGATTCAGTAGGTCTGCGGGGCACCGTGAATTTGCATTTATACTAAGCTTCCATGTGGTACTGATGGACAACTTTGAGTAGCATCGCTTGAGGTTGCATTCCATTCACTGTATTTTCTGACATTTGAGATTTTAGTTCAAATTGGAAAAATAAAAATAAGGCCCTAGTTCTATCAACTTTTTTATAAAGACCCTTTTGATGGACTAATTCATGGACCTAGACTTTTATCCACACACATTTTGTATTGTTTCCAGCAGTGATGGCTATTTTCAACCATGTGTGTTCTTCCTGATCACGTACCCAATGACTCTAGTTACCAAGAAACCCATGGCCATCACAGAAATGACAATGGCCACCTGCTGCTGAACTGCTCTGTGCACATGTGCCTTCCACGTGGGAGGTGTCACCCATGCCACCAGATGCCACTGCTCACGTGGGCACGTCAGGACCCTGTCCTAGATGAAGTGACCGGAGGCCTTGGAGCCATGCACGATTCCCTCTTTTTAAGAAAACTAATTTCAACATCAGTGACATACCTATCACTAAAAGGCAAGCATTTTCAAATGAATTTTTAACTGAAGTTGGAAAATAGTCTGAAATTTAGAACTATTGATAAAATACAGATAGAAATTTTCTTTTTTCTTTTTTTTTTTGGCCACTTCTGTTGGTCTTTCATTTATTTATTTTCATTCATCTTTGTTATTTGGCCTGTGTGGGCCTCCCACCGCAGCAGCCTCTCTCACTGCAGAGCTGGTTCTGGGCTCATGAGCTCCAGAGTGCCGGCTCGGTAATTGGACACATCGGTCCGGCACGTAGGATCTTCTCAGGTCAGGGATCGAACCGGTGCCCCTTGCACTGCAAGATGGTGTCTTCACCCACTGGACCACCAGGGAAGCCCTACATATAGAATTTTAACAGTTCTAATGAATTATGTTGAGTCTTAGCTTTTCTGATTTTAAAGTACAGCAACCTGGCCCTCTGTCTGGTGTCAAGTGAGAGTAGAAGGTACTTAAACTACATTATTGAATGAATGTTGTTCCACTTTAGTAAACTTTTTTGAGCCCTGGAATCCCTGAAGAGTCCCTTCCCCAGAGGTTCTGATTCAGTAGGTCTGCGGGGCACCGTGAATTTGCATTTATACTAAGCTTCCATGTGGTACTGATGGACAACTTTGAGTAGCATCGCTTGAGGTTGCATTCCATTCACTGTATTTTCTGACATTTGAGAGTTTGAAATGTGGCCCATTCTGACATTACCTGATGGAAGAAGAGCACTTTTCTATCTGGGAAGGCTCTTCCTGTACTCAGAAGGATCCCCTGGGACTCAAAAGAAAAAAGGGAATATCCTCTCAGACCAGCTAGGAAGACCTGCCAAGTCCAGCCTGGCAACTGATGAACAGAGCAGATGCCCTGGCCAGCTTGCTTTCACAACCAGTCTGCACTGACCCTCTCTAGACTGAGTAGGTTGGCATACAATTCGTGCGTTTGAATAGCTGCTACTCTGGAAGTTGTCCTATATGTATTTGCATAGAGTAAAATTTGCATTTACATATAACACGTTTCTGTGCAAGCGGATATGGCAGGATCTATGTATATACATAGCAGGAAGATTGGAAAGGATGTGTACACTGAACCAGGAATTAAGCTAAATGTCTGTTGGGTAAACTTGACTATTTAAGGAAAAGGAAGGGCAGTGAGAAGTAGTACCTATGAAGTCTCCATTATCTACCACCAACTGATAAGAATCATCACACAGGGCTTCCCTGGTGGTCCAGTGGGTAAGGACACTGCCTTGCAGTTCAGGGGGCGCCGGTTCGATCCCTGGCCTGGGAAGATCCCACGTGCCGTGGAGCGGCTGGACCGATGTGTCCAATTACCGAGCCGGAGCTCTGGAGTGCATGCGCCCAGCGCCGGTGCGCTCCGACAACAGAAGCCACCGAAATAGGCCGCCCACACGGGCCAAAGAACGCGGCTTATTGAAAATAGACAAATGGAAGACCAATAGAAGTGGCCCGCTCATCCCCTTCCCTCCCCACCCCAGTCCCCAGTAAATAAATAATAATAAAAAAAAGAATCTTCACACAATGTCTCAATTACTCCTTAGGAAAAATGACATCATAAGATGGGGTCCATGGTATTCCATGCATGAGGTCTCTGAGTCTCAGAGGTGAAACAACTACAACTTGCCTGGAAGAATGAAGTTACAGAATGGCAGATCTAGAATTCAGTTACATCTGACTTCAAAGTCTATACTTTCTCCACTCTCTTCTCATTGACAAAACACAAAGCCAACAAAAAGTTGACCAGAAAATATTATTGTGAATCTAATATCGATTTGTATTCCATAGGCCATTTATTACCTATTGTGTAGGTTTTTGTTGAATACACAAAAGGGCTCTATACTAATACTATAATTGTTTGGAAACTATCATCTCTAAAATATTGGTTGTCTTATGCAGTAGCATTCTTTTTGTACTAATTTTTCTTGCTGGTGCCTCTCAGACCAGCTAGGAAGACCTGCCAAGTCCAGCCTGGCAACTGATGAACAGAGCAGATGCCCTGGCCAGCTTGCTTTCACAACCAGTCTGCACTGACCCTCTCTAGACTGAGTAGGTTGGCATACAATTCGTGCGTTTGAATAGCTGCTACTCTGGAAGTTGTCCTATATGTATTTGCATAGAGTAAAATTTGCATTTACATATAACACGTTTCTGTGCAAGCGGATATGGCAGGATCTATGTATATACATAGCAGGAAGATTGGAAAGGATGTGTACACTGAACCAGGAATTAAGCTAAATGTCTGTTGGGTAAACTTGACTATTTAAGGAAAAGGAAGGGCAGTGAGAAGTAGTACCTATGAAGTCTCCATTATCTACCACCAACTGATAAGAATCATCACACAGGGCTTCCCTGGTGGTCCAGTGGGTAAGGACACTGCCTTGCAGTTCAGGGGGCGCCGGTTCGATCCCTGGCCTGGGAAGATCCCACGTGCCGTGGAGCGGCTGGACCGATGTGTCCAATTACCGAGCCGGAGCTCTGGAGTGCATGCGCCCAGAGCCGGTGCTCTGCGACAACAGAGGTCACCGCGATGGGAGGCCCACACGGGCCAAAGAACGAGGATGAATGAAAATAGATAAATGGAAGACCAATAGAAGTGGCCCACCCTCCCGCCCCTCCCTCCCCAGCCCCCCCCTCCCCAGTAAATAAATAATAATAAAAAGAATCTTCACACAATGTCTCAATTACTCCTTGGGAAAAAATGACATCATAAGATGGGGTCCATGGTATTCCATGCATGAGGTCTCTGAGTCTCAGAGGTGAAACAACTACAACTTGCCTGGAAGAATGAAGTTACAGAATGGCAGATCTAGAATTCAGTTACATCTGACTTCAAAGTCTATACTTTCTCCACTCTCTTCTCATTGACAAAACACAAAGCCAACAAAAAGTTGACCAGAAAATATTATTGTGAATCTAATATCGATTTGTATTCCATAGGCCATTTATTACCTATTGTGTAGGTTTTTGTTGAATACACAAAAGGGCTCTATACTAATACTATAATTGTTTGGAAACTATCATCTCTAAAATATTGGTTGTCTTATGCAGTAGCATTTGACTTAATTAATGTACTATTTAAACATTTTTTTTCTTGCTGGTGCAATCTCCTATATTAAAGAGTCATTGTGTTTGTGTGCCTCTCCATTATAAATGGTCAGATGTCAATTTAAAAACATTTTGGATAGCAAAGGACCAGATTTTGGCAGAAGCAATCTGGCCAGGAATCAAACTCAAAAGAAAAACCATGCTTATGAAAAGTCCTGTATGGGGCTTCCCTGGTGGTCCAGTGCATAAAGAGTCCACCTTGCAGTGCAAGGGGTGCTGGTTAGATCCCTGGCCTGGGAAGATCCCACGTGCTGTGGAGTGGCTGGACCGGGGTGTCCAATTACGAGCCAGTGCTCTGGAGCACATGCGCCCAGAGCTGGTACTCTGCAATGAGAGAGGCCACTGCAATGGGAGGCCCACACAAGCCAAAGAACAAGGATGGATGAAAATAAATAAATGAAAGACCAATTTTAAAAAGTGGCCAAAATTAAAAAAAAAAAAAGCCCTGTATGATTGTGTGGTTATGTGAGAGTTATTTTTTAAAAAGGCTGTGTATATGGAAGCAGAGAAACTGAGGGAGCTACTGAGGTGAGAAGACTTATTAACATTAGCCCTTACTTACAATATGAAGTATGCTACCATAGCCACAAAAAATACAATATTAGAAGAACTTATAACACAAAAAAATGATAATGTACAGTGTTATGTGAAAAAAAGAGACTCTAGTGTATATGCAGGTGATTTCAATGAAAATCATATATGCAGTGGAATAAAAGATTTGAAGGTCCTACAACAAAATAATATTATTGTGAGTATGTGCTTATGGGTCATTCTTTCTCTTTAAAACTATGTGTAATTTCTTTTCTTTTTTTTTTTTTTTTGGCATTTTGAAGTTTTATTGACAGCCATCCATATTACTTAATAAAAAATGCACAATCGGCTGAACAATTCCACTGGCCTGGAATCAGGAAAACTATGTGTAATTTCTTCATGAGCATAGATTAATAAGAAGAAATGTAGCTTTTATTTTTTAAGTTAACCTATGGAGTATTTTCTTTTCAAGTTTAAAGTAAGCAGAACAAATTATTTGAAAACTACTCTGGTCGCCCACCTTCTTGTGTGTGTATGTGTGTGTGTGTGTGAGAGAGAGAGAAGAAATAAAGAGATGGGAATAGGGTAGTGAGGGTGGTAGTGTTTGGCCAAACAGTTTCTGATTGCTGATATTTTCTTCTAGAATAGGGTTCCCACACCTATGAAACACTTCACTATCTTTCAGGATTAAGATGCCAATATATTTGCTCTAGAGCCTTGGGGCTGCAATGATAGAGCCCATGTGCAGCAACTACTGAAGCCCATGTGCTCTAGAGCCCAAGTTCCTCAACAAAAGATGTCACTGCAACAAGAAGCCTGCTTACTTCAACTAGAGAGTAGCCCCCACTCCGTACAACTATAGGAGAGCCTGTGGCAGCAGTGAAAGAATAGCCAAAATGAACGAGAGGCCACTGCAATGGGAGGCCCACACAAGCCAAAGAACAAGGATGGATGAAAATAAATAAATGAAAGACCAATTTTAAAAAGTGGCCAAAATTGAAAAAAAAGCCCTGTATGATTGTGTGGTTATGTGAGAGTTATTTTTTAAAAAGGCTGTGTATATGGAAGCAGAGAAACTGAGGGAGCTACTGAGGTGAGAAGACTTATTAACATTAGCCCTTACTTACAATATGAAGTATGCTACCATAGCCACAAAAAATACAATATTAGAAGAACTTATAACACAAAAAAATGATAATGTACAGTGTTATGTGAAAAAAAGAGACTCTAGTGTATATGCAGGTGATTTCAATGAAAATCATATATGCAGTGGAATAAAAGATTTGAAGGTCCTACAACAAAATAATATTATTGTGAGTATGTGCTTATGGGTCATTCTTTCTCTTTAAAACTATGTGTAATTTCTTTTCTTTTTTTTTTTTTTTTGGCATTTTGAAGTTTTATTGACAGCCATCCATATTACTTAATAAAAAATGCACAATCGGCTGAACAATTCCACTGGCCTGGAATCAGGAAAACTATGTGTAATTTCTTCATGAGCATAGATTAATAAGAAGAAATGTAGCTTTTATTTTTTAAGTTAACCTATGGAGTATTTTCTTTTCAAGTTTAAAGTAAGCAGAACAAATTATTTGAAAACTACTCTGGTCGCCCACCTTCTTGTGTGTGTATGTGTGTGTGTGTGTGAGAGAGAGAGAGAGAGAAGAAATAAAGAGATGGGAATAGGGTAGTGAGGGTGGTAGTGTTTGGCCAAACAGTTTCTGATTGCTGATATTTTTCTTCTAGAATAGGGTTCCCACACCTATGAAACACTTCACTATCTTTCAGGATTAAGATGCCAATATATTTGCTCTAGAGCCTTGGGGCTGCAATGATAGAGCCCATGTGCAGCAACTACTGAAGCCCATGTGCTCTAGAGCCCAAGTTCCTCAACAAAAGATGTCACTGCAACAAGAAGCCTGCTTACTTCAACTAGAGAGTAGCCCCCACTCCGTACAACTATAGGAGAGCCTGTGGCAGCAGTGAAAACCCAGAATAGCCAAAAATGAATAAATACATATTTTAAAAAATGATGTTAGTATCTTAAGATGGTATTGTACTCATTTGAACAAGTGGAGAGGAAAAAGTTTTGTCTTTGTAAAAGAGACCCTACCTCTTGGGTTCTTGAAGGATGAAGCAAGTGAATAAACCTCTTAGAACACTTGGCATTTAGGAAATGTTAGCTATTATTATTGAATCAAAATGAGCTACTTTTAGTTTCTAATTTAAGTTTTGGATCTAATGATTTTCCCTTTTTTTGTCTCGCCTAGGTAACCTAACTTTGTTCTATTAACTTTCAGGAAAATCTTCAATTTGCAAAAGAAACTTGATTCTCAAGGAACTAGGTCTTTGCGAAGAGAGCTGGACACAGTTCTGTGTAGGTGCCCTTGACAGAGAAGGAACAGGGTGTCATGTGCCTCTCTGAGAGAGGATCGAGTCATCGAGGAGAAGGATCAGGATGAGGAGGGATTTATATAGTTCTTGACCTTCCAGCCTCTCTCTCCTGTTTTATCTCTAAGATTGCCTTGATAGTCTTAATCCTTACTCCATGGCTACAAGCACTGTCTTCAGCACTGAGAAATGTGCTGGGGTTTCTGAAAATAAAAACAAGGGAAATACACAGGACAGTGTAACATGATGGCATGTTTCCCTGGTTACTCAGTTATGTTCCAGGTGTGAGTGAAGCTGGTGCATCATTGTGTGCTAAAATGGCATCATTAGGATACTGCAGTCATCTGGGCAGTCAAAACTTGTTTATTGTATCCCTAGTATATACAAAGTGCTAAAACTATGAACAAATGTTTAAAAGCAGGTGCTGTCCTGAGGAGCTTTAAGCAATCTTGTGTGGTTACCATGCTGCAATAGTGAAAAGTTGATACTGGTTTATATTTAGAGAATTATTAATAAAATCCAGTTAAAGTGTGGAGTTTGGTTAATGGTAATATACCAAAGAACCAGTACTGGTTTATTAGTTGTGGCAAATGTACCATTTTAATGTCAGATGCTGGCAACAGGGGAAACTGAATACAGGGCATGTGGGGACTCTTGGTTTAACCTTCATACTTTTCTGTAAATCCAGACGCAGAGAACAAGTATATGGCTACCCAGGGGGGAAAGTGAGGGAGGGAGACACTGGGAGATTGGGATTGACACATTACACTATGATACTATTTATAAAATAGACACTATGTATAAAATAGACATCTAACAGGAACGAACTGTACAGCACAGGGAACTCAACTTAATGCACTGTGGCAACCTGTTTGGGAAGGAAGTCCAAAAAGGAGGGGAAATATGTATGTATATGACTGATTTATTTTGTTGCACAGAAAATTAACACAGCACTATAAAGCAACTATACTGCAATAAAAATCAGTCAAAAATAAAACTATTCTAAAAGAGGCAGTTTGTTTCAAAAAAATCAAACGGCATTTGTTAAACACTGCAAAAGGTTTTGCCTGCCTTTTGATCTTTCCACCCTGGCTTCCCATCATGTGACTATCATATGACAATGTATCACCTTAATTTTATTGTCTGCAGGAGTCCAGTGTGCACACCAGTTCCAGTGATGAGTCCCAGCTACAAAGACGCTAGGCTTTGGGGTTGCCCTGCAGTGGATGTAAGACCTATGGTGGAAGCCTGGTCCATTCTTTGACTTGGGAGAAGCCGGGTGTCCTCAGTAGCTCTGAATATCTGGTTCTAAGGATTTGGTAATTATCGAATCTTAGCTCCAAAACAGAATGGACATGTAACATGATTTTTTACTCAGTTATGTTCCAGGTGTGAGTGAAGCTGGTGCATCATTGTGTGCTAAAATGGCATCATTAGGATACTGCAGTCATCTGGGCAGTCAAAACTTGTTTATTGTATCCCTAGTATATACAAAGTGCTAAAACTATGAACAAATGTTTAAAAGCAGGTGCTGTCCTGAGGAGCTTTAAGCAATCTTGTGTGGTTACCATGCTGCAATAGTGAAAAGTTGATACTGGTTTATATTTAGAGAATTATTAATAAAATCCAGTTAAAGTGTGGAGTTTGGTTAATGGTAATATACCAAAGAACCAGTACTGGTTTATTAGTTGTGGCAAATGTACCATTTTAATGTCAGATGCTGGCAACAGGGGAAACTGAATACAGGGCATGTGGGGACTCTTGGTTTAACCTTCATACTTTTCTGTAAATCCAGACGCAGAGAACAAGTATATGGCTACCCAGGGGGGAAAGTGAGGGAGGGAGACACTGGGAGATTGGGATTGACACATTACACTATGATACTATTTATAAAATAGACACTATGTATAAAATAGACATCTAACAGGAACGAACTGTACAGCACAGGGAACTCAACTTAATGCACTGTGGCAACCTGTTTGGGAAGGAAGTCCAAAAAGGAGGGGAAATATGTATGTATATGACTGATTTATTTTGTTGCACAGAAAATTAACACAGCACTATAAAGCAACTATACTGCAATAAAAATCAGTCAAAAATAAAACTATTCTAAAAGAGGCAGTTTGTTTCAAAAAAATCAAACGGCATTTGTTAAACACTGCAAAAGGTTTTGCCTGCCTTTTGATCTTTCCACCCTGGCTTCCCATCATGTGACTATCATATGACAATGTATCACCTTAATTTTATTGTCTGCAGGAGTCCAGTGTGCACACCAGTTCCAGTGATGAGTCCCAGCTACAAAGACGCTAGGCTTTGGGGTTGCCCCTGCAGTGGATGTAAGACCTATGGTGGAAGCCTGGTCCATTCTTTGACTTGGGAGAAGCCGGGTGTCCTCAGTAGCTCTGAATATCTGGTTCTAAGGATTTGGTAATTATCGAATCTTAGCTCCAGGGTGTTGGTGTCATTTTTCCAGGGGCGTCCAACATTCACCCAGTTTGGTGCATTGGAACAGGAAGAAGATAGGAGGGTGGGGCTTCTCTTGTGTGCAATGATAATGCTGTGTCCTCTCTGGGTTTCATCTGTAAAGCAGGGTGGATCAAGCATTGCTCGGTCCCCTTGACTCCATCCAGGCAGAGTGCCAGTGCCTCTTGCTCCTCAATCACCTCCACCTCTACCGCCTCTACTGCTTCTACTACTCCTTCCACCTCCCAACACCTCTGCCACCAACTCCACCACCATCATCACTCCCACTGCCTCCTATGGTTCTACCAACCCCAACATCACTTTAGCACGCCATTTCCACTGCTCTCACCACCCCCTCATAATTATGGCACCAGAAGGTTTACTAAGCATCATGATGATTGACTCTGAAGAGGTAAAAATCCTTCAGATGAACTCTGCAGTGGTGAATATAGAAAACGGGGGTGAAACACCTCAAGCAAAGCTCCAGAGAGATGAACTTATTCATGGCATCCAGACCAGAAGTCTCTTTTTTCACCTATTTAAGTGTGGGCTAGCTGACCACCCTCTTTCCCATCAGGTTCAAAAGGGTACAGGTACTACATGCACTATGCTCATCCTTCACTTGGATAGAGGAGATGTTAGAAGGTACTGAATTTGCTAATCTCTCAAAACTGTGCATCTGCACACACGGTTTTCAAATCCGGTCACTCTGGAGATTCAACAGGAGCTGTCTGGTATAATTAAGTCAGCAGGATGAATTCAAACCTCTGAACCATCATTTAACACTTTGGTAGGTAAGGGGAATAGTGTGTTTAATAAAGTGTCTGTATCCATTGGGCAAAATAGGTTTGTTGCAAAAGGTTTTGCCTGCCTTTTGATCTTTCCACCCTGGCTTCCCATCATGTGACTATCATATGACAATGTATCACCTTAATTTTATTGTCTGCAGGAGTCCAGTGTGCACACCAGTTCCAGTGATGAGTCCCAGCTACAAAGACGCTAGGCTTTGGGGTTGCCCCTGCAGTGGATGTAAGACCTATGGTGGAAGCCTGGTCCATTCTTTGACTTGGGAGAAGCCGGGTGTCCTCAGTAGCTCTGAATATCTGGTTCTAAGGATTTGGTAATTATCGAATCTTAGCTCCAGGGTGTTGGTGTCATTTTTCCAGGGGCGTCCAACATTCACCCAGTTTGGTGCATTGGAACAGGAAGAAGATAGGAGGGTGGGGCTTCTCTTGTGTGCAATGATAATGCTGTGTCCTCTCTGGGTTTCATCTGTAAAGCAGGGTGGATCAAGCATTGCTCGGTCCCCTTGACTCCATCCAGGCAGAGTGCCAGTGCCTCTTGCTCCTCAATCACCTCCACCTCTACCGCCTCTACTGCTTCTACTACTCCTTCCACCTCCCAACACCTCTGCCACCAACTCCACCACCATCATCACTCCCACTGCCTCCTATGGTTCTACCAACCCCAACATCACTTTAGCACGCCATTTCCACTGCTCTCACCACCCCCTCATAATTATGGCACCAGAAGGTTTACTAAGCATCATGATGATTGACTCTGAAGAGGTAAAAATCCTTCAGATGAACTCTGCAGTGGTGAATATAGAAAACGGGGGTGAAACACCTCAAGCAAAGCTCCAGAGAGATGAACTTATTCATGGCATCCAGACCAGAAGTCTCTTTTTTCACCTATTTAAGTGTGGGCTAGCTGACCACCCTCTTTCCCATCAGGTTCAAAAGGGTACGTACAGGTACTACATGCACTATGCTCATCCTTCACTTGGATAGAGGAGATGTTAGAAGGTACTGAATTTGCTAATCTCTCAAAACTGTGCATCTGCACACACGGTTTTCAAATCCGGTCACTCTGGAGATTCAACAGGAGCTGTCTGGTATAATTAAGTCAGCAGGATGAATTCAAACCTCTGAACCATCATTTAACACTTTGGTAGGTAAGGGGAATAGTGTGTTTAATAAAGTGTCTGTATCCATTGGGATTGGCATTATAAGGTTCATTAACATAACCACACAAAATAAGAGTTTATGGGAAAGAGACCACAGAGAAACACAATGAACAGATGAATACTCGAAGTAGGGAAAAGGAGCTTTCAAAGTACACATGCCTCAAGGAGAGGATGCAGGTGTAGGGCAGGGGAAGTTCAAATTCCCTTACTAGAGTGCCTCAGATTCATGGGAATCATTGTTCCGAGTGGGGAATTGTATCTTCTAAAAGCTCTGGGACCTACAGTTCCTTGTTATGATGCCAGAACTGGCTTGTTTTAAACCTTTAGAACCCAGTCTTAGATCTCCTGTGTAGTTTGACATACAGTTACCTATTACATTAGAAGTTAAGTTTTGATGTAGCAACTGTCAGAAGTGTTTTATCTACAGGGATCATAAAACACAAGCCCTGAACTGATGGCCAGGCCTTGTGAACGGCTCATGAACTGGAGAAAAGACTGCTTCATGTTCTTAGAACTCTGTTGCAAGACTTAGTGCCATTAGAATGTCTTTGGGAAATTTATTGCACCTAAGAGTTCATTCCACCTCAAATTCTTTGTCCTGAGAATTAAGTTTTCTACATGGCCTTCTTTTTATGAGGGTAAAGGTTTAAGAACAATAATTTTTGATTGGGTAGGCATCCTTCGAAATAAAAATAGTAAAAATTGCCCTAGAGATTCATCACTCAATTCGACGGGTGACTGAAAGTCCCTAATCTCTCAAAAGCAAAAAGCTCCAGAGAGATGAACTTATTCATGGCATCCAGACCAGAAGTCTCTTTTTTCACCTATTTAAGTGTGGGCTAGCTGACCACCCTCTTTCCCATCAGGTTCAAAAGGGTACAGGTACTACATGCACTATGCTCATCCTTCACTTGGATAGAGGAGATGTTAGAAGGTACTGAATTTGCTAATCTCTCAAAACTGTGCATCTGCACACACGGTTTTCAAATCCGGTCACTCTGGAGATTCAACAGGAGCTGTCTGGTATAATTAAGTCAGCAGGATGAATTCAAACCTCTGAACCATCATTTAACACTTTGGTAGGTAAGGGGAATAGTGTGTTTAATAAAGTGTCTGTATCCATTGGGATTGGCATTATAAGGTTCATTAACATAACCACACAAAATAAGAGTTTATGGGAAAGAGACCACAGAGAAACACAATGAACAGATGAATACTCGAAGTAGGGAAAAGGAGCTTTCAAAGTACACATGCCTCAAGGAGAGGATGCAGGTGTAGGGCAGGGGAAGTTCAAATTCCCTTACTAGAGTGCCTCAGATTCATGGGAATCATTGTTCCGAGTGGGGAATTGTATCTTCTAAAAGCTCTGGGACCTACAGTTCCTTGTTATGATGCCAGAACTGGCTTGTTTTAAACCTTTAGAACCCAGTCTTAGATCTCCTGTGTAGTTTGACATACAGTTACCTATTACATTAGAAGTTAAGTTTTGATGTAGCAACTGTCAGAAGTGTTTTATCTACAGGGATCATAAAACACAAGCCCTGAACTGATGGCCAGGCCTTGTGAACGGCTCATGAACTGGAGAAAAGACTGCTTCATGTTCTTAGAACTCTGTTGCAAGACTTAGTGCCATTAGAATGTCTTTGGGAAATTTATTGCACCTAAGAGTTCATTCCACCTCAAATTCTTTGTCCTGAGAATTAAGTTTTCTACATGGCCTTCTTTTTATGAGGGTAAAGGTTTAAGAACAATAATTTTTGATTGAGTAGGCATCCTTCGAAATAAAAATAGTTTAAAAAAATCCCCAGGATTGATTAGCTTTGAAAAATAGGATTAATGTATACCTCTCAATAGAGAAAGTGTCAGTAAAGACTTTCTGAAATTCTTAGTCTGATGGATCTCAAAGTATGCTCCCTAGATCAGAAGCACTTGCATCACCAAAACACTTGTTAATTACTAAGTGTCCAACTCTTTGTGACCCTATGACCTGCAGAACGCCAGGCTTCCCTGCCCTTCACCATCTTCCAGAGCTTGCTCAAACTCATGTTCATTGAGTTGGTGATGCCATCCAACCATTTTATCCTCTGTCACCTTCTTCCCCTCTTGCCCTCAATCTTTCCCAGCATCAGGGTATTTTCTGATAAGCTGGCTCTTGTTAGAATTGTAAGCACTTGTTAGAAATGTAAGCTCTCAAATTAACCAGAAACTCTGAGGGTGGGGCTTGTGTTGATGATCATTTATTTTTTATTTGTTTAATTTTTGGCGGGGGTGGGGAGTGGGGGACGTGGGCGGGCCACTTCCACTGGTGTTTCATTTGTCTAGTTTCATCCATCTTTGTTCTTTGGCCCGTGTGGGCCTCCCATCGCGGTGACATCTGTTGTCTCAGAGAACGGGCACTGGGCGCATGCGCTCCAGAGCTCCGGCTCGGTAATTGGACACATGGGTCCAGCCACTCTGCGGCACATGGGATCTTCCCAGGCCAGGGATCAAACCGGTGCCCCTTGCACTGCAAGGCGGTGTCCTTACCCACGGGGCCACCAGGGAAGCCCAATGGTCATTTTTAAAGCTTTAAACTAAAGCAAGATATTCTAGGGCTTCTGAATGAGAGTGAATAAAACATTTAGATCTTGGGGACTTATCGCTTCAAAGGAAATCTGAAGCAAGCAGAGGCTGGATCTGAATTTTGAATGTATGTGGCTGTGTTCAACATAGAGACATTGGGCTTCTCTGGTGGCTCAGATGGTAAAGCATAGAGACATAGACTTTTAGGCCTGAAGGAGACCTTACAATATATAGCCCCCTGAGGCCCATTTACACAAGAAAGGTTTAAATGGATAATTCGCCTTCCTACACAGGAGCATCCCAGCTAACAAGTTCATATACATGAGGAGGTTTAAAAAATCCCCAGGATTGATTAGCTTTGAAAATAGGATTAATGTATACCTCTCAATAGAGAAAGTGTCAGTAAAGACTTTCTGAAATTCTTAGTCTGATGGATCTCAAAGTATGCTCCCTAGATCAGAAGCACTTGCATCACCAAAACACTTGTTAATTACTAAGTGTCCAACTCTTTGTGACCCTATGACCTGCAGAACGCCAGGCTTCCCTGCCCTTCACCATCTTCCAGAGCTTGCTCAAACTCATGTTCATTGAGTTGGTGATGCCATCCAACCATTTTATCCTCTGTCACCTTCTTCCCCTCTTGCCCTCAATCTTTCCCAGCATCAGGGTATTTTCTGATAAGCTGGCTCTTGTTAGAATTGTAAGCACTTGTTAGAAATGTAAGCTCTCAAATTAACCAGAAACTCTGAGGGTGGGGCTTGTGTTGATGATCATTTATTTTTTATTTGTTTAATTTTTGGCGGGGGTGGGGAGTGGGGGACGTGGGCGGGCCACTTCCACTGGTGTTTCATTTGTCTAGTTTCATCCATCTTTGTTCTTTGGCCCGTGTGGGCCTCCCATCGCGGTGACATCTGTTGTCTCAGAGAACGGGCACTGGGCGCATGCGCTCCAGAGCTCCGGCTCGGTAATTGGACACATGGGTCCAGCCACTCTGCGGCACATGGGATCTTCCCAGGCCAGGGATCAAACCGGTGCCCCTTGCACTGCAAGGCGGTGTCCTTACCCACGGGGCCACCAGGGAAGCCCAATGGTCATTTTTAAAGCTTTAAACTAAAGCAAGATATTCTAGGGCTTCTGAATGAGAGTGAATAAAACATTTAGATCTTGGGGACTTATCGCTTCAAAGGAAATCTGAAGCAAGCAGAGGCTGGATCTGAATTTTGAATGTATGTGGCTGTGTTCAACATAGAGACATTGGGCTTCTCTGGTGGCTCAGATGGTAAAGCATAGAGACATAGACTTTTAGGCCTGAAGGAGACCTTACAATATATAGCCCACTGAGGCCCTTCATTTACTCAAGAAAGGTTTAAATGGATAATTCGCCTTCCTACACAGGGAGCATCCCAGCTAACAAGTTCATATACATGAGGAGGTCACAATTGGGCCTGGAGCTATTTCTCTGAAGACCCTGTTCAGAGCTTGTTTTGTGTGTGGCTCCACTTATATTTAGATAAGATAAACACTGTATAGGACTAATATTCATGTAAAGGAATAGCAACCTTATGCTCCATTTTTGTTCTGTCTGTATTTTTAGAGCAAGATAAAACTCCTTAAAAACAACACGGATTCAATCCTCAGAGACTTAATTTAGAGAGATTTCCCCCTCACTTATTGAAGATTAAAGAAACTAATACATTTGTGCAGTAGTATGAGCTCATTATTTTAGTCCAAATAATGATCTTCTAGCACCCAAGAGAAATAAGGGATCTACCACTGTAGTGCTTAGAGGTTTTGAGATATAAAAGACAGGAGGGAAAGAGCAGCAGCAACCTTCTCTCCTCCTCCAAATCATTTAATGAGTACTTACTATGTGCCAGACACTATGGAGGGACAAATGATGAATAAGGTAGAGTCGATGGTCCTTCACATTCAATAAGACTGAAGCATAATAGTAGTGACAGACAGTGGATAAAACACAGCATGAGAAATGGTAGATAATAGAAGTAGGCCAAGAGTGGGACCCAGGATGAGAAGTACCATTTATTATGTACTACAGGCCAAGTGCAATTTGTAAACAGTACAAGTGCTCTTGTGAACATTAAAGATGCCTTTACTTATTTTATGGTGGTAAAATATATATAACATGAAACTTGCCATTTTAATCATTTTTTAAGCACCTGGTTCAGTAGCATTAAGTACATTCACACTGCTGTGTAACCATCACCATGATCCATCTCCACAACGTTTTCATCTTCTCAAGCTGAGACTCTGTTCCCATTAAACACTAGCTCCACATCCCCTGCCCCTCCAGTGCCTGGCAACAACCACCATTTGTTCTGTCTTTGTGAATTTGACTACTTTAGATTCTTCATATATATGGGATGTTTATCCTTTTATCTCTGGTTTATTTCACTAAATATAATGTTATGTTAAGTACTTAACATGCACTATTTGTGTGATTCTCATAACTTTGTCTGGTCGGTAGCATTCCCCTGTTTTAGAAGTGATTGCCGATTAGAGAGTTAGGGACTCAAAAATCACAGATAATAAGCAGCACAGCTGGGATGTGAACCCTGGTCTGTATGGTGCTGAAGCCTTTGCCACAACACCAATTCACCTGGTAGGAAGAGAGGGGAGTCAGGGTAGTTACAAAAACTTAACCAACCAACCAACCCAAACCTTTCTGATATAGCTATACTAGTTATAGGATTAGGACATCTTTCCCTCTGGAAGGAACAAAATTTTAAATCAGTTATCTCAAAAAGAAGTTTGACAGGAAGGAGAGGATCTAGATCTCAGTTCGCTCTGCTTTTCACAACTATGAAGGAAAAAACTGTGGTAAACACACCTATCATTCTATGGAATCCTTCCAGCAAGTGACTGCCAAACTGAAAGTAATTGCCTCAGCTGTTTCTGAGCTGCTCCAAACAAGCAAGGGTCACATTCTCCCTCCGAGAGCTCCTTTTGGAAGCTGATACTTGGAATACTTTGACTGTTTTAGAGCCCTTTGCACCAGGAACCTGGAGGACCACTCCCAATGTGGCACGCCCTCAGGGCTCTTTGGGAGAGGGCAGAATAGTAGTGACAGACAGTGGATAAAACACAGCATGAGAAATGGTAGATAATAGAAGTAGGCCAAGAGTGGGACCCAGGATGAGAAGTACCATTTATTATGTACTACAGGCCAAGTGCAATTTGTAAACAGTACAAGTGCTCTTGTGAACATTAAAGATGCCTTTACTTATTTTATGGTGGTAAAATATATATAACATGAAACTTGCCATTTTAATCATTTTTTAAGCACCTGGTTCAGTAGCATTAAGTACATTCACACTGCTGTGTAACCATCACCATGATCCATCTCCACAACGTTTTCATCTTCTCAAGCTGAGACTCTGTTCCCATTAAACACTAGCTCCACATCCCCTGCCCCTCCAGTGCCTGGCAACAACCACCATTTGTTCTGTCTTTGTGAATTTGACTACTTTAGATTCTTCATATATATGGGATGTTTATCCTTTTATCTCTGGTTTATTTCACTAAATATAATGTTATGTTAAGTACTTAACATGCACTATTTGTGTGATTCTCATAACTTTGTCTGGTCGGTAGCATTCCCCTGTTTTAGAAGTGATTGCCGATTAGAGAGTTAGGGACTCAAAAATCACAGATAATAAGCAGCACAGCTGGGATGTGAACCCTGGTCTGTATGGTGCTGAAGCCTTTGCCACAACACCAATTCACCTGGTAGGAAGAGAGGGGAGTCAGGGTAGTTACAAAAACTTAACCAACCAACCAACCCAAACCTTTCTGATATAGCTATACTAGTTATAGGATTAGGACATCTTTCCCTCTGGAAGGAACAAAATTTTAAATCAGTTATCTCAAAAAGAAGTTTGACAGGAAGGAGAGGATCTAGATCTCAGTTCGCTCTGCTTTTCACAACTATGAAGGAAAAAACTGTGGTAAACACACCTATCATTCTATGGAATCCTTCCAGCAAGTGACTGCCAAACTGAAAGTAATTGCCTCAGCTGTTTCTGAGCTGCTCCAAACAAGCAAGGGTCACATTCTCCCTCCGAGAGCTCCTTTTGGAAGCTGATACTTGGAATACTTTGACTGTTTTAGAGCCCTTTGCACCAGGAACCTGGAGAGGACCACTCCCAATGTGGCACGCCCCTCAGGGCTCTTTGGGAGAGGGCAGTGTCTGCAATGGCCAGAGCAATGACAACGCTCTGAGGTCATGGGGATCGTTGGCTCAACTAGAGCCCCTGAGCACTGCCTCTGTGCCGATGGCCAAGGTCCCCAGCTCTCCAGCTGAAGAAATCTCCTCCCTTTTGAGTCTCCTGGTCCTTATCTGTCTAATGTTGCACCTAGATTCTTCCTCCCTGCCCAGGGCCATGAAATGGATGGCTTCTCCCTCACAGTTACCTTCTCTGTGAAAGTGTTAGTCACTCAGTTGTGTCCAACCCTTGGCAACCCCATGGACTGTAGCCCGCCAGACTCCTCTGTCCATGGGATTCTCCAGGCAAGAATACTGGAGTGGGCTGCCATTCCCTTCCCCAGAGGATCTTTCTGACCTGGGTCTCTTGCTTTGTGGGCAGATTTTTACCCATCCGAACCACCAGTGAAGTCTCTTGCCTTCCCTGCGGTGAACACAATGATGATGATAGGTGGGAACAAGGCTCCCCTTTCAACTCAGCCTCCCAGATTCACACCTGGTCTGGTCGCTTGAGGCAGGCTGTCTCTTATGATGGAAGCAAGAAAAACCAATGGACGTGATTTCAGGTTGACCCTTTCTTTCTTTCTCCATTATGTCTTTTCATCTTAATTATAGCAGATACAGTGGAAAGAGTATAACATTTTGAAGTAGTGAGACCTGGGTTTCTACTCCGACTCTATTACTGACAAGCTGGCCATCCTTGAGCAATGCATTAATGTTCTCTGAATTTCAGTTTACTTTTCTGTTCAATGCAGATAATATTATAATAATACTGACATCCACAGTTGTTGTATGATAATAGAATGGTATAACATCTACCCTAGCACTTGTAAACATAAAGCACTACCCAAGAGTTGATTTGTTTTTTTTTTTAGCTGTATTATCTTTCAGGACCATATTTTCTATTTAAGGTACATTAATGTTGCTCTGGGTTCAAAGCAAAATCTTTGTATTTAAGTTCACTCCACCATCAGCATGTGCACTGCAGGCCCACTCACTGTATGTCCAGTGGTCATCTTGGCCATGGAGAAACAGATCACCTCATATTTTAGTGCAGAGATACATATTCCTCATATAAATGAGTGAATTGTTCATCTGTTGCACAGTGAATCACATCTACTTATTTCCTAAAATGAAATCATCTAATGAATTGGATGAACGAAGATGAAAACTGGCTTTTAATTCATTTATTCAAAGTATTTAAATGTGTAACAATTAGCCTGCAGTAAATTATTGTGAGGAGAGCAGAAACTCATGTTCAATTAGTCAAATTCTTTGCTGTAGTGTTTAGATATGGAAAACTCAGTTTCTGTCCACTGAAAGCTAATTTTCTGGGAAGCTGAATGCATTCTGAATTCTGGGAGCAATATTTCTTCTACCACGTGAAGAATCACAACAAGACAGATGAGACTGTGCATGCAAAGCATGTGACATTGACTGTGCATGCGAAAACAAGGCTTTGTGGGCAGATTTTACCCATCCGAACCACCAGTGAAGTCTCTTGCCTTCCCTGCGGTGAACACAATGATGATGATAGGTGGGAACAAGGCTCCCCTTTCAACTCAGCCTCCCAGATTCACACCTGGTCTGGTCGCTTGAGGCAGGCTGTCTCTTATGATGGAAGCAAGAAAAACCAATGGACGTGATTTCAGGTTGACCCTTTCTTTCTTTCTCCATTATGTCTTTTCATCTTAATTATAGCAGATACAGTGGAAAGAGTATAACATTTTGAAGTAGTGAGACCTGGGTTTCTACTCCGACTCTATTACTGACAAGCTGGCCATCCTTGAGCAATGCATTAATGTTCTCTGAATTTCAGTTTACTTTTCTGTTCAATGCAGATAATATTATAATAATACTGACATCCACAGTTGTTGTATGATAATAGAATGGTATAACATCTACCCTAGCACTTGTAAACATAAAGCACTACCCAAGAGTTGATTTGTTTTTTTTTTTAGCTGTATTATCTTTCAGGACCATATTTTCTATTTAAGGTACATTAATGTTGCTCTGGGTTCAAAGCAAAATCTTTGTATTTAAGTTCACTCCACCATCAGCATGTGCACTGCAGGCCCACTCACTGTATGTCCAGTGGTCATCTTGGCCATGGAGAAACAGATCACCTCATATTTTAGTGCAGAGATACATATTCCTCATATAAATGAGTGAATTGTTCATCTGTTGCACAGTGAATCACATCTACTTATTTCCTAAAATGAAATCATCTAATGAATTGGATGAACGAAGATGAAAACTGGCTTTTAATTCATTTATTCAAAGTATTTAAATGTGTAACAATTAGCCTGCAGTAAATTATTGTGAGGAGAGCAGAAACTCATGTTCAATTAGTCAAATTCTTTGCTGTAGTGTTTAGATATGGAAAACTCAGTTTCTGTCCACTGAAAGCTAATTTTCTGGGAAGCTGAATGCATTCTGAATTCTGGGAGCAATATTTCTTCTACCACGTGAAGAATCACAAAAAGACAGATGAGACTGTGCATGCAAAGCATGTGACATCTGTGGCCCACTGCTGTCATTCTATAAGAGACAGAAAAACAAGGCTTGAATTCTTAGATACTTAAGTCAGACAAAGGTCTCTTGAAGGGCTCAGTCACAATTCTCAACACAATGCTTCATTTTACCAACTCTGCTCCATCTCCTTTTCCTTTTCTACGTCAACAATTTAAATTCCTTGGGCAAAGAAGAAGGAAACAGGACCAAAGAAAGCTTCCTGATCAAACCAGAAAGATATTTAGAGCAAGAGATGCCTAATTTTAACGAGACTCTCAACAAATTTTCCAGAAGAATATATCCCCCCAAAGAAACTATAATGATGAAAGAAGTCTGTAAACAGATAGCCATTCAAATTACAGTTAGGACCATTTATGAATGCAGACTATTTTCCCATATAAGAACATATCATAGTATTAATATCTTTCACCAAGAGTTATCCCAAACCTTAGAGAGTAGAAAGAATACACCAGAAATTTTAGAAACATGAGACCACGCTAGGTCCTGTTGGAAGAGCAACTATTAACTCAGATGATAGCAGACTGTGGGGCCCTGAAGGAAAGAGGGCCTTTGCAAGCATAAAGAAGCTTAAGCACATATTTGTAGTTTGGTGCTAAAAGGATGCCTACAGGAAGAGACAGGGCATGATCTAAGGTCCATTGTCAAAACTTCTGATTGATCCCCCTGATTTCCGTGCTCTGGGCAATGCAGGCTCACCGTGAGTTCCTATTGCAATGTAGACACATGATTGCTCGACCTTTAGCTTGATTGGTGTAACTATAGGAAGTTCCTTGCAAACCCCCCTTCGTTTGCCTATAAAAACTGTTAAGTTTACTCTAATAAACCGGAACTGCTCTGACAGAACCCCTGCCGTGTCTGATTGTCCCTGACATGCACCAGTGGGCTGGAGGGGGCACAGCGGCAAGGCCCATCTCTCTCCAAGATCTCCCGGTTCCGCCGGGGGCAATCCCGCTGCCTTCCCTTTCTGCGGAAGGTCCCTGCAGCAGACTGCTGCCTGCAGAGATGAGTAAAAGCTAAGATATTTGTACTCAACTCAGCCTCCTAAAAAGAAATTTTCAGTTAACAAGAATCAAAGGACTATGGTCCCTGCTAGAAGTGCTCGAGCTTGAACTTGAGTTCACATTTAGTCTTGAATACTCAGGCAGTTTCCTTAAACTCTTGACCTTAGGGTTCATCATTTTTGAAAATGTGGATAAAACGGCTCATCGCACAGTGCTGATGTGTGGATAGATGAAATTCCTGGAAAGATCTAGCATGGCCTGGCATGTATCAGGAGCTTAATAATTATCAGTTGCCCTTTTTCTTCGCTTTACCTTCCCCAATTGATAAATATTTTTTTACAAAATTAATTATGCTCCTTCAAACGATCGTATCACATTACTGGTGGATTGAGTTTACAAACAAATTCTTGTAAATCTTGTAAGATTTTAAGTTATGCTCATTTTAAGGCCTATTTAACTATTTCTCTATTATTATTGAGGAAAGAACACAAACACTTGTTGAGCCCCTGTGACACACCAATGCAATCTGCATGCCCTTGTCCTAGACACTCAGGAACTCCCTCCAATGACCAGAGAGGCAAGGGCACAGAATTGCTAGGTGTCAGAGTCAGGACTTCAACTCAGGTCTCTCAAGTGCTTCCTCTTTGTCCTCTTCCCCATGCAAGACCTCCTCTCTCTATGTTTATTTTTTGATATTTTGTTGCACTGCTGACCTCAAAGTCATATCTGAAATGAGAAAAGTTGCCCAGAGCTAGCACTTAGAACATCTCCTATCTTACTGTCTGCTCTAAATACAACAATGACAAATTGAAGACAATTTACAATGGCCGCTCCCACTGGCTGGAACCCAGTTCACTGTACTTTTCATATCATGGCCCCTGAAACTGGGGAAGGGCTTGTGGACGGGAGCTCTTAGGTGGCACTTTTGTGAGGCAGTCTGGACCATATGTGGTGGGCCAGAGCTCGAGCACTGGAACACCAGGGCTGGGACAGATTTTCTGAGTGATGACTCAGGATGCCAAGCTGGTGTCCCCACTGAGGGAGGACATCTGGCACAGACATGAAGGGCACAGTCTTTTAATTTCAGTTAAAGTCCTCTCTCTGCCATTTACTCTTTTGTGGTCTTGAACAACTTTCTTGGTCTGACTCTAGATAGCCTCATCTTTTAATTGGGGTTAAGGGCACCTACCTCTCAAGGTTATTTATAAAGGTTAAACAACTAACCTTTTAACATGATGCCAGGCTAGCTAAGACTACAACCTCTGCCAGGATTCAGCATCTTGGCAGCTCACACAGTGCCCAGCACAGTGCATGGAGCACACTAGAGGCTCAGTCAGTGTTTAACAGGATTGTGCCTTCCATCCACGGGAAGGAACCTTTCCTTAGGAGCACTGTAAGATCAGTGTCAGGTTTCCTGTTGCGGCATTTGCTGCTGCTTCATGGCAGTCGGTTTTTCTGCTGAACAGTTCTGCTCGTAGGTCTCTTAAACATACTAGATCAGAATCTGCCTCCTTCCACTTCCACTCATTGTCTCAGCGATCCCAGCCAAGGTCACGCAGTACAACTATGGTATTTTTCAAAACTTAAAAGCTTGTGGCCTGCAAGCCAAGTGCAGTGTATACTTAGATGTGTCTTGTTAGCCTGCGATGTTGAAACACTGTGCATCTGAACGTTCTCACTGGGGTGTTCATGTTTTGATTGGCCATAGCCTGTACCTCTCCCTAAGGCCTATGCTTAGTTTCACTCTTTTATAGGGTTTCCCCTGGCCCTTAACCTTTGATTTTGTGACCAATGGTGAGTACAAAGGAAAAGTGTTTTGAAGTCAGTAATGATCTAGACGCGAAACCAGGCTCTCAGTGGCTGTATGATATAGCATAAGTGGACCAGCCTCCGTGAGTCACAGTTTCCCAATGGCACGTGGGCTGCTCCACATGCCACACCCAAGATGGCTGTGAAGATTAAATGAAATAGTTCCTAGGACAGTGCTGAGCACAGGCAGGGACTCAGAGAATATAAACACACAACAGCCCATCTCTCCACTGGAATTCCTTGTTTGTAGTCCACAATGGAGACTGAAGAAAGAAAAACATCACAGATAAAAAAGTTGGGTGAGGAACTACATTAGGAATAAAAGTGATCATGAGAACAAGAAGCCAGCAAGAAGATGATAAAACAATCAATTTCCAAAGCATGCATGGATTCTTAATAACTCCAAGTGAATTTATTGAGAATCAAGCCTCTTCAACTTTTTGGGGTTTTTTGGACTCTAGATAGCCTCATCTTTTAATTGGGGTTAAGGGCACCTACCTCTCAAGGTTATTTATAAAGGTTAAACAACTAACCTTTTAACATGATGCCAGGCTAGCTAAGACTACAACCTCTGCCAGGATTCAGCATCTTGGCAGCTCACACAGTGCCCAGCACAGTGCATGGAGCACACTAGAGGCTCAGTCAGTGTTTAACAGGATTGTGCCTTCCATCCACGGGAAGGAACCTTTCCTTAGGAGCACTGTAAGATCAGTGTCAGGTTTCCTGTTGCGGCATTTGCTGCTGCTTCATGGCAGTCGGTTTTTCTGCTGAACAGTTCTGCTCGTAGGTCTCTTAAACATACTAGATCAGAATCTGCCTCCTTCCACTTCCACTCATTGTCTCAGCGATCCCAGCCAAGGTCACGCAGTACAACTATGGTATTTTTCAAAACTTAAAAGCTTGTGGCCTGCAAGCCAAGTGCAGTGTATACTTAGATGTGTCTTGTTAGCCTGCGATGTTGAAACACTGTGCATCTGAACGTTCTCACTGGGGTGTTCATGTTTTGATTGGCCATAGCCTGTACCTCTCCCTAAGGCCTATGCTTAGTTTCACTCTTTTATAGGGTTTCCCCTGGCCCTTAACCTTTGATTTTGTGACCAATGGTGAGTACAAAGGAAAAGTGTTTTGAAGTCAGTAATGATCTAGACGCGAAACCAGGCTCTCAGTGGCTGTATGATATAGCATAAGTGGACCAGCCTCCGTGAGTCACAGTTTCCCAATGGCACGTGGGCTGCTCCCACATGCCACACCCAAGATGGCTGTGAAGATTAAATGAAATAGTTCCTAGGACAGTGCTGAGCACAGGCAGGGACTCAGAGAATATAAACACACAACAGCCCATCTCTCCACTGGAATTCCTTGTTTGTAGTCCACAATGGAGACTGAAGAAAGAAAAACATCACAGATAAAAAAGTTGGGTGAGGAACTACATTAGGAATAAAAGTGATCATGAGAACAAGAAGCCAGCAAGAAGATGATAAAACAATCAATTTCCAAAGCATGCATGGATTCTTAATAACTCCAGGTAGAGTCAGTAATAGGGTTTCAGTGGTTACCGGAAGGCCAGAAGCTCAGGGTGAGGTGAACTAGAACTGAGCCCAACTGCAGACTAATTAACTCGGAATCCCTGTAGGTGGGATCTGAGCATCAGTTTTTTTTTTTTTTAAAGTCTTCAGGCTGTTCCAATGTGCAGCTACAACTGAGAACCCAGGATCCAGAGGCTCTCCCACCTACACAGTACATCGGGCCAGAAGACCTTTAATTAGTGGAGGCAGATTTTGCCAAGTCAGGCTCTCCTGGACACAAAATGTGTGGCACAGAACTGGGATATATGTGAAATTTTGCACTGACAGAAAGAGAAGAATCAATGAGCAACATTTGCCATGAATTATTATTTCTGTGACCAGAGGTGGTGGGTATGCTCTGAGCAGTTGCTGATTGTGTGGGGCTTCATGGTATATGAGAAATGGAACCCTTCCTTCAGTAATTTTCCCTTGGACGGAGGCTCTTGCAAACTAATGATCACGCTGACAAGGCAAAGGCCTTCCTGAGGCATGGAGAAACTGCTCTCGTGAGACAGTTGGTGGTGTCCTCAGTTCTACACATCAGGTGGAACTATCTACTAGAAATGAGATTCAAGTTCCTAAGCATGAAAAATGCAGTACAAAAGTTTAAAGTCTTGAACTTATAATATCTCTTATTATAGTTGCCATTAATTGATCAGCTACATGTGCCAAGGATACATGAAGTCTAACTCTCCTGCCAGTTGCATGAGACAAGTATGACCATCCTCAATTTTCAACTGAATTAAAGTTTTAGAGAAGTTAAGAAACGTGTCCATAATTATAGCTGGAAAGTGGTCAAGTTAGGATTAAAATCCAGGTTTCTTTGGAAGGCTTATTCTCAGCCTTCCAATTCAGCAGCTTGATTCTCCAGAACAAAGCAAAAACAATATAAGGAGAGTACTGATGTGAAGAATAGCATTCTTTCATTTGTCTGTAGTCTTCAACATTTTTACAATAACTATATTTTACATATTATAGTGAAAGTCTTTTTGAAAGAAGGAAAAATAATGAATGCTAAGTATAGGGATCAGATCTATTATTTAGACCACTGTTATTAATCAGATATTTTTTCTTAATTAAAAGCATTAACATCCAGGAATAAAAAAATGTATTTAACTGTCTATAATTATAAATACATTTCCTGGATTTATATTTCAGAGCAAGGGACCTGGAAATTCAGCTCCCATTTTCATAATGGTCTTTGCTTTTGAGACACAGACACCTTCTAAAGTTATGAGACCATCAAACTTCACAAAAGAATAAGCAGATAATACCGGAGTGCAATCCTTATTTAGCAAACTGTCTTCCTTCCTATAGGATTTAGCTTCTGTTTGGTCTTTATCTAAAGCACCTGCCAAAACAACTTGACTTTCCCCTTCTCTTGTTTGACTGTGGTCAGCAAGGTGAGAAATTATAGTAGGAAAATGAGAATTTGGAAATGGGTGCTGACAGAGTGGTCACCTCACCGGAGAAGATGAATGAGGAGACAAACAGGAATGCAGCACAGGAGAAACACAATTAGGTGTGCGGAGCCAAGGAGAGGATTAGAGCTCAGCGAAATTTCCTTCCTGTAGGAGTTACCAATTCACTAATGGAAAATTATAAATGATACCATCACTCGCAAACTGGGTATGCACAGGCTCCGTTGCTTTATTTTTCCCTCGTCCTTACCAGTCTTTGAAAAAACAAAGTACTAGATAAACAAAAGTACCGCATACCTCAGATGCTTTCTCTGTGGAAGCATGGGAGATTTTTATTAATCTGAAGCCACTAAAGCTATTAATGCTCCTTGTTAAAATACACATTTAACAATTATATAAAAAATGGGCAACTAAGAAGGTTTTAAAAAACATTTTTCCTGATGCTGATTTTCAATACAAGCAACAAGTATATCTCTATTCATGGAAAGAGATTTTAAAACTTTTATATTTTACAGCAGCTTGATTCTCCAGAACAAAGCAAAACAATATAAGGAGAGTACTGATGTGAAGAATAGCATTCTTTCATTTGTCTGTAGTCTTCAACATTTTTACAATAACTATATTTTACATATTATAGTGAAAGTCTTTTTGAAAGAAGGAAAAATAATGAATGCTAAGTATAGGGATCAGATCTATTATTTAGACCACTGTTATTAATCAGATATTTTTTCTTAATTAAAAGCATTAACATCCAGGAATAAAAAAATGTATTTAACTGTCTATAATTATAAATACATTTCCTGGATTTATATTTCAGAGCAAGGGACCTGGAAATTCAGCTCCCATTTTCATAATGGTCTTTGCTTTTGAGACACAGACACCTTCTAAAGTTATGAGACCATCAAACTTCACAAAAGAATAAGCAGATAATACCGGAGTGCAATCCTTATTTAGCAAACTGTCTTCCTTCCTATAGGATTTAGCTTCTGTTTGGTCTTTATCTAAAGCACCTGCCAAAACAACTTGACTTTCCCCTTCTCTTGTTTGACTGTGGTCAGCAAGGTGAGAAATTATAGTAGGAAAATGAGAATTTGGAAATGGGTGCTGACAGAGTGGTCACCTCACCGGAGAAGATGAATGAGGAGACAAACAGGAATGCAGCACAGGAGAAACACAATTAGGTGTGCGGAGCCAAGGAGAGGATTAGAGCTCAGCGAAATTTCCTTCCTGTAGGAGTTACCAATTCACTAATGGAAAATTATAAATGATACCATCACTCGCAAACTGGGTATGCACAGGCTCCGTTGCTTTATTTTTCCCTCGTCCTTACCAGTCTTTGAAAAAACAAAGTACTAGATAAACAAAAGTACCGCATACCTCAGATGCTTTCTCTGTGGAAGCATGGGAGATTTTTATTAATCTGAAGCCACTAAAGCTATTAATGCTCCTTGTTAAAATACACATTTAACAATTATATAAAAAATGGGCAACTAAGAAGGTTTTAAAAAACATTTTTCCTGATGCTGATTTTCAATACAAGCAACAAGTATATCTCTATTCATGGAAAGAGATTTTAATAACATTTAATTAAAGTCCACACAGCAGTAAGCAGATCCTATGACTAGCTTTCCTGGTTCTAATTCCACTGTGTCTCTTACTTAAAGGAAGTACATAACTTTATTTGTAGCTGGTATCTGGAACAGAATTACTCCTAGCCTGATTAGTTGTTTAGATCTTTTTTTTTTTTTAAACTTTTAGTCAGTTTTATAGATAGTATTTAGGTTTTGGGGCAATCGAATTGCAAAATACGCAGAAACAACAGAAAAGAGGTTAAAAAATCCAGCATTCAGAGATAATGACTTTTAATAATCTAGAATGTTTCCTTAGAGTCTTTTCTGCTAAGTTTGTTTTAGCACAGTTGGAGCTTTCCAAATGTTCATCTTGCATTAGTTGTTCTGCTTAATACGTTGCAAGTGTTTTTTTCCTATCTTAGTAAAGATCCTCCTCTGTCAGCAGGATTTTAAGTTGTACCTAGTCTTCTATATTATGAAGGCCAGCCAATTGCTGTCTTTTAAATTGAGAGCCCAAGCAGGTCTCTACTTTTGCATCTGGTAGAACCGCACACAAAGTTGCCTATGTTCATGTTGGGCGGCCACCACAGCAGGGAGTACAGGGTTTTGTTCTCACCATACAAATAAAGGACCTGAGTGAGGCAAGTGATCGTCTTTCCCACCCCCACATGCTACTTTATTCATACAAGATGAAACCAACAGAGTTCTCAAACGAAGGAGGAGTTAGTAGCTCCATTCCACCAGCAAGGTGGAGACTCGAGTAGTCTTACAGTTATGAGCAAGGAACCTGGAGGTACAAGCATTTATTAAAAACACACTGTGCGGGCTTCCCTGAAGGTCCAGTCAGTAAAAAGTCTGCCTTGCAGTGCAAGGGGCACCAGTTCGATCCCTGGCCCAGGAGGATCCTGTGTGCCACAGAGCGGCTGGATGGGCGTGTTCAATTGTGAGCCTGTGCTCTGGGGTGCATGTGCCCAGAGCTGGTGCTCTGTAGCGAGGGGGGCCACTGCAGTGGGAGGCCCACACAAGCCAAGGAGTAAAGATGAATGAAAAATGAATGAATGGAAAACCAATAAAAGAGGCCAGAATTTAAACACACACACACACACACACACACATAGTGAGCAGGGGACTGACAGGTGCTGGGAACACCAAGAGGAATGAGATGTAGTTTCCTCGTTATAAGGCCACAATGCTGTCCTTGCCTGTACGGCAGAGTTTCAACATCTGGGCACCTCTCCTCATCTTGGCTGAGACCCCAACACCTCACCTAACCACTTGTCAGCTTCTTTCCCTGAGCCAAAAGCCTTTGCTGAGGGTCTGCTATAAATGGACAGGTTCTTTGGTATTTTTTTAAACTAATTTATTTTTAATGTAAGGATGATTGCTTTACAATGTGTTGGTTTCTACCAGACATCAACATGGATCAGCCATAGGTACACGTGCTGTGGAACTGTGGCCAAAGCAGAGTACTACCTGAAATCCCAATGACACCTGAACTTTCTCTGTTAGTGGTACTTGCACAGCACGTCCTACTTCTTTATGATCAGATCAGCCTGTGCTCCCTTCCTGCTGCCCTTTGGTGGCACAGAGCAAACTTGCTGGACAGTTAATGGTAACCTCATAAAATCTCCCTCTTTCCTATCTTTTCACATCTTTTACTTGTTTTCATAGCATCTACTGAAGCCCTGTCTACATACATGACACGTCAGGAAGCTCTACGGGGGCTAATGCAGGAATATAGACTGGAAAGCTATTGAGGGACTTAGAATCTGGTTGAAAATATACATTAAAATGTGTAAAAACTAAAAATAAGATCATGATAACATGCCCTGACTGACTCTGAATGTCCTGAGGGGACAAAACAAATTACATCTTTGTGCACGGGATCTTACAGAAATGATGAGGTGCGTGATGGATGAGGAACGGCTGAGATGAAGTTGGTGGTCATTCGGAAACAGGGAAACAGGACAAAGAGCTTGAGCCAAAATGTGTGTTCCCTCATGGCCAAGGGTATCAGACTGCAGTGAAATCATTAATTCCACAAGATCCAAGTCCTGTTGACCTTCTATTATTTCAAAATATACACAAGTGAGTCTATTTCTTTTTGTACTGTTAAATGCTGGAGACATCACTGAAGGTACTGTGCATATTCCCTGAAATCAATTCTTCCTCTTTCCCCGCCCACACCTTAACTAAACACTATTGGGCTCTGTGGTTCTCTAAGATAAAACTGTTAAGACAAATTTGCAAAATGTGTGACACATGCTATTTTCCTTTGTCATTGACCTCAGAGGTAAAATGTGTTTTTTGACAATTTTAGAATGACAATTACAGCTGAGATGGCTAGCTTTCTACCCCAATAGATTTCTCCCTTAGTAACATGGTTTTTTAGTGGACATAGTACCACATGGAGTAAATGATCCTGTATTTCCTAGGAGCTATCCCTTTCCAGTACCCAATGTGATCGTATGACTAAGTAGTGGGTAAGGAAATACAAATTAAAGGACTCTATGGAACTTCTGGGAAGCCTCCTTAAAAGGAAGGGTGGATAAGAGAAAAGAAAAAGGGGGATTTAAAAAAGGAGGGATAGATAGCCTCTGCTCTTCTCTCCCATCTTTCTGTTTTCTTGCTCCTTGGAAATCGAAGATAGTGGAGGGGATTCAATAGCTACATAAACATATAAGGGGTAGGGCCTCTTCCAAGGTGTAGAAAAGCCGAGAGCTGGAGGAAGCGTGTATCCCTGATGACTCTGGGAAGCTCCATACCAGCCCTGAATGGTGGCAATCCGGACTTTACATGTGAGAGAAATAAATTTCTGCTTACTACACACCACTTTGCTTAGGCATTAATTTCATAAATATATAGACTGCATATTCTTCTCAAGAGCACAAAAATATTTATGTCACTTGGTTCATAGTGGCCGTTCAACAATGTCTTAATGATGATGACAATGATAATGATGATGATAATAAAATTAAAAGCAATGAAACAAAATGGCTTGAATAAACTGTGCGTAGTTATTTCTATTTAAAGGTTCTACTTCTGGTGCTATTTAATCTATTTGTATGCAGGTGTCATCAGGAGGCCTGCAGTTTTTAATAAAAATTCTTGATCTACTTAACATTAAAAGATTTCATTTCAAGAAGCAAGAAGGCTGTATCATTTATACATATTCTTAATCTGACAAGATCCAAGTCCTGTTGACCTTCTATTATTTCAAAATATACACAAGTGAGTCTATTTCTTTTTGTACTGTTAAATGCTGGAGACATCACTGAAGGTACTGTGCATATTCCCTGAAATCAATTCTTCCTCTTTCCCCGCCCACACCTTAACTAAACACTATTGGGCTCTGTGGTTCTCTAAGATAAAACTGTTAAGACAAATTTGCAAAATGTGTGACACATGCTATTTTCCTTTGTCATTGACCTCAGAGGTAAAATGTGTTTTTTGACAATTTTAGAATGACAATTACAGCTGAGATGGCTAGCTTTCTACCCCAATAGATTTCTCCCTTAGTAACATGGTTTTTTAGTGGACATAGTACCACATGGAGTAAATGATCCTGTATTTCCTAGGAGCTATCCCTTTCCAGTACCCAATGTGATCGTATGACTAAGTAGTGGGTAAGGAAATACAAATTAAAGGACTCTATGGAACTTCTGGGAAGCCTCCTTAAAAGGAAGGGTGGATAAGAGAAAAGAAAAAGGGGGATTTAAAAAAGGAGGGATAGATAGCCTCTGCTCTTCTCTCCCATCTTTCTGTTTTCTTGCTCCTTGGAAATCGAAGATAGTGGAGGGGATTCAATAGCTACATAAACATATAAGGGGTAGGGCCTCTTCCAAGGTGTAGAAAAGCCGAGAGCTGGAGGAAGCGTGTATCCCTGATGACTCTGGGAAGCTCCATACCAGCCCTGAATGGTGGCAATCCGGACTTTACATGTGAGAGAAATAAATTTCTGCTTACTACACACCACTTTGCTTAGGCATTAATTTCATAAATATATAGACTGCATATTCTTCTCAAGAGCACAAAAATATTTATGTCACTTGGTTCATAGTGGCCGTTCAACAATGTCTTAATGATGATGACAATGATAATGATGATGATAATAAAATTAAAAGCAATGAAACAAAATGGCTTGAATAAACTGTGCGTAGTTATTTCTATTTAAAGGTTCTACTTCTGGTGCTATTTAATCTATTTGTATGCAGGTGTCATCAGGAGGCCTGCAGTTTTTAATAAAAATTCTTGATCTACTTAACATTAAAAGATTTCATTTCAAGAAGCAAGAAGGCTGTATCATTTATACATATTCTTAATCTGGTTTCCACAGTGCTGTGAGGAATGTCTCTAAGAGACCTATCCTCAGTGGTGGAGAGACTCTGAGCTCTGGGGAGTCTGGGGAGTCTCACCATGACTCAGGAGGTAAATGGTGCAATGAGGGTGGAAAATTCATTCCGCTGAAAGTGGAGGAGTGGGCAGCCTCTCTGAGGAAGGGACACAAAGGCTGATATGCAGTAAGTTATGCAGGAAGTGGAAGAACTGGACAGAGAGAGCATGGTCAACCAGTGCAAATACAGTGAGAAAGCAAATGTCTGGCAGCTAATGAAGCCAGAAGTGGGCAAGGGACTCAGAATATCCTCAGAGGTGAAATATTGTACATAGGTAATCCCATTTATCTACTTTAGTCTTCTGGAAAAATTACAAAAAATTTAAACTCTTGTGTTTCCCAACATTGTTAATTCCTTAAGTCCCAGAAAGGATGGGAGGGGTGATCTCAACTAGCTGCTAGGAAACTTCGCTGCTTCTTAAGTTCCAAAGGGGCTTCTTTTTTACCTTTTGCATCTGTCTTAAATAACTTTGCTTAAATAGTACTTCTACAAGAATAAGCTCAGGAATCAACTTCTCGTGGAAAAAAATCTGTCATGGATATAGGAGCTTCGTGCTCAGCATGGGAAAAAATCCAGCGAAATGAGCCATTTTCTCAGCTTTTTAGGCCAAAAATAATGAAAATAAAATTTATGACTCTGGGAAGCTCCATACCAGCCCTGAATGGTGGCAATCCGGACTTTACATGTGAGAGAAATAAATTTCTGCTTACTACACACCACTTTGCTTAGGCATTAATTTCATAAATATATAGACTGCATATTCTTCTCAAGAGCACAAAAATATTTATGTCACTTGGTTCATAGTGGCCGTTCAACAATGTCTTAATGATGATGACAATGATAATGATGATGATAATAAAATTAAAAGCAATGAAACAAAATGGCTTGAATAAACTGTGCGTAGTTATTTCTATTTAAAGGTTCTACTTCTGGTGCTATTTAATCTATTTGTATGCAGGTGTCATCAGGAGGCCTGCAGTTTTTAATAAAAATTCTTGATCTACTTAACATTAAAAGATTTCATTTCAAGAAGCAAGAAGGCTGTATCATTTATACATATTCTTAATCTGGTTTCCACAGTGCTGTGAGGAATGTCTCTAAGAGACCTATCCTCAGTGGTGGAGAGACTCTGAGCTCTGGGGAGTCTGGGGAGTCTCACCATGACTCAGGAGGTAAATGGTGCAATGAGGGTGGAAAATTCATTCCGCTGAAAGTGGAGGAGTGGGCAGCCTCTCTGAGGAAGGGACACAAAGGCTGATATGCAGTAAGTTATGCAGGAAGTGGAAGAACTGGACAGAGAGAGCATGGTCAACCAGTGCAAATACAGTGAGAAAGCAAATGTCTGGCAGCTAATGAAGCCAGAAGTGGGCAAGGGACTCAGAATATCCTCAGAGGTGAAATATTGTACATAGGTAATCCCATTTATCTACTTTAGTCTTCTGGAAAAATTACAAAAAATTTAAACTCTTGTGTTTCCCAACATTGTTAATTCCTTAAGTCCCAGAAAGGATGGGAGGGGTGATCTCAACTAGCTGCTAGGAAACTTCGCTGCTTCTTAAGTTCCAAAGGGGCTTCTTTTTTACCTTTTGCATCTGTCTTAAATAACTTTGCTTAAATAGTACTTCTACAAGAATAAGCTCAGGAATCAACTTCTCGTGGAAAAAAAAAATCTGTCATGGATATAGGAGCTTTCGTGCTCAGCATGGGAGAAAAAATCCAGCGAAATGAGCCATTTTCTTCCAGTACGATTTATCTTTAGGCCAATTATGAGTAAAATATAGGCAGAATTGTGTAAAACTAGGAAATAAGCCACTACATCCTTCAGTTTTATTTGTTTCTTGGGTTTTAAGAGAACCCTCTGCCTGGGCGCTTCCATTATTGAGCACTTGGCTTCTTTCAAGGAATCTCCAAGAAGGGACCAACCAGTAGGGGTTGTTTTGGGCCTGACCCAGTCCCACATTTCTCTTTGCTGTCTGCGACTTAAAATTTTTTTTTGTTTCTTTACAAAGAGGGCTCTATGGGTTTTAAGCAATATACAGTAAGGAACAATGGTATCTTTATTTATTTTTTATTTTGATTGAATCTTTATATTCAACAAAATGCAGTGTAGCTTAATTTTCTTGATGACTTGTGGGAAGGCAGTTGGAAGACCATGGGCTTTGGAGGGAGACTTTATTTCAGTTCCATTTTTTCCTGTTTTACTAGTTATGTGACTCTTCTCAAGTTTTCAACCCTTCTTAGCCTTGGACGTTTTCCTCATTCTCAAAAGCTGGCATAATAATAATCTCTCTTAGACTGTTGTCTGCCATATAGTAAATGCTCAACAATGTTAATTCCCTTTATTCCTGCCCGTCCTCCACTCCTGTCATAACCAAACCAACCTGGACAGTTGGAATACAAAGTCTGATCCCCCAGCTTGACCTATCTCATCCACAATGCTTATGCATGTGTTTTATATAACCTCTGCACAAACTGATTTAACTGTTTCTCTGCATCCTGTTTCCAAATCTTGCCTCACCCTGAAGTTTAAACCTTATATATATTTTCTGTATTAATTTTTTCTTCCTGGTAGGCTGACAGTTCAGAGGAAGCTGACCATGGGCTTCCCTTGTAGTGTCAGAAACTGATTTCTAAGTAAGGAGTAATAATAAATACTCATTGGGGATTACTACCCTTTGACAAGAAATGATCTCAACTAGCTGCTAGGAAACTTCGCTGCTTCTTAAGTTCCAAAGGGCTTCTTTTTACCTTGCATCTGTCTTAAATAACTTTGCTTAAATAGTACTTCTACAAGAATAAGCTCAGGAATCAACTTCTCGTGGAAAAAAATCTGTCATGGATATAGGAGCTTTCGTGCTCAGCATGGGAGAAAAAATCCAGCGAAATGAGCCATTTTCTTCCAGTACGATTTATCTTTAGGCCAATTATGAGTAAAATATAGGCAGAATTGTGTAAAACTAGGAAATAAGCCACTACATCCTTCAGTTTTATTTGTTTCTTGGGTTTTAAGAGAACCCTCTGCCTGGGCGCTTCCATTATTGAGCACTTGGCTTCTTTCAAGGAATCTCCAAGAAGGGACCAACCAGTAGGGGTTGTTTTGGGCCTGACCCAGTCCCACATTTCTCTTTGCTGTCTGCGACTTAAAATTTTTTTTTGTTTCTTTACAAAGAGGGCTCTATGGGTTTTAAGCAATATACAGTAAGGAACAATGGTATCTTTATTTATTTTTTATTTTGATTGAATCTTTATATTCAACAAAATGCAGTGTAGCTTAATTTTCTTGATGACTTGTGGGAAGGCAGTTGGAAGACCATGGGCTTTGGAGGGAGACTTTATTTCAGTTCCATTTTTTCCTGTTTTACTAGTTATGTGACTCTTCTCAAGTTTTCAACCCTTCTTAGCCTTGGACGTTTTCCTCATTCTCAAAAGCTGGCATAATAATAATCTCTCTTAGACTGTTGTCTGCCATATAGTAAATGCTCAACAATGTTAATTCCCTTTATTCCTGCCCGTCCTCCACTCCTGTCATAACCAAACCAACCTGGACAGTTGGAATACAAAGTCTGATCCCCCAGCTTGACCTATCTCATCCACAATGCTTATGCATGTGTTTTATATAACCTCTGCACAAACTGATTTAACTGTTTCTCTGCATCCTGTTTCCAAATCTTGCCTCACCCTGAAGTTTAAACCTTATATATATTTTCTGTATTAATTTTTTCTTCCTGGTAGGCTGACAGTTCAGAGGAAGCTGACCATGGCTTCCTTGTAGTGTCAGAAACTGATTTCTAAGTAAGGAGTAATAATAAATACTCATTGGGGATTACTACCCTTTCAGACCAATGTATCCTGAAATAATTGTTTCAAAGACTACTTATTGATAGAGGGCCTGCCTCCCTTCAAAGCTACACAGAGAGGTTCTAAATGCCAGCTATTTCAGGAGAGGAAGTTCTCCTCTTCTGTGGCACTTTGCTGAAGCTAATTTGGGTTTTCTGTGTTTTGAAAGATACGATGTGGTTTTTCTGCTGAAGACTCATCATGGACCCTGCATACTTTTCATTTTTATTTTAAAGCAGCCTCAGGTATTAAACTAATTTATCTAGCAGAACTTTTCTACTTTCTGGGGGGAGCTATACTGTTTTCACTTAGAATATGCAATTTCTGGACTACTAAATAAAGTTTAGAAACCTCAGCATAAGTTTTACTTTTCCAGGAAAAAAATTTGCTCTTTAAAAATAACAGAATCAGTAGGGTTAGCAAAACTACTGTTATTAGTTTTGAGCTACTAGAACTATCTATTTATAATGTCCTCTTTTCAAAACAGTTAAAAAACATAAATATGAAAACGTATCTACTTCTCTCATTATTATTAGACAGTTATCAACAGGATCATTTGAAAAGAATGCAATGCAGTTATGACTTGTAAATCAACAAAATTAAGCTACACTTTGTTTCCTTCCCTAAGTTTTACTGATCTAAAAACAACAGTTCTGCGTGGGTGCATTTTTCTACAGGGGATCTCATTTTTAAATTGCTCTTTAGCTCAGGACATTGATTCATAACTCCAGGGCCTTAGTAAGTGGCTTCCATGAAGATGAGACCATTTGGATTTACTCACAAGAGGTAATTCTGTTGTCTGCCATATAGTAAATGCTCAACAATGTTAATTCCCTTTATTCCTGCCCGTCCTCCACTCCTGTCATAACCAAACCAACCTGGACAGTTGGAATACAAAGTCTGATCCCCCAGCTTGACCTATCTCATCCACAATGCTTATGCATGTGTTTTATATAACCTCTGCACAAACTGATTTAACTGTTTCTCTGCATCCTGTTTCCAAATCTTGCCTCACCCTGAAGTTTAAACCTTATATATATTTTCTGTATTAATTTTTTCTTCCTGGTAGGCTGACAGTTCAGAGGAAGCTGACCATGGGCTTCCCTTGTAGTGTCAGAAACTGATTTCTAAGTAAGGAGTAATAATAAATACTCATTGGGGATTACTACCCTTTCAGACCAATGTATCCTGAAATAATTGTTTCAAAGACTACTTATTGATAGAGGGCCTGCCTCCCTTCAAAGCTACACAGAGAGGTTCTAAATGCCAGCTATTTCAGGAGAGGAAGTTCTCCTCTTCTGTGGCACTTTGCTGAAGCTAATTTGGGTTTTCTGTGTTTTGAAAGATACGATGTGGTTTTTCTGCTGAAGACTCATCATGGACCCTGCATACTTTTCATTTTTATTTTAAAGCAGCCTCAGGTATTAAACTAATTTATCTAGCAGAACTTTTTCTACTTTCTGGGGGGAGCTATACTGTTTTCACTTAGAATATGCAATTTCTGGACTACTAAATAAAGTTTAGAAACCTCAGCATAAGTTTTACTTTTCCAGGAAAAAAATTTGCTCTTTAAAAATAACAGAATCAGTAGGGTTAGCAAAACTACTGTTATTAGTTTTGAGCTACTAGAACTATCTATTTATAATGTCCTCTTTTCAAAACAGTTAAAAAACATAAATATGAAAACGTATCTACTTCTCTCATTATTATTAGACAGTTATCAACAGGATCATTTGAAAAGAATGCAATGCAGTTATGACTTGTAAATCAACAAAATTAAGCTACACTTTGTTTCCTTCCCTAAGTTTTACTGATCTAAAAACAACAGTTCTGCGTGGGTGCATTTTTCTACAGGGGATCTCATTTTTAAATTGCTCTTTAGCTCAGGACATTGATTCATAACTCCAGGGCCTTAGTAAGTGGCTTCCATGAAGATGAGACCATTTGGATTTACTCACAAGAGGTAATCTCCTTGAGTGGCTCAGATGATTTTTTTTTTTTTTTAGTTTTCTTAAGAAATTCTTCAGGAATTCTTGTGAGATAGAAGAGGGAAAATACTATCACTTTGCTGATAGGGATAGAGATTTGTTCAAGGTTAAAGAGAAAGTCATTGGTAAAGCCAGGAACTTGAATCCTAGCATTCTCACTAGTATTTTAGTTCTGCTAAAATAAAATGACTTCCTGTATTCTTTGGATCTGCATTAATGTAAGAGTTTTGCATTTTGGGACCTGAGCAACAATTTTAAAATCTAGAATACATACAAAAGATGACATATTCTAAATGCATTCACAATTACTTCTTTTTTTCATTGACTTTCAATATGAAGAAGTCACAGGACTTAAATCTATTACCCTATTCATATAAGCTGCTTAGACTTCAATATAGGTCTCTAAGCCTGCGTATTCTTTTTGGCGTAGGAATATCCTCATGGGTCCATACATCTGTGTCCTCAATGCATATGGCATCAAAGTAAATTATATCCCAAGTTATTTGTGGCTCTAACAATATTTAATCAATTTCCTTTCTCAGCAAACTTACAAATCCATGCAAACCAAATGTATGCAAATCCATGCTTGTGACTTGGCTGTGGTCAGTCTCAGGAAGCAGAATCCTGTATAACTGCCATGTAGGAGATGATTTAAAGTTGAGGACTTACAAGAGCGGTGCAATGCATGTGGTGGCACACACATTGGACATTTAAATATCCAGTGATATTTAAAGATGCATAAGGGTATGAAAAGATGACAATGTGCAAATTCCCATAAATATGCATAATTCGTGGTAAATTAGTATATGTCTAATCATAGCAAAGTACACGATTTTCTTGCAATTCCTTCCTTTCCTTTTTAAATTGATAACTTGCATCCTGAAAGAAGGGAAAGATGTGGGTGGTCACTGCACAAGCCATGGAAAAAGTATAGCAGTACATATGCCTACGGCTGACTCATGTTGATACATGGCAGAAACACAGTGTGCAAAGCAATCATCCTCCAATCAAAAATAAATTAATTAAAAGAACATAGGCCCCCACAAAATGCCTAAGGATCACCTTGATTCAATATAAGGTGACCATTAAAATGACATCTATAAAAACTAAATAATGATGTGGAAAAAAAGAGACTGGCATAATGCTACATAAAGAGGGAGATACAAAATGGAACGTATACAACTTCAACTATGTAAAAAACCTGAAATTATGCTTGTGACTATGCAAAAATGAGAGAGTATGGTAAAATGAAGAGTTCTTGGGTACATGGGTGATACTTCAGATCTGGTCAAAGTTTCTGAGATGGGTTTTACATATTCATAAATAGAGTAAGCAGTGAAAGAGTAGAGACCCGAGGATGACTGTCAGCTCTCTGGCACCAATTAGCAAGGCTCTCGGAGGAAGGCTGGGGGCTGCTATTGAGGCAGAGCTGTGGCTAGTGAATGTCTGAAGGAATGGCAGAACATCATTTCTCAGACCACTTTTCTATATGAGCAGGCAGTGAACCTGGAGATCTGCCAACACTTAGGATCAACTAGCTCTATTCAATAGTTCAGCAGGGACTTCAGCCTACGAAGAAAGGTCAGCTGCTATGAGGCAGCTGGTAGAGTGACATTTCCAGAACACGGTGATCTACTCCAGTAAAATGCATATGGCATCAAAGTAAATTATATCCCAAGTTATTTGTGGCTCTAACAATATTTAATCAATTTCCTTTCTCAGCAAACTTACAAATCCATGCAAACCAAATGTATGCAAATCCATGCTTGTGACTTGGCTGTGGTCAGTCTCAGGAAGCAGAATCCTGTATAACTGCCATGTAGGAGATGATTTAAAGTTGAGGACTTACAAGAGCGGTGCAATGCATGTGGTGGCACACATTGGACATTTAAATATCCAGTGATATTTAAAGATGCATAAGGGTATGAAAAGATGACAATGTGCAAATTCCCATAAATATGCATAATTCGTGGTAAATTAGTATATGTCTAATCATAGCAAAGTACACGATTTTCTTGCAATTCCTTCCTTTCCTTTTTAAATTGATAACTTGCATCCTGAAAGAAGGGAAAGATGTGGGTGGTCACTGCACAAGCCATGGAAAAAGTATAGCAGTACATATGCCTACGGCTGACTCATGTTGATACATGGCAGAAACACAGTGTGCAAAGCAATCATCCTCCAATCAAAAATAAATTAATTAAAAGAACATAGGCCCCCACAAAATGCCTAAGGATCACCTTGATTCAATATAAGGTGACCATTAAAATGACATCTATAAAAACTAAATAATGATGTGGAAAAAAAGAGACTGGCATAATGCTACATAAAGAGGGAGATACAAAATGGAACGTATACAACTTCAACTATGTAAAAAACCTGAAATTATGCTTGTGACTATGCAAAAATGAGAGAGTATGGTAAAATGAAGAGTTCTTGGGTACATGGGTGATACTTCAGATCTGGTCAAAGTTTCTGAGATGGGTTTTACATATTCATAAATAGAGTAAGCAGTGAAAGAGTAGAGACCCGAGGATGACTGTCAGCTCTCTGGCACCAATTAGCAAGGCTCTCGGAGGAAGGCTGGGGGCTGCTATTGAGGCAGAGCTGTGGCTAGTGAATGTCTGAAGGAATGGCAGAACATCATTTCTCAGACCACTTTTCTATATGAGCAGGCAGTGAACCTGGAGATCTGCCAACACTTAGGATCAACTAGCTCTATTCAATAGTTCAGCAGGGACTTCAGCCTACGAAGAAAGGTCAGCTGCTATGAGGCAGCTGGTAGAGTGACATTTCCAGAACACGGTGATCTACTCCAGTAAAAGGAAAGTTATTCAACAAATGCTGAAGAGATGGGTTTTTTTGTTTTGTTCCAGGTGTGGATATTTTCAAATGTGGTGAGTACAGAGGTAATTCTAGGTGCAAAGTAAGGATTTAACTTATCATGAGAAGAACCTCAGAAGAGAGGACTCAAACCCATGTAGCAACTCTAATGCAGGACCTGCCTTTTACTGGCTACCTTGCAAGGCTGCCTGGTTACCTACCATCCAGTACAGTGCAAGGTCCCAGGGCCTCAGAGGTGGACAGTATCCTAGGAGTAGGCAACTGCCTTTTTTCATATATTTACTTTTGGGCAGGTGCATTTATGACTAGGCATCCACATATTCTCTACCTATCTCTCCCCCTTTAATACACACACATATACACACGTGGATAATGTCTCTTGAAGGGAGAATATTCCTTTTTCATTTTACCCATCTTAATAAGTCAGGGAGGCAGGAGGAAAGGATAGCTTCCAAACTGTGAACTCCCTGGACCCTGGGCAACCCTGCACAGATTGTGCATACAGCATATCCCTTTGGGGTTGTGCAATGCAGTAGCCCAGCAAAGAATTCCCTATGCCTTAGTGTGCACTGGGAAATTGGGATGATGGAATTTATACTGCAGATTTGCTGGGAGGATTAAATGAGTGTGTGTTTGTGTACATATACATTATATGTGTGTGTGTGTGTGTGTGTATATATATATATATATATATATACACATTATATGTATATATGTATGTATTTAGAACAGGGTGCAGCGAATAGTAAATGCTATTAAAATGTGTGTTTTAATAACAGTAGTCTAAGACTAGAAAAGCTTCAGACAAAGATTACATTAATAAGTCTTACTTCTTGGTCTCTATCACCTATAATTTCTTTATGAAACCACATGGGTCACAGGATTGATTATATGTATAGGTTCACTTTAATGAATGAAGCCAAGAAGGAATGTAGTCAAGGTTAGAAACAGTTAAATAAAGGACTTTAGAAGCTGAATTTGTCTTAATTCCTTTTCTTTTGTAGTCCTAGGAAATAAAAGGTTTTTTTTTAAACATTTATTTTATTTATTTATCTTTTTGGGGGTGAGGTGGGGAGGGAGGGGGACTGGTGGGCCACCTTCATTGGTCTTTCATTTCTCTAATTTCATCCGTCTTTGTTCTTTGGCTCCTGTGGGCCTCCCATCGCAGTGGCCTCTGTCGTCGCAGAGCGCCGGCTCTGGGCGCATGGGTCCCAGAGCTCCAGCTCAGCAATTGGACACATCAGTCCAGCCGCTACGCGGCATGTGGGATCTTCCCAGGCCAGGGATCGAAGAGGCACCCCTTGCACTGCAAGGCAGTGTCCTTACCCACTGGACCACCAGGGGAAGCCCTAAAAATTTAATGTCCTTAACAAAATAATAATTGATCCTTTCTTAACACCAAAAATTTGAATAATCTAAAACAGTGCTCCTCCAACCACAGTGTAAATAGGTATCCCATGGAAGGCTTGTGAAAATTGATCCCTGGTCCCCATCGACCCATAGAGAATTTGACTCAGCCTGGGACTCTAACAACCTGTAGATGAGGTGGATGCTATTGGTCCATGCTCAACAATATCTGAACCCTTTTCATTTTACCCATCTTAATAAGTCAGGGAGGCAGGAGGAAAGGATAGCTTCCAAACTGTGAACTCCCTGGACCCTGGGCAACCCTGCACAGATTGTGCATACAGCATATCCCTTTGGGGTTGTGCAATGCAGTAGCCCAGCAAAGAATTCCCTATGCCTTAGTGTGCACTGGGAAATTGGGATGATGGAATTTATACTGCAGATTTGCTGGGAGGATTAAATGAGTGTGTGTTTGTGTACATATACATTATATGTGTGTGTGTGTGTGTCTGTATATATATATATATATATATATATATATATATATACACATTATATGTATATATGTATGTATTTAGAACAGGGTGCAGCGAATAGTAAATGCTATTAAAATGTGTGTTTTAATAACAGTAGTCTAAGACTAGAAAAGCTTCAGACAAAGATTACATTAATAAGTCTTACTTCTTGGTCTCTATCACCTATAATTTCTTTATGAAACCACATGGGTCACAGGATTGATTATATGTATAGGTTCACTTTAATGAATGAAGCCAAGAAGGAATGTAGTCAAGGTTAGAAACAGTTAAATAAAGGACTTTAGAAGCTGAATTTGTCTTAATTCCTTTTCTTTTGTAGTCCTAGGAAATAAAAGGTTTTTAAACATTTATTTTATTTATTTATCTTTTTGGGGGTGAGGTGGGGAGGGAGGGGGACTGGTGGGCCACCTTCATTGGTCTTTCATTTCTCTAATTTCATCCGTCTTTGTTCTTTGGCTCCTGTGGGCCTCCCATCGCAGTGGCCTCTGTCGTCGCAGAGCGCCGGCTCTGGGCGCATGGGTCCCAGAGCTCCAGCTCAGCAATTGGACACATCAGTCCAGCCGCTACGCGGCATGTGGGATCTTCCCAGGCCAGGGATCGAAGAGGCACCCCTTGCACTGCAAGGCAGTGTCCTTACCCACTGGACCACCAGGGGAAGCCCTAAAAATTTAATGTCCTTAACAAAATAATAATTGATCCTTTCTTAACACCAAAAATTTGAATAATCTAAAACAGTGCTCCTCCAACCACAGTGTAAATAGGTATCCCATGGAAGGCTTGTGAAAATTGATCCCTGGTCCCCATCGACCCATAGAGAATTTGACTCAGCCTGGGACTCTAACAACCTGTAGATGAGGTGGATGCTATTGGTCCATGAACTTCTTGAGCTGCTGAGCTCTTCCCCAAATCCACGTCTTGGCCTGGGAATACACTGAATACTAGGAAGACTCTGTAACTTTTTCAGGACCAGGAAAATAGAAATAACACACATGTTAGAGGCCTGAGGGTCCCAAGTACTCCCTGAAGTCTTCAGTTCTAAATCTGTGGTAGTACCTGCACCATTACTGACTACTGACCAAAGCCACATTGTAGTGTTAGCTTCTTAAAGGCCATGCCTTGTGTTTATGTCATTTCTATCTCCTTGCACCTGGCAAACACCTAGCAAGAAACAGGCTGTTAAGTTTTTGTAAGATAAGTAGATGAAGTAGAAGGTTAGATCATTTCCATTAAAATACATTTTTTTTTCAAAAGCAGCATTCCATTTATCTTTGAAAGTTATTTTGTTACCTCACAAATAAGAAGATGGCAACTTCGTTTTCCTCACATACTTGATCTTAGAACCAGTTTTTAAATATACAGTTCCCTGATTTGTGAATTTGGATACTGAACATTAAATGTTGCCAGCATTCGCTGAACTGCTTCTCCCGGGTTCTCCACTGCTCTCCTCCTGTATCCCATGAGAGGGAACAGGGCACAGTCAGGCCCAGATTTTCTTTAGAACAACAAAAGGTATAACTGTGCTGAATGTAACTAAATATTTTCCCTACAATCAAGTGGGAGGTGGGAGGGAGGGGGACTGGTGGGCCACCTTCATTGGTCTTTCATTTCTCTAATTTCATCCGTCTTTGTTCTTTGGCTCCTGTGGGCCTCCCATCGCAGTGGCCTCTGTCGTCGCAGAGCGCCGGCTCTGGGCGCATGGGTCCCAGAGCTCCAGCTCAGCAATTGGACACATCAGTCCAGCCGCCACGCGCATGTGGGATCTTCCCAGGCCAGGGATCGAAGAGGCACCCTTGCACTGCAAGGCAGTGTCCTTACCCACTGGACCACCAGGGGAAGCCCTAAAAATTTAATGTCCTTAACAAAATAATAATTGATCCTTTCTTAACACCAAAAATTTGAATAATCTAAAACAGTGCTCCTCCAACCACAGTGTAAATAGGTATCCCATGGAAGGCTTGTGAAAATTGATCCCTGGTCCCCATCGACCCATAGAGAATTTGACTCAGCCTGGGACTCTAACAACCTGTAGATGAGGTGGATGCTATTGGTCCATGAACTTCTTGAGCTGCTGAGCTCTTCCCCAAATCCACGTCTTGGCCTGGGAATACACTGAATACTAGGAAGACTCTGTAACTTTTTCAGGACCAGGAAAATAGAAATAACACACATGTTAGAGGCCTGAGGGTCCCAAGTACTCCCTGAAGTCTTCAGTTCTAAATCTGTGGTAGTACCTGCACCATTACTGACTACTGACCAAAGCCACATTGTAGTGTTAGCTTCTTAAAGGCCATGCCTTGTGTTTATGTCATTTCTATCTCCTTGCACCTGGCAAACACCTAGCAAGAAACAGGCTGTTAAGTTTTTGTAAGATAAGTAGATGAAGTAGAAGGTTAGATCATTTCCATTAAAATACATTTTTTTTTCAAAAGCAGCATTCCATTTATCTTTGAAAGTTATTTTGTTACCTCACAAATAAGAAGATGGCAACTTCGTTTTCCTCACATACTTGATCTTAGAACCAGTTTTTAAATATACAGTTCCCTGATTTGTGAATTTGGATACTGAACATTAAATGTTGCCAGCATTCGCTGAACTGCTTCTCCCGGGTTCTCCACTGCTCTCCCTCCTGTATCCCATGAGAGGGAACAGGGCACAGTCAGGCCCAGATTTTCTTTAGAACAACAAAAGGTATAACTGTGCTGAATGTAACTAAATATTTTCCCCTACAATCAAGTCCCAGAAGATACATAGCAAAATAGTGTACATATTAGATTTCTATAAAGAATGGTTTCTCAAATTTCTGTTTTCCCATTTGCTCCTTCTTCTTTTTAGGAATAGGCTTTAGTTTGGTTTGCTTTCTTTTTCCCCCTTCTCACTCTCCCCCACAACTATGGGATTTAGGAAGGCTGTCTGCAGAGCCAAGAGCGGCTTGTTCCTTCTCTTTCTCCTCTACTAGCATTTGAATTCTCAGAGGTGAAAGTCTATAGCAGAACCATGAGAAGACCTCCTTCTCTCCATCTACATCCTTCCACTCCCAGGAAATAGATCAGAAGACTCTGTGATGTGTATAATATGCATACACACATGCACAGGACAAAGGCAAAAAAGGGGGGAAGAGTGTTATATACCTGACGTGCTTCAAGTTGTTCAGTAGGAATGGGACATGGAATTGAGGTGGCATTAGGTGAGGATAACAGGGCAGTCGGCCTGGACCACCCATGGCCTGCAAGCCCAACTGAGGAGTTTGCACTGTATTTGGGAGACAGTAAGAAGCATCACTTCTCTCCATGTCTTGAGCATCTATCTGTAAGCCAGGTAGTGTTGGGGTCCATGCATGTCTGTATGGCCACTGGGCTTCATAAAACCACAAGGGAATGATTTTAAACCTTTTGGATGAATGAAAGGGTAAGATTGCTCATTCACTAATGAAAGACAAAATTTTTTTTTAAATGCACACTTTCCAAGGTTTTAGATATTTAGCTTCAAAGTTTAAGAATAACAAAGCTTATTTGTGAGCTTCAACTTGTTTTATTCTGTAAAAAATTTATTTAAAAATCAACGGATGCATTTTTTTCCTCACAAATAAAAAGAAGATGGCAACTTCGTTTTCCACACATACTTGATCTTAGAACCAGTTTTTAAATATACAGTTCCCTGATTTGTGAATTTGGATACTGAACATTAAATGTTGCCAGCATTCGCTGAACTGCTTCTCCCGGGTTCTCCACTGCTCTCCTCCTGTATCCCATGAGAGGGAACAGGGCACAGTCAGGCCCAGATTTTCTTTAGAACAACAAAAGGTATAACTGTGCTGAATGTAACTAAATATTTTCCCCTACAATCAAGTCCCAGAAGATACATAGCAAAATAGTGTACATATTAGATTTCTATAAAGAATGGTTTCTCAAATTTCTGTTTTCCCATTTGCTCCTTCTTCTTTTTAGGAATAGGCTTTAGTTTGGTTTGCTTTCTTTTTCCCCCTTCTCACTCTCCCCCACAACTATGGGATTTAGGAAGGCTGTCTGCAGAGCCAAGAGCGGCTTGTTCCTTCTCTTTCTCCTCTACTAGCATTTGAATTCTCAGAGGTGAAAGTCTATAGCAGAACCATGAGAAGACCTCCTTCTCTCCATCTACATCCTTCCACTCCCAGGAAATAGATCAGAAGACTCTGTGATGTGTATAATATGCATACACACATGCACAGGACAAAGGCAAAAAGGGAGGAAGAGTGTTATATACCTGACGTGCTTCAAGTTGTTCAGTAGGAATGGGACATGGAATTGAGGTGGCATTAGGTGAGGATAACAGGGCAGTCGGCCTGGACCACCCATGGCCTGCAAGCCCAACTGAGGAGTTTGCACTGTATTTGGGAGACAGTAAGAAGCATCACTTCTCTCCATGTCTTGAGCATCTATCTGTAAGCCAGGTAGTGTTGGGGTCCATGCATGTCTGTATGGCCACTGGGCTTCATAAAACCACAAGGGAATGATTTTAAACCTTTTGGATGAATGAAAGGGTAAGATTGCTCATTCACTAATGAAAGACAAAATTTTTTTTTAAATGCACACTTTCCAAGGTTTTAGATATTTAGCTTCAAAGTTTAAGAATAACAAAGCTTATTTGTGAGCTTCAACTTGTTTTATTCTGTACTAAACAATTTGATTTAAAAAATCCATCAACGGATGCATTATCATTTATTTCTTTTTCAGAAACTACTTCTATAGTTCACAAAAATTAATGTGTCAATATTGGGGACACATTTAAAGATAGAAGCTGGGACTGTAGGGAAGTGATAATTGGACAACCTTTGGCTGGAAGAAAACTGCTTCCATGCTTTAGTGTTTTTCTACAACAAGAATTCATTAATGATTCACAAATTATACAAATGAGATAATTTTGTTAGAAAAAAGTGATGAATGAATGTTTCTTTCTATTCAGAACATCCAGCACAAAGCCGAGATGGTACATTCTCTCACCATTTCTTTAATAAGTCACTTATTCATATATTTTAAGAATGAGATCATTTGGCCAAAAAAATGCTATGATGAGGAATAAATAACAATTGTATTGAATGATCATTTGTTTGTGCATGTGTTTTTCCTAAATCATGAGATAGGAAGGAAGTTGTGCTCACTCCAGTTGGGGGTAGACCATGTGAAAAATTAATGACTAAAAATGGAAATGACAGAATTACAGAGTTGTTTTGAAGAAAGAGAAGGAAGCAATGGAGCATTAAAAAAAAAAAAAGCAGATCTGCAAGAACCGTGTTTCTGTCAAAGCTTATATATGCAGTGTCAGAATAAGAGACACATTCCAGAGGCAGGGATCAGAGAGTAGGGCTGAGTAGAAAGGGAAAGACATGTACTGCCCAGCTTGGATGGGAGAGAAATAAACGTTCAGCATCTATCTGTAAAGGCAGTCGGCCTGGACCACCCATGGCCTGCAAGCCCAACTGAGGAGTTTGCACTGTATTTGGGAGACAGTAAGAAGCATCACTTCTCTCCATGTCTTGAGCATCTATCTGTAAGCCAGGTAGTGTTGGGGTCCATGCATGTCTGTATGGCCACTGGGCTTCATAAAACCACAAGGGAATGATTTTAAACCTTTTGGATGAATGAAAGGGTAAGATTGCTCATTCACTAATGAAAGACAAAATTTTTTTTTAAATGCACACTTTCCAAGGTTTTAGATATTTAGCTTCAAAGTTTAAGAATAACAAAGCTTATTTGTGAGCTTCAACTTGTTTTATTCTGTACTAAACAATTTGCTTTAAAAAATCCATCAACGGATGCATTATCATTTATTTCTTTTCAGAAACTACTTCTATAGTTCACAAAATTAATGTGTCAATATTGGGGACACATTTAAAGATAGAAGCTGGGACTGTAGGAAGTGATAATTGGACAACCTTTGGCTGGAAGAAAACTGCTTCCATGCTTTAGTGTTTTTCTACAACAAGAATTCATTAATGATTCACAAATTATACAAATGAGATAATTTTGTTAGAAAAAAGTGATGAATGAATGTTTCTTTCTATTCAGAACATCCAGCACAAAGCCGAGATGGTACATTCTCTCACCATTTCTTTAATAAGTCACTTATTCATATATTTTAAGAATGAGATCATTTGGCCAAAAAAATGCTATGATGAGGAATAAATAACAATTGTATTGAATGATCATTTGTTTGTGCATGTGTTTTTCCTAAATCATGAGATAGGAAGGAAGTTGTGCTCACTCCAGTTGGGGGTAGACCATGTGAAAAATTAATGACTAAAAATGGAAATGACAGAATTACAGAGTTGTTTTGAAGAAAGAGAAGGAAGCAATGGAGCATTAAAAAAAAAAAAAGCAGATCTGCAAGAACCGTGTTTCTGTCAAAGCTTATATATGCAGTGTCAGAATAAGAGACACATTCCAGAGGCAGGGATCAGAGAGTAGGGCTGAGTAGAAAGGGAAAGACATGTACTGCCCAGCTTGGATGGGAGAGAAATAAACGCATAAGCAAAGACACGACAAAACCAGGATAATGGCAGAGCATAGGCTGAAGAGAAGGAAGGGTAGTCTACTCTCTATTCTCTAAACTCTCTCTGATCTTTAAGTATCAAAAAAAAAGAGGGAAAAGAAAAGAAAAAAAATTGTATGGTCTATCTGTTACTTAGTCATTTTTATTCATCAGTTTCGAATTTATAACTTACGTAGTTTCAGTATAAATATTTCCACCCACAGCTGTTTTTTGAAGTCCTTTTGACAATAGATGCTGATGGAGTCAGTCATCAGTGAGGTCACATGCAAGGTTCATTAGACAAAGTGCTGGCAGCTCACTGCAGAATGGAAGGAGGTGGAAGCTAATGTTGGACTATAAGCCTGCTTCACAATCCTCACAGCCAATGCAAAGGCAGGTGACAAACTGAGCCAAGTGGAGAAGACCTGAGAGATGAGCTGCGTAAAACCTCTCTGCTTCAATGTGAAGGAAATGCTTCTTTGGGGTCTCTTCAGAGATTCAAATTCCGTAAAAAAATCTTAATATTTGTACCCCAACATACAATAGGAAGCTATCACAAAGTTTGTGAGAATCTCTTTATGACTCAGGAAGAGTCTCATATAAGCATGTTTTCATCAGAGTCTTATCAGACAAATTTAGTAAGAGTTAGCTGTGCTTGAAATACACACTCGTCTCAAGTGATTTTTCTGCACTGAGGTATGCTTACCAGCTTGAAGGAGTTGACAAGAAAGGATACAAAGTGGTTTACTTTAGGAAGGCAGTTGTAGGGGTAGATGAATGAAATCAGGACTAGAGGCTGCAGACCCGAATTCTTGTATTCCCTGTGATAAAAACTAACCTATGTGACACAATCAAGCTACTTCCCTACTCTGAGACTCAATTTATTTTGGTTGAAGAAGAACTGATATAATTAAGCCTCATAGCAGCAGCGCCCTTTCATCACCCAAGGCGTGTCTGTACACCTAGGGGCCAACTTCTTCTAAGGGATGGCACCACAGGCATAAACCCCTCCTCTGTTCAAAGTGGCTGGGAATGGATTCCAAGGAGCATAATTGAAAAATCACTGGATTAGATTATCTTCTGAAATGCCTTCCAGCTCTCATGTCTACACTTTTCAGACTGATCAAATAAATCGACTTAAGAAAACGCCAGTGCCAAAACCCTAAAACCAGTGAAAACACAACAAACCTTCCACAGTGAAAGGTTGAATGGTTTCTTTTCAAGTTGTGCTCCAAATGGCTGAGTTTAAGCACTACTGTCCTGGTCTGTTATTTTCATATATCACATCGTTTTAACACTCAGCATGTCAACGCATGTCATTTCAATTTTTTTTATTTCTAGCTTCAATGTGACAGGAAAAATGCTGGCAGCTCACTGCAGAATGGAAGGAGGTGGAAGCTAATGTTGGACTATAAGCCTGCTTCACAATCCTCACAGCCAATGCAAAGGCAGGTGACAAACTGAGCCAAGTGGAGAAGACCTGAGAGATGAGCTGCGTAAAACCTCTCTGCTTCAATGTGAAGGAAATGCTTCTTTGGGGTCTCTTCAGAGATTCAAATTCCGTAAAAAAATCTTAATATTTGTACCCCAACATACAATAGGAAGCTATCACAAAGTTTGTGAGAATCTCTTTATGACTCAGGAAGAGTCTCATATAAGCATGTTTTCATCAGAGTCTTATCAGACAAATTTAGTAAGAGTTAGCTGTGCTTGAAATACACACTCGTCTCAAGTGATTTTTCTGCACTGAGGTATGCTTACCAGCTTGAAGGAGTTGACAAGAAAGGATACAAAGTGGTTTACTTTAGGAAGGCAGTTGTAGGGGTAGATGAATGAAATCAGGACTAGAGGCTGCAGACCCGAATTCTTGTATTCCCTGTGATAAAAACTAACCTATGTGACACAATCAAGCTACTTCCCTACTCTGAGACTCAATTTATTTTGGTTGAAGAAGAACTGATATAATTAAGCCTCATAGCAGCAGCGCCCTTTCATCACCCAAGGCGTGTCTGTACACCTAGGGGCCAACTTCTTCTAAGGGATGGCACCACAGGCATAAACCCCTCCTCTGTTCAAAGTGGCTGGGAATGGATTCCAAGGAGCATAATTGAAAAATCACTGGATTAGATTATCTTCTGAAATGCCTTCCAGCTCTCATGTCTACACTTTTCAGACTGATCAAATAAATCGACTTAAGAAAACGCCAGTGCCAAAACCCTAAAACCAGTGAAAACACAACAAACCTTCCACAGTGAAAGGTTGAATGGTTTCTTTTCAAGTTGTGCTCCAAATGGCTGAGTTTAAGCACTACTGTCCTGGTCTGTTATTTTCATATATCACATCGTTTTAACACTCAGCATGTCAACGCATGTCATTTCAATTTTTTTTTTTTTTTTTTTTTAGCCAATAAGTGATCTTTATTATATACAGAAATGTCGAGGCCATATGGATTAAATGAAAAGGTGTTTTGCAGTTAACATTATGCAGATTCAAACTGAAGACATATTCATCTTATTGAGATAAAAATAAACACTGACCAAGAGTTGCCAGAAAGAACTCAATTTCCACTCTCCCAATCATGCTGAAACTTTCCACAGGAAAACCTGGTTTAAATTCATGCCGAATTGTTCAAATGGAAAGAAAAACTAAGTCAGGTAGAGACAACTATGGACTGGTTTTTATACTTTCAGAGAGCCATACTGAAGCTTTACTCAGCTTCACATTTAGGAATTTTGTTTCACTTTAAAATTTATATCTCTAGTCACTTAAGTGATACCTAAAGTGAAAAAACAGTTAAGTGAGTTGGGGAATTTTGTGGGGCTAGGCAGGCTTAGAGGAGATGAATGGTACAGTTATTCATTGAATTATTTCTGATCAGGAAAATTTAGTATCAGGTGTGGGTCATCTGTACTAGCCCTTTGATAGACTGTTTCTCTGTAGCTGTCAAGAAGCAAGATCCACTCAAAGTATCAGTGTAACAAATGCTGACATTAGCAGTTTGGTGCCTGTCCTCTTTACATACCCAAATACTGGACTTTATATCAGGAGGCTTTTAACATGGAATTGGCCTTCTGAATAGGGTTTTTCTTAATAAGCTTCTGTTTGCATTCACTCCTGATTTAAAAAAAAGTCTTAGTTAGAGATTTAGTTAGATGAAGGATTGTGTTGAGACAAGATTAATGACCAGGAGAAGGTCTGTGAGTTAAACAGAGATAAAACTATTTCCAGGACCTTTAAATATAGACAGAATCTATCAATTTATGTAGAAAGCCAAAATAGGGAAGGAGATGATCTAGAGTTTAGATATACTGTCTGGACTCAGGATGCTGCTATTCAGCAATCGAAATTTACAACTCCCTAAATTCAGAGTAGAGACATTTAAAGTAGTCTGGAGGAATCAGGATAGTCATGTGCACAGGAGTGGAAATTCTGATGCCACGTCCCTTCTCTGCAAATTGTACTGTTGACTGCATAAAAGAGGTGGTTGGGAGATAACTTTTTTTTTTTTTTCATTTATAATTCTGTTCTAATGAATGACAGAGTAGGACAATGCTGAGAGAGAGTAGAGAACATATTTATGGTTCCAGGACTGTGAGAACCAGGTAATCACACTGGGAATGTTCTCATTAGTTTAGATAAAGGAAAGATGTGAAAATCACTAGTGGAACTACATTTATATCTCAGAGACCATCTGCTCCAAAAATTAGTTTTATTTCCACTGCCCCTTATTCAAAGAGATGGTTACTTCAATAAGCTACCTTACTTAGCTTGAGAGCCTGAGAGACAGACTGAAAACATATATTTAAGATAGAAAACAAACCTTAAAAAATGAGATAAATGCTTTGTTCTACATCTCACTCACATTCTATGGCTAGAAATCCATATCTGACTTAGATATTCCTGATAATCCAAAAGCACACTGGATGGAAGTAAGCCAAGAAATGAGAGAAAATGTTTACTGGGTGTGTCTTGGTCCACCCTGTTTATTCACCTCTGGAGTGGAAGTATAGGGAGAAATAGTCTGCTTATAATAGCCAAGGTCTGTGGAGGAGCCCTGAAGTTGCTTTCCCCAAATAACAAGTTTGATTCAAGAGAAAGAAGAAAAAGATGGAAACCATCTCCTTACACAAAACTCGGTGATGGTGTCTCTGATAGTCACTGGTCAGCAGTGGGAAAGGAGGAACTCAACTGCTGGCTTTATGATTTGTTGAAGGCTGCTAGCACAGCCCAGATCATCTCTGTGGCACTGTGCTTTGTCCCCTCTACCTCAGGGTCCAGTTCTACTAGGTCCTTGGCTCGATTCATTGCCATATCATACTTGTCATCTGTCAGAGAGGAGAAGACATTCTCTAGCACGTCGGAGGAGTGGGCAAGGACCAGGAGTGCTAGTGTTCGCTTGTCCATGCGCTGAGGGTCATTTACCCACCGCTCTAGGACACTATCCTGAAGCTTTTTCACTAGTCGTTGCTTCTCTGTTGTGTTGGTCACTGGGTGAGTAGTCATGTCAAATAGGAGGAAATTCTGCTTCTCAGTGGTTAGAATACCCTTCTCTACCAGGTTCTTTGCAATTCTTTCTCTTACATTTCTCAGCTGGTACTGTAATTTGAAAGGGTTCCAGGTCTCACCAGTGAGTAGTTCTATCCATGTTTGGACAGTTTCTGTGGGTTCAGTTGCTTTGATGTGTTTGAGAGTTTCATCCAGTAAAACATCACCCGTTGGGCTGTCTGACTTTAGCAGTACCTTTCTGTCTAGTAGGCGCTTCTTATGCATGGTGGGGGGTTCTAGATAGATTCGACCTCGCATGGCCAGCTCTATCAGGATGCCGCCTCGCAAGCCAGATGATATGCAGTCATTCCAGAAAGATGTGTAACCCTCTTTATCTTTTAGTCCCAGGAGCAATACTTCTTCCATAAGGGTGAGGCGGATATCCTTAGAGTCTCCAGTGTCCTCATTGTCTTGATTTCTGTCTTGATTAGTGTCTTCCTCACTTTCCACCTTCTTTTCAGAATTCTTCCCTACTTCAGTACGGCGGGCCCGGTGAGTTAAGGTGGTCATTCTCACCTGTTTCTGACGTTACTCCTGGGTCACAGTCAAACGCAGGTTGCAGCTTGCGCTCTATTTTAGGAGAACATCTATCCCCACCCCCACCCCCCACCCCCGTCCTGCTAGGTGAAAAACTTCCCAGCCACGCAGAGAACAAACTTCCTGATCCTTCGATACAGAGAAGGAATTCATTTCAATTTTATATTTATTTTTCTCAGTGACTAAACATGCTGCTGCCAGTACATTCCCCCATTAGATTCAAAACTGGGCTATTTGAAAATTACTTACGTCTATTTATTTTTCCAACTTCAAAGTTCAGGTTTTTCTCGTGCTGCATGTAATGAACATAGGCTTTACAATAACATCTTAAAATAAAGATATACAATGGTATTTAAGATGTTTGTTGAACTTGAAATGATAACTCATGGTCTTTCTTAATGATGACAGTTTTTCAGTGAGTCCTATTACTGTTTATGGTTGGGGAAGATTGATTGGTGGGGGAAGGCCAGGTGCTTGCTACTCGACAAGGCGGGCACCTTACTAAAATCTCTGAGATGCGAAGCTGGTAAGAACAGAAGGTGGTAAAAGTCCTGAATAGGAATTATCAGCAATACTTTCTGCTTACAAAAATCTGATGTACTTATTTTATCAAGTGCAGATGTTTTACATTTTAGGTTAACTAGTTCTCTTTTGAGGTACTCAAACCTCTGGGAGACTGAAGGCCATCTAGCAATTATATCTTAACATCCACTGTTTTAATCAGATAGACCCCTGGGTAGCTCAGATGGTAAAGAATCTGCCTGCAATGTAGGAGACCTGCATTCCAGCCCTGGGTTGGGAAGATCCCCTGGAGAAGGGAATAGCTACCCACTCCAGTATTCTTGCCTGGAGAATTCCACGAACAGAGAAGCCTGGCAGGCCACAGTCCCTGGGACTCAAAGATTTGGACATGACTGAGCGACTTTCACTTGCACTTTGGTTTTCACAGGAAGGGGGTGTAAAGCAGGAGAGAAACTGCGGGGAGTGCAGAGGCCCAGGCCCCAGGGCCCAGGGAATATCCTACTCTCCTTTGAGCTAGGACTCTCACAGGTGTGACAGGTCACAGACTGGAACCCCAAGGCTGTATACTGTTTGGTTTGTCTGACCATACCACACTGTTCTGTTTGCCTATACACAACTGTAACATTTAAAAATTGATTCTAAATATTTAAAAAAAGATATATTGCTTCTCTTGAAAAATAAGCATATGTGGTGATCCTGAGCCCATTTTCAACAAGGTGGCATTAGCTGGGGCTGGGAGGTACTGCCTTTTCTAAAGGGCCCAGCTCGTGATCTTAGCTGTTGTCCTCCTCACTCCCTGTTTTTCTTACACAGTCTATTCCCCTCATCTCTGTACTTGGTTGATCCAAGGAGGCATTTGTATTTACAGCCTGAGAATAGACTTTACTGTTTAGAAGTATTATAATGTAGTCCCCCAAAGAAACTCAAGGGGATTCTCCACCTACTAAATCCAAGGCTTCTACCATCAACTCCTACCACTCACCTGCTCCAGGACCCGACATGTATAAAACACTTATTTTGTGCCATGCACTCTGCTAAGCATTTACTTACAGCAACTTGTTTATCCTAACAACTACTTTATGAAGTAGACAGAATTTTCTTCATTTTATAGCAGAGCAGCCTGAGGCTCAGAAAGGTTGGTTAATTTTTCCCAATATAGTTACTACATGGCTGTCATCTGTTTTCATTCAGATTCCTGACTGTGAAATTTCTGCTCTTAACCACTGAGTAACAATTTTGTTATATTCACAATGGCCAACACGTGCCAGTGGCAGGGTAACCAGCAGAATGAAAAGACACCAGACTAGAGTATCTGATGGGCCCTATAGAAGGTACACAGACCACTTCCTAGTAACTCAGTGGTAATAAACCAAGTGAAAACGTTGAGAAGTAACAAACACCTCGACATTCAGGGAGCATGAACTGCTGGTGGAAAGAACCTGACACAAAACACCAGTGGGCCTGGATTCTAGACTCCGCTCTGACTGAAGGAGGCTGCCTTGGATGCAAGGCTCCCCAGAGGGACATCCCCATTTGAACCCCACAACAGACATCTGAGCCAGATGGTATTATTCCATTTTACAGATGAAGAAACAGAAACTCACAGGACTTCAGCTGCTCACTCCAAGGCCTTCTGCTTAGTAAATGGCAAAGCTGAGAGTAGAAACGAGGACGATGGCCTCCTGTGTCATTTCAGGTCTCTTCTGCCTGCCTCTATGTCACTCTAAAGAGTCACCCTGTACCTTTTCTGGCCTTCTACCTTCATATCTTGGTAACATGCCAGAAAACTCTGAAATTAAGATATTAGGTCTGCCCTTTTTGTTTTTCTTAGAGTCAGAGGTGATGCCTAGGGGAATCAGTACACTAAACTGAAATGTATGAAGTCAAAAAAAAGAAAAACAAAAAAATAAACCTTCAGCATTATGAGTGTACATGGAAAAATGAAGATTGTCTACATTACTGTGACTTCCACCCCATCCCCTTTTCCCAATAACCAGTAATTCTGAACTATTTCCATATTACTTGACACAGATAGGTAATGTTTAGGAATAAAAGATGAGTGAAAATGCCTTTATCCCTATAATTTTTCTATTTAACCTTGTGCAAAACTTTCCCCTTGCCTCGTATAACATTTATTGATGACAAATAGCTTTGCTGACAAGATGGCATTGATTGGACTACAGTAGTAAATCTTTGTCTACTCCGATGCTGATGTCAGATAGACAACAAATTTGAAAAGCTTTAGTATCTCTCATCCCACATAAATATGGCTTGTTTTCATTGAACCATTTCTCATCTATCCGTCTCTCAGCAGAAACTGCTAATGAGTCTATGTCTCTTGTGAGCACCATGGGGGCCATTGTAACTGCATAATGTCCTCAGTCCTTCAGAATCTCACAACATCTTGCTGTGCAATTTCCAGGCTGCCCAGCTTGTTTCTTTTCTGCAAGTTTAGAGGGGGCTTCTGTTCTTGGTGACCAACATGGAGTTCCAAGAAGGTGCCAGGGAGAGTGTTATACATGGTGCCAAAGGACAAAGTCTCATGCTTTGTAAGTCTTATCAGAGGTAAAGGGGATCTGAATTATATCTAAATTAAGTCACCATATTGATATGGCAAGAAAAGCACTGGCCAGATGGTGCAGAGTACAAAAAGGCAGTGAAACATATCAACCTCATTCCTTTTACTATTTATGAGTCCAAGAATAAGGTCAGCTGCTTAGATGGTGGTATGACCACAGTAACTGTTAGTACCAAAAGGAAGCTACTCTTTTCCATTTCTCTGTTTTTCTCATTCTTCTACATTGGCATATGTTTTCCTCTTTAAGATTCATTTCCACAATGACCACTAGGATAAAATTACAATCCTACTCAAACACTTTTGTGCTACTGGAAACAAAAGATGGTGGGTATACTTTCTCTTTTCTTTTTCTTTAGGGAAAGCTTGCAGAAATTCTAGTTTCCATTGCTTTCTGCTTGGGTTTCTTCTACAAGTTTAAAAGGAGACTTTCATAAGGGCTATGGACTAAGAAAGGTATGTGTTGTGTCTCTCCATGATTCTCATGTCTGGTCAAGGCCCTCCTGGAGGAGGCTATCTCAGGATGGAAGGGTGAGTGGATGGTAACAACCATCTTTCAGCTCTAGTTTTGTATACATAGGCTTTGAAGGGCATTGCTCTTGTAATGAAGCTACAGAGGCTAAGAGGGAATTAAACTGATAGGGAGTGTCTGTGGAAATAATTATCCCTTTGAGGGTTCAATAAATATTGGCCAATTATGATACTCCCTAGTAGATGGTCATTTTATATAATTAGAGCACTGAACCAAAACAGCTCCCTAATGCCCACATATGGGATGATCAATAATGGGTGAGCATAGGGAGCTATGTAGGATGATGGGTGGTGTACTGGATTGCATATGAAGAGAGAAGGCTGGCTTCCAGCACTCTCTCTATACCTAACCAGGGACTCAGAGCAACTCGATTCACCTTTCCAGATCTCAATGTTCCTGTTTGCTAAGTTGGGATTGTGGGGTGGTATAACAGACTGAGCATTTGTGTCTCCTCCAGATTCATATGCTGAAGTCCTAAACTTTAATGTATTTCTACTTGGAGACAGGCCCTCGAGGAGGAGGTGATAATGGTTAAATGGTGTCTTAAGAATGGGGCCCTAATAAGAGGAAGAGACACCAGAGCTCGCTCTCTGCTATGCAAGAATGTGAGGATACAGTGAGAAGGCTCTCTTCCTACAAGCTAGGAAGAGAGTCTTAGCCAGAAACTGACCATATCAGTGTGTTTATCTTCTAGCCTCTAGAGCAGTGAGAAAGATGTGTGTTGTGTAAGCTACCCAGTCTATGACATTTTGTGTGCCAGGCTAAGCAGACCTAACAGGTTGTGAGGACTAGTTAATTAAAATGATACGATGGTTTACAGTTTATAAAGTACTTTCACAAACTCATTTTCTTAGAGAAACTGTAAGAGGGGGAAGAGCAGAGCACTGTTTTAAAATCATGGAAATACCTCAAATCACAAGGCTACCACAAGGCTACTAAGTGGAATTCAGTCAGATGCAACTTTGAGCCCCTGAGGCACCTTCAGTTGTAAATGGCAATGATTTTCTTATTTTTATCATCATGACATTGGATATCTATGAATTCTAGTTTATAGGTTTCCATGTAATTCCCAGTTGAAGAATGTCAAATTTATTACAATTCATGCATGTATTTTTTCTCTTTAGAACCATAAGAGTTGTTTCCTTTGACCAACCACTTTCAAAGTAAGGTCTAAGATCAGCAGTAAGAACTGAAGATTTAGAAATGCAAATTCTTGGGCCCTACCTGGACCTGACCTGCAGAATCAGAAACTCTGGGGGGTGGGTGGGCCACAACAATTTCTGAGAAGTTCTCAAGGGAATGTTGAGGCTGCTAAATCTGAGAACCATGGTCATGATTTGTGTTTACCTTTGTTACGGGTTGACATTTGACATCTCCCCACCCTGCTGCACCAAAGGATATGCAGTTACAACTCTGAGTCCTACAATTAATTCCATCAATGACATACTGTGAAAGCTATTTTGAAATGTTTGAACCTACAAGTGTGTCCTCTTAATAATTATAATATTCTATAATTTTGTGTTAGCCTTGGTTACCTCCTTTAAATCTGCTTGGAATTTGAAAACATTTTAGAAAAAAACTATCTCGGTCAGCATATCACAAACCTGGAACTAAACTGACTCTATTCTAATTAAAATAGTAATTTAAAATAAATTTATTATTTATTCAAAATGGCTAATGGTTTTAATCACTTAGGGTACTTGACCATCTACTCCCCCACGCTCACCTGATACCTCAAGTAACTCCAAAGGAAATTCATTTGTACATGAAATCTATTCCTAAACAAGATGCACCGCCTTCCAATCAGGAAAGAATATTTTAATAAATAATACAAATAATCCAAAATACATACATAAACTTTCTTCTAATATTTATTCTAGAAAGCCAAACATAGAGCTAATTCTATATATTTTAATTATATGTAAATATTGTATATATGTATATTATATGTCATATAGTTATACATATAATGAAGTATATTTATCTATCTATATCAAGTGTCTGGATTTTAGAAGCATAAAATCACAAGGCTACCACAAGGCTACTAAGTGGAATTCAGTCAGATGCAACTTTGAGCCCCTGAGGCACCTTCAGTTGTAAATGGCAATGATTTTCTTATTTTTATCATCATGACATTGGATATCTATGAATTCTAGTTTATAGGTTTCCATGTAATTCCCAGTTGAAGAATGTCAAATTTATTACAATTCATGCATGTATTTTTTCTCTTTAGAACCATAAGAGTTGTTTCCTTTGACCAACCACTTTCAAAGTAAGGTCTAAGATCAGCAGTAAGAACTGAAGATTTAGAAATGCAAATTCTTGGGCCCTACCTGGACCTGACCTGCAGAATCAGAAACTCTGGGGGGTGGGTGGGCCACAACAATTTCTGAGAAGTTCTCAAGGGAATGTTGAGGCTGCTAAATCTGAGAACCATGGTCATGATTTGTGTTTACCTTTGTTACGGGTTGACATTTGACATCTCCCCACCCTGCTGCACCAAAGGATATGCAGTTACAACTCTGAGTCCTACAATTAATTCCATCAATGACATACTGTGAAAGCTATTTTGAAATGTTTGAACCTACAAGTGTGTCCTCTTAATAATTATAATATTCTATAATTTTGTGTTAGCCTTGGTTACCTCCTTTAAATCTGCTTGGAATTTGAAAACATTTTAGAAAAAAACTATCTCGGTCAGCATATCACAAACCTGGAACTAAACTGACTCTATTCTAATTAAAATAGTAATTTAAAATAAATTTATTATTTATTCAAAATGGCTAATGGTTTTAATCACTTAGGGTACTTGACCATCTACTCCCCCACGCTCACCTGATACCTCAAGTAACTCCAAAGGAAATTCATTTGTACATGAAATCTATTCCTAAACAAGATGCACCGCCTTCCAATCAGGAAAGAATATTTTAATAAATAATACAAATAATCCAAAATACATACATAAACTTTCTTCTAATATTTATTCTAGAAAGCCAAACATAGAGCTAATTCTATATATTTTAATTATATGTAAATATTGTATATATGTATATTATATGTCATATAGTTATACATATAATGAAGTATATTTATCTATCTATATCAAGTGTCTGGATTTTAGAAGCATAAAGAGTTTTGTCTAATGCTTCCTTTGATTACTTTCTGACACTTGAAGTTTGAAAACTAGGGGTTTCTGGAGGAGCACATGGTCTTCAAGGCCACTGCAATCCATTTATATTCAAGTCTAAAGAAGTGTCTGGATGTGTGATTACATATTATATGGTACCCCTTATTACTTTAGGACCTCAACACTAACCTAAGAATTCTCTGGAAAATTTTCATGTGAGTCTCAAATAAATCTCGGCACTAAAATTTCACATAAAGAGAAGCATAATGTTGCCTTTTAAGAGTAAAACCGTACACATTTACAAAATTACTCTTTCTTATAGAGAAATAACACAGAAATCACCTTTTACCCCCTCGAATGTGGAGAGCCAGACAAAATATGACAAAATCCTCACATGCTGTGCTGCTCGTTATTAATGTGCTTACATAAGCAAGACTGTGGGCTTTCAGTGGAAGTCAAGACCTGCAAATAAAATGACTGACAAAATGGCATATAGCTTGCACAGTGTTTGTAGAGCCACAGCTTCTGAATGACAGATTTAAAGAGCTTAGTAGACTTCTGCCCATCATAGCACTCCAACCATTTTATCTTCTTTAGATTTTCTTTTGGCACCATTTACTGAAATAGCTTTTTGCAATTATACAAAGATTGACTAGCAAATTTCTACCATGTTTACGAAAAGACAAAGGAAGACTAAATGGAACATTATATATATATATATATATATATATATATATACACATATAAACTGCCTATATATGTGTGTGTGTGTGTATATATATATATATATATATATATATATATATATAAACTATGAGATAAAGCAATATTAGAAAAAATATTTTACACACATCCACTCACAAAATACATGCACTTTTACTGGTGATCTCTTAAACTCAGAAAGAATTTTTGGTTGTGTTATAAAGACTAATTAGACTACCCAAATATTTGACTTTGAGGTGTCAACGCTGTCATTGTTTCAACCTAGGATTTCCTCATTACATCAACACCAAATAAACCTTCCCCAAAAGGAAGGACTACTCTCACTGCCAACAGCAAACACCAAAGCCAACTCATATTCATAATTACTCATCTTTTGAAACATGTTTTGACATGAATGACTCAGCAAAGCTGGGTCACCACCAGCTGGCACCACCTGGTCCAATGGCACTGAAGGCAACATAATAACTACCGAGTCAACATTGACTGAGAAGTTGAATCCTCTCTCATTTGATCCAGGTAAGAACAGTGTTATTTTCTGAAGAAGCAGGACAGGGGGTTCTATTTTTTAAAAACATTCCCCAACAGTTAGTGAAATGTGTTTAGGCACAACAATATAAATTTGTGAAAAGTGCCACAAGAAGAAAAGAACAACAACTCTCTTTACTGAATTCCCAAATTCACTTAAAACAAAAAGAAGCTTTAGGAAAAAAAGAAAATAAAGAAACGCAGCTTTGGCAGTAGAATGATACTAAAGAAGTACAAAAAGAACAGGAATTAAGGAAGAAATAAAACTCTTTATTAGTTTAAATAAAACTAATAAAATTAAGAATTAAGGGAGAAATAAAAATTTTCATTCTGATAGAGATATGCATAGATATGTGTGTTCTCATACTCAACTGCATTTTACTAGTTCATTTGCCAGGGAGGTTCAGCTCATCATTAGAATGCCAGTCTAGAGGGCAGGGTATATGGGAAACAGAGGTCATAGACCCAAAGTAATTAATCTGGCATAGTTAAAATGACAACTAATAGCCCAGCAGAGCACTCTGACTCCAGTCGCACTTCTCTGATTAACTGAACTGACAATTTGGCACTAAGTAGAAACTAGGGCCAAATCCAACATTCTTCCACCCTGGTTTACTCAGGAGCAGGAGAACGAAGATAACGCAAGAAAAACACGGTAGTTTGAGTGAACCCTGTAGTGTGGACATACTCTGTCCCTCCTGGGGAGATGCTTTGTTTGGCTAGTGTTTCCCCAGAAGACCACTTCAGTTATCACAATTACTCCAGGCCTAACGAGCCAGTCTGTAAGCCATTTGTTTCTGGTTTCTCTCTGTTATGGTCATTTTCTCTTTTTTCAGAAATAGACACAATGGCTCCTTTAATGCAATCACCACGATGTGAAACAAATGGCATGATTAGGAAACTGTCCAAATTCAACTTGGCTTTCTGTAACTTGCTGACTGTCTTTATTCTAACTGCTTCACCTGCTTAGATCCCTTTGAATTATTTCTCTGTCTCTACCTGAGCTTAGGTTGGAATCAGATGTAATCACCTGAGTTTACATCAGAAGCAGAGCCACTTACACATGAAATAGATGCGCAGTTATCCTGTCTCCTGATAGTTAACAAAGATGTTAAGGGCTGATGCCAGTTCAATGACATGAGCTGGATAGCTTCCATTACCTGGTATGTCATTGTTTATGGTCTATTAAGCAGTTTTCATTTCACCTTATGGGCCCATATAAAAATACAAGCTAGATGTTTCTCAAATTACAAGCTGTTTTAAAGAATATTAACTAGCTTCCTTATTGGTTTGTTTTTAAATTTGAAATCTCTAAATTTACTGCAGACAACCTGTGAAAGCAAACTTGGCAATATGTTTTAAATTTCTCAGTTTTTGAAAGTCTCTTATAAAACAAAAGAACAGGAAAAAGAAAATAAAGAAACGCAGCTTTGGCAGTAGAATGATACTAAAGAAGTACAAAAAGAACAGGAATTAAGGAAGAAATAAAACTCTTTATTAGTTTAAATAAAACTAATAAAATTAAGAATTAAGGGAGAAATAAAAATTTTCATTCTGATAGAGATATGCATAGATATGTGTGTTCTCATACTCAACTGCATTTTACTAGTTCATTTGCCAGGGAGGTTCAGCTCATCATTAGAATGCCAGTCTAGAGGGCAGGGTATATGGGAAACAGAGGTCATAGACCCAAAGTAATTAATCTGGCATAGTTAAAATGACAACTAATAGCCCAGCAGAGCACTCTGACTCCAGTCGCACTTCTCTGATTAACTGAACTGACAATTTGGCACTAAGTAGAAACTAGGGCCAAATCCAACATTCTTCCACCCTGGTTTACTCAGGAGCAGGAGAACGAAGATAACGCAAGAAAAACACGGTAGTTTGAGTGAACCCTGTAGTGTGGACATACTCTGTCCCTCCTGGGGAGATGCTTTGTTTGGCTAGTGTTTCCCCAGAAGACCACTTCAGTTATCACAATTACTCCAGGCCTAACGAGCCAGTCTGTAAGCCATTTGTTTCTGGTTTCTCTCTGTTATGGTCATTTTCTCTTTTTTCAGAAATAGACACAATGGCTCCTTTAATGCAATCACCACGATGTGAAACAAATGGCATGATTAGGAAACTGTCCAAATTCAACTTGGCTTTCTGTAACTTGCTGACTGTCTTTATTCTAACTGCTTCACCTGCTTAGATCCCTTTGAATTATTTCTCTGTCTCTACCTGAGCTTAGGTTGGAATCAGATGTAATCACCTGAGTTTACATCAGAAGCAGAGCCACTTACACATGAAATAGATGCGCAGTTATCCTGTCTCCCTGATAGTTAACAAAGATGTTAAGGGCTGATGCCAGTTCAATGACATGAGCTGGATAGCTTCCATTACCTGGTATGTCATTGTTTATGGTCTATTAAGCAGTTTTCATTTCACCTTATGGGCCCATATAAAAATACAAGCTAGATGTTTCTCAAATTACAAGCTGTTTTAAAGAATATTAACTAGCTTCCTTATTGGTTTGTTTTTAAATTTGAAATCTCTAAATTTACTGCAGACAACCTGTGAAAGCAAACTTGGCAATATGTTTTAAATTTCTCAGTTTTTGAAAGTCTCTTATCCCCTTCCTCCTAAATTATATTCATTGTTTTACACTAATAGTAGCATTTCTCATTTTCAAAATAAGATACTTTCTGGTTCTTATTTAAATATTTTTTTTTCACAACCAAATCATCACTGTTGTACTGATGATTTTTCAAGTGGGGTTTTCAATTTCCAAACATCTTTTTATCTTGCTCTACATTAGTTTTCATCATTCTTACATACAGAACATACATGTTGACATCATACAGAAGTCAGTGCATCAGAGGCCTTGGACAGGGAGGCTTAGCCTATCTCAAAATCTATCTTATTATGCATGCCTCAGTTAGATAGGCTAATATAACTGCCAGGGCAAAGCTGAAAACTCAAAGAACTTCAGTTGTCAAAAATCTACAATGAAACAGTAGAAAATGTATGTAAGCATTCACTTACCTGCTTTTGATCAACAATTATTTCCAGGTCTTCATCACTGCTTAGTTTTCCATATCCTTTTTCTTTACTTTTCTTGTGAAAGAATAATTTTAAATGATCATTTAGTTTCTTTTCATTAATAATGTTAATTCCTACTTAATATTTTGAAAGATAAAGTCTTAACCTTGTTCACTAGTCATAATACATCATTCTTTATGCCAGTCTCTCACGGACAATAGCAAGTATCTTTATTAAACTTCTGGCTTCTGCTTAGTTTCTCCTATCCAAATTATACCTTTAATTCTTATCTCAATATTGTAATGCTTCTTATTCAATTCTATACTTTCAGAAAAGATTCTTTAATAATTCAAGATAAACAAGCAGTTCTTTCAAGGGTACTAGTGCATTTTTCTTACACACTTAAATTGCATTTAATGATCATACTATGCTTTAGACTTCAACTATTAAATGTTCTCTTTTAATCCTTTACATGTTTTTAAGAATAAGCAAGTATAATACCACCCAGATAATAAATCCTCAAACTTTCTATATTTGCTTATAAATCTGATGAAAACTAACATTGGAAGAAACAGCTTAGAGATAATTTTTCAAAGGCAAATATAATTTTCAAAATTACGAAGCTTGAAAAGTTGGAAGAGTACAGGCTATCATTAAAAAAGTACTTTATTGGCCTTTTTTCCTCCCATCTATCTTCCCCCATAGCAAAAATTATGAAGTTTGAAAAGGACGTAGACCATGACAACCATTTTATTGTTGTGCTATAGGACAAATATAACATGTCTGAGTCTTCCCCCTCCAATCTTCCTCCCAGTGCAATGGTTAAAGGAAATACCAGGAATGACAGTTGCTTCTTCATAATTTCAGAAATCATCAGTACATTGTAGAGGACCAGTAAGAAAAAGAAAAGAAAACTCACTATCTAGTTAGCTGTACTCTTAAAATTGTTATCTTAAAAACAACAACAACAACAACAACAACCTTGCTGTCAATATTAACTCTATCAACTAGAATTAAGGGAATTAAAAATATTTATGCTTGCATCCACTGTGCAATATTAGGATCTTCTCATTGGGAGAAGAATTACATCCTGCAGTGAACATGACATAAGTCTTGTTTACATTATGGGATATGATTTTTGTCTTTTTTTTCTCCTGTAACATTTATAAAAGCAGATTTCCACATCCTCCCTAATAAATATACCTCCTATTTTTTGTTTTTTCTTTTTCTGAGACAGAGATTTTCTGAATATTCAAGTATTAGGATGCATAAATAAAGTCTAAATTCTCATTCATATATTAATGAGTTTAGCCACTTAGAAGAGAACAGATGGCCACAGTATTTCTATTATTATTCTTGTCCTCATTTGAGGTTCCATTTCAAGATTGATGGAAAACAAAGAGAACAAGGTTGGTTTTAGTCAAGCTGACTTTCTTCCTGTTACTTTGCTTTTGTATTCTTTCAAGGGTACTAGTGCATTTTCTTACACACTTAAATTGCATTTAATGATCATACTATGCTTTAGACTTCAACTATTAAATGTTCTCTTTTAATCCTTTACATGTTTTTAAGAATAAGCAAGTATAATACCACCCAGATAATAAATCCTCAAACTTTCTATATTTGCTTATAAATCTGATGAAAACTAACATTGGAAGAAACAGCTTAGAGATAATTTTTCAAAGGCAAATATAATTTTCAAAATTACGAAGCTTGAAAAGTTGGAAGAGTACAGGCTATCTTTAAAAATGTACTTTATTGGCCTTTTTTCCTCCCATCTATCTTCCCCCATAGCAAAAATTATGAAGTTTGAAAAGGACGTAGACCATGACAACCATTTTATTGTTGTGCTATAGGACAAATATAACATGTCTGAGTCTTCCCCCTCCAATCTTCCTCCCAGTGCAATGGTTAAAGGAAATACCAGGAATGACAGTTGCTTCTTCATAATTTCAGAAATCATCAGTACATTGTAGAGGACCAGTAAGAAAAAGAAAAGAAAACTCACTATCTAGTTAGCTGTACTCTTAAAATTGTTATCTTAAAAACAACAACAACAACAACAACAACCTTGCTGTCAATATTAACTCTATCAACTAGAATTAAGGGAATTAAAAATATTTATGCTTGCATCCACTGTGCAATATTAGGATCTTCTCATTGGGAGAAGAATTACATCCTGCAGTGAACATGACATAAGTCTTGTTTACATTATGGGATATGATTTTTGTCTTTTTTTTCTCCTGTAACATTTATAAAAGCAGATTTCCACATCCTCCCTAATAAATATACCTCCTATTTTTTGTTTTTTCTTTTTCTGAGACAGAGATTTTCTGAATATTCAAGTATTAGGATGCATAAATAAAGTCTAAATTCTCATTCATATATTAATGAGTTTAGCCACTTAGAAGAGAACAGATGGCCACAGTATTTCTATTATTATTCTTGTCCTCATTTGAGGTTCCATTTCAAGATTGATGGAAAACAAAGAGAACAAGGTTGGTTTTAGTCAAGCTGACTTTCTTCCTGTTACTTTGCTTTTGTATTCTTTTAGTCCACCGATTGCCATAAGATATTGTCCAGAGACCCTCTAATGTAAATCAGTTAGAAATGCCTTTACTGAATATTGATCTGTATACGTACCAAGTAGTTTATTTGCATGACCCGATTTCTGGACAAAAGGACATTAAGTAGAGATGGAATGTGGGTCTTTTCATCCATATTACTGTCAGATATCCCAGAATTCTTTGTCTCAGCCGCAGTGGCTTCATTGCCAGAAGGTGCTGATCAGAGAACCACAGATCTTGCCTGGTAACAGTATTTATAATCCACCACACTAATCGAAGTGTCCCCGAATCATTGTCTTGACTTTGTAAACATCATGAAATCAAGGAAACTAAAATTGCTCCTTTTCTGGCTAATTTTTATCCAAGCACTTCCATGTTCCCTGACTGCTGTTCAAGTCTAACATTCAGAAAACCCCTCCATCTATTATTAATTATACACATCCTTATATTTCATCTCATGCACACGGGTTACTCAGTTTCTCTGTCATAAAAGCATTCAATTTTCCCTTTTTTATGCCCCACCCCTGACTATTTTGTGATTACCAAATCACTACTAATAGATACAACAGTGTTGGCATTCACAGAACATAGTTTGAATGCCCTTTCTGCCAATACCAGATTCAACTTTTCCAATTTAATCCCAACTCCTTATCTAGTTTAGTACTAAATCTTCCCAGAAAAGAGGCTAAATCAGGGAAAGAGATTACATTCCCAACTACTGTAAGTAGAAGCTGGCATTTTCCAAGAGTGGGAGGAGGCTTTTAGAGTTCTGGGTTTGTACTTAAGCCCTTAGTCTCCAAACAGCAGACAACTGTAGACAGTCAGAAGCTTTCCAGTTTTACTCTAGAGTTAAGCAATATTTTCTAGCACACCCCATAACCCCAGGGGGATTAAGCCTTTTCTCAACCATAATGGTTATGCACTCACTTACTGCTTATTTCTAGTGCGAGTATAATCCTCTTTCAAGTATTAGGATGCATAAATAAAGTCTAAATTCTCATTCATATATTAATGAGTTTAGCCACTTAGAAGAGAACAGATGGCCACAGTATTTCTATTATTATTCTTGTCCTCATTTGAGGTTCCATTTCAAGATTGATGGAAAACAAAGAGAACAAGGTTGGTTTTAGTCAAGCTGACTTTCTTCCTGTTACTTTGCTTTTGTATTCTTTTAGTCCACCGATTGCCATAAGATATTGTCCAGAGACCCTCTAATGTAAATCAGTTAGAAATGCCTTTACTGAATATTGATCTGTATACGTACAAGTAGTTTATTTGCATGACCCGATTTCTGGACAAAAGGACATTAAGTAGAGATGGAATGTGGGTCTTTTCATCCATATTACTGTCAGATATCCCAGAATTCTTTGTCTCAGCCGCAGTGGCTTCATTGCCAGAAGGTGCTGATCAGAGAACCACAGATCTTGCCTGGTAACAGTATTTATAATCCACCACACTAATCGAAGTGTCCCCGAATCATTGTCTTGACTTTGTAAACATCATGAAATCAAGGAAACTAAAATTGCTCCTTTTCTGGCTAATTTTTATCCAAGCACTTCCATGTTCCCTGACTGCTGTTCAAGTCTAACATTCAGAAAACCCCTCCATCTATTATTAATTATACACATCCTTATATTTCATCTCATGCACACGGGTTACTCAGTTTCTCTGTCATAAAAGCATTCAATTTTCCCTTTTTTATGCCCCACCCCTGACTATTTTGTGATTACCAAATCACTACTAATAGATACAACAGTGTTGGCATTCACAGAACATAGTTTGAATGCCCTTTCTGCCAATACCAGATTCAACTTTTCCAATTTAATCCCAACTCCTTATCTAGTTTAGTACTAAATCTTCCCAGAAAAGAGGCTAAATCAGGGAAAGAGATTACATTCCCAACTACTGTAAGTAGAAGCTGGCATTTTCCAAGAGTGGGAGGAGGCTTTTAGAGTTCTGGGTTTGTACTTAAGCCCTTAGTCTCCAAACAGCAGACAACTGTAGACAGTCAGAAGCTTTCCAGTTTTACTCTAGAGTTAAGCAATATTTTCTAGCACACCCCATAACCCCAGGGGGATTAAGCCTTTTCTCAACCATAATGGTTATGCACTCACTTACTGCTTATTTCTAGTGCGAGTATAATCCTCTTTCAAGCACTCAGCTTCCCACTTGGACTGCTTAGATCAGCCAGCCCAGGCAGGGATCTTCAGCTCTCCTCCCTCCTCCCAGCCGGGAATCCCTGTCTTCTATCTATGTACTTGGTCAAGCACAAAAAGCAACTTCGGAGCTCCTGCGTGGTCTTTCACGCTAGGCAAAGGAACTGAACTCGAAGGAGACAGCAAGCTAACTTCCTCTTGTCTGATCATGAGGAGGCGGGGCTTCTGTGGGAGGAGAAGCCAGAGGGGAATCACTTCCTGAGCTCCTCCCACCTCTCTGCAGCCACTGGAGCTCTGGATTCCCACTGAGGCAGTACACTTAGGCCCCTGTCCACCTCAGCCCCAGCATGCTGCCTGCTGAGAGCAGATTTTTTGCACTGCCCTCCTACATGCAGCTGAGGAGGGAGCATCAGTGCAGTGGAGCTAAAACGGTAAGGACCTCGAGGCAGGAGAAGTGAGGAAAGAGAGAAAGCAAATAGTCATCATTTGCTGAGAATGTCTCTCACCCTGGGAGAAGCTTTCAGCTCAGGATGAGTGTCCAGTGTCTGAAACTCCAAACACAGCATATCCCCTTTCCCCCACACCATTATGAATCCTTTATGAGTACCTGGAAGGAGAACTATTTAGTTATGTCTTAGTACTGACAAATTTTTTAATACTACTAAATCAGGGCTCTTGTTTTCTTAAACACTGAGCCTGATCATCTTTCCTCACTGTAAATGTTCCACCATCTCTCCTTAACCCAATCTACCTCCACAAAAGTGAAACAAAAAGATGGGTTTATTCACTTGAATTAAATAAACCATAAAACTTGGAAAATGTATAGGAAAAGCGTACATGGCCACAGATATAGAATGTGTTATATAAGAAAATTTTCCAAGTGAGAAACAAAACAATAATAAAATCTGATAGGACAGACAACAGGAAAATGAAGCACCCAATGTTCTTTTAGGAAGAGTTATAAAAGTTTATCAAAAAGGAAGAGTTTTAACTGAAGGCTTCCAGTTGTGTATGGGTTGAATTAAAAGGATTCATCATACTCACTAGGAATGGAATATATAAGGGAAGTTTTGAAAGGGAAAAGGAACACATGATTTAATTAATTGTACAAATTAGCCTCAATAACAATTTTTGCCTAACTATAGGTACGAAAATAAGTGTAAAGGCTTAAATATAAATGTTAAAAATATTATTACTATTACTTATTCAATACTGCAATGTAATAAACAGACCTAACATTTATTAAAGCCAAAGTTAGTGAAGAATATATAATATACACAAAAGAAACAAAGATCATCCTACTCCTTTCTTTGTGGTTGTCAGTATTCAGTTCCTATCTTATTTCTCTTATCTTCAATCCCTTCTTCTCTACCAAGGGTTATTTTTCAAAATTTTTTTTCCTACTTCTTATTTCTCTTTATCTTCTCAGATTCCCTGTCCACCTCAGCCCCAGCATGCTGCCTGCTGAGAGCAGATTTTTTGCACTGCCCTCCTACATGCAGCTGAGGAGGGAGCATCAGTGCAGTGGAGCTAAAACGGTAAGGACCTCGAGGCAGGAGAAGTGAGGAAAGAGAGAAAGCAAATAGTCATCATTTGCTGAGAATGTCTCTCACCCTGGGAGAAGCTTTCAGCTCAGGATGAGTGTCCAGTGTCTGAAACTCCAAACACAGCATATCCCCTTTCCCCCACACCATTATGAATCCTTTATGAGTACCTGGAAGGAGAACTATTTAGTTATGTCTTAGTACTGACAAATTTTTTAATACTACTAAATCAGGGCTCTTGTTTTCTTAAACACTGAGCCTGATCATCTTTCCTCACTGTAAATGTTCCACCATCTCTCCTTAACCCAATCTACCTCCACAAAAGTGAAACAAAAAGATGGGTTTATTCACTTGAATTAAATAAACCATAAAACTTGGAAAATGTATAGGAAAAGCGTACATGGCCACAGATATAGAATGTGTTATATAAGAAAATTTTCCAAGTGAGAAACAAAACAATAATAAAATCTGATAGGACAGACAACAGGAAAATGAAGCACCCAATGTTCTTTTAGGAAGAGTTATAAAAGTTTATCAAAAAGGAAGAGTTTTAACTGAAGGCTTCCAGTTGTGTATGGGTTGAATTAAAAGGATTCATCATACTCACTAGGAATGGAATATATAAGGGAAGTTTTGAAAGGGAAAAGGAACACATGATTTAATTAATTGTACAAATTAGCCTCAATAACAATTTTTGCCTAACTATAGGTACGAAAATAAGTGTAAAGGCTTAAATATAAATGTTAAAAATATTATTACTATTACTTATTCAATACTGCAATGTAATAAACAGACCTAACATTTATTAAAGCCAAAGTTAGTGAAGAATATATAATATACACAAAAGAAACAAAGATCATCCTACTCCTTTCTTTGTGGTTGTCAGTATTCAGTTCCTATCTTATTTCTCTTATCTTCAATCCCTTCTTCTCTACCAAGGTCTTTCCTGCCACCTACAAAATAACTCAGTTTTCCCTGTCTTAAAAGATGACTTCTCCTGTCTGCTTTTCCCCTAAAGGCATTCATTTAATCTTTCTTATCTCTTTACCATCAAGTGTGAAATAATAGTCTGTGCTCACCAGTCATAGTTCCTTTCTTTCTCACTTCTAAGACAATTACAATCAGATTGCAATTCACTTTCATGGTATTCTTAACAGTTATCAATGGACTCCTAATTATTAAGTTCTCAAGCAGCCATTTTTTAGAGCTAATTGTAAGAATTAGTCCCAAATGCATTTACCATGGACTATAGATGTCAAAATAAATGCAAATATTACTTCTTTCAGTGATCATGTCTGTATCACGACCATGTATTTTCAGAAAAATATTCTTTGATATTATTTACATTACTACAGCTGTTAAATGGTATTGCCAGTGGTGACTAGTGTAGTCAGAGAGGGGAGGATTGGGAAAGGAAATGCTGTGCTGAGAAGATATGTGCTGAGTTTCTAGTGTCTGTGAAAAGTTCATCCAAATGAAAAGATCCAGGTGGCCAGTTGGATATATGAGTCTATATTTTTAGAAGAGAGATAAGGGCAAGACACATGGTTTGATGGGGATAATTAAAGTTGTAGGAGTGGTCGAGCTCATTAAAAAAGAAAATGTGGAGACAGAAGAGATGAGGAGTAAGACTGGAATCCTGGACAACCATTGCACTTAAAGAATGGGTCAAAGAACCCAATGAAGGAAAGATATAGGAATGATCATAGATGTAGGTGGAGAATCAAAATGCAAAGGAAATAAAGTTGTAGCTGGTGTCAAGTGGTGATGGAAGGTTAATGAAGAAGGAGAACTGCATAATTTCACTGTATTTGGCATTTTGGAAGTCATCAAGGATGTTAGGAACAGAGGAATTAGTGACAGTGGAACCAAGATTAAATTAATGAATACGTTGGAGGTAAAGGTGAGAGAGGATTTATTTTCCCATAGAACACTTGAATGAAAAGGGAAAGAGGGACAAATTTGTTAAGGTGGCAGACCTTATGCTAAGTGTTCTTAAGCCATACCTTAAAAAGAGAAAGGGAGAGAGACAAATAGAGAGGGAGATAGAAAGAGCAAGAATGCTAGTGAAAAGACAAAAAATATAGGGCAGGAATACTGAGGAAGTTATAATTCCCCCCCTACCTTCCCTTGTGTAAAGGTATTTGAGCACATTTACAGTTCAAAAGGAGCAGTAATGAAAGTGAAAAATGTAGATACCAGAGGGTGGAATTCATGAAGCAAGAAAGTAAGAACAAAGTGCTTTCGGAGGGAAAAAAAATGCACGTTTCTCTTTTTAAATTTACAATTATGTGATGTATATTTACAGAAGAAAAATCTAGAAGGATATATATCATGTATTAAAAGTCCTGTTCTCTGGGCAGTGGAATTATGCATGATTTGTATTTTCCCTTTATACTTACGAGTTCTGTTTTGAAAGAAGAATGAATTTCTACTATAGTAATACTAAAAAAGAAAACAACAAAAAAATGTGATTGCTTGAGAGATCCATAAAATTGCCATAGAAAAGACTAATTTAAAGTCTATGCTGCAGAAAAGTGACTGGGTCAGGGTTTTACCCTTCCTTTATTACATTTCTGGAGGGAAAATAGAATGAATTTCTACTATTGTTTACTTTTGGCAAGTGTGGTGGGACAGGGAAGTGGATCCAGGTGGCCAGTTGGATATATGAGTCTATATTTTTAGAAGAGAGATAAGGGCAAGACACATGGTTTGATGGGGATAATTAAAGTTGTAGGAGTGGTCGAGCTCATTAAAAAAGAAAATGTGGAGACAGAAGAGATGAGGAGTAAGACTGGAATCCTGGACAACCATTGCACTTAAAGAATGGGTCAAAGAACCCAATGAAGGAAAGATATAGGAATGATCATAGATGTAGGTGGAGAATCAAAATGCAAAGGAAATAAAGTTGTAGCTGGTGTCAAGTGGTGATGGAAGGTTAATGAAGAAGGAGAACTGCATAATTTCACTGTATTTGGCATTTTGGAAGTCATCAAGGATGTTAGGAACAGAGGAATTAGTGACAGTGGAACCAAGATTAAATTAATGAATACGTTGGAGGTAAAGGTGAGAGAGGATTTATTTTCCCATAGAACACTTGAATGAAAAGGGAAAGAGGGACAAATTTGTTAAGGTGGCAGACCTTATGCTAAGTGTTCTTAAGCCATACCTTAAAAAGAGAAAGGGAGAGAGACAAATAGAGAGGGAGATAGAAAGAGCAAGAATGCTAGTGAAAAGACAAAAAATATAGGGCAGGAATACTGAGGAAGTTATAATTCCCCCCCTACCTTCCCTTGTGTAAAGGTATTTGAGCACATTTACAGTTCAAAAGGAGCAGTAATGAAAGTGAAAAATGTAGATACCAGAGGGTGGAATTCATGAAGCAAGAAAGTAAGAACAAAGTGCTTTCGGAGGGAAAAAAAATGCACGTTTCTCTTTTTAAATTTACAATTATGTGATGTATATTTACAGAAGAAAAATCTAGAAGGATATATATCATGTATTAAAAGTCCTGTTCTCTGGGCAGTGGAATTATGCATGATTTGTATTTTCCCTTTATACTTACGAGTTCTGTTTTGAAAGAAGAATGAATTTCTACTATAGTAATACTAAAAAAGAAAACAACAAAAAAATGTGATTGCTTGAGAGATCCATAAAATTGCCATAGAAAAGACTAATTTAAAGTCTATGCTGCAGAAAAGTGACTGGGTCAGGGTTTTACCCTTCCTTTATTACATTTCTGGAGGGATAAATACTAGTTTCCTATTTTTTAATGTAGAGATTCATGCTACAGTTATTGCTTCTATCTCTTGTGGCAAGTGTGGTGGGACAGGGAAGTGGATGTTTTGTTTATTGCATTTAATATGCCCCTTTATTTTCATTCTCCTTTATAATATTAAGCTTTCAGTTTTTTGGTATCATTTTGGTCCCATGCCCTGTCTTTTTAAAAAAGATCCACAGTGTTAGTACCCCTACCAACACTACTGCCATGGATCCAAAAAAGTAGTGAAAGGAGAAAACAGAAAATGAAGGAGAAGGGGCTTCTCCACCAGAGACTTGGAATAAAAGCTTGAATTTCTCCATTTAGGACTTAAGTGTGGACAGACCTTTTAAATAGAAAATATTCACCTTGCCAAAGTATTCACCTTCCCAGGTGCCCAGTGGTAAAGGATCTGCCTGCCACGCAGGAAAGGATCTCTGGGTCAGGAAGATTTCCTGGAGTAGGAAATGGTACCTTGTTCTAGTATTCTTGCCTGGAAAATTCCATGGACAGAGGAGCCTAGTGCACCCCAGTCCATGGGGTCACAAAGAGACAGACATGACTTAGCATAGTATCACCACCAACCACCTTCCAATTAAAAAGACAATTTGCAGATCTTTTATTTTTCTTTTATATGGAGGAAATCAACCTTCTGAAAGGAAAATGTCATCATTACAGAGAATCATTTGCAGAAGGGCTTATGCTTGGCATTTTTCAAGAACTATTTTTTTGTTTTCTTTTAAAAAAGACATTCACAGTTGTGTTCTCCCCCACCAACTGTGATGTTATGGCAAAAGGGTGCAATTTCTTAGTTTTGGACCAGGCTTGAGCAAACACAACATATGGTAATCAAACTCAGTTCTAAAGGTATATTGCTGAGTGAAAAAAGAAAGGTAAGCACAGCAAGTATGTGCATTTAAACCATATTTTAAGCCATTAGTATATGACCAGATATTTAGTAATGTTTCTGATTTTAAGGCAAGTCTAACTGGGAAAACAGATACTCTAGTTACTTACTAGTTGAACAATAAAATGGCAGTGACACACAATACAATTTTCACCCTAGCCTTCTGGCCCCTCCTTAATGCTGCCTTTCCTTCTTTAGAGTGGCTCTTGGTCTATAAGAGAATAACCTGAAGAGTTTTAAAGTTCTTAACATTATTTATCTATTTTCCAAGGGTATCAAAGATGAGAATTCTTCAGTGGAAATATCCTTTAAGATTGCTCAATCTTATGCCATTGTATGATGATGATTTCTCCAAAACACAAGTTCAGTATTGGGTACATACTTTCTTACACATCTTTTCCAAAATTTTATCAAATTTTACTTAAAAATCAAACATACAGCAAGGTTAAAATAATTTTTTTGGTAAGCATCTGTATACTTATTATCTAGATTTTACCACTAACATTTTATTATACTTGCTTTTTGCATAGCTGTCCATCTATCTGCTGATCTTGAGGCTAAGTCTAGTTGGGAAACTATAGTACATGCAGTACATACTAACACATTTTTACAGATTATTTCCTCCAAGGTTTATTTTATTTAATTCTAAAACTCAGAAAAGCAAAACCATTGGTTTAGTAAGCTTCCAAAATAAGAGCACTGAAAGTTTAGGATTTGTTACCCTTCAGCAAATCATTACTTTCATTAGAAAAGCAAATCAGTGAACTACATTTCTAGCATTGTGTGCTAGTGCTAGGTCCCATCACTAGGATTAGGGAAGAGGACATCTGATCAAAGGACTGGGATTTCTATAGTTCTCAGTCAAAAGCAAGTGATCAAACAATTCAATTTTTTATACAAATCCAGGGTGTGATAGGCAGTTCCAGTTGATATTAATCATCATGTCCTCAATTTCATATCCTTTGATCATCAGTGTTACCTGCAAATAATTTCACTTTACTCTGGGCTATGCATTAAATATTTACCTCTGGTACATCCAACAAACATAGGAAGACTCAGGGAGGGTGAGAATGGTTAATGATTTCTCAGAGGAGCTACATATGCTCCAGGGAATAGTCTAGTACTTGGGTAGTTTACTGAGAATAAGTAGGCAGAAAACAGAAATTAACTTGAAAATTTCAAATTATGTCAGATTCAGCAATCTTCCACATTATTTTGAGGACAATAAACACACACTTCTTAACCCTGCTTTCTTCTTAACTTCCAAAAGCAAACAAAACCACAAAGAAAAAAAACAAAAACAAAAAATGATGTCCTTAACATGAAAATTTTGAGTCCATTTCTTTCATTTGAAAGGCTCTTATCTCTATAAACATAATTTTATCATTTTCTTTAATCTTTTGGCTGCCTGATGCAAAGAGACAACTCACTGGAAAAGACCCTGATGCTGGGAAAAATAGGCAGAAGCAGAAGGGGACAACAGAGGATGAGATGGTTGCATGGCCTGACTGAGTCAATGGATGTGAGTTTGAGCAGACTCTGGGAGATGGAGAACAGGGAAGCCGGGTGTGCTACAGTCCACAGGGTCACAAAGAATTGGACATGACTGAGCAACTTTAATTGGAAAAAAAGTGGTATAGCATGCAATGATTGATACATAAAATTGCTTCCTGTCTGCTAAAAACAAGAATGATATATATATGAAAGTTTATGGCATTGTCCATCTATCTGCTGATCTTGAGGCTAAGTCTAGTTGGGAAACTATAGTACATGCAGTACATACTAACACATTTTACAGATTATTTCCTCCAAGGTTTATTTTATTTAATTCTAAAACTCAGAAAAGCAAAACCATTGGTTTAGTAAGCTTCCAAAATAAGAGCACTGAAAGTTTAGGATTTGTTACCCTTCAGCAAATCATTACTTTCATTAGAAAAGCAAATCAGTGAACTACATTTCTAGCATTGTGTGCTAGTGCTAGGTCCCATCACTAGGATTAGGGAAGAGGACATCTGATCAAAGGACTGGGATTTCTATAGTTCTCAGTCAAAAGCAAGTGATCAAACAATTCAATTTTTTATACAAATCCAGGGTGTGATAGGCAGTTCCAGTTGATATTAATCATCATGTCCTCAATTTCATATCCTTTGATCATCAGTGTTACCTGCAAATAATTTCACTTTACTCTGGGCTATGCATTAAATATTTACCTCTGGTACATCCAACAAACATAGGAAGACTCAGGGAGGGTGAGAATGGTTAATGATTTCTCAGAGGAGCTACATATGCTCCAGGGAATAGTCTAGTACTTGGGTAGTTTACTGAGAATAAGTAGGCAGAAAACAGAAATTAACTTGAAAATTTCAAATTATGTCAGATTCAGCAATCTTCCACATTATTTTGAGGACAATAAACACACACTTCTTAACCCTGCTTTCTTCTTAACTTCCAAAAGCAAACAAAACCACAAAGAAAAAAAACAAAAACAAAAAATGATGTCCTTAACATGAAAATTTTGAGTCCATTTCTTTCATTTGAAAGGCTCTTATCTCTATAAACATAATTTTATCATTTTCTTTAATCTTTTGGCTGCCTGATGCAAAGAGACAACTCACTGGAAAAGACCCTGATGCTGGGAAAAATAGGCAGAAGCAGAAGGGGACAACAGAGGATGAGATGGTTGCATGGCCTGACTGAGTCAATGGATGTGAGTTTGAGCAGACTCTGGGAGATGGAGAACAGGGAAGCCGGGTGTGCTACAGTCCACAGGGTCACAAAGAATTGGACATGACTGAGCAACTGAATTGAACTGAACTGAGGCTCTTAAAACTCTAAATGCAGTGGTATAGCATGCAATGATTGATACATAAAAATTGCTTCCTGTCTGCTAAAAACAAGAATGATATATATATATTTAAATCTAATAAATTTCTCAGCATTATGTGGCATTGGTGATGCTTCCAAGGCAAGGTCAAACTAAAAACATTCCCGTTTGGCAATTTTACTTGTCATCACAAAGAGCAGAGAGTGGCTATTGATGTAAAATAGGTAAAGCGCCTGAGAGAACTAACATCATCTTGGATTCTCAAACGGCAAATAAATCCTTCTATCACATAAAAAGTCTCATTGCCCCCCCCCCCAAAAAAACTATTAAATGGGAAAACAATGTATTCCATACTTTTGTAGCTTGAGAAAAATATGAAATAATCTATCTAAAACTAAAACTAATACTCAATCCTCTGCTTCTGATCCCTGTTGACATGGTTTCTTACTATATGAATTCGCCCTACCAGATGGGTGCTAGGGGTGTGTTACTCCAATCTCAAACACAGGCATGCCTCTCCACTGGCCTCTCCAGTGGTACCTTTTCCTTTTCCCTGGCAGTTGGCACACCTGGCATCACACACCTGCTGCTGACACCTTTATAACAACTGGTCTGCACATGATGACTTTATGCCCTTGTGAAAGAAAATAGCAATCATTTCACTTCAGTAGAAAGGAAAGAAAAAACCAGCTGCTTCTATAAGCATTCTTTTTGCCAAGTAAATAGACTCATAATAATGCCTCTATTTTCATACTGTCTCTAAACCCTTACATTGCTCTGGTGCTTTGACAGTGCTTGAGAAAAATTTGTCTATGAAATTTTGTTTCTGAAAAGAGTCAACCTGAAGTCTGTGCTTCAGTTACCAGATCTGTGCAGAATGTTGTTTACTGTTAAGCTACATCTATGTGACTCACTGGATAACCAGCTTTTTTTAAATTATGGCTAAAATAACTTGAGGATTTTTTTTTTTTCATATGGATCTACACATAGTCACGACAGTTTAGAATATATCTTCCCTGTTCTTGAGAGTGACGTTCCCTGGAAATACAGCCCATTCCTTTCATCTCCTGGCTCTTCCACATGGCCTTGATAATCTCAGGAATCCTAACTCAATGACACAATTTTTATCATTTATCCATCAGTTGCCTGATGGATTCTTTCATTCATCCCTTTTCTCCAATGGCTTATGAATTCATTGATAACATCATTATAGATAAGACATGGAAATCCCTAGATTGTGGGCAGGTCTGGGTTTCTCAGATGGAAGGGAAAAAACCCCCAAAAAAAATTTGGCCATAGACAGCTCATCCAGCCACTTGTCATCACAAAGAGCAGAGAGTGGCTATTGATGTAAAATAGGTAAAGCGCCTGAGAGAACTAACATCATCTTGGATTCTCAAACGGCAAATAAATCCTTCTATCACATAAAAAGTCTCATTGCCCCCCCCCCCCAAAAAACTATTAAATGTATTCCATACTTTTGTAGCTTGAGAAAAATATGAAATAATCTATCTAAAACTAAAACTAATACTCAATCCTCTGCTTCTGATCCCTGTTGACATGGTTTCTTACTATATGAATTCGCCCTACCAGATGGGTGCTAGGGGTGTGTTACTCCAATCTCAAACACAGGCATGCCTCTCCACTGGCCTCTCCAGTGGTACCTTTTCCTTTTCCCTGGCAGTTGGCACACCTGGCATCACACACCTGCTGCTGACACCTTTATAACAACTGGTCTGCACATGATGACTTTATGCCCTTGTGAAAGAAAATAGCAATCATTTCACTTCAGTAGAAAGGAAAGAAAAAACCAGCTGCTTCTATAAGCATTCTTTTTGCCAAGTAAATAGACTCATAATAATGCCTCTATTTTCATACTGTCTCTAAACCCTTACATTGCTCTGGTGCTTTGACAGTGCTTGAGAAAAATTTGTCTATGAAATTTTGTTTCTGAAAAGAGTCAACCTGAAGTCTGTGCTTCAGTTACCAGATCTGTGCAGAATGTTGTTTACTGTTAAGCTACATCTATGTGACTCACTGGATAACCAGCTTTTTTTAAATTATGGCTAAAATAACTTGAGGAGTGTTTTTTTTTCATATGGATCTACACATAGTCACGACAGTTTAGAATATATCTTCCCTGTTCTTGAGAGTGACGTTCCCTGGAAATACAGCCCATTCCTTTCATCTCCTGGCTCTTCCACATGGCCTTGATAATCTCAGGAATCCTAACTCAATGACACAATTTTTATCATTTATCCATCAGTTGCCTGATGGATTCTTTCATTCATCCCTTTTCTCCAATGGCTTATGAATTCATTGATAACATCATTATAGATAAGACATGGAAATCCCTAGATTGTGGGCAGGTCTGGGTTTCTCATCTTTGTCATGGGACTTCTAGGAAACTACTTATTGAGGAAGCTCTTCTAAGCCACAGGATGCACAGGGGCAAGAAAGATCTGGGCCATAGACAGCTCATCCAGCCACTGGACATGTGACATTAGTTACAAGATCAAATGCCAGAGGCCAGAGGATATGTAGCCAATCTTATACACTACTTTTTGATAAACATCAGCTAGCACCTCGCTTTATATAGAAAGTATTATTGTCAGCATGGAGAAAATAAAGTGGCTTATAATGAAAAACGAAGTTTAAATAGCTTTGTTTTTATAAATGTCACTAACCACCTGAGATCAAATATCCTGTGAATCCTTGGCTCAATGAAAAATGAGTTTTATGGCTAGAAACTGTAGATTTGAGTCACAAGGCACCTTTAGGGTGCATGACAATGATTGGTGTTTGAGTACTTGATGAGTGTGTTAAGACAAAATTGGACTAATTTAGGACAATGGTTGCTTCATATTGATGCAAGATCACCCTTTTACATCACTAGGGATGGTAGATTCAGTCAATACAGTTATGTGGCAGTAATCACAAAATCAGTAATATGTAGTGGATCACTCCAGACATCTTCAGCAAACATAACATCTAATACTGGAAAAAAATAGCACAAATGTATGTGAATACAGGTGGCATTTTGGGCATTTTGCTGATTTTTATAGGAGATTGCATGTGATTTAATTGGTTGATAAGAAATCATCTTCAAAAAATAAACAACTATAAAACCTCCCTTATTTGGTGATGAGATAAGGGATGGAAGAAAGTTCTCAAACATGGTGATTTTCTTTTCCTTTGGCCTAAGAATGGAGTATGTTCATTTCATTCTTGTACTACTTTAAACAATTTATATATGTTACACTTTATAATAAAAGTATATTACTAAAATCTTATTTTCAATATATTCTATTCAAAATATCTATTTTTTCCATAGAAGAGCTGGGGGTTATGTAAATATAAGGAAATAATGGAACAGATTTGCCATATTTTTAGTCTACCAACTATACTGTGAGCTTCTTGAGGTCAGGGGTTGTGTTACTCCCTCATCCTCTTAAGTTTTTCTGATCACCTAGTGTTTGTTGTTGTTCAGTCACTCTATCATGTCCGACTCTTTGTGACTCCATGGGCTGCAGCACGCCAGGTTTCCCTTTCCTTCACTGTCTCCCAGTGTTTGTCCAAATTCATGTCCACTGAGTTGATGATGACATCCCACCATCTCATGCTCTGTTGCTCTCTTCTTCTCTTGCCCTCAGTCTTTCCCACCATCAGGGTCTTTTCCAATGAGTCGGCTCTTTGCATTCACCTAGCATGAACGTGCTGAAATATGGAACTCTAGAGCCCACAAGAGAGGTGTGGTACCCTGTTCATAAAGCTTGATGCCTACTGGGAAAGGGAAGCAACCAAACAGGTGATTATAAACATGTGAGGAGCCTAAGACAGAGGAGTCTGGAGATATGAAGGAGACCATGGGACTTAGCTTTGTATCAAGCTCAAAGGAGGCCTAGAGGAGATACTGAGATCAGAATGCTGAGGACAAGCCATCCAGGTGGGAGGAGAAGACCTGTCTGTATGTGGACTTGGGGAGTTGGCATGCAAAGAGTGATACAGAGGGAAGGTCAAAAGTAGGAGGAAGCAGGGTCTTCTAACATCAGAAATGGGGATGGCGTGGCCAGAATAGAGCTGGGTTTTGGGAGGATAATCTCAGATGAGGCTGCAGAGGAAGGTGGAGTCTTGAAAAACCATGTCTTTATGCTAAGGGCACTGAGGAGCTATGCAGGGTTTGAAGCATGAGAGTGAGCATGTTACCAAAACTGTGCTTTAGGAAGCCTATCTGGTTTAAGTGTGGAGAACGGGTTGGATGAAGGAAAAATGGAGGCAAGGAGAGCAGTTAGGGGCTACTAAAGTGGTCAATGTGTGTCAGCCATGAAGCCTGTTACAATGATATGTGGTCAGTTGAGAGCTGACCACACACCTATTATGACATGCTTCATTCATCACCTTGTGCATCATAAGATGACTTTTTCAATACTGGCTACTCTAAGTTATAAAAACATTTGTATTTTCTATATCTAGGAATTAAATTAGCAGAGAATAGGTCTACAAAAAATATATGCTAGGCACTCACTTATTTTGGTAATACGTAAAATGATTTTAGGAAAAACGCTATGCTTCATTTTTTCATATTTTTGAGAGAGACAGAGATAGCTAGAGAGAAAGAGACAGAATATATTTTGACTAATATAGAAATGCACTTTGCATTTAGTAAAGGATATTTTTGCACCCTGTAAACTTCTAAAGCAACATCTAAACTTTTCTCATTGTTTCTTATTATTTGACAAAAACAAAGGGAGTCTGTTTAAAAAAATACAATGCAGAATTGTTCAGTACTGCAGAACATTAAAAAGGATTTATTGTGATTTTTTGTACATCGAGAACAAGAATTCTTTATACAAACCTAAGAACTGAACTGACCAGGGAGTATAAAATATTAAGAAGGAATGTATTTTCTCATTGCTTTCATTGCATTTCACTTTTTAAAAACTTGTCTGAGGATAAAACTTTATAATAGGGGAAAGTTGGAGTCAGGTGAGGTAGAGTAAGGTAGATTCAACCACAGTGTTTGTCTCCTTGCTCAAAGTTTCTTTGGGGATTCTTGCTACTTAATTAGACACTCCTTTGTTATTAATATTTAAAATAAATATGTTATGTGAAAACCATTGAAGGACATTCAGCTACATGTAGGCTAACTTCAGAGCTACAAAACCAACTTCTTTCTACAAGCCCACAGCATACCAGTGACTATAAGTGACGAGTGATGGTCTTGTTCTGTCAGTTCTCACATTTGCATTTTTCTGGTCTTTCCTCTTTAGGAATCAAACTCCAAGTCTTGGATGCGTGTATAATGGAGGCCATCTCAAAAGTATAAAGAGACAATGAGAAAGACTTCTTGAACAATACAGAGAACAAAGCAGAGAAATTTCAGTGATGAAGCACATGAAGCCCCTATCAACTTGAGAAGACTGGAAGGGCCCCTTCGAAGACTCTTCTTGCAATCTCTGATTAATACCCGAACTGATTACTAGTAATATATTGGGAACATAGTACTGAGAGACAGAAGGCTGACTGCAGATCAATCAATTTAAGTACATCTTTGGAAGTAGATGTAGACTTTAATAAAGAGTCTTTTTAAAAACTGCATTGCACTAAGAAAAAAAAAAATCAAACCAAAAAAACTCTGCACTCTTGAAAAATTGTTCTGGGTAGGCGAGTGTGGGGGTTTTAAAGAGAGATGAAGCGAGGCTTCAGTAAGGAACATCTCAACTGCCATGGACAAATGTGCCCCAAATGGAAAAAGGGGCTTTTAAAGATTTAGAAGATGAAGAACAAACGGTCTAAACTTTTCTCATTGTTTCTTATTATTTGACAAAAACAAAGGGAGTCTGTTTAAAAAAATACAATGCAGAATTGTTCAGTACTGCAGAACATTAAAAAGGATTTATTGTGATTTTTTGTACATCGAGAACAAGAATTCTTTATACAAACCTAAGAACTGAACTGACCAGGGAGTATAAAATATTAAGAAGGAATGTATTTTCTCATTGCTTTCATTGCATTTCACTTTTTAAAAACTTGTCTGAGGATAAAACTTTATAATAGGGGAAAGTTGGAGTCAGGTGAGGTAGAGTAAGGTAGATTCAACCACAGTGTTTGTCTCCTTGCTCAAAGTTTCTTTGGGGATTCTTGCTACTTAATTAGACACTCCTTTGTTATTAATATTTAAAATAAATATGTTATGTGAAAACCATTGAAGGACATTCAGCTACATGTAGGCTAACTTCAGAGCTACAAAACCAACTTCTTTCTACAAGCCCACAGCATACCAGTGACTATAAGTGACGAGTGATGGTCTTGTTCTGTCAGTTCTCACATTTGCATTTTTCTGGTCTTTCCTCTTTAGGAATCAAACTCCAAGTCTTGGATGCGTGTATAATGGAGGCCATCTCAAAAGTATAAAGAGACAATGAGAAAGACTTCTTGAACAATACAGAGAACAAAGCAGAGAAATTTCAGTGATGAAGCACATGAAGCCCCTATCAACTTGAGAAGACTGGAAGGGTCCCTTCGAAGACTCTTCTTGCAATCTCTGATTAATACCCGAACTGATTACTAGTAATATATTGGGAACATAGTACTGAGAGACAGAAGGCTGACTGCAGATCAATCAATTTAAGTACATCTTTGGAAGTAGATGTAGACTTTAATAAAGAGTCTTTTTAAAAACTGCATTGCACTAAGAAAAAAAAAAATCAAACCAAAAAAACTCTGCACTCTTGAAAAATTGTTCTGGGTAGGCGAGTGTGGGGGTTTTAAAGAGAGATGAAGCGAGGCTTCAGTAAGGAACATCTCAACTGCCATGGACAAATGTGCCCCAAATGGAAAAAGCTTTTTAAAATTATAAAAGCAGAAGCTTCTCCTTATAAGAAACACTAAAATATTTTTTTAAAGTGCTTAAGTATGCCTGCCATATTCTTCATGCTCGGTAAACATCTAGTGAAATTCTTTTGCTTTTTGGCAAAAGGAAAAGATTAATAACTTTCACTATTCCTAACTCTTCTTATTCTCTCTTGTTGGTGTCATCTCCCCTAATATTTGTAAAATATATCATGCATGTGCATTTTATGAGACAAATGTAGCTGTTGTGTAAATACTAAACCATACTTTTTACTCAACAACACATTGTGAATATCTTTTCATGTTATCACACATTTATATCTACCTTACATTAAGAATTTTTGCTAAGAAAGTTCAAGAAATTGGGCTTCCCTGGTGGTCCAGTGGGTAAGGACACTGCCTTGCAGTGCAAGGGGCGCCCGTTCAATCTCTGGCCTGGGAAGATCCCACGTGCCACGGAGCGGCTGGACCGATGTGTCCAATTGCCGAACTGGAGCACTGGAGCGCATGCGCCCAGAGCCGGCGCTCTGCGACAACAGAGGCCACTGCGATGGGAGGCCCACATGGGCCAAGGAACAAAGATGGATGAAAATAGATAAATGAAGGACCAATAGAGGTGGCCTGCCCACCCCTCTCCCTCCTCAACCCGCCCCTCCTCCCCACCCCTCCAAAATAAATAAAATTAAATAAATGTTTAAAAGACAATACTAGCTCTTGAATGTTGTCCACGGAATCTTGATGGTTTCTGAGATTCGTTCAGGTGATCTGTGAGCTGAAACTATTTTTCATGAAAGTACTGAGAGACAGAAGGCTGACTGCAGATCAATCAATTTAAGTACATCTTTGGAAGTAGATGTAGACTTTAATAAAGAGTCTTTTTAAAAACTGCATTGCACTAAGAAAAAAAAAAATCAAACCAAAAAAACTCTGCACTCTTGAAAAATTGTTCTGGGTAGGCGAGTGTGGGGGTTTTAAAGAGAGATGAAGCGAGGCTTCAGTAAGGAACATCTCAACTGCCATGGACAAATGTGCCCCAAATGGAAAAAGCTTTTTAAAATTATAAAAGCAGAAGCTTCTCCTTATAAGAAACACTAAAATATTTTTTTAAAGTGCTTAAGTATGCCTGCCATATTCTTCATGCTCGGTAAACATCTAGTGAAATTCTTTTGCTTTTTGGCAAAAGGAAAAGATTAATAACTTTCACTATTCCTAACTCTTCTTATTCTCTCTTGTTGGTGTCATCTCCCCTAATATTTGTAAAATATATCATGCATGTGCATTTTTATGAGACAAATGTAGCTGTTGTGTAAATACTAAACCATACTTTTTACTCAACAACACATTGTGAATATCTTTTCATGTTATCACACATTTATATCTACCTTACATTAAGAATTTTTGCTAAGAAAGTTCAAGAAATTGGGCTTCCCTGGTGGTCCAGTGGGTAAGGACACTGCCTTGCAGTGCAAGGGGCGCCCGTTCAATCTCTGGCCTGGGAAGATCCCACGTGCCACGGAGCGGCTGGACCGATGTGTCCAATTGCCGAACTGGAGCACTGGAGCGCATGCGCCCAGAGCCGGCGCTCTGCGACAACAGAGGCCACTGCGATGGGAGGCCCACATGGGCCAAGGAACAAAGATGGATGAAAATAGATAAATGAAGGACCAATAGAGGTGGCCTGCCCACCCCTCTCCCTCCTCAACCCGCCCCCTCCCTCCCCACCCCCCTCCAAAATAAATAAAATTAAATAAATGTTTAAAAGACAATACTAGCTCTTGAATGTTGTCCACGGAATCTTGATGGTTTCTGAGATTCGTTCAGGTGATCTGTGAGCTGAAACTATTTTTCATGAAAGTACTAAAACTTCATTTACTTTTTTTGTTGTGTTGACATTTGCACAGATGGTGTAAAGGCAATAGTAGGTAAAGCTGTTAGCACCTTAGCAAGAATCAAGGTGGTGGCACCAAACTGGTTTGAACTGAACATGACCACTCTAAAATAAATGAAATAGCATTTTATTTGAAAAAAAAAAAAAAAGACTGATAAACAAGTTATAGTTACTTAAATTTGTGAATCTTGTATTTTTCCTCCCTCCAAAACTGAGTCTTTCAAAGAGAACAACCAATTTGTGTTGCCAAAAGTCAAGCTTTCAATGAATGTTAGAATTATGGAAGCTTGTATCTGCCACTGTGAGCTTAATAACTTCCAAATAGTTTGTTCCTGTTGAGCTCAGTGATAGTAAGGAAGTATTTTTGCTATTGTATAATCCATTGAATATGCAGGAAAAAAACCATGGAATTTTAGTATAAACAGTACACACAACTTATTGATCTCATTTAACATACCACACTGCTAGTCAACTTTAAGAAGTGACATGTTAAGTTTTGATGTGCTGTAGTATCAAAGACTAGCTGTCCTTATTTGAAATGGCTATCAAGACACCTCCTCCTTTCCCAGCTGTACAGCTATATGAAGACAAATTTTCCTTTTTATATTTCAATCCTACTCAAATTAGGCTTTCCTTGTGGCTTAGATGGTAAAGAGTCTGCCTGCAATGTGGGAGACCTGGACTCAATTCCTGGGTTGGGAAGATCCCTGGGAGAAGAGAATGATAACCCTTTCCATATCCTTGCTTGGAGAATTCCATGGACAGAGAGGAGCCTGGTGGGCTGCAGTCACAGAGTCAGACACAACTGAGCAACTAACACTTTCACTCCCCAAACTGCAACAGATGAAATGCAAAAACAGATATGAGAATTCAGTTTTCTCCTATTAATTCTCACATGAATGAGATTTGTAAAAATTTAAAATAATGCCATGTCTCTCACCAAAATTTCTATTTTTTGAAAATAGAGTTTAAGAGATGCTATTGGTGTTAACAATGAATGTTTTATTGTTATTTTCACTGAATTTAGTAAGTATACAGCTCAAATTTTCATAGCCTTCTTTTAATACAGTAAATGACAATAGATATAATCCATATAAATAAAAATTCTTTGGGATCTTTAATATTTTAAGAGCACAGAGGGACATTGAGACAAAAGTCTGAAAACCATTTTTAAAGTTTTTTGTTTATTTTTATTTTTAAAATTTTGGCCTCTTTTATTGGTCTTTCATTTATTTATTTTTATCCATCTTTGTTTTTTGGCCTGTGTGGGTCTCCCATCGCAGTGGCCTCTCTTGTAGCAGAGCACTGGCTCTGGGCACATGCACTCCAGAGGGCTGGCTCGTAGTTGGACACACCGGTCTAGCCGCTCTGCAGCATGTGGGATCTTCCCAGGCCAGGGGTTGAACCGGCAATGCAAGATGGACCCACTGGACCACCAGGGAAGCCCCTTGTTTATTTATTTATTTTTTTTACAGAATTTTGTTGTTTTACAGCCACACATCAATCTGAATCAGCCGTCGGTATACATATGTCCCCCTCTCTTGAGCTTCCCCTCCACCTCACTTCCAATCCCATCCCTCTAGGTTGTTAGAGAGCCCCTGTGTAAGTTTCCTTAGTCTTACAGCAGATTTCCATTAGTTATTTTTGTAACATATGGTAATGCAAATTTCTATGTTACTCTTTTCATGCACCTCGCCCATTTCTCCCTCCCCTAATGTCCATCCATATGTCTGTTCTCTGTCTGTTTTTCCGTTTCTGCTCTGCATATACATTTATCAGTATCGTCTTTCTAGATTCCATATATATGTGTTAGTATACAATATTTATCTTTCTCTTTCTGACTTCACTCTGTATAGTAGGCTCTAGGTCTATTCACCTCATTAGAATTGACTCAAATGCATTCCTTTTATGGCTGAGTAATATTGCATCGTATAAATATGTACCACAGTTTCTTTATCCATTAATCTGTCAATGACTGAGCACACTAACACATTCATTTCCCAAACTGCAACAGATGAAATGCAAAACAGATATGAGAATTCAGTTTTCTCCTATTAATTCTCACATGAATGAGATTTGTAAAAATTTAAAATAATGCCATGTCTCTCACCAAAATTTCTATTTTTTGAAAATAGAGTTTAAGAGATGCTATTGGTGTTAACAATGAATGTTTTATTGTTATTTTCACTGAATTTAGTAAGTATACAGCTCAAATTTTCATAGCCTTCTTTTAATACAGTAAATGACAATAGATATAATCCATATAAATAAAAATTCTTTGGGATCTTTAATATTTTAAGAGCACAGAGGGACATTGAGACAAAAGTCTGAAAACCATTTTTAAAGTTTTTTGTTTATTTTTATTTTTAAAATTTTGGCCTCTTTTATTGGTCTTTCATTTATTTATTTTTATCCATCTTTGTTTTTTGGCCTGTGTGGGTCTCCCATCGCAGTGGCCTCTCTTGTAGCAGAGCACTGGCTCTGGGCACATGCACTCCAGAGGGCTGGCTCGTAGTTGGACACACCGGTCTAGCCGCTCTGCAGCATGTGGGATCTTCCCAGGCCAGGGGTTGAACCGGCAATGCAAGATGGACCCACTGGACCACCAGGGAAGCCCCTTGTTTATTTATTTATTTTTTTTACAGAATTTTGTTGTTTTACAGCCACACATCAATCTGAATCAGCCGTCGGTATACATATGTCCCCCTCTCTTGAGCTTCCCCTCCACCTCACTTCCAATCCCATCCCTCTAGGTTGTTAGAGAGCCCCTGTGTAAGTTTCCTTAGTCTTACAGCAGATTTCCATTAGTTATTTTTGTAACATATGGTAATGCAAATTTCTATGTTACTCTTTTCATGCACCTCGCCCATTTCTCCCTCCCCTAATGTCCATCCATATGTCTGTTCTCTGTCTGTTTTTCCGTTGCTGCTCTGCATATACATTTATCAGTATCGTCTTTCTAGATTCCATATATATGTGTTAGTAAACAATATTTATCTTTCTCTTTCTGACTTACTTCACTCTGTATAATAGGTTCTAGGTTCATCTGCCTCATTAGAATTGACTCAAATGCATTCCTTTTTATGGCTGAGTAATATTGCATTGTATATATGTACCACAGTTTCTTTATCCATTAATCTGTCAATGGACATCTAGGTTGCTTCCATGTTCTTGCTATTGTAAATAGTGCTGCAATGAACAATGGGGTACATGTGTCATTTTTAATTTTTATTTCCTCAGGGTATATGCCTAGCAGTTGGCTTGCTGGGTCATATGCGAAAACAACTTGTTCGGAAGTGGTAGAAAAATCTGCTCTTGGAAAATTAATTTTTTTCACTTCTCTTTAATGATAAAGTTAATTTATTCCTTTTATATTCTGGTAGAAAATTCCATACTAGACTATGTCAAAAATTATCTAATTAGTCTTATGATAAATAGGATTGTGTGTTACTTAGAATATATCTTAATTACATCTGATGATCTTTGCTTTAGAGTTTACAAATACTTCTACATGGGCTGTATCTTTCACTCTTTCTAGGTAATTCCATGAAGGTAGATGTTATTCTCCTAATTTATATTAATAGCTGAGGAAATGGATTCTAAGAGAGGATAAGTTCTTTGTCCATCTAGAAAGTGCTAGAACACAAAATCAGATTCAGGCCTACTGACTTCATGTTTTTTGCTCTGTTTTTAATTTTTGGATGGAAAATAGTCTTTTTGGTCATCATCAGCATTGGCTCAGCAGTTCAGCTCTTGTCTAGGCCTGGGTACTGCCATACCTATTGGATTTTAGCAAGGATCCTGACACCTACCAGCCCATTTCCTTGACCTATTCATAACGATTATGGGAAATAACATATGCCAAGTTACATGAAATAGTGGTTAGTATACATCGGGTCCTGTTATTTTTCCTACTTAGTCTAACAGTATAACCCTATACAAGGTCAGAGTAACTTGTGTTTTGCCCATCTCTTAGGTCAAATATGAAATGGCTCAGTCAAGAAGACAAAAATAGGTGAACAACATATGAAAAAGCTTCAGAACAATTGCAGGTCTGAACAGCAACAACAGAGATGAAGCCTTTTCCAGGCTGAAGGCCAGAGGTCATTCTATATATGCTGGTGACCTATACCTCAACTCTGTGTTCATATTTGGAGGTGACCACATGGGTCAATACATCACTCTTCTGCTTGCCAGGTCTGGTTCAAACCACCTTTGAGTGACTGCTGGACATCACTACCTTGAGAGTATCTTCCTTGACCCCATCTCAGGCTGCCGGGGCCACAAAGATAGCTTTGAGAATCCAGGTAAGGCCTTCTAATGCTTTAACCTCTATTTTCTCTTTGTTTTTGTTGTTTTGGTTCTCTTGGCTTCACACCTGGAGCCTCTCTCGAAGAGTGCCTTTAGGATGAGTTAGCCTTCCCAGTGGGTCCTACAGAGACTTTCAACTACAGGATGGTCAGAGGCAGTGCTGGTTAGATTTGACTGAATGTGAAAGTGGATGAGCCGATTCTGGCAGTCAGAGTTTCTGGAGGAAATAGTTCGTCAGCAGAGGAATATTAATGGTATTAATTTAGCTGCCTTTGCACATTGAACTCAACAGAGTATATACACATATTTAATACCTAATAAGATAATAATGATAATAACAGCTAGCATTCATAGAAACAATTTCACATATATTCTTTTTCATATAGATATAGAAACAATAATGAAATCAGAATGACTGACTAAAATTTTTAATTGATATAGTAAATTTATCCTGGGGAGGATGATTTGCTATGTACTAGAATAAAACTTAACATATATGGTATCTCACTTAATTCTCTTAATATTATACCACAAGTTTGTATTTTTCTTAATTTTCACGTGAGGAAATGGAAGGTCTTAAAGCTTTAAGGATTTTTCCTCAGGGTCATGTCCAAGGTCACACAACCTCTACGTAAGTAGCCGAGTAGAATTAGAATGTACGATTTTCTGGCCAATCTAAAAGGTTGGATTCTTTTCAGTCCTGCCCCTTGCCTCCAGCATATTTTCATTTGATTGAAAGTTGGGATGACATAATGCAAAGATGCATGTGAGGTTAAGTACAGAAGAAAAAAAGCCAAGAAGAGTCAACAGCCCTTTAGTGCTTCTTCAGACAAATATCCAGTTCAAAGCCGTATAGTGGAGAGGTAAGAGGTAAGTCTCTGAGGTCAGACTTCTTGGTTTAAAGCCAGCTGTACCACAGACAAGCTTACGGCTTTGAGCAAGTTATTTAATTCCTCTATGCCTAATTTTGAATTAACAGAACGTATTTTCCAGGCTGAAGGCCAGAGGTCATTCTATATATGCTGGTGACCTATACCTCAACTCTGTGTTCATATTTGGAGGTGACCACATGGGTCAATACATCACTCTTCTGCTTGCCAGGTCTGGTTCAAACCACCTTTGAGTGACTGCTGGACATCACTACCTTGAGAGTATCTTCCTTGACCCCATCTCAGGCTGCCGGGGCCACAAAGATAGCTTTGAGAATCCAGGTAAGGCCTTCTAATGCTTTAACCTCTATTTTCTCTTTGTTTTTGTTGTTTTGGTTCTCTTGGCTTCACACCTGGAGCCTCTCTCGAAGAGTGCCTTTAGGATGAGTTAGCCTTCCCAGTGGGTCCTACAGAGACTTTCAACTACAGGATGGTCAGAGGCAGTGCTGGTTAGATTTGACTGAATGTGAAAGTGGATGAGCCGATTCTGGCAGTCAGAGTTTCTGGAGGAAATAGTTCGTCAGCAGAGGAATATTAATGGTATTAATTTAGCTGCCTTTGCACATTGAACTCAACAGAGTATATACACATATTTAATACCTAATAAGATAATAATGATAATAACAGCTAGCATTCATAGAAACAATTTCACATATATTCTTTTTCATATAGATATAGAAACAATAATGAAATCAGAATGACTGACTAAAATTTTTAATTGATATAGTAAATTTATCCTGGGGAGGATGATTTGCTATGTACTAGAATAAAACTTAACATATATGGTATCTCACTTAATTCTCTTAATATTATACCACAAGTTTGTATTTTTCTTAATTTTCACGTGAGGAAATGGAAGGTCTTAAAGCTTTAAGGATTTTTCCTCAGGGTCATGTCCAAGGTCACACAACCTCTACGTAAGTAGCCGAGTAGAATTAGAATGTACGATTTTCTGGCCAATCTAAAAGGTTGGATTCTTTTCAGTCCTGCCCCTTGCCTCCAGCATATTTTCATTTGATTGAAAGTTGGGATGACATAATGCAAAGATGCATGTGAGGTTAAGTACAGAAGAAAAAAAGCCAAGAAGAGTCAACAGCCCTTTAGTGCTTCTTCAGACAAATATCCAGTTCAAAGCCGTATAGTGGAGAGGTAAGAGGTAAGTCTCTGAGGTCAGACTTCTTGGTTTAAAGCCAGCTGTACCACAGACAAGCTTACGGCTTTGAGCAAGTTATTTAATTCCTCTATGCCTAAGTTTTTTCATCAGAGAATAATAACAGAACGTATCTCCTCGAGTTATTATGGGAAAAAATTTAACTAATCCATGCAAAGTGCTTACAACAGTGCTTGACACATATACTCAAATAATAACTATTATTACCTGATATTTCCTTCCTTCCCTCCCTTCCCTCTTTCCTCTCTTGCTTTGCCTCCTCTTTCCCTCCTTTCCCTCTTCGTCCTCTCTCTTCCTTCCCTCCTTCCTCCTCTCTCTTCCTTCCTTTTTGAGTTAACAGTGTGTAGTCACTAAGTAGTCTTTCTAGCAAGATGTTAAGATTCACCAAAGGTGGTTCAGAACTTCAATCTTGAAGTTAAAAGATTTTTTTTTCTGGACTGGGATTTAAAAATAGAACCTGGTGAGAAGCAATTCTTGCTGTGTCAACTTTTAGAAGGCTGTACTGAGAAAATCCAGCAGAACTTTATTTTAAGAAGACCCTGAATGGCTTAGCTGCAGTTCATGGAAACATCAGAACCCTCCCTTGACGATTTGCTTTCCTGTGAACCTAAAATCAAGCAACAGTAAGAGTTCTGGGCTGACCAATCCTCCCCTTTGCAAAGAGCTGGGAACTCAGGAGCTGCTGTCAAGTAACTAGAGCAGAACCCCAGCCGTGAGCCTTCGCTCCTGATCCTTTTGAAGTTCACCTCTTTGTTAAATCTACTTTTAACACAAACTGGATTTTTTACAGTATGTTTAAGGGATGATGCAAAATATTAAGGATACAGAAAAAAAAAAAAGGCTACAGATGGTGGATTTGGAAAGTAGATATAGAAGCACTTTGGTGTGTTTCAACATCTGAGTCCTAACCTTGTTTTTATCACATTTTTTTCCCTTAGATGGCTGGTTGTCTCAACTCTTTTGAGTTCAGCTTTTCCATTTTCAAAATAAGGGTTCATACTAGATGATCTTTAATGCTGTTGATTCTGTGATTTCTTTTGAAACTATTGGGAAGCCAGTTAATTAGTAATTTTGTAGCAGTTAAGAATGAGGACAATTGTTAATCAAAGAAAGGAGCTAAGCCTAATCAAATACAACAGTAATTGAACTCCTAAGCAGGATTTAGGGTCTTCTGCAAGCTGCTATGTATACTCCCTCCATATCTGTCATACTCAGTATTTCTTAATATAAGAAAAGGCTACAACAAGCTTAAGTCTCCATTCTGACCCAACAAATAAAAGTTGTTGAAATTGGATGTGAAAATATGTTTCTCAAGAAGGAATATATTGGTACTCAATCATCTTTAAGTGTATGCATAAACACCTGTTCATGAAAACTAATCAGGCAACAAGGGATAGATTCATTGAAGGGAATGAAAATTGGCAACACTAATGTAGCTAGGAGCCAAACCACAGGTAATAAACTTGAAAGAAGACATCAGCATAACAAATAGAATTGCTAGGGCTTTGGCAAGTTAGTGTTTATATAGACATAAACTTGGATGTATAGCGTTTGTGTTATTTTGGAAGATTCCTCACTGAAAAATCATTAAAATGCCATTTCAAGATAAAACTTTAAAAGACGAGTTTACATATTACATCCCAACGAATAGAGACTGGACTAGGGATGTACTTTCTGATTTGGGAACTGACTAAATTCACTGTTTTTTTTTTTTTTTTTTTGCACAGGTCTCCAAGGAAGCTAGTGGTAGGGTAAGTCTGAGGCCGCAGAGTATAACCAAGTGTACCAGCTCTACCCACTGTAGCCAGCCAGGGATCATGGCTGCACTGGCCTTGTTTGCCTAACCAGCACCAGCTGCAGTTTCTGATCAGAGCAAGCCCACTCAGTATACATTAAAAGTTAATTGATAGATAGGAACTGGCATTCCCCCTCATCCCAACTTAAATAAGACTGCTGTACCCATGAAGCTAACTGAATTAATCCAAACCAACACACCTTTTCTGTTCCCTGTTATTATTTCCACCATTTTGCTAAAAGTTATTTAAAATTAAAAAAAAGACTCATTCAAATTTGTTAAATCAAGAACAGTAGAACTAATTCATATGCTAATATTAATCTTAAAGATGAAATAATAAAAAAATTTTAGTAATTTTGTAGCAAAAGGGTTAAGAATTTTGGGGAAAAACAATTGTTAATCAAAGAAAGGAGCTAAGCCTAATCAAATACAACAGTAATTGAACTCCTAAGCAGGATTTAGGGTCTTCTGCAAGCTGCTATGTATACTCCCTCCATATCTGTCATACTCAGTATTTCTTAATATAAGAAAAGGCTACAACAAGCTTAAGTCTCCATTCTGACCCAACAAATAAAAGTTGTTGAAATTGGATGTGAAAATATGTTTCTCAAGAAGGAATATATTGGTACTCAATCATCTTTAAGTGTATGCATAAACACCTGTTCATGAAAACTAATCAGGCAACAAGGGATAGATTCATTGAAGGGAATGAAAATTGGCAACACTAATGTAGCTAGGAGCCAAACCACAGGTAATAAACTTGAAAGAAGACATCAGCATAACAAATAGAATTGCTAGGGCTTTGGCAAGTTAGTGTTTATATAGACATAAACTTGGATGTATAGCGTTTGTGTTATTTTGGAAGATTCCTCACTGAAAAATCATTAAAATGCCATTTCAAGATAAAACTTTAAAAGACGAGTTTACATATTACATCCCAACGAATAGAGACTGGACTAGGGATGTACTTTCTGATTTGGGAACTGACTAAATTCACTGTTTTTTTTTTTTTTTGCACAGGTCTCCAAGGAAGCTAGTGGTAGGGTAAGTCTGAGGCCGCAGAGTATAACCAAGTGTACCAGCTCTACCCACTGTAGCCAGCCAGGGATCATGGCTGCACTGGCCTTGTTTGCCTAACCAGCACCAGCTGCAGTTTCTGATCAGAGCAAGCCCACTCAGTATACATTAAAAGTTAATTGATAGATAGGAACTGGCATTCCCCCTCATCCCAACTTAAATAAGACTGCTGTACCCATGAAGCTAACTGAATTAATCCAAACCAACACACCTTTTCTGTTCCCTGTTATTATTTCCACCATTTTGCTAAAAGTTATTTAAAATTAAAAAAAAGACTCATTCAAATTTGTTAAATCAAGAACAGTAGAACTAATTCATATGCTAATATTAATCTTAAAGATGAAATAATAAAATCACACAGAAAGGTTAAGTTACTTGTTCAAAATCAAAATGAATAAAAAGTAGATGTTTGTCATTAAGAACATATCCCATCAGGTTTTCCTTTGACTTTCTAAATTTGACTAAGAGATGCGCATCCCTTTCTATCTTCACCTCCCAATTCTTTCCAACTATTTATTGAGTTCCTAATATGTCCCAGTCACTGCACAACACACATAAATTAATTAACCCAGTACCCTGTCCTCCAGAATTTCATTAGGTAAAATGACTTCAAATTTCACATTCTATTGTATCAAGAGATTTATTAGTACTCATTACAGAATTGTTTCTGATGGTCATGATCTTTGAAAATAAAACCAAATACATTTAAAAAGTATAATCAAGCACATATGCTGTGCTTGGAATTATATAACAATGTGAAGTCTAAATAAACTTCAAATTTCTGTAATATTCAGATCTGTATACTACATGCAATATAAAATACTATGAATATTTCACATATGAATAGCACACTACTGTTCACAGACTTTTTAAAATTTATCTGTTTAATATTTATGGAACACACAGCGATTTTGTTCTCATGATAACCCTATGAGCTAATAATAATAACACACTGAGTGCTTATGATGGACCAGGCATATTCTAGGGCTTCCCAGGTTCCTCATTAGCAAAGAATTTGCCTACAATGCAGAAGACATGGGTTCAATCCCTGGTTCAAGAAGATCACCAGGAGAAGGAAATGGCAATCCACTCGAGTATTCTTGCTAGTCCATGGGGCCGCAAAAGAGCTGGACACGACTTTGCAATTAAACACAGGCATATTCTAAGTATTTTACATATGCTTACTCTCCTAGTTCACACTATAACCATGTAAGAACTTTACCACTTTCATACACAGATGAGGAAACTGAGGAAAAGAGAGAATAAGTAGCTTTCTCAAAGAAGAGCCAGGATTTATTCTATACAAATGCCCAGGTTCCATTCTGAACCATTTTGATAAAGATGGTCTGGGGTGGGCTTGGGCATCAGTATTATTTTAAAACAATAATCACTTAAAACACTCATCAGGTGATTGCAATGTGCAAATGAAGGTTGAAAACGACATAAGTGAAGTCAGTGTCCCCATGTAAATGGTGGTTTAAGTCAGAACAATTAAGTTTCTGACTAATGTAAGAAATGATTAGATTTAGGGCAATCTAGATCGGTCTATAGACCCCATGAAATCTGAGTTTATTGTATTAAAGAATTGGCTGAATTACAGGAGGCAGACTTATTAATGTCTGGAGCAGAGAAGTGAAACATTGGGAAAAAAGAGCACATGGGCCCTCGTGGGGTGAGTCCTTAACTCAGCTGCTCCCTTTATTTCAGCAACCCAATAAAGTACAAACTGATGCACTGAATTCCTTTTTGATACAAATTTCTAACTCAGGGACTGAGCAGTTGGAGGACTCCTTCATCTATTGCACTGTAGCACATGGTTAAGTACAATCAAATTTGCAGGCCAGGGGCTTCCCCTGGTGGTCCAGTGGGTAAAGACACCGCCTTGCAGTGCAAGGTGACGGTTCGAGCCCTGGCCTGGGAAGATCCCACGTGCCGCGGAGCGGCTGGACTCTTGTGTCCAATTACCGAGCCAGAGCTCTGGAGCGCATGCGCCCAGAGCCGGTGCTCTGCAACGACAGACGCCACTGCGATGGGAGGCCCACAGGAGCCAAAGAACAAAGACGGATGAACATAGAGAAACGAAAGATCAATAGAAGTGGCCCGCCTGCTCCCCTCCCTCAGGTTTCGACCTGGGTCAAGAAGATCACCAGGAGAAGGAAATGGCAATCCACTCGAGTATTCTTGCTATAGTCCATGGGGCAAAGAGCTGGACACGACTTTGCAATTAAACACAGGCATATTCTAAGTATTTTACATATGCTTACTCTCCTAGTTCACACTATAACCATGTAAGAACTTTACCACTTTCATACACAGATGAGGAAACTGAGGAAAAGAGAGAATAAGTAGCTTTCTCAAAGAAGAGCCAGGATTTATTCTATACAAATGCCCAGGTTCCATTCTGAACCATTTTGATAAAGATGGTCTGGGGTGGGCTTGGGCATCAGTATTATTTTAAAACAATAATCACTTAAAACACTCATCAGGTGATTGCAATGTGCAAATGAAGGTTGAAAACGACATAAGTGAAGTCAGTGTCCCCATGTAAATGGTGGTTTAAGTCAGAACAATTAAGTTTCTGACTAATGTAAGAAATGATTAGATTTAGGGCAATCTAGATCGGTCTATAGACCCCATGAAATCTGAGTTTATTGTATTAAAGAATTGGCTGAATTACAGGAGGCAGACTTATTAATGTCTGGAGCAGAGAAGTGAAACATTGGGAAAAAAGAGCACATGGGCCCTTGTAGCGTGAGTCCTTAACTCAGCTGCTCCCTTTATTTCAGCAACCCAATAAAGTACAAACTGATGCACTGAATTCCTTTTTGATACAAATTTCTAACTCAGGGACTGAGCAGTTGGAGGACTCCTTCATCTATTGCACTGTAGCACATGGTTAAGTACAATCAAATTTGCAGGCCAGGGGCTTCCCCTGGTGGTCCAGTGGGTAAAGACACCGCCTTGCAGTGCAAGGGGTGACGGTTCGAGCCCTGGCCTGGGAAGATCCCACGTGCTGCGGAGCGGCTGGACTGATGTGTCCAATTACCGAGCCAGAGCTCTGGAGCGCATGCGCCCAGAGCCGGTGCTCTGCAACGACAGACGCCACTGCGATGGGAGGCCCACAGGAGCCAAAGAACAAAGACGGATGAACATAGAGAAACGAAAGATCAATAGAAGTGGCCCGCCTGCTCCCCTCCCTGCCCAACACGACCCCCGCCCAAAATAAATAAATAAATAAATCTTTAAAAAAAAAAAATTTGCAGGCCAGGATAGGGTAAAGCTAGTCATGTGAGAAGATCAGAATGTTGGAACAAAGTCACAAGGCCAAGGTGACTGTATCCACAGCAGACACATGCCATTGTGTAATAGCTGGGTCCTCATAGAAGCCAGAAATTTCTTATCATCATTGCCACAAATACTGACCCCTGGTTTCTGGGGCCAAACCAGAGCTTTTTTTCTGAGATATTTAAGTCCTCAATGTCTTTTTCCCCCCTCCACTCATCTCTGGGTCTTTTTCTTGTGGTTCTTGCCTGTCTTTTAGGAGAAAACATTGCCTGACAGGATGAAGGTCTCACTCAGGCTCAGATCTCATTTTCCTCACATGAATTTTGCTACTTTGCTTCACCAGTTATTCTCTCGCCTGAGCCTTCCATCTCTTACTTTTCCTCAGTTCTTTCTCTCTGTGTGTAAATGGCACAGCTCTTCTGGCTAAATCATTTCTAAGATTATGCTGTGTGTGTCAGTCACTCAGTTGTGTCTGACTCTTTTGAGACACATGGACAGTAGCCTATCAGGCTCCTATGTCCTTGGAGTTCTCCAAGAAATATAATGGAGTGGGTACCCATTCCCTTCTACAGGGATCAAACCCAGGTCTCCTTTTAAGCCACCAAGGAAGCCTAAGATCTCGCTATCCTTCCTCTCTTTTTCTCTCTGTCTTTTCTAAAACACACGGTATTTCTGTGTGTGTGTGTGTGTGTGTTTAATTCAAAACATGTAACAAAACATATTTTCTGTAGTCATTTGCTTGATATAACAAATCAAATCTAGACTATTCTGTCTCCTAGAAATTTAATTATCATTGTGCTTATTTATGAAAGTGGCATACTAGACATTTGTTGTGTTCTTAAAAAACAGAAGGAGATATGCTTTTGTACAGCAAAAGAAACTACAAAAAAGGTGAGCAGACAACCCACAGAATGGGAGAAAATAATAGCAAATGAAACAACAGTCAAAGAATTAATCTCCAGAATCTACAAGCGGCTCAGACAACTCAATGGAAAAATGAACAACCGAATCAAAAAAATGGGAAAAAGGTCTAAAGAGACATCTCTCCAAAGAAGACATACAGGTGGCCTGTATGAAACGATACTCAACATCACTTATTATTAGAGAAATGCAAATCAAAACTACAATGAGATATCATCTCACACTCGTCAGAATGGCCATCCATCAAAAAATCTGCAGATAATAAATGCTGGAGAGGGTGCCGAGAAAAGGGAACACTCTGGCATTACTGGTGGGAATGTAAATCGATACAGCTGCTGTGGAAGACAGTATGGAGATTCCTCAAAAAACTAAAAATAGAAGCACCATATGACCCAGTGATCCCACTTTTAGGCATATACTCTGATGAAATCAAAATTGAAAGAGGCACCTATACCCCAATGTTCATTGCAGCACTCTATACAATAGCTAGAACATGGAAGCAACCTAGATGTCCATCGACGAACGAATGGATAAAGAAGCTCTGGTACATATATACAATGGTGTACTTCTCAGCTGTAAAAAGAAATGCAGAAGAATCAGTCCTAATGAGGTAGATGAATCTAGAACCTATTATGCAAAGTGAAGTAAGTCAAAAAGAGAAAGACAAGTACAGTATATGAATACATATATATGGAATCTAGTAAGATGGCAATGATAACACACACAGTGAAGCAATGGAAAAATAGACATAGTGAACAGATGCATGGACATTGTAAGGAATGAACAGTGGGTAGGAGGCATAAAGGGAGTAACATGGAAACCTATACTATCATATGTGAAAAAGATAGCTATTGTCATTGTGCTGTGGAATAGGGGATCCTGTAGGGGCACTGTGTGATGGTCTGGGAAGGGGGTGGAGGAGGGATGGGGGCCAGGAATATAAATATGACTAATCTGGGATTATACATATCTGTAAACAATCAAACTCTGTAAAAGTAAAAAGTAAAATAAAAATAATTATTTAAAAAAATAGAAGGAGATATGAATGATGACCCTTATTTGTGTGCAAGGGTTTATAGAGGAATATGAGTGAATCCCATACAGATAGTGCCCTCAGGGAGCAAGTAGCCTAGAGATTAAAATGATAACAGAGTAGACATATACACAAGCAGATACCTTCTGAAGTGATACTTGATGTAATCCATTCTGCCCAGCTTCATGTAAGTGTCCTGATTGTTAGATTGTTAAAGTTTTATTCAAACCATGTACAAATGTGAAAATGTAGAAATGAACTTATTTAATTTTCATAGCTGAAAGGAATCTAAAGAATATTTAGTTTAACTTCTGTCCCCCCAGCACTACAAGTGGTGAAAAAACGATGCCTCGAGAAAGGTTGAGTAACTAAAATTCAAGGCTGAGTGACTGTGTGTTTATTAAATAGTGATTTTATACTGGAGCTGGAGTAGGTAAACCAGGAGATGCAATGGAAGCCTATCAAATGGTGGTTTAGTCTCCATAGTTTTGCCTTTTCCAGAAGCACCATATGACCCAGTGATCCCACTTTTAGGCATATACTCTGATGAAATCAAAATTGAAAGAGGCACCTATACCCCAATGTTCATTGCAGCACTCTATACAATAGCTAGAACATGGAAGCAACCTAGATGTCCATCGACGAACGAATGGATAAAGAAGCTCTGGTACATATATACAATGGTGTACTTCTCAGCTGTAAAAAGAAATGCAGAAGAATCAGTCCTAATGAGGTAGATGAATCTAGAACCTATTATGCAAAGTGAAGTAAGTCAAAAAGAGAAAGACAAGTACAGTATATGAATACATATATATGGAATCTAGTAAGATGGCAATGATAACACACACAGTGAAGCAATGGAAAAATAGACATAGTGAACAGATGCATGGACATTGTAAGGAATGAACAGTGGGTAGGAGGCATAAAGGGAGTAACATGGAAACCTATACTATCATATGTGAAAAAGATAGCTATTGTCATTGTGCTGTGGAATAGGGGATCCTGTAGGGGCACTGTGTGATGGTCTGGGAAGGGGGTGGAGGAGGGATGGGGGCCAGGAATATAAATATGACTAATCTGGGATTATACATATCTGTAAACAATCAAACTCTGTAAAAGTAAAAAGTAAAATAAAAATAATTATTTAAAAAAATAGAAGGAGATATGAATGATGACCCTTATTTGTGTGCAAGGGTTTATAGAGGAATATGAGTGAATCCCATACAGATAGTGCCCTCAGGGAGCAAGTAGCCTAGAGATTAAAATGATAACAGAGTAGACATATACACAAGCAGATACCTTCTGAAGTGATACTTGATGTAATCCATTCTGCCCAGCTTCATGTAAGTGTCCTGATTGTTAGATTGTTAAAGTTTTATTCAAACCATGTACAAATGTGAAAATGTAGAAATGAACTTATTTAATTTTCATAGCTGAAAGGAATCTAAAGAATATTTAGTTTAACTTCTGTCCCCCCAGCACTACAAGTGGTGAAAAAACGATGCCTCGAGAAAGGTTGAGTAACTAAAATTCAAGGCTGAGTGACTGTGTGTTTATTAAATAGTGATTTTATACTGGAGCTGGAGTAGGTAAACCAGGAGATGCAATGGAAGCCTATCAAATGGTGGTTTAGTCTCCATAGTTTTGCCTTTTCCAGATGTCATATTGGAATCTACAGTATGTAGCCTTTTAAGAGTGGGTTTTTTTTTTTTCATTCAGGAATATGCATCTACAGTTTCTCCATGTCTTTTCACTGTTTGATAGCTCATTTCTCTTTAGCACTTAAAAACATTCCCACTGTCTGGATGTACCACAGTTTATCCATTTACTTACTGAAGGACATCTTGGTTTTTACCAGGTTTTAGCAATTGTGAAGAAAGCTGCTATAAGTATCCATGTGAAGGTATCTGCATGAATATACATTTTCAACTCCTTTGGGAGAATAATACCAGTGAGTGCAGTTACTGGATCATATGGTAAGAACATGTTCAGTTTTGTACAAAATCACCAAAATATCATCCAAAGTGGCTGTATGTTTTTGCATTCTCAACAGCACTGCATGAGAGTTACTTACTGTTCCACATCCTCAACAGAATTTGGTGGTATCAGAGTTTCAGATTCTGGCCATTCTAATAGGCGTGTCGTGGTATTTTGTTATCTTATTTGCATTTTCCTGGTGGCATATGATGTGGAACATCTTTTCATATACTCATTTTCCATTTATTATCTCAAGGTTTTGGCCCATTTTTAAAATGAAATTGTTTTCTTATTATTGAGTTTAAGAATTATTTGCACATTTTGGATGATAATTTTCTCAGATGTATCTTATGTATTTTTTCGCAGTCCTGTGACTTTTTCTAATTCTCTTTAGACTGACTTTTGTAGAGCAGTTTCTAATTTTAATGAAATCCAGCTGATCAATTATTTCTGATTTTTCCTGTGTTTTTTTTTCTCTACTGAGATTTTGACAGGCATAAAAATGATAAATGAGATTAAAATATGTATTTTATAACTTGGTTTCCAAAATTTTATTTAACTTCTGTCCCCCCAGCACTACAAGTGGTGAAAAAACGATGCCTCGAGAAAGGTTGAGTAACTAAAATTCAAGGCTGAGTGACTGTGTGTTTATTAAATAGTGATTTTATACTGGAGCTGGAGTAGGTAAACCAGGAGATGCAATGGAAGCCTATCAAATGGTGGTTTAGTCTCCATAGTTTTGCCTTTTCCAGATGTCATATTGGAATCTACAGTATGTAGCCTTTTAAGAGTGGGTTTTTTTTTTTTCATTCAGGAATATGCATCTACAGTTTCTCCATGTCTTTTCACTGTTTGATAGCTCATTTCTCTTTAGCACTTAAAAACATTCCCACTGTCTGGATGTACCACAGTTTATCCATTTACTTACTGAAGGACATCTTGGTTTTTACCAGGTTTTAGCAATTGTGAAGAAAGCTGCTATAAGTATCCATGTGAAGGTATCTGCATGAATATACATTTTCAACTCCTTTGGGAGAATAATACCAGTGAGTGCAGTTACTGGATCATATGGTAAGAACATGTTCAGTTTTGTACAAAATCACCAAAATATCATCCAAAGTGGCTGTATGTTTTTGCATTCTCAACAGCACTGCATGAGAGTTACTTACTGTTCCACATCCTCAACAGAATTTGGTGGTATCAGAGTTTCAGATTCTGGCCATTCTAATAGGCGTGTCGTGGTATTTTGTTATCTTATTTGCATTTTCCTGGTGGCATATGATGTGGAACATCTTTTCATATACTCATTTTCCATTTATTATCTCAAGGTTTTGGCCCATTTTTAAAATGAAATTGTTTTCTTATTATTGAGTTTAAGAATTATTTGCACATTTTGGATGATAATTTTCTCAGATGTATCTTATGTATTTTTTCGCAGTCCTGTGACTTTTTCTAATTCTCTTTAGACTGACTTTTGTAGAGCAGTTTCTAATTTTAATGAAATCCAGCTGATCAATTATTTCTGATTTTTCCTGTGTTTTTTTTTCTCTACTGAGATTTTGACAGGCATAAAAATGATAAATGAGATTAAAATATGTATTTTATAACTTGGTTTCCTGATTTAATATATTATGAGCTTCCTACTCATAAATATGTGTACTCTCACAACATCATTTTTAATGGCTATGTAGTGTTACATAGTTCATCACTAGTGATGGACATTTTAAGTTTTTACTGAATTTCGTTGTCATTTCTTATAAATAAGGCTTCGAGCCATGTCCTTGTAGCTAAAACTATGAGCACAACCTTCGGAAGGGGGGTGATAAATAAATGTTAGCTACATTTATTTTTTGTTGTGCTCTGAAGCAATGATTTGTGAATTTGATTTGAAAACATTGTTTTAATCATTTTAAGCTAAATATTTTATGCATATATGGAACTTGACATAAATGCTTTTATGGGATGATGTTTTATTTTTATAGTCTCATCTTTATTTTGTCTGTTTTCTCCCTTGCCTACTCTTCCTGCCTACCAATATATTCATATCGCCAGATACAGATACTATCTACCTCATGCATAATTAACAATATATATGCTCTCTGTCTAGTCACAGTCATAGTCAAATACACATATCTATAGATAATTCATTTAATCATATACATATACACATTGGCTGGGACTGTCATTGTCTTACATTTTAAAAATAATATGATATGGCACTTTTGTGTCTTGTTTTTTTCTCTCACAATTATGCCTCATAAACAATGACCTAAATTAACCTTCATAGTTCTAGTTATTCTTTTTAAGGTTTGTACGTTGTTCTATGTATGGATGTACTATGATTTTTCGATTATTTTTTAAAATAAGCATTCACTTGGTGGCTTCCCTTTTCCCTCTCCATTCTGAACAATGCTGCAACCAGCATCTTTGCTCGTAATTTCCTTAGGTTCTGGTTGGTTTTGTTCTATGAGATAGATTCCTAGGAGCAGGGTTACAGAATAAAAAGAATACATACTTTTAAGTTTAAAATGCCTTAAAAATTTTGCCAGCTTATAATTACATAATTACAGATTTCCTCTATCCTTAGCAGAAATAGGTATTAACTGTTTTAAATTTTTTCTTGGTCTGATGGGTATAAAGTGATGTTTTTCCTTTCACTTCCCTGTATATTAATTTGAACATCTTTTCATGTTTGCTGAGCATTTGGAGTTTACCACTAGAAAGTGCCTTTTGTATTCTTTCCCCAGTTTTATATTGAGTGACTGGTCAATTTATTGGCAATTTGTGAGAATATTTTGCATAGTATGGCTATTAACCCTTTGTCAGCTCTGTGGCAAGTATTTCTCCAAACCTACAATTTTTTATCAATATATCTTTTGAAGGTGGACATTTTAAGTTTTTACTGAATTTCGTTGTCATTTCTTATAAATAAGGCTTCGAGCCATGTCCTTGTAGCTAAAACTATGAGCACAACCTTCGGAAGGGGGGTGATAAATAAATGTTAGCTACATTTATTTTTTGTTGTGCTCTGAAGCAATGATTTGTGAATTTGATTTGAAAACATTGTTTTAATCATTTTAAGCTAAATATTTTATGCATATATGGAACTTGACATAAATGCTTTTATGGGATGATGTTTTATTTTTATAGTCTCATCTTTATTTTGTCTGTTTTCTCCCTTGCCTACTCTTCCTGCCTACCAATATATTCATATCGCCAGATACAGATACTATCTACCTCATGCATAATTAACAATATATATGCTCTCTGTCTAGTCACAGTCATAGTCAAATACACATATCTATAGATAATTCATTTAATCATATACATATACACATTGGCTGGGACTGTCATTGTCTTACATTTTAAAAATAATATGATATGGCACTTTTGTGTCTTGTTTTTTTCTCTCACAATTATGCCTCATAAACAATGACCTAAATTAACCTTCATAGTTCTAGTTATTCTTTTTAAGGTTTGTACGTTGTTCTATGTATGGATGTACTATGATTTTTCGATTATTTTTTAAAATAAGCATTCACTTGGTGGCTTCCCTTTTCCCTCTCCATTCTGAACAATGCTGCAACCAGCATCTTTGCTCGTAATTTCCTTAGGTTCTGGTTGGTTTTGTTCTATGAGATAGATTCCTAGGAGCAGGGTTACAGAATAAAAGAATACATACTTTTAAGTTTAAAATGCCTTAAAAATTTTGCCAGCTTATAATTACATAATTACAGATTTCCTCTATCCTTAGCAGAAATAGGTATTAACTGTTTTAAATTTTTTCTTGGTCTGATGGGTATAAAGTGATGTTTTTCCTTTCACTTCCCTGTATATTAATTTGAACATCTTTTCATGTTTGCTGAGCATTTGGAGTTTACCACTAGAAAGTGCCTTTTGTATTCTTTCCCCAGTTTTATATTGAGTGACTGGTCAATTTATTGGCAATTTGTGAGAATATTTTGCATAGTATGGCTATTAACCCTTTGTCAGCTCTGTGGCAAGTATTTCTCCAAACCTACAATTTTTTATCAATATATCTTTTTGAGGGTGCATGTTCATAATTTTTCTATCAAGAACTGTATTTACTTCAGAGATGCACAGACTCAGAAAATGAACTTATTGTTTTTATGTGGGGGAAGAGATAGACAGGGACTTTGGGAAGGTTATGTACACACTGTTATATTTAAAATGGATAAACAACAAAGACCCTGTTGTATAACACATGGAACTCTGCTCAATGTTGTGTGGCAGCCTGGATGGGACGGGGCCTGGGGAAGAATGAACAACATATATATGTATAGCTGAATTCCTTCTCTGTTCACTTGAAACTACCACAACATTGTTAATTGGCTATACCTCAATACAAAATGTTTCGGGTGCTAAAAAAAATTTTTAAAAAGAAATGTATTCACTTCAGTTTTAAGTGCAACTAGAACATTCAGCTGCCCTAGAATTGTAGAGAGACCTCCAAACTGCATATTATTTTACAAGAAAGGACTGAGATAATGAGAAACATAATAAAACTCTTTCAGAACTATTTGCTAAGTAGGGTTAAGAACTGCTAAATCAGGAAACAATTGCAACCACAATGCAGAATGTGCCATAAAGGTCTAAATTATCTTATATTTTCATAGCATGTTAAATCTTGAAGGGATATTACCTTTAGACAAAGCTTCATTCATTTCACAGGCTATGAAAGTATGACAGATGAGCCCAAAGAGTTTCTATTTTCAAACAGAGAAAAGAGTGATATAAATCTAATCCATTCTGGGTTATTAGCAGAAATGTAAACTGACACAATTCAGGTGAGGATTTAGAGCCTGGCCTCAAATACCCTATTGAGACTTTTCTAAATAAAGCCAGAAGTCTTAGCAGCTCTGTAAACAAGTTGATTCAGAAAACTCTGTCTCCAAAGGGAGCTTAGCACACTCTAATCTATCATGAGCAACACATCTTTTCATGTTTGCTGAGCATTTGAGTTTACCACTAGAAAGTGCCTTTTGTATTCTTTCCCCAGTTTTATATTGAGTGACTGGTCAATTTATTGGCAATTTGTGAGAATATTTTGCATAGTATGGCTATTAACCCTTTGTCAGCTCTGTGGCAAGTATTTCTCCAAACCTACAATTTTTTATCAATATATCTTTTTGAGGGTGCATGTTCATAATTTTTCTATCAAGAACTGTATTTACTTCAGAGATGCACAGACTCAGAAAATGAACTTATTGTTTTTATGTGGGGGAAGAGATAGACAGGGACTTTGGGAAGGTTATGTACACACTGTTATATTTAAAATGGATAAACAACAAAGACCCTGTTGTATAACACATGGAACTCTGCTCAATGTTGTGTGGCAGCCTGGATGGGACGGGGCCTGGGGAAGAATGAACAACATATATATGTATAGCTGAATTCCTTCTCTGTTCACTTGAAACTACCACAACATTGTTAATTGGCTATACCTCAATACAAAATGTTTCGGGTGCTAAAAAAAATTTTTAAAAAGAAATGTATTCACTTCAGTTTTAAGTGCAACTAGAACATTCAGCTGCCCTAGAATTGTAGAGAGACCTCCAAACTGCATATTATTTTACAAGAAAGGACTGAGATAATGAGAAACATAATAAAACTCTTTCAGAACTATTTGCTAAGTAGGGTTAAGAACTGCTAAATCAGGAAACAATTGCAACCACAATGCAGAATGTGCCATAAAGGTCTAAATTATCTTATATTTTCATAGCATGTTAAATCTTGAAGGGATATTACCTTTAGACAAAGCTTCATTCATTTCACAGGCTATGAAAGTATGACAGATGAGCCCAAAGAGTTTCTATTTTCAAACAGAGAAAAGAGTGATATAAATCTAATCCATTCTGGGTTATTAGCAGAAATGTAAACTGACACAATTCAGGTGAGGATTTAGAGCCTGGCCTCAAATACCCTATTGAGACTTTTCTAAATAAAGCCAGAAGTCTTAGCAGCTCTGTAAACAAGTTGATTCAGAAAACTCTGTCTCCAAAGGGAGCTTAGCACACTCTAATCTATCATGAGAAATACAGAAAGCATCTGTGTCTTAATCCTTTATTAGAACAATCTGTATTATGCCCCATGCTTATGTGTTATTGAATGAGGAGTATATTAGGTTTTAAGCAATACTGTCTAATTTCTATGGCCTCATACTCTGCCCTAAAACCAAAACAAAAAAACCTACCCTCACCTGCCATAGATTTTTAATAACAAACAATGGAGAGCCAAAAATACTGTGACTATTTGATCAAATTTATCTTATTGTTATTTAATCTTTCAAACAAAGTGCCCTATGCAACACACCCAAAAACCATATGTATATATATGCCTTTATTATTTTAAAGATTTAATAAAAATAAAAACCAATAAAAATAATATTCCTATCTAAAAGTTCCAGAGGCATCAGGTATTTTTTTTTCAATTTTTTTTTTGGGGGGCTACTTTTATTGGTCTTTCATCATCCATCTTTTGTTTTTTGGCCTGTGTGGGCCTCCCATCACAGTGGCCTCTCTCTCTGCAGAGCACTGGCTCTGGGCGCACGCGCTCCAGAGCTCTGGCTCAGTAATTGGACACATCAGTCTGGTCACTCCATGGCATGTGGGATCCTCCCAGGCCAGGGATCGAACCAACGCCCCTTGCATTGCAAGGCTGTGTCTTTACCCACTGGACTACCGGGGAAGCCTCGCATCAGATCTTTTACTCAAGTTCAATTATACTGTACAGTTGTCTCTCAATTTGAAGGATACTTTATAAATCTTATAAGAAAATGTTATAAATTTAAATTTAACCTAAAAGTTTTACAAGAAGGACAAAAGGCAAATACATAACAACTACACCTTGCTCCCTAATAGGCTGCTTTGGGCTCCTTTTGATTACTAAAATGATAATATTAAAGAAGTAATTAAACTTCTTAAAATCTAGTAGAAATCTGTTCTTCATATAAAGGAAGAGGGTTTACACAATAATGATTTGAATTTAAACATGAGGCATATGAGATAATGCTCTAGCAAGTTCTACTGGCCACTGTTTTTAGTCCTAGTCAATGTCTCCCTTGACTATTTATATAGAGAATCTTATATTTTCTTTCCCACAAGAGATCTGACAATTTCAGCTATAAAGAGAGAGTGCTATTTGGAAACACCTTTCCAATTTGGAAGTAGTATTATTTGAATGGTAAGAGTTTAGAAAGGTCATCCTATAAATTTATTTTTTTGCTCTTGAACTGCATAAAAAAATACCTTAGCTGGAAAATTAAATCCTGAGAACCTAACAAATGAAATTCTATCATCCTCAAATTTAGACCATAGAGACCTCTGTTTAGAGACTTCTGTTATTAGGTGTATAAATGGCAAATTTAGTCAAAAGCATTTCAGATGATATTTTCAGAGTTTTATATTCATGATAGGCAAGTCAAATTCATTCTCAGTTATTAGTTAAAATACTTACTGTATTTACCAATTGGTGAACTTTGGAAATAAAAATGAAGACTGAAATTGCAGATAAAGGTTTTTGGTTAAGTTAGAGGAAACCATATATGGTTCATAAAATATTAAAATGATGTCCAGAAATACTGGGTATATTAATATGAATGAAAATGATATCAGTTCTATACGAGGATCCAAATACAAACCAAACAAAATGAAACGGAAACCTGGCACTGGGCTGTCTTAACCTATTGTTCTGTTTTTTTTCCCCCCAGAATGAGTCTTGCTGGACCAAACCTACCCAGATTTTTGTTATCATAAAAATGACATCCCTTAACTCCTCCCAAGACACTGAAATTGAATCTCTGGAATGGGGCCCTGGGAGCTCCAGGGCACTCCAGGTGGACTTCTTACGCACTCAAGCATGAGTGTCATTAACTTTGACAAAGCAGACTACCAAGCTGGCATCATCGAGAGTTTGATCTGAATCACTCTATAAGGATCTGAATAAACAAAATGTAAAATACACACCAGAATTACCTTAATAACTTTTCAGTAAAAGGAAAAAAATACATAACAACTACACCTTGCTCCCTAATAGGCTGCTTTGGGCTCCTTTTGATTACTAAAATGATAATATTAAAGAAGTAATTAAACTTCTTAAAATCTAGTAGAAATCTGTTCTTCATATAAAGGAAGAGGGTTTACACAATAATGATTTGAATTTAAACATGAGGCATATGAGATAATGCTCTAGCAAGTTCTACTGGCCACTGTTTTTAGTCCTAGTCAATGTCTCCCTTGACTATTTATATAGAGAATCTTATATTTTCTTTCCCACAAGAGATCTGACAATTTCAGCTATAAAGAGAGAGTGCTATTTGGAAACACCTTTCCAATTTGGAAGTAGTATTATTTGAATGGTAAGAGTTTAGAAAGGTCATCCTATAAATTTATTTTTTTGCTCTTGAACTGCATAAAAAAATACCTTAGCTGGAAAATTAAATCCTGAGAACCTAACAAATGAAATTCTATCATCCTCAAATTTAGACCATAGAGACCTCTGTTTAGAGACTTCTGTTATTAGGTGTATAAATGGCAAATTTAGTCAAAAGCATTTCAGATGATATTTTCAGAGTTTTATATTCATGATAGGCAAGTCAAATTCATTCTCAGTTATTAGTTAAAATACTTACTGTATTTACCAATTGGTGAACTTTGGAAATAAAAATGAAGACTGAAATTGCAGATAAAGGTTTTTGGTTAAGTTAGAGGAAACCATATATGGTTCATAAAATATTAAAATGATGTCCAGAAATACTGGGTATATTAATATGAATGAAAATGATATCAGTTCTATACGAGGATCCAAATACAAACCAAACAAAATGAAACGGAAACCTGGCACTGGGCTGTCTTAACCTATTGTTCGTTTTTTTTTTTTCCCCCCAGAATGAGTCTTGCTGGACCAAACCTACCCAGATTTTTGTTATCATAAAAATGACATCCCTTAACTCCTCCCAAGACACTGAAATTGAATCTCTGGAATGGGGCCCTGGGAGCTCCAGGGCACTCCAGGTGGACTTCTTACGCACTCAAGCATGAGTGTCATTAACTTTGACAAAGCAGACTACCAAGCTGGCATCATCGAGAGTTTGATCTGAATCACTCTATAAGGATCTGAATAAACAAAATGTAAAATACACACCAGAATTACCTAAAACTTAGGTATTTCGGATAAATCAGACTAGTTAAAATTTTGCTTAGTATTTTTGTAAATGTTAGATCTAGATCAATTTTAAGAAATCTGCCAAAGGCTTAAAAAATGTTTTTAAAATAAAATTTAGTTTATCAACCATTTTTTTCTTATTAAGTTAATGTTTAAGCATAAAACAGTAACTTTTTCCATGGTATATATAGAAGGAGAGTGTTATCTTTCTGATTGGAAGGGAAATAATGTGTTAAAAGTAGGCATTGAAAATGGTGAAATTATAATGAATTACTCTGTATTAACTTGTTACTTCTTAGAACATAAAGATAAAATTAAAAATCAGTTATTTTCAGTCAAAACAAATCAAACAGATTAATAAGTCATTAGACAAATGAATTTTGAGTCTTAAGACAAGTGAAATGAATTTGTGAGTCCTAATTTACTCTTAGCACAAAGACGCTTTCCTTTCTCACCTGTTCGAAATTAAAATTTTTACAAATGTGGTATGTCATTATTAGACATGAAATGTCTAGGCATAAGGGCAACCATCTTACCATGCTTATCTTTAAGAAGCCTCTTTCTATTGTTATTAGTTCCAACTTTTTTAGTACAGCTTCAATCAAGTGACAAAAGATTACCCAGTTCTCCCTTGAAATGATACATTAATGGATTCATTGCTCTCAGGTTGTTCTGTGCTTCAACCTTGAGTAATTAACAAGCCCTCTCTGCTTTAATTGCTAATCTTTCCCTTAATGGCAGTCTATGACATTTTTAATTAATTACTTCAGTAACCTTATTTCCATTCATATCAAGGTCTTACATTCTCTTCACCATTTTCTTATTTATTAATTATTTTTGTTGCAAGTGTACCTAAATTGAATCCCTGAAGTAGCAAAGAAACATACAAGGTCAAAAGTGTGTCCTGAACCTGTGGAGATAAATAAACCCAATTTTTTTTTTATTATAAGTATCAAAGTTAGAGGAAGATGGAGCAAGGGCCCTTGGGAAGATTACTGAAAGTGGAAATTAACCCTCAAATCACATTTGCGTATGACTAGTCTCTTTTGATGCCATTCTCTGGCTTTTTCATTCAGCTCAAAAGCCGAGTTTCAGAAAGGAATGTTTTGATTAGTCTGTTTGCTTGGTCCGATTAGTCATATGATTGCCAAAGACTGGCTTAATTTCATCATGTATAAACATACTGTGGATGCGTAAGTGATAATGTTACTCATTGCTAGTTCCAATTGGTTAAGGAAATTTCCAGTTTTTAGTTTACTTCTCCCATTCATCAGAACCTAATCTTTACATATTATTCTCTCTCTTCCATATCTTGGTCATATGTATTGAGATAGTATGCAGATAGTGTTTCTTTATGGATTCACTTACTAAATAAATAAAGATCAACTAGAATGTGTAGGAGGAGGCAGTTGTATACAGATCACATTCCTTAACTTTTGGTAGTTTTCGACTTTGGGTTCTGTCTTGTTATATGCCTTCATAAAGCCAAACAGGTTAATTAATACTTATTCACAATTTTGGATACTATGCCTACCTTTTATCATTTGTTTACTATTTAGTTACTTATATATTTACCTTTACTCCCAAAAGGATTTTAAATAGTTTCACAAAATAAAGCAATCAAACAAGCAAACAATATTTTAAAAAACAGAAAAAGAGGAAAGCCAGCTAAAAGGACCAGGGAAGTAGGAGATTGTAGGAATCCATCGTGACTTATTTAGATATGATCTCTGAAAATGTGGGAAAATATATTGAGTTTTATGGTATTTACTGGCCTTTTAAAGCTATGGATGTTTTTGCTCAACCGGTATTTTTTAATTTTTTTTCATCATATTTAGAGTAAAACCCAAAGTCTCTGTGGTTTAGACTTACCTATATGTGATGAACTACTGTACCGAACAGTACAAGTCAAACTAAAAATCCATTTTCTCAGTTATGGTAGCCACATGTGGTCAGCATACCACACATGGTCAGTGGCTACTGTTTGGGGTAGTATAATATTTGGAAATATTCTTTGTGGGAGCAAGCTCAGTTGAGCAGAGCTAGCCTAGAAGTACCTCTCCATGATATTGCCTTTACTTGCCTGGGTGACCTTACTCTTTACTTCTTTCTCATTTGCTCACTCAGCTCTAGCAACAAACGGTCCCTTGCTAGTCTCAGACATTCCAACTGGTCTTGCCTCAGGGTCCTCCCACTTGCTATTCCAGCCATCTAAAACACTGTTCCTCCAGACAGTCACATCTCACCTTAGGTCTCTACTCAAGACACCTCTTTGGAGAGTGCTAATCATCCATGTTATTCTTTATGCTTTTATCCTTCTATTTTTTTTTTTTTTTTCAGCACTTGTCACTCCATGACATAGTTCGGTCTTTTTTCCAGTCTTACTGGAATGTAATTTCTGTGAGATCAAAGTCTTTGCTTAGTTTACTTCCACATGCCTGGCCTACCTCAGGGGCTCAATAAATGGTTGTTTACTCCAGTGACTCTCCACAGAGTGTGATTTTGTCCCCAGGGGCTATCTGGCGATGTTGAGAGATAGTTTTGACTGTCAGAACTGGGAGGAAGCTACTGGCATCTAGTGGGTGGATGGGAGGGATGCTGCTCAACATCCTACAATGTACAGGGAAACTCACACAGCATAGAACTACTGGGCCTACAATGTTAATTGGTAGTGATACTGAGAAATCTGTGTTGATTGTATTAATCATCCGCTGAGAATATATAACAATTACTCTGATGGAGCAAGACTGAATCACAGGTGTGGTTTACCAAATGACTCATCAACTAAGTATTTTCTCATAGTACATTTACATCAAGGGAGAAGGAAATTCAGACGTGTCTAAAACTGATATTCTTCAGCTAACTTATTTCTCATCTCTATACCTTCAAAGCTGTATACAATCTTATATTTTCATCTATACAAAAATGTCATTTCACTTCAATAATATCCTACTTTTCATTTTTCCATATCCCATTGTCCTTTCCTATGTATATTTTGTGGCATTAACTATTAACTTTGTGTAATTCACTGAAGAATTTAAGACAATTCCTTTAATATTACTCCTTTTAAACCTTCCTTATGAACTGGGCTAAAAAAAGTGGTCAGCATACCACACATGGTCAGTGGCTACTGTTTGGGGTAGTATAATATTTGGAAATATTCTTTGTGGGAGCAAGCTCAGTTGAGCAGAGCTAGCCTAGAAGTACCTCTCCATGATATTGCCTTTACTTGCCTGGGTGACCTTACTCTTTACTTCTTTCTCATTTGCTCACTCAGCTCTAGCAACAAACGGTCCCTTGCTAGTCTCAGACATTCCAACTGGTCTTGCCTCAGGGTCCTCCCACTTGCTATTCCAGCCATCTAAAACACTGTTCCTCCAGACAGTCACATCTCACCTTAGGTCTCTACTCAAGACACCTCTTTGGAGAGTGCTAATCATCCATGTTATTCTTTATGCTTTTATCCTTCTATTTTTCTTTTTTCAGCACTTGTCACTCCATGACATAGTTCGGTCTTTTTTCCAGTCTTACTGGAATGTAATTTCTGTGAGATCAAAGTCTTTGCTTAGTTTACTTCCACATGCCTGGCCTACCTCAGGGGCTCAATAAATGGTTGTTTACTCCAGTGACTCTCCACAGAGTGTGATTTTGTCCCCAGGGGCTATCTGGCGATGTTGAGAGATAGTTTTGACTGTCAGAACTGGGAGGAAGCTACTGGCATCTAGTGGGTGGATGGGAGGGATGCTGCTCAACATCCTACAATGTACAGGGAAACTCACACAGCATAGAACTACTGGGCCTACAATGTTAATTGGTAGTGATACTGAGAAATCTGTGTTGATTGTATTAATCATCCGCTGAGAATATATAACAATTACTCTGATGGAGCAAGACTGAATCACAGGTGTGGTTTACCAAATGACTCATCAACTAAGTATTTTCTCATAGTACATTTACATCAAGGGAGAAGGAAATTCAGACGTGTCTAAAACTGATATTCTTCAGCTAACTTATTTCTCATCTCTATACCTTCAAAGCTGTATACAATCTTATATTTTCATCTATACAAAAATGTCATTTCACTTCAATAATATCCTACTTTTCATTTTTGCCATATCCCATTGTCCTTTCCTATGTATATTTTGTGGCATTAACTATTAACTTTGTGTAATTCACTGAAGAATTTAAGACAATTCCTTTAATATTACTCCTTTTAAACCTTCCTTATGAACTGGGCTAAAAACAGAATTGACAAGGAGCAGTAGACAATAGGATGCTATTTTCTAGTAGCTGATCAATAGGACACCTGTGTTCAATACAGCCTCCTCCACTGATTATGTGACTTTGAGCAAGAAGTGCCATTTAAATAAGATGCAACAGTGACAGCACCTCACACAGGGCTGGACACAGTAACCTCTGCATCCATTCACATGTCCCCTTCCATCCAGTTGAATACTCTGTGAACTACATGAAACTAACACACCTTGAGAAATGTCCTTTGTGATTTCCACTTAAAACTGACTTGTCAGTTACTCAGTACTATTGAAATCTAAATCGTGATGCTTCTAAAATCTCTCTGGAAAATGAAACTTCAAAAGCAAAGTTGGATTAGAAGTTCCATCGTATCTTTTTGTTGTGGAGAGAAAAGCTTTTAAGCATTAATGGTGATTTAGCTATTGAGAGCAGGTGTCTTCATTATCTTAAAATGTGTCAAATTACACTAATTACCAAAAAAGGCAATGTAAGCTATATTGTAAGAAAACGGTAGCATCCTCTCCTGAAGAGATGAGCGGGGAAATGCATGTGACTTATGGTTACTAAGATACTTAATTCAGAAGTTGTCAAGCATTTTGATAATGTGACCTCCTTTTTTCCTTCCAGTCTTTTACCATGATAGAAAGTTGCAAAGAGTATTGTTTAGTAGGCCTTTGTGATAATTTGCTTAAGTGACTTTACAGGAAGTAGAATGGTTGATTTTGAATGCAAATAAGATGCAGTTTGCTAATGCAGTCTTTTACTTCTCACGACTGAACTATGAGCTTTGATTTTAGAGCGATCCCTCATTCACTTTCATATCTTCTTTCCTTCCTTCCTCTTTTCTTTTTACCCTTTTCGAAGAAATGACAATAGACCACATTTACAGGGCTATTTTATAAACTCCAGAAGACTAAAAAGAGTAAGATTTTTTTCAAAGGCAAAAAGCAACCAGGCGTTGAATTTTGGAGGCAAGAATGATGATGAGCGTAGCACTGCCTGTTTGATAAGAAACCATAAAATTCAATATTTAACTTGGCAGCTGGAATCCTTATAGAAAGAAAACAATCTTGCCCCCTTAATTTTATTTTCTCCTCCCATCCTCTCATGGCAATTTGCCTAGTGGAAGAGAATCATGGAGCCTAAAATAATCCTTAAATGGCTCTCTATCCATCACCTCAATGGTAATCCCATTTGCCCCAGGTTTGGTAAGTAGCCCCTCAGAGAGCAGTGATACAGTCTGTAATTAGACCTTTTTTTGGGGGGGGGGGGCACTTCTATTGAGCTTTCATTTATTTATCTTTGTTCTTTGGCCTGTGTGGGGCCTCCCATTGCAGTGGCCTCTCTCGTTGCAGAGCACCGGCTCTGGCCACATTCGCGCCAGAGCACCAGCTCGGTAGTTGGACATGTCCACCCAGCTTCTCTACAGCATGTGGGACTCCGGTAGTTGGACATGTCCCCAAGGCAAAAGGTGTTCTTCAAATTAAGCATTAATGGGTATTTAGCTATTGAGAGCAGGTGTCTTCATTATCTTAAAATGTGTCAAATTACACTAATTACCAAAAAAGGCAATGTAAGCTATATTGTAAGAAAACGGTAGCATCCTCTCCTGAAGAGATGAGCGGGGAAATGCATGTGACTTATGGTTACTAAGATACTTAATTCAGAAGTTGTCAAGCATTTTGATAATGTGACCTCCTTTTTTCCTTCCAGTCTTTTACCATGATAGAAAGTTGCAAAGAGTATTGTTTAGTAGGCCTTTGTGATAATTTGCTTAAGTGACTTTACAGGAAGTAGAATGGTTGATTTTGAATGCAAATAAGATGCAGTTTGCTAATGCAGTCTTTTACTTCTCACGACTGAACTATGAGCTTTGATTTTAGAGCGATCCCTCATTCACTTTCATATCTTCTTTCCTTCCTTCCTCTTTTCTTTTTACCCTTTTCGAAGAAATGACAATAGACCACATTTACAGGGCTATTTTATAAACTCCAGAAGACTAAAAAGAGTAAGATTTTTTTCAAAGGCAAAAAGCAACCAGGCGTTGAATTTTGGAGGCAAGAATGATGATGAGCGTAGCACTGCCTGTTTGATAAGAAACCATAAAATTCAATATTTAACTTGGCAGCTGGAATCCTTATAGAAAGAAAACAATCTTGCCCCCTTAATTTTATTTTCTCCTCCCATCCTCTCATGGCAATTTGCCTAGTGGAAGAGAATCATGGAGCCTAAAATAATCCTTAAATGGCTCTCTATCCATCACCTCAATGGTAATCCCATTTGCCCCAGGTTTGGTAAGTAGCCCCTCAGAGAGCAGTGATACAGTCTGTAATTAGACCTTTTTTTGGGGGGGGGGGGCACTTCTATTGAGCTTTCATTTATTTATCTTTGTTCTTTGGCCTGTGTGGGGCCTCCCATTGCAGTGGCCTCTCTCGTTGCAGAGCACCGGCTCTGGGCACACGCGCTCCAGAGCACCAGCTCGGTAGTTGGACATGTCCACCCAGCTTCTCTACAGCATGTGGGATCCTCCCAGGCCTGGGATCGAATCTGTGGCCCTTGCACTGCAAGGCGGTGTCCTTACCCACTGGACCACCAGGGAAGCCCTATAATTAGATTTTTAAAAACTACTCTGAAGTAAGCAAGGAAGAAAAGGGTTTCCAATTCATTTGTAAATCTTATGATAATAGGCAGATACTTTGCACTGATATTTTTTTTTTTAAAGATTTATTTATTTATTTATTTTGGTGGGGGTGGGGTGGGGAGGGAGGGGAGCAGGTGGGCCACTTCTATTGGTCTTTCATTTCTCTATTTTCATCCATCTTTGTTCTTTGGCCCGTGTGGGCCTCCCATCGCCGTGGCCTCTGTTGTCGCAGAGCACTGGCTCTGGGCGCATGCGCTCCAGAGCTCCGGCTCGGTAATTGGACACAACGGTCCAGCCGCTCCGTGGCACGTGGGATCTTCCCAGGCCAGGGATCGAACCTGTGCCCCTTGCACTGCAAGGCGGTGTCCTTACCCACTGGACCACCAGGGAAGCCCTATAATTAGATTTTTAAAAACTACTCTGAAGTAAGCAAGGAAGAAAAGGGTTTCCAATTCATTTGTAAATCTTATGATAATAGGCAGATACTTTGCACTGATATTTTTTTTTTTAAAGATTTATTTATTTATTTATTTTGGTGGGGGTGGGGTGGGGAAGGAGGGGAGCAGGTGGGCCACTTCTATTGGTCTTTCATTTCTCTATTTTCATCCATCTTTGTTCTTTGGCCCGTGTGGGCCTCCCATCGCCGTGGCCTCTGTTGTCGCAGAGCACTGGCTCTGGGCGCATGCGCTCCAGAGCTCCGGCTCGGTAATTGGACACAACGGTCCAGCCGCTCCGTGGCACGTGGGATCTTCCCAGGCCAGGGATCGAACCGGCGCCCCTTGCACTACAAGGCGGTGTCCTTACCCACTGGACCACCAGGGAAGCCCTGCACTGATATTTTAAATGGAGAATTATTTGATTATGGTACTCAACAAGAAAAATTGATGTTTAAAAGGTTAAGCCTGGTCCAGGTAGTCCAAAAAAGGTTGAATTATGTTCAAGTTTATGTCTAACACACTTTCTTTCATAGGTGAGGACATAAAATAATAGACAAGAGTTCAACAAGGAGTAAATAAAAAGGTTAATGACCCTCAATTTATGGAGTATATATTAGTCAAAAGAATGATAAATTCCAGCATATGGAATATATAGCATAGATGGGAAGAATATACTAAATCACCTATGGTAATCCTTTTTAAATGTTTTTATTTTAGTACAGATTTCCTGACTTTTTATGATCAAACTGTTCTTTGGACTACTGAGTTAATTTTAAAATATATCTCTCTGGATCACAATGAAAAAATTAAGTAGTCATTCCATGGATCTTAAAAGAATAGATCTCCATTCACAATTACATTACTAAGGAAATTTCTTTTTTCATTATTCAGCAATCTCCAGAAAGAAATTGCAAATGGTTCTCAGCTGAGCTTCCTGTAGTTTTCACAGCAGTACTTTTTTATAGATTCTTTTTATTTTAGGAAGAATGATCAGTTTTCTTCCCTTGAGTAAATTTGTATTTATTTTTATGTAATTTAATAGATAATGATTATTTTACACAAATATGAAACTATAAACGCTTGGCTTCTAATTAAGAAATGCACAATCATGTATTGTCCATGATACAGTCATGTTCAAGTATTAAATACAACACATATGAGAGTATGTCTGTGCATTCATGTGTATGCTTAAAATTCACAATAATTTTTCTCATCTTCCTATTAGGTCTCACCAATTCAAAATGATGGAAAGAACATATTTTGAATAAAATAACTTAGTCCTTAACCTTTAACAATACATACGTCTGTAAGTTTTACTATGTTAAAATTTACTGTTATTATAAAATTCCTAAATTCATATCTTAATCATTTTAATATTTGTTTTCCATAGTTTTTGGATTATTTGATAAAACTATTAGTCTTGATTCTACTTGGTATCTTTAACTATGGCTTGGAACTATAAAGCATTCCCTCAGAACTTCATTTCCAGAGAGAGCTAAGTTCAATATGTGACATATTTACATCAGGCTATAAATGCCTGATATATAGTAAGCAAGCTGTTTTGATATCTGCTCATTCTTCTCTTTGAAACTGTCCCACTCCTTCCTCATCAGCCTCCCCGCCTCTACTCTCACACTCTTCACCAATCCATTCTCCACTGCTGAAGTGCTGTGTGGCCCTTGTTTGCCCTCTCTGTCTCCTCATTGCCCTCAGCAAGAAGCTCATGATCTTCATCATGGCCCACAAGGCCTCATACCAAGTGGAGCCTGCCCATTTGGTACGGACCCTGCCCATATTCAACGTGTGAACCATGGCCATATTTTCATTGCCCTCTTTCTCCAGCCTCTGGGGGCCTTTCCTCTTTCCCTAACTCTAACATATCCTTTACATATAAGTGAGATTATTCTTCTGGAAAGTCCCTTCTAATCCTACATTCCCACTCAGGTAGGGTTTAGAGTCCTTCCCTGTGCATCAGCATGTATCTGCCTTCTCTAGAAGGCTTAGAAACCCATAGCTGCCTCTGGCTACTCAGTTCCTAGCACTTGTAAGGCACACAGCAGATAATTGGAATGAAAAGTAATTAGTATTTCATGGTATCCTGAGGATAGTCACCTTTACTTACAGAAAGAACAGTCCAGGAAAAATAACTAACATTAATAATTATATCATAGATGATTTTGTATTTCTATCTTTATTGACCCAGTTTTCTACAATGATCATGTATGACTTTTATGATCAGAAAAAAAAAACTTAACCTTTAACAATACATACGTCTGTAAGTTTTACTATGTTAAAATTTACTGTTATTATAAAATTCCTAAATTCATATCTTAATCATTTTAATATTTGTTTTCCATAGTTTTTGGATTATTTGATAAAACTATTAGTCTTGATTCTACTTGGTATCTTTAACTATGGCTTGGAACTATAAAGCATTCCCTCAGAACTTCATTTCCAGAGAGAGCTAAGTTCAATATGTGACATATTTACATCAGGCTATAAATGCCTGATATATAGTAAGCAAGCTGTTTTGATATCTGCTCATTCTTCTCTTTGAAACTGTCCCACTCCTTCCTCATCAGCCTCCCCGCCTCTACTCTCACACTCTTCACCAATCCATTCTCCACTGCTGAAGTGCTGTGTGGCCCTTGTTTGCCCTCTCTGTCTCCTCATTGCCCTCAGCAAGAAGCTCATGATCTTCATCATGGCCCACAAGGCCTCATACCAAGTGGAGCCTGCCCATTTGGTACGGACCCTGCCCATATTCAACGTGTGAACCATGGCCATATTTTCATTGCCCTCTTTCTCCAGCCTCTGGGGGCCTTTCCTCTTTCCCTAACTCTAACATATCCTTTACATATAAGTGAGATTATTCTTCTGGAAAGTCCCTTCTAATCCTACATTCCCACTCAGGTAGGGTTTAGAGTCCTTCCCTGTGCATCAGCATGTATCTGCCTTCTCTAGAAGGCTTAGAAACCCATAGCTGCCTCTGGCTACTCAGTTCCTAGCACTTGTAAGGCACACAGCAGATAATTGGAATGAAAAGTAATTAGTATTTCATGGTATCCTGAGGATAGTCACCTTTACTTACAGAAAGAACAGTCCAGGAAAAATAACTAACATTAATAATTATATCATAGATGATTTTGTATTTCTATCTTTATTGACCCAGTTTTCTACAATGATCATGTATGACTTTTATGATCAGAAAAAAAAAAATCTTAACTTTTAATTGACTCTTTTAAGGTTTGTTGAACAGCTCTAGCAAATCTGTTTATTACATTCCATCATGACTGTCAGAATGGCCAGTAGAGACTGATGGCACTAAGAAATCTTAGCACCATTGGGTGGGAAATGTGATACGGCATCCGAGCTTATGCCCTTGAAGAGTCTGAGAACGGGATGAAAATTAATGAAATGTGTTTTATGTTTTCTGAGACATGTCAGAAAGTCTCCCTAAGGAAATTATTAGTTGAGGAAGGTACCATCCTTCTGACTCTGTGCTTCAATTAAGGGACCCCATACATGACTTTAGTGATAAGATTAGGTAAAGAAAGGAGATTCCAAATTTCCAAGTTTCAGGCATACAGAGTTACCACTTTAATTGAAACTTAAAAAACAAACTAATACATTATAATTTCCAGAAAGCATGTTAGAAATTGGAATCTTGGAATTTGTTAAAAAATCAAAAAACAAAATAAACCACAGTAAGTGGTCTGGCTTAACAGAAGCTAAACTCTTAAGTCACATAAGGATAGTCTTACAAATGCATAATAAAAAATGTGCTCTATATGACCTTATTGAAAAAAATAAGACAAATCTTTTTCCATTAAATTTTTCCCTGTGGGAGGAGAAGTGAACCCAGCACCCCAAATCTCAATTGGGATTATTATGGTGATTTTGATCTTGCAATTGCAGCTATTCCGCCAAGGCTCTTATTTCATCCTGGCACTGTAGTTACCATAATATGCTGGTTACACATAGACATCCGTGTGTTCTTTCTATTATTTTAAAACCATTTTACAGCATCAACATTGAGTACAAATGGGAATAAGGTACAATATATTCCTTTCGAGTAAGGAATCTGGGAAGTGAACACAAATAACAATAACCCACTTGTAAAAGTGCTCTGAGAAAGGAACAGCTGAAGTGCTATGGGAATTCCAGGTGGAAAGGCCTCTGTCTTCTTTCTTAGCAGAGCCCTGGAGAAATGCATTGCTGAAAGATGAGTTGGTTCTGCAACCCCCTTGAGGACAGGACCATACCTCAATCATCCTTGCATTCTTTGCTGCTAACACTCTAATGCTAACACTCCAATGCTTAAATGTGCTTCTTTAATAATATTGTACATGAGTAGGTAGACTCTGGAGCCCAATTTTCTGGGCTCAAATCCCATCTTTGCTGAATTAGCAAATGAGCTACTAGAGCTTAATTATAACATACAAAGAATGTGTTTTCACCAAAATAAATTTTTGTCTTTGTTTTTAAATTATGATATAATGTTATATATGGTCTGTTCTGAATGGCCAGTAGAGACTGATGGCACTAAGAAATCTTAGCACCATTGGGTGGGAAATGTGATACGGCATCCGAGCTTATGCCCTTGAAGAGTCTGAGAACGGGATGAAAATTAATGAAATGTGTTTTATGTTTTCTGAGACATGTCAGAAAGTCTCCCTAAGGAAATTATTAGTTGAGGAAGGTACCATCCTTCTGACTCTGTGCTTCAATTAAGGGACCCCATACATGACTTTAGTGATAAGATTAGGTAAAGAAAGGAGATTCCAAATTTCCAAGTTTCAGGCATACAGAGTTACCACTTTAATTGAAACTTAAAAAACAAACTAATACATTATAATTTCCAGAAAGCATGTTAGAAATTGGAATCTTGGAATTTGTTAAAAAATCAAAAAACAAAATAAACCACAGTAAGTGGTCTGGCTTAACAGAAGCTAAACTCTTAAGTCACATAAGGATAGTCTTACAAATGCATAATAAAAAATGTGCTCTATATGACCTTATTGAAAAAAATAAGACAAATCTTTTTCCATTAAATTTTTCCCTGTGGGAGGAGAAGTGAACCCAGCACCCCAAATCTCAATTGGGATTATTATGGTGATTTTGATCTTGCAATTGCAGCTATTCCGCCAAGGCTCTTATTTCATCCTGGCACTGTAGTTACCATAATATGCTGGTTACACATAGACATCCGTGTGTTCTTTCTATTATTTTAAAACCATTTTACAGCATCAACATTGAGTACAAATGGGAATAAGGTACAATATATTCCTTTCGAGTAAGGAATCTGGGAAGTGAACACAAATAACAATAACCCACTTGTAAAAGTGCTCTGAGAAAGGAACAGCTGAAGTGCTATGGGAATTCCAGGTGGAAAGGCCTCTGTCTTCTTTCTTAGCAGAGCCCTGGAGAAATGCATTGCTGAAAGATGAGTTGGTTCTGCAACCCCCTTGAGGACAGGACCATACCTCAATCATCCTTGCATTCTTTGCTGCTAACACTCTAATGCTAACACTCCAATGCTTAAATGTGCTTCTTTAATAATATTGTACATGAGTAGGTAGACTCTGGAGCCCAATTTTCTGGGCTCAAATCCCATCTTTGCTGAATTAGCAAATGAGCTACTAGAGCTTAATTATAACATACAAAGAATGTGTTTTCACCAAAATAAATTTTTGTCTTTGTTTTTAAATTATGATATAATGTTATATATGGTCTGTTCTTAGTATAATAGAAGAATAAACTCCATTCATGGTATAGGCATCCATACTTGTCTTATACAGTGAGATATTCTTTAAAGTGATAATCATCCTGTATTACTAAAAGCCCAAATGAAGCAACAATCTGGATGTCTTACTGTAATGAACTAGAATTGCAACATTAGAGGGGCCCTTTGACCATTCAATATATTAATTTCCTTACTATTCAGGTAAGGAAACCAAATTGTAGACAAGACTCTAGTTAGAAGAATGGAAGACAATGATAAGAAAGATTTGAAACAAATTGTTGGGACCTTTGTCTTGATGCATCGACACAATCCATGTATAATCCAAAGAAAAAAGTAAACATGGAATGAATAATCAACATGTGAAATTATAGAAAATATAATGGAGGTATTAGAGTTTAAGTTTATAGAGACAGGAGAATGATGGCTAATAGTGATTTAGACAACAAGTGGGCATGTGTAAATTGAAGAAAAAACATTCTTTTTCACAAAAAAGCAAGAAGTAAAGGCTATAATACCACCACCATGACCGCCATGTAATATCCCATGTTTTTTCCTTACTTCTATCCTCGATTTTATTCTAGAATTTCAATCTCAAGGGCATCCCGAGTGCCTCAGAGGTAAAGAATCCACCTTCCAATGCAGGAGATGCACGTTTGAGCCCTGGGTCAGGAAGATCCCCTGGAGAGGGAAATGGCAACCCACTCCAGTATTATTGCCTGGGAAATCCCATGGACAGAGGAGCCTGGTAGGCTACAGTCCATGGGGTCACAAGAGATTCCGACACAATTTAGTGACTAAACAACAACATTAATCTCAATCTTGTCCCCAGGAAAATGTGGAAGGTCATACCACTGAGAGATATGACTTTGACTGATGATTAGATCATAGCATTCAAAGTTTAATATAAATCCTTAGTGTTATTTTTAACATTTAAGTTAACTTCCTATTAGCTAGATGTCAGCTCAGTGCTATGAAATATGTTTGATATGTATATACATTTCTCTCTATATGTGAATTTTCACTATCCTGTCTTTAAGGAATTTCTACTTTAAAAGAGATGAGATGCACAGAGTACTAACACGGAATTCCTATACTCAAGTGACCTTTAGTTTCGTTGTTTAATTTGTCCTTGAATACATCTAGTTAGATTATTTGTCTGGGGAAGAACAAGATAGAAAATTATGGCTGGTTTCTCTTTCAAGAGAATTGGATGTATACCACCAGAGCAGGTGGAGTCAAGGTTGGTTCCGGAAGTACTGTGCTTAAGTGAATGTTTGGCCTTTACCCTTGACTTGGAGGCGAAGGATGCTGAGCTGCTAAAGATCAGACGGAGGGATTTCTGATAAGAAAGATTTGAAACAAATTGTTGGGACCTTTGTCTTGATGCATCGACACAATCCATGTATAATCCAAAGAAAAAAGTAAACATGGAATGAATAATCAACATGTGAAATTATAGAAAATATAATGGAGGTATTAGAGTTTAAGTTTATAGAGACAGGAGAATGATGGCTAATAGTGATTTAGACAACAAGTGGGCATGTGTAAATTGAAGAAAAAACATTCTTTTTCACAAAAAAGCAAGAAGTAAAGGCTATAATACCACCACCATGACCGCCATGTAATATCCCATGTTTTTTCCTTACTTCTATCCTCGATTTTATTCTAGAATTTCAATCTCAAGGGCATCCCGAGTGCCTCAGAGGTAAAGAATCCACCTTCCAATGCAGGAGATGCACGTTTGAGCCCTGGGTCAGGAAGATCCCCTGGAGAGGGAAATGGCAACCCACTCCAGTATTATTGCCTGGGAAATCCCATGGACAGAGGAGCCTGGTAGGCTACAGTCCATGGGGTCACAAGAGATTCCGACACAATTTAGTGACTAAACAACAACATTAATCTCAATCTTGTCCCCAGGAAAATGTGGAAGGTCATACCACTGAGAGATATGACTTTGACTGATGATTAGATCATAGCATTCAAAGTTTAATATAAATCCTTAGTGTTATTTTTAACATTTAAGTTAACTTCCTATTAGCTAGATGTCAGCTCAGTGCTATGAAATATGTTTGATATGTATATACATTTCTCTCTATATGTGAATTTTCACTATCCTGTCTTTAAGGAATTTCTACTTTAAAAGAGATGAGATGCACAGAGTACTAACACGGAATTCCTATACTCAAGTGACCTTTAGTTTCGTTGTTTAATTTGTCCTTGAATACATCTAGTTAGATTATTTGTCTGGGGAAGAACAAGATAGAAAATTATGGCTGGTTTCTCTTTCAAGAGAATTGGATGTATACCACCAGAGCAGGTGGAGTCAAGGTTGGTTCCGGAAGTACTGTGCTTAAGTGAATGTTTGGCCTTTACCCTTGACTTGGAGGCGAAGGATGCTGAGCTGCTAAAGATCAGACGGAGGGATTGCTGATGGGTTATTTTTTTTAAACATTTTTAGGATGCAAACACTATATTTAGTTGTATTTTCTTAAATGCTTCTGTTCATTATTATAGCAAATTAATTTGCATCATTGTCTGAACACTTTTTATAAATAAGTAATTTTGCACTTATCCTCTGGATTTTTTGCTTTGTCACTCAGTACCTAGATCAATGGGACTGCTGAAGAATAAAGCACTGCTGACTCTTGAAGAAACACATTTAGCTTAAAATCTTATTACTAAAATTTTTATTGTAGAAAGAGTAATTTTCATCAACATTTACATAAACATATATTTATATATGAAATTATTTTTCCACATTGAAATTTTATACTGAGTTAACTTCTATAAAAGATTTTCTCTAGTGGGTAAATTGCTGTGTCATGATAAAAAGAAAAAGAAAAGATTTGTTCATAGATTTGTGACAAAGTTATTGTATCAAGGAAATTGGGGGAACTACTCTACCACTATATTTTTGACTTATGAAGAACTTGAAGTGGCAGTTTTTACCAAACTCAAATATTTACCTATCCCAAGGCAGAAACATCTAATAATTTTCTCTCTGCTGTTTTGGGAAAGGGACATTTTTTTCCTCACATAGTATTGAGGATATGAAATGACACCAAAGAAAGGAAACAAATATATGGATTACTAATTCAAGCCTCAGGATACCTTCAGAGATTTATCTCCCCTTATGCATTTCTTTTAAAAAAATATCAGTTAAAGACCCGAAATTAAAATATATGTGAATTTTCACTATCCTGTCTTTAAGGAATTTCTACTTTAAAAGAGATGAGATGCACAGAGTACTAACACGGAATTCCTATACTCAAGTGACCTTTAGTTTCGTTGTTTAATTTGTCCTTGAATACATCTAGTTAGATTATTTGTCTGGGGAAGAACAAGATAGAAAATTATGGCTGGTTTCTCTTTCAAGAGAATTGGATGTATACCACCAGAGCAGGTGGAGTCAAGGTTGGTTCCGGAAGTACTGTGCTTAAGTGAATGTTTGGCCTTTACCCTTGACTTGGAGGCGAAGGATGCTGAGCTGCTAAAGATCAGACGGAGGGATTGCTGATGGGTTATTTTTTTTAAACATTTTTAGGATGCAAACACTATATTTAGTTGTATTTTCTTAAATGCTTCTGTTCATTATTATAGCAAATTAATTTGCATCATTGTCTGAACACTTTTTATAAATAAGTAATTTTGCACTTATCCTCTGGATTTTTTGCTTTGTCACTCAGTACCTAGATCAATGGGACTGCTGAAGAATAAAGCACTGCTGACTCTTGAAGAAACACATTTAGCTTAAAATCTTATTACTAAAATTTTTATTGTAGAAAGAGTAATTTTCATCAACATTTACATAAACATATATTTATATATGAAATTATTTTTCCACATTGAAATTTTATACTGAGTTAACTTCTATAAAAGATTTTCTCTAGTGGGTAAATTGCTGTGTCATGATAAAAAGAAAAAGAAAAGATTTGTTCATAGATTTGTGACAAAGTTATTGTATCAAGGAAATTGGGGGAACTACTCTACCACTATATTTTTGACTTATGAAGAACTTGAAGTGGCAGTTTTTACCAAACTCAAATATTTACCTATCCCAAGGCAGAAACATCTAATAATTTTCTCTCTGCTGTTTTGGGAAAGGGACATTTTTTTCCTCACATAGTATTGAGGATATGAAATGACACCAAAGAAAGGAAACAAATATATGGATTACTAATTCAAGCCTCAGGATACCTTCAGAGATTTATCTCCCCTTATGCATTTCTAAAATATGTTTTAAAGCCATGATCAGTTAAAAAGCTACCCTTTCAACCAAGAAAAATTTTAAACTATTATATTTGACTGGAGTCTATTTTTTGACACTTACCTACAAAACACAGTGAATATGGTCTACTGATTTACCCTCAAATTGTGTGCACTACTTCCATAAGTCATGTATAACTGAACCATGTTTTAAAATGCTTATTTTCCATAAACTTCACATTTAATTATACTGCCTTGTAAAATTTTTTAAATGTGACCTTGCTATGTAAGTTTTCTTGTGTCTTCAGATAAATTAAAAACTCTCTAATGAGAGGGAGTATCATAAGACTTTATTTCTATAAAAAGAGGTGCTCAAATATATTTGATAATGAATGAATGAGCATTTACTCCTATCAATACAACTTAGGTACACATATTTCAGAAATGTTTAGCTTCAGAGGAAATAATCAGGTTTCAAAATAAAGAAAGAGCAAGATGAAAAATGAAGACTGGATATCAGATTTTCTGAAGAGATCTATTTCTTATCCTGCTATGTTTCTCAGATTTCATTTTAGCATCCACAGTTTGGAAATCAGGTAAGATTTCCTAGGAGTGTGGCCAAAAAATAAACTGGATTTCAGTCATTTACATTTATTATGGTTGTAAATGTGCCAGGTACTCACTGTATGGAACATACACTTAATATGAGAATGTCCTTTTCCTCCAAAGGCTGTGGCCTGATTTCACACCTACATACCATATACTTTATATGAATAAAAACAGAACATATGTACTAATTGCTGTTATGATTTGTCTTATACTTGCAATTTTTCCATCATTTAGTAGGTCTGTGTTAACCTTATTATTAAAGGGTCTGGAGTTATTTTGGCCAGTGTGTGGTTCATGCAAGCATATTCTAAAGGGAATAACACAAATTGTGGGATTGAGAAGCTAATCTTGGTTTTGCCACTAACCAATTGTAACTGACAGTTAAAAGAAATGCCAAGTAACTAACAATTTGTGCCTCTGTTAGTGACATGACCTGTCCTTCTGACTTGACAACAGTTATCATGAACATAAACTATGATATAAATCGGAACACGATTTTCTTGGTTTTAGTGAAAAGTTCTGGTTGAAGACAATGCAAACATTTGTCACTGTGCAGCTCTTTCCAAACCTGCCTTTTGTTTGGTCTGTTTCAAGGAAGAGAGGGAAAAGAGCTCCTGTTGGCCTGGACACCCTGTTCTCTGGCACAGGAGATCGCTGCTGCTCTGAATAACAGCAGTCACCTCACAGAAGGCTTGAGGTACAGCATTTATTTTTATTTTTATTTTTTTAAAAAGATTTATTTATTTATTTTGGGCGGGGGTCGGGTTGGGGAGGGAAGGGAGCAGGTGAGCCACTTCTATTGGTCTTTCATTTCTCTATGTTCATCCGTCCTTGTTCTTTGGCTCCTGTGGGCCTCCCATCACGGTGGCGTCTGTCGTTGCAGAGCGCCGGCTCTGGCGCATGCGCTCTAGAGCTCTGGCTCGGTAATTGGACACATCAGTCCAGCTGCTCCGCGGCACGTGGGATCTTCCCAGGCCAGGGCTCGAACCGGCGCCCCTGGCACTGCAAGGCGGTGTCCCCACCCACTGGACCACCAGGGGAAGCCCCGAGGCACAGCATTTAGACCTTGCCCAACAATCCAGTCATCCACGCCTGCCTGCCTGTCCTTGCTGGGAACATCTAGCTGCTCTGTTTCTCAAAGGGCTCCCCCTGCCTCTGGAATGACTCTTGGAGATTGCTCCAGATTGGTTTGTTCAGGTTGTCTGAGATTTTCGCTGTGAATCAGGAGAACAGGGTTCTCCTGAAGGGCTCTCTCCTAAAGGCATTCTGGAGCCTCAGAGATCAGTGTAACTAATACATTTTCAGTCAGGTATAAATTGCTGTTATGATTTGTCTTATACTTGCAATTTTTCCATCATTTAGTAGGTCTGTGTTAACCTTATTATTAAAGGGTCTGGAGTTATTTTGGCCAGTGTGTGGTTCATGCAAGCATATTCTAAAGGGAATAACACAAATTGTGGGATTGAGAAGCTAATCTTGGTTTTGCCACTAACCAATTGTAACTGACAGTTAAAAGAAATGCCAAGTAACTAACAATTTGTGCCTCTGTTAGTGACATGACCTGTCCTTCTGACTTGACAACAGTTATCATGAACATAAACTATGATATAAATCGGAACACGATTTTCTTGGTTTTAGTGAAAAGTTCTGGTTGAAGACAATGCAAACATTTGTCACTGTGCAGCTCTTTCCAAACCTGCCTTTTGTTTGGTCTGTTTCAAGGAAGAGAGGGAAAAGAGCTCCTGTTGGCCTGGACACCCTGTTCTCTGGCACAGGAGATCGCTGCTGCTCTGAATAACAGCAGTCACCTCACAGAAGGCTTGAGGTACAGCATTTATTTTTATTTTTATTTTTTTAAAAAGATTTATTTATTTATTTTGGGCGGGGGTCGGGTTGGGGAGGGAAGGGAGCAGGTGAGCCACTTCTATTGGTCTTTCATTTCTCTATGTTCATCCGTCCTTGTTCTTTGGCTCCTGTGGGCCTCCCATCACGGTGGCGTCTGTCGTTGCAGAGCGCCGGCTCTGGCGCATGCGCTCTAGAGCTCTGGCTCGGTAATTGGACACATCAGTCCAGCTGCTCCGCGGCACGTGGGATCTTCCCAGGCCAGGGCTCGAACCGGCGCCCCTGGCACTGCAAGGCGGTGTCCCCACCCACTGGACCACCAGGGGAAGCCCCGAGGCACAGCATTTAGACCTTGCCCAACAATCCAGTCATCCACGCCTGCCTGCCTGTCCTTGCTGGGAACATCTAGCTGCTCTGTTTCTCAAAGGGCTCCCCCTGCCTCTGGAATGACTCTTGGAGATTGCTCCAGATTGGTTTGTTCAGGTTGTCTGAGATTTTCGCTGTGAATCAGGAGAACAGGGTTCTCCTGAAGGGCTCTCTCCTAAAGGCATTCTGGAGCCTCAGAGATCAGTGTAACTAATACATTTTACAGTCAGGTATAAATGGTCAATAGAAGGAAGCATTTCTTTGAGCTCTGCGTATTGGTGTCTATTTTAATTGTGTGTATAAAGGGGTGGGAAGTGAGAAGGAAGAAGCAACAAATAATTTTTCCACTATTAAGTGGCAGAGCATCGTACAAGCAGTGGAGAGGGCCTGTGAATGGATAAAATAGGCTATTTAAGGCCATATGGAGTCACAGTTAACAATTTGAACTCTAAGTCCGCTGATTTTTTAGTTATTTTTTTTACAACGTAGATTGTGATTCACTTGTACAATCACGTTTAGTTAAAGGGTCCAAGAATAAATGCATAAACATCCCTCCTATTTGAGCAGCTTTTTTAGTTTCCTAATAAATCAGTTAGTAATGAAAACTTTCACCCTCCTAGATATTGAACTTGCTATAAAAAAGAGTCTCTATCTCTGGTTAAGAGTGTTAGTTTCTTTGCTGATTAACAAAGTCACCTGTTTCAAAACAGTAAACATAGTTTTAGGGTCTAGTTTCCCATTTTTATTTATTATACTTATTCCAAGAACTCCCTCTATATGGGTATACCAAAGGCAGTTGGCATACGATCTGCAGTTGTATCTGATAAGGAGCACACCAATATCTATATTTCTCTGGGGTTCACTGAAAAAATGAAATAGATAAAGGGAAACAGAAAGACTTCTCACTCCGACTAACTTAGTCTATCAATTGGTTTGAGGGTATAGTTTTCATTATGATAATTCTATTGTAGAACTTTTTAAAAGAGGAAGTGCTAGTATCTATTTTAATGAGACAGTGTATTACTCTGTATTAATTGGAGACTGAGCAACCCTTTTCACCCTCAAATAAGAAAATCGTGTTAAAAAGGAAGTTACTGGGAAGCCCCGAGGCACAGCATTTAGACCTTGCCCAACAATCCAGTAATCCACGCCTGCCTGCCTGTCCTTGCTGGGAACATCTAGCTGCTCTGTTTCTCAAAGGGCTCCCCCTGCCTCTGGAATGACTCTTGGAGATTGCTCCAGATTGGTTTGTTCAGGTTGTCTGAGATTTTCGCTGTGAATCAGGAGAACAGGGTTCTCCTGAAGGGCTCTCTCCTAAAGGCATTCTGGAGCCTCAGAGATCAGTGTAACTAATACATTTTACAGTCAGGTATAAATGGTCAATAGAAGGAAGCATTTCTTTGAGCTCTGCGTATTGGTGTCTATTTTAATTGTGTGTATAAAGGGGTGGGAAGTGAGAAGGAAGAAGCAACAAATAATTTTTCCACTATTAAGTGGCAGAGCATCGTACAAGCAGTGGAGAGGGCCTGTGAATGGATAAAATAGGCTATTTAAGGCCATATGGAGTCACAGTTAACAATTTGAACTCTAAGTCCGCTGATTTTTTAGTTATTTTTTTTACAACGTAGATTGTGATTCACTTGTACAATCACGTTTAGTTAAAGGGTCCAAGAATAAATGCATAAACATCCCTCCTATTTGAGCAGCTTTTTTAGTTTCCTAATAAATCAGTTAGTAATGAAAACTTTCACCCTCCTAGATATTGAACTTGCTATAAAAAAGAGTCTCTATCTCTGGTTAAGAGTGTTAGTTTCTTTGCTGATTAACAAAGTCACCTGTTTCAAAACAGTAAACATAGTTTTAGGGTCTAGTTTCCCATTTTTATTTATTATACTTATTCCAAGAACTCCCTCTATATGGGTATACCAAAGGCAGTTGGCATACGATCTGCAGTTGTATCTGATAAGGAGCACACCAATATCTATATTTCTCTGGGGTTCACTGAAAAAATGAAATAGATAAGAAACAGAAAGACTTCTCACTCCGACTAACTTAGTCTATCAATTGGTTTGAGGGTATAGTTTTCATTATGATAATTCTATTGTAGAACTTTTTAAAAGAGGAAGTGCTAGTATCTATTTTAATGAGACAGTGTATTACTCTGTATTAATTGGAGACTGAGCAACCCCTTTTCACCCTCAATAATATAAAGGTATTTCTTAAACAGAAAATCCAGTGTTAAAATTTGGCAACAAATTGGTGCTCTTATTGTCAAGAGTCAAATATCAAACTGTTTTATTACGCACTTTAGTTTTCTACTTTGAGATGCTCAAAATGGTTCAGATACTTGTCCAGTATATTAATACCTCACTCAAAAATTTAATACCTCACTCAAAAATTTTCCCCATGTGTTTGAAACCATAAGGAAAATATAAAGATCATCTACTTAGTCATATAATGCTGTGACATTCATTTCACTCATGATAGCATAATTCATGGGAATGAAAAACAGATATTATTAGTTCATATATTAAGCATGTTATGCAATTAACTGATAAAAGAAAAATTCAAATCCACATGACCAAATTTTACAACTAAGTAGAAAAAAAAAATCAGAGTAAATATAATACTAGTCTAAAGTTATGGTAAAATTGAATCAATAGATTTTTCCACCCAAAATCCAATTTTATAAATGTATGATAAACTCTACATATTATTAATGAAATTGCTTTTTTATCGTATTAAGTAAGATATCAAAATGCTAATTTACTATATTTTAGAGTTATTAAATAATAGTACTGAGGAAAGATTAAGATTCTGTTTAGTCATTCAGTAGATGAGAAAACTGGGAATCACAGAGATTAAGAGGTGTTCCCCAAATTATTCACCAGTTAGTGTAGAAAGAGACCTGAGATCCAATTCTTTGGCTTACTGGTTCATACTATTTCTTTGGTTCCTCACACCTGCCCACCTCCCATTTTGTTATTAATCAGACAGGAATGTTAATGTGTTATTCAGGATTAATTTGTTCTTAAAGGGAATAGCCCATTTTCATAATTTAATTTAATTCTGTCTTATATGGGTATACCAAAGGCAGTTGGCATACGATCTGCAGTTGTATCTGATAAGGAGCACACCAATATCTATATTTCTCTGGGGTTCACTGAAAAAATGAAATAGATAAAGGGAAACAGAAAGACTTCTCACTCCGACTAACTTAGTCTATCAATTGGTTTGAGGGTATAGTTTTCATTATGATAATTCTATTGTAGAACTTTTTAAAAGAGGAAGTGCTAGTATCTATTTTAATGAGACAGTGTATTACTCTGTATTAATTGGAGACTGAGCAACCCCTTTTCACCCTCAATAATATAAAGGTATTTCTTAAACAGAAAATCCAGTGTTAAAATTTGGCAACAAATTGGTGCTCTTATTGTCAAGAGTCAAATATCAAACTGTTTTATTACGCACTTTAGTTTTCTACTTTGAGATGCTCAAAATGGTTCAGATACTTGTCCAGTATATTAATACCTCACTCAAAAATTTAATACCTCACTCAAAAATTTTCCCCATGTGTTTGAAACCATAAGGAAAATATAAAGATCATCTACTTAGTCATATAATGCTGTGACATTCATTTCACTCATGATAGCATAATTCATGGGAATGAAAAACAGATATTATTAGTTCATATATTAAGCATGTTATGCAATTAACTGATAAAAGAAAAATTCAAATCCACATGACCAAATTTTACAACTAAGTAGAAAAAAATCAGAGTAAATATAATACTAGTCTAAAGTTATGGTAAAATTGAATCAATAGATTTTTCCACCCAAAATCCAATTTTATAAATGTATGATAAACTCTACATATTATTAATGAAATTGCTTTTTTATCGTATTAAGTAAGATATCAAAATGCTAATTTACTATATTTTAGAGTTATTAAATAATAGTACTGAGGAAAGATTAAGATTCTGTTTAGTCATTCAGTAGATGAGAAAACTGGGAATCACAGAGATTAAGAGGTGTTCCCCAAATTATTCACCAGTTAGTGTAGAAAGAGACCTGAGATCCAATTCTTTGGCTTACTGGTTCATACTATTTCTTTGGTTCCTCACACCTGCCCACCTCCCATTTTGTTATTAATCAGACAGGAATGTTAATGTGTTATTCAGGATTAATTTGTTCTTAAAGGGAATAGCCCATTTTCATAATTTAATTTAATTCTGTCTTCAAAAAGCCCAGGTAAGATTCTTAGTCTCTACAGGTCTATGGTAATCTCCAGAAGGTTAACTCAAACTGAATGGACTAATTGAGGCTAATTAAAAGATGAAGTATGGTTCATGATTTAATCCAAATGTACTGTTCACCTACCATGAGCAGACTCTATGCTACATATGTTAAACAGATGAACAGGACAGAGTCAAGGGAACTCAGCAGGAAGCAGGGTGAGAAGATGTGAGACAGAGGTCTGCAGGGTCCTAGGAAAGCAGAGAGGAGGGCATTTGCCTCAGCCCTGGAGACTCAGGGAAGTATCCTGCTAGGAAAGAACCGTGACCACCTTTAACTGAGTTCTGAGGGATGAGCAAGGATTAACCAAGTAGTTGAGATGGTAAGTGCTCTGTTAGAGAAAACATCATTAGAAAAGGCCAGAGGTGTGGAAGCATGGGTACAGTTTGGGGAATTGCTGAAGTTTAGCAAGACAAGATAAGGGTGCTTACAGGGAAGTTGTAGAAGACCAAGTAAGTGGACCTCATAGGTCATATCTTCTCTTGGAGGCTAGTGCTTTCCACATATCAGTGTGCACTAAACTCACATGCACAGTGTTAAAGTATAGATCCCTAGACCTTACCTTCATGGAGCCTAATCTAATAGGGCTGCAGTGGGTTCTAGGTATTTGTATGTTTAACAGACATTCTAGGTAACTATTTTAGAGGAGATTACACCTGAAAAAGTTCTGTTAGAGATGATGGTGCACCTTGAAAGGAGTTTAAATAGAAGGGTGATATGATGAAATTAATGCTATAGCAAAAATGGTGGAGAAGTATATCTGATCCTGGCAGCAGAGGGACTAGTTGAGGAGTCAGAATGACTCTTCATATAAAGAGAATAGAGTTTTCTAAGATGGTGACTGCACAGATGGAGAAATGGGGCAGAGTACAAGAGCATTAGGGAGTTGGTGCTAGAGCATTTCGATTTAATCCGGGGAGTACGAGAGAGGGAAGAGTGGATGAGAAAATCAAAAGAGGTGGGTTTTATGCAGGGAATTGGTGTTGAGTCCAGTTAGGAACACGCTGACTTTGAATTGGATAAAGAGAGGTGGTCACGTAGTGGTATTGGTATTTAGTTGGGAAGAAATAATTGGTTTGTAGATACATATTTAAGCTGAATATAAATGCCAGATTAACTGTGTTTTCAACTTTGTTACTTTGATACTTCCTTACCTACAAATAGACTGAACATTTATTAAAAATTACAAAATAAAGTGCAGAGTAAGCCATGGGTAAAATAATAATTTTTGAGAAGCTAGGTGCAGAAAACTTGTACTTTAATTCTTAACTAGGTGACTGGTTAGATTAGTGCTTCCTTGATAGAACATTTACATTTTTTTCTTATTGATTCTGAAACCAGGACATGATCATATGAATGTATTAGAAGCTGATTTCTAAAAAAAATAATTTTAACAAAATCAACTATAAAATAAAACATGATTTTTATTTTGGTACTTTTTATATTATGTTAGTTGATCAATACTATTATATTCTGATTTTTATAATGCTATTTCTTGACCTTCCAAAGTAATGCAGAGTTTAAAATAGTTTAAAGGAATTAGGGAATGGTGGTTCTTTTTTAAGTAGATATTTTAATATCTGTTGAGATTAGTAAAATCCCTGCATATTCCCAGTAATTTTGACACTGCCATTTAGAAACTCTCTTTCAAGGAAGCTGGTATTGTCCCTTTCCCTACAAAAAATGAATCTCTAGGAGCAGAAGGAATTAAGAGAGCTCTCCCAAACAAGTAGTGATTAATTTTTAATGCTAAAGTCAACTGTTTAAAAGATTTGTTTAACAGAGGTAAGAAAAGTAAGGAATTTTTTAATAGCAAAGTACAAAACAAAGTGTAAAAGTAAAATATTTAGGTAAGAGATAGATTTTATGGGTGGGTAGACATTTTGGTTTAGCTTACACATTTAACCCAAGATTTACTTTCTCCTCATGCAATTCAAAGTGACTCTACCCTGGATTTCTGATCCTGAGGCAATCCCACGGCTTTACTATTTTTCTGGCTTCCTGTGCACTTCTGATTCTAGGCAGGTTTTCTGCACCAAAAAGATTGATGCTGCACAGATGGAGAAATGGGGCAGAGTACAAGAGCATTAGGGAGTTGGTGCTAGAGCATTTCGATTTAATCCGGGGAGTACGAGAGAGGGAAGAGTGGATGAGAAAATCAAAAGAGGTGGGTTTTATGCAGGGAATTGGTGTTGAGTCCAGTTAGGAACACGCTGACTTTGAATTGGATAAAGAGAGGTGGTCACGTAGTGGTATTGGTATTTAGTTGGGAAGAAATAATTGGTTTGTAGATACATATTTAAGCTGAATATAAATGCCAGATTAACTGTGTTTTCAACTTTGTTACTTTGATACTTCCTTACCTACAAATAGACTGAACATTTATTAAAAATTACAAAATAAAGTGCAGAGTAAGCCATGGGTAAAATAATAATTTTTGAGAAGCTAGGTGCAGAAAACTTGTACTTTAATTCTTAACTAGGTGACTGGTTAGATTAGTGCTTCCTTGATAGAACATTTACATTTTTTTCTTATTGATTCTGAAACCAGGACATGATCATATGAATGTATTAGAAGCTGATTTCTAAAAAAAATAATTTTAACAAAATCAACTATAAAATAAAACATGATTTTTATTTTGGTACTTTTTATATTATGTTAGTTGATCAATACTATTATATTCTGATTTTTATAATGCTATTTCTTGACCTTCCAAAGTAATGCAGAGTTTAAAATAGTTTAAAGGAATTAGGGAATGGTGGTTCTTTTTTAAGTAGATATTTTAATATCTGTTGAGATTAGTAAAATCCCTGCATATTCCCAGTAATTTTGACACTGCCATTTAGAAACTCTCTTTCAAGGAAGCTGGTATTGTCCCTTTCCCTACAAAAAATGAATCTCTAGGAGCAGAAGGAATTAAGAGAGCTCTCCCAAACAAGTAGTGATTAATTTTTAATGCTAAAGTCAACTGTTTAAAAGATTTGTTTAACAGAGGTAAGAAAAGTAAGGAATTTTTTAATAGCAAAGTACAAAACAAAGTGTAAAAGTAAAATATTTAGGTAAGAGATAGATTTTATGGGTGGGTAGACATTTTGGTTTAGCTTACACATTTAACCCAAGATTTACTTTCTCCTCATGCAATTCAAAGTGACTCTACCCTGGATTTCTGATCCTGAGGCAATCCCACGGCTTTACTATTTTTCTGGCTTCCTGTGCACTTCTGATTCTAGGCAGGTTTTCTGCACCAAAAAGATTGATGTCTCCCAGCTGTTTGTACCCCACTAGGAGAGTGCACCCAATCATAGACAAACATAGTCTCAAAGTTCTAAGTTAAAATATATAGATGTTGAGTTCAGAGAATTGACAGAACTGTACAGATTTAGGATCTGCCTTGCACAAATGGCAGGAAGAATGTATTAGAGATTTCTACTCTCTAAGGCCAGGCAATGCTCCAGAAATCTTGCAAAATCCTTTTGTCCCTTGTTAGTCTCATCATTCTGCAATAGCTGAGTTACTGACATAGAGATGTGGCCTGAATTTGCTATGTGAGCTCAAGCAATAGAATTGAAAACTAAAGACCCAGATTCTTGCCCTCAGTCCACAACTAATTTGATGTAGAAGTTTGGGTGAGACAGTCAAAACCTGTGAGCTGCATCTTCTTATCAGCATGACAAAGATAAAATGTTCATCCTTTGCCAACCTCACTGAAGCATTTTAGAGATTAACTTTTATGAGACTCTCACAAAAAGTGACTATTGGAGTTCTATAACAGCTGACAGTTCTGCCATACTGGGGGTAGTTTGTCAAAAAGTATCACTTGTTATTTGTAGAATGTGGAGGAAAAGTAGAGCAGGATTCTCCCAAGTAGCATTTCTTTAAAAAAATTAGGAGAGATTGATCTTTCATTTCATAAGAAATAATAAATATCTTGATGTTATGAAAGATCTTCACTTTATTTTCCATGACATGGTTATTACTAACTGGAAAAATCTGTCCTGATCAAACCCTCAGAGATGTATTGGATCACTAATGAAGAGCCTAATAATAATAGAATCCTAGAGCTGGAAGGAAGGTCAGTAATATTCTAAGCCAACCATCTTCCAGAAAGACTAGCAAACTAACATCCAATCCATGTTTGAGTATCTTTGGCAAAACTGAACTCATTTTTCCACCTTTCATTATATACCTACACACACACACACACACGCGTGCGCGCGCGCGGTTGCATATTGGTTGTCCAAGGATATTTAGATCAAGGAGCACAAGTCAGGTCTGAAATCTAATCCTCTAACTCCATTTGCCAAATCACGTGTTTGGGTGTGGGATTGTGCCCTCCAAGGAAAAGGTGAGTCTTTGAATATTCAGCCCACTCAGAGAGGTTCTCTTTTTATAATTTGCCCAACGATGGCACATATCCTTGGCAGAGTTATTTCCTCTCTCCTACTAGAGAGAGTTCTGACATATGATTTTTGTATCTTTTTTACCCTGTCTCTGAATGAGAAGAATTACTACTCCATCTCTCAGGCTCCCATATCAGACTAACTATGGGAGACAAAATATCTGATATTATGGGAAGATGTCCATATTTAGACTGGCTCACAAAATAGGCCTGTCCCTTGGATGACCATTGTAAGTGTGGCTCCTTCCTTGGATTCTTGGAGAAATGTGTGTGTGTGTGTGTGTGTGTGTGTGTGTAAAGGTCAGGGCTAGAGGTGTAAGCTAATGATGTCCTTCTAGGACAGTTTTAATAATGATGTTCTCTTTTCTCAGTGGTCTAAGGGATGTGTGTGTGTTAGAACTATTATCAAAATCACTATTGACAACTAGATGAAGTCGTGAGGAGGTGTTTAGAACCTAAGAGGCATGGATTCTAATTCCCAGTGACCTTGGCCAGTTAGAGATATAGTTAGAAACCATTAGGAGAATCTATTATATTTCTAAATCTGCAGCCCCAGACTGTCCTCAGGCTTTTAAAAAGGTTGAACCCATTAAACTGCGTAGACTGCTTTGACAGCAGAGTGTTGCTTAATTACAGTGGCAATCTAATTATAAGGTTTATAAGGTTTCCCTGTAATTGATTCTCTTTCAAATGTGTGGAAACTTCACATTATATGTATTCTTCCCCGAAACTCATGGGAATAAATCAGATTCTGGGGCCATGTGTCTTAGACTCAGAAAGAACATGCCAATTGCACTTTGGAGTCCTGATTTGGGATAGTAAGGGACTCTTACAAGTATTTCAATTATTCATTGTTTCATCCATTCATTCATCAATTCATCCATTCATTCATTCAATAAATGCTACATGAATAGTATATATATCTAACACTAGTAGTCTGCAGGGACATAAAGATGTACTGAACATATAATCACCACAGATGGGTTTACAAGTAGTTAGGGAGACTGACAAAAATAAACAATTAAAGTTAAATGTTAATTATGGTATTAGTGATGGATATAAGGTACAGAGTAAGCATTAAGGAAGACATACCTAATTCTGCAGGAGGGTGGAGGGGGAGGCACAGGGCAGCACTCCTAAGGAGATAACATTTGAGTGGAATATAAAGGATGAGGAAATATTCAGTGTACAGAAGGCAAGAGTTTTGGTATGGGGAAATGAAAAAATATCCAGAACTGTGGGAGAAGAAAAAAATCAAATGTTTGTCATCATTGTAAACAACCAAGTATAATAGGCAACGCTGTGGCTGAACTCTTTCCACATAAGTATATGAAACACTTTGCCAGTTCTGTAAAAACTTAAGAGCTATCGTATCAAATGATCAATGGTACTTTACACAGAACTAGAATGTTCCTGACTTCAACCTACACTACAAAGCTGTAATAATCAAACACTATGGTACTGGCCTGCTTCCTGAGAAATCTGTATGTGGGGCAAGAGACAGCAGTTAGAGACATGGAAAACTGGCTGGTTCCAAATTGGGTAAGGAGTATGACAAGGCTGTATGTTGTTCCCTTGCTTATTTAACTTATATGCACAGTACATCATGTGACATGCTGGGCTGGATAAAGCACAAGCTGGAATCAAGATTGCTGGGAGAATTATCAATAACCTCAGATATGAAGATGATACTACTCTAATGGCAGAAAGTGAAGAGAAACTTAAGAATTCCTTGATGAGGGTGAAAGAGGAGAGTGAAAAACCTGGCTTAAAACTCAACATTCAAAAAACTAAGATCATGGCATCTTGTCCCATCACTTCATGACAAACAGATGGGAAAAAGTAGAAACAGTGACAGATTTTATTTTCTTGTGCTCCCAAGTCACTGTGGACAATGAATGTAGCCATGAAACTAAAAGACACTTGCTCCTTGGAAGGGAAGCAATGACAAACCTAGACAGCATATTAAAAAGCAGAGACATCACTTTGTTGACAAAGGGTCATGTAGTCACAGCTATGGTTTCTCCAGTAGTTATGTATGGATGTGAGAGTTGGACCATAAAGATGGCTGAGTGCCGAAGAATTGATTATTTTGAATTGTGGTGCTGGAAAAGACTTTTCAGAGTTCCTTGGACTGAAAGGAGATTAAACCACTCAGTCCTAAGGGATATCAGTCCTGAATATTCATTGGAAGGACTGATGCTGTAGCTAAAGCCCCAATACTTTGGTCACCTGATGTGACCAGCTGACTCACTGGAAAAAACCCTTATACTACGAAAGATTGAAGGCAAAATGGCATAGTTAGATAGCATCACTGACTCAATGGACATAAATCTGGGCAAACTCTGGGAGATAGTGGAGAACAGAGAAGCCTGGTGTGTTGCAGTTCATGGGGTTGTATAGAGGTGGACATGACTTAGCAACTGAGCAACAACATGGTATTGGCACGAAAACATAAATATAGATGAATGGAACAGGACAGAAAGTCCAGGAAATAACCTCGTAATCATGGTTGGTTAATCCATGACACTGTGGAGAACAGTCTAGACATTTCTTAAAAAACTAGAAAAGAGTTACCATATGGTCCAACAATCCCACACCTGGGCACATATCCAGGAAAGATGAAAACTCTGTTTTCAAAAGATACACACACCCCATGTTCACATTATTCACAATAGCCAAGACATGGCAGCAACCTAAATGTCCGCTGACAATTGAATGGAAAAAGATGTGGTGTATACATACAATGGAATATTATTCAGAATAAAAAAGAATGAAATAATGCCATTTACAGAAACATGGACAGACCTAGAGATTATCATACTAAGGTAAGTCAGATAAATATCATATGATACCACGTTTATGTGGAATCTAAAATATGACACAAACGAACCTGTCTATGAAACAGAAACAGAATCACACATATAGAAAATAGACTGGGCTTCCCTGGTGGTCCAGTGGGTAAGGACACCGCCTTGCAGTGCAAGGGGCACCTCTTCGATCCCTGGCCTGGGAAGATCCCACGTACTGCAGAGCGGCTGGACTGATGTGTCCAATTACTGAGCCAGAGCTCTGGAGCGCATACGCCCAGAGCCGGCGCTCTGCAACAACAGAGGCCACCACGATGGGAGGCCCACAAGAGCCCAAAGAACAAAGATGGATGAAAATAGACAAATGAAAGACCAATAGAAGTGGCCCGCCCACTCCCTCCCTCCCCAACCCTTACCCCAATAAATAAATAAATAAATAAATAAATAAATAAATAAATAAATGTTATCTTTTAAAAAAGAAAGAAAACAGACTGGGGGTTGTCAAGGGGATGGGGTTAGGAGGAGGAGTGAAGGGATTAGCAGAAGTAAACTTTTGTATATAGAATGAATAAACAATAAGGTCCTACTATGTAGCACAGACAACTGAATTCAATATCCTATAACAAACCATCATGGAAAAGAAAGAATGTATATATAAGTATAAGCGAATCACTTTTCTGTGCAGCAGAAATTAACACACTGTAAATCAACTGTACTTCAATGAAAATATACTGATTAAAATAGGATACAAATGAGCGTATTTACAAAACAGTCTCACAGACATAGAAAATAAACTTCTGGTTACCAAAGTGGAGATTGGATGGGGCGGTAAATTAGGAGTTTTCGATTACAGATTTACTACTATATATAAAACAGACAAACAATAAGGACCTAACTGTATAGCAAAGGGAACAATATTCAATATCTTGTAATAACCTTCAATGGAAAAGAATCTGAAAAAGAATAATATATATATGTCATATATCACCACTTTGCTGTACACCTGAAACTAATATAACATTTTTAATCAACTACACTTCAATTTAAAAAGAAGATGAGAACTAATACTTACAAAATCTCACTAAGTAAGGGCACATTTATTATATTTATTATTCTTTGCAAAGATAGGGAAAGTGAGGTTTAAAGAGGATAAGTTATTAGAGTGAGATCCCACAGATAATGTGTGGTGAAGCCAGGATTTGAACGTGGTACTGTCTGATCCTGAGCACAGGCTCTTAACCAGTCTGCTTCTGTAGCCTCTTCAAACGTAAGGAGTCATTAAGCAATGTCTGATGCATGCCATCAAACCCAGGAGATCCCACGACTGCAGAGCGGCTGGACCGATGTGTCCAATTACTGAGCCGGAGTTCTGGAGCGCTTGTGCCCAGAGCTGGTGCTCTGCAGCGACAGAGGCCACCACGATGGGAGGCCCACAAGAGCCCAAAGAACAAAGATGGATGAAAATAGACAAATGAAAGACCAATAGAAGTGGCCCGCCCACTCCCTCCCTCCCCAACCCTTACCCCAATAAATAAATAAATAAATAAATAAATAAATAAATAAATAAATAAATGTTATCTTTTAAAAAAGAAAGAAAACAGACTGGGGGTTGTCAAGGGGATGGGGTTAGGAGGAGGAGTGAAGGGATTAGCAGAAGTAAACTTTTGTATATAGAATGAATAAACAATAAGGTCCTACTATGTAGCACAGACAACTGAATTCAATATCCTATAACAAACCATCATGGAAAAGAAAGAATGTATATATAAGTATAAGCGAATCACTTTTCTGTGCAGCAGAAATTAACACACTGTAAATCAACTGTACTTCAATGAAAATATACTGATTAAAATAGGATACAAATGAGCGTATTTACAAAACAGTCTCACAGACATAGAAAATAAACTTCTGGTTACCAAAGTGGAGATTGGATGGGGCGGTAAATTAGGAGTTTTCGATTACAGATTTACTACTATATATAAAACAGACAAACAATAAGGACCTAACTGTATAGCAAAGGGAACAATATTCAATATCTTGTAATAACCTTCAATGGAAAAGAATCTGAAAAAGAATAATATATATATGTCATATATCACCACTTTGCTGTACACCTGAAACTAATATAACATTTTTAATCAACTACACTTCAATTTAAAAAGAAGATGAGAACTAATACTTACAAAATCTCACTAAGTAAGGGCACATTTATTATATTTATTATTCTTTGCAAAGATAGGGAAAGTGAGGTTTAAAGAGGATAAGTTATTAGAGTGAGATCCCACAGATAATGTGTGGTGAAGCCAGGATTTGAACGTGGTACTGTCTGATCCTGAGCACAGGCTCTTAACCAGTCTGCTTCTGTAGCCTCTTCAAACGTAAGGAGTCATTAAGCAATGTCTGATGCATGCCATCAAACCCAGGAGCATCCTTCCCTCCCCATCATTTTTTGGGGAAGGTAACAAATTCCGGAAGTCTGAGCCATTAAGACCTAGCTCTCTGTTTCCTCATATGAGAAATGACAAAATTGTGCTATGTGAACTCTAAAGACCTTTATATCGCCAAGATTCTGTTTTAATTTAATCTTGCCCCAAGCTTAAGGACACTTTGTTTTTGTCTTACATAAATCTTCCAAAAGACTTACATAATAGATTGCATATCAGTATTAATAATTCAAATACATAGGGTATCTAGATTATAATCATTCTTTTGGTGAATATGAAACATTAATGCACCTAGTTCTCCACGTTAAATTCCTACATATAAAAAAAGATAAAGGAAAGATCAATAGGAGTGACCTGCCCACCCCACCCACCAACCCACACTCCCCGCGCCAAAAAAATAAAAATTAAAAAAAAAAAAGATTCTTACATATAGAGAAAAAGTGTTTATCACAAAGGTACATGATATGTATTTTAATTCCATGATTAATTACTAAATTCTTCATAGAGCTCTTTCTAATTTCTCAAAAAGAATAAAAGTGAGGAGTAGACGGACCCTGATGAATGAGGGAGGAGTCATTCTGTTCTTCTTTGTTGCATAGTTTAATAAACAAATATATTCTAGCTTTACTGTATTCTCCCACATGTAATGGCAGGCAATACCAAACAAACACAGAACTTATAGAGAACTATTTTCTTTTAACCCTTATGGCTCAAGGCCAACTGAGCTCTAGTTAAGTCAAGACACAGCAGTGTCTATTTTACCTTTTTTTTTTTTTTTTTAATTTTGGCCTCCTCTATTGGCTTTTTTATTTATTTTCATCCAACTTTATTCTTTGGCCCGTATGGGCCTCCCATCGCAGTGCACTCTCTTGTCGCAGAGCATCGGCTCTGGGCGCATGCGCTCCAGAGCTCTGGCTCAGTAATTGGACACACTGGTCCAGCCGTTCCGCCACATGTGGGATCTTCCCAGGCCAGGGATCAAACTGGCACCCCTTGCACTGCAAGGTGGTGTCCTTACCCACTGGACCACCAGGGAAGTCCTCTCTTTTACTTTTAAGCAACATCTATAACATGTTATACTGGACACTGACTTTTTAATTTTTTTAACTTTCCCAAATGTACACTTGTATTTGGGAAACTGTCCACGTTTGGGATTTTGGTGTTAAGGAGACATGCACTCTCCAAGACTACCTTGCAGACAGCATATTGATCTGTTAACTCAGCTCCACCAACCAGTTTCACCTGACCTCACTTTAAACTGAGATTTAGGGGCATGAAGATAAGGTAGAACATTTATCCTGGCAGTAGGGGGTAGGCAGCTGAGCTCCAACATGGTCCATCCAACCGAAGCCTAGTTCTAGAGGCTGTGAGTACTCTAATGTGGTTTTTAAAAACATTAAAAAAAGACTTTTTATCTTGAAATAATCTCAAGCTTACAGAAAAACTGTAAGAAGAGTACAATAGGAGTGACCTGCCCACCCCACCCACCAACCCACACTCCCCGCGCCAAAAAAATAAAAATTAAAAAAAAAAAAGATTCTTACATATAGAGAAAAAGTGTTTATCACAAAGGTACATGATATGTATTTTAATTCCATGATTAATTACTAAATTCTTCATAGAGCTCTTTCTAATTTCTCAAAAAGAATAAAAGTGAGGAGTAGACGGACCCTGATGAATGAGGGAGGAGTCATTCTGTTCTTCTTTGTTGCATAGTTTAATAAACAAATATATTCTAGCTTTACTGTATTCTCCCACATGTAATGGCAGGCAATACCAAACAAACACAGAACTTATAGAGAACTATTTTCTTTTAACCCTTATGGCTCAAGGCCAACTGAGCTCTAGTTAAGTCAAGACACAGCAGTGTCTATTTTACCTTTTTTTTTTTTTTTAATTTTGGCCTCCTCTATTGGCTTTTTTATTTATTTTCATCCAACTTTATTCTTTGGCCCGTATGGGCCTCCCATCGCAGTGCACTCTCTTGTCGCAGAGCATCGGCTCTGGGCGCATGCGCTCCAGAGCTCTGGCTCAGTAATTGGACACACTGGTCCAGCCGTTCCGCCACATGTGGGATCTTCCCAGGCCAGGGATCAAACTGGCACCCCTTGCACTGCAAGGTGGTGTCCTTACCCACTGGACCACCAGGGAAGTCCTCTCTTTTACTTTTAAGCAACATCTATAACATGTTATACTGGACACTGACTTTTTAATTTTTTTAACTTTCCCAAATGTACACTTGTATTTGGGAAACTGTCCACGTTTGGGATTTTGGTGTTAAGGAGACATGCACTCTCCAAGACTACCTTGCAGACAGCATATTGATCTGTTAACTCAGCTCCACCAACCAGTTTCACCTGACCTCACTTTAAACTGAGATTTAGGGGCATGAAGATAAGGTAGAACATTTATCCTGGCAGTAGGGGGTAGGCAGCTGAGCTCCAACATGGTCCATCCAACCGAAGCCTAGTTCTAGAGGCTGTGAGTACTCTAATGTGGTTTTTAAAAACATTAAAAAAAGACTTTTTATCTTGAAATAATCTCAAGCTTACAGAAAAACTGTAAGAAGAGTACAATAGACTCTCATAATACCCTTTTCCCAGATTTACCAGCTTTAACATTGTGCTATATTTGTGCATTCTTTCTCTATATATATACATGTAATTATATTTAATATCAAGCATATTATTATTTTCATTATTCCAAATCACTTGAGACAGGGTTACATAGCCTAAACTCCTTCACTTCTTCATGTTGCAGCATGTATTTCCTAGGAACAAAGATATTCTCTTGCCATAGTTATCAAAATCAATCTATATGACACTAACACTACTCTAACCTCCAGTCCACATTCAAGTTTCAATTGTGCCAACGTTGTGCCTTATGACAATTTTCTTTCTCAGCTCAAGATCCAGTCCATGATGACATACGGCATTTGTCAGGTCTCTTTAGTCTCCTCTTAATTTGTAAACATCTCAGCTTTTCCTTGTTCTTCACGAGACTGACATTTTTTGAAAAATATAATCTGCTACTTTAATAGACTACCCCTCATTTTAAGCTTATCTGAGATTTTCTCATGACTAGATTCAGGTTTTGCATCCTCACAGGAGTGACATGTCCTTTTCAGGGCACTGTACCCAGAGATGGACATTGAATCAATCACCTTACTGGTCATGCTGACTTTGGTTACTGAGGGTACAATTTCCCCATGGAAAAGCACTATTTTTTGTTTTCTAACTTAGTTGGGTGACATTTTGATGTTATATCAACTGTGCTTCTCCTTAAATTGTTCTGTTCCTCAGATTTACCATCCAATGACCATTTATTCTTGCTAGAATCAATTTTTCCAAAGACTAAACCTTGGGATTTTGGTGTTAAGGAGACATGCACTCCAAGACTACCTTGCAGACAGCATATTGATCTGTTAACTCAGCTCCACCAACCAGTTTCACCTGACCTCACTTTAAACTGAGATTTAGGGGCATGAAGATAAGGTAGAACATTTATCCTGGCAGTAGGGGGTAGGCAGCTGAGCTCCAACATGGTCCATCCAACCGAAGCCTAGTTCTAGAGGCTGTGAGTACTCTAATGTGGTTTTTAAAAACATTAAAAAAAGACTTTTTATCTTGAAATAATCTCAAGCTTACAGAAAAACTGTAAGAAGAGTACAATAGACTCTCATAATACCCTTTTCCCAGATTTACCAGCTTTAACATTGTGCTATATTTGTGCATTCTTTCTCTATATATATACATGTAATTATATTTAATATCAAGCATATTATTATTTTCATTATTCCAAATCACTTGAGACAGGGTTACATAGCCTAAACTCCTTCACTTCTTCATGTTGCAGCATGTATTTCCTAGGAACAAAGATATTCTCTTGCCATAGTTATCAAAATCAATCTATATGACACTAACACTACTCTAACCTCCAGTCCACATTCAAGTTTCAATTGTGCCAACGTTGTGCCTTATGACAATTTTCTTTCTCAGCTCAAGATCCAGTCCATGATGACATACGGCATTTGTCAGGTCTCTTTAGTCTCCTCTTAATTTGTAAACATCTCAGCTTTTCCTTGTTCTTCACGAGACTGACATTTTTTGAAAAATATAATCTGCTACTTTAATAGACTACCCCTCATTTTAAGCTTATCTGAGATTTTCTCATGACTAGATTCAGGTTTTGCATCCTCACAGGAGTGACATGTCCTTTTCAGGGCACTGTACCCAGAGATGGACATTGAATCAATCACCTTACTGGTCATGCTGACTTTGGTTACTGAGGGTACAATTTCCCCATGGAAAAAGCACTATTTTTTTGTTTTCTAACTTAGTTGGGTGACATTTTGATGTTATATCAACTGTGCTTCTCCTTAAATTGTTCTGTTCCTCAGATTTACCATCCAATGACCATTTATTCTTGCTAGAATCAATTTTTACTATGATTATTGCAAAAATGGTGATTTTTCTTTCTTTACCATTCTTTCTATGTTTATCAACTGCTGAATACTTCTAATAAATTCCCTTTTTGCCTTAATGAGCCAAAGTTGTTTTTCTGTTGCTTATAGCTAAGAACTCCTGATGGATTTACTTGTATATTTAGGCACCTAGTTCTAAGAACCTATCAAATCAATTCATTCAAATGATCAATAAGTCCAAGGAGAGACAGTGAGGTACACCTTTAGGAAATACAAATGATAGAACTTTTCACAGTCCTTTAGCTGTCAGCTAAATAAATGACTATTCAGATTGACTATATAAAATATCGAATAATTTAAGGAACTTATTTAACATTATACGTATTCAATTTTAGTAGGTTCCTTAAGAAGCTAAAAATAGAGCTACCCTATGATCCAGCAACCTCCCTTCTGGGCATATATCTGGAGGAAACATGGTTCAAAAGAATACATGTACCCCAGGTCTTCCCTGGTGGTCCAGTGGGTAAGGACTGCCCACTGCCTTGCAGTGCAAGGGGTGCTGGTTTGACCCCTGGCCTGGGAAGATCCCACGTGCTGTGGAGCGGCTGGACTGATGTGTCCAACTACTGAGCCGGAGCTCTGGAGTGCATGCGCCCAGAGCTGGTACTCTGCAGCGACAGAGGCCACTGTGATGGGAGGCCCACACAGGCCAAAGAACAAAAATGGATGAAAAATAGACAAATAAAAGACTAACAGAAGTGGCCCCCTCCAAAAAAGTAAGAATACATGCACCCCAATGTTCATTGTCATGTCGTTTACAATAGCCAAGATATGGCAGCAAGCTAATGTCCATTGACAGATGAATGGATAAAGATGTACATATGTACCATGAAATATTACTTAGCCATTAAAAATAACAAAATAATGCCATTTGTAACCACATGAATGAACCTGGAGATTATCATACTAAGCAAAGTAATTTAGAGAAAGACAAATAGGTGATATCACTCATATTATGTGGGACTTGATGAGCAATTCTCTTACTTTCCTGGGCCTCAGTCTCCTCATCTGTGAAATGAGATGATTGAACAAAACATTTTCAAGAGTCCTTTGAACTCAACTGTGCTTCTCCTTAAATTGTTCTGTTCCTCAGATTTACCATCCAATGACCATTTATTCTTGCTAGAATCAATTTTTACTATGATTATTGCAAAAATGGTGATTTTTCTTTCTTTACCATTCTTTCTATGTTTATCAACTGCTGAATACTTCTAATAAATTCCCTTTTTGCCTTAATGAGCCAAAGTTGTTTTTCTGTTGCTTATAGCTAAGAACTCCTGATGGATTTACTTGTATATTTAGGCACCTAGTTCTAAGAACCTATCAAATCAATTCATTCAAATGATCAATAAGTCCAAGGAGAGACAGTGAGGTACACCTTTAGGAAATACAAATGATAGAACTTTTCACAGTCCTTTAGCTGTCAGCTAAATAAATGACTATTCAGATTGACTATATAAAATATCGAATAATTTAAGGAACTTATTTAACATTATACGTATTCAATTTTAGTAGGTTCCTTAAGAAGCTAAAAATAGAGCTACCCTATGATCCAGCAACCTCCCTTCTGGGCATATATCTGGAGGAAACATGGTTCAAAAGAATACATGTACCCCAGGTCTTCCCTGGTGGTCCAGTGGGTAAGGACTGCCCACTGCCTTGCAGTGCAAGGGGTGCTGGTTTGACCCCTGGCCTGGGAAGATCCCACGTGCTGTGGAGCGGCTGGACTGATGTGTCCAACTACTGAGCCGGAGCTCTGGAGTGCATGCGCCCAGAGCTGGTACTCTGCAGCGACAGAGGCCACTGTGATGGGAGGCCCACACAGGCCAAAGAACAAAAATGGATGAAAAATAGACAAATAAAAGACTAACAGAAGTGGCCCCCTCCAAAAAAGTAAGAATACATGCACCCCAATGTTCATTGTCATGTCGTTTACAATAGCCAAGATATGGCAGCAAGCTAATGTCCATTGACAGATGAATGGATAAAGATGTACATATGTACCATGAAATATTACTTAGCCATTAAAAATAACAAAATAATGCCATTTGTAACCACATGAATGAACCTGGAGATTATCATACTAAGCAAAGTAATTTAGAGAAAGACAAATAGGTGATATCACTCATATTATGTGGGACTTGATGAGCAATTCTCTTACTTTCCTGGGCCTCAGTCTCCTCATCTGTGAAATGAGATGATTGAACAAAACATTTTCAAGAGTCCTTTGAACTCAAAATTCTGTGACCTCAGAATTGAACATTATTGCATGGTTAGAGACATAAAGAACCATTAACCTTGGATATTCTAATGAGCATATTTGGATCCAAGATTATTCTTGTATAAAGACCTAACACTTATAAAACATCAGAACAATTTAGAGGCCAATTTAGTCTAAAGATGCTATATCAGTCTTAGGCTGTCTGAATAGATGTCTTTCCCAAGAGATAAATAATCTCATAGTGCTTGGCATTGGTCAGATCACATCTTGATCAATGTGCCTTGTTTAGAGGGCCATACTTTCATGGAGCCATTAAAACATCAGAAATGTCATTATGAGAAACGACTGAGTGAACTGGGCTGTTTATCTTGGAGAAGAATAGATTTAAGAGGATGAAGACATAATAGTTCTCTGAATATCTGAAAGTTTGTTTTATTTAGATAGAACATAATAGGTTTGCTGAGCTTTCTCCAGCTGGAAAAGCTCTAACCAGTTGGGTAGAGATTGTGATAGGAATATAAGAAAGAAATTTTATTCAACCACAGTTGTGGCCGTCGCTCTTGCTAGCTCCTCTGTATGTCAGAAAACTACCCGAGAATCAACATTTTTGCTAAGGTCTCAGTGCAATAGATGAGGTCCTTTTCTTTATGTAGATGTCTTCAGATTGATGCATCCTAAATGTTAATGTGTGTGTAAATCTCTGGATATCTCAGAAAATTCAGTTTCAGATTCAGTAGGTCTGAAGCGGGACCTGTGTGTGCTCAGTCGCTCAGTTGTGTCTGACTCTTTGCAACCCCTTGGACTGCAGCACCCCAGGCTCTTCTGTCCATGGAATTTTCCAGGCAAGACTAACAGAAGTGGCCCCCTCCAAAAAAGTAAGAATACATGCACCCCAATGTTCATTGTCATGTCGTTTACAATAGCCAAGATATGGCAGCAAGCTAATGTCCATTGACAGATGAATGGATAAAGATGTACATATGTACCATGAAATATTACTTAGCCATTAAAAATAACAAAATAATGCCATTTGTAACCACATGAATGAACCTGGAGATTATCATACTAAGCAAAGTAATTTAGAGAAAGACAAATAGGTGATATCACTCATATTATGTGGGACTTGATGAGCAATTCTCTTACTTTCCTGGGCCTCAGTCTCCTCATCTGTGAAATGAGATGATTGAACAAAACATTTTCAAGAGTCCTTTGAACTCAAAATTCTGTGACCTCAGAATTGAACATTATTGCATGGTTAGAGACATAAAGAACCATTAACCTTGGATATTCTAATGAGCATATTTGGATCCAAGATTATTCTTGTATAAAGACCTAACACTTATAAAACATCAGAACAATTTAGAGGCCAATTTAGTCTAAAGATGCTATATCAGTCTTAGGCTGTCTGAATAGATGTCTTTCCCAAGAGATAAATAATCTCATAGTGCTTGGCATTGGTCAGATCACATCTTGATCAATGTGCCTTGTTTAGAGGGCCATACTTTCATGGAGCCATTAAAACATCAGAAATGTCATTATGAGAAACGACTGAGTGAACTGGGCTGTTTATCTTGGAGAAGAATAGATTTAAGAGGATGAAGACATAATAGTTCTCTGAATATCTGAAAGTTTGTTTTATTTAGATAGAACATAATAGGTTTGCTGAGCTTTCTCCAGCTGGAAAAGCTCTAACCAGTTGGGTAGAGATTGTGATAGGAATATAAGAAAGAAATTTTATTCAACCACAGTTGTGGCCGTCGCTCTTGCTAGCTCCTCTGTATGTCAGAAAACTACCCGAGAATCAACATTTTTGCTAAGGTCTCAGTGCAATAGATGAGGTCCTTTTCTTTATGTAGATGTCTTCAGATTGATGCATCCTAAATGTTAATGTGTGTGTAAATCTCTGGATATCTCAGAAAATTCAGTTTCAGATTCAGTAGGTCTGAAGCGGGACCTGTGTGTGCTCAGTCGCTCAGTTGTGTCTGACTCTTTGCAACCCCTTGGACTGCAGCACCCCAGGCTCTTCTGTCCATGGAATTTTCCAGGCAAGAACACTGGAGTGGGCTGCCTACTCCAACATTTTCAATCAGCTCCCAGGTTATTTCACGTGCACATAATCACCTGTCCAATCAGATCCCAACATTATCAGAGGATACCATTCCGTATGTTACAGTTAACATCCATGTGAAAGGAGGTGAAAACATGTTTTGCAGCTCTAGCAGCTTCCTCTTACGATGTTTAGTTGTTGTTCTCTTTCTCACCTCCTTGACAAGGTTCCATATTTTTGGATCCTTCACTATTTTTGATCACTTTGCATCGTGGTACTGGCATGCCTCTAATGTTTACCAGTATACTTTCAGGTAACCAGGGAAAATTTCCCCCAGAACACACTGGGTTTTGCTTATTTTAGGTCATTACTTCAGTTGACTACAACCATTTTTGGTGGGACACCACAGACATGTGTACTCAAACACACATGCCATTTCATGGTGCTTTTCACTGCTGTCATCCATAGACATATGGTCATGGCTCAGAGGCCTGCATGTGCCCAGGGACACTGTGCTCTGCTCCCATTCAGCTGCCTCTTCACCCCCAGCTTCTTCCAGCTCCAAGCAGGCAGCTTCTCACTGTGAAAACCAGGTACTGGACCTGGGGTCTTCTTTCTGTCATTTCCCTGAGGAAGATTTTTATCTCACCCTGATGAGATATCAGTTTTAACCCTCATGGATATATGGAACATATTTATCCTCTTTTTACGTAAGAACCTTTCAAATACTTACACAAAGTCATTATGGTCTCCCTGAGTGTTTACTTTCCAAACTAAATATCCCCAGTTCCTTCTATCATTGCTCATCTGAAATGGTTCTGAATTCCTCTACCATACCAACTGTCTTTAAAAATGACACAGTTTTTAAGAGGCTGGGTGGCAGTGGGAGTTATGTGGGTCCCTAGGTAGATTTCTGGCATCTGGCATTATAACAGCACCAATCTCCATGATTTATAGATGACCATATGGCATTCTATTTGGAAAAAAGTATTTGCTGCACCAACTCTACTTACAAAGTCTGTCTGGCTTTTCCGGGCAGGAGGGGGGTGCGAGGGGGGGTAGTTCTATGCATGAGCAGAGGCTTTGGGGACTTGTGGGTGTAGCTGTCACCTGCAAGGCAAACTCTCTGGCTTGGTTCAGGCTCACCGCATTTCAGAGCTGCTGGCAGAGTTCTGTGCATTTCTCTTGAATTAGATAAGCAAAAGTAGATAAGCAACCTTTACCTATCTAAATGAGCTCATTATTTCTTACCTGTGAAATTTTTAATGGTCATTGTCTAAAAATTATAAAGATGAAATCTCACATGGAAAGCAATAATGGTCATTTATCTAATGGAGTTTTAATAGGAGAGGTAAGTACATCAGTACTCATAAGGACCAGTCAAAAATGATGATATGACATCTAAAACAAAAAAATGAAAAATAAACAAGCAGGACCACATCAAACTAAAAAATGTCTCTGCACAACAAAAGAGACCATCAACAAAGTGAATAGAAAATCTACACAACTGGAAAAAAATATTTGCAAACTATATGTGATAAAGGTTAATATTCAAAATATATGTAGAACTTATGCAACTCAATAGCACAAAACCCAAATAATCCAATTAATAAATGGGCAAAGGACCAGAGTAGACATTTATACAAAGAAGATATAAAAAAACACCCCAGGTACACGAACAGGTGCTCAATAACATTAGGCATTAAGGAAAAGCAAATTAAAACCACAATGAGATATCAGCTCATGCCTGTTAGAATGGCCATCATCCAAAAACGAAAGATTACAAATGCTAGTAAGAATGTAGAGAAAAGGGAATCGTTGTGCACTGCTGTGTGATTACAAATTGGAAAACAATATGGAGGACCCTCAAAAATGTAAAACTAGAACTATCACATGATCCACCAATTCCAATTTTGGAACAAAAAATCCAAAGGAAATAAAACACTAGCTCAAAAATACCAGCACCCCCACATTCATAGAAGCTCTATTTACAATTTCTGTGATATGAAAATAACTGAAGTATTCACTGGTAGTTGAAAGCCTAAGGAAGTTTTTATATATATATATATCACAAATATGTGTGTGTGTGTGCGTGTGTATACACACATACACAATAGATTATTACTCACCCATAAAATGGGCTTCCCTAGTAGCTCAGACAGTAAAGAATCTGCTTGCAATGCAGAAGACCTGGGTTTAATCCATGGGTGAGGAAGATTCCCTGAAGAAGGGAATGGCAACCCACTCCAGTATTCTTGCCTGGAGAAATTCATGAAGAGAGGAGTCTGATGGATAGCATCTGTGGGATCTCAAGAGTTAGACACGACTAAGCAACTAACACGTACACACATGAAAAACGAGGAAATCTTACCATTTGAAACAACATGGATGGATTTTGAAGGCATTGTGTCAGTAAAGAAATAAGTCAGTCAGAGAAAGACAAATACTATATGACTTCATTTATATGTGGCATCTAAAAACAGACAAATAAAATCAGACTTGTGGTTACCAGAGGCAGAGGATGGTGGGAGGAAGGTGGAGGAAGGTGGTCAAATTTGCAGTAAATGTATACTAGGGATAAATAAAGAAAGATAAATAAAAAAGATAAATGTATATGAGGGATGCAATGCACAACATGATGACTGTAGCTAACATTACTGTGTGACATACAGGAAAGTTGCTAGAGTGAATCCTAAGAGCTCTCATCACAAAAAAGAATTTTCTCCCTTCTTTCTTTTTGTTGTATCTACACAAGAAGATGGATGGTAACTGAACCTATTGTGTCACAGTATATGTAAATCCAACTATCATGTTGTATGCTTTGAACTTACACAGTGTGGTACGACAATTATTTCTCAATATAACTGGGAGGGAAAAAAACCAGACGATATACAAGACAATGGTATTTAAACACTGGGGGAAAGAAAAGCCTCACAGGACCCTTGAGAGAAAGGAAACAAATAAGGTGAGTTCTATAATTGCCCTAGCCTACTGCCACGAAAGAGTTTTCAGGACATAACATAGGAAGTGAGAACCCCCTAAGCCCCATAGTCTCACTAGTTGAGGAGACAGAGTGGAGGATTTTAGAAGGGCCCGGGGGTTGGAATATACAGGACAGAGTGCCGGGGACAAGTCTGAGCAGAAAGAGAGCTCAGGAGAAACACAGGGGCTTTCTCCTGCAGTCTTCCACTGAGTTCTGATCATGTATGTCAGGTAACTGCACTCAGACCATCAGAAAGAAGCAGGCAGACAAATTTTTAGGGCTCAAATGGGGCTACGAAGAACCCTTATTCCCAAAGCCAAGAAATCTTTGGATGAGTAGAATGTTGTACAGAGTACTCAGAAGTATATTACCTCAGTAGAGAGGACAACCACCCTAGACCAAAATATTTTGGCAGCTTCTGGCATCATGTAAGAACTCTTAAAAGCAAATCTTGAAAATGATCAAACTGTTTCCAAGTATATTAATTGTGTCAAAACATAAAACTTAAAAAAAAGAAATTAAAAAAGAATCCAGCACTCAACAATGTAAAATTCACAATGTCTGGCATCCAATCAAAAAGTACTAGGCATACAAAGAAGCAGGAAAACACAGCCCATAATAAGGATAAAAATCAATCAACATAAACAGTCCAGAAAATGACACAGATAATAGAATTAGTAAACAAGGACATTAAAACAGCTGCAAGTAAATGTTTTCCTATACTGCCTACCCGCAAGGTCATAAATATATTCTCTTATTTTAACCTACCTGAGATGAACTTCTGTGTATATGCAAAATAGAAATCAAGATTTAGGTTTTCCAAAAAATATATAGGTATACAATCAACCAAGAATCATTAATTGACAGTATTTTCCTCTTGCAATGCAGTCATCTCCCATGTCACAAATAATGTGTTTATAAATGAAAAAAATGGTGTTGTAAGACAATATTGATAGTGTGCTGTGTTAGACTCTCAACAGGCAGCAATGGTTGTGCTATTTAACCAATAGGCTAATACCTACCTTCCTGTTTATATTCTGTATAATATAATATAATAATATATAAGATACACAGATATTTCTTAACAGACTGGGGAAAAACTCTTATGTTTGGTAGTCCTAGTAAAAGGGATGGCACAGGTGAAGAGGGGTGGGAAGTGGGTGAGGTGGAGATGAAGGAAGGAGTCACTGAGAAAAATGTTACCCCCAGTTCATAGTATCTGGTCTCTGATCCATGTGTTATAGGACATAGTTTAAGATGATTTTTTTCCTTCTACAAAGTCTGAATCATAAAAAGGTTTCATATCTTGGGAACTCGGCAATCCTATTTCCTTTATGGGTGTATTCAAAATGACCTCATGTTTAGATGCCCCCCAAAACTTAGATCAGACTTAGGTATCACAAGGAAACATTAGGCTGGAGTGTGCCTTCACTTCTAGTGCAGGAAATGCATACCAGTTATTCCATAAACATATCAAGACATCAATTCTAGAATATAAAAGTCTTTAAACAACTCTAGCTTAGGCCTCTGCTGGCAACATATGATCTCAATGAAAAGTGAACAAACGCAGCCTGCCAGATGTTTTGACTACACAGCACATCTTCACATCTTAGTGTTTCTCAGCTTGGCAGTGGTAATACCAGAGATTTCTGGATTTTAAAATTAACACGTTCTGTTTTAACCTTTCCTTATTTTTTACTTTAAAAATGTTTTTAGAGTCAAAACATTTGTATGCTGGAACTTTTTCTTTCAAACACATGTTTTTAGGAAGAATGTTTATAAACCATAAACAAAATCTAAGAAGAACATATTGTGTTTCTTACAGTAACTCTATAAAGCAAACTGTTGGCTGGTATAGCTGGGGGATGAGATTCTCGGGTTAATCAAATATTCAGCAATATTATACCATAACTATTACCAGTTTTTAAATGTTAGAAGCTCAAAATTACTCTCCTACCAAGCATGACACGCTTGTAAACATATTGGAAACACTTTGAAATCTTGCTGGAGCTTGTGCCATAATTTTGAGCATCAGCTTCACCGTACATGAATTTTCTTCAATAGAATTCTAGTTGATTTTGGACAATAAATTCATGTGTGAAATAAATTCATTCAAGGACTATTAATACTGATTACCATTCATAGGAGGACTTTGTAGGGGAAGAGCAGGTACTATTTGAACTAGGTGGAGAGGAAGGGCAAGGGCAGCAGCGTGTTGTGGTTTAGTTGCTAAGTCGAGTCTGAGTCGTTGCGACCCTGTGGACTGCAGCACACCAGGTTTTCCCTGTCCTTCACTACTTCATGCGGTTTGCTCAAATTCATGTCCGTTGACAGTTATCCATGACCAAATCAATGCAATCAACCCCAGCCTTAGGCCAGCATTACCTCATTCTCCTTAAAAATTCTGCCTACTTCCTCCTGAGAAAACCTCCTAATTTTCACAGATTTCCTTCTAAAAATGGAACTATCTCTGTGGGGTTATGTGTGTGAAGTGTATTGGTATTAATTATGCTTTTGTTAGCAAAGGGTTGATAAAGAATGGCACAGGATAGAAAATGGTGGCATCAGGAGGGAAAAATTCAATCTTTTAGGAAAGTGGAAGTACCCATGGCAAATGTTATCTACTCTACAGTTTTGCTTTAGGTATCGGTCATGACGAACTACTGTTATAGATGCTGAAAACATTCTACAACTTTATGCTGTACTGACTTCTTATGTTGGTTTTTTCTAGTGAAGCAAATGAGCCTCCAGTGGCCAGACCTAATGTATTAACAAAATTTGTTATCCAAGCTTCTTGAAAAAAATCTTGAAAAGCTTAAGTGAAGTCATAAATGAAGATAAACACAAACAGTTTTGGGAGAAGACAAATAAATGGCTACTTTTTGAACTATTAATAATCTTATAATTTTTGTCAATTAAATTTTCTTTATTTAATGTTATGTGAAGCCAGAGGGTGTGGAATTTTTCCTCAGCAGGCTTGACTATGTCAAAAAAGTCTGTTTTCAAAAAAGTCTGTTTTCAAAAGTCTGTTTTCAAGATCAGTTACCATTATGAATAGATATTTTGTCTTCTTGAGATAACTTTTTTATTATTTTTAAAACAATTTATTCAGAAAAAATTCATGTATAATAAATTAACTCAATTTTAGTTGAAATAACTCACTTTTGTAACAAAAATACTACTGGGGATCCTTTATTAAAAATAAAAAAAACCCTTAGCTCTAAGTTGACATTACATTGCTTTGTATTTTTACCATTTCAAAAACCAAAAAGGTTTGGTTAAGAGCACATTCAGAGACATGTAATTATTTTGCTCTAATTGGCAGTGTTAACTCATATGCACATACACAAATAAGCATGGTAGTGTACAGCACACAGAGATATTGAAGGGACTAAGATCACAGATCATCAATTAGGAACAGAGTGTTGGTCAGACATGATGCTAAAGTGCATTTAAACACCATTGGCCCCCTTCGTCAAAAGGGAAAAACAAATAAATATAAAACAGTTGCTAAAGAAACCACCTTTGCTTAAATTGCTGGGGTGATGAATTCCCCTTGGAAATAATTGGTGAGGCCCTAGGAAAAACAGCACAACCCTGGGGCCCATTCCTAAGAAATATACCTGTGGCGTTCACTTTGAAACCAAGAAATCTACACCACTACGCTGTGCTGTCTGTCTATCTGTAATAGTTATCAACTTTTATCTCCTACTGAGCTAGCAGACTAAATCAAATGTGTGTTTTTAAAAGTTTGTGGCTTCTAAAATGAATACAGTTTCTATGGTAAATTGGATGAATTAGACATATGTATAAGAATTAATAGATTTTATTTATAAAATCATTAAGTTGGAAAAAGAAAGGTACTGCACGAGTTCTGGACTATATTTTTAAGACTTCATGTGACTACTTCCCCGACTTAAGACTGCCTATTACAAAGCAATTTATTTTAAAATCTTTTGGATACAGAACAGAGAAGAATTAGAAGGCACAGCTAATGAGTGCAAATATTTTCTGTTTCACTCCTGTTTTAAGGTATCAGCCAAATAACATCAGTGTCCAAATGAACTCCAAAGTTGGCAAAACTGTTAGTAAATCTGCTCATCCCTAATCTACTTTACCAAATATGTATTCTGATTTCAAATCACAAATGTTTTGGAGTGTTTGGGCTATGCTTCTTCTTCCTTGTGATTAGAGTCAGGTATGCACAGGAAGATGATGCTGTCTCTGGTAAGGAAATATTCTTTATTTAATTTAAATGTACCAGCACAGTGGGAATTTTGTACACAGGCTAAATGCTATTCTCCGGGAAAGAGAGTGGAATTTTAAAATGTCAGCAAATAACTATATTATAAATCAGGTTGTAATAAGTGTTTTATTTTGTGGAGGGGGTGTTTCCACCCAGAAGATCATATCATTTAACTGCTGCTAAATGATTAAAGTCTTAGAAGTTAACAACAATGGTCAATTGTAAATGGAAACAAGTTTTGTGTTCTGAAATTTTGGCAAGCATATTGATTATAGTCTTTATATAGTAATCTTTCCAAGTTAAGCTTGCCAGCATAGATTTGTGAGTTTTACTGCAAGTCATCATATTTGCTGTTACAGCAGTGCACAAGCAAAAAACATTAAGGCAGAAGCATATGAAGAGTCTTGTCTGTCCTCTCAGAGTGAAATGAAACCATCAGGCATTATTCTAGACAATTCAAGTTTCAGTAACATCTTCTTTAAATATTCAGAAATTCAAGTAACACCCTGGGGCCCATTCCTAAGAAATATAAAACCTGTGGCGTTCACTTTGAAACCAAGAAATCTACACCACTACGCTGTGCTGTCTGTCTATCTGTAATAGTTATCAACTTTTATCTCCTACTGAGCTAGCAGACTAAATCAAATGTGTGTTTTTAAAAGTTTGTGGCTTCTAAAATGAATACAGTTTCTATGGTAAATTGGATGAATTAGACATATGTATAAGAATTAATAGATTTTATTTATAAAATCATTAAGTTGGAAAAAGAAAGGTACTGCACGAGTTCTGGACTATTTTTTTAAGACTTCATGTGACTACTTCCCCGACTTAAGACTGCCTATTACAAAGCAATTTATTTTAAAATCTTTTGGATACAGAACAGAGAAGAATTAGAAGGCACAGCTAATGAGTGCAAATATTTTCTGTTTCACTCCTGTTTTAAGGTATCAGCCAAATAACATCAGTGTCCAAATGAACTCCAAAGTTGGCAAAACTGTTAGTAAATCTGCTCATCCCTAATCTACTTTACCAAATATGTATTCTGATTTCAAATCACAAATGTTTTGGAGTGTTTGGGCTATGCTTCTTCTTCCTTGTGATTAGAGTCAGGTATGCACAGGAAGATGATGCTGTCTCTGGTAAGGAAATATTCTTTATTTAATTTAAATGTACCAGCACAGTGGGAATTTTGTACACAGGCTAAATGCTATTCTCCGGGAAAGAGAGTGGAATTTTAAAATGTCAGCAAATAACTATATTATAAATCAGGTTGTAATAAGTGTTTTATTTTGTGGAGGGGGTGTTTCCACCCAGAAGATCATATCATTTAACTGCTGCTAAATGATTAAAGTCTTAGAAGTTAACAACAATGGTCAATTGTAAATGGAAACAAGTTTTGTGTTCTGAAATTTTGGCAAGCATATTGATTATAGTCTTTATATAGTAATCTTTCCAAGTTAAGCTTGCCAGCATAGATTTGTGAGTTTTACTGCAAGTCATCATATTTGCTGTTACAGCAGTGCACAAGCAAAAAACATTAAGGCAGAAGCATATGAAGAGTCTTGTCTGTCCTCTCAGAGTGAAATGAAACCATCAGGCATTATTCTAGACAATTCAAGTTTCAGTAACATCTTCTTTAAATATTCAGAAAATTGAGCTTAAATTGTTTTGGGGGTATCAGAGCTTATCAGATTGTTGCTTGTGGTCTTCTTTCATGAAAACATATTTTCAAGAAAAAATAAAATAATGTGGAAAGTTTTAAGAAACTGCCCAAGTAGCCAATTATAAGTTTTGTGTGAATGAGCAATTTTCTGAGGATTGACTCCTTTTAATAAAACCTTCCTATTTTTTATTCCTGTGGATAAACTGCTTGGGAGTAATAAATAGATTGTATATAAAATTATAAGCACCTCTTGGGAATGAAGATGAAGCATAAAACTATGATAGTAATCCTTTGTTAATTTTTTAGCTATCATTGTTTGAGTGGTTCTTTGTTACTAGACTTCCCAATTAGTGCAGGCTTAATAAGAAACATGCAGATCATATTTACTGCATATATTTAGAAAGACACTTCAGATACTAATTACTGTCTAACAATTGTGATATAATTCTATTAATAATTTTCAAAACAAGATGATGTCAGTAATAGGGGAAATACTTTTAGAATTCTGATAGTGCTGATTCAGAATTCTTATAAAACTTAGGAATATGATACAATACGATTTTATAGAAAAGTAAATTATAATCCAGAAGAATTTCCCCACAGGCTTAGAAAATAAATACTGGCTAATACTAAGTCATAAATGCAATAACATGTTAACATATCTATTTTCAATTGCTCTAAAGATACAGAACTAATATCCTCAGTAACATTCATGCCCATTTCACACCAGGTAAAGATCACATATGATAACTGCTGCTAAATGATTAAAGTCTTAGAAGTTAACAACAATGGTCAATTGTAAATGGAAACAAGTTTTGTGTTCTGAAATTTTGGCAAGCATATTGATTATAGTCTTTATATAGTAATCTTTCCAAGTTAAGCTTGCCAGCATAGATTTGTGAGTTTTACTGCAAGTCATCATATTTGCTGTTACAGCAGTGCACAAGCAAAAAACATTAAGGCAGAAGCATATGAAGAGTCTTGTCTGTCCTCTCAGAGTGAAATGAAACCATCAGGCATTATTCTAGACAATTCAAGTTTCAGTAACATCTTCTTTAAATATTCAGAAAATTGAGCTTAAATTGTTTTGGGGGTATCAGAGCTTATCAGATTGTTGCTTGTGGTCTTCTTTCATGAAAACATATTTTCAAGAAAAAATAAAATAATGTGGAAAGTTTTAAGAAACTGCCCAAGTAGCCAATTATAAGTTTTGTGTGAATGAGCAATTTTCTGAGGATTGACTCCTTTTAATAAAACCTTCCTATTTTTTATTCCTGTGGATAAACTGCTTGGGAGTAATAAATAGATTGTATATAAAATTATAAGCACCTCTTGGGAATGAAGATGAAGCATAAAACTATGATAGTAATCCTTTGTTAATTTTTTAGCTATCATTGTTTGAGTGGTTCTTTGTTACTAGACTTCCCAATTAGTGCAGGCTTAATAAGAAACATGCAGATCATATTTACTGCATATATTTAGAAAGACACTTCAGATACTAATTACTGTCTAACAATTGTGATATAATTCTATTAATAATTTTCAAAACAAGATGATGTCAGTAATAGGGGAAATACTTTTAGAATTCTGATAGTGCTGATTCAGAATTCTTATAAAACTTAGGAATATGATACAATACGATTTTATAGAAAAGTAAATTATAATCCAGAAGAATTTCCCCACAGGCTTAGAAAATAAATACTGGCTAATACTAAGTCATAAATGCAATAACATGTTAACATATCTATTTTCAATTGCTCTAAAGATACAGAACTAATATCCTCAGTAACATTCATGCCCATTACACACCAGGGTGAAAGCATCACATATGATAACTGTATTTGACCATCTGTGTAATGGAAAGGAAGCCTAAACATCAAGTTTATGACTAAAGCATTTATGAACAGGTGAAAAAAAAAAGTGCTCAGATTATACTTTAAGAAGCCCAGTTAGTATTTCATTCCCACCTCCCCCAAAGCACACACCTGCCTTTATAAGGAAGAACCAACTATGTGAATGAGAACTGGAGTCAAGGTTAAAGTAATCCTGCCCAAGAGAGTAGAGAACATCAGAGAGCAGCAGTGGCTCAGCTCTGATGAGCTTTAATAACCAGAGACAGCCCTTCCTCTGAAAAACATTACAGCCTCTTGGATATATGTTTGAAATTCATCCTCCTAAGTCATCCTGTGACTATAGATATAGGTGACAATGTCCCATCATCTGAAGTGGTAAAAATACAGCACAGACCATTTAAAAATTATCACTCCAAAAAATAATACGGAAGTGGCAAAGTGCTCCAACTGTCAAGAGCCTTTGCAGATGATAAAAGAAAAGCTTTATCTTTCCTATGATTGTTTGCCCTTCAGTTGACATACGTGCCGAGTTGCATCAATAGGAATACAACGGAAACACGGCCATCTCCGGGTTTCCTCCTTTTCGATTCCTTGATTTTGTTTAAAGAAACAGGCTCAAGGAATGCACATCAAAGAAACTTCCCCACTGAAGTTCTGTGGTCGTTCCTCCCCTTCTCCGACCCTCAGAAACCAGGCTAGTCTTACCAAGAGCACTGAACTGAAATGTCATGGTCATGTTGCACCACTTCACTTGTTGAATTTTATGAAGGCAGTACTTGACCACAGTAACTTGGTGAGCCGCCTTTATCTTATATTAGTCCCCAAGGTTCCTATCCAGTTCGATGGAAATGTCTTACCTGCATGTGTCCCTGGTACATTCTGCTTCGGCTTCTTTAGAACTCCCTGAGGCTGCTGGATGCTTTCCCCCCGTGTTCCCTTGCACACCAACAGAGGGGAGAAGGTAGGTTCTCAGAGGGTGCCCCTGAGCCTGGCGGAAGGCTCCAGGTAGCCCTGCAGCCAGCTGCCCCTTGACAGCGCTGCGGGCTGCCGGGAACTGTTCTCCGCTCGGGGTGCTGAAAGCGGACACAAGAGAGCGCGCGGAGGAGGCGAGGAGCCCAGGCGGCCACGCTCTCCTGCAGGCGCGGTCCTGCTCGCCGGGCGTCTCTAAAACTCACTCCTTCTCCACCGGAACACTTTCTTGTTTCCTGCCTGGCTGCCTCATGTCTCTCTCACTCTTTTCAAAGGGGGGCTTTATAAGGAAGAACCAACTATGTGAATGAGAACTGGAGTCAAGGTTAAAGTAATCCTGCCCAAGAGAGTAGAGAACATCAGAGAGCAGCAGTGGCTCAGCTCTGATGAGCTTTAATAACCAGAGACAGCCCTTCCTCTGAAAAACATTACAGCCTCTTGGATATATGTTTGAAATTCATCCTCCTAAGTCATCCTGTGACTATAGATATAGGTGACAATGTCCCATCATCTGAAGTGGTAAAAATACAGCACAGACCATTTAAAAATTATCACTCCAAAAATAATACGGAAGTGGCAAAGTGCTCCAACTGTCAAGAGCCTTTGCAGATGATAAAAGAAAAGCTTTATCTTTCCTATGATTGTTTGCCCTTCAGTTGACATACGTGCCGAGTTGCATCAATAGGAATACAACGGAAACACGGCCATCTCCGGGTTTCCTCCTTTTCGATTCCTTGATTTTGTTTAAAGAAACAGGCTCAAGGAATGCACATCAAAGAAACTTCCCCACTGAAGTTCTGTGGTCGTTCCTCCTTCTCCGACCCTCAGAAACCAGGCTAGTCTTACCAAGAGCACTGAACTGAAATGTCATGGTCATGTTGCACCACTTCACTTGTTGAATTTTATGAAGGCAGTACTTGACCACAGTAACTTGGTGAGCCGCCTTTATCTTATATTAGTCCCCAAGGTTCCTATCCAGTTCGATGGAAATGTCTTACCTGCATGTGTCCCTGGTACATTCTGCTTCGGCTTCTTTAGAACTCCCTGAGGCTGCTGGATGCTTTCCCCCCGTGTTCCCTTGCACACCAACAGAGGGGAGAAGGTAGGTTCTCAGAGGGTGCCCCTGAGCCTGGCGGAAGGCTCCAGGTAGCCCTGCAGCCAGCTGCCCCTTGACAGCGCTGCGGGCTGCCGGGAACTGTTCTCCGCTCGGGGTGCTGAAAGCGGACACAAGAGAGCGCGCGGAGGAGGCGAGGAGCCCAGGCGGCCACGCTCTCCTGCAGGCGCGGTCCTGCTCGCCGGGCGTCTCTAAAACTCACTCCTTCTCCACCGGAACACTTTCTTGTTTCCTGCCTGGCTGCCTCATGTCTCTCTCACTCTTTTCAAAGCGAACCCCTTCCTCCTCCCAACCCTGACGTGAGCGCCCACACCAGCCGCCGCAGCTGCCGAGCTGGGCGCGCACCGCCCTCTCGGCCGCGTCCCTGCCTAGGGAGGCCGCGGGCCGAGCACGCGCGCGCGTCCTCGGCGGGCCCGGGGAGCGGCCCGAAGGAGGCGCGCGCCCCCCTGCGCGCGTGCTCGGGAATGCGCACACGTGGCAGCCGAGTGCCCGCGCGTGGTGGTGGTGGTGGTGGTCTTCTTTGGCTCTCTGGTAAGGCATCGGCTTCTAGGGATGTTCCAGGGGAGCTGGAGGCTACTTTGCAAGAAAAAGTAGGAGGAATATGCATTGTCTCTCCAGGAACCATCAATACTAACTAAGCCCATCCTCCTACAGCTTGAATAAGCCGAGCCTGGGGGTTTCCGAAGAGTTTACTCCTGTCCTGATTCAGCTCTCACAACTTACCTCCGTGTCTTTCGGTGAATAAAGCCTCTCCCTACTCACCCCACTCCCGATTCATTGCTGACCACCCTAAAATGGCAAACTCCAGTTTCTGAGGGCCTTCCATGTTTTGTGTTTCTCCCGAGCACTTAACATCACCTAACATCCTGTATGTTTTATATATTTATTTCATTTACTGTCTCAATATATGCAATATTATTTCCGTGAGATCAGGGATATTTGGGGGAAGGAGTGTATATGTTTTTGCACGGGTGTATGACAGCACAGTACATAGTAGGCACACAGTAGGCAGCCTATAAATATTTGTTGAATGAATGGGGTGCTCACTGTATAATATATAGGTACAATGCATTTAAATATGTTTCAAGTCGAAGAGATTGGATAGTCTGATGTAATGTTTACATTATAAATATAGATACACATAATGGACTGGTGTATGTATGTACACTGTGATTACCTATTTTTGTTGGTTAAAAAAAAAAAATCACCAGTCACACACCAGCCCCCAAATTATATACAGCATGATATAATTCCTGAAATCTTGCATATAGCATGGTATAGTTTTCATAAAGCTAAAAAAATACCCAAACTGCTTAGGATTATAAATATATTTGTATGTAAGTATATGAAAGGAAAACCAAAACAATAAATATAGTATTTAATATGATGACAGTGGGTGAAGGAAGGTAGGGGAAAGGCATGAGGAGGTCCTATATACGAAGGTTAATTGTTAGTATCTTAGCTATTGGTGATTCACAGACATGTATATAACGAAATAAAACAAAACTATGCATGAACTAGGGAGGAAAGAGTGAAATGAACCACAAACAACAATTAATCCAATTCAGTGCACCCGAGGCCCTAAAACAACCAACCAACCAAACATAAAATGACAGACTTGTAGGCAGAAGACATGAATTTCTATTAGATTTCCCAAATAGCAAACCTTGGACAATTTCCTCTACCCTCTTTAAGCTTCAGCTTTTAAAAGTCTAAACCCTGCATGATAAATTCGTGGTTTTATTTTGAAAATTGAGATATGTACATAAGCACTGTAAACTGTAAAGTACCATCCAGTTCTTGTTTTATTGTCCTTTACCAGACAGAGCACTGAAATTGGAGTCAGAAGGTAGAAGTGCTACTTCTGTCTCACTACCTCACTGCTCTCTTGGGCAAGTGTACTAATTCTCTATTCCCTCACTTTTCAAGTAAGGCAAGTATCTGCCCAGCATATTGCATAGGGCTGCTGAGAACTGAATGTATGCAAAGGAAGTTGTCAGTTTTAAACCACCATATGTGGGCTTCCCTGGTAGCTCAGTGGTAAAGAGTTCACCTACCAATGCAGGAGACATGGGTTTGATCCCTGATGCGGGAAGATCCCACATGCTGCAGAGCAATTAGGCCCGTGAGCCACAACCGTTGAGCCTGTGCTCTAGAGCCTCGGAGCCGTAACTGCTGAGCCCATGTGCCACAACTACTGAAGCCTGTGTGCCCCAGAGCCCAAGTTTCACAACAAGAGAAGTCACTGCAACAAGAAGCCTGCTAACCTCAACTAGGGAGTAGCCCCCACTCCGTGCAACTAGAGAAGAGCCTGTGCCAGCAGTGAAAACCTAGAACAGCCAAAACAAAGAAAAAAACCTGCACCATACGGAAGTATGTAAATGGGCTTTTTTCCAGTCCAGGAAATGGGACTTGCTAGGTGGTACAGAGGTCAAGAATCCACCTGCCAATGCAGGAGGCCCAAGGAACGTGGTGACACAAGAAACACGGTTTGACCTCTGGGTCAGGAAGATCCCCTGGAGGAGGAAATGGCAACTCACTCTACACCGACAGAGGAGCCTGGTGGGCTACAGTCCACAGCATTGCAAAGAGTGGGACATCATGGAGCGACTGAGCACACACAGCCCCAAAAATATGAGTGAAGGTCTCCTGAGACCTTGAGCTCCACTAACTTAAATGGGGGAAATTATTTATTATAAAATGCTTGCATGTTAGTATAGAAATCTTGGGAAAATTGTAGAATTTGATTTGCAAGTGCTAGAAATCTATGAAGTGATACAGAGGCCAAAGTATTCCAATGCGTTATGTGCTTATTTTTATCTAATGGCAGATTCAAGGAGCTATCAGCCATAAAAACATTTGAATGCTGCGGCCACTACCTAGAATTAAAGGCAGAAATCAATAAATCTTCTTTTTAAAACCTGAGTAACTCATTTATTCCCTCCATTCACAAAATCTCAGGAATGCAAGTGCATCGGTGAAGGCAAACCTCTCTTCATGCATTCGTTTTTATTGAGAACTCAGTGTGTGGGAACACGGTGGCAAGTGCTGAAATATACCCATGAATGAGACAGACATGGCAGCCATCTCCACGGAACTCACAGGCCAGCTTCCTGATAGGAGCACCTTTTACCATCCCAGAGAAGTAAATCTGTCTAGACTTTTCTTAAAAAGAAAACTCTACAAAGTTACTCTCGATTCACAGAACCATCTAGGAATTTATTTATTTCATTTGGTTAGGCCAACAATTTTCATCCAGATCTAGCTTATTAACTCAAGTAATATGATGTTTTGGTGTAAAAAGAAACTTCATGTGCACATAGACATACCAGAGAAAGTTGATAGGATAAAGCCTGTGTGAATTTGATAATACATATAAAAAGTTGAATCATAATATAATTATATTTGTGGATTTTTTTTTTTTTTTTCAAATCAGATTGTCTTTAAGAGATCTTGAAAGAATAATACATGCATAACTTTTTGTATCCTATGACTGCAGTAATAGTGAGAAAGTCATTTCTTTGTATAATCTCTGGTCCCCCAGGGAATCATTAAGGTAAACTGGCAGAAGGCAAACAAACAACCAGATATGCAGCCATTTAAAAAAAGGTGTTTTTTTTTTTTTTTTTTTGGTTAGGAACAAAGGTAAGTGGCAATAGTTGTGTGTATGCTTCTTTGACACTGGAACTCTCTGCTGAACATTTATATGCTTCGACTTTTCATAGGTCTTCCTAGTTTTCATATTAATAACTGGAATCATGGAAAAACAACTTTGAAGATGAATTATGATATGTGTCAAACTCAGTTACCTCTAATGGTATGAAGCAAAAGAAGATGGTCTCTGTAAACCCTTTGGAAAGGTCGGTCACTAATGAATCTTTTCAAACCAACATGTGCACAGGTATGCATCTCATTGGCAGTAATGCTGTCATCAGCAGTGGTTTAGTTGATACGTGGCTGGGTCATGAATGCCCAGCTAAACCCAGTATAATTCATGTTACAAAGACATACTTTGTTTCTGAGGAAAATAAAAATGGTCCATGTTGCATTCCTTTCATGTGGTTGTTTTACAACGTAAAATCAGCATGATTTAATGCCACACCCAAGGTCCAGAAACTATTTCTCATTTTAAATTCAAAGACCCTTGCTACACAGAGTGTGTTCTGTTGACTCACATTTGGGCTTGTTAGAGATGCAGTCTCTTGGGCCCCTTTCCCCCTCTGGGACCAGCTTTTTGCTTGCAGCCACAACCCCTGGGGTATAGACTTTTCTTAAAAGAAAACTCTACAAAGTTACTCTCGATTCACAGAACCATCTAGGAATTTATTTATTTCATTTGGTTAGGCCAACAATTTTCATCCAGATCTAGCTTATTAACTCAAGTAATATGATGTTTTGGTGTAAAAAGAAACTTCATGTGCACATAGACATACCAGAGAAAGTTGATAGGATAAAGCCTGTGTGAATTTGATAATACATATAAAAAGTTGAATCATAATATAATTATATTTGTGGATTTTTTTTTTTTTTGCAAATCAGATTGTCTTTAAGAGATCTTGAAAGAATAATACATGCATAACTTTTTGTATCCTATGACTGCAGTAATAGTGAGAAAGTCATTTCTTTGTATAATCTCTGGTCCCCCAGGGAATCATTAAGGTAAACTGGCAGAAGGCAAACAAACAACCAGATATGCAGCCATTTAAAAAAAGGTGTTTTTTTTTTTTTTTTTTGGTTAGGAACAAAGGTAAGTGGCAATAGTTGTGTGTATGCTTCTTTGACACTGGAACTCTCTGCTGAACATTTATATGCTTCGACTTTTCATAGGTCTTCCTAGTTTTCATATTAATAACTGGAATCATGGAAAAACAACTTTGAAGATGAATTATGATATGTGTCAAACTCAGTTACCTCTAATGGTATGAAGCAAAAGAAGATGGTCTCTGTAAACCCTTTGGAAAGGTCGGTCACTAATGAATCTTTTCAAACCAACATGTGCACAGGTATGCATCTCATTGGCAGTAATGCTGTCATCAGCAGTGGTTTAGTTGATACGTGGCTGGGTCATGAATGCCCAGCTAAACCCAGTATAATTCATGTTACAAAGACATACTTTGTTTCTGAGGAAAATAAAAATGGTCCATGTTGCATTCCTTTCATGTGGTTGTTTTACAACGTAAAATCAGCATGATTTAATGCCACACCCAAGGTCCAGAAACTATTTCTCATTTTAAATTCAAAGACCCTTGCTACACAGAGTGTGTTCTGTTGACCAATGGCATCAGGTTCTTCTGGGAGCTTGTTAGAGATGCAGTCTCTTGGGCCCCTTTCCTGACCAGCTCAGTTAGAATCTGCATATTACCAAGATCCTCAATGCTTTGTATGCGCCATCAAATTTGATCAGTACTGTGGCCTAGAAGATTGTAAATATGTGCAAAGCTAACTCTTGCCTTTTGCAGTGATAGCACATAAACAACATTAGCGCCAAAAGGAAAGCACAACCCATACCATTCTCCATTTATGAGATAATCTCACTGCATTTTGAGTGGTCAAAGGACTTGGCATAAAATCATAGCACGCCCAGCTTCCTTATAGCAAGAAATGTGCTAATATTGCTTGCAATTTTAGTCACTGTAATAAAATTAAAGAGCTGAGTGGTAGCAGAATGTATTTTGTATTGATCAAATTAAGTTTTGTTTATTAGCAAGTGAATCCTCCTGCATAGTAAATGGATACTGAAAATTCAGGATTTATTAAATCTTTTTAAAAGCTGAGTAATACTGATGATGTCAGTATGCTTGTGAACTTAAAAACTTTAAGGATAACAGTCCTTTAGTGATTCAACCATTCTTTTATAATCTGTACAATTCAAGTCCTGCTGTTCAAAGAGGGTGTAGGAGAGAACAAAAGTCAAAATAACCATAGACCCAAATTAAAATGACTAATTAGTTTTTATTGTTCAGAGGGAGGAACATTTTGTTAAAAGTTTACCCTTTTTGCCTCTTTGATAGTTGAATAGGATTAGGTGGTGTTGAGAGCGTTAGATCTGGAAAGAATTTCAAAAGTCCACACAGCAGATCCCAAGGTGGTGGGGAATTATGACTGAAGAAAAGTATATGGACTCTGATGATTAGGAGATGGCAGCTCTGGTCTTCCAAATGAACAAATAAGATGGATGCCTCAGGGTTGGGCCTCTCATTAAACCACCTTGAGAAGTCACACTAAAATAATTTGCACTTTACACTTTTTTTTAAGACAGTGTTCTTTCAGCAATCTAATGTTGCTTTGAATATTAAATAATCTAGAAGCTCTTAGTCCTGGTGAGACAACATTTGCAAAAAGAATGTCTCTTGCTTTTGACTCCTCCTTTCACCATCATCCTAGCACAGACTCCCTAAACCTCTTACCAATTTTCAAAACTAGCTTTATCACCTTTATCCATCTCCCAATCCAAACTATCATCTACATTGCAGCCAGATTAATTTCACAAAGGCCAGCCAATTTTCAAAACTAGCTTTATCACGTGCAAAGCTAACTCTTGCCTTTTGCAGTGATAGCACATAAACAACATTAGCGCCAAAAGGAAAGCACAACCCATACCATTCTCCATTTATGAGATAATCTCACTGCATTTTGAGTGGTCAAAGGACTTGGCATAAAATCATAGCACGCCCAGCTTCCTTATAGCAAGAAATGTGCTAATATTGCTTGCAATTTTAGTCACTGTAATAAAATTAAAGAGCTGAGTGGTAGCAGAATGTATTTTGTATTGATCAAATTAAGTTTTGTTTATTAGCAAGTGAATCCTCCTGCATAGTAAATGGATACTGAAAATTCAGGATTTATTAAATCTTTTTAAAAGCTGAGTAATACTGATGATGTCAGTATGCTTGTGAACTTAAAAACTTTAAGGATAACAGTCCTTTAGTGATTCAACCATTCTTTTATAATCTGTACAATTCAAGTCCTGCTGTTCAAAGAGGGTGTAGGAGAGAACAAAAGTCAAAATAACCATAGACCCAAATTAAAATGACTAATTAGTTTTTATTGTTCAGAGGGAGGAACATTTTGTTAAAAGTTTACCCTTTTTGCCTCTTTGATAGTTGAATAGGATTAGGTGGTGTTGAGAGCGTTAGATCTGGAAAGAATTTCAAAAGTCCACACAGCAGATCCCAAGGTGGTGGGGGAATTATGACTGAAGAAAAGTATATGGACTCTGATGATTAGGAGATGGCAGCTCTGGTCTTCCAAATGAACAAATAAGATGGATGCCTCAGGGTTGGGCCTCTCATTAAACCACCTTGAGAAGTCACACTAAAATAATTTGCACTTTACACTTTTTTTTAAGACAGTGTTCTTTCAGCAATCTAATGTTGCTTTGAATATTAAATAATCTAGAAGCTCTTAGTCCTGGTGAGACAACATTTGCAAAAAGAATGTCTCTTGCTTTTGACTCCTCCTTTCACCATCATCCTAGCACAGACTCCCTAAACCTCTTACCAATTTTCAAAACTAGCTTTATCACCTTTATCCATCTCCCAATCCAAACTATCATCTACATTGCAGCCAGATTAATTTCACAAAGGCCAGCATTCATCATACTACTTCCCAGCTTAATGCTATCTTCTTGTCATTCAGTCGTGTCTGATTCTTTGTGATTCTTTGGACAGTAGCCCACCAGTCTCCTCTGTCCATGGGATTTTTTTTTAGGCAATAATACTGGAGTGGGTCACCATTTACTCCTCCAGGGAATCTTCCTGACCCAGGGAGGGAGCCCGAGACTCCTGCATTGCAGGCGGATTCTTTACCTGATGAACCTTCAGGGAAGCACAAATGTTATACTGGCTTCCTACAGCCAACTGATGTTCACAGTTATGGACCGTATGCCACACAGAGCCATATCTTCTTGCGGCAGAAAGAGTTATCTTTGTGACTTGTAGAACCATCTCTTCCCCACTCTGGCCTATTTTTATGGTGGGAAATATTTTACTACTAGGTTTTTAAGATGAAACATATGACCCATTCAGTCCTCGTTGGTCACACGTATGACTCATGACTCAAGCCAACCAACAAGGGTTAATGGACTGAGCTCTAGGACTGAGTCTTCATTAGGCTGGGTGTTCTAAGGATGTAAGCTTGGAGTTGCCAGTATCTAGCACTTACAATCTGGAGGAAGAAGAATCTAGGCAAGCTCCTGGGGACAATATTTGAGCCATTAAATAAACCACACTTAAAGCTAGCCTACCTATATACTTTTAATTATTTCAGCTAGTATATTCCCTTTTCTAGTTGAGCTGGATTTTTTGTCACTTGCAACCAAAAGAATACTTATTAATACAATCGTTTTGCACAAACTGGCCCCTGTGTCTTTTTTCAATTCTGTGTATTTCCTAACTTTTGGTTTTTTTTGAACTACTTTACACTTTTTTTTAAGACAGTGTTCTTTCAGCAATCTAATGTTGCTTTGAATATTAAATAATCTAGAAGCTCTTAGTCCTGGTGAGACAACATTTGCAAAAAGAATGTCTCTTGCTTTTGACTCCTCCTTTCACCATCATCCTAGCACAGACTCCCTAAACCTCTTACCAATTTTCAAAACTAGCTTTATCACCTTTATCCATCTCCCAATCCAAACTATCATCTACATTGCAGCCAGATTAATTTCACAAAGGCCAGCATTCATCATACTACTTCCCAGCTTAATGCTATCTTCTTGTCATTCAGTCGTGTCTGATTCTTTGTGATTCTTTGGACAGTAGCCCACCAGTCTCCTCTGTCCATGGGATTTTTTTTTAGGCAATAATACTGGAGTGGGTCACCATTTACTCCTCCAGGGAATCTTCCTGACCCAGGGAGGGAGCCCGAGACTCCTGCATTGCAGGCGGATTCTTTACCTGATGAACCTTCAGGGAAGCACAAATGTTATACTGGCTTCCTACAGCCAACTGATGTTCACAGTTATGGACCGTATGCCACACAGAGCCATATCTTCTTGCGGCAGAAAGAGTTATCTTTGTGACTTGTAGAACCATCTCTTCCCCACTCTGGCCTATTTTTATGGTGGGAAATATTTTACTACTAGGTTTTTAAGATGAAACATATGACCCATTCAGTCCTCGTTGGTCACACGTATGACTCATGACTCAAGCCAACCAACAAGGGTTAATGGACTGAGCTCTAGGACTGAGTCTTCATTAGGCTGGGTGTTCTAAGGATGTAAGCTTGGAGTTGCCAGTATCTAGCACTTACAATCTGGAGGAAGAAGAATCTAGGCAAGCTCCTGGGGACAATATTTGAGCCATTAAATAAACCACACTTAAAGCTAGCCTACCTATATACTTTTAATTATTTCAGCTAGTATATTCCCTTTTCTAGTTGAGCTGGATTTTTTGTCACTTGCAACCAAAAGAATACTTATTAATACAATCGTTTTGCACAAACTGGCCCCTGTGTCTTTTTTCAATTCTGTGTATTTCCTAACTTTTGTGATTATTTTTATATTATTCTCTAAAGATAGTGGTGTTCTTAGTGGTAAAGAACATGACTGCCAGTGCAGAAATGAAAGAGAAACAGGTTCAGTCCCTGGGCCAGGAAGATCCCATGAAGGAGGGCATGGCAATCCACTTCAGTATTCTTGCCTAGAGAATCCCATGGAGCCTGGCAGGCTACAGTACATAGGCTCATAAAGAGGTAGACATTATTGAAGTGACTCAGCATGCATGCATGCCAATGATATTACAAGTTACACTTCTACTCTTTCCTACTGTTGGAACGTAATCTCTCTCCCTACTCCTTTGGAATGAAATCTTATTCATTTCCTAAGTTTGGTCTCAAATTCTATTACCTTCATGAAGTCTTTCTTGATTCTCCAGTTTAATACATCCCTTTGCTGGGAGCTGCTTTGTGATAGGAAATCCTCTTAATTCATAAAGTTTTTCCTTTGTTTAATTATTATTATGCTTTTATTTTACTCCTTATTAAATGTTGGCAGATGGAGACAAGAACCTTGTTTTATTCTCTGTTTTGCTTAAATAATGTACATCTTGAATGGAAAATTCTCAATAATAATTCAAGAACAATAATTGTTTCAGGTGTATTTGGAATAGTATAAAAGCTTTGAAAATAAAATAATCTAAAAATAATTTACTCTGAAAGGACATTTCAGATATAAGCTTTGATTTTTAATAAAAGAAACTCTTGATTTTATGCAGAATCATACAATGCTAAGACTTGTAAAAAGCTTAGGCTTTTTTATGGTGGTCTGACTACTCCCTTTTTCAAATGAAGAATGTGAGGACCAATAAGTTAAACAATTATTCCTGACATGCTTTGATAGATGTGAAGCAGATAATTATGCTTATAACCGAATAAAGGAATTTGGGAATATAATTAACTCAAAAATACACCAGTGATGATAAAGTTCAGTTTATGTCACAACAATGCTGATACCTAAACTTTTCTGATGAATTAGTACAAAGAGAGAGATAAGCAATATTATATCAGTTACAGAGGTGATGTAATAGACAAATAATGGAGAATTATTTCTCAAGGTAAATCGATGGTTTCTAATCCTGGTTTAGAAAATTCTCTTTTCTTTGTTGTTGTTGTTTAGTTGCGAGGTTGTGTCCAACTCTTTTGCGACCCCATGGACTGTATCCTGCCAGGCTCCTCTATCTGGGGATTTCCCAGGCAAGAATGCTGGAGTGGGTTGTTATTTCCTTCTCCAGGGGATCTTCCTGACCCAAGAATCAATCCATCCTCTCTTGCATTGCAGGTGGATCCTTTACCACTGAGACAAATGTAGGGAAGTCCTACATTTTTTCTTAGATTATCCTATTTCCATTTACCTACTGCTAAAACAGACAGTCATATGGGACAAAATGAAAACATTAAGGTTTTTTTGAAAGAAGATTTTGATGTGATATATGACGCATGTGGGTAGATGCTTATAAAATAACTTTTTAGAAGTAGACTAATTTTGATATTTGTTAAACCTTAGACAATTTTGTAGAGTAGCAGTAGAGACTACTTTTTCTTTTAATTCCACAAAGAATGAATCACTAGAATAATTATAATCTTATATATTATTATAACATACATCCATAGTGCCTGAGTTGATACTCTTACTATTTCCTTTTTGGACTAAGAAGAGTCTCCCAAATTTTCACCCTCTTCATTATCTTTATTCTAATCTATTCTCTATATGCAATGGAGAGTCAAAATTCTCAATAATAATTCAAGAACAATAATTGTTTCAGGTGTATTTGGAATAGTATAAAAGCTTTGAAAATAAAATAATCTAAAATAATTTACTCTGAAAGGACATTTCAGATATAAGCTTTGATTTTAATAAAAGAAACTCTTGATTTTATGCAGAATCATACAATGCTAAGACTTGTAAAAAGCTTAGGCTTTTTTATGGTGGTCTGACTACTCCCTTTTTCAAATGAAGAATGTGAGGACCAATAAGTTAAACAATTATTCCTGACATGCTTTGATAGATGTGAAGCAGATAATTATGCTTATAACCGAATAAAGGAATTTGGGAATATAATTAACTCAAAAATACACCAGTGATGATAAAGTTCAGTTTATGTCACAACAATGCTGATACCTAAACTTTTCTGATGAATTAGTACAAAGAGAGAGATAAGCAATATTATATCAGTTACAGAGGTGATGTAATAGACAAATAATGGAGAATTATTTCTCAAGGTAAATCGATGGTTTCTAATCCTGGTTTAGAAAATTCTCTTTTCTTTGTTGTTGTTGTTTAGTTGCGAGGTTGTGTCCAACTCTTTTGCGACCCCATGGACTGTATCCTGCCAGGCTCCTCTATCTGGGGATTTCCCAGGCAAGAATGCTGGAGTGGGTTGTTATTTCCTTCTCCAGGGGATCTTCCTGACCCAAGAATCAATCCATCCTCTCTTGCATTGCAGGTGGATCCTTTACCACTGAGACAAATGTAGGGAAGTCCTACATTTTTTCTTAGATTATCCTATTTCCATTTACCTACTGCTAAAACAGACAGTCATATGGGACAAAATGAAAACATTAAGGTTTTTTTGAAAGAAGATTTTGATGTGATATATGACGCATGTGGGTAGATGCTTATAAAATAACTTTTTAGAAGTAGACTAATTTTGATATTTGTTAAACCTTAGACAATTTTGTAGAGTAGCAGTAGAGACTACTTTTTCTTTTAATTCCACAAAGAATGAATCACTAGAATAATTATAATCTTATATATTATTATAACATACATCCATAGTGCCTGAGTTGATACTCTTACTATTTCCTTTTTGGACTAAGAAGAGTCTCCCAAATTTTCACCCTCTTCATTATCTTTATTCTAATCTATTCTCTATATGCAATGGAGAGTCAACATTCAAAAATAAATGTAAATTAACTAAAAAAAAATTCTTCAACTTTCTCCATTAACAAGAAGATAATATACACATTATTATCAAGAGAAGCAAAGCTCTTTGCTACTTTTTCCATCCAAGCTTCTTTTCTCACAAGTCCCTAACATAATCCAGGATTATCCAGGGGCTGGCTGTCCCTGGAGTGTGCTGTGCTAGATCACACCTCCATGGCTTCACCCGTGCCGTTCCCTCCATTTGCAGTACTCTTTCTCTCTCTTTTTCTCTTTCACATGCTGAGGAAGTCACAAGTGTGTTTCAGGCCATTGCTCAAGTGTCAGGCTCACTGTGAAGTTTCTCTTTACTCCTGTGTGTCTTGTTTGTGACTTCATAGTGTTTTATACGCATGCTAGAGGTGATATCTCACAAGAGTGTGTTATTGATTTACACATCTTCCCCCTCACTAGGTTGGGAGGTCCTTGCAGCAGAAATTGTGCTTACAAACTGCTGTGTCAGGCCTGAGCACGGCGCCTGGCCCGCCACTATCAGTGATTATTCAACATTTGTTGAATAAATAAAATTCCATCTTTCCATTAATAATATGTCTTGAGTTTACTAAAATGATTCATCAGTTTTTAGTGAGTAAATATGCAAAAATAAATGTCAGTGCTAATGAGGGAAAAGAAATTGTGGGTTTTATCTGTTAATCAAAATAAGGGACTGGGCATTTGAAGCAAATTGAATCTTTTTAAGCTGCTAATGAAGAGTTATTTCTAGACATAATTTAGTATTAACTAAATTAAGATCTACAAAAGAGTAGAGCTGAAAAATATGCTAGAGATCACCTGGATTATTCACTTATGTTTACGAAGAAGAACCTGAGGCCTAGACAAGTTATGGGACTGACTTGATTAAGGCCTCAGTACTGGCTAACCTCTTTGTCCAGCTCAAAAGCATTGGAATACCAGGGCTTGAACACTTCAAGAAAAGGAGTGTAAGAACTAGCTGACTAACCAGTTGAGCATTCCTAAACACCTGAATGGATAGGTGAGGGGAAGGCCCGTGTTGAAGACCAGTGTTGAAGCTTTTGAGGAAAGCTGTAGGTGAAAGAAGAAAATCTTTTGAGGTGAGGTAGGGTGGGTAGAAAATGTAACAGATAGTCTGTGGGAATGAGATGATAGGTTCATTTATACCAACAAGTACTCCTTAAGGGGACTGACTCAATTTCATAAATGGGAATACCGCTCAAGCTTTGGAATCTCTTAGATTCTGAGAAGAAAAAATATTTACAACATAAAAAATGGACAATGGATAATTATACTTGGTACGCAAATACTTTTATGGATACAGTTTTTAAAAATAAATAATCCAGGCCATGTTTTCAGGGCCATTGGATTTGCTTTACCATGGCCCACATGGGGTGTGCTTTCTCTAAATCTGAATAAATCCATTTCTTACCTAAAATAAATAAACAACCCAATAGGAACATGGCAAAACATGAATAAATACTCATAAAATAAAGATGTATAAATGGTCAATAAACATAAATGATAAAGAAAAGGTGAGCAAAAATAATAATGAAAGAAATGGTTACTTGAATGTAGGAGTATCATTGCTCTTAGGCTGAAAGCTTTTTTTATTTTAAAGAAAATGATCAGTATTGACAGATGTTTTAAATGAATAGTTTCTTACACTGTAGGAGGGATAACGTCGTTAGTACAACTTTTCTGGAGGATGGTTTGGCAATATGGATCAAGAGTTTCAAGATGTCTATGCCTGGTGACTTAGTATTTCCACTTTTAAGAATTTAAAAATCATCACAAATATTACATGAAGATTGAAGCACTGCTTATAATAATGGAAAATTGAAACAACTTAAATGGCCAATAATAAGAAAATGATAATTTATTAATTTGGATATAATGGAACACTACACATCTTTAAAAATAGTGATTTGGAAACAAAAACATGAAATATGTATGACTAAAGTATTAATAAAAAAGTGGATTGTCTCAATATTAATAATAATATGGTGTGTGCATGTACATACACACACCCACACATATATACACATATGTAGTTCTTTGCTATCTGATGCTTACTGTAGGAGCATTCATCTTAATCACTTGTGAAAAAACTACCCCAAACTGACCAACCAAATTCATTACCACTATCGCTAAATTCACACTATCCAAGTTCACTTGGATTAAAAACAAAACTATAAGGGATTTGTAAATACTGTGTAGGGAAGACTCTTCTGTTGCCCCTGAGTCTTGGCAAGAGGAGTATAGCTCGCAGCAGGCTCCCTGTACCTGTTTTGTATAGGAGTGTAAACAAGCCATGTATTATCACTACCATCTTCCTCACTCTCTCTCTCCATGACGGTCTAGACATTCAACACTAACAGAGATCACTTCTGTGAGGTCCCTAAGGGTGCCACCACCCAAGTCCAACTGAGCTCTTATTTTTATCTAACTGATTAGCTTATCATTTATGTTACAATACATATTTCCTATAGTACAGAAGGAAGATATAATTTGTGTTTTCTAATGTGCAGTCTCCATGTGTACTGCATATAAACATACCTACTTATGAGTTCATTAAGAGTTTAATAATTAAGTGATGGGTATTTTATGTTCTTTATATTATGCAGAAACTATTGGTGGATTGTTGTATTTGTGTTTAATGACATTAGAGGAAACTACTTGGGAGGTTTTAATGGGTTGAGAATCTCTATTAATATTTAGAGTACTGGAATATGGCTCTTGTTAACTGAATATCCAACATTTTATTTGAGAAGGAGATTACATTCAGATAATGAAGGTAATGAGAGATTCTTGAGAGTATTTTTTAAACTGGAATTAAGTGCCCTTGAGATCATTTCTTGTGTCTGCTCTGTGATATTGTGTTTATATTGCTTTATACTGTATTTCCATGTTTTCTGAATTTCATAAAATAAGGTTTTTCCATGAAGCTTTTTCCAGTAAAGTAAAAGAAAGAGTAATAAAGGAGAATGTCTCAAACTTTACTGCAATAACTTTAGTGAGGTAGGAAGAAGTTGAACCATATTTGCATAAGGGGTGTTGAAGAATGTGTTTTTGCATGAATTTATCATGGTTAAAAAGCTAAGTTTATGACATGACTTCTGAGAAAAAGAGTTTATGAGTAATTACTTAGCAGGATCCTCCTTTTTTCTTTTGTACCTTAAGGATTCATGTCACTTTGTGTTTCTCGAGTGATGTAGTGAGCCAGCAACTAGAATCACAAATTATTGGCAGCTAACGTTAGTATATTAGTACAGTTTGTCTTTACATTATTCATAAAAAAGGAACATGAACATTTACAAGTGTTGTTAAATTTCTGTAACTCAGTTTCTGTAACTCAACTGTCCCCAGGTTCTCCAGCCTTCAGGTAAAAGCAATGGAAGTTATTTTCTTTTTTTAAAATGGAGGTTCTTTGTAGCACTTGACTTTTAGGAATTTCTGTTTATCCTTATTATCATATTAAAAAAAGGATCACTTCTGTGAGGTCCCTAAGGGTGCCACCACCCAAGTCCAACTGAGCTCTTATTTTTATCTAACTGATTAGCTTATCATTTATGTTACAATACATATTTCCTATAGTACAGAAGGAAGATATAATTTGTGTTTTCTAATGTGCAGTCTCCATGTGTACTGCATATAAACATACCTACTTATGAGTTCATTAAGAGTTTAATAATTAAGTGATGGGTATTTTATGTTCTTTATATTATGCAGAAACTATTGGTGGATTGTTGTATTTGTGTTTAATGACATTAGAGGAAACTACTTGGGAGGTTTTAATGGGTTGAGAATCTCTATTAATATTTAGAGTACTGGAATATGGCTCTTGTTAACTGAATATCCAACATTTTATTTGAGAAGGAGATTACATTCAGATAATGAAGGTAATGAGAGATTCTTGAGAGTATTTTTTAAACTGGAATTAAGTGCCCTTGAGATCATTTCTTGTGTCTGCTCTGTGATATTGTGTTTATATTGCTTTATACTGTATTTCCATGTTTTCTGAATTTCATAAAATAAGGTTTTTCCATGAAGCTTTTTCCAGTAAAGTAAAAGAAAGAGTAATAAAGGAGAATGTCTCAAACTTTACTGCAATAACTTTAGTGAGGTAGGAAGAAGTTGAACCATATTTGCATAAGGGGTGTTGAAGAATGTTTTTTTGCATGAATTTATCAGGGTTTAAAAAAGCTAAGTTTATGACATGACTTCTGAGAAAAAGAGTTTATGAGTAATTACTTAGCAGGATCCTCCTTTTTTCTTTTGTACCTTAAGGATTCATGTCACTTTGTGTTTCTCGAGTGATGTAGTGAGCCAGCAACTAGAATCACAAATTATTGGCAGCTAACGTTAGTATATTAGTACAGTTTGTCTTTACATTATTCATAAAAAAGGAACATGAACATTTACAAGTGTTGTTAAATTTCTGTAACTCAGTTTCTGTAACTCAACTGTCCCCAGGTTCTCCAGCCTTCAGGTAAAAGCAATGGAAGTTATTTTCTTTTTTTAAAATGGAGGTTCTTTGTAGCACTTGACTTTTAGGAATTTCTGTTTATCCTTACTTCCTGTTTCTGAGACTTCCCAGGGCACACTCATAGGTTCCCTCATTCACCTGGATTGCTTCTTTGGGTTTCTTGATTTCTCATAACTATTCTTCAGGCTTCTGTAGCAAGCCATATAACACTTTGTCTCATGGGTGAACATAGATCCCAACTAAAATCCCCCAAACTTAAAAGACCAGACTATGTTTTTAAATAAAACTTTATAGAAGGTTTGAGGTTAAACAGAATTGAGTTTATAACGTAGAAGACGGAAAACACAACTCAGGGGTAGATACTGCTATTTCCATTTGGCCATTCTCCCATTTCCCTTGGCTAATGCCATATTAGAGCAGTCTTCTCTTCTTCCTCATTTAGGACTGATTTTGAACAAATATTCTCTCAGTTTTTGAGTCCAGGGTCCCTACACTTGGACATTTTTGGATTCCAGAAATGACACTCAATGAAGAGGGATTTTTATTTTTTGTGCAGAGTAATGTCACTCCTCAGGGTCCATTTGAAATCAGGATCTTGCTCTTCTAGCTGTCTTTACAAAGGCCCCTTATTTCTCAAACGAGAGCGGTCTGAATGCAAAAGGTGAAACCAAATCCCCCTCATGAATACCGGAAAGAAGTTCACAGACTTTGAAATCAAAGCATGTCTCAAAAAACTTTAAAGCTCTTAGCATCAATTCTTTGGGTTTAGCTTGATACAAAGAATCTTATCTCTCTCTGTTATCTGTGCCTCACCTGCCTCCATTCTCTCAAAAGTCATTGCAAACAAGTAAGTTTTACAAACATTTGAATCAGTATGTGAAGGCAGCCCTAATATTGGTTAGTTGGGAGTATGTGTGAGGATGTTTTCCAAAGCAGACTTTAGAAGTCATATTTTTCTTTATTCTTATTACCTTTTCCAGGAACCATGGACAGGAAATTCAAATGAATAATACTGAAGTCATTATTATCAATTTAATATACTTAAAAAATTTTTTTTGGCCTCTTTTATTGGTTATTTATTTATTTATTTTCATCCGTCTTTATTCTTTGGCCTGTGTGGGCCTCCCATTGCAGTGGCCTCTCTGGTTGCAGAGCACCAGCTCTGGGTGCATGCGCTCCAGAGCGCTGGCTTGTAATTGAACACACTGGTCCAGCTGCTCTGTGGCACATGGGATCTTCCTGGGCTAGTGATCGAACTGGTGCCCCTTGCACTGCAAGGCAGACTCTACCTAGTGGACCACCAGGGAAGCGCCATTATTATCAATTTAAAGTATACAAAACATCATTGAATCCTAGCTCAGATTTGCACCAGACATATGCAGCTTTCGTAAATCACTGAATATCATTGGGCCTTAGTTCCCTCACCTGTAAAATGAGAATAATAATACCTATCATTAAGATATGGTTCAAAAATTGAAATAGACAAATTCTGTAGAGCACTGGGCATGGTGCCGGATACATCATAGATTATTAATACATTTTGACTGTTGTGATTATAATTATAATGATAAAGATTACGTCTTCAACTCCTTTTCTCCTCTTTCCCCTCTGTCAATCATCTGGCAAAACCCTAGTTCTGATTAAATTCAAGCTTCTACTACTTTGATACCAGCTACTTGTGTGTTAAGATGCTTCAGTTTTATCCGACTCTTTGTGGCCCTATGGATTGTAGGCCTACAAACAGGCTCGAATGCAAAGGTGAAACCAAATCCCCCTCATGAATACCGGAAAGAAGTTCACAGACTTTGAAATCAAAGCATGTCTCAAAAAACTTTAAAGCTCTTAGCATCAATTCTTTGGGTTTAGCTTGATACAAAGAATCTTATCTCTCTCTGTTATCTGTGCCTCACCTGCCTCCATTCTCTCAAAAGTCATTGCAAACAAGTAAGTTTTACAAACATTTGAATCAGTATGTGAAGGCAGCCCTAATATTGGTTAGTTGGGAGTATGTGTGAGGATGTTTTCCAAAGCAGACTTTAGAAGTCATATTTTTCTTTATTCTTATTACCTTTTCCAGGAACCATGGACAGGAAATTCAAATGAATAATACTGAAGTCATTATTATCAATTTAATATACTTAAAAAATTTTTTTTGGCCTCTTTTATTGGTTATTTATTTATTTATTTTCATCCGTCTTTATTCTTTGGCCTGTGTGGGCCTCCCATTGCAGTGGCCTCTCTGGTTGCAGAGCACCAGCTCTGGGTGCATGCGCTCCAGAGCGCTGGCTTGTAATTGAACACACTGGTCCAGCTGCTCTGTGGCACATGGGATCTTCCTGGGCTAGTGATCGAACTGGTGCCCCTTGCACTGCAAGGCAGACTCTACCTAGTGGACCACCAGGGAAGCGCCATTATTATCAATTTAAAGTATACAAAACATCATTGAATCCTAGCTCAGATTTGCACCAGACATATGCAGCTTTCGTAAATCACTGAATATCATTGGGCCTTAGTTCCCTCACCTGTAAAATGAGAATAATAATACCTATCATTAAGATATGGTTCAAAAATTGAAATAGACAAATTCTGTAGAGCACTGGGCATGGTGCCGGATACATCATAGATTATTAATACATTTTGACTGTTGTGATTATAATTATAATGATAAAGATTACGTCTTCAACTCCTTTTCTCCTCTTTCCCCTCTGTCAATCATCTGGCAAAACCCTAGTTCTGATTAAATTCAAGCTTCTACTACTTTGATACCAGCTACATATTGCTTGTGTGTTAAGATGCTTCAGTTTTATCCGACTCTTTGTGGCCCTATGGATTGTAGCCCTGCCAAGCTCCGTTGTTCATAGGATTCTCCAGGCAAGAGTACTGGGGTGGGTTGTTCATTTCCTTCTCCAGGGAAAACCTAATCCAGGGATTGAACCCTCCTCTCCTATGCCTCCTGCATTGTAGGTGGATTTTTATATCACTGAACCATCAGGGGAGCCCAAAAGGGTGGTATGGTTGTGCCAGGGAGGTAGGTAGGTGGTGGGGTGGGTGGGGTGGGGAGGGAGAGGGGAGGGGGAGAAGAAGAAATGCTTCCCTGCTTGGGAATCAACCCCCAGGCCTTGGTGGTGAGAGTGCCAAAACCTAACCACTAGATTGCTGGTCTCATCTTATAATTTAGGACCCAAAATCTCATGTAGGCCTTTTGTTTTCCTTTTAGGGAAATTAAAAACAGTCTTGTTTAGGTTTCAGAGTCAAAGCATAGCAGTCCTCTTACCTTGCTACTAATCTGCCTGCACACTGCCCTGACTGTGAGGGTCCTGACTGCCTGCTGGGAGGGCAAGACTTACTGCACCATAGATAAGACAGTGGACAAACCTTGAAATTGTTGAGGCCCAGGAAGGACTCTGGCTAACCAAGCCCCAGCCCTAACAACATTCCAAGTTTTACAAGACAATACAAATAGCATTAACATGAAAGTAGAGCTACTGTTTGCTCACAGATTGATGACTATCAAGCTAGTGTCCTGGGATTATAAATGGAAAGGAACTGATTGGGGTTTTGGGGTATGAGAACTGGCCGGTACATCAAAAAAGTATTCATTGAATAGCATTTTGCACTGAATATCATTGGGCCTTAGTTCCCTCACCTGTAAAATGAGAATAATAATACCTATCATTAAGATATGGTTCAAAATTGAAATAGACAAATTCTGTAGAGCACTGGGCATGGTGCCGGATACATCATAGATTATTAATACATTTTGACTGTTGTGATTATAATTATAATGATAAAGATTACGTCTTCAACTCCTTTTCTCCTCTTTCCCCTCTGTCAATCATCTGGCAAAACCCTAGTTCTGATTAAATTCAAGCTTCTACTACTTTGATACCAGCTACATATTGCTTGTGTGTTAAGATGCTTCAGTTTTATCCGACTCTTTGTGGCCCTATGGATTGTAGCCCTGCCAAGCTCCGTTGTTCATAGGATTCTCCAGGCAAGAGTACTGGGGTGGGTTGTTCATTTCCTTCTCCAGGAAAACCTAATCCAGGGATTGAACCCTCCTCTCCTATGCCTCCTGCATTGTAGGTGGATTTTTATATCACTGAACCATCAGGGGAGCCCAAAAGGGTGGTATGGTTGTGCCAGGGAGGTAGGTAGGTGGTGGGGTGGGTGGGTGGGGGATGGAGAGGGGAGGGGGAGAAGAAGAAATGCTTCCCTGCTTGGGAATCAACCCCCAGGCCTTGGTGGTGAGAGTGCCAAAACCTAACCACTAGATTGCTGGTCTCATCTTATAATTTAGGACCCAAAATCTCATGTAGGCCTTTTGTTTTCCTTTTAGGGAAATTAAAACAGTCTTGTTTAGGTTTCAGAGTCAAAGCATAGCAGTCCTCTTACCTTGCTACTAATCTGCCTGCACACTGCCCTGACTGTGAGGGTCCTGACTGCCTGCTGGGAGGGCAAGACTTACTGCACCATAGATAAGACAGTGGACAAACCTTGAAATTGTTGAGGCCCAGGAAGGACTCTGGCTAACCAAGCCCCAGCCCTAACAACATTCCAAGTTTTACAAGACAATACAAATAGCATTAACATGAAAGTAGAGCTACTGTTTGCTCACAGATTGATGACTATCAAGCTAGTGTCCTGGGATTATAAATGGGAACCCCAAAGGGCAATTTCTGAAGTCTCACGGGTAGAGCAGACAGGCTGCCTGGGACCTTTTCGCAGCTGGAATTCCTGATGTGCTGTCACACAGCACTTCCCAGCACTGCTTGAATCTGGATGTTGGTCAAAACCCAATCTGGTGCTGTCTACACTGCTGTTTCTATTTATCTTTTCTTTTAATGTTAGTATCTCAAAATTAAGCTTGATAAACGTCCAATAAAAGTTGGCATTATCTATTTGTATAGAACGAGTGGCTTAGCTTGTTAACAGATCCTTTGAACCTGATACGAAAGTGGAAACTTTCAGCAAAACAGTTGCCCAGCAACCTTTCCTCATTTCCTTAGTTGATCTACTGTCTCCTGTTTCTGATCCTCAATGCCTTTCCCTCAACTAATTCTCAACTGACTGCTTCAGTTTCTAATGTCACTGGATCAACAGGAAAAACCTCAAAGATAATTTCTAAACGCCTACCACCAAATCTATTAATTAACCTGCGTCTGTGCCTGAAGACTTTACCTTTCTTCTGTTTCAAAAGACAAAATCTCTGCTCCTGAGGCCAGCTCTTCCCCTTGTAAATGGGATCCAATTCTCTCTTGTCACCTCAAGAACTTCTTCCTTTTTATTTTTTGTTATTTTTAAAATTTTTTAATTTTAATTTTTTTTTTTACCCTCAAGAACTTCTTGCTTGCAATTTTCCATCTCTCTCTTATATTAGAAACTGTTCTCACGTTACTGCTTATTTCCATTAGCCTAAAAACATGGATATGTGTTAGTTGCTCAGTAGTGTCAGACCCTTTGCGACCCATGGACTGTAGCCTGCCAGTTCCTTTGTCCATGGGATTTGCCAGGCAAGCATACTGAAGTGGGTTGTCATTTCCTCCTCCAGGGGATCTTCCCAACCTAGGGATTTAACCTGAGTCTCCTGTGTCTCCTGCACTGCAGATGGATTCTTTACCCACTGGGCCATCAGGGAAGCCACATTAAAAGAAAAGAGAGGGCTTCTCTGGTGGTCCAGTGGTTAAGAATCAACCTGCCAATGAGTTTGATCCCTGGTCTGGGAAGATCCCACATGCCGTGGAGCAACTAAACTGGTGCACCACAACTACTAAAGCCTATGTGTCTAGACCCTGTGCTCCACAAGAAGAGGAGCCACAATGAGAAGCTCTTTCACACAACAAAGGGTAGCCCCTGCTTGCCGCAACTAGAAAAAAGTCCATGAGCAGCAATGAAGACCCAGTGCAACCAAAAATAAAATAAATTATATAAAAAAATTTAAAAAAGAGAGAGAAGAGAAATAGAAGTAGCAGAGGATACATCAGCAAATTGGGTTTTGACCAACATCTGGACTCAAGCAGTGCTGGGAAGTCCCGTGTGACAGCACATCTGGAGTACCAATTGGGAAAAAACATGGGTATCTCCCATCTTAAAATCACACATTCCTCACTGCTCATTCTCCCCCAGCTATCAATCTCTATACAGCTAAACTCTTTAAGAGATTTGACTATTCTAGATGTGTTTGCTTCTCCTTTTCTAATTTCTCAGAAATGTAATCTATTTGATCTTTTGACTATCCTGTATCATCAAAACTGCTTTCTCCAGGGCAATGATGAACTTTATGTCATCAAATCTAATGGTCAATTCTCAGTCACCATTTTATTCAACCTGTTGGCAGCATCTGATACAGATTTCACCCTCGTTTCTTAGAGCACTTTATGGGACAACACTCTCTGTTGGCTTCCTTCTATCTCATTGCTCCTTCTTCCTCTCCATGGCTGGTTGCTTCTCAGCTGAACATGGGTGCTGGCTGAGGTTCTGTCCTTGGGCTCTGTCTTTATTTCTGTTCATTTTTGGATGATCTCATTCAGTTCCAGTGAAACCATCTACCTCAGATTGGGATTTGAACCCATGTGCTGGCACTTGAAACCAGTCAAAACCCGGTTTGGGATTGGAACCCATGGCTGGGACTTGAACCCAATCAAAATCTTGTTTGGGACTTGAAACTACATGGCTGGGACTCAAACCCAGCCAAAACCCATGGTACCTGGTTTCGGGACCTAATGACGTTCAGGTTCTTGAAGTCTTACTGCAGAAAGAATTTAGTGAGAGACAAAGGAATGCTAAGTAGATTTATTCAGATTCAGAGAAAAGCACCCTCTACAGACAGAGTATGGGTCATTACAGAGGACAAATGTGGCCTGTGAAATCTGGCATGCTTAGTTTCTATGGACTGGGTAATTTCATATGCTAATAAGTGGGAGAACAGAGAACTTCCAGATGTATAAACTGGATTTAGAAAAGGCAGAAGAACCAGAGATCAAATTGCCAACATCCACTGTATCACAGAAAAAGCAAGGCAGTTCCAGAAAAACATCTACTTCTGTTTCAATGATTATTCTAAGCCTTTGTGTGGATCACAACAAACTGTGGAAAATTCTGAAAGAGATGGAAATACCAGACCAGCTTACCTGCCTCCTGAGAAACTTGTTTGCAAGTCAGGAAGCAACAATTTGAACCAAGCATGGAACAACAAACTGGTTGCAAATTGGGAAAGGAGTATATCAAGGCTGTATATTGTCACTCTGTTTATTTAACTTATATTCAGAATACATCATGCAAGATTCTGGACTGGATGAAGCAGAAACTGAAATCAAGATTGCCTGGAGAAATATCAACAACTTCAGGAATGCAGATGACATGACCCTTACTGAAGAAAAGTGAAGAGGAACTAAAGAGCCTCTTGATGAAGGTGAAAGAGGAGAGTGAAAAATCTGGCTTAAACTCAACATTCAAAAAACTAAGATGAGGGCTTCCCTGGTGGTCCAGTGGGTAAAGAATCTACTTTGCAGTGCAAGGGGCACCAGTTCGATTCCTGGCTTTTTTATCCATTCATTTGTTGATGGACATCTAGGTTGCTTCCATGTTCTAGCTATTGCATAGAGAGCTGCAATGAACACTGGGGTACAGGTGCCTCTTTCAATTTTGATTTCATCTGGGTATAAGCCTAATAGTGTGATTGCTGGGTCCCATGGTGCTTCTATTTTTAGTTTTTTAAAGGACTCTCCATACTGTCCTCCATAGTGGCTGTATTAATTTACATTCCCACCAGCAATGCAAGAGTGTTCCCTTTTCTCCAGACCCACTCCAGCATTTATTGTCTGTATATTTTTTCTTGGTAGGAATTGCATTCTTTTCCCCTTTCTTTGGCCACTTCTATTAGTCTTTCATTCATCTATTTTCACCCATCTTTGTTCTTTGACCTGTGTGGGCCTCCCATTGCAGTGGCCTCTCTCGCTGCAGAGCACTGGCTCTGGGCGCATGCACTCCAGAGCTCCGGCTTGGTAATTGGACACATTGGTCCAGCTGCTCCACGGCACGTGGGATCTTTCCAGGCCAGGGATTGAACCAGCGCTCCTTGTACTGCAAGGCAGTGTCCTTACCCACTGGACCACCAGGGAAGCCCGATGATGGCCGTTTTGACTGGTGTGAGATGATATCTCATTGTAGTTTTGATTTGCATTTCTCTAATAATAAGCGAGGTTGAGCATCATTTCATCTGTTTTTTTGCCATCTGTATATCTTCTTTGGAGAGGTGTCTGTTTAGGTCTTTTTCCCATTTTTTGATTGGTTTGTTCATTTTTCCAGTGTTCAGTTGTCTCAGTTACTTGTAGATTTTGGAGACTAATTCTTTGTCTGTTGTTTCATTTGCTATTATTTCCTCCCATTCTGTGGGTTGTCTGTTCATCTTGTTTGTAGTTTCTTTTGCTGTACAAAAGCTTTTAAGTTTCATTAGGTCCCACATGTTAATTTTTGTTTTTAGTTCCACTATTGTAGTAGGTAGGTCCTAGAAGATCTTGCTTTGATTTATGTCGTTGAGTGTTTTGCCTATATTCTCTTCCAAGAGTTTTATGGTTTCTGGTGTTACATTTAGGTCTTTAATCCATTTTGAGTTTATCTTTGTGCATGGTGTAAGGGAATGTTCCAACTTTATTTTTTTGTATGTAGCTGTCCATATTTCCCAGCACTATCTGCAACAAGGGAGGCCACTGCAATGGGAGGCCCACACAGGCTGAAGCATAAAGATGGATGAAAAATAAATACTTATCACTCATCTATAAATATGTTCTTTCCATAGCTTTCCCATTCTTCTAATTGTCCTGGCCAAAAAAGCCTTGAACTATCCTTGACTCTTCTCTTTCTTTCATATTCCAAATTCAATCTCTCAGCAAATCCTTCCCATTCAAACTCTGAAATGAGCAAACCACTTTTTCTACCTCTTCAGTTACCACTCTAGTCTTTCACCTCCAGGAACCCAACCGGTCTTGCTTCTATCTTTGTGCCGTGGCAGACTCTCCTCCATAGGAGCCAGAAGAACTCTTTAAACACTCTTCTGCTAAATCTGAGTCCTTAGGACTGCAGCACAACATGGACGGGCATAGTAATCTCTCTAATCTTGTCTTCTTTTACTTTTCCTTTGGTTCTTTGGTTGACTCCAGGCATACTAGCCTCCCTGCTCCTCCTCTACCACCCCAAGCATACTTCAGTCTTGGAAATTTGTACATAGAAGGTTCTCTCTCTAGTTATCTATAGCACTCATGTTCTTACTTCCTTCAGGCCTTTACTCAACAATCATTATCAAATACACCTCTCGGGATACCCTGGTAGTCTAGTGGGTAAAGAGTCTGCAAGGTATGCTGGTTCAATCCCTGACCTGGGAAGATCCCACATACCCAGGAGCAGCTGGACCAGTGTGTCCAATTATAAGCCAGCACTCTGAGGTGCATGCACCCAGAGCCAGTGCTCTGCAACGAGAGAGGCCACTGCAATGGGAGGCTCACACAGGCTGAAGAACAAGGATGGATGAAAATAAATAAATAAAAAACCAATAAAAGAGGCCAAAATTAAATATATATATATATGTGTATATATATATATATATATAAACATGTGTACACCTCTCATCATCCTATCTAAAATAGTTTATTTAGTTTTTGTCCCAGTTTCTAGTTCAGAGCTCCTAAAACCATTGGATTTCCACCAAGGAAAGTGCTGTGTGTTCTTTATTATGTTAATGAGGTGACTTTTGGTTGCACTTCAGTATGGGGGCTGATTGCCAGTAGAGTCAACCAGGTGATTAGAGGGTATGAACTTTCAATCTCCCCTCACCCTTGACCTCTGGGAAGAGGGGAGGAATTGATGATTAGATTCAGTTGACAATTGCCAGTGACTTAATCAATCATGTTCACATAATGAAATCTCTATAAAAACACCAAAGGACAATGTTTAGAGAGTTTCTAGATTGGTGAACTGGTGGAGGTTCAGGATGTATAGCCTTGGAGAAGGCAGGGAAGCTCAGCGCCCCTTCCCAACACCTTGCTGTATACAGCTTTTCCATCTGGACATTCCTGAGTCTTTTCCCTTTGTAATAAACCAGTGTTCTATTAGGTTGGTGCGAAAGTAATTGCAGTTTTGCACTGCTAAACTTTGTCATTTAATTTTTTCGAGTTCAAATGGGTCATAAAGCAATGGAGGCAACTTGTAGCATCAACAATGTATTTGGCCCAGGAACTGCTAATGAATGTATACTGCAGTGGTAGTTCAAGCAGCTTTGCAAAGGAGATGAGAGCCTTGAAGATGAGAAGTGTAGTGGCTGCCAATCAGAAGTTGACAACAACCAATTAAGAGCATCCTGGGGGCTTCCCCTGGTGGTCCAGTGGGTAAGGACACCACCTTGCAGTGCAAGGGGCGCTGATTCGATCCCTGGCCTGGGAAGATCCCACGTGCCGCGGAGCGGCTGGACGGATGTGTCCAGTTACCGAGCTGGAGCTCTGGAGCGCACGCGCCCAGAGCCAGCGCTCTGCAACAACAGACGCCACCGCGATGGGAGGCCCACAGGAGCCAAAGAACAAATACGGATGGAAATAGAGAAATGAAAGAAAAATAAAAGTGGCCTGCCCGCTCCCCTCCCTACCCAACCCAACCCTCACCCAAAATATAAAATAAATAAATAAATCTTTAAAAAAAAAAAAAAGAGTATCATGGAAGATGACCCTCTTACAACTACACAAGAAGTTGCTGAAGAACTCAATGTCAACCATTCTATGGTCTTTTCAGTATTTGAAGCAAATTGGAAAGGTGAAAAAGCTTAATAAGTGGATGCCTCATGAGCTGACTGAAATATCAAAAAAATCATTTTGAAGTGTCATCTTCTCTTATTCTATGCAACAAGGAACCATTTCTCAACAGGATTGTGATGTGTGCCAAGAAGTAGATTTTATATGACAACTGGTGATGACCAGCTAAGTGGTTGGACTGAGTAGAAGCTCTAAAACATTTACCAAAGTCAAACTTCCACCAAAAAAAGGTCATTGCCAGTGTTTGGTGGTCTGCTACCTGTCTGATCCACTATAGCTTTCTGAAACCTGAAAAAAACAGTAGATCTGAAAAATATGCCCAGCGAATTGTTGAGATGCACCCAAAACTGCAATGCTTTAGCCAATATTGGTCACTGGAATGGACTCAATTCTCCTCCATGATATAATAATGCCTGACCATATGCTGTACAACCAATGCTTCAAAAGTTGAATGAATTAGGCTAATGACATTTTGCCTCATCCATCATATTCACCTGACCTCTTGCCAACTGACTACCACTTCTTCCAGCATCTCAACAACTTTTTGCAGGGAAAACACTTCCACAATCAGCAGGAGGCAGAAAACTCTTTCCAAGAGTTCATTGATTCCTCAATTTAAAGCAATGGAAAGGGCAACTTGTAGCATCAACAAGGGCCCTAATGAATGTATACTGCAGTGGTAGTTCAAGCAGCTTTGCAAAGGAGATGAGAGCCTTGAAGATGAGAAGTGTAGTGGCTGCCAATCAGAAGTTGACAACAACCAATTAAGAGCATCCTGGGGGCTTCCCCTGGTGGTCCAGTGGGTAAGGACACCACCTTGCAGTGCAAGGGCCGCTGATTCGATCCCTGGCCTGGGAAGATCCCACGTGCCGCGGAGCGGCTGGACGGATGTGTCCAGTTACCGAGCTGGAGCTCTGGAGCGCACGCGCCCAGAGCCAGCGCTCTGCAACAACAGACGCCACCGCGATGGGAGGCCCACAGGAGCCAAAGAACAAATACGGATGGAAATAGAGAAATGAAAGAAAAATAAAAGTGGCCTGCCCGCTCCCCTCCCTACCCAACCCAACCCTCACCCAAAATATAAAATAAATAAATAAATATTAAAAAAAAAAAAAAAGAGTATCATGGAAGATGACCCTCTTACAACTACACAAGAAGTTGCTGAAGAACTCAATGTCAACCATTCTATGGTCTTTTCAGTATTTGAAGCAAATTGGAAAGGTAAAAAAGCTTAATAAGTGGATGCCTCATGAGCTGACTGAAATATCAAAAATTGTTTTGAAGTGTCATCTTCTCTTATTCTATGCAACAAGGAACCATTTCTCAACAGGATTGTGATGTGTGCCAAGAAGTAGATTTTATATGACAACTGGTGATGACCAGCTAAGTGGTTGGACTGAGTAGAAGCTCTAAAACATTTACCAAAGTCAAACTTCCACCAAAAAAAGGTCATTGCCAGTGTTTGGTGGTCTGCTACCTGTCTGATCCACTATAGCTTTCTGAAACCTGAAAAAAACAGTAGATCTGAAAAATATGCCCAGCGAATTGTTGAGATGCACCCAAAACTGCAATGCTTTAGCCAATATTGGTCACTGGAATGGACTCAATTCTCCTCCATGATATAATAATGCCTGACCATATGCTGTACAACCAATGCTTCAAAAGTTGAATGAATTAGGCTAATGACATTTTGCCTCATCCATCATATTCACCTGACCTCTTGCCAACTGACTACCACTTCTTCCAGCATCTCAACAACTTTTTGCAGGGAAAACACTTCCACAATCAGCAGGAGGCAGAAAACTCTTTCCAAGAGTTCATTGATTCCTCAAGTACAGATTTTTTGCTAAAGGAATAAGCAAACATTTCTCAATGGCAAAAATGTGTTGATTGTAATGGTTCCTATTTTGATTAATAAATATGTGTTTGAGGCTAGTTATAATTATTTAAAATTCACAGTCTGAAACCACAATTATACTTGTACCAATCTAATAATAAGTAAAATATTTCTCTGAGTTCTGTGAGTTGCACAAATGAATTAATTGAACCCAAGGAAGGTCACTGGAATCTATAGCCAGTCAGTCAGAAGCACAGGTGATAACCTGGACTCACCATTGGCATTTGAAGTGGAAGGCAGTCTTGTGAGACTGAGCCCTTAAACTTTTGAATCTGAGACTATGTTCAGGCAGATAGTGTCAAAATTGAGTTACATGGTAGAATATCCAACTGGTGTATGAGAACTGCTGATATGTGGGGAAGCCTTACAGTCTCCCCCTAAGAACTGGTGATCAAAATCCTTAGACCCCTTAACTGAAATACTGGTTCTATAAAAGAAAGACTCTCTGATTATTGCTGTATCTATATAACTACATACACATATAAACACACACACAAGCACACACACACATACATGCATACATGTTATATATAATGTACACATATACATGGATGTATATCTGCATTTCATGTCTGTGTTTACAACTCTGATGAACAGACTACATCCCTGAGGCCCTTCAGCTATGTCTACGTTATATTTATGTAGGGTAGTATTGAGTCTAGACTGCTTCTCTGTGAAGCACTTTCTTCGCTTGACCTCTTGATCTGCTTGCTTTGATGTGTGGTTTTCTCATTTTCTCACTCAGTCTTGACTTCTGCTGATACAAACCAGTATTTCTGCCTCATATCCCATCTAACCAGAACAAATGACTTCACTTTAAATAGCCATGCCTACTCTGATCAGAAATTTTCCCTGACAGATTAATTTCCCTACTGTGTACTTCATAAGGTACGTGGTGGCATAGCCTTGTACCATAACTTCCTGCCCAATACTTCTATATTCTACTGTACTTTAAGTGCACTCTGGATGGAAGAAGAAAAAAAAAGTAACTCAAATACAACCCATCAAGCAGCTGCAAGGGCTCTTGGACAGCTTTCAGGAAAGACATAGGGATATACACTTTTCAAACAGTAAAATGTCTTATATGGCAGCAGACTTGAAGAAAGTTATGCAGCCACTATTGCAATTTTAAACCAGCCTTTGGTTCCCATGGTTTCTTGTCCACTGACTCTTTGGTTTCTGGAGAAATCATTCCTCCATACTCATTAAATGGCAGAAACAAATGTCTCTTCCCATGAAACAGCCACTAGTGGCACAGCAATCTTCCCAAGAATGTTTATAGGTTCTTGGTGAGAGTAAGCAATATTATAACCTTCTAGAAGTCAATCTAGGAAAATGTGTTACATTACAAAATGTGCAAATGTAGTAGACCAAAATTTCACTGCAAGAAATTTGCCATAGGGGTATACTCATTAACGTTTATCATAATATAAATTCAAGGATGTTCACTGCAGCATTCTGAAATAGAAAACTTTTGGAAACCACCTAAACTTAGCAGGGTCTTGTTTAAAGTGGACTTTAGGAAACAAATTTTTATGCAATCATTACAAAAGGCAAGATGATTTTTACTGTGTGCTTAAGTGGAAGGATGTTTAGAACATACTAATGATTTAAAAAACATCTTGAAAGTCAAGTTGCTCAGTTGTGTCTGACTCTTTGAGACCGCATGGATGAGCCATGGAATTCTCAAGCAAGAATACTAGAGTTGGTAGCCTATTCTTTCTCCAGAGGATCTTCCTGACCTAAGAATCAAACCAGGGTCTCACTGCTTATATTTATGTAGGGTAGTATTGAGTCTAGACTGCTTCTCTGTGAAGCACTTTCTTCGCTTGACCTCTTGATCTGCTTGCTTTGATGTGTGGTTTTCTCATTTTCTCACTCAGTCTTGACTTCTGCTGATACAAACCAGTATTTCTGCCTCATATCCCATCTAACCAGAACAAATGACTTCACTTTAAATAGCCATGCCTACTCTGATCAGAAATTTTCCCTGACAGATTAATTTCCCTACTGTGTACTTCATAAGGTACGTGGTGGCATAGCCTTGTACCATAACTTCCTGCCCAATACTTCTATATTCTACTGTACTTTAAGTGCACTCTGGATGGAAGAAGAAAAAAAAAGTAACTCAAATACAACCCATCAAGCAGCTGCAAGGGCTCTTGGACAGCTTTCAGGAAAGACATAGGGATATACACTTTTCAAACAGTAAAATGTCTTATATGGCAGCAGACTTGAAGAAAGTTATGCAGCCACTATTGCAATTTTAAACCAGCCTTTGGTTCCCATGGTTTCTTGTCCACTGACTCTTTGGTTTCTGGAGAAATCATTCCTCCATACTCATTAAATGGCAGAAACAAATGTCTCTTCCCATGAAACAGCCACTAGTGGCACAGCAATCTTCCCAAGAATGTTTATAGGTTCTTGGTGAGAGTAAGCAATATTATAACCTTCTAGAAGTCAATCTAGGAAAATGTGTTACATTACAAAATGTGCAAATGTAGTAGACCAAAATTTCACTGCAAGAAATTTGCCATAGGGGTATACTCATTAACGTTTATCATAATATAAATTCAAGGATGTTCACTGCAGCATTCTGAAATAGAAAACTTTTGGAAACCACCTAAACTTAGCAGGGTCTTGTTTAAAGTGGACTTTAGGAAACAAATTTTTATGCAATCATTACAAAAGGCAAGATGATTTTTACTGTGTGCTTAAGTGGAAGGATGTTTAGAACATACTAATGATTTAAAAAACATCTTGAAAGTCAAGTTGCTCAGTTGTGTCTGACTCTTTGAGACCGCATGGATGAGCCATGGAATTCTCCAAGCAAGAATACTAGAGTTGGTAGCCTATTCTTTCTCCAGAGGATCTTCCTGACCTAAGAATCAAACCAGGGTCTCCTGCACTGCAGGCAGGTTCTTTACCAGTTGAGCTATCAGAGAAGTCCCACCATATTATAGAACATTATACAAAAATGATCAGATTAACTCAAAATATTTGTTTGTGCATAGAAGTTCAAGGTATGTTAAAACTGTTAACAGTGTATGCCACTAGGGACTGGGAATATAGGAGGTGGGTGTTGCAGGACTGGGAAGGAGAGTATGCAGAGATGAAGAGGACCTGTCTTGGGCTACTTTCTTTATTATGTGATACTTGAAGACAAAAATTATAGAATTATTTTATAATAAAAATTATTAAGCATTTTAATTTTGAAAAAAATCTTTGAGAGCATTTGAAATTTCCAGTACAATAACATCTCCTGGGATTATTGTTATTACTATGCCAATCTTGTGTCACTTTATGTCTCCAGTACCAAGATACACTTTTGAGGTCAATGGGCCCATTGTTTCCTTACCCTTTCCCCACAGTGGAACCAGTATTTACCCTCAGAAATGCCTTACTCTCAGCAAAACTCAATACTTGAGTTTTCGTAAAACATTTAACAGGCTTAGATATTTTAAATTCCCTTTCTCTTATCTAGTTATCTACCTATATACTCACCTATATTCAGATACTGCAAAGTAGCCCCAGGATTTTTAAGTTAGAAATGCATCTACTGAATGCTTTTGTGTGTGTGAAATTTTGGCCACTTTTTGTTGATTATTTATTTGTTTTCATCCATCCTTATTCTTCAGCCCATGTGGGCCTCCCACTGCAGTGATCTCTCTCATTGAAGAGCACTGGCTTTGGGCACATGTGCTCCAGAGTGCTGGCTTGCAATTGGATTCACTGGTCCAGCCGCTCTGTGGCACATGGGATCCTCCTGGGCCAGGGACTGAACCAGTGCCCCTTGCACTGCAAGGCAGACTCTTCACCCACTGAACCAACAGGGAAGTCCTACTGAATATGTTGATGTAACATCCACCACTGGGGTCTCTTGACAATGATAAAAATATGACCCATATTCTCAGGCTCCATGGCTGCAGCAGTGTTTGCTAAGGGTCTGAATCTGCTTATTTTCTCTTCATGTACTCAAAAGCTACCTATTGTTGTGAAGTATTCTTCAGATACAGAAAGAATAAGCCTAGAAATAACACCTAAGAAGCTTGGCAGCAAACACTTCTTGTTGCAACATAAAACACAAATTATATCTGGTGATTTGTTTTTCTTTTGTAAAAAGTATAAAAGACCAGAGAAACTGGTGGTTTCTGATGCTTCCTAATTTTGCCAGCCAAGTTCCTTGGGTTGGAAAGAGATTGCCTTCTTTCATGCTGAGGGAAGCAGAAATGGAAATTATTCCCATTGTTGCTTAGCTCAAACACTTAGGAATTTATTGGAAATTCAGCAAGAACTGCTAAAGAAAAGGAGAAAAGGCTAAGCATTCTGTATCTGGGCAAGTTTTTTCTTTTGCAAATACAATCATGTGAGGTCAGTTTTCCTGCAAGGTCATTAAAAGGACTCGTGGAAAGGAAAAAGCGATTCAAAATTAATCCCTAAAAAATGTGAGAAACAGCTGTTTTCTCTTGATAGTTCTTTCTCCAGTTTTCAATCCCTTGCTCTTCTTCACTCAAGTGACCATCCAGCCTGCCTGTCAAGACCAGCCTTCCTGTTCACTCATCCCTTACCCATCCCAATGCTTCAAAGCAAAATTTACCTGACCCATGTTCCATTCTCTTGGGGCCCAGAAGTTAGGCAGGTGTGTAGTGGAAAGAACCCCTGGCTAGTCTAAAAGCGTTGGCTTTTAGAGTTTCCTTATAAGAGGTTATGAGGATCAAATGGCATATAATGAGCATAAGATATTTATGGCTTGTCAAACATTGCACAAATGTAAACTTTACATTAGCATTTCATAAATGTTATGATCATGTTCTATCCCTACTATTCAAAGCTCTGTGAGCTTATACAGGCCACTTAACCTCCCTGGGCTTTGGTTTCCTAGGTTGTAGGTAGGATGAAGATAGTGAAGTTCTCTCCAGCATTAAAGTCTTGTGGGTTATTAAAATTGATGGGTGGTAAATGCCATTTTAACACAGGTCTTTCTAAAGTACCTCTTCAACTCAAGGGAGTTATTAATAGCCTCAAGGTAATAACAGAAGAACTATTTGTGGGAAGAAGAGCAATGGGAATACCTTTGGTGATTCCTGTTGAACAGAGTTGGGATGGCGTGCTCAGCATTCTATGTAGGGAGTCAATCTTGGGTACACATGCTTTAGGCTAACAACTCGGTATGGGAAGTTTTAAGGATTTTCTCTTGTTAATAAACAAAGGATACTGTCATTATTTTTTTAAATAAACTAGCTACTTTTCAAAATTTATTTATAACAGTATTCTCTCTCCCTAAAATATTGAGCCATCATTAATATAAATACCTCTAGGCATGTAGGTCGCTCATTGAGGAAACCAAGCCAATTATACTGGTCCAGTGACCTAAGGCAGAGTTCGGTGTCCTAGAAATAAGTTCAGCTGGAAATAAGTCTTAGCTATCAACTGCTTTTAACATTCAAGTTTCTTTTGTTTTCCCAGGGAGTGAGAATCCAATCATCTGATTTACATATACCATGTATGCCTTTCCTCTGGCTTATAGGAGTGTCAGAACAGGAACTAGCTGGAGGCCATAGTTAAGGGACATTTTGATAGGACTGGCACCCTAGATCTTAATGGGACTGGCACCCTAGGTCCTAACAGTCCATTTATGTTATCTGTACTTGTGCATATACCATCTGATTCTAGCTTCCCATGAACCTAGTGAAAAGACAGAGTAGACACCATTTTTTAGACCCTCGTTCTACTGAGAGGCTGGGTCTGTGCCCCTTATTCATGAATCTGAGTTTGCCCTGTGACTACGTAAGCAGGAAAATATGGAGGTGGCATCACTGAGTCCGTTTCTGGGGCCAAACCTTAAGAGTTTAGCAAGTTTTACTTCTCATCTCTTAGAACAAACTCTCCAAGAGTTCTGAGCAACCTTGTTAGAAGTCTAATTTCTTTGAGACTGTCATACTGGAGAGACCATATATAGGTACCTTGGACCACAGTCTCAGCTGACCCTGGCCTTTCACAGAATCCTGCAAAGACACATATTCAAAAATGAAAGTGTCCTGGACCTTCAGACCAGTCCATACTCAAGTTGAATATCATGAAATGACCTCAGTCGATGTTGCAGAAAGCAGACACATTACCTGCTCAATTTTTGGATCCAAGATTCATAAGCTAAAATAAATGGCTGTTGTTTTAAGCCATTAAGTCATAGGGTAACTTGTTACACAGCCATAGTTGGATAACTGGAAAAGAATAATATTCCTATTTTATAGACAAACGTCTGAAATGAAGTCTAAAATGCTGCTGTGATTTGCTTAAGGAGTTGATTGCAAACTGTCTTACTAAAATCAGAATCCGTTACACCACATTTCTTCTTTAGCATGATAGCATGCTTCCAGTTTAAAGACTGGTCTTTTTTAATCCTGAAACACATGAACTTTATCATGACTTGTTGCACTGTTTCAGAAGGCTTAAGGCAAAATTGAAATCTCAATTATATTAATTACAGACTTTCCTCTTTCCTAGTTTTCTATCAGTAATTTTCTAAAGTATATTGTATCTTTTGCTTTAAATGGATAGAAATCTCTTTTGAATAAAAGTGAAACATGTATAAATTATTAAAATTCTCATCACTGCCAAACTCACCTGGATGACCCTGTTTCAGAGTTACCAGATAAAACAAAGTATTTGAGTATCTAAAATGTATTCATTGTTTATCAATGAAATTCAAATTGGACATCCTCTATTTTTGTTTGCTAGATCTGACAACATTATCCTTTGAGAAGTTGTTTCCTCTCTATTTTTTTTTTTTGGCTTCTAATTAGGTTTAGGGCGATATCGACAGACAGTTGTAGCTCAAACCTACCTAAATAGGAAATGGTTACAATGGGTGACCAGAGTGTGAAGCCTGAGAGAATGTCCTCTCCAAATATCAGCCCCAGGCAGAACTTCATCAAAAAAACCTTGATTTATTTCCTGCTTCCACTCTCCAGACTCCTTGCCTATCTCTTTCTCCATTCCTAGCATCCATTCGCACAAGGTCCTGCTCAAACCAGCCCTTATGGTCCAATCATCTGTGTATTAAATATGTATTCAGAATCTACAATGTGCCAGGCACAGTCATCAGTGGCTACTGAGGACTGAATTTATAAAAGAAGGCCTCACCGCAGAAGAGGAAAGAGTGACCACACACTCAGAAGCAACATGATGCATTTTGTGTTTTACCATGTACAACAAGAGCCTGTGAGAAGACCTTATAAAGAAGACTCTGTTTGAGCTTAGAGTTGACAGAGAAGTAGGAATTTTCCAGGTGAAGGGGTCTAGTGGGTGAAGGACACTTCGGTCAGAGGGAGCATCAAGTGAAATCTCCTGGAATGTCTAGTGTGGCTGCAGAGGGGAGGTGGGTAACATGAAAGGAAGTTGATTTGTGACAGTCGTAATGACCAGCTAAGGTAGCAAGATATTTTTTCAAACAGACAGTAATAAAGATTTTTAAGCCAACAAGTTATATAACAAGATTTAATTTTTAGAATATTTCTGGGAGCACTGACCAGAGTAGGAAGACAAAATAGTGGACTGCTATGCTAATTATGGGAGTGATAATGAGAAATGTTACTTCTTTTTAGCATGATAGCATGCTTCCAGTTTAAAGACTGGTCTTTTTTAATCCTGAAACACATGAACTTTATCATGACTTGTTGCACTGTTTCAGAAGGCTTAAGGCAAAATTGAAATCTCAATTATATTAATTACAGACTTTCCTCTTTCCTAGTTTTCTATCAGTAATTTTCTAAAGTATATTGTATCTTTTGCTTTAAATGGATAGAAATCTCTTTTGAATAAAAGTGAAACATGTATAAATTATTAAAATTCTCATCACTGCCAAACTCACCTGGATGACCCTGTTTCAGAGTTACCAGATAAAACAAAGTATTTGAGTATCTAAAATGTATTCATTGTTTATCAATGAAATTCAAATTGGACATCCTCTATTTTTGTTTGCTAGATCTGACAACATTATCCTTTGAGAAGTTGTTTCCTCTCTATTTTTTTTTTTTGGCTTCTAATTAGGTTTAGGGCGATATCGACAGACAGTTGTAGCTCAAACCTACCTAAATAGGAAATGGTTACAATGGGTGACCAGAGTGTGAAGCCTGAGAGAATGTCCTCTCCAAATATCAGCCCCAGGCAGAACTTCATCAAAAAAACCTTGATTTATTTCCTGCTTCCACTCTCCAGACTCCTTGCCTATCTCTTTCTCCATTCCTAGCATCCATTCGCACAAGGTCCTGCTCAAACCAGCCCTTATGGTCCAATCATCTGTGTATTAAATATGTATTCAGAATCTACAATGTGCCAGGCACAGTCATCAGTGGCTACTGAGGACTGAATTTATAAAAGAAGGCCTCACCGCAGAAGAGGAAAGAGTGACCACACACTCAGAAGCAACATGATGCATTTTGTGTTTTACCATGTACAACAAGAGCCTGTGAGAAGACCTTATAAAGAAGACTCTGTTTGAGCTTAGAGTTGACAGAGAAGTAGGAATTTTCCAGGTGAAGGGGTCTAGTGGGTGAAGGACACTTCGGTCAGAGGGAGCATCAAGTGAAATCTCCTGGAATGTCTAGTGTGGCTGCAGAGGGGAGGTGGGTAACATGAAAGGAAGTTGATTTGTGACAGTCGTAATGACCAGCTAAGGTAGCAAGATATTTTTTCAAACAGACAGTAATAAAGATTTTTAAGCCAACAAGTTATATAACAAGATTTAATTTTTAGAATATTTCTGGGAGCACTGACCAGAGTAGGAAGACAAAATAGTGGACTGCTATGCTAATTATGGGAGTGATAATGAGATGCTAAACCATGCAAGGGGCACTGGAACTGGAAAGGAGGGGCAGAATTCAAAAGAACATTCTATGAGAGAATGATGAGTGCCATGACAACTGGTTAAAAGCAGTTTTATAGCTGGTGTTTGAGTATTAGAAGCCATCAATGTACACTAAGTACATTTTAGTAGAAAATTCCAGGACCTATGACAAGAGAGATACTGTTTAAATGTCTTCAAAACAAAGTAGGGAGATGATTCTCTATTCTGTCCAGTCTTAAGAATTTTGTGATTGCTGCCCTTATGAAAAACACTTCTGAAATTAAATTCCAAACAGATTTGTTTTACTAGTCCTAAACTAGGTTAAGAAAGTCAAAGCAAAATGGAAGGCTGGTATAAATATCTAGATAATTTGGACAAACTTCCTGCTGACCTAAGTTTATACTTGCCGTTTATTAGTAGTCTGATGATGGTCAGTATTCTTGGACCCTATATCCCATGCCCTCATCTGTAAAATGAGGAAAACAAGACTTACCAGCCTGCCTAACAAAGTTATCATGGAGATCAATTATGAAAATTATTATATAATATATAGCCACTGTTATTAATATCTTACACTTCAGTTCAGTTGCTCAGCCATGTCCCACCCTTTGTGATCCCTTGGACTATGGCACGCCAGGCTTCCCTGTCCTTCATCATCTCCCGGAGCTTGCTCAAACTCATGCCCATTGTCTCAGTAACATAATAATAATGAACATCTGCAGAGTAAGGGAGTTAATTGCATTCTCTTATTGATTTTTACAATGACCTATGAGACAGTTACTATTATGATCCCCACTTTACAGAAGAGGTAACTGAGGCATAAAAATATTAAGTAAATTGCCTAATTTCACATAGATAGTATGTAACGGAACTAGAATTCTAACACAGGTTGTCTCCTATTCATGCTCATTTTGACTGCACCCTTGTCTCCTTCTCTGTAGCTCTTTTTAGCTTGCACACTCCTCACACACTCACATGTCCATGTAAAGAATTACTGAGTAATCTTGTTGAGTGCCTACTGTATCTCAGAGACTGTGTCTGGCACTCATTTAGTCTCTATACCTGTGAAGTAATTACTATGAATTCCTGTTTATCTGGTGATGAAATTGAGGTTTAAATTTAAACAATTCCTCCAAGATCACATAGATAAGCATCAGGGTTGGACAGAGTAAGGTATCAATAAGCAAATTAATAGTAACTACTCGTGCTAGGATTTAAAGTCAAGTCTCCTAAGTGCACATGATTTTTCACTGTTTAATGGTACCTCATATGCTCATATGTGCATATGCCTCCATATATACTTTCAAATGGAAATCTGTGCCATAAAGGAATCTGTGACTTGCCAACTGGAATCCACTGTTCCCTCCATCAGGGCCTGCTGTTAGTAGTCATCACACCTCCCTGCAGCTTCTAGGTAGAGGTGTGATGACAGAGAACAGTTTGACCTGAAGAATGTCATAGAAGAATTGCTGCCCTGTGTTCATGATGCCCCCTGCTTATTATGCTCACAGGCCAGGTGCTGTCTAAATCCCAGTGCCACTGAGTTAACTCTGATAAACACTGTTATAAGGTTATAGCAGAGATGCTTGAACTTTATCATGAATAAGCATCACCCAGGGAACTTAATAGAAATCTAAGTTTACCAGCTTAGTTCCTAGAGATTTTGGTTTTGAGGATCTTGGTGCAGCATTTTCCAGTAAGCATTCTGGGTATTTCTGATGCATGAAATTCTTGAATGATATTTTGAGAAACACTGGACTATATACTTCTCTGTTCTCTATCTCTATGGTGATCCACGTTCTACTGCATTAGATTCTAGAAGGGTTGGAATAAGTAAGATTGCAAATGTGATCTTTCCCATGAATTCAGAAGTCTTTGTATGTAGGATTTGGGTCTGGCATAAAAATATTAAGTAAATTGCCTAATTTCACATGGGCGGAACTAGAATTCTAACACAGGTTGTCTCCTATTCATGCTCATTTTGACTGCACCCTTGTCTCCTTCTCTGTAGCTCTTTTTAGCTTGCACACTCCTCACACACTCACATGTCCATGTAAAGAATTACTGAGTAATCTTGTTGAGTGCCTACTGTATCTCAGAGACTGTGTCTGGCACTCATTTAGTCTCTATACCTGTGAAGTAATTACTATGAATTCCTGTTTATCTGGTGATGAAATTGAGGTTTAAATTTAAACAATTCCTCCAAGATCACATAGATAAGCATCAGGGTTGGACAGAGTAAGGTATCAATAAGCAAATTAATAGTAACTACTCGTGCTAGGATTTAAAGTCAAGTCTCCTAAGTGCACATGATTTTTCACTGTTTAATGGTACCTCATATGCTCATATGTGCATATGCCTCCATATATACTTTCAAATGGAAATCTGTGCCATAAAGGAATCTGTGACTTGCCAACTGGAATCCACTGTTCCCTCCATCAGGGCCTGCTGTTAGTAGTCATCACACCTCCTGCAGCTTCTAGGTAGAGGTGTGATGACAGAGAACAGTTTGGCCTGAAGAATGTCATAGAAGAATTGCTGCCCTGTGTTCATGATGCCCCTGCTTATTATGCTCACAGGCCAGGTGCTGTCTAAATCCCAGTGCCACTGAGTTAACTCTGATAAACACTGTTATAAGGTTATAGCAGAGATGCTTGAACTTTATCATGAATAAGCATCACCCAGGGAACTTAATAGAAATCTAAGTTTACCAGCTTAGTTCCTAGAGATTTTGGTTTTGAGGATCTTGGTGCAGCATTTTCCAGTAAGCATTCTGGGTATTTCTGATGCATGAAATTCTTGAATGATATTTTGAGAAACACTGGACTATATACTTCTCTGTTCTCTATCTCTATGGTGATCCACGTTCTACTGCATTAGATTCTAGAAGGGTTGGAATAAGTAAGATTGCAAATGTGATCTTTCCCATGAATTCAGAAGTCTTTGTATGTAGGATTTGGGTCTGGCAATCTTACCTTTTTTTATTGTGAATTCTGAGTGACTTGACATATAGCACATGCCCTTAGCTCTGGAAATGTCACTGCAAGCTTCCAACACCTCAGCACAAAATGGCTTATGTGTGTATTTATTAGATGAGTTGAACCTAAACTACAGAAAAGTCTACAAATAAATAGGAGAAAAGGGAAAGCTAGCACTGCTTTACCTGCGAAATGCAAGTTATTGCTGAATGGTAAGGAAGGGCAGTGGACATGTAACTGTAGAAATCACCTGAACAAATGGGAAAGGAATACAAGCCATGAGCGTTTGAAATACGTGTTTAATTAAGACTTGTCCTCCTTAGGCAGGTTCTCAGTGTAACCCAAGTTAATTTTTTTTTTAACGTTCACATTTTAAAGTCTAACCAGTGACAGAAAACAAGCCATTAATTTCCTTTTCAATTAAATGAAATGTTTCTCATTTAACCTACTTTGTGAAGTTCATTGAGCATGATTTATACTTAATGAATAATCACTCTTCCTTTCAAATCTTCTTTTGAAAGACCCCATGCCCTATGTTATTCTATCATGTATATAGTGTCTGCGCTTGGTTACTGAGTCAGTTGTGGCTAACTATAGTGAATAAATTAAACTATATCCCAACATGCTTGAATGTTACTGAGAATCTGATGCTAATAACTGCCTGAAAAAATGAGTTCACTGAAGCAGTTCTGAGGGGGTTTATAAAATTTCTACTTACTGAGCGAATATTTACAAATTAAAAGTAGCCTCTGGTCAATAGCAATATTCTTATTTAAAAATGAGACTCTTACTTGTATATTCTAAGGAGACAAATTTATGATCAACTCTAAATTTCTCTTCATGAAAACTGATCTTCATGGCATCTGTATATAGCTTGGACACTGCAATGACGGAGCATCACAAGTTAGACTTAACTTGTGGAAAATCACCTGCACTTTTCACTTTGAGAGCCTCATATTTACAAAATACTATTCAAAAATTATAATAACAGCTACTAAGTTGTTATAATACCTTGTCTTAATTGTATAAACTGTTTCATATTCAAGTGACCCTCAATGATCTGCCAAAACCCTCCTAACAAAAGAGATTAAGGATCTTACAATTGCCCTTTAGTTTTTTCTGGAAATTTTTTTCAGTGACTTGACATATAGCACATGCCCTTAGCTCTGGAAATGTCACTGCAAGCTTCCAACACCTCAGCACAAAATGGCTTATGTGTGTATTTATTAGATGAGTTGAACCTAAACTACAGAAAAGTCTACAAATAAATAGGAGAAAAGGGAAAGCTAGCACTGCTTTACCTGCGAAATGCAAGTTATTGCTGAATGGTAAGGAAGGGCAGTGGACATGTAACTGTAGAAATCACCTGAACAAATGGGAAAGGAATACAAGCCATGAGCGTTTGAAATACGTGTTTAATTAAGACTTGTCCTCCTTAGGCAGGTTCTCAGTGTAACCCAAGTTAATTTTTTTTAACGTTCACATTTTAAAGTCTAACCAGTGACAGAAAACAAGCCATTAATTTCCTTTTCAATTAAATGAAATGTTTCTCATTTAACCTACTTTGTGAAGTTCATTGAGCATGATTTATACTTAATGAATAATCACTCTTCCTTTCAAATCTTCTTTTGAAAGACCCCATGCCCTATGTTATTCTATCATGTATATAGTGTCTGCGCTTGGTTACTGAGTCAGTTGTGGCTAACTATAGTGAATAAATTAAACTATATCCCAACATGCTTGAATGTTACTGAGAATCTGATGCTAATAACTGCCTGAAAAAAATGAGTTCACTGAAGCAGTTCTGAGGGAGTTTATAAAATTTCTACTTATTGAGCGAATATTTACAAATTAAAAGTAGCCTCTGGTCAATAGCAATATTCTTATTTAAAAATGAGACTCTTACTTGTATATTCTAAGGAGACAAATTTATGATCAACTCTAAATTTCTCTTCATGAAAACTGATCTTCATGGCATCTGTATATAGCTTGGACACTGCAATGACGGAGCATCACAAGTTAGACTTAACTTGTGGAAAATCACCTGCACTTTTCACTTTGAGAGCCTCATATTTACAAAATACTATTCAAAAATTATAATAACAGCTACTAAGTTGTTATAATACCTTGTCTTAATTGTATAAACTGTTTCATATTCAAGTGACCCTCAATGATCTGCCAAAACCCTCCTAACAGAGATAGGGAATGTGCCATCATTCTCATTTGACTTGACCACTCTAGGCCCACTCTACCTTTTCTCATCATGTGTTGAAATAATCATAGATCAACTCAAGACCTATTACTTAGACAGAGAAAAAGAGAGATCTAGAAACTAAACTAGTGAAATCAGTTGTTCACTTTAAACTTCAAATGTAGTTCTCTCTAGTCTATTTTCATCCAGAAGTTAGGGAATCATTTTAGAGAATCAAATTGCTTACTAGATATAATCAATAGAGGTAATGAATAGATTCAAAGGATTAGATCTTGTAAATAGTGTGCCTGAAGACCTATGGACAGAGGTCCATAATATTGTACAGAGGCAGCAAACAAATCCATCCCAAAGAAAAAGAAAAACAATAAGGCAAAGTGGTTGTCTGAGGAGTCTTTACAAATAGCTGAAGAAAGAAGAGAAGTCAAAAAATGGGAAAAGAGAAAGCTAAACCCAACTAAAAGCAGCATCCCAGAGGATAACAAGGAGAAACAAAGTCTTCTTCAATGAGCAATGCAAAGAAATACAGGAAAACAACAGAAGGGGAAAGACTAGAGATCTCTTCAAGAAAACTAGGAATATCGAAGGAACATTTCATCCAAAGATGGGCAAAATAAAGAACAGAAATGATAAAGACCTAATAGAAGAAAATGAGATCAAGAATAAATGGAAAGAATACACAGAAGAACTGTACAAAAAGATCTTAATGACCCAGATAACCATGATGATGTGGCCACTCACCCAGAGCCAGACATTCTAGAATGTGAAGTCAAGTGGGCCTTAGGAAGCACTACTGTCAATAAAGTTAGTGAAGGGGATGGAATTCTAACAGAGTTATTTAAAATCCTAAAAGATAATGCTATGAAAGTATTGTACTCAATATGCCAGCAAATCTGAAAAACCCAGCAGTCACCACAGGACTGGAAAATGTCAATCCTCATCCAAGTTCCCAAGAAGGGCAATACTAAAAAACACATAACAGCTCAATGATAACTTGCTTAATTGTATAAACTGTTTCATATTCAAGTGACCCTCAATGATCTGCCAAAACCCTCCTAACAGAGATAGGGAATGTGCCATCATTCTCATTTGACTTGACCACTCTAGGCCCACTCTACCTTTTCTCATCATGTGTTGAAATAATCATAGATCAACTCAAGACCTATTACTTAGACAGAGAAAAAGAGAGATCTAGAAACTAAACTAGTGAAATCAGTTGTTCACTTTAAACTTCAAATGTAGTTCTCTCTAGTCTATTTTCATCCAGAAGTTAGGGAATCATTTTAGAGAATCAAATTGCTTACTAGATATAATCAATAGAGGTAATGAATAGATTCAAAGGATTAGATCTTGTAAATAGTGTGCCTGAAGACCTATGGACAGAGGTCCATAATATTGTACAGAGGCAGCAAACAAATCCATCCCAAAGAAAAAGAAAAACAATAAGGCAAAGTGGTTGTCTGAGGAGTCTTTACAAATAGCTGAAGAAAGAAGAGAAGTGAAAAATAAGGGGAAAAGAGAAAGCTAAACCCAACTAAAAGCAGCATCCCAGAGGATAACAAGGAGAAACAAAGTCTTCTTCAATGAGCAATGCAAAGAAATACAGGAAAACAACAGAAGGGGAAAGACTAGAGATCTCTTCAAGAAAACTAGGAATATCGAAGGAACATTTCATCCAAAGATGGGCAAAATAAAGAACAGAAATGATAAAGACCTAATAGAAGAAAATGAGATCAAGAATAAATGGAAAGAATACACAGAAGAACTGTACAAAAAGATCTTAATGACCCAGATAACCATGATGATGTGGCCACTCACCCAGAGCCAGACATTCTAGAATGTGAAGTCAAGTGGGCCTTAGGAAGCACTACTGTCAATAAAGTTAGTGAAGGGGATGGAATTCTAACAGAGTTATTTAAAATCCTAAAAGATAATGCTATGAAAGTATTGTACTCAATATGCCAGCAAATCTGAAAAACCCAGCAGTCACCACAGGACTGGAAAATGTCAATCCTCATCCAAGTTCCCAAGAAGGGCAATACTAAAGAATGTTCAAACCACTGGACAATTGCACCCATCTCCAATGCTAGTAAGGTTATACTCAAAATCCTGCATGCTAGTTTTCAGTATTATGTGAACTGAGAATTTCCAGATGTCCATCTTGGGTTTAGAAAAGGCAGAGGAACCAGAGATCAGACTGCCAGCATTTGCTGGAACATAGAGGAAGGAAAGGAATTCTAGAAAATCATCTCCCTCTGTTTCATTGACTACGGCAAAGCTTTTGACAGTGTGGATCATAAACTGTGGAAAACTCTTAAAGATATGGAAATAGCAGACTGTCTTAACTGTCTCCTGAGAAACCTATATGTAGGTCAAGAAGCAACAGCTAGAACCCTGTATGGAACAACTGACTAACTCAGGATTGAGAAAGAGGCATGACAAGGCTGTTTACTGTCACCCTGTTTATTTAACTTATACACAGAGTACATCATGAGAAATGCCAGGCTGGATGAGTTACAAGCTAGAATCAAGACTGCTGGGAGAAACATAAACAACCTCAGATAAACGGATGATATCATTCTAATGCCAGAAACCAAAGAGGAACTAAAGAACCTCTTGATGAGGGTGAAAGAGGAGAGTGTAAAAGTTACCTTAAAACTAAATATTAAAAAGGACTAATATCACGTCATCTGGCCCCAGTCCTCCATGGAAAACAGAAGAAAGAAAGGTGAAAGCAGTGACAGAGTTCCTCTTCTTAGACTCTAAAATCACTGTGGATAGTGACTGAAGTCTTGTAATTAGAAGACAATTGCTTCTTGGTAGGAAAGCTATGACAAAGCTAGACTGTGTGCTAAAAACCAAAGACATCACTTTGCTGACAAATTCCATATAGTCAAGGCTATGGTCTTTCCACTAGTCATGTACAATTGTGAGAGCTGGACCATAAGGAAGGCAGAGCACTGAAGAATTGATGTTTCACAACTGTGGTGCTGGAGAAGACTCTTGAGAGTCCTTTGCACAGCAAGGAGATCAAAACAGTTAATCTTAAAGAAATTCAAACCTGAATACACAGTGGAAGGACTGATGCTGAAGTTGAAGCTCCAATACTTTGGTCACATGATGAGAACAGACAACTCATTGGAAAACACCTTGATGCTGGGAAAGACTGAGGCAAAAAGAGATGATGGTGACAGAGGATGAAATGGCTGGATGGCATTACTGATGTAATGTACATGAACTTGGGTGAACTCTGGAAGATGGTGAGAGACAGGGAGGCCTGGAGTGCTGCAATCCATGGGGTTGCAAACACTTGGACACAACAGTATTATGTGAACTGAGAATTTCCAGATGTCCATCTTGGGTTTAGAAAAGGCAGAGGAACCAGAGATCAGACTGCCAGCATTTGCTGGAACATAGAGGAAGGAAAGGAATTCTAGAAAATCATCTCCCTCTGTTTCATTGACTACGGCAAAGCTTTTGACAGTGTGGATCATAAACTGTGGAAAACTCTTAAAGATATGGAAATAGCAGACTGTCTTAACTGTCTCCTGAGAAACCTATATGTAGGTCAAGAAGCAACAGCTAGAACCCTGTATGGAACAACTGACTAACTCAGGATTGAGAAAGAGGCATGACAAGGCTGTTTACTGTCACCCTGTTTATTTAACTTATACACAGAGTACATCATGAGAAATGCCAGGCTGGATGAGTTACAAGCTAGAATCAAGACTGCTGGGAGAAACATAAACAACCTCAGATAAACGGATGATATCATTCTAATGCCAGAAACCAAAGAGGAACTAAAGAACCTCTTGATGAGGGTGAAAGAGGAGAGTGTAAAAGTTACCTTAAAACTAAATATTAAAAAGGACTAATATCACGTCATCTGGCCCCAGTCCTCCATGGAAAACAGAAGAAAGAAAGGTGAAAGCAGTGACAGAGTTCCTCTTCTTAGACTCTAAAATCACTGTGGATAGTGACTGAAGTCTTGTAATTAGAAGACAATTGCTTCTTGGTAGGAAAGCTATGACAAAGCTAGACTGTGTGCTAAAAACCAAAGACATCACTTTGCTGACAAATTCCATATAGTCAAGGCTATGGTCTTTCCACTAGTCATGTACAATTGTGAGAGCTGGACCATAAGGAAGGCAGAGCACTGAAGAATTGATGTTTCACAACTGTGGTGCTGGAGAAGACTCTTGAGAGTCCTTTGCACAGCAAGGAGATCAAAACAGTTAATCTTAAAGAAATTCAAACCTGAATACACAGTGGAAGGACTGATGCTGAAGTTGAAGCTCCAATACTTTGGTCACATGATGAGAACAGACAACTCATTGGAAAACACCTTGATGCTGGGAAAGACTGAGGCAAAAAGAGATGATGGTGACAGAGGATGAAATGGCTGGATGGCATTACTGATGTAATGTACATGAACTTGGGTGAACTCTGGAAGATGGTGAGAGACAGGGAGGCCTGGAGTGCTGCAATCCATGGGGTTGCAAACACTTGGACACAACTGGGTGGCTGAGCAACAAGAGAATCATTTAATTATTTTTAATGAGATAAGTAAGAATAATGCCGTGTCTGACTCTTTGCAACCCCATGGATTGCAGTCTGCCAGACTCCTCTGTCCATGGAATTTTCTAGGCAAGAATACCAGAGTGGGTTGGCTTCTTCTATTCTAGGGGAACCTCTAGACAGGGACTAACTTGTGTCTCCTGTGTTTGCTACACTGGCAGGCAGATCTTTTTACAACTTAGCTACCTGGGAAGTCTATTAGAGAATCATTTAATTATTTTTAATAAGGTAAGTCAGAATGATATTCTAAAAGTAATATTTCTGAAGAATATTTATGAACATGGAAAATTCTCCTGATGTAATTTTGTATGTTTACATAATTATATATGCAGCATCTTAATTTTAAAATATCATATGTACATATTCAGACAATACAGAAAAAAAACACTGTAAAGAAATATATCAAAATGTCAGCAATATTTAGGAGCTCAACTTCATTAGTCACTAGAAAAATATAAATTAAAACCACAATATGACAACACTTGGTTCACCAAAATGGTTGAAATGAAAAAGAAAAAAAGAAAAAGAAAATACCAAGTTTTGGTGAAAATGTGGACCAATGAGTGCTCAGTTAGTAGGAGGGTAAATTAGCACCACTACTTTGAAAGATCATTTGGCAGTATAGAGTTAACTGAACTTATGTGTATTCTGTGCATAGCCTATGACACAGCAATTCTACTCCTAACTAAATAGGCAACATAAGTGCAGATATGCGCTTACCACAAAACATATACGGAAATGTTCATATTGGAATTATTTGTAGATATGCGCTACCACAATATAGAGCACGAAATTTCAAATTTCTGAGAGTTACCTTTGCACAGCAAGGAGATCAAAACAGTTAATCTTAAAGAAATTCAAACCTGAATACACAGTGGAAGGACTGATGCTGAAGTTGAAGCTCCAATACTTTGGTCACATGATGAGAACAGACAACTCATTGGAAAACACCTTGATGCTGGGAAAGACTGAGGCAAAAAGAGATGATGGTGACAGAGGATGAAATGGCTGGATGGCATTACTGATGTAATGTACATGAACTTGGGTGAACTCTGGAAGATGGTGAGAGACAGGGAGGCCTGGAGTGCTGCAATCCATGGGGTTGCAAACACTTGGACACAACTGGGTGGCTGAGCAACAAGAGAATCATTTAATTATTTTTAATGAGATAAGTAAGAATAATGCCGTGTCTGACTCTTTGCAACCCCATGGATTGCAGTCTGCCAGACTCCTCTGTCCATGGAATTTTCTAGGCAAGAATACCAGAGTGGGTTGGCTTCTTCTATTCTAGGGGAACCTCTAGACAGGGACTAACTTGTGTCTCCTGTGTTTGCTACACTGGCAGGCAGATCTTTTTACAACTTAGCTACCTGGGAAGTCTATTAGAGAATCATTTAATTATTTTTAATAAGGTAAGTCAGAATGATATTCTAAAAGTAATATTTCTGAAGAATATTTATGAACATGGAAAATTCTCCTGATGTAATTTTGTATGTTTACATAATTATATATGCAGCATCTTAATTTTAAAATATCATATGTACATATTCAGACAATACAGAAAAAAAACACTGTAAAGAAATATATCAAAATGTCAGCAATATTTAGGAGCTCAACTTCATTAGTCACTAGAAAAATATAAATTAAAACCACAATATGACAACACTTGGTTCACCAAAATGGTTGAAATGAAAAAGAAAAAAAGAAAAAGAAAATACCAAGTTTTGGTGAAAATGTGGACCAATGAGTGCTCAGTTAGTAGGAGGGTAAATTAGCACCACTACTTTGAAAGATCATTTGGCAGTATAGAGTTAACTGAACTTATGTGTATTCTGTGCATAGCCTATGACACAGCAATTCTACTCCTAACTAAATAGGCAACATAAGTGCAGATATGCGCTTACCACAAAACATATACGGAAATGTTCATATTGGAATTATTTGTAATTGCCCCCAAACTACTGGTATGTTCATAGCTATGAGAATAATGAGCTATAATGACACAAAATGATACATATAAATTTTACAAGCCTGTTTTCTAAATGTTGGGAAAAGTATGTTTTATAGATTGAAAGCACACAAAACTCACTGATCGTATTAGACAACAGGAGAATGGTTTCTATCTTTGGTGGAGAGTTGTGACTAAAAGGAAGTATGAAATGGAGAGGATTCTGAGTTACTTGTAAATGTCTCTTGATTTGGGAGCTGGAAGCTGGTTACATGGCTACGTTTGTGAAAACGTATCTAAAAACATATGGCTTTTGAAATTTTCTTAAGAGTTTTTATGAAACAATTTAAAATCTTTCAAAAAGAAAGAAAAAAAAATGGTTATTATTCTCCATAGTGGGATATGGGCAAATTTTAGATTCTCATTTATACTTTTCATTATTTTCCAAATTTTTCTATATAAGAATATGTAATACTCTTATAATTAGAAAAAAATTTATTCAAAGGAATCTTTCCTATAAAGTTTCTTGAGAGGCATTATTACAATAGTACCCTAAATTCCATGAACAAATTTCAAATTAAAAATAAATCTTTCATATCTACTCTCCTATATAGTTCTATGAAGTGCTCAGGGCAATCTGCATTATTTGCTACTTAATTAGAATCTCTTTGGGTCTGATTCAGGAACTGAATATTTTTTTTAGCATTCCTAGGTTATTCTTATTCACATTTGATTTTGAGAAGTAGGTAGTTGATATTGATGCAAAGAGAAGTGTCTTACAAAAGAAAAGCAACATGGGGAGAAATTTGTTCTTCCTGCTGCTCAAAGATGCTTCTCTGGCCAAAGAAGTCATTATCTAAAAACTGGAAAATATTTTTACTTTTGCATTACATAAGCGAATTATGAAATGTCAGAGAAAATTATAATGTACCAAAGGCCTGGTCTATTCTTATCCAGCAAGACTTCATAATAATACTGAAAATGGTAAGTGGTGATGCAAGCCAACTGCCCAAACTTGCCAGTGTGTGATCTATATGAAGTTACATCTAGATTACTATTTACTAACCCTAGTTACTGTATTGTCCTTAAAGATTATTTATATAAAACAGGAAATGTTCTTTGTAATAACTACTGGTATGTTCATAGCTATGAGAATAATGAGCTATAATGACACAAAATGATACATATAAATTTTACAAGCCTGTTTTCTAAATGTTGGGAAAAGTATGTTTTATAGATTGAAAGCACACAAAACTCACTGATCGTATTAGACAACAGGAGAATGGTTTCTATCTTTGGTGGAGAGTTGTGACTAAAAGGAAGTATGAAATGGAGAGGATTCTGAGTTACTTGTAAATGTCTCTTGATTTGGGAGCTGGAAGCTGGTTACATGGCTACGTTTGTGAAAACGTATCTAAAAACATATGGCTTTTGAAATTTTCTTAAGATTTTTTATGAAACAATTTAAAATCTTTCAAAAAGAAAGAAAAAAAAATGGTTATTATTCTCCATAGTGGGATATGGGCAAATTTTAGATTCTCATTTATACTTTTCATTATTTTCCAAATTTTTCTATATAAGAATATGTAATACTCTTATAATTAGAAAAAAATTTATTCAAAGGAATCTTTCCTATAAAGTTTCTTGAGAGGCATTATTACAATAGTACCCTAAATTCCATGAACAAATTTCAAATTAAAAATAAATCTTTCATATCTACTCTCCTATATAGTTCTATGAAGTGCTCAGGGCAATCTGCATTATTTGCTACTTAATTAGAATCTCTTTGGGTCTGATTCAGGAACTGAATATTTTTTTTAGCATTCCTAGGTTATTCTTATTCACATTTGATTTTGAGAAGTAGGTAGTTGATATTGATGCAAAGAGAAGTGTCTTACAAAAGAAAAGCAACATGGGGAGAAATTTGTTCTTCCTGCTGCTCAAAGATGCTTCTCTGGCCAAAGAAGTCATTATCTAAAAACTGGAAAATATTTTTACTTTTGCATTACATAAGCGAATTATGAAATGTCAGAGAAAATTATAATGTACCAAAGGCCTGGTCTATTCTTATCCAGCAAGACTTCATAATAATACTGAAAATGGTAAGTGGTGATGCAAGCCAACTGCCCAAACTTGCCAGTGTGTGATCTATATGAAGTTACATCTAGATTACTATTTACTAACCCTAGTTACTGTATTGTCCTTAAAGATTATTTATATAAAACATTTGCTGTAATCTGAATTCTCATTAAAGACACTATTGAGCAATATTTATTGAATATACTAGGTAGTAAGAATTAGAGCAAAACATCAAACAACATGGCAATTTCACTCTACCAAACTGCAGTGCATGGAATATAGTATATAGCAATGGTTTGTGATAGCAGAGAAATTCAGATACAAGAATATCTAACCATGGGTTCTGATGTATAGGATAATGTGATTAAGCTGATAATTTTTCATCTTAAATAGTTCATAATTATAAAGTTCAGCAAAATTTGCATTTCTCTCATATCATAGTTTCTAGAATAGATTAATCCATAGTACACAGTTGTAAAATTACTTCTAAATTAGAATCTTTACTGTTTTCTTTTAATCAATACCACCTGCCTTCCTATTAATAGCCATAGCTGTTTAAACTATAGTTTTTTTTTTACACTTTGTGCTTACTTAAAATGCCCTTCAGTTCAGAGATAGGTGAAAACAATTTGTAAAGGGTTTTAAGAGTCTTCAGAAGATACTTTCTGAACTTAAACTATGTTACAGTAAACTATTCCCCAAACAATATTAATCATAACTATCTTGACTCTATTTTTGAAAGAAATATGGTCAGCTTCAAAATCCAAACAGAAATCATAGAAAAGATAAAACATTTCATCTGAGTGCAATTTTTAAGTCTTCTTTTCTTTTTTTTTTCCTGAGGTGCGGCTCAAAGAGTTTTGAAGGTATTCAATTAAGGTTTCCCAATTATTTTTATGATTGTTGATTGTGACGTCACAGATACCAAAACTGAAGAAAGTAGACAGGTAGGCAGAAATCAAACTGTATTTTATGTGGGTAGGCAACTTCGCCTACAGAGAAGTTATCTTTTTACCATTTGTGCATAAAAAAGTACTGCAAGGGGGTAACCCTAGAGTATTTGATAGAGTAACTCTACCAAATTTTACACTCTAATTTGATAGCTACAATAAGTGAACCCCGGAGATGATAGAGGCCAGCAGCTTTAAGCCAGTGTGTGATCTATATGAAGTTACATCTAGATTACTATTTACTAACCCTAGTTACTGTATTGTCCTTAAAGATTATTTATATAAAACATTTGCTGTAATCTGAATTCTCATTAAAGACACTATTGAGCAATATTTATTGAATATACTAGGTAGTAAGAATTAGAGCAAAACATCAAACAACATGGCAATTTCACTCTACCAAACTGCAGTGCATGGAATATAGTATATAGCAATGGTTTGTGATAGCAGAGAAATTCAGATACAAGAATATCTAACCATGGGTTCTGATGTATAGGATAATGTGATTAAGCTGATAATTTTTCATCTTAAATAGTTCATAATTATAAAGTTCAGCAAAATTTGCATTTCTCTCATATCATAGTTTCTAGAATAGATTAATCCATAGTACACAGTTGTAAAATTACTTCTAAATTAGAATCTTTACTGTTTTCTTTTAATCAATACCACCTGCCTTCCTATTAATAGCCATAGCTGTTTAAACTATAGTTTTTTTTTTACACTTTGTGCTTACTTAAAATGCCCTTCAGTTCAGAGATAGGTGAAAACAATTTGTAAAGGGTTTTAAGAGTCTTCAGAAGATACTTTCTGAACTTAAACTATGTTACAGTAAACTATTCCCCAAACAATATTAATCATAACTATCTTGACTCTATTTTTGAAAGAAATATGGTCAGCTTCAAAATCCAAACAGAAATCATAGAAAAGATAAAACATTTCATCTGAGTGCAATTTTTAAGTCTTCTTTTCTTTTTTTTTTCCTGAGGTGCGGCTCAAAGAGTTTTGAAGGTATTCAATTAAGGTTTCCCAATTATTTTTATGATTGTTGATTGTGACGTCACAGATACCAAAACTGAAGAAAGTAGACAGGTAGGCAGAAATCAAACTGTATTTTATGTGGGTAGGCAACTTCGCCTACAGAGAAGTTATCTTTTTACCATTTGTGCATAAAAAAGTACTGCAAGGGGGTAACCCTAGAGTATTTGATAGAGTAACTCTACCAAATTTTACACTCTAATTTGATAGCTACAATAAGTGAACCCCGGAGATGATAGAGGCCAGACAGCTAGTTAGCAGCAATTGTTTCTAGTTTTAAAAAGAAGAAACAGACAAAAGGTTCTATGAACTCTACTCCTTTGCTTTTATAATCCCACAGAAGAGGTTCTGATTTGTCAAACACATTGTCCTATAATAATACAAGAAGCAATAAAATTTTTTTAAATATTTACAGTTTTCATCTGTAAAATCTTCCATTAAGAAGAAGTAAATCCATTTACTAAGAAGTAAATCTGGCTCCCTGAAATGTAAGTTACGTTTTAGCCAAACCAAGCTTCTGGCAGCCCTCCTCAGTGTCTTTGACCATGCTTTATACTATCTCTGTTCTTCATCTGGATACCTACCAACTCTTACTTTTTATCATAAACTGCTAAATTAAAGCTGACACTATTGTTATATTTATGGGACAGAATGTAGAGTCAGGGCATGTTTGCATAATTTATGCCTTTGCCTACTATTTACAAAAATGAATAACAAAAATATCAGGAACAAAAACAGAGATAAAACTTAAACTTTAGGAATAATAGGGACATGACCACAGAGTCATATTACAAGTTCGCCAGATGTAATATATTTGGATGAAGACAAATGAGGACACTAAAGGTTTGGATCAGTTAGTGACTTGAGAAAGTTCCAGTGATGAAAGAGAGCCATGGGAGAAAAAGAAAGAAATGACCCATTTGAGACCCATTCTTTCTCTACAGAACTGGAGAGGGGCAGGCTTAATGGAAAAATCACATTACACTACAATTTTAACCCCCAAATGTTTTTTTTTTTAATTTAAAAATTTTTACAGAGTTTTGTTGTTCACAGACATGTATGTTCCCAGATCAGTCATATGCATATCCCTGGCACCCTTTCCCCTCCCAATCCCCCCATCCCACCCTCCTGGTCATCACACTCAGCCCCTGCAGGATCTCCTATTTCCACAGGGCAATGACAATAGCTATCTTTTACAAAAGTTTTGTCTATCACACTGTACACATCACTTTGTTTGGGGAGTAAGGGTTCTTTTACCATTTGTGCATAACACAGTACTGCAAGGGGGTAACCCTAGAGTATTTGATAGAGTAACTCTACCAAATTTTACACTCTAATTTGATAGCTACAATAAGTGAACCCCGGAGATGATAGAGGCCAGACAGCTAGTTAGCAGCAATTGTTTCTAGTTTTAAAAAGAAGAAACAGACAAAAGGTTCTATGAACTCTACTCCTTTGCTTTTATAATCCCACAGAAGAGGTTCTGATTTGTCAAACACATTGTCCTATAATAATACAAGAAGCAATAAAATTTTTTCAAATATTTACAGTTTTCATCTGTAAAATCTTCCATTAAGAAGAAGTAAATCCATTTACTAAGAAGTAAATCTGGCTCCCTGAAATGTAAGTTACGTTTTAGCCAAACCAAGCTTCTGGCAGCCCTCCTCAGTGTCTTTGACCATGCTTTATACTATCTCTGTTCTTCATCTGGATACCTACCAACTCTTACTTTTTATCATAAACTGCTAAATTAAAGCTGACACTATTGTTATATTTATGGGACAGAATGTAGAGTCAGGGCATGTTTGCATAATTTATGCCTTTGCCTACTATTTACAAAAATGAATAACAAAAATATCAGGAACAAAAACAGAGATAAAACTTAAACTTTAGGAATAATAGGGACATGACCACAGAGTCATATTACAAGTTCGCCAGATGTAATATATTTGGATGAAGACAAATGAGGACACTAAAGGTTTGGATCAGTTAGTGACTTGAGAAAGTTCCAGTGATGAAAGAGAGCCATGGGAGAAAAAGAAAGAAATGACCCATTTGAGACCCATTCTTTCTCTACAGAACTGGAGAGGGGCAGGCTTAATGGAAAAATCACATTACACTACAATTTTAACCCCCAAATGTTTTTTTTTTTAATTTAAAAAATTTTTTTACAGAGTTTTGTTATTCACAGACACATATGTTCCCAGATCAGTCATATGCATATCCCTGGCACCCTTCCCCCCTCCCAGTCGCCCCCATCCCACCCCTCCTGGTCATCACACTCAGCCCCTGCAGGATCTCCTATTTCCACAGGGCAATGACAATAGCTATCTTTTTCACATGTGATAGTATAGGTTTCCATGTTACTCCCTCTATGCCTCTTACCCACTGTTCATCCCCACACTCTCCATATGTCTGTTCTCTATGTCTGGTTTCCCCTCGGTTCACTGTGTGTGTTATTACCCTCTTACATGGTACATGGTTGGAGGCTAAGATTAAGCCTAAGAAAAGCTTATAAATAATGGTAGTGGTGGTAGATTTGCAGATACTTAGTGAAATCTATAAAAGACTAGTTAGGGAGACTAAACCTGGGTAACAGTTAAATACTAGGTAAGTGTGTGCTCAGTCATGTCTGACTCTTTACAACCCCATGGACTGTAGCCCACTAGGCTCCTCTGTCCGTGGAATTATCCCAGCAGGAAACTGGAGTGGGTTACCATTTCCTCCTCCAGGGGATCTTCTTGACCCAGGGACTGAATCTGCATCTCCTTCATTGGCAGGTGTGTTCTTTATCATTGAGACACCAGGGAAGCCACTAAGCACAAGGTACTTTTTCCCTAAAAATTAATGGAAATTTTCCAGGGCAAACTACTCAACATTTCAGAGAAGTAGGCAGATATAATTCAAATGGACTGGAGACTAGTGTCTCTAGTTTACTGTTCACACAGCTCCTAATAATGCAATGACTAATTGAGAGCTATGGGCTTGTACATTAGGTCTTCACTTCAAAATCTAAGGGAAGGGCTTCCCTGGTGGTTCAGTGAGTAAAGAGTCCATCTTGCAGTGCAGGGGGCACCAGTTCGATCCCTGGCCAGGGAGGATCCCATTTGCGGCGGAGCAGCCAGACCGGTATGTCCATTTGCGAGTCAGTGTTCTGCAGAGCATGTGCCCAGAGCCGGTGCTCTGCAGTGAGAGAGGCCACTGTGATGGAAGGCTCACACAGGCCAAAGAACAAAGATGGAAATAAATGAAAGACCAATAGAAGTGGCCTAAAAATAATAATAATTATAATAAAAAAAAATAAATGGATAAAGAACCAACAGGTCAAAATTTTAAAAATAATCGAAGGAAATAAATAAACCATATGCAGTTAAAGTAGGAATAGAATCTTACAAATAGTCCTTCAGCTAGATTGACAGAAGAAGTAAGTAGCACATCCTTCGAGGGGTAAAAAATCAGTATGGGCTCAGACTTACTAGCTTCATTAGAAGTAAAAGATTATGGAATAATAATAAAAATTTTGAGGAAAATGTCAATTTTTTTTTTAAGATTTATTTATTTATTTTGGGCGGGGGTCAGGTTGGGGAGGGAGGGGAGTGGGCGGGCCACTTCTATTGGTCTTTCATTTTTCTATTTTTATCCATCTTTGTTCTTTGGCTCCTGTGGGCCTCCCATCGCGGTGGCGTCTGTCGTCGTAGAGCACCAGCCCTGGGCACATGCGCTCCAGAGCTCCAGCTCGGTGATTGAACACATTGGTCCAGCCGCTCCGTGGCACGTGGGATCTTCCCAGGCCAGGGCTCGAACCGGCGCCCCTTGGACTGCAAGGCGGTGTCCTTACCCACTGGACCACCAGGGGAAGCCCGGAAAATGTCAATTTTTAGTGAAGGAGTTCAAAGCTTCTCTTCATTACTTTTTCTACTTCAGGAAAGAGATTGATCCCAGATAGTTCCTATAGCAACACAGAGCCTAGGCTTGCTAATCGGGAGAGCTCTTGTGTATGAAAATTAAGAGATTGTTGCAAACATATATGCCTCTCTCTTCTATATTTTCCTTTCATAAGGCTGAGGTGTTAAGGACCAAGAATTCTGACTCAGCATTATGGAAAGCAATTCAGAATTAAGCTCAGCATTCAGAATTAAGTAAAACTCATTATCTATATTTCTTGCTTACATTGCACCTGGTTTTGGTATGCATGTATTTTATCAACCTGGAGGAAAGAAGTATGGCTTATATTTGATCTGTCAAGAGTTATTTAAGCCAATGCTGTTTATAGCCTAGAAACAGTTCTAATAATAAGAGCAACATACCTAGAAAGAAGAGGTAAATTGAGTATAGAATTCTCATCAGCAGCAAAATTATCAGGAGACAAAGGAAGGATATCTTCAAAGAGCTAAGGAAATTAAGCTAGAATTCCACAACCAATTAAAAGAATTGTTCTAGAGTAAATGCTAAATAAACCATTGTTTTCAAACACAGGTCATTCTGGAAAGTCTACTACTCCTAGATTCTTGCATAAAAGCCTGCTACAATTGAACCTAATGAGAAAGAGTGAGTTCAGAAATTGCTTACACAGATTAGAATAAGCAATTAACTGTTAAACGTAAAAAAAAAACACATTTTTATGTGGGCACTTTTAACAAAATATTTTTCTTTGTGAGCCTTTTTTAAAGTCTTTACTGAATTTGTTGCAATAGTGCTCCTGTTGTATGTTTTAGTTTTTTGACCATAAGGTATGTAGGATCTTAGCTCCCTAGCCAGGGATGGAACCCACACTCCATACACTGAAAGTCAAGGTCATAATCACTGGACTGTTAGGGAAGTTTCTATGTGGGCACTTTTAAAGAATCTATTTCATAAAATCAAGAAACATTGGAAAATGAGGATGAAAATTTACTAAGGACTTACCTGAGAGGATGGACAAACTGAATACCTTTTAAGTTTGCTATAGGAATTTATAGATACATATATATCAAACATAGTCAAAAAGAAAATGAAGGCAATGCTATTAATATCAAACAAAAGTGATTTCTAGGGCTTCCCTGGTGGTCCAGTGGGTAAAGAGTCCACCTTCCACTGCAAGGGGCACTGGTTTGATCCCTGGCCTAGGAAGGTCCCACATGCCGAGGAGCAGCTGGACCAGTGTGTTCAATTGTGAGCCAGTGCTCTGGAGAGCATGCACCCAGAGCCAGTTCTCTGCAACAGGAGAGTCCACTACAATGGGAGGCCCACACATGCAAAGAATAAAAAAGATGGATGAAAAATAAAAATATAAATTAAAAAAAAGAAGCATGATGGGGGGGAGTGGAAAAGAAAAGCAATTTCTAGGTATTATAAATGAAAAAACACTAACGTTACAAATATCACAAATTTAAAAATCAAGAGAGAAGGATGAGACCCTAATGAGAAAAAAGCAAAAAAAAATTCTAGGTATTATAAATGCACAAAGTTACAAATAAATTGAGTATAGAATTCTCATCAGCAGCAAAATTATCAGGAGACAAAGGAAGGATATCTTCAAAGAGCTAAGGAAATTAAGCTAGAATTCCACAACCAATTAAAAGAATTGTTCTAGAGTAAATGCTAAATAAACCATTGTTTTCAAACACAGGTCATTCTGGAAAGTCTACTACTCCTAGATTCTTGCATAAAAGCCTGCTACAATTGAACCTAATGAGAAAGAGTGAGTTCAGAAATTGCTTACACAGATTAGAATAAGCAATTAACTGTTAAACGTAAAAAAAAAACACATTTTTATGTGGGCACTTTTAACAAAATATTTTTCTTTGTGAGCCTTTTTTAAAGTCTTTACTGAATTTGTTGCAATAGTGCTCCTGTTGTATGTTTTAGTTTTTTGACCATAAGGTATGTAGGATCTTAGCTCCCTAGCCAGGGATGGAACCCACACTCCATACACTGAAAGTCAAGGTCATAATCACTGGACTGTTAGGGAAGTTTCTATGTGGGCACTTTTAAAGAATCTATTTCATAAAATCAAGAAACATTGGAAAATGAGGATGAAAATTTACTAAGGACTTACCTGAGAGGATGGACAAACTGAATACCTTTTAAGTTTGCTATAGGAATTTATAGATACATATATATCAAACATAGTCAAAAAGAAAATGAAGGCAATGCTATTAATATCAAACAAAAGTGATTTCTAGGGCTTCCCTGGTGGTCCAGTGGGTAAAGAGTCCACCTTCCACTGCAAGGGGCACTGGTTTGATCCCTGGCCTAGGAAGGTCCCACATGCCGAGGAGCAGCTGGACCAGTGTGTTCAATTGTGAGCCAGTGCTCTGGAGAGCATGCACCCAGAGCCAGTTCTCTGCAACAGGAGAGTCCACTACAATGGGAGGCCCACACATGCAAAGAATAAAAAAGATGGATGAAAAATAAAAATATAAATTAAAAAAAAGAAGCATGATGGGGGGGAGTGGAAAAGAAAAGCAATTTCTAGGTATTATAAATGAAAAAACACTAACGTTACAAATATCACAAATTTAAAAATCAAGAGAGAAGGATGAGACCCTAATGAGAAAAAAAAATCAATAGCACAGTTGAAAAATGAACAATGGTCATAGAAAGTAACTAATAGAAAAATACAAATGGCCAGGAACATGAAATTGTATCTAACTGCATTGATAATCAGATAAGTGAAAACAATAAATATGGAATATATTTTAACTTTTGTTTAGTACAGATTAAAATATTAAAGATAAAATACATTATTGATGAACATGTGAGGAAATAATCACTCCCATGTTTTACTGGTGGGAGCTAGTTTGTTCTTTTTTGTATGTAATCTGGTATTTTTTGATATATAAAACTGTGCAATGAGCAAATTATTTGATCCAGGGTATAACTGCACTTTTAGAAAATTACTCTAAGGAGATAATTAAAAGGTGGTCTTCACATTGCTTATGATGCCACTTTGAGGATTCAAAGCAATAATTTTCAAGCTGACAAGGCAGGGCAGCATAAAACAGGGATGTCCTTTGGCATCATTTATTGTTTCGTTTTGTCTGAGAGACTTTTAAAACCACTTTAGCCACTGTATGGTAGGACACAGAAACAAACTTTTCCTTTTAAATTGAGAACATAATTTTATTGTCATAAATTAGGAATGACCTCAATAAACAACAGGAACCAGATGTATTACCTAATTATCATCAGAAGGATGGACTTCAGATCAGTTGCCCTAGCCAAAGCCATGCTTCTTGGCAGACACCCTCCATTACATCAACACATTAAGATACCTGCAGTTAATTTATTTTTAAGGATATCATTAGACAGTTATAGCTATGGTTTTAACACCTTCCCTGAAAAGTGCCTAGGTTATAGTCATTGAGTTCTGTTTTATGGTGTAGTCACAAATACAAATGTCTGCAGATGCTGGAAAGGTGAAGTTATTGAGCAGAGTAGTCTGGGTGAGAAATGTCGTCAGCTGAGAAGCACAGGACTCTTTGAGGATAATCTCAGTTTTTAACAGTTAGGCAATTTGGTGGTTGTTTTCCATGGTTTCACTCCATTAGTCTGGGGGAAAAAATTATAAATGAAAAAACACTAACGTTACAAATATCACAAATTTAAAAATCAAGAGAGAAGGATGAGACCCTAATGAGAAAAAAAAATCAATAGCACAGTTGAAAAATGAACAATGGTCATAGAAAGTAACTAATAGAAAAATACAAATGGCCAGGAACATGAAATTGTATCTAACTGCATTGATAATCAGATAAGTGAAAACAATAAATATGGAATATATTTTAACTTTTGTTTAGTACAGATTAAAATATTAAAGATAAAATACATTATTGATGAACATGTGAGGAAATAATCACTCCCATGTTTTACTGGTGGGAGCTAGTTTGTTCTTTTTTGTATGTAATCTGGTATTTTTTGATATATAAAACTGTGCAATGAGCAAATTATTTGATCCAGGGTATAACTGCACTTTTAGAAAATTACTCTAAGGAGATAATTAAAAGGTGGTCTTCACATTGCTTATGATGCCACTTTGAGGATTCAAAGCAATAATTTTCAAGCTGACAAGGCAGGGCAGCATAAAACAGGGATGTCCTTTGGCATCATTTATTGTTTCGTTTTGTCTGAGAGACTTTTAAAACCACTTTAGCCACTGTATGGTAGGACACAGAAACAAACTTTTCCTTTTAAATTGAGAACATAATTTTATTGTCATAAATTAGGAATGACCTCAATAAACAACAGGAACCAGATGTATTACCTAATTATCATCAGAAGGATGGACTTCAGATCAGTTGCCCTAGCCAAAGCCATGCTTCTTGGCAGACACCCTCCATTACATCAACACATTAAGATACCTGCAGTTAATTTATTTTTAAGGATATCATTAGACAGTTATAGCTATGGTTTTAACACCTTCCCTGAAAAGTGCCTAGGTTATAGTCATTGAGTTCTGTTTTATGGTGTAGTCACAAATACAAATGTCTGCAGATGCTGGAAAGGTGAAGTTATTGAGCAGAGTAGTCTGGGTGAGAAATGTCGTCAGCTGAGAAGCACAGGACTCTTTGAGGATAATCTCAGTTTTTAACAGTTAGGCAATTTGGTGGTTGTTTTCCATGGTTTCACTCCATGAATAGGTTCAGTCTTTGCAGAGATTCTATGGCAGTGCACAGTTAAAGCTACTGAATGGGGACATTCAATTTAATTTTCTATATCACCAGGTCTCTTGCCCATTTCTATGAAAGCAGCCACATTTTCAGAAATGCTGCATCAGCTTTTTCAGAAATGCTGTATCAGCTGAGATTGGCTTGCAATCCTCTAGGACCTTTCTCTCAATTATTTCCCACAAAATTATATATATCTGGGCCATTATACAGGAGTTTACTGACTAGCCCAGAGTAGCACTTTCCACACAGGATCTGTTCCAGTCTATGAGACACGTTTCATCATCATTTTGCAAGAATCAATATTATTCAGGGTGAATAAACACCATTTCCTGTCATCACCTTTTCAGTAACTAAAGAGAATTTTGACTGAGTTGGTGGAAAAAGATGAAACTGAATATACTATGGCTCCAAGGTTCTGACTTGTGGGACAGACAAGAGCTATATAAGAATTGAAATAGTTCCAGAAGATACTCCAAACAACAGCAACAGTACTAACTGTGTCTTTGGACTGGACTGAAATCAGGTTTTCTAACCCCAAAGCTGCTTCTCTCTCAGTATTCCATATGCCAACAAGTGGGATTAACACTGATCTGGTTTTTCAAGCTAGAAACACAAACATGTCCTTGATTCCTATGCCTTTCCAGCTGTATCTTTTGTAAAGGCTCCCACTTTGTCCTGTCAATTTTGGCTCAGTTGAGTCTAATTCATCTGATGCTTTCATTATAATTAAGGATACTATCATTTTAAAAGGCCCTCAATTGTTCTCCTTTTATCCATCCTTGTCCCCTGTAATTCGCTTCCTACATTGCAGCCAAAGTGACCTTTTCAAGATGCAAATCTGATGGATCTCCCTTGACTACTTAAATCTTTTCAACTGTCTTCAGGTAAAGGTTCTATGGCTTAATATGGAGGTTTTAAGGCTTATGAAGTCCATTAGAATGATGTTTACCTACTGTTCAATCTCAAATTTTAACACTAAACTTTAGACCATTACTTTTTCAATGATCTTTTGTCAGGAGAAGCACAGGACTCTTTGAGGATAATCTCAGTTTTTAACAGTTAGGCAATTTGGTGGTTGTTTTCCATGGTTTCACTCCATGAATAGGTTCAGTCTTTGCAGAGATTCTATGGCAGTGCACAGTTAAAGCTACTGAATGGGGACATTCAATTTAATTTTCTATATCACCAGGTCTCTTGCCCATTTCTATGAAAGCAGCCACATTTTCAGAAATGCTGCATCAGCTTTTTCAGAAATGCTGTATCAGCTGAGATTGGCTTGCAATCCTCTAGGACCTTTCTCTCAATTATTTCCCACAAAATTATATATATCTGGGCCATTATACAGGAGTTTACTGACTAGCCCAGAGTAGCACTTTCCACACAGGATCTGTTCCAGTCTATGAGACACGTTTCATCATCATTTTTGCAAGAATCAATATTATTCAGGGTGAATAAACACCATTTCCTGTCATCACCTTTTCAGTAACTAAAGAGAATTTTGACTGAGTTGGTGGAAAAAGATGAAACTGAATATACTATGGCTCCAAGGTTCTGACTTGTGGGACAGACAAGAGCTATATAAGAATTGAAATAGTTCCAGAAGATACTCCAAACAACAGCAACAGTACTAACTGTGTCTTTGGACTGGACTGAAATCAGGTTTTCTAACCCCAAAGCTGCTTCTCTCTCAGTATTCCATATGCCAACAAGTGGGATTAACACTGATCTGGTTTTTCAAGCTAGAAACACAAACATGTCCTTGATTCCTATGCCTTTCCAGCTGTATCTTTTGTAAAGGCTCCCACTTTGTCCTGTCAATTTTGGCTCAGTTGAGTCTAATTCATCTGATGCTTTCATTATAATTAAGGATACTATCATTTTAAAAGGCCCTCAATTGTTCTCCTTTTATCCATCCTTGTCCCCTGTAATTCGCTTCCTACATTGCAGCCAAAGTGACCTTTTCAAGATGCAAATCTGATGGATCTCCCTTGACTACTTAAATCTTTTCAACTGTCTTCAGGTAAAGGTTCTATGGCTTAATATGGAGGTTTTAAGGCTTATGAAGTCCATTAGAATGATGTTTACCTACTGTTCAATCTCAAATTTTAACACTAAACTTTAGACCATTCTGAGCCATATTTGATTTTTCCAGTAATGCCTTTCTCCTTCCCTAACCTTTAGTTCTTTGAACAAATTATTCCCTCTGGAATCCCCTTCCACCTGCTCTTAATCTGGCTAATTCATGAGAACATTTCAAGTCTTACTGATATAACACTTTGTGTAGGATGGCTTCTCTGATCCTGGTTCTGATGCCCCTTCTGTTGTATTAAATCTATAGTACTTATGCATTATGTACAAATTGTATATGTGGCACTAGTAGTAAAGAACCCACCTGCCAATGAAGGATACATAAGAGACATGGGTTTGATTCATGGGTCAGGAAGATTCTTGGAGGAGAGCATGGCAACCCACTCCAGTATTACTGTCTGGAGAATTCCATAGACAGGAGTCCAGTGGGCTACAGAACATAATGTCACAAAGAGTTGGACACGACTGAAGCGACTTAGCACACATGCACAGGGAAAATTCCAATGCACTAGATGATAAATTCCTGAAGACCCAGTTGTCTAGATAGTTAATATAATATGCCTAAATATTGACTACATGCTAAATAGTCACTAACTGATGATCTAGAATAGATTTTTCGCTATAGATATTTACTGGGAGTTCAGTCTATTTCGAACTAGACTCAGCTAAATTGAGACTTTGTGGGATAACTATTTTCAGAACCAGACTCATGTTCTAACATATGAGACTAGATTAATAGCAAAAGCTTCTCTCTCAGTATTCCATATGCCAACAAGGGATTAACACTGATCTGGTTTTTCAAGCTAGAAACACAAACATGTCCTTGATTCCTATGCCTTTCCAGCTGTATCTTTTGTAAAGGCTCCCACTTTGTCCTGTCAATTTTGGCTCAGTTGAGTCTAATTCATCTGATGCTTTCATTATAATTAAGGATACTATCATTTTAAAAGGCCCTCAATTGTTCTCCTTTTATCCATCCTTGTCCCCTGTAATTCGCTTCCTACATTGCAGCCAAAGTGACCTTTTCAAGATGCAAATCTGATGGATCTCCCTTGACTACTTAAATCTTTTCAACTGTCTTCAGGTAAAGGTTCTATGGCTTAATATGGAGGTTTTAAGGCTTATGAAGTCCATTAGAATGATGTTTACCTACTGTTCAATCTCAAATTTTAACACTAAACTTTAGACCATTCTGAGCCATATTTGATTTTTCCAGTAATGCCTTTCTCCTTCCCTAACCTTTAGTTCTTTGAACAAATTATTCCCTCTGGAATCCCCTTCCACCTGCTCTTAATCTGGCTAATTCATGAGAACATTTCAAGTCTTACTGATATAACACTTTGTGTAGGATGGCTTCTCTGATCCTGGTTCTGATGCCCCTTCTGTTGTATTAAATCTATAGTACTTATGCATTATGTACAAATTGTATATGTGGCACTAGTAGTAAAGAACCCACCTGCCAATGAAGGATACATAAGAGACATGGGTTTGATTCATGGGTCAGGAAGATTCTTGGAGGAGAGCATGGCAACCCACTCCAGTATTACTGTCTGGAGAATTCCATAGACAGGAGTCCAGTGGGCTACAGAACATAATGTCACAAAGAGTTGGACACGACTGAAGCGACTTAGCACACATGCACAGGGAAAATTCCAATGCACTAGATGATAAATTCCTGAAGACCCAGTTGTCTAGATAGTTAATATAATATGCCTAAATATTGACTACATGCTAAATAGTCACTAACTGATGATCTAGAATAGATTTTTCGCTATAGATATTTACTGGGAGTTCAGTCTATTTCGAACCAGACTCAGCTAAATTGAGACTTTTGTGGGATAATATTAATATAAACAATCTTTTAACATATGAAGAAGATTAGGATATTTTCAGCATCTAGCATTGCTAAATATATATTTTGAATATCAAGTAAGTATTAGTGGCAAAGTTCCTTTCAGTAAACAGATGCCATTCATATTGTTATGAACACTTACCAAGTGCCAGCAATGTGTGAACCTCTAGGCAGAATGTTGTGTTAGACGAAGTTTCTGCTTGGGAACTAAATCTGACAGACAGACAATGTGCAAATATAGTACAGGCCTAGGTTATGCACAACAGAAGGAGGAGTGATAAGACACTTTAGTCTGCTTGTAAGCTTTTTTCCTGATAGGATATGACATTCAATATTTTAGAGAAGAATGTTTAGAAATCTGTCTCACTTGGAATTTGAGGGTTACCACCCTGGGCCCATGAGGCAGAGAGGTTTAAGTCCAAAATCAGCTCTTTCATTTGCCACTTAGAAGAGGTACTTAGTGATGTTGAGCCTCGGTTTTAAGTATTTTTAAGATAACAACAGTAATAATATCTGTCTCTGTCATGACCACTTTTCTTTGTGAACTTGACTAGGTTAAGGGATGCTCAGATAGTTGGTCATTTTGTCTGGGTATGTTTGTGATGGTGTTTCAGAATGAGATTAGCATCTGAATCAGTAAACTGAGCAAAGGAGACTGATTTTTCTTTCTTTCTTTCTTTTTTAAATTTTTAATTCCTTATTTTAAAGATTTTACAGAGTTTTGTTGTTCACTGACATGTATGTTCCCAGATCATTCATATGCACATCCATGGTCCCCCCACCCCCCATGCAGTTCCCCCCCTCCCACCCCTCCGGACCATCCAATGACAGTGAGCATCACCCAATCCACCGAGGGCCTGAACCAAACAAAAAGGAGGAGGAAGGGCTAATCTGCTCTTTTTTCTTGATTTGGGATACCCATATTCTCCTTCCTTTGGACAGTGAAACTCCTGGTTCTTGGTCATTTGAACTCTGGGATTTACATCAGCAGTTCCTCTGATTCTCAGACCTCTGGCCTTGGCTGGATTATACCACGACCTTTCTCCAGCTTAAAGATGGCATACTGCAGAATTTCTCAGCCCCCATAACCATGCGAGAAAATTCTTATTAAAAGATCTCCTCTCAAATATCCATATAATTACTATTGCTTTTGTTTCTCTGGAAAACCCTGACACATAGTCTCCTAGATTTATTATTGTGAAGATTTTAAATTTTCAGCATCTAGCATTGCTAAATATATATTTTGAATATCAAGTAGTTGTTTTATGAAAAAACTTACCAAGTGCCAGCAATGTGTGAACCTCTAGGCAGAATGTTGTGTTAGACGAAGTTTCTGCTTGGGAACTAAATCTGACAGACAGACAATGTGCAAATATAGTACAGGCCTAGGTTATGCACAACAGAAGGAGGAGTGATAAGACACTTTAGTCTGCTTGTAAGCTTTTTTCCTGATAGGATATGACATTCAATATTTTAGAGAAGAATGTTTAGAAATCTGTCTCACTTGGAATTTGAGGGTTACCACCCTGGGCCCATGAGGCAGAGAGGTTTAAGTCCAAAATCAGCTCTTTCATTTGCCACTTAGAAGAGGTACTTAGTGATGTTGAGCCTCGGTTTTAAGTATTTTTAAGATAACAACAGTAATAATATCTGTCTCTGTCATGACCACTTTTCTTTGTGAACTTGACTAGGTTAAGGGATGCTCAGATAGTTGGTCATTTTGTCTGGGTATGTTTGTGATGGTGTTTCAGAATGAGATTAGCATCTGAATCAGTAAACTGAGCAAAGGAGACTGATTTTTCTTTCTTTCTTTCTTTTTTAAATTTTTAATTCCTTATTTTAAAGATTTTACAGAGTTTTGTTGTTCACTGACATGTATGTTCCCAGATCATTCATATGCACATCCATGGTCCCCCCACCCCCCATGCAGTTCCCTCCCACCCCTCCGGACCATCCAATGACAGTGAGCATCACCCAATCCACCGAGGGCCTGAACCAAACAAAAAGGAGGAGGAAGGGCTAATCTGCTCTTTTTTCTTGATTTGGGATACCCATATTCTCCTTCCTTTGGACAGTGAAACTCCTGGTTCTTGGTCATTTGAACTCTGGGATTTACATCAGCAGTTCCTCTGATTCTCAGACCTCTGGCCTTGGCTGGATTATACCACGACCTTTCTCCAGCTTAAAGATGGCATACTGCAGAATTTCTCAGCCCCCATAACCATGCGAGAAAATTCTTATTAAAAGATCTCCTCTCAAATATCCATATAATTACTATTGCTTTTGTTTCTCTGGAAAACCCTGACACATAGTCTCCTAGATTTATTATTGTGAAGATTAAACAACATTACTTAAAATTTTTGACATAGTACCTGGTACATAGAAAGTACTCTCAGTAAAGGTTAGATACTAAAATTCCTTAAACTAACACTATCATTTAACTGATGTTGAAACAAAGGCACTGAAGATGTTAAATGAAATCACCTATGGGTTCACAGCTAGTTAGTATAAGGCACAAGACTACAATGAAGATCTTTTGATTCTCCATCATCTCACCTATACCTGGTGCCCTTTACCTGATTGCCTGAATACAGTACATGGATACAAATTGAGGAAGCATCATAACCCATGGTGTCCCATGGTCAAAGTTCTTATGAAAATAAGTATTGCTTAATTTATTGGCACTCTGACCATGCTTTATGTTCATTATAATAAGGAGAAAAGAACATGCAGAATTATGTGAGCAAAGAAAATGCCATCATCTGAAGAAAAAAATGATGAGGTTAGCAAGAACATTAGCTATGTAGATTTGTTCTTTTGTGCTATAAATGTAGTACCAAGGTAGCAAGTATGTATTTGATTGAATGTAGTGATAAGTATATATTTGATATCAGAGGAGGAAACTTGAGGGTTAAAAGGAACATACCTTGTCCATTAATTTTATCAGCTAGTAGAAACTCATGAAAATCTAAATAGTTAATCTTTTGATTTTCTACTTTAAAATATGTTTTAAAAATGCAAATATCTTATACATTAATGAGGATTAGGATCTAAAAACATTTCTCTTTCTTTTTAAATTGAAATGTAGTTGATATACATCAAAAACATATGTTTAACATATTGGACACATGATAAATGGATGGGTTTGTGTAAGGGGTTGACAGGAGGATAGAGACAATTACCAAAGCATACATTTAAAATAATAGTTCTTGATTCTGCTAACATTCATTTATTTATTCACTTTTTTCAAAATTTTAGAACTGATAAGAACAGATACTACACTTGATCTTAGTCAGAAGTTCAAGAGGTGATAAAAATTTCATGGCCAACTCTGATTAAGACATTTATTTTAGATTTACTTTCCTGATATAAACAACTGTAAAACTAGAAAAATAAATAAGGCAAATATTTTCAAGTACTGGTAAACAGGCAGTGAAGTTCTGTGACTCTTGAGAGAAGGGAAATACAGGTTAAAGAGCTCTCTGTTTGCACCAGGATTCTGCTCAGAGGCATTTTCCTGACTGTGTTGTGAGTAGGTTGAACACCAGCAGAAACCAGAGATCTGTCTCAAATGAGCCAGAGATCAGAGTTTAGGACTATAGAAATGGCTGGAATTTGTGTAGCAGAGATTGGAAACAAGAGAGAGGAGGTGTGAGGAATGCCCAGATGATAGCAGGTGGGTTTTGTCCAAGGACCAGCACACAGCAACTTGTGCTTTACCTGATTGCCTGAATACAGTACATGGATACAAATTGAGGAAGCATCATAACCCATGGTGTCCCATGGTCAAAGTTCTTATGAAAATAAGTATTGCTTAATTTATTGGCACTCTGACCATGCTTTATGTTCATTATAATAAGGAGAAAAGAACATGCAGAATTATGTGAGCAAAGAAAATGCCATCATCTGAAGAAAAAAATGATGAGGTTAGCAAGAACATTAGCTATGTAGATTTGTTCTTTTGTGCTATAAATGTAGTACCAAGGTAGCAAGTATGTATTTGATTGAATGTAGTGATAAGTATATATTTGATATCAGAGGAGGAAACTTGAGGGTTAAAAGGAACATACCTTGTCCATTAATTTTATCAGCTAGTAGAAACTCATGAAAATCTAAATAGTTAATCTTTTGATTTTCTACTTTAAAATATGTTTTAAAAATGCAAATATCTTATACATTAATGAGGATTAGGATCTAAAAACATTTCTCTTTCTTTTTAAATTGAAATGTAGTTGATATACATCAAAAACATATGTTTAACATATTGGACACATGATAAATGGATGGGTTTGTGTAAGGGGTTGACAGGAGGATAGAGACAATTACCAAAGCATACATTTAAAATAATAGTTCTTGATTCTGCTAACATTCATTTATTTATTCACTTTTTTCAAAATTTTAGAACTGATAAGAACAGATACTACACTTGATCTTAGTCAGAAGTTCAAGAGGTGATAAAAATTTCATGGCCAACTCTGATTAAGACATTTATTTTAGATTTACTTTCCTGATATAAACAACTGTAAAACTAGAAAAATAAATAAGGCAAATATTTTCAAGTACTGGTAAACAGGCAGTGAAGTTCTGTGACTCTTGAGAGAAGGGAAATACAGGTTAAAGAGCTCTCTGTTTGCACCAGGATTCTGCTCAGAGGCATTTTCCTGACTGTGTTGTGAGTAGGTTGAACACCAGCAGAAACCAGAGATCTGTCTCAAATGAGCCAGAGATCAGAGTTTAGGACTATAGAAATGGCTGGAATTTGTGTAGCAGAGATTGGAAACAAGAGAGAGGAGGGTGTGAGGAATGCCCAGATGATAGCAGGTGGGTTTTGTCCAAGGACCAGCACACAGCAACTTGTGCAAAGAGTTAAGAAATAAGCTGATGAAAAAGAGGCAACAGAGTGTTAGGAGATAAAAAAAAATGAAGAGAACTTACTGTCTACCTGAAGAATCCAGCCAAAAGTGGATTAGGACACTCTCTAACTGAAAGAATCCCATAACCTAGAGTGAGTGCCATGCACTAGGGCTAGCGATAAAACTCAAATACTCATTCTAAAAACATATAAATTAATAGACATTGATTCCAAATTAAAGCAGTGAAGGAAAAAACATTTTAATAAGTTTACAGAGACCTAGTAACTTGTGAAACAATATCAAGTAACATGTCAAATTCCATATAACACATATGTGATCAGTCTTAATGGGACAGGAGATGGAGAAATGAACAAAAACTTATTTTAAAAAATAACAGCCCCTAAGATTTCCTAAACAGATTTCCTAAACTTATCCAAAAACATTAATCTAGAAATCCAAGAAGTTCAGTGAATTCAAAGTAGGGTAAATACAAGGAAAGCCACACTATGTTCACAGTTGTCAAACTGCTGGAAATCAATGATAAAGAGAAAAACCCTGCAGCCAGAGGTAAGACACCATAATGAATGGAAACAATGATAAGAATAATAATTCACTGTATTGGAAAAAAGTAGAGGCCCCAAAAAAAGGTAGAGCAGACCTTGCGGTGGAGAGGTGGAGCCAGTCGACCATGTGGCAGAAAGGTGGTGCCAGCACCTGTCAGGAGAGGCGCAGCACCAGGTGGAGTCCCCACACACTGGCCAAAGACCAATCCTAGGAATCCTGAGAGAAAACACCGACTACAAGACTCAAACATAAAACATCAAAAAGCACACAATAATGAAAAGACAGAGAAACACCACACAAATGAAGGAACAAACTATGAACATGCAGACCTAAATGACCAAAGGAAAAATAGAGAAACTATCAGAAAAAGGATTCAGAAGAGTGATAGTAAGGACGATTCAAAACTCCGAAAATAGAATAATAGAGAGAATTGACACATTGGAGAAAGACACGCAGGAAATTAAGAAAAAAATTAAAGATACAAAAAGCTCAATTAATGAACTTAAAAAACAACAAATAGAGACAAACAACTCAATTGCTGAACTTAAAAATACTGTGTAAGGACTCAATAGTAGAGTATCTGAGGCAGAAGAACGGATAAGTGAGCTGGAAGACAGAATGGTGGAAATAACGGATGAAGAACAGAAAAAAGAGTAAAGAATGAAAAGAACTGAGGACAGTCTCAGAGACCTCTGGGACAATATCAAAGGCATCAACATTCAAATAATAGGGATCCCAGAAGAAGTAGAGAAAAAGAACGGCTATGAAAAAATTTTTGAAGAGATTATAGCAGAAAACTTTTCCAACATGGGAAAGGGAATAGTCAATCAGGTCCAAGAAGCACAAACAGCCCCATACTGGATAAATCATAGGAGAAAGACACCAAGACACATATTAATCAAGCTAACACAGACTAAACACAAAGACAGAATACTTAGAGCAGCAAGGGAAAAAAAAAACCAGGTAACACACAAGGGAAGTCCTGTACATTAAACTGCTAATCTCTCAACAGAAACCTTGCAGGCCAGAAGAGAATGGCAGGGCACATTTAAATGGCTAAAAGAAAACAACCTTCAACCAAGAATTATCTACCCAACAAGGATCTCATTCAGAATTGATGGAGAAGTCAAAAGCTTCACAGACAAGCAAAAGCTAAAAGAATTTTGTACCAGGAAACCAGCCTTAGAACAAGTGTTAAAGGGCCTGATATAGCTAATAAATACAAGAGTAGGAGAAGTCCTACAAATCAAACCCCAAACATCTAAGATGACAACAGGCACATTCGTATCAATAATTACTTTGAATGTAAACAGACTAAATGCTCCAACCAAAAGACACAGACTGACTGAATGAATACAAGAGCAAGACCCATATATACTCTGTTTACAAGAGACCCACTTCAAACCTAACAACATGCATAGACAGAAAGTGAGAGGATGGAAAAACATATTCCATGCAAATGGAAATCAAAAGAAAGCTGGAGTAGCAATCCTCATATCAGACAAAATAGACTTTAAAATAAAGAAGATTATAAGAGATGAGGTAGGACACTACATAATGATCAAGGGATCGATTCAGAGGAAGACATAACAATCATAAATAGCTATGCACCCAACACAGGAGCACCCCAATACATAAGACAAACACTTTCAGACTTAAAAGAAGAAATTGACAATAACACAATAATAGTAGGAGATTTTAACACCACTCTTACATCAATGGACAGATCATCGAAGAAGAAATTAATAAAGAAACACAAGACTTAAATGACACACTAGAAGAGATGGACCTCATGGATATCTTTAGGACCGTCCATCCAAAAGCAGAAGAATACACTTTCTTCTCAAGTGCTCATGGAACAGTCTCCAAGATAGATCACATCCTGGGCCACAAATCAAACCTCAGTCAATTCAAGAAAACTGAAATTATATCAGCCATTGTCTCTTACCACAATGCAATGAGACTAGAGATCAACTGCAGGAAAAAAGCCACTAAAAACACAAACACATGGAGATTAAACAACACATACCTAAAGAACAGATTATGAAACAAATCAAAGGAGAAATTAAAAAATTCCTAGAAGAAAATGACAATGAACACATGACAGTGCAAAACCTATGGGATATCACAAAAGTAGTTCTAAGAGGGAAGCTTATAGCAATACCATCCTACCTCAAGAAGCAAGAAAAATATCAAAAAGATGACCTAACCCTATGCTTAAAACAACTGGAGAAAGAACAACATGACAGATGCAAAAGCTTCACAGACAAGCAAAAGCTAAAAGAATTTTGTACCAGGAAACCAGCCTTAGAACAAGTGTTAAAGGGCCTGATATAGCTAATAAATACAAGAGTAGGAGAAGTCCTACAAATCAAACCCCAAACATCTAAGATGACAACAGGCACATTCGTATCAATAATTACTTTGAATGTAAACAGACTAAATGCTCCAACCAAAAGACACAGACTGACTGAATGAATACAAGAGCAAGACCCATATATACTCTGTTTACAAGAGACCCACTTCAAACCTAACAACATGCATAGACAGAAAGTGAGAGGATGGAAAAACATATTCCATGCAAATGGAAATCAAAAGAAAGCTGGAGTAGCAATCCTCATATCAGACAAAATAGACTTTAAAATAAAGAAGATTATAAGAGATGAGGTAGGACACTACATAATGATCAAGGGATCGATTCAGAGGAAGACATAACAATCATAAATAGCTATGCACCCAACACAGGAGCACCCCAATACATAAGACAAACACTTTCAGACTTAAAAGAAGAAATTGACAATAACACAATAATAGTAGGAGATTTTAACACCACTCTTACATCAATGGACAGATCATCGAAGAAGAAATTAATAAAGAAACACAAGACTTAAATGACACACTAGAAGAGATGGACCTCATGGATATCTTTAGGACCGTCCATCCAAAAGCAGAAGAATACACTTTCTTCTCAAGTGCTCATGGAACAGTCTCCAAGATAGATCACATCCTGGGCCACAAATCAAACCTCAGTCAATTCAAGAAAACTGAAATTATATCAGCCATTGTCTCTTACCACAATGCAATGAGACTAGAGATCAACTGCAGGAAAAAAGCCACTAAAAACACAAACACATGGAGATTAAACAACACATACCTTAAAAAAAAACCTGATTCCTGAGCAAATCAAAGGAGAAATTAAAAAATTCCTAGAAGAAAATGACAATGAACACATGACAGTGCAAAACCTATGGGATATCACAAAAGTAGTTCTAAGAGGGAAGCTTATAGCAATACCATCCTACCTCAAGAAGCAAGAAAAATATCAAAAAGATGACCTAACCCTATGCTTAAAACAACTGGAGAAAGAACAACAACAAAACCCCCAAAACCAGCAGAAGAAGGGAAATCATAAAGATCAGAGCAGAAATAAATGCCCAAGAAATGAAAGAAACAATAGTAAAGATAAATAAAACAAGAAGCTGGTTCTTTGAAAAGATAAACAAAATTGACAAGCCACTGGCCAGACTCATGAAGAAAAAGAGAGAGAAGAACCAGATCAACAAAATCAAAAATGAAAAAGGAGAGATTACAACAGATTATGCAGAAATCCAAAGGATTCTAAGAGACTATTATGAAAAACTCTACAGCAACAAACTGGACAACCTGGAAGAAATGGACGGTTTCTTGGAGAAGATTAATCTCCCAAGACTGAACCAGGAAGAAATAGAAACTATGGACAAGCCAATCACAAGCTCAAAAATCGGATTTGTGATTAAAAATCTACCCCAAAATTAAAGCCCAGGGTCTGAAGGTTTCACAGGTGAATTCTACCAAACATTTAAAGAAGAGCTAATGCTTGTCTTCTGAAACTCTTCCAAAAAATTGCTCAGGAAGGAACACTTCCAAACACATTCTACGAGGCCGCCATCACCTTGATACCAAAATGAGGCAAAGACAAGACAAAAAAAAGAAAATTATAGACCAATTTCATTGATGAATTTGGATGCCAAAATCCTCAACAAAATCCTAGCAAACAGAATTCAACAACACATCAAAAAACTCATGTATCATGACTAAGTAGGGTTCATCCCAGGCATTCAATGATTATTCAATATCTGCAAATCAATGTGATACAGCAAATCAACAAATTGAGAGGCAAAATTCATGTGATAATCTGAATACATCAGACTCAAACCTCAGTCAAAAAAATTTCACATTGTCTCTTACCACAATGCAATGAGACTAGAGATCAACTGCAGGAAAAAAGCCACTAAAAACACAAACACATGGAGATTAAACAACACATACCTTAAAAAAAAACCTGATTCCTGAGCAAATCAAAGGAGAAATTAAAAAATTCCTAGAAGAAAATGACAATGAACACATGACAGTGCAAAACCTATGGGATATCACAAAAGTAGTTCTAAGAGGGAAGCTTATAGCAATACCATCCTACCTCAAGAAGCAAGAAAAATATCAAAAAGATGACCTAACCCTATGCTTAAAACAACTGGAGAAAGAACAACAACAAAACCCCCAAAACCAGCAGAAGAAGGGAAATCATAAAGATCAGAGCAGAAATAAATGCCCAAGAAATGAAAGAAACAATAGTAAAGATAAATAAAACAAGAAGCTGGTTCTTTGAAAAGATAAACAAAATTGACAAGCCACTGGCCAGACTCATGAAGAAAAAGAGAGAGAAGAACCAGATCAACAAAATCAAAAATGAAAAAGGAGAGATTACAACAGATTATGCAGAAATCCAAAGGATTCTAAGAGACTATTATGAAAAACTCTACAGCAACAAACTGGACAACCTGGAAGAAATGGACGGTTTCTTGGAGAAGATTAATCTCCCAAGACTGAACCAGGAAGAAATAGAAACTATGGACAAGCCAATCACAAGCTCAAAAATCGGATTTGTGATTAAAAATCTACCCCAAAATTAAAGCCCAGGGTCTGAAGGTTTCACAGGTGAATTCTACCAAACATTTAAAGAAGAGCTAATGCTTGTCTTCTGAAACTCTTCCAAAAAATTGCTCAGGAAGGAACACTTCCAAACACATTCTACGAGGCCGCCATCACCTTGATACCAAAATGAGGCAAAGACAAGACAAAAAAAAGAAAATTATAGACCAATTTCATTGATGAATTTGGATGCCAAAATCCTCAACAAAATCCTAGCAAACAGAATTCAACAACACATCAAAAAACTCATGTATCATGACTAAGTAGGGTTCATCCCAGGCATTCAATGATTATTCAATATCTGCAAATCAATGTGATACAGCAAATCAACAAATTGAGAGGCAAAATTCATGTGATAATCTGAATAGATGCAGAAAAAGTCTTCAACAAAATCCCGCACCCATTTATGATTAAAAAAAAAAAAAAAATTCAAAAAATGGATATGGAAGGAACCTACCTCAACATAGTGAAAGCCATATAAGAGAAGCCAACAGTGAACATTATTCTCAAGGCTGAAAACTGAAAGTATTCACTCTAAAATCAGGAACAAGACAGGGTTGTCCATTTTCATCACTGTTATTAAACATAGTCCTGGAAGTTCTAGAAATGGCAATAAGAGAAGAAAAACAAATAGAAGGTATCCAGATTGGAAAAGAAGTAGTAAAAATCTCTCTTTTTGCAGACAACATGATATTATACATAGAAAACCCCAAAGACACTATTAGAAAACTACTAGAGCTAATCAATGAATTCAGCAATGTCACAGGATACAAAATCAATACACAGAAATCATTCCTATATCCAAACAATGAAAAATCAGAGAATGAAATCAAAGATGCAATGCCATTCACCATTGCAGCCAAAAGAATAATATATCTAGTAATAAACCTAACCAAGGAAACAAAAGAACTGTACACAGAAAATTACAAGACACTAATGAAAATAATCAAAGAAGACTTAAACAGATGGAGAGATATTCCATGTTCCTGGATCGGAAGAATCAATATTGTGAAAATGAACATATTACCAAATATCATCTACAGATTCAATGCAATCCCTATCAAGTTATCAATGATATTCTTCACAGAATTGAACTAAAACTACCCCCAAAATTAAAGCCCAGGGTCTGAAGGTTTCACAGGTGAATTCTACCAAACATTTAAAGAAGAGCTAATGCTTGTCTTCTGAAACTCTTCCAAAAAATTGCTCAGGAAGGAACACTTCCAAACACATTCTACGAGGCCGCCATCACCTTGATACCAAAATGAGGCAAAGACAAGACAAAAAAAAGAAAATTATAGACCAATTTCATTGATGAATTTGGATGCCAAAATCCTCAACAAAATCCTAGCAAACAGAATTCAACAACACATCAAAAAACTCATGTATCATGACTAAGTAGGGTTCATCCCAGGCATTCAATGATTATTCAATATCTGCAAATCAATGTGATACAGCAAATCAACAAATTGAGAGGCAAAATTCATGTGATAATCTGAATAGATGCAGAAAAAGTCTTCAACAAAATCCCGCACCCATTTATGATAAAAAAAAAACTCTTCAAAAAATGGGCATAGAAGGAACCTATCTCAACATAGTGAAAGCCATATATGAGAAGCCACAGTGAACATTATTCTCAATGGTGAAAAACTGAAAGATCAGGAACAAGACAGGGGTGTCCACTTTCACCACTATTATTCAACATAGTCCTGGAAGTTCTAGAAATAGCAATAAGAGAAGAAAAACAAATAGAAGGTATCCAGATTGGAAAAGAAGTAGTAAAAATCTCTCTTTTTGCAGACAACATGATATTATACATAGAAAACCCCAAAGACACTATTAGAAAACTACTAGAGCTAATCAATGAATTCAGCAATGTCACAGGATACAAAATCAATACACAGAAATCATTCCTATATCCAAACAATGAAAAATCAGAGAATGAAATCAAAGATGCAATGCCATTCACCATTGCAGCCAAAAGAATAATATATCTAGTAATAAACCTAACCAAGGAAACAAAAGAACTGTACACAGAAAATTACAAGACACTAATGAAAATAATCAAAGAAGACTTAAACAGATGGAGAGATATTCCATGTTCCTGGATCGGAAGAATCAATATTGTGAAAATGAACATATTACCAAATATCATCTACAGATTCAATGCAATCCCTATCAAGTTATCAATGATATTCTTCACAGAATCAGACCAAAGAATAACACAGTTCATATGGAAACACAGAAGACCCCGAATAGCCAAAGCAATCCTGAGAAAGAAGAATGGAGCTGGTACATATATAGAATGGAGTACTATTCAGCTGTAAAAACAAATGCAGAAGAATCAGTTATAATGAGGTGGATGGAGCTAGAACCTATTATGCAAAGTGAAGTAAGTCAAAAGAGAAATACAAGTATAGTATACTACACATACATATGGAATCAAGTACGATGGTAATGATAACACACGCAGTGAAGCATTGGAAAAACAAACAGAGAACAGACTTATGGATATCGTGAGGAATGAACAGGGGGTGGGAGGCATAGAGGGAGTAACATGGAAACCTATACTATGTCTGAGAAAGATACCTATTGTCATTGCGGTGTGGGCAAGCAGGCGATTTTGTCCCCAACCCCAAACATTTCAGGTCTGCAGATATTTTTTATTGTCACCATGGGGTAGGGACACTACTAGCAGCTAATGGGTAGAAACCAGGAATGCTGCGAAACATCCTACAATGAATAGGACAGCCTCCTACACAAAGTATTTTCTGACCCCAAATGTCAGAGAAATCCTAGAATGAAGGTATATAAAAAAATAAGCTTCTATTCCTAGCTCAAATTATGTATAAAAATCATCTGAAAAGACTCATAGGCTTAAATGTGACAGCTACATTATAAACCATTTGGAATAAAACCTAGGAGACTATCTTCATGACATTAGTGCAGGCAGATGTTTCAGGATAAAAAAGCAATACTACTAAAAAATTTGATGAATTAATGAATTAGTTTCCATGAAAATTTTAAAGTTCTTCCCTTTCAAACATACTAGTAAGAATATGAAGGCACAGACTGTGAGAAAATATTTATAATATATATGTACAACAAAGGATAAATGTTAATAAAATATAATAATGATTATGAACCAATAAAAACATTCAAGAACTTAAAAAACACTTGACAAAAGAACATCCTGAAAGGGCAATAAATCCTGAAAGGATAAAAGGTGCTCAACATAACTGCCATCAGAGAAATGTAAATTAAAACTACAATGAGATACCACTACACAACCACCAAAATAGCTAAAATTAAAGACTGACAAAGATGTCATGTTTAATAACAAAGGGAAAAAGGGAATAGTTAACTGGTAGGAGTGTAAAATGGCACGACCACTTTGGAAGATGGTTGGTATTTTTTTAAAAAAAAATTTTTTGGAGTATAGTTGATTTACAATGTTGTGTTAGTTTTGGCAGTTTTTAATAAACATCTACCTAGCAAATTAACTCCTAGGTATTTATTCAAAAGAAATAAAAACATCTGGCAAAAAATACATATAGAATGTATATAGAAGCTTTATTTATAATTGCCAACAATTGAAGATCATTTAAATGTTCATCAGTAGAAACTTGAAGACATTGATACAATGGAATAATACTCAACAATAAGTAATGAACTTCTGATGTACAGAAAAATAGGGATATATCTTATATTGAGTGAATGAATATAAAAAAGTACATGCTATGCAATTCCAGTTGTACAGTTTAAGAAAGTTCTATGGGGATTGAAATAAAAACAGTGATTGCCATTCAGTAATGACTGAAAGTTGGAGTGAGGAAATTTCTAGGGTCATGGAAATGCTCTATATCTTAGTTTTTGTTGTCTTTTACATTTCTCTTTGATTCTTATTTCTTGACTGTATTGCCTCAATCCTGACAAGTTATAAAGGTTGTATTTTTCAAAGACAATTGTGTCTCCCTTTACTTTTGAAAACTTCAAATTATAACTCTGGATGTTTGGATGTATATAAAAGTTGTGTAAAATGTGGCAAAGATTGCAGTGAGGTTCGTAGACAACCTTTGCAAATGCTGCTACGCTAGGGTGGGGATACAAGCAATACTACTAAAAAATTTGATGAATTAATGAATTAGTTTCCATGAAAATTTTAAAGTTCTTCCCTTTCAAACATACTAGTAAGAATATGAAGGCACAGACTGTGAGAAAATATTTATAATATATATGTACAACAAAGGATAAATGTTAATAAAATATAATAATGATTATGAACCAATAAAAACATTCAAGAACTTAAAAAACACTTGACAAAAGAACATCCTGAAAGGGCAATAAATCCTGAAAGGATAAAAGGTGCTCAACATAACTGCCATCAGAGAAATGTAAATTAAAACTACAATGAGATACCACTACACAACCACCAAAATAGCTAAAATTAAAGACTGACAAAGATGTCATGTTTAATAACAAAGGGAAAAAGGGAATAGTTAACTGGTAGGAGTGTAAAATGGCACGACCACTTTGGAAGATGGTTGGTATTTTTTTAAAAAAAAATTTTTTGGAGTATAGTTGATTTACAATGTTGTGTTAGTTTTGGCAGTTTTTAATAAACATCTACCTAGCAAATTAACTCCTAGGTATTTATTCAAAAGAAATAAAAACATCTGGCAAAAAATACATATAGAATGTATATAGAAGCTTTATTTATAATTGCCAACAATTGAAGATCATTTAAATGTTCATCAGTAGAAACTTGAAGACATTGATACAATGGAATAATACTCAACAATAAGTAATGAACTTCTGATGTACAGAAAAATAGGGATATATCTTATATTGAGTGAATGAATATAAAAAAGTACATGCTATGCAATTCCAGTTGTACAGTTTAAGAAAGTTCTATGGGGATTGAAATAAAAACAGTGATTGCCATTCAGTAATGACTGAAAGTTGGAGTGAGGAAATTTCTAGGGTCATGGAAATGCTCTATATCTTAGTTTTTGTTGTCTTTTACATTTCTCTTTGATTCTTATTTCTTGACTGTATTGCCTCAATCCTGACAAGTTATAAAGGTTGTATTTTTCAAAGACAATTGTGTCTCCCTTTACTTTTGAAAACTTCAAATTATAACTCTGGATGTTTGGATGTATATAAAAGTTGTGTAAAATGTGGCAAAGATTGCAGTGAGGTTCGTAGACAACCTTTGCAAATGCTGCTACGCTAGGGTGGGGATACAGTGTTCCTCCCACTGATGAGATCACTAGCCACACATTCCTAATTCCTAATTAAGATGACTCTAATCTAGGTTGGTCAATCATTAGAGTATCTGTCCATGCTGCACAGGCTGTGTACGCATGAAATAGTGCTAACAATTTTGCAGAGTTTGCAACAGCTGCTGGGAGGAGAGGACCTCTTTTCTTCTGAGATCACATGCAACAATGACATGAGCCTAGAGCTCCATAGGGGCAGTTAGTTAAACCTTTGATGAATAAAGTTCTTATAGAAAAACATGGAGCTGAGAGAATGAGAGTGATATTTGATGACAGCTTGTACCCAGTTTGCTCCGAGACATTTTTGTTAGGTGAGTTATTATTACTATTATTATTATTACTCTCATTTCTTTCCTTTTTTTTTTTTTTTTTGCGTTAGCTAGTTTGAGGGGCTTCTCCCATTTGCAGCCAAAGGAGACCTGACTAACATAGCAGGACTGCTGTTTTAAGAAGCTTCCCAACCAGAATTCTTAAAGGAGCCTGCAGGAATTATTCAGTGACCTTACAAAGCAGTAGGAGTTTGATTGACTTTTTGGAAGAATGAAAAACTGAACATACTCAACTCATCTTCAGATCTACTGGGGAAAAGCAGATGGATCCAACAATCTCTTATAATTGCTTCCTTGGCTAAATCACTCAGGACTACAGGGATTTGCTATTTTATGAAATTAAAAAAAGGAACAACAGGAGATATTACCTAACTTTTGATAAAGAAGAATGCCTGCAGGTTCTTAGGGCCCAGCAGGAAAGAGGTCATAATCAGTCTATTAGTCTTGCAGTAGTTAAAAGAGGTATGCTTTGTGCCTTGCTAGGCCTAGCATCAGCTATTTTCCAGCTTCCACACAAGGATATTTACTACATTCTCTGGGAAAAAAGTTTAGGATCCCAAATGCTCATCTTTTAATTTAGGTCTCTTCATGAGAAAAATAGATATTTCATGGTAGAGATTTCAAAGAAACGTTGGATCTCAAATCTGATTTTGGAGGTAAGAAAGACTGTAAGCTATGCCCAGGGGCAGAGGATAGAGGCAGACATCCTGCAGAGAAACCCTTAAAGTTAGGCCATCCTAGTTTTTGCTTATAATGAGATAGCACTCTGGTTGATGCAGGCTGCATGATGACTCAGTGGCACACTAAATCTGAAAGGGAACTGTCAGGAGGTTTAGGATACTGAAGAGCTTCATGGGGGACAATCCACTATGTCTTCTACTGTACCATTTGCTGGTGTCCTTCAAGTATGAATCATCCCCAAATATGAATCAGAAAAATTGGAAAATAAAAAAATAGCTACTCATAAGTTACTGAGCCATTCTTGGCAATATTTTGTCATATTTACTTCTAGCATTTCCACCTTAATATATGTTCTTCATTTAGTTCAACATGTGCTTTTTTTACATTATAAGTATTTCCCCATTTAAAAATAATGTTTGTAATAAGCATTTTTAATATCGATTTCATTTCCTTGGGCTCCAAAATCACTGCAAATGATGACTGCAGTCATGAATTTAAAAGATGCTTACAGTTTGAAAGAAAAGATATGACAGACCTAGACAGCAAAGTAAAAAAGCAAAGACATCACTTTAATCACAAAAGTCTGTTAAGTATAGACAAAGCTATGGTTTCTCCAGTAGTCATGTATAAATATGAGAATTGGACCATAAAGAAGGTTGAGGGCTGAAAAATTAATTCTTTTGAGCTATAGTGCTAGAGAGGATTCTTGAGAGTCTCTCAGACAGCAAGAAGATCAAATCAGTCTCTTCTAAAGGAAATTAACCTTGAATTCTTGTTGGAAGGACTGATGCTAAAGCTGAAGCTCCAGTATTTTGGCTGTGTGATGTGAAGAGCTGACTCATTGGAAAAGACCCTGATGCTGGGAAAGACTGAGGGCAGAAGGAAAAGGGGGCAGCAGAAGATGAGATGGTTAGATAGCATTACCAATTTTATGAACATGAACTTGGGCAAACTCCAAAAAGAGATGTAGCCATGCTCAATTTAGGTCTCTTCATGAGAAAATAGATATTTCATGGTAGAGATTTCAAAGAAACGTTGGATCTCAAATCTGATTTTGGAGGTAAGAAAGACTGTAAGCTATGCCCAGGGGCAGAGGATAGAGGCAGACATCCTGCAGAGAAACCCTTAAAGTTAGGCCATCCTAGTTTTTGCTTATAATGAGATAGCACTCTGGTTGATGCAGGCTGCATGATGACTCAGTGGCACACTAAATCTGAAAGGGAACTGTCAGGAGGTTTAGGATACTGAAGAGCTTCATGGGGGACAATCCACTATGTCTTCTACTGTACCATTTGCTGGTGTCCTTCAAGTATGAATCATCCCCAAATATGAATCAGAAAAATTGGAAAATAAAAAAATAGCTACTCATAAGTTACTGAGCCATTCTTGGCAATATTTTGTCATATTTACTTCTAGCATTTCCACCTTAATATATGTTCTTCATTTAGTTCAACATGTGCTTTTTTTACATTATAAGTATTTCCCCATTTAAAAATAATGTTTGTAATAAGCATTTTTAATATCGATTTCATTTCCTTGGGCTCCAAAATCACTGCAAATGATGACTGCAGTCATGAATTTAAAAGATGCTTACAGTTTGAAAGAAAAGATATGACAGACCTAGACAGCAAAGTAAAAAAGCAAAGACATCACTTTAATCACAAAAGTCTGTTAAGTATAGACAAAGCTATGGTTTCTCCAGTAGTCATGTATAAATATGAGAATTGGACCATAAAGAAGGTTGAGGGCTGAAAAATTAATTCTTTTGAGCTATAGTGCTAGAGAGGATTCTTGAGAGTCTCTCAGACAGCAAGAAGATCAAATCAGTCTCTTCTAAAGGAAATTAACCTTGAATTCTTGTTGGAAGGACTGATGCTAAAGCTGAAGCTCCAGTATTTTGGCCACCTGATGCAAAGAGCTGACTCATTGGAAAAGACCCTGATGCTGGGAAAGACTGAGGGCAGAAGGAAAAGGGGGCAGCAGAAGATGAGATGGTTAGATAGCATTACCAATTTTATGAACATGAACTTGGGCAAACTCCAGGAGATGGTAAGGGAGAGGGAGGACTGGTATGCTGTAGTCCATGGGTGGGACATGATTTAGCAACTAAACAACGACAATGACTACCTTTTTTTTTTTAAAGATTTATTTATTTATTTTGGGCGAGGGTCGGGTTGGGGAGGGAGGGGAGCGGGCGGGCCACTTCTATTGCTCTTTGTCTATTTTCATCCGTCTTTGTTCTTTGGCTCCTGTGGGCCTCCCATCGTGGTGGTGTCTGTCGTCGTAGAGCACCGGCTCTGGGCACATGCGCGCCAGAGCTCCGGCTCGGTAATTGGACACATCGGTCCAGCCGCTCCGCGGCACGTGGGATCTTCCCAGGCCAGGGATCGAACTGGCGCCCCTTGCACTGCAAGGCGGTGTCCTTACCCACTGGACCACCAGGGGAAGCCCAACTACATACTATTTTTATCTATGAAAGTGATTCTTATCTTTTAGATGAAAATCCCTTTCAGAATTGGAAAAGTTTCTCATTACTCAGTGTGCTTCAGATTAACATGGGGGCTTTAAACAGAGCACTGTATGAGTCTCATCCTCAGAAATTCAGGAGTTGGTCCAGGCAACAATATTTTAAAAAGTCAAAACAGATTTTTCTATTGTGTTCAGGTCAAAAATCACTGAATCTTGGCTGAATTTGATAGGAGAGTCCTCTTTAAATTTTAAGTGCTATTTCTCTGACTCAGCAGAGCCAAAGGGCTCTCTGGGTTCTCCCTCTCTGTGCAGCATGCAGCCTGCAGACTCTCGGCAGTAATCTGGGGCAAAAGTGCTTGTTCTCCTCTTGGGATCACAGTCCTACGATGTTTATTGTCCAATGTCTGAAAAACCAGTTTCATGTTTTGTTTTCCCTTGGTTTTTTTTTTTTTTTTTTTTTTAGTGTGGTTTCCTAGTTGTTTAAGGTGGATAAAATTAACCTGGTCCTCCTTTTTTTTTTTGGCCCACCTTTTACTCTACTTTGGCTGGAAGCAGACATGAGTTATTTTTATTTAATGCAGTTGCTAGTAAGTTTGGATCTATTTCTACCAACTTATTTTGAACTTTCTATTTTCTTCCCCCACCTTTTTTTTTTTTCTTCTCCTTTCTTGATAATGGTTTTCATAACATTCTCCAGAAAGCCCTAGAAGTCGATAGAGACCACTTCTGGCAATGTGGACAGAGGCTGTGTATATATGAAGGTACTCCTGTAATACATATGGTTTGTAAAATAAGTGCACTGAAAATAAAAAAAAAAAGTAAACTTATCAAGAAAATTTGTGACAGATTATATTATCTAGTTAATTACATAGCCAGTTCTGCTTATCCATTTGTTATTTACTGAACACATATGTATCAGGGATAATGTCAATATGTAGTAGTTCATCTCTGAAGTACACTGCAATGACTTATTCCAACAATTGAAATTTTCAGGCATCTTTAGTCTATTATACTTATTTTCAGTGATAATGTTCTCCCTTGAATTGAAATTATTTATATCATTTTGTATCTCTTCTTTACTAGGTTTGCTGGACGAATGAGCAGAGATTTAGTTACCAGCATGTGGTAGGTGCTAGAAAAGTATTTAATTGAATTGCACAGAACTGTGGAAGTCAAATTGTAGAAGCATTGTCAAAAAAGAAAACTTAAGGTTCTTCCCCAAATTTTCCAGGCAAAAAGTTGACCCTGCCTTTATCTTATTTTAAATACAGGGCTCTATGAAATTTTCTAAATTCGAGTTGGTCCAGGCAACAATATTTTAAAAAGTCAAAACAGATTTTTCTATTGTGTTCAGGTCAAAAATCACTGAATCTTGGCTGAATTTGATAGGAGAGTCCTCTTTAAATTTTAAGTGCTATTTCTCTGACTCAGCAGAGCCAAAGGGCTCTCTGGGTTCTCCCTCTCTGTGCAGCATGCAGCCTGCAGACTCTCGGCAGTAATCTGGGGCAAAAGTGCTTGTTCTCCTCTTGGGATCACAGTCCTACGATGTTTATTGTCCAATGTCTGAAAAACCAGTTTCATGTTTTGTTTTCCCTTGGTTTTTTTTTTTTTTTTTTTTTTTTTTTAGTGTGGTTTCCTAGTTGTTTAAGGTGGATAAAATTAACCTGGTCCTCCTTTTTTTTTTTGGCCCACCTTTTACTCTACTTTGGCTGGAAGCAGACATGAGTTATTTTTATTTAATGCAGTTGCTAGTAAGTTTGGATCTATTTCTACCAACTTATTTTGAACTTTCTATTTTCTTCCCCCACCTTTTTTTTTTTTCTTCTCCTTTCTTGATAATGGTTTTCATAACATTCTCCAGAAAGCCCTAGAAGTCGATAGAGACCACTTCTGGCAATGTGGACAGAGGCTGTGTATATATGAAGGTACTCCTGTAATACATATGGTTTGTAAAATAAGTGCACTGAAAATAAAAAAAAAAAGTAAACTTATCAAGAAAATTTGTGACAGATTATATTATCTAGTTAATTACATAGCCAGTTCTGCTTATCCATTTGTTATTTACTGAACACATATGTATCAGGGATAATGTCAATATGTAGTAGTTCATCTCTGAAGTACACTGCAATGACTTATTCCAACAATTGAAATTTTCAGGCATCTTTAGTCTATTATACTTATTTTCAGTGATAATGTTCTCCCTTGAATTGAAATTATTTATATCATTTTGTATCTCTTCTTTACTAGGTTTGCTGGACGAATGAGCAGAGATTTAGTTACCAGCATGTGGTAGGTGCTAGAAAAGTATTTAATTGAATTGCACAGAACTGTGGAAGTCAAATTGTAGAAGCATTGTCAAAAAAGAAAACTTAAGGTTCTTCCCCAAATTTTCCAGGCAAAAAGTTGACCCTGCCTTTATCTTATGACAGTGCTCTGGTGAAATACAGGGCTCTATGGATATTAATATGACTGTATCTATATCTTCTCTGTTGAATACAATTTTATATTATTTATAAGTCTGTTGTTATTTAGATGAACACGCACCTTCCTTTTTATAGATTTGACCTATCTCTATCAGGCATGACTCAAGCACCTACATCAGTATCGACTGCAATGCTTGTTAATAATGCAGATTTTTCTGATCTACTCCTTAAGAACTATGCAACCACAGTCTCTAGGAAGGGCTACCTGGTGTCAAATTTTTAATAAGTGCCCTGGTTGATTCTATGGTCTGATGAATATTGGCCTAGACATTTGGTCCTGATTTATCAAGGAAAATAACCCATGTTTTTCACTAAGGAAGACGTCCTCACCAGTTCTTTTCTGTGCTCTGGTCCTCTCACCCTAGCCATACAGATGTCCTAGAATACTAATGACGTACCCATTTATGAGCAAAATCATTTTAGAAACCACCCCTTACTGTACTGTTGAGAGACAACTAGCAAGCCAATTTTCATTAAGAATGTCAAATGAGGGACTTCCTTCCTTAGCTAGTGGCTAAGGCTCCATGTTCCCAATGCAGGGTGCCCAGGTTCAATCTCTGATAATGGAACTAGATCCCACATGCTGCAACTAAAAGTTTACATACAGCAATTAAACACCCCACCTGCCACAATTAAGACCTGTTGCCCCCAAATAAATGAATTAATTAAAAAGAGAATGTCAAATGGAAATGAGATGCAGCTGTTCAGCAGCTAAGTTCAGCCACTAAGTGCTTTTCTTACAAATGAGAATAAACTCCCAGCTGTTTTGTAGGGCCCTGTGGCATAAATAAGATTCCCAGTGACTCACTGGTAAAGAATCTGCCCACAATGCAGGAGATGCAGGTTTGATCCTTGGGCCAGGAAGATCCCTTGGAAGAGGAAACAGCAATCTGCTCCAGAATTCTCGCAGGGAAAAAGCCCATGGGCAGAGGAGTCTAGCAGGCGACTGTCCATGTGGTTGCAAAAAGTTGGCCATGCCTGACTGACTGAGCATGCATGCACACTAGCAAAAAATACATTAGTCAGAAGTCTTTGTTTGCCATCACCATAGCTCTGCTGAGCACTTAGAGATGGGCTACAATGCAGCCAGAAACTATGAACTTCTTTGCTTTATTTCTGTGGGCTATAGGGGTAGAAAAAATTCCCTTCTAACCTTCTAGATTCTTTGGCTGGCCTAATAATTAAATAGATACAAAACAGATTAAAAGAAAAGAGCAAAAATTTAATAACATGCATACCTCCTGTATACATGGGAGAGTCCAAGGGAAAATAACTCCCCAAAACAGCTAAAGCCATTACCTTAAATACCATCTTCAGCTCAAAACAAAAGAAGATGTTAGGAGTGAGGAGTCACAGAATGTTAACATGGAAAGCACAGTAAACATGAAGGTTATTATGCTGACTTAAGTCTTGGTGTTCTCCACTGGTAAGAGCTTCTTGAAACTTAGAACTATTCTCTTCTTGGCACAGAGAGGGAGACATCCTTATAAAGTTGAGATTTCCCTTATAAATAAGTATCCCTTACAAGAAGATATCTTTTACTTAGTTTTCAGAGCTATTTTTAATGTCTGCAATTAAAAAAAAAATAACCAGTTGAAAATAATCAATTCACAAAAGAGGCCTATTTTGGGATGACAAATTCTGCTTC